>CM057453.1:1433587500-1434787500 GCA_016271365.2 Neoceratodus forsteri
GATCTTGCCCGAGATTCCATGAGCGATGCCGGCCCTCAAAGTCGGCAGGGCCTTGCCGAGCTTGAACGCGCGGACTTCGAGGATGCGACGGTCCATCGAGAAACAGGCGTCGCACGATCCATATCATGGTTGGGCCCCAGGCAACGAAGGCAAACGTCATGCCGGTCCGAGACGGAGAAATGCCGGCCACAGGAGCACCGACGCATTGGGGCGCGGCCCTTCTTCGAAAAGCGCTTAGCTCCAGAACCGGACATAACGCGAAACCAACGAGACTAAAACACAGTAAGAAACACACCAGCGCGAAGATAGAAAAAGAACAGTCTTGTCAATCGAGGCCGAAAAGCGACGGAAAACGGAGTCGGTACACTACGCAGTACAGAAAACACTGAACGCCGGCATGACAGGTGCTGCCTCGACGGGCGGGAGAAACAGAACTGAGTTGGAGGAGGAGTCGGTCACTACTAACGGCCGCCCCTCGCGCATGACGCCACTCTCGAGGGCGGTGCCGTTAGGCAAACTTTAAAAAAAAAAAAAAAAGCTCCCGTGACGGGTGCGCGCCTCCGGCTTACACCCAGGAAGTAATGAATGGTGAAGATTGACAAGGGAAGATCATATGGGTGAGTGCTGAGCCCTCCACCGAAGGGGGTTTTCTTAACATCCTAAAGGACAAAGTCCCTTAGCACTCAGTGGGTGACACACTAAGAGGGAGAACCTTCAAGGCCTGAGGAGGCCCGAGAGTGGGGAGAGTTAGACGGGGCCCCCTCGGAGGGGGAAGGAAGTTGCCCCGACAAACGCTGTCTTGCTCCACATGAGAAAAGATAGGTTCTCTGGTGAATGGAGTTAATCACCCTACGCCGGGCCAAAGGTGACAACTGGGAAAGACGCAGCCATGCCGTTCGCCTAGTGCAGATCGCTGTCCCTACGACCCTGGTAGCTACCTCGCTGGCATCACAGGATGCCCTCGTTTGGTGCCTTGCTAGCTCCAGGCCACGTGCAGAGAATACAACGGCTTGTCTGGTTTGCTCCGTGTCAGGCAACGAGGCTAGGAGTTGACCTAGCCTAGACCACAAGAACCTGTCATAGGCTGCATAGTGAGCCTGATGTGCAGAAATGAAAAGCAACAACTGCGAGTAGAAAGCCCTCCTACCCCAGAAGTCAAAATCCGAGGAATCTTGATTTGGGGGCTGGTCACGGTGAAGGGTGCAAAGTCCATCAGGAGTGTCCGACTGTGTCAATCCGGACTGTGGAGGAGGCATGGAACCTGGAGACTCCAGGGGGGCGCAATACCACCGGCAGAGATCCCTAGGGGCAGGAACTCCGGAGAAGGGCCTCTGCCAGAAGCACAACGACGCCTCCCAAAAGGGAGCAGGCCAGGGGGGCACCACAAGGGTGGCCTCGCTGAAATCACTTAGAAAGACCGGCGCCAAATGCTCTGGATTGCTTACAGTGGCAGGGGTGAGGTGCAAGTCCTCCAACATCCTCACGAGGAAACGTTGATACTCAGCGAGATCAGCGGCTGGAGAGATGTGGACAGAAGGCTCCTCTCCCAGAAGAGGGGGATGAAGAGTTGGAGGGCACCGAATGCTCAGAGGGCGGCTGCTCAGGGGGAGGTTGAAAAACCTGTCTGTCCGTTGCCCTAACGTAAGCCGGAAACCGAGCAGCCACAGCTCTGAACTGTTCCCAGGAGAGAGGCCCGCTAGGACCAAGGATGCCTAGAAGCACAGGAGAATGTGGCAGAAGGATGGGGACAGAGCCGAGAAGAGATGTCGGCTGACCTCCGCCTGGGCTAAGGAGCAGACCAAGAGCACCCGAAGAAGAAAGTGCTCTGGAAGACTCCACAGCTGACAGCTGAACAACCATTTCAGTGCTGCCTTGGCAGCGCCCGGAAGAATCGCCCCTGTGAGGTGACCGGGGACGTATAGGTCCAGAAGAACAGTCCCCTACCTCAAAAGAATGGGGCTCCCTCAAAGAGACTGAGGAGGAAGAACGGAGATCCGCACTATGGCTTCTTCCAGAGCCCAGGTGGGCCCCAGGAAAAGGTCGCCGTGCAGACCCCACGCCCCTCGACCCCTTGGAGTCCGAGAGAGCCCTCCTCCTCAAGAGAACCAGCGTAGGAAGCTGACAACCCTGGCCAGCACCTGAGGGCGCTATCCAGGGCGCAGCACCCTCACCTCACATAGAAGCCTTGATCGGCCCCAAAGTTGGGCGATCCAGGCACACCACAGGCGGAGGTACCACTGCTGAGGGGTCAGTGAACCCACCAAGACCGGGCTGCAGAGCAATGGTGGCCTGCACCACTGCCTGCTGGTCAGCATACCTGACCCCAGTTTCGGCAGCCACCGACCCCACCTCAGAAGGGGGCTGACTCTGGCTTGTCGAGGACACTACAGGGCTGCTCACAACAACAGTCAACTCGAAGGAGTCAGACTGCTCGTCTGACTCAGAGCCCGACTCCACCTCCGAAGAGGTAGAGGCCAAGGACCTGTGCCAGACTGTAGGAGGGCGCCCGGTGCCATCCCTGCCAAATGGGGTGCTGGACTCTGAGACCATGCCCGAGCCAGTGCCAGTGTCCCCCACAGCACTGCGAGTGGTGCCCACGGAGGACATGGCTCCGGCCCGAACAGCAGCCCCAGAGTCAGAACCAGTCATGGTGCTGTCGGGCCCCACGGCGCTGCGAACAGCGCCGAGGACGGGGACAGCGTTGATGACAGCTCCGATGGTGCCATCTGCACCACGGACGCGCCGCCCAGCTCCATGGCACCGTGAATGGCACAGAGGGCAGGGTGGCGCCGACGATGGCGCCGACAGCAGAATCGAGCCCACGGGGCGCCGAGTCCCGAGGAGGACACGGCCTGCGGCTCAACCTCAAGCGCTAAATGGCGCTGAGGTGTAAAGACAAAGACTCACCATAGGGCTTCCCACAGTGCCGCTAGCAGTATCGGGCGCCATCAGTAGCCATGGCGCCAAGAGACAAACTGTGCCAAGACGGCTCTCAGAGAGCCCTATGGCGTAGGAACGCGCAAGGCCCAATAATGACGCCAACCGACAGCCAGGCCGCGCCAACCTGGGCCTTCCTGCTAACCACGGAAGCGACACTGGGGCAGCCTTCACCTCAAGGGCGACTGCCTTGGCGGCACCTCCCGCCCACCCCTGAAAGGAGCGGACGGGCCTCCTGTACCGGCAGAACGAGCTCGCAACGGCCAGGTTAAGAAGCAGAGGCTCCTCCCCTCGGGTCCGTGTAGAACCGGGAGGGGACCCAGAGAAAGGCCAAGAGTACGTGAGCTTGGCCCGACGAAAAGACCTGACCCCGAAAGTCGGCGGAGCTTCCGCCCCACTTTCCACGCGTGTTGTTCGATGACCCGGCGGTCCATGGAGAAGCAGGCATCACACAAATCCATGTTGTGAAGCGGGCCAAGACACGTAAGGCAACGGTCGTACTGCTCGGTGACGGAAAATTTATGGCTGCAAAGGCACCGTCGTATGGGGGGCCGTCCCATCTTTGAAGTCGTCTTGCCCTCTGACCGACACATGACCTACGAGGAAAAAAAACACCAAAAACAGACTCGACGTCACCAACAATAAAAATAAATGGAAAGATCTTACCAAGCGACATCGAGTAGGCAACTAGAACCGCAGGAACGGGACCGACGGACTGCGGCACGGAAGAATAACGGCAGAATGAAACTGCGTAGGCTGTAGGCCTCAAGTTCACTACAGCTTCCACACGAGATTACCGCGACGGCGGAGATGAAGAACTGGCAGGCAGAGTCAACAGCGCCTTAACGGCCAACCCGCGAGCGCCACACAATACGTTGAACTCGAGGGTGGCGCCAATGGTGCGTCAGCTCCACCTACCAAAAAAAAAAAAGAGCTCCTGTGGGGTTATGACCTCCGTCCCTGAACCCATATGTGATGTATGGTGAAGACTGACACAGATAAGATCCATATTTGTCGAGGCCAGAAGGGAGCAATGAGGATCATTTGTCCCCATGGGCCTTGAACTTAAGAAATACCCTATGAATTAGAGGAAGAGGCGGAAAGGCATATAGAAAGTGTTTTGTCCGCTGCAGCCTAAACGCATCCTGACAGAAAATGCCAGGCCCTGGTTTCTGGAGCAGAAGAGAGGCAGTTTTGTGTTGAGTGGGATGCAAAAGGTCCAGGTCTGAGTTCCCACTCCGCAAATAGTGACTGAACCACGGTTGAGTCGAGAGACCATTCGTGAGGATCTGTCTCTGTTCTGCTGAGACGGTCTGCCAGTTCGTTCTGCACTCCCAGCAGGTAGACAGCTCGAATCAGAGCCCTGTGCTCCAAGCACCATTCCCACACTCTCATCGCTTCCCTGCATAAAGGATAAGAGTGAGCACCGTCCTGCTTGTTAGATGTAATACATCACTGCTTTGTTGTCCGTTTGAAGGAGAATGTTCTTGTGACATAGAATGTCCTTCAAAGCCCGGACTGCATAAAGGACGGCTCTCATTTCTAAAACATTTATGTGAAGCTGGGACTTATCCTGAGTCCACATACCTTGGGTGTGGAGATTCTGACAGTGAGCTCCCCAACCCATCAGGGACGCGTCCGTGGTAATGGAAATCTGATGATCCAGGGCAGCAAAGGGATACCCTTCCAGAAGATTGTTTTCTTGCGACCACCAGGTGAGTGACCTCTTCAGAGGTTCCGTCACCTTGATGAGGAAGGACTAAAGGTGAGTGGTCGGGGACCACTGAGTACTGAGCATCCACTGAGAGGTTCTCATGTGGAGGTGTGCTAGGGGTACAGTGAACTTCGAGGATGCCATGAGATCCAGCATCCGTTGCATCAAGATAGCTCGAACCAAGCTGTTCTCTCTGATGTATCGGGCCATCTGTAGGATAGCGCTCCTTCTGTCCTCTGGTAGAAAAGCTTTCGCACAGGAGGTGTCCAGACCAGTTCCTATGAAAAGGAGCTTCTGGGAGGGCTGCAATTGCGATTTCTTGAGATTTAGCAAGACTCCCATGGACATGAGAAAGTCTGAGGCCGTGGCTACGGCGTCAAGAGTTCCTTGCCTGGAAGGGCTTGCTAGAAAAGCCAGTCGTCCAGCTATGGGAACTTGTATTCCAATCTTTCTGAGGTGCGCTGTGAGAATTGCACAACACTTTGTAAAAACCTGTGGTGCCGGGGATAGCCCAATGGGTAGGACTCTGAACTGATAATGTTGTCCCAAAGCCACAAAATGAAAATGACGTACCTATCGTAATTCTTGATTTTCTTTTGTATCTTCACCATTTATTACTGATTCCTCGCACACCATCCTTCACGGGCCTCCCTTCGGCTGCCTCCCTCCCTGCTCGTCCTCCCCTTCTCCCTTGGACTTTAAGCAAAAAAAAAAAAACATATCTTGGTTTTTCTTCCGTTCTTCTGAACGGATCCCTTCTCTCTGGGAAAAGGAGGAACGAGCGAAATTTATCTGTCCTGAGGTGATGTGTGAGGGCGGCCGTTAGGCGCCGCAGACTTCTCCTCCATCCCAGTTCTGTTTCTCCCGCTGTCGGAGCTGTACCTGCTGCACGGAGTCGCTGAATTGTTTCTGCGTCATAGACCGCATAGTGTTTTTCGGACGCCGCCTTCATCCCGGTTCGCTCCAGACGCCGCCGACTGGTAAGATATGAAAATACGTACACTACCGTAATTATGATCTTGTTGTGTATCTTCACTATTCATCACATATGGGTACTGGCGGAGGTCAGGACCCTTGAAACTTTTTTTTTTTTTTAAAAAGGGGTAGGCGGAGCCGACACACCATCGGCACTGCCCTCGAGGCAGACGTACTGCGTGGCGCTCAAGGGTTGGCCGTTAGGCTGTGTCGACTCCACCTGCCTACCAGTTCTGAGTCGCCGGAGAGGTAAGAGAAAGGGATGGAGGGTGGGACAAGAGAGTCCAAGGGACAGAAAAAGGAAAGGATAACTGAACTAAAAGGAGAAATAACGACTGAGAGGCCAGCAAAGAAGAGATTAGACTAAGAGGATTGGGTAGGGGCCCCAATCTCTGGAAGCAGAAGAAGGGAGGGTAGGGAGGGGAGAGAATTTAGGAGAGAGTGAGAGGTATCAAGGTATCCGAGACCCTTGTCCGTCACCAGATTGGATAGGAACTGCAAGGAGTAGCAAAGCTCTCTGCCAGAATTCAAGGCACAGAATAACTGGCAAATACCCCAGAAGCACAGTCAGCTATTCTGGAGGAAGGACAGGGTACAGAGGTTAGTACCTCTCAGGAAGAATGTTTGGTGAAAAAAGGATTTTCTCTTTTTTTTGAAACGGTTAGATGGAAACCAGAAGGAGAACAGGAGGAGGGCAACTATCAACTTCCACCCCATCGGGTGGAGACATGTAGTAGAGAAGAAGTGCCGCTCAAGCTGTCTACACTTCATAGGAGAATACCCCCCGTGTGTCCCTACTTTACCCCGCTCCTAAGGAGGAGAGGGGGAGCCACAGAGGGGGAGGGGGACCCAGAGACTGAGGCCCCAGGGGGATGGTGGG
Organism: Neoceratodus forsteri; assembly: GCA_016271365.2. NCBI lineage: Eukaryota > Metazoa > Chordata > Ceratodontiformes > Ceratodontidae > Neoceratodus > Neoceratodus forsteri. The sequence continues at coordinate 1,433,594,007 of CM057453.1, forward strand.
GTTGTGATGAATGGTGAAGATACACAGAAAGATCATAATTACGGTAGCTACTTAATTTTCATATCTTATCTGTGTCAATCTTCACCATTCATCACATATGGGTGAGTACCGAGCCCACTCGAAGGGGGTTGTTTCATTACACCCTAAGGGACAGGGTCCCTTAGCCCTCAGTGGGTGACACACTAAGGGGGGGAACCTTCAGGGCCTGGGAGGCCGAGGTGGGAGAGAGAGAGAGAGACGGGCCCCTGAGGGAAGGAAGGTGCCCCGGCTGCGCCCGCCTCGCCCCACGGGAGAAAAGGTAGGTTCCCGGGTGGGCAGAGCAAATCACCCTATGCCGGGCCAAGGGTGACAACCGGGAAAGATGTAGCCATGCCAATCTCCTAGTGCAGATCGCTGTCCCTACGACCCTGGTAGCTACCTCGTTGGTGTCATAAGATGCCCTCGCTTGGTGCCTTGCTAGCTCCAGGCCACGTGCAGAGAGCGCGATGGCTTGTCTGGTTTGCTCCGAGTCAGGCAACGAGGCTAAGAGCTGACCTAGCCTGGACCACAAGAACCTGTTGTAGGTTGCATGGTGGGCCTGATGAGCAGAAATAGAAAGAAGCAACCATGCCGAGTAGAAGGTCCTCCTCCCCCAAAAATCAAAATCCGAGGAGTATTGATCTGGGGGCCGGTCACGGTGGAGGGCGCGAAGCCCATCAGGAGCGTCCAGATGCGTCAAGCCAGACTGCGGATGAGGCATGGAACCTGGAGACTCTGGGGGAGCGCAATACCTCTGGCTGAGGTCCCTTGGGGCAGGAACTCCGGAGAAGGGCCTCTGCCAGAAACGCAAGGACGCCTCCCGAAAGGGAGCAGACCAGGGCGGCACCACAAGGGTGGCCTCACCAAAATCGCCTAGAAAGGCATGCGCCGCATGCTCAGGATTGCTGACAGTAGATGGAGAAAGGTGCAAGTCCTCCAACATCCTCATGAGGAAACGCTGATACTCCGAGAGATCAGCAGCTGGAGAGATGTGGACAGAAGGTTCCTCTCCCCCAGAAGAGGGGGATGAGGAGCTGGAGGTCACCATATGTTCCGAGGGTGGCTGCACGGGGAGGTTGAAAACCTGGCTGTCCATAGCCCTAACATAAGCAAGGAACTGGACAGCCACCGCTTCAACTGCTCCCAGGTGAGAGGGGCGCAGGACCAAGGATGCCTGGGAGTGCAGGAGAATGCAGAGGGATAGGGGCAGAGCCGAGAAAAGAAGTCGGCTGACCTCCGCCAGGGCTAGGGAGCGGACCATGAGCACCCGAGGAGGGTGCCCCGGAAGACTCCACAGCCGAAAGCTGTACAACCACGTTGGTACTGCCTTGGCTGCACCCAGAATCCCCCCAGTGAGGCGACCGGGGCCATAAAGGTCCAGAAGGACGGTCGCCTGCCTCAAAAGAACAGGACTCCCTCAATGAACCTGAGGAGGAAGGGTGGAAATCCGCACTACGGCTCCGTCCAGGGCCCGAGTGGACCCCAGAAAAGGGCCGACGCACCGACCCCACACTCCTCGACCCCTCAGAGTCCGAGAGAGTCCTCCTCCTCGAGAGGGCCAGCCTAGGTAGCTGGCATCTCTGGGCTGCCCCTGAAGGGGAGACCCAGGAACAGTACTCTCCCTCCTGTAGGCTTCTCGATGGGCCCCAAAGTTGGGTGATCAAGACACACCACTGGAGAGGGTACCACCACCGAGGGGTCGATGAACTCCCCAAGACCAGGTTGCAGAGCTATGGTGGCTCGCACCACTGCCTGCTGGTCAGCACCACTGATCCCAGTCTCGGGGGCCACCTGACTCTCCTCAGTAGGGGGCTGGCTCCGACTCGACGAGACCACAGTGCTGCCTTCCTCCACAGCCAACCCCGAGGGGTATGACTGTTTGTCCGACTCCGAGCTCGACTCTGACTCCGAAGAGGTAGAGTCCGAAGCTCTAAGCCAAACCGTAGGAGGGCGGGCAGTACCAACCTTGCCACCGGGCCAGACAGTCAGAGTTGTGGCTGAGTGGGCACCCGTGCCCTCCGCAAACCCAGGAGCGGGATCCGCAGGAGGCACTGGGGCAGCTCAAGCCAAAGGTCCAGAGCCAGGGCCAGACGCAGCGCCATCGAGTCCACCAGCACCGGGGGTGGTACCAGGGACACGACGGTGCCGACAGCAGCCCAGCAGCATCCTTGGCACGACGACACTGCTCCCCACGGTGCCATGAGTGGGCACCGAGACACGGCTGCCTGACGACGGCCCCGGCGGTGACCCGGCACCAAACATGGCACCGACCAGCTCGAATGGCGCCGAGCGCTGAGGACGGCACCGACAGCCAAGTCGGCGACAGCGCTGAGGCGAGACATGGCAAAGGAGGATGCGGATCCTGTCCCACAGCACTGTGAGTGGCGTCGGCACATGAAACGGCGTCGACAGGGCCCCGATGCATAGCCGGTGCCGAAGAAGGCTCGCGGCAGCTGACCTGGGCCTTCGAGCAGCGGAGGCGACACCGGGGAGCCTTCACCCCAAAAGGCGGGTGCCATGGCGGCACCTCCGCCCGCTCCTGGGAGAAGCGGGATGGGCCTCCCTGCGCTAGGGAGGAGCCTCGGCGATGGCCAGGCTACAAGTAGCCGAGGCTCCCTCCTCCTCGGTCCTACAGAACCGGAGGGGACCCGGAGGAAGGGCCGAGAGAGGCGCTTGGCCCGGACGAGTGTGAACCCTACCCCGAAAGTCGTCGGAGCTCTCGCCCACTTTCAACGCCAGCTGTTCAAGACCCGCGTGTCCATGGAGAAGCAGGCATCGCATGAGTCCATGTCGTGAAGCGGGCCAAGACACGCAAGACACCGTCGTGCTGGTCGGTGACGGAAAACTTTCGCCGCACGGGCACCGACGCATGGGGGCGTAATTCGCCTTCAAGACTTTTGCCCTCTGACCGAGACATGACCTAGGAGAAAAAAAACACCAAAACAGACTCGACGTCACAGAATTCAAATAAAAAGGAAAGATCTTACCGGGCGACGTCGAGTGGAGGCAGAACACAGAACCGGCAGGCGACCGACGGACTGTAAAACGTCGATTTCAAACGGCTGAAGGCCTAAAATTCTTGAAGAAGCTTCCCACGAGGTGACCTCGACGGCGGGAGACGAAGAACTGGTAGGCAGGCGGAGACGACAGCCTAGCGGCCAACCCTCGGCGCCCACGCGTCACGTCGGCCTCGAGGGCGCCGATGGTGTGTCTCGCGGCCCGAGGGCTCCGCCTACCCTTTTAAAAAAGAAGTTCGGCAGAGGTCCTGACCGCCAAACCCATATGTGATGAATGGTGAAGACTGACACAGATAAGATCGTCTCCTTTATTTGATATTTCAACGACGACGGAGCTTTGCTGTTTATTGTATTAATTTTGCATCATGTCAGGTTTGGGGCAAAACGCAAGACTAAGGCAGGCCGTGCCCCTATGCGTCGGGTTCTGTGGCCAGCAGTTTTCTGTCACGGACCATCATAATGTTTGTCTCTGAGCCTGGGACCCTACCATGATATGGATCATTCTGATGCCTTTTCTCCATGGATCGCCGCATGTTAGAAATCCATGCGTTTGAAGTCCCGCCACATCTCTTGACCCTTCCTCTGGGTTCCCTCCCGTCTATACGGCTCGGCTCGGAGGAACCTCCTCCACTTTAATCTTGCCGAGGAGGAGGTTTCTTCTTCGGCACTGGAAGAAAGGGGTGATTCCTCCCAGGGTCACTCCGTTGGCGCCGTCCCAGCAGTCACCTCCACGGAGGTGCAGGCTCCCCCAGTGTCGCGGCCCCGGGTGGCGGGGCCCGGTGCTGGTGGACCCTCGATCTTGTCCGACCTTGCTATGGAGTCTGGTGCCATCTGCGGCACCGGGGACTCTGGCGGCGCCATTGGTGGTATACTCGGGCGCTTTGGGTTATGGCGCCATCCACGGCACGGGGATTCGGCGGTGCCGCGTGCCGCCGCTTTGGGTTCCGGCACCGCTTATGTGCACTGGGAACTTGGGCGGTGCCATTGGCGTGCAGTTTTGGTTCTCGGTGCCGTCCGCGGCGCCGGTGACTCGGGCAGCACCATTCTCAGTGCGGCCTGGGTTTCTGGTGCTGATGGAAGTGTGGCTAACTCCTCTGGCGCTGTCAGTGTTGCGCCGTTCGATGATGCCAGGCCTGGTGCTGTTTTCACGGAGGTTCCTCCGGTTGCGCCAACGGAATCTGCTCTGGTTGACCCCTCTTCGGAGGAGGATGACTCAGGGGAGGGCCCTGTCCGGCTACCTGAGTCTTCTGACTCGGAACCTCTGCTGGGCCGCAGCGCTAGGCGATCCAGTATTCCTCTTCCCGAGTCCCCGAAGCTGGTTAGTTCAGATGATTCCATGGTTCGGGGTGGCCTGGACTCTTCTGTGGTGGACCCTTCAGGAGGCCCAGAGAGGATTCCCTCTTCCCGGAGGTGCCAGGCAGCTGCCATCTCTGGTGCTGCTGGGGTCCTTCAGGGGAGGGTAGAGGATCCTGTCACAGTAAGTTCCCTCCGGAGGCTCGCTCAACAGGGACCTCCCACACTGGTATCAAGGAAGAGGGCTGCTTCAGAGTCTGAGGGATTAAGAGGTTTGGTGAAGAGCGGCGGTGAGCCCCCACCACCCTGCGGGGCGCGGGGAGGAGTTGCAGTGCTGATCCCCACCTTTCTCTTAAGGTCTCTAGAGCGCCTTCTAGTGGCGGTTCTGAGGGTTGCCCTTCTAGACTCATGCAATCCCAGGCACGTCACAGGGGAGATACCCCTTCAAGGCTCTTTACGGAGTTGCCTCCTCCTGTCTCTTCGCAACCTGGTATGATCTTAAGAGTCCTCAAGTCTGAAGGCATCGCTACCTGGATCTCAGAGGCCAGGCACGTGCTATTAGGTGCCCTTGGCCCATCCCTCTGCAACCACCACCCTCTCTCCCAGACCATGTGGGCCCCACGGGACCGTTAACTTGGGAGGTGTTCAGAACTACTGTGGTGGCCTTCCCATCTTACATCAGGGCCATGGATGAACAGGTTTTCCGCCTGTCCCCTCCGCCACAGAAGTCCTCTCAGCATTCAAGCTCCACTTCCTCCTTGACGAAGAGGAATTATCCGTCCACCTTTCCTCTGATGCTGATTTCACTGAATATCAGCGGTTCCTTTCGAGGCTGGTTTCGGAGCTTCGCATCTCCTACATTTGTAGGGACAATACTGAGCGGCAGACGTGTGCATTCCTTAGCCAATTCAGTGCTTGCCACCTAGTGGTGCCTTCCTGGCCAATCCCTTTCCAGGAAGCATCTATCCACACCTGGCAGTCTCCAGCCACTCCTTGTCCAGCCCTGGCAGACTGCAGGAGATGGTATTGTGCCCCCCATGAGTCTCTAGGTTCTCTGCTTCACCCACCTTCGGGCTTGACATCCCTGGACACTCCTTCCGGGCCTCGGTGCCTGGCACACGACAGACCCCTGGATCCGGACTCTGCTGAATTTGACCGGTGGGGACGAAGGGTTTTCTCTACAAGTCGAGTGTTGATGTGTGTCAGTACTCATCAGGCACACCACACTGCTTACAACAGACATCTGTGGTCGATGCTGTCACAGGCCCTGGCATGTCTGTCTGACTCAGAGCAGTCTAGACAAACCATTGCCCTCTCTGCACAAGGTCTGGAGCTTGCAAGGCACCAAGCGAAGGCATCTTATGATGCCAACAACGTAGCGTCCAGACTAGCAGGGACAGCGATCTGCATCAGGCGGGCCAGCATGGCTCGTCTCTCCTGACAATCACCCATTGCCCGGCGTAGGGTGCCTAGCTCTGCTTTCCAGGGGACCTGCCTGTTCTCCCGCAGGGCAAGGAGGCTTCTTCAGGGCAACCTTCCTCCCCCAGCCAACGGGGACACCTCCTCGTCCTCATCAACCATAGACTGTTCCAGTCTGTTAGTTAGGGTCTCGCCTTCCTACTTTCCACCAGTAGGAGGCTGAGGGTCCTGTTCCCTCAGGGTCTATTCAGGCCCCGTTCGGGGGGACTTGGTACTCACCAGCAGTAATGAATGGTGAAGACTGACAAGGGAAGATATGAAAATTATGTACCTACCGTATTCTTGATCTTCTCTTGTATCTTCACCATTCATTAATGATCAGGCACACCACACTGCTTACAACAGACATCTGTGGTCGATGCTATCACAGGCCCTGGCATCTTTGCCCCTCCCAACATCCCTCCTTCTTTTCCCTCCCTTCCAGTTTCCTTCTTCTTCTCTCCTCCATCTGTTCCTCCCTTGGAGCCGCTTCCAAGTGAGGCCCTGTGGTCCCTTAGGGTAGGCATTTCCTTCTTGTCTGTCCTCTACGGATTATTCCTTTTCAGTTTATATCCTTTCCCTTTTCTATCCCTCGACTCTCTTGCCTCGCTCTCTTTTCTTATCCTTATTTCACCTCTCCGCTAACAGAACTGGGATGGAGGAGGAGTCTGCGGTGCCTAACGGCCACCTCTCGCGCATCACGCATGCGTCCCTCTAGGGTCGGCACCATCGCTCCCGACTCTCTGAAAAAAAAAAACCTCCTGGCAGGTGCACACCCTCCTGCTTACACCCAGCAGTAATGAATGATGAAGACTGACAAGGAAGATCCTTACTTATTTGTGATGCCCTGGGTGAACAGGAATATGTTGGTAAGCATCCTGCATGTCCAGGGAGGTTAACCAGTCGTGTTGATGAAGCAAAGGTAACAGGGTTCCTAGCGATATCATTTTGAATTTCTTTGGGAAGAAATTTGTTCAATTTTCTGAGGTCCAAAATGGGGCGCATGCCCCCGGTTTTCTTTGGAACTAGAAAGTAATGGGGGTAGAACCCTGTGTTCCGTTGATCCAGCGGAACCACTTCTACTGCCCTGTTGTTCAGAAGACCTCATGTCTCGGGGGCGGGAAGTTCTGACTGAAGAGTTGACAGTTTTGGCTGCCATTTGGGGGGACAATCTGGAGGGTTCTCTGAAAGACTGAGGGAGTATCCCTCGCGGATTATCCGGAGGACCCACTTATCCAATGTTATAGACTTTCACTGGTTGTAGAATTGAGTCAGACGACCTCCCACCGCTAAGAAGGAGTCCTCCTCGGGCAGCTGAGGTGGAACTTGGGCCAGAAACTCAGAAGGCGGCACTGGGCGCTTTGGTCTCTTGTGCTTTCTGTTGCATTTCCTTTTGAGGCTGAGGGGCTTGGGTTTTTATTAAAACCTCCTCTGCCTTTGCCTCGAAAGGACTGACAGTTGTGAAACTGGTGCTTATTCACCCCGACAAAGGGCAGGAGCAGGTCGAGCCAATTTAATGGCCAATCTGGTCCTTTGTGTGGCCTCTAGAGCTTGTTCTACTTGAGGACCGAAGAGATACACACCGTCAAAAGGCAACGTAATGACCTCTTGCTGGGCATCATTCGTGAAGCCGGAAGTGCACAGCCAGGAATGATGGCAGATACAAATGCCCACCACCGCCGCTCGGGAGGCAGTATCGAAATTGACCATAGCTGCTTTAACCTGTTGGTTGTTGGACTCGATACCCCTGGTTATGGTTTGAAGAAGCTCTGAATTAGTGTCCGACTCCAGGAGAGCTTCATCCATTTGTTTGAGTGAATGTCAAAGAATATACTCATATTGAGAGAAATAGCCCTGGTAGCTGGCAATATGCATACCCATGGTGGATGCAAAGCAGACTCTCTTACCTAAAGTATCTACCTTACGAGATTCTTTGTTTATAGGTCGAGCCGTAGTAGTCTGAAGAAGGACGAACTTATCATTCTCTGCCAAGACTACAATAGGGTTGAGAGGCCAAAATGGGTTGATCCTTGGGAGTAGCATACTACCTATCTATGGACTTAGCCACAGAAGGAAAGAGAGCAGGATTATTCCACACCATTTGAGAAAGCGACAGGTCCTCAACCACAGGCTATGCAGCAGGAAAAGATCCTGTTCCTTCCACATCATCACCCAGCCTAAGCTCTGGGTCAAGCTCAATGTCATCTCCTGACAGCCCAGGAGGGACTGTATGGACAGTAAAGGAGTAAAAATCAGAAGGAAATGAGGAAGGAAAAGGATTCAAAGAGGAGAAGCCCTGAAGACTGGATGACGCACTAACGGGTCCCGGCGCCGAAGAAGACCACGGCACTGAAAACACACATGGCGCCGAGGATGGCGCCAACATGGTGCACGGCGCCAAGGATGGTGCCGCTAAGGCGCATGGCGCCGAAAAACTCAACGGCACCGAGGACGGCGCCAACAGACGCTCTGGTGCCAAAGATGGCGCCGAGCGTGCCATTGACGCCGAGAGTGTCGAAAACATCCCAAGACTCCGAAAAACAGGAGAAAGAAGGATGAATACCAGGAGATAGAGGCATCAGTGTGGCCTCCTGTGCTGCAGCCGTGTGGGGAAAACACCTAAGCACAGAGTCGACAGCACCAAGAGGGCATCAGCGACAAAGGGAGGCCCAACCGCCCTACCTGATCTCCCAAAAGCCCAAAGGCCCCTAAGTGACCGGGCCAGGCAGCTGGACCAACCTCCGAGCGCGTTGCTCCATAAGAGCAACCCACTGATGAAACTGCTCATCTGAAGATCTACCAGAAGGCGGGGTAGGGCTCTGATGTTGAGGCTACCAGAAACAGAAACTGTCGACTCTGAAGGAGGAGACCGGCAACTAGCCCCAATAACTGACCGTCTACGTGCAGACATATCAGAGGGCGACCTCGAGTGATGCCCTCTTTGACCCTGTGGGCCGAAGAAGAGCTCGAGGCCGAACGGGGTGCTGAGAGGCGACTGCTTACTTTTATGCTTTCGAGGGGACCGCTCACCCCCTCGGGCACTGGACTGTCTGTTGTCAGACCTCCCCCGCCCCGGGAGAAGGCGGCGGACCGGACCCAGCCCGGCTGACTGAACAACTTTCATACGAAGTCTCCCTACCGTCACCTGCCCGCTCATGGTCGACTCTGTCAATGTGGGCTGAGACGACTTCTTAAATCAGAATAAATAAACTAAGCGATACTTTATTTGAGATATTACTACAAAACAATAAAACTGAAAAACTATGCTGCTAGTTTGAAGTATGACTCCCGCGGGCGAGAAACGTCGTCACTGAAGTGCACTCGACGGTTGGAAAAAAGGAACTGAGGCAGTTGGAGGGTCGACGCCGAGACAGTCATTACCACAAGAGCGTCCGGCGCAGATCCCATTAGTGTGAATGAGTGGTGGAGACTTTATGTCCAGGAAGATCTCTGAAGAGCCAGAGTAGGACCTCTGCTAGGACTACGAGATCGCTCAAGGGACCCCTCCTGGGGTAGGGGGCTGCGCAGCAAGCCCACCGCAGGGCACTCAATCAGACAGGGGTGGCCAGGGTGATGTCCTTGGGGGAGAGGACCCCAAATGTGGCAATCGGATCCGATCTGGCCTTGCGGCAGCTCCTGACCCGACCTGCTGCAGACCCTATTAGTTCCAGAGAGGAAGGGTCAGCATAGAAGCTCCTCCCAGAGCCACCAGCTGCCCTGGAAAAGGGCCTGCGTGCCAACCTCGACCTCCCTTCCCACCTTACCAGACAGGAACTGCTCCTTGGAGGACCTCTAGTACTGGAGGATGGGGCTCCGAGACCACAGCGGCTCCAGAAATCGTGCCAGAATCCATATCAGAACCCGTTCCAGTGCGAGTCCGATCTGGCACTGGAACACACGAATCAGACCCGGCACGGGCCAGTGCCAGGCCCCAGTCGGAACTGCCCTCGGCGAGAACCCCCTCCTTAGTGCAGGCCAAAGTACCAGAGACCCTAAGGCTGGGTGGAGGAGTGCTCCGGGGCTCTGGGCAGCCAATCGGTATCATTCTTATTATAATCCTGCTCTTCTTCCGATGAAGAGACATGAAAATTACGTACCTACCATAATTCTTGAGCTTTCTTTGTATCTTCACCATTCAATACTGCTGGGTGTAAGCAGGAGGCGCACACCTACTCGGGAGCTTTTTTTTTTTGGTGGGAGGAGTCGGCGCCACCCACGAGGCTGATGCATTGTGTGGCGCTTGCCATTTGGCCATTAGGCACCGCTGACTCCTCCTCCACCCCAGTTCTCTTTTGCCGGAGAGAAGGAAAAAAGAGGGATAGAGAAAATTAAGACGAGGCAAGAGAGCCGAGGGATGAGAAAAAGGAAAGGCTATAAACAGAAAAAGGGTTAAGCCGGCCAGAGAACAGAGGGGGAGGAGGACTCCAATCTCTGGACATTAAGGTGGCAGCACAGGAGAGTATGAAAGAGAGAGAAAGGAATAAGAAAGAGGAAAGATAGGGTAGAAGGCGAGAGACCCCTGTCATGCTCAGGCAGGTGACTGCTGGCTTACCATTATCTCAAGACCTGGAAAGGCATGAAGACACAGATGCAAAGTTCCCCTCAAGCTCCAGAAACCACTGGACATCGGTCCAGGGCAAGAGAGCTTGAGATGGCCTTGGGAAATATACAGCATGGAGGAGTCTGTCCCTCCTGCCCTAAATCCGCATTAGGGATGAAAGTCCGGACCAGGGCCCTCTCAAGCCTGCCACTTGAGCTTAGCCAGGAGGAGCCTCTAATTAGAGAGGACCCTGCCCGGAAATAATCCTATATAGAGGGGTTAGAGAGAAGAGGGGGAAGTCCCCATGGGTCCTCTCGTACGGTGCCATGAAGGAGTTCGCCACCCCTTTTTTCCAAGTCAGCAACGGACCAGACAGGTCCATACCAATCTGCGGAAGGGACCTCACAGTGCACCCAACAGAGAACCCCAGGGAGTTCCCTCCAAGGCCAGGGTGAAGACCCTACTTGCCGCCCCCCTCCGGATGGACCCTCTATGACTTAGAGAAGGAAACAGAGGGCTTTGAGGTAGCAGGGGGACTCGACGCTCAATTGGCTCCGTAGAGAGGGAAGGTGAGCAGGGTGGAGGTGACGTCCAGAGACTGAGGCCCAAGAGGGGAAGGTGAGCGGGGATCAGTAATGAATGGTGAAGATACAAGGGAAGATTGAGAATTACGGTAGGTACGTAATTTTCATATCTTCCCATTTCAATCTTCACCATTCATTATTGCTGGGTGAGTACCAAGCCCTCTGGAGGAGACCTAGCACTGCCCAGAGGGAGCAGCTTCCCTCAGTCTCCTGTGGGGGAGACGCAGGAGAGGGAGACCCTTCTAGTCATCCTAGGCCACACATGGACTAAGGCTGCCCAGGGCGAGGCGGTGTCCCCCGTAACCGGGGGGATGGGAGACACCCCAGCAAATTCCTCTTCACCCAGCCCCGAAGGTGGGTAAGGCAGAGAACCCAGAGACTCCTGGGGTGCACAATACCTCCTCCTGCAGTCCACTGGGGCTGGGGATAAAGTGACTGGTGACTGCCAGGTATGGATCGATGCTTCCTGGAAAAGAACAGGCCAGGAAGGAGCCACAAGGTGGTTCGCACTGAACTCGCTCAGGAAAGAGTGCGTCTCCTGCTCAGTATTGTACTTTACCATATGAGAGATATGAAGCTCCTGAACCAGCCTCAAAAGGAATTGCGGATGTTCTGGGAAATCAGCATTGGAGGACGGGTGGACGGATTGTTCCACTTCCTCAAAGGAGGAAGTAGAAGAGCACGGAAGTTCAGAGTCCTCCTGCAGCAGTGGGGACAGATGGAAGGCCTACTCGTCCATAGCCCTGACATACCTGGGGAAGGCCGCTGCAGTAGCTCTGAAAGTCTCCCAGGTCAAGGGCCCCATAGGACCTACATGGCTTGGAAGAGAAGGTGGTGGCTGCAGAGGGATTGGGGAAGGGCACCTGACTAAACATGCCCGGCCTCTGCCAGGGCTCTGAGACCTTGCAGGTGATCCTCCCGCATGGGGGGATCCGGTGGTCGACTCTGTCAGCGAATTTTGCAAACTGGAAAACAATTCCTGGCTGAGCCCCGAGGGGGATTCTCCTCTTTGATGACCGCATGGTTCCAGAAGGGCAAGCCTCAGCACCGCTCAGAAAGGGTACATCTGGAGTCTCAGAGGAGGAGAAATGGGGTTTGGCACTACAGCTCCTCCCCATCCCCCCCAAAGGGAAGTGGAGGAGGGCCTCTGTGCTTCGCCCTGACCCCTCAGATTCTGAGGACACCCACACCCTAGCCCTGGGTAGCCAGGGCAGCACCAGGAACAGCAGGTACCCTGGCCCCTGAAGCTGAGACCATCAATCTTGTGACCCCCAACCACTATCAGGCCCTGACGCTGATGCGTAGCCTCAGGGAGACTGCAGTCTCCTGGGTTACTGAGGGACGAGCACCAGATTGCCTGGTGACACGTCCGTGGGGGGGGCGACTCTGAGAGACCGGACTGCCAACCGGGTCTGTCAGCGGTCATCCCTCCAAAGAGGAGTTGACCATGCACACTCCAAACAGGGGACCCTGGGAGCCCCCTGCCAAAGGTGCTGCAGGACACAGCACCACCCGTGGTACTGTCCCGACCACCGACGCCATGAACAACACTGGGCTCGGAGACGGCGCCAGCGGGCGATGCTGAGGGTCTTCTGGTGCAGGGCCCAACAGCTGTGGGCTGCAACACCAAGGAAGCCTGCATCTCCGAGGAGGTGACTGGCGGAGCGGTGCTCCCGAACCAGCTCCGGAGGGAACTGAGCCTTTCCTTCGGCACCGCGGAATAAACCTCCTCAACGGCAAGGCTCGAATCACATGTGGAGGTTTGCTCCTCACTGGGTCATATAGACCCAGGAGGGGACCTGGAGGATGGGTCGAGAGTTTTTGCCATGGAATCCCTAGAACGACGCTGCCCTCTGAAAACTGTCGGGGCCCTGCTGACTTTAAATGCGCCGATTTCTAACACACAGCAGGCCATGGAGAAGCAGGCGTCGCAGCTGTCCATGTCGTGCTGGGGTCCCAAGCAGCAAAGAAACACATCATACCAGTCCGAAACTGAAAAATGCTGGCCACAGGTGCACCAACGCATTGGGGCGTGGCCCTCTTCAGATTTCTTTCTAGCCCCAGAACCAGACATGACACCAAAATAATATTACAAAAATGAAAATTACGTACCTACCGTAATACTTGATGTTCTCTTGTATCTTCACCATTCATTACTGCTTGGGGTTAAGCCGGAGGTGCGCACCGCTACAGGAGTTTTTTTGAGTTGGCTCTAATGGCGCCGCTCCTCGAGGGCGACGGCAGCTGCGGCATGCGCGAGGGATGGCCGTTAGGAGTCATGACCTCCTCCATCTCAGTTCTGTTAATGGAGAGGCAAAATAGTGTGAGAAAAAGAAAGCAAGGCAAGAGAGCCAAGGGATAGAAAAAGGAAATAAACTGAAAAAGGAATAAGCCGATGGAGAATAGACAGAGGAGAGAGAATTCCTACCCTAAGGGACCGCAGGGCCTCCTTTCCGGGTGGCTCTAGGGGAGGAACAGAAAGAGAGAGGGGAAGGAGAAAGAGAGGAATGAAGGAAGAAGAAAGAAAGAGTGGCATGTTGAGAAGGAGAACAGTGCCCATCGAGCATTGTTGGTTGAGAGGCTTATAGGCTCGAAATTAATGAGGGAGCAAGAATCCCCATTGGTAGGACTGAGGAGAGGTTCCACCGAACCTGCCAAACAGACCAAGAGAGGGCAGAGTCTCTGGACTCTCAACATGCCAAGTCTCTTCATCCCAGTTGAGGGCTCCTGGACTGACTGAGCAGAACCTGTTCGAAGAGCCCATCCAGGAAGAGGACTAAGTTCCTAGCGCCTGATAAGTGCTACCATAGAAGAGTATGGAAAAACTAAGCCTTCTCGGCGGCAGTTTGTAAGAAAATAGAGAGGGACTCAATCAGACTTGCTATGACAAGGCAGAGAGAGGCTTGAAGCTGATAAGGTCAGCCAGCAGCTGTACAAGCTTTTTGAAAAATAATGCCTGCCAAGGGATCCTAAGTTGAAGGTGCCGAGACAGGCATGGCCACTAGGCTGTGGAACGACATGACCTGAGCAGGCAAGGAATTGCAGCGTAGGGCAGTCAGAAAGAGTTCCCCAGAATTAAAGAAGATTTGTAACTGCATCTCCTCTTTACCTTGAGGAAGAAGGGTCCAGGGTTTTAAATAATTGATTAGCATTTTTTTTTTCTTGGGACTATACTAACTGTACAGACAGTATTTACAGAGAGTCCTTAGAAGTGCCGCTACCACAAACACGGGCGTAGGCAAGAGCCATGCATCTCCCCAACGACTCAGCACTTTATGAGCAAACCGCCAATCAATCTTAGAGAGAAGTAATCTCTGGGATCCATTCACCAAGAATGGGAAAACAGAAAGTTTTTTTTTTTTGGCATAAAGGCCAAGGGAGTAAGAGGAACAAGGCGGGAGGGGGAGACGCCACAGAAGGAGGCCACTGAGGGGAAGGTGGGTGGGTATCAGTAATGAATGGTGAAGATACAAGAGAAGATCAAGAATTACGGTAGGTACGTAATTTTCATATCTTCCCTTGTCAATCTTCACCATTCATTACTGCTTGGGAGAGTACCAGGCCCCCTCCCCCCTTAAAAAAGGGGGAGGGGTAGAACCCTGAGGGAACAAGACCCCCAGCCTCCTGTTGGTGAGAAACAGAAGGGGAAGACCCTGGCTAGTACAGAGAGAAGCCTATGTGGGAGAAGAGCTAGGAGGTGCCTCCCGAGGACGGGGAGACGAGGAAGCCCCTGCAAAAGTCTCCTAGCTCTGGAGGGAAAAAGACGGTCCCCCGGAAAGCGGAGCGCATCACCCTACGCCAGGCCAGGGGTGACAACCTTGATAGACGAAGCCATGCCGTCCGCCTAATGCAGATCGCTGTCCCCGCAAGCCTGGAAGCCACCTCATTGGCGTCGTAAGATGCCCTTGCTTGGTGTCTTGCCAGCTCCAGGCCTATAGCGGAGAGGCAATAGCTTGTCTGGTTTGCTCGTATCAGGCATTGATGCTAGGAGCTGGGAGAGCATCGACCACAGATGCCATCGAGGCAGCGTGGTGAGCCTGATGTGATGCAATACAAGCCACCGCACGAAGAAGAGAACACTCTTTCGCCCCACCGGTCGAACTGTAGAGAATCCGACTGGTGGGCGGTCAGGCGCCAGGCAGCTCCTGGAAGGAGTCTCTAGGTACACCAAGCCCGAGGGCGGTTGGGAAGAGTACCCAGGATTCCGAGGGCACAATACCCACGACGGCAGTCAGCCGGGGCTGGAGAAAGGGCGGCTGGCGACTGCCAGGAACGGATAGACGCTTCCTGGAAGGGGATAGGCCAGGAAGGTACCACCAGGTGCTGGGCACTGAATTCTCCAAGGAATTCACGCGTCTCCCGTTCAGTATTGTCTCTTCTTACATAAGAGATTCAAGGTCCCTCACCATCCTCGAGAGGAATCGCTGATATTCAGTGAAATCAAGGCCGAAGAAAGATGAGCAGGGGTTCCTCTCCTCAGAGGAGGAAGACGAGATGATGGAGAGCTCGAATGTCCAGAGGATTCCTGCGCGGTGGGGAGAGTCGAAAGACCCGCTCATGCATACATCTAACGTATGAGGGGAAGAACACCGCAGAACCCCTGAACTGCTCCCAGGATAACGGACCCGTAGGACCGACATGGCCTGGAAGCGGGGGTGGATGCAGAGGTACTGGAGAAGGGCACCTACGAAGAGGCAACTGACCTCTGCCAGGACTCTGAATCTGGGGAACGGAGCCCGAGCTGGCGGGATCCCGGACAACAAACCAGGCCGCAAGACGGAACCCTGAGAAAGCGATGCCTGGAAGAGCCCAGGGGGAGAACCTCCCCTGTGACGAACCCGGGACTGCATGGTTCCAGAAGGGCAGTCCACAGCAACGCCACCGGAGGGCACCCTAGAGCCCAGGAGGGAAGGGCGGGGTTCGGCGCTACGGCTCCTAGCCACCCCACCAGAGGCGGCCGACAGAGACCGGGGCCCCCGCCCCTGCCCTCAACCCTCAGACTCAAAGAGCCTCCTCCTCAACTGCAGCGCCCTGCACCCCCAGAGGAGGCAACAGCACCCGGGAGGGCAGCTGTCACAGGTCCCCTAGGAGGGGGAGCCTCCTCCTCAGTCCCCACCACATCACCCCCCTGGGACCCAGGGCCACCCCCAGCCCAAGAGCCCTCAGGGGAGGACGGAGAGGGACAGTGGAAGGCCGGCTGGCGCCGCCTGGCACCCCAGCCACCGGGGACCCTGACCAAGAGTCAGGGTGCCAGGATGGGTCCACATCCGAGTCATCAGCCTCCGAAGAAGACGAGACCAGCAGAACCTCAATGCTGAAACACTGGAATCCCGTGGGCAACGGCACCGCGAACGGTGCCGGTGCCAGGGGCGGCAGCGGATTCACCTCGCCCCACCCGCCAGCGACAGCCGGCCTCGCCTCACCTCCCCTGCAGTACCAGCCAGGCCCACGGGCGCCACCCGGCGCCGAACGTGACTCCGCCCGCCCGGAACAGACCGGCCCACGGTGTCGCGAGCGGCACCGGGGCTAGGGCGCGCGCACGGCGCCTGCCTCATCACCGATCCAAACGGTGCCGAGGGCGGCCGAGGGTCCACAGGTACCCGCCCAGAAATCATGGGCCTCGACACTGGGGAGCCTGCACCTCCGAGGAGGTGACTGCCGAGGCGGGTGTCACGACGGCCCCTGGGACCACAACGCCCCCGACACCGCGAGAGAAGCTTCCTCTTCAGCAAGAGAAGGAGAGGAAGCTCCCTCCTCCGCGGACCGCATAGGCCCGGGAGGGGACCCGGGGGAAGGGCCTAGAGACCTTACCTGGGAATCCCTGGAGTGACGCCGTCCCCCGAAGGTCGGCGGGGCCTTGCCGAGCTTGAAAGCGCGGACTTCGAGGACACGACGGTCCATGGAGAAACAAGGCCGCACGCGTCCATGTCGTGGTTGGGTCCCAGGCAACGGAGACAGACATCATGCCGGTCCGAGACGGAAAAATGCCGGCCACAGGAGCACCGACGCATAGGGGCGCGACCCGCCTTCGACTTACGCCTTGCTCCAGAACCGGACATGATGCGAACCAACTGAGGAAAAAAAGTAGGAAAACACTCGGCGCCGTAGATAGAAATAAAAAGGAACGGTCTTACCAGTATACGGCGTTGAGTGGATGTCTGAGAACACGAGATGAGGAGTCGGGACGAATCCGAAGAACGAACACTATAAGCTACCACGCAGCAGGTGCAGCCTCGACGGCGGGAGAAACAGAACTGAGATGGAGGAGGAGTCCGCGGCTCCTAACGGCCGTCCCTCGCGCATGATGCAGTGCGTCGCCCTCGAGGACGGCGCCTGCTAGAGTCAACTCAAAAAAAAAAAAACCTCCTGTAGCAGGTGCGCGCCTCCGGCTTAACCCCAAGCAGTAATGAATGGTGAAGATTGACAAGGGAAGATTTACAGAAACAGACCCGGCACTGCCGGTAAGAATTTAAAATAAATGGAACGGGCTTACCGGGAGTTGGAGAAAATGGCGCCAGGTAAGCAATCTCAGAACTGGGATGGTTGCAGGAAAACCATCTAACGGCGTCGAGAACCGACTGGCGCCGGCTGGAGAACGGCGTTGAGATGAAAACTAGGCCGCTGACACAACTCTTTTTTCCACATGCAAGCAGGTGCTTCCTCTACAGCGGGAGGAACAGAACTGGGGTGGAGGGGGAGTCAGTGGTGCCGAACGGCCAACCCGCGAGCACCACGCAATGCATCGGCCTTGTGGGCGGCGCCGTCCCTCCCCCCAAAAATGCGCCTGAGCAGGTGCGCCCTCCAGCTTATACCCAGCAGATATTTTTTAATTATATTTTGTGCTCCACTACCTGAGGAACTCTTTCGGCATCCTCGGGGCTCCCAGTCTCTATATCCCACTGTGACTTCTGGATTCTCTCCTCGTGTCACCTGGCACAACCCCGGATCTGAACCTCCTGGAGGAAGGGCCTCCCTATCCGTCCAGGGTGCTCTATCTCATAGTGTAGAGTGCCGGGTACACAAGTCGGCCCATGGAGACGAAGTCAGTCCGGTGTTGGGAGTGTGGGCTTAGGAGGCTGAGGTGCCAAAACCTATCCCAAAGAGTGGGGTTTTTCATCTTTAGTTCTGTGGTTCCTGCCCCCGCGGAATGCGGCTGTCAAGGCAACATTATGATGCAGCTCCGCCCCCTGCATACACAGTGTCGCTACTTCGGGCGCCTCCGACTGCCTCCAGAAGCCGCTCCAGGAGCGATCACTCCCCTGAACCTTCCCCGAGAAGAGAGAGCAGTCCTCCGAAAGCTCGATCTCTTCCCTCCCCTGTCGAACCCTACCAGCCCGGGCTTGTTCTCGAACCCGGGTCACCAGCATGGTGCGAGGTGTGGCGTCCAGTGCCTCAACCCTCAGCGCCACCAGGCCGGCTTACACCCAGCAGTAATAAATGGTGAAGATTGACAATGGGAAGATCAAGGAGATCTCCAAAGAAGCCACCCCAGATACGCTCTCTATCCTGGCACCGTGAACAGTACCAGAAGGGCACCAGCGCCAACATCGGTACCACCTCACTTACTGGCACTGAGGGTGGTGTCGGGAGCCAAAGTGGCACCAGCAGATGGCACCTATGGCTCCACTGGTCTGGGCCCAGTGTGCGACCATGACACCAGGGTTATCTGTGCCCCTGAGAAGGCAATGGACTGCGAGGGGTGCTCAGCTGACCCCCCTCGGAGGCTGTCTGTCCCACTGACCCCTCACGCAGGCCTCCTGTATCAGCGAGACTAGAACTGGCGGAGGCCTGCTCCCCCTTGGTACACATAGTACTGGATGGAGACCTGGGGAAGGGCCCAAAGTCTTGGTCTTGGTGGACCGGGACCAATGCTGCCTTCTGAAGGTGGGAGGATCCTGACCCACCTTCACCGCACACAAATTGAGGACCCAATGGTCCACAGAGAATCAGGCATCACAGCTGTCCATGTTATGAGACGGACCCAGGCAGGATAGACAGTGGTCATGGCGGTCCATTACGGTCATTGGCTTGCGCAGAGTACTGACATGAGGCACCGCCAAGATTTCTATGAACCCGAACCCGGACATGACAGCGCACAGATAAAATAAAATAAAAATACGGAAAAGACTTGATGCACTACTGACAGACTAGGGAAAATTAAAAAAAGAGTGGTTTTACTAGCTTTCCAGTGCCAACGGAGTCGTTGGAGGTCTGTGGCGTTGAGTGAAAACAGCGGCAGCAGAACTGACGCAGCTGTAACTTAAGAAGGCTTCAGCTCCCATGGTGAGCCAACCTCGACGGCAGGAAATTAAGAACTGAGGAGGTTAGGGGGCTGGGGTCGGTTACTGGCCAACCCGCGAGCGCCATGTAATACACTGGTCTTGAGGGTGGCGCTGTCTCCAACGCCAGACCCTCCTTCAGAAAGAAAAGCTTTAACCCTTAAAAGCTATAAGCTCCCATGGGGTCTGATGCCTCCGGCTATAACCCAACAGCAATGAATGGTGAAGACTGACCTAGGGAAGATCAAAAATACACACAGTGACAGAAGAGAGTCTGGTGGCAGAGAGTGGGCGAGTTTGGTTACTTGTCCTCATGGCAACTGAGCAGCACTTGGGCGTGGGGTACAGCAGAAGCAGTGCCCTTGACTGAGGGGGTCTCCTTAACACAGATAAAGTAGCACTCGGAATGAAGGGTCAGGGGAAGACTGCAACCCACTCAGTCAAGGTTTTGTGTATTAATCGCATAGTTGAAACCCGTGCAGTCAAAAACAGCACTGTGCGGACACCCCAAAAAGCAGGCGGTTGAAGACCACACTGTATTAAATAAACTAACTCTTACCGCGCACGCTCATTTTGACCACGCATCTATTCCATCGCGATCTTGACGGCATACTCCCAGTCAACACTGAAATCATGAATCATGATCCCCCCAACTACATCACTACAATGTACGCTGTCTCTAAGTTGCTGGATGGTGAAAGTACAGTTATGTAAGAACTTACCTTAACAGTAGATCTTCGAGAGAGGCTCTGCAGTAAGTACTAACCATTAGGACCAGAGGCATCAGGCACTAGGACCACACAGAAACCTCCACCTGGCGCTCGACGGACATCGGCGTGATACTATATAGTGGTGGTCCCAAGCCTGCCTCCAGTCCTGTCACCGAGACCTAAGAAGGTGCGATAGGAGAAAGAAGGGCTCCTGAGCCAAAAGAAAGGCTAGAAAGAAGGAACAGCAAAAGCAGGGGAAGGTGAGAGAGGGGTCAAATTTACTGGTAAGACTTTCTCTCGAAGATCTACTGTTACGTAAATTCTTACGTTAACTGTACTATCTTACTTAGAGAGGACTCTGCGTAGGTAGTAACCATTAGGACCGAGTCCCAAGCAGTGAAATTCAGACAAAGGCTCAAGCACGGGAGGCAGGAAAGGTCTTCAGTAGGTACCAGGTTAAGCCAGGAGGCCCTGAAGGACGGCTAGTCCGAAACCTGCCCTGCACCTAGAGGCAATGTCCAGACTGTAATGTTTGGTAAAGGTGTGGACAGAGCTCCAAATGGCTGCCACACAAATGCCCGCAGCAGAAACATTCCTGAAACAAGCAGTAGAAGCAGCTATGCCTCTGGTTGAATGTCCCTTGACTTCCGCTGGAAGGGGCTTGTTATATTTCTGATAAAACAAAGGAAAAAATTACTCACCTTAGTAATGTTGTTTCTTCTAATGGAGTCTTGCTATATTATGACATATGCAGTGAGTCCCAACCTTTGAACTGCTCCGGAGGTGAAAGAGTTAACTTTCCATGCCAGGCATGGAACGCTGAGCTCGAGCTCGTTGAAACTCTGTCTGTTGTTCTTCAAACTCAAACCGTCAGATCTTTACGAGCTAAACTCACTGAGGTCCTGTGTGGAAGCTGTAAACCTACACTAGCCAACTGGCTACTAAACATAAGAACACATTTTCTGGTCCCAAAACAAAGACTCAAGTCAGGAGACCCAAAAAATGAAAAACACAACACCAAGTCACCCAAAAGGAGGGGTGAAACAACAAGGTGGGCATCTACTAAGTGCCAACACTGCACTGCCCACCCACATCCCAAAAACAAAGGTTCTGAGAGGGGCAGGCAGGGGAGGAAGTCATAATATAGTAAGACTCCATTAGAAAAAACAACATTACTAAGGTGAGTAATTTTTTCTTCAAACAACATGAAGTCTTGCTATATTATGACATATGCAGACTACACAGCAGTACCTCCATGGAGGAGGGACAGAACCTACTTAGGAAATAGGCTCTGAAGCACAGTTGTGTAAACCAAGCATCACTCCTAGCCTGGATGTCCAGGGAGTAATGCTTGGTAAAAGTGTGAACTGTTTTCCAGGTAGCTGCTTGACATATCTCTAGAATAGGGATGTCCCTGGCAGCAGCCAGGGAAGCAGCTGTACCTCTAGTAGAGTGAGCCCTCAGGCCTGAGGGAGGAACCTTACCCAGCTTTTCATAACAGAATTGGATACAAGAGACAATCCACCTGGCAATGGCGCTTTTAGTGGCAGGTTTCCCTTTACCAACCTCACCATAAGTGAGGAACAGCTGGAGGGAGTCAAACCTGTGACCCTTGGTACGCCTATGTAGTAACTAAGGGCCCCTTCACATCTGTTGTGCAGCCTCCTCTCGCCAGAGGAGGAATGGTCAGTGAAGTACACTGGAAGAGAAACAGATTGATTAAGGTGGAAATCTGAAACCACCTTAGGCAAGAACTTCCTGTTAGTCCTGAGGACCACCTTATCTCTATGAAAGGAGATAAAATCAGGCTCCACTGACAAAGCTTGTAATTCGCTTATGCGTCTGACAGAAGTGATGGCTACCAGAAACACAGCCTTCTAAGTCAAGTACTTAAGCTCTGCTGAAGACAAGGGCTCAAAGGGAGGTTGCATAAGCTGAGCAATGCAAACATTAAGATCCCAGGCAGGGGCAGGGTCCCTGAATGGAGGGTTGGTGTGAAGCAATCCTTAAAAACTTGGAGAATACAGGATGAGCTGAAAGAGAAGAGGGTTTACCTGCTGAAATAAAAGCAGATACAGCTGCCAAATGTACTTTTAGGGTAGCTGGTCTCAGCCCCAAGGTATTTAAATGGACCATATAATTCAGGACTGTGGGTAAATCAGCAGATTCTGGGAAATATGCTTCCAGAGCACCATATGGAAAACCCTCTTCCATTTGGAATTATAGGTAGCCCTGGTGGAAGGTTTCTAGAAGCCTTCAATATATCCATTACACCTTGGGAGAGGTGTAGATCAGCAACTCTAACTCTTCAAGAGCCAGGCCTTGAGATTGAGAGATATGAGGTTTGGGTACCAAACCTCCCTGAGCACAGGTTAACAGGTTGTGATTCCTGGGAAGACACAGGGGAAGATGGACTGCTAAGGACAGTAGGAGTGGATACCAGGGTTGTCTGGCCCAATCTGGAGTGATCAGGATCATCTTGCAGGATTGAGATCTGATTTTGACTAACACTTTGAACAGGAGAGGGAAGGGGGAAAGACAGAGAAACTTCCTTCCCAGTTGAGAACTAAGGCATCCAGAGGACTGAGCCCAACACTGGGGGCCTGCAGCAAAAAGGGAAGTTGGTGATTGTCTGGGGCTGCAAAAGATCTCATCTGCGGGTGCCCCATCTGGCAAATATTACCTCCAGGACCAGGGATCCAGTGACCATTCGTGATGGCCCTGGGAAATCCTGTTGAGAGCATCTGCCAGGACATTGTCCTTGCCTGGGAGGTGAACTGCGTGAAGGGAGGTGTTCAGGGAGTAAGCCAGAGACCACAACTTCATTGCTTGGTGCACAAGGCCGAGACCGAGTTCCTCCTGTTTGTTGATGTACCACATTGTGGTGGTGTTGTCTGTTCTGACCTGTACAACTTTGTTCTGAACAGATTTGGAAAAAACTTGAAGTGCTAGAAAAACTGCTCTGAGTTCCAACAGATTGATGCGGAGCAGAGATTCCTGAGGGGACCACAATCCCTGCGTAGTGAGGTTGCCCATGTGAGCTCCCCACCCCAAGAGGGATGCATCTGTAGTAAGGATTAAGGAGTGAGACTGTGTGACAAAGGGAACCCCTTGTCTCAGATTGCTCTGATCCTACCACCACTGTAGGGCTTGGATCAGGGTTCGAGTTACTGGGATCAATTTGGTTAGAGGGTCTTTCCTTTGAGACCAAAAGGCTCTCAAACGGAACTGGATGTCCCTCATTTGAAATCTTGCTCCCTGCACTACTGCTGTAGAAGCAGCCATGTGCCCCAGGAGCTGTAGAAAATGCCTTGCTGGTTGAGAGACCTGCAGGGTGAATGAGGAGGCCAGAGAGACCAGGGTCCTTGCCCTGTCCAAAGGAAGAAAGGCTCTGGCTTTCTCTGTGTTCAGCTCTGCGCCTATGAAGGTGAGGAGCTGGACAGGCTCTAGAACTGACTTTGAAAGATTCAGAAGGAAACCTAGAGAGGTGAGCAGTTGCTGAGTTATCTGCAGATGTAACTTGACTTGGTCTGGGAGACTGGCCTACTATGAGCCAGTCGTCCAGGTAAGGGAAGATGGCAATTTTTTGCCTTCTTAGGGAGGCAACTGCTACTGCCAGGCATTTTGTGAATACCCTTGGAGCAGAGGTGAGGCCAAAGGGCATTGCTCTGAACTGGTAATGGCCTGAGGGCAGCTCGAACCTGAGGTACTTTCGATGAGAGCTTCTGATGAGAATATGGAAGTAGGCATCCTTGAGGTGCAGGGACGCTAGCCAGTCCCCTGGCCTTAGAGAGGGTAGAATAATTCCCAGAGTCACCATTTTGAATTTTGGTTTTAAAAGGTGCTTGTTTAAGTATCTGAGATCCAGGATGGGCTGCCATTCTCCTGTCTTTTTTGGGGTAAGGAAGTACCTGGAGTACAATCCTTTGCCCTGGTGTAGGGGTGGAACCCTTTCCACAGCTCTGAGAGCCAGGAGGGAAGAGACTTCTGCCTCTAGGGCAAGTGCCTCTGGTGGATTTGCAGCTGGAAAGGATCTGGTTCTCATCTTTGGAAATTTTTTGAAGCTGAGAACCAGTCCCTGGCTTACTACTTCCAGGACCCACTTGTCTGATGTCAGAGACTTCAGTCCTGGACAAAGTAAGCCAGCCTGCCCCTACAGGTAGGTGAGAATCGGCCCTGGCAACCCCATCAGGGTGCCTGCTTGGCAGGGGCCTTTAGGCTGAGGGGTGGAAGCAGGCCTGCTTGTACCACGCCTGCCTCTCCTCTAAAGAACCCTCTGGGCATAAGCAGAAGAGGAGGCCTGGGCTTGGTAAAAGGCCTATGAAATGGCCTGCCCCTACCCCTGAAGGCTGCCTTGAGGAGTGGCCTGCCTTCCTTGGCCTGTGCACCCCTATAGGTGGTCCTATACTCATCCATTTTCTTCATGTAATTCTCTGTCTGCTCCCCAGAGAATTACCCACAACAGGAAAATCCATGGCCTTAGTCTGGGTATCCTGTGACAAGCTAGTACATCTGAGCCAAGCCATTCTGCGAAGTGCCACAGATGTAGCCATGACTCTTGATGACACATCATTAGAGTTCACTGCCGCATGGAATTGCACCTTGGATGCCTCAATACCATCAGCAGTCACCTGCTCCAGCTCCTTGGCAAGCTGGCCAGGGACCTGTTTTGCTAGAGCCATAACAGTATCCCATCTGGATTTCTGGTATCTAGCAACATAAGCCATATAATTTGCCTGTCTGAGTCCCAAGGATGCTGCCATGTACTGTTTCTTTGCCATGGCATCAATCCTCCTGGAGTCCTTGTCAGGGGGGTGTGAAGCCAAGGGGAATATTTGCCTTGTCACAGGCTGCAGCCTGCACTACCCCAACATGGCTGCATTGTTGAGTAAGGAACTCCGTATCAGAGCCTGACAATGTGTACCTCTTGTCCATTCTCTTATCCACAGGAGGTATAGTGTGAGGAGTTTTTAGAATTTTTACTGTCTGTTTCCCAAAAGATTTATGCAAAGGAATAGACAGTCTCCTAGACTCTGGGATATCCATCATTTCCACATAGTCAGGCTCCTCTTGATCATCCACAGCTTCCTCCATAGGGAGCTGGAGGGTTTCAGCCACTTTTTTATAAAACATAAAATGAGAAGGGGACTCAGAAAGCCTAGGAGGAGACACTCCTGAAGGTCTGTCTGGGGAGATGTCCGGTTCAATGGGCACATCCAGACTTTCAAATCCACATTCACTCTCCTCATACTCCTCTTCCCCCTCCTCCAGTTCATAAAATTCCTCTAAATCATACTCTTGAACCGGTGGAACCGGCCGAACCATATGCTTACCTGATGGAGCCGGTTCGGTCGGAACCGGGGAAAGCGACTGGACAATTTTAATCGCTTTGGCTATTTCTTCAGCGGTTGGAGAGGAAAGTTTTGGCTACACACCAGCTGATTTCCTAGTCCTTTTTGCTGGAACCGACTCCTCAGAGTCGGCTCTCCTTTGGCCCGAGGAAGTCTCGCCCTGGTCAGAGGGCACTCCCTCCGGTTCGGCTGGAACCGAACCGGGCTGGCCATCCTGTTCAGCGGACTTTTTGGCCTCCCTTTCCCTGAGCCTACCAACTCTCTTTTCCAGGGTAGCTGCAGGAAAATTTTTGCAAATCTGGCAGTCTGCATTGAGGTGGTCAAACCCCAGACAATAAACACAGGTGGTGTGGGGGTCAGCCTTGGCAAAGACTTTCCCACAGACACTGCAGTGTTGAAACCCAGTGGGCCCGATTTTTCTTTTGGGTTTCTCAGACATAATGCCAGCCTAACCAAACTTACCCGCTTATGGCAGTCCGCCAGGTAAGACCCTCTTATCGGTTCCTAACTGTGTCACAGATCGTGGAAAAACCGTAATAAAACTGCTTTTTAGAACCGATAAGAACCGGTAACCACACTCTAAATGACAGATTAATATATTTTAAACAACCTGATCGGTTCAAACCGAACCGATAAACTGTTTACAAGTTCCACACAGAATAGAAATTAATGTAAAACCTATCTAGTACTCACAATACCGCAGACAGAGTCTGAACCGACCGGTTGCAGTTTAAATTTGGTCAAAAACCGAGAAAAACAATACTTTAACCGACAAAATGAACCGAGCAGAAGGAGAAATCTCCAGAGCGACTGTTCAGTGAGACGGAGTAAAGAATCTGACAGTTTGAGTTTGAAGAACAACAGACAGAGTTTTCAACCGAGCTCGAGCTCAGCGCTCCATGCCTGGCATGGAAAGTTAACTTTCACCTCCAGAGCAGTTCAAGGTTGGGACTCACTGTATATGTCAAGCAATATAGCAAGACTTCATGTTGTTTGAATGCAGTTTGCTAACCATCTGGATAGGTTTGGGGTGGGGCAGCAAGCTACAGCTATGGAAGTTTTTTTTTAATCTCTGTTTAACCCTCCCACGTCCTGTGGACCTCGCCGACTGGGGTGCTAAGGAGTCATCTCTGCCTCTCTCGCCCTGCCCGATACTTACCAACGGTCCCCATGTAGTTGGCTTTTAGCCGGCCGAGGTTGGGCAGCTGACATCCCATACTGTAAGTGGTGTCGGATCAGGGTAGTCAGGCAGGCGAGGGCACACTGGGGGCATGCCCGGCGCCCATTTTCCCGGCGTCCGCAGGCATTTTTCAAGGCTTTCCTAAGGAGGAGTGGCACACCCACGCCAAGACATTGCTGCCAGCATCACCACTCCCCAACCCCAACTTTGTGCCTGCCATGCCCCGGCTTCCACCATGGGCCAGTCGGGCACCGAGTATGGATCCTCCTCCCACCCAGAGAGGGAGCTGTCCTCCTGATGCTCAATCCTCCTTCCCTGCTGACCCCCGACATCCTGGGCTCGCCTCCAACTCAGGGTCGCCGGGTGGCACGAGGTGTGGCGCCCAGCGCCTCAACCCTCAGTGCCACCAGGCTGGCAGCTCTGGAAGTTTCTTTGTGATGTAACAGCTTCCTTCAGGTAATTCTGTGCTTTCTGTGTTTTAAATTGACGTGAGCTGGGAGAGTTTGCCTCAGTTTAGGGGTGGGTCAGCAGCAAGCTACAGCTCTGGAAATTTATTTTGTGATGTAACAGCTTCCTTCAGGTGATTCTGTGCTTAAACTGATGTGAGCTGGGAGAGTTTGCCTCAGTTTGGAGGTGAGGCAGCAGCCAGCTACAGCTCTGAGTTCTTTTGTGATGTAACCGCTTCCTTCAGGTGATTCTGTGCTTAAACTGAGCTGGGAGAGTTTGCCTACGTTGGGGTGTAGGGCAGCAGCAAGCAGAATGGCTACAGCTCTGGAAGTTTCTTTGTGAAGTAACAGCTTCCTTCAGGCAATTCTGTGCTTTCTATGTTTAAACTGATGTGAGCTGGGAGAGTTTGCCTCAGTTTGGGGGTGGGGCAGCAACAAGCTACAGCTCTGGAAGTTTCTTTTAGACCATCCTATCTATGTTTGTACTTTAAGTGTTTATGTCACAGGACCTCCTTGTGAATGAGCTTGCTCAATGGAGTTTTCCTGCAATAAACTTGAACTTGAACATCCAACTGTACCGCTTTTGCTGGTACAATACCGTATTTTGTCATCTGGTACCGGATCCTGCCTAGGCTACCATGTACTGAATTTGCCGCCTCTGTCTTCAATTTTAATTTTCCTCTGAAATAATCGCTTGCCGGAGCCGAGCGCTCAGCTGGCACAGTCCGAGGCAGGGAGTGTCCCAGTGCCCATGGTAACCATACCACTGTGCTGTGGCGCTGCCGGCCGAGGGCTCCTCGCTGATGCTCACTGACCTCGGAAGCACTGAGAGTGCTCGCTTGCTTGCCCTTTCCCTGATGTCTCCATTTGGCGAGAAGGAGTGTCAGACAGTCTGACAGTGCACTTTAGTAGTGACACAGTTACTCACACGAGTACCCAGCCTGAGCCACAGCGGAGTGCTTGTCGATTGTCTGGTCGGATTTGATAACAAAAACGGTCGGGTCATCTTCACCACTCTCCATCTAGCTGAGAGTCTCACCGGTGCCACCGCAACACCCGAGTTATTAAATGCATCATCGGATCACTGGAGCAGCTGAGCTACAGAGGAGTAAGCGTTGTTCCCTGCCTAATAGTACCACCGACTACCTGGACTTGATAGTTGGACCACAGGTATCTTGCTTACTTATTTATTAAAATGTAAAGCTGCTCCTCGGGCCAAAGCATACTACTGTCGTCCCTAGCCGCCCACCCAGCTGCAGTGCTTTAGTTTAGCTTTATCTCAGTGCTGCCTTGTTCCAAGAGCAGGTGGCAGAATCGGAGCAGCTCAGCCCAAGGGGTAGTCAGGAGATGCTTTAATTTAACTGCACTCCAGGAGCAGGCACTGATCTTCTCCCGCCATGACAGATAGATCGCTTGACCGCAGACAGCCCAGACATCTCCCTACGACGCCGTATCCGTATCTCTGCAGCAGGTGAGGGGTTCGATCTCATGAGGTGCACTGTCTATGACAAATCATTGATCCAACAGTGCTGTGGGGGTAACGGCAGGTAGCTGACACTTCGGGGAGGGGGAGGGGTCTGGGTTCCCGGAAGTTGTTAAATTAAGGGGCTGTGCTGCTGGGGGAGGGTGGGTACATGCGTGTTGTCTGTCAGAGTTCAAGTCTGACCGCACCAGAGGTCTGCATGCATCTGCTTAAACAATGCTAACTGTAGCTTCTTCTGCATAAATCCAGGATATGTGAGTTACTGGCCTAGTTTTTCTGTTGGATTAAATGCTTTTGTTCAGTTCAGGTTTCCCTGTTCTGGATGGAATACAGATTTACTATTGATAAAGTGCTAGCCAGTCTAGGCAGTCAGGTGAGTTAAACTGCAAGCTTGTATGTGCAGTTAAGTGCACCCTCACGTGATCCTGGGCAGCACAGCCTAAGGACTGAAGCCTTCTGGCACCGTGCAGTTCTGCTTAAAGTTGAGCCTGTCCAAATTCTCTCATGAGGATTTGCATATGTTTCCTATGATTGCATTATTGGGGTATGTGCAATTGTGTTCTCTAACATAAGGCCTACATCACTATCTGGACTTGTGTTTAAGATTTACGAGCTGGCTGCTTGTTGTGGTGAGCACCAATTTTACCTTGCTTAATCGCAGCATTATCTTGTCTGTCTGTTAGAACTTGTGTGTTTCAGCTGGGTACCCAGGTACTAAGAAACTGCAGTTAAGTAAAGAAGTGTTGGTATGTATGCAGAACTGTGTGGTGATCGGCTACTGTGAGTAGTGAGAGGCGTTACAGTACAGTAGGCTTCACAAGGTAATTGTGGGTGCTGGGGTCACCAAGCTACTAGAGGTATCTCTGCAGAGAGGCCAGACAACCTGACATTGCTAGCAAGGGGGGGGGGTTAGTACTGCATTTACTGAAATTGTTCGTTTTTGCTATTACTGCTAAAATAATTGCCAGTGATACTGCTTAATCCCCATTCCCTTTCAGGATTACAAAGTCCAAGCTCCCTTCTACCAACCAAATTCCTAACTGTAACGTTTCATCCAGTAAGTAAAATGTTTAATGGGCCCTTGGAATACAACCTCTCGCAAACACAGAAGTGTACCTATTTTGATCTGTGAAATGTTGGAGGGTCTGTTCTTTGTGATGTAACAGCTTCCTTCAGGTGATTCTGTGCTTAAACCGATGTGAGCTGGGAGAGTTTGCCCTTGTTTGAGTGGGGGCAGCAAGCTACAGCTCTGGGAGTTTCTTTGTGATGTAACCGCCTTTAGGTGATTCTGTGCTTAAACTGATGTGAGCTGGGAGAGTTTGCCTCAGTTTGGGGTTAGGACAGCTGCAAGCTACAGCTCTGAAAAATTCTTTGTAATGTAACAGCTTCCTTCAGGTGATTCTGTGCATAAATTGATGTGAGGTGGGAGAGTTTGCCTCAGTTTGGGGGTGGGACAGCAGCAAGCTACAGCTCTGGAAGTTTCTTTGTGATGTAACAGCTTCCTTCAAGTGATTCTGTGCTTTCTCGCCCAGATATTCAAACTGCGCCAGGCAGTGGTGCAAGCTTGGGTGCAGCTCAACCTGGCTGCAGGGGGGTGTGGACTGGGCGATATTCAAGGGAGCTGCGCCATGGCTCAGCAGCGTTGAATATCGCACTGGCCACCCGCGAGTGTGCATGGCTTCAGCAGTAGTAAGGTTACGCCGCAAGGGCGAGTGGGAGGATGGGGATGCGCTTAGAGCAAGTTCCATTGCGCCATGCACAGCAACTGTGATATTCAAAAGTTAACAATGCAAATGGGGCCATAATGTATGCAAAAGCGCACATGGGGCCATTGCATCATCGTCTCTTCATTTGCATGCAGGTGCGCGATCCCTGACGACTTGCGCCTGGCGCCCTGCCAGGCAGCAGCCGTCGGGGACTAATGCCCCCTGCAGCCGGCAATGTGCTCCACAGCCCGATCGCAGGCATCTGTAAAAAAAAAAATAGAAATGAATCCTATATCCCTGGTGGTCCAGTGGACCACTATCTGCTTCATGAACGCACAACAGAAGTACTCATTTAGCGCCTCTACCTGATCCCCCTCCTTCTCTGTCCACCCCCTGTCCTTCTTAATCCTCACAATCTGGTCCTTGTTCTTCCGTCTCTCCCTAATGTATCTGAAGAAATCCTTTTCACCATCCTCGGGGGGGATGGCTCAGACGTAATGTGAGGAAGTATTTTTTCATGGAGATGGTTGTGGATGTATGGAACAGCCTTCCTGAGGAGGTCGTGGAGTAAAGGACAGTGGGGGAATTCAAGAATGCATGGGACAGACATAAGGCAAATCTGGTGGGGGGGGTGGGTAGGAGGAAGTAGGCCGTTGGTTAACTAGGATCTGCAGCTTATCCATCAGGTAGGGAAAAGGACAGACAAGGTGGGCCAAGCGGTCCTTATCTGCCGTCAAATTCTGTTTCTATGTAAGAACTCTGGACCTAGTATTATCAAATGGAGAGGCTGTAACGAACCTGGAGGTGGAAGATCCTCTGGCTGGGAGTGACCACCACACGGCGTGGTTCACGTTCAATATCGGAAAGCAAAAAGGGGGTACGGGAACCAGGGTGATTGATTTCAAGGGGGAGGACTTTAAAATGACGGGGCAGTTTGTGGGTAGGCACCTGACGAGTATTCAGCTTAACCTGGATGCTTATCAAAAGTGGGAGCTTATTAAAACAGGACTGGTGCAGGCTACTGGGGCGTGTGCAAGAAAGACACGTAGCAAGAAGGGCAGGGCAAAGATGCCTAGTCGGTTAACTCAGGAGGTGGTGGAGGGGGTGAGGGCCAAGAGAAAAGCATTTCAGAGACTCAAGAAATCAGGAGGGGAAGGAGACAAGGAGGAGTATACAAAGAGATCCAGGGAGGCAAGCAGGCTGGTCAGAGCGGTCAAGGCTTCACAGAGCTGAGGCTGGCATAAGGTATTGAGGATGGTGAAAGGACTTCTTCAGATACATTAGGAGAGACAGAAGAACAAGGACCAGATTGTGAAGATTTAGAAGGACAGGGGTGGAGAGAGGAGAGGGATCAGGTAGGCGCTAAATGAGTATCTGTTCTGTGTTCATGAAGGAGAAAGAGGGGGGCAGATACCTCAGGGGAGGAGAGGGGCGAGGAGGGAAGGGGGTGACTGATGCAGGGCTTAGGGAGATCAGGGTTCTGCAGGGGTTAAGGGCACTGAGGGTGGACAAGGCACCGGGTCCAGACGGCATTCACCCTAGGGTGTTAAAAGAACTGGTGGCGATCCTGGAAGGACCACTGGCTGACCTGTTCAGTACCTCCCTGGACACTGGATGTGTACCAGAAAACTGAAGGATGGCCCATTTGGTGCCCATTCACAAAAGTGGCCCTAGGGATGAGCCGGGGAACTACAGACCAGTGAGCTTCACATTGAATGTGGGAAAGCTCATGGAAACAATCTTGAAGGAGAGGCTGGTGGCATTTTTTGGAGGACAATGGACTCCAGGATGTTCGGCAACATGGGTTTGTCTCGGGAAGATCGTGCCACACAAACCTAGTTGGGTATGACTGTGTGACCAGGGAATTGGACAAGGGCCATGCAGTGGATATCTAGTGTTGGATTTCAGCAAGGCCTTTGATTTGGTGCCACATGGGAGGCTGGGGAGGGGAGGCTGGAGGATACCAGGGTGGGAACAAAAATGGTCAAATGGATCGGCCAGTTGGTTGAAAGGAAGGCAGCAGAGGGTGGTAGTGGGGGGAGGGGAGCTCTCATCACCAAGGGATGTGACGAGTGGAGTGCCACAGGGATTGGTACTGGGACCGGTGCTGTTTGGGATATTCACAGCAGATATCTCACATGGAATCCAGAGTAAGATCGGTCTGTTCACAGACGATACTAAAATGGGAGCTGTGGTAGATGACGTAGATGGGTGGAAAGGGCTGCAGAATGACCTGGCCAAACTACAGAAATGGTCGGAAACATGGCAGCTGGGGTTCAACACCAAGAAGTGCAAAGTACTGCACTCTGGAACTAGGAACCAGGGGAGGAGCAATCAGCTTGAGGGCTCAGTCGGAAAGCACCGGGAGGAGAATGATCTCGGTGACAACAGGGAATATGGAACAACTCGCACAGTACAGGAAGGTGGCAGCAAAGCCAACAAGATGCTGGGGTGTATAGCGAGAGGCATCTCTTCCAGGAATAGGGAGGTGATCCTTCCCTGTACAGATCACTGGTCAGACCGCACCTGGAATACTGTGTGCAGTACAGACACTCATTCCTGAAGAAAGACATCGGATTATTAGAAGGGGTACAGCGCAGGGCAACAAAGATAATCCATGGCCTGGAGGGTATGTCTTACTAGGACAGGCTAGGCGAGCTGAACATGTATTCATTGGAGGAGAGGAGGGATGGGGGATATGATTTAAACTTATAAATACTTAAAGGGATTAACAAACATGACAGATAGGATCTTCCAGATTAGAAGTGGGAGGGACACAAGAGGCATAAATTAGAGATCTACTGGGGGGTGGATTCAGGAAGGAAATCAGGAAACACTGGTGGTAGCCAGTGAATGCAGTGGGGGTTTTAAGAGTGTGTGACAGAGTGAGGGAGAGGTGATTTAGAGGAGGCGGAGGTGGGCAGCTGCAAGTTGAGGGCTAGCTGCACAACTGAGCAGACTCGATAGACTGTTGGGCCTGTTTCTGCTGGTGTTTTGTATGTTCATATGTATTGTTTGAAACTGCTGCACCCTCTCTTTGTGGCACTAAAGAAATGAAAAGCTGATCAGTTTTACAGACTGACTTCGTCCAGTTCATATAATAATGCAAGGTTCTGTGCACATAGTGTGTGTGTAGAATGGCCTCCCCTTGATTAGAATGATCGGTGTAATACAATGGCAAGTGTATGGTCTGACTCAAAGTAAATTCAGACACCACCTTGGGTAAAAACTTAGGATTTGTACACATAGCCACCCGGTCTCTGTGGAAAATCAAAAGGCCTTTACATCATCATCAGGGCCTAAAGCTTGGAAACTTTGAGATGAAGTAATGGCAACTAAAAAGAGCACTTTCCAGAAAAGGTAGCGCAGGTTGCAACTTGAGGCCAGTTCAAAGGGAGGCAAAGTGAGTTTCTCAAAGATGAAGTGCAAATCCCACGGAGGAACTGGGTTCCTGACCGGGAGTTTTGGATGGAGAATTCCTTTCAGAAAGATTTTGGAAACTTCCAACTGCGCCAAAGTTTTGCCATCCACCAGAGTGTGGTAGGCAGAAATGGCAGACAAGTGGCCCTTCAGAGAAGAACAGCTAAGGCCAAGGTCAGAGAGATGCAGTACGTATTCCATGACCTGTGGGACAGGGCAAGAGAAAGGATCCCATCCCTTGTTGTTTGCCCAAATGGAGAATCTCTTCCATTTCGTAGCTTACGTGGATCTTGTGGATGGCTTACGGGCCTCCACAAGGACTTGAGCCACTTTAGAAGAGACCCCAAAGCGTGCAACAGCTACATCAGTAGGTGCCACACGTGAAGGTGAAGGGATCTAAGTCTCGGATGGACCAGCCTGCCCTGGTCCTGAGTCAGCAGATTCTGGCAGAGGGGTATGGGAACCGGAAGTTCCACTCTCAACTGTTGAAGCACAGGAAACCACACTTGATGAGGTCAGTAAGGGGTTATGAGAATCATGCAAGTCCTTCTTGCTGTAGTTTTAGAAGCACCCTCCTGCAACAATGGAAAGGGAGGGAAGGCGTACAAGAACCCTCCTGTCTCACCAGAAGACACCACGCCTGGGAACAAACGAGCAGAAAATGGAAATTACGTACCTACCGTAATTCTTGATCTCCTTGGACGACTCTCCACCACTCATTCACACTAATGGGAACTGCGCCAGAGGCACTAGGACCAGAGTCGGCGCCAGAGATGGAGCCGCGAGGAGCGGCACCGCGAGCCTCAGCTCGTGCAGTAGTGACTATCTTGGTGTCGACCCTCCAACCGCCTCAGTACCTTTTTTTCCGAGGAGGTGCAGCGAATTAACCTAGAAGGATAGCCTAACCAAAAACCGGACATAAGATAGTCCGGACGACCCGTATAAGAAAGGTCAACAAAGAAGTCTTCATAGCCTAAAGATTGAGGGAGTGAAGACCAACAACAGAGGTGAGCTCGGGGGATGGAGGGTGGGCGTGTGAATGAGCGGTGGAGACTCGTCCAAGAAGATCAATAATTACGGTAAGTACGTAATTTCCATATCTTCCTGGACATAAAGTCTCCACCACTCATTCACACTAATGGGAGAGTACCGAGCTAATAATCCCTCGAAAGGGTGGCAGGAGAGACCAAGAGCTCACAGTTCTACGATGAGTCCATTAAGGATGGTTCTGCCAAAAGAAAGATGTCGTTTGGCATGGACATCCAGGGCACAGTGTTTGACGAAAGTATGCACTGAGCTCCAGGTAGCTGCACTGCAAATATCTGCAATGGGCACGTTGCAGATTTCCGCTAGGGATACAGCAACCACCCTAGTAGAGGAGCGTACACTCTGCCCTCCAGCCTAACCTGCGCCATGGAATAACAGTGGCGAAGGCATGCCACCAGCCATGCTGAAATACAACTGAAAGCGACAGGTTGACCCAGCCGGGTCTCGCTGAAGGAAACAAACAGTTGTTGAGTTTTGCAAAAAACTTTTGTTCTATCTAGATAGAAACGCAAAGCTCTTTTGATGTCCAAGGAATGAAGAGAATGCTCTCCTTCATTTTGGAACTTCACAAAGTAAGTAGGAAGCACCAAAGGTTGATTTAGATGGAATTCTGAAACAACCTTAGGGAGAAACTTAGGATGAGTTCTAAGGACTACTATGTCTTTATGAAACACAATATATGGAGGGTCTGTGATCAAGGCATGTATCTCAGAGACCCTGTGGGCTGAGGCAATGGCCACCAGGAAGGCCGTTTTCCAAGTGAGAAATTTTAACTCACAGGTAGCTAGAGGCTCGAAAGGTTTTCGAGTGAGCATGTCTAGCACAAGATTAATGTCCCAGGCTGCGACTGAACATCTTATAGGAGGTCTGGTATGCAGAATTCCCTTAAGAAACCTCTTAACCACAGGTAACTGAGCCAGTGACAAGGTAAGTACTGGCTCATGATAAGCTGAAATGGCACAAAGGTGAACCTTAACTGTAGAGTATTACAGACCTGAATTTGAGAGGTCTAAGAGGTACTCTAAAACTTTATCTGGTGGGCAGGAAAAAGGATTTAAAGAGGATTTTGCACACCAGAGCGAAAAACGCTTCCATTTGGCTGTGTAAGTTTTTCTAGTGGCTGGCTTGCACGCAGCCAGAAAAATATCTGAAACCCTACGAGAGACACTGAACCTGTTTACTTCTATCTCTTCAGGAGCCAAGCGTGAAGGTGACGCGACCTCAGGCCCGAGTCAGAAGGTTCGTCTGAAGGGTAAGCGGTTTCAGTTGAGCTTCTGACACACTGTTGAGTAGTGGAAACCATATCTGTCGAGGTCAAAAGGGAGCAGTGAGGATCATTTTGTCCCCCTGGGACTTGAATTTGAGAAGTACTCTCTGAATTGGAGGAAGAGGCGGAAAGGCATATAGAAAGAGTTTTGTCCACCGCAGCCTGAATGCAACCTGACAGAAAATGCCAGGCCCTGGATTTCTGTAGCAGAAGAGAGGCAGTTTTGTGTTGAGTGGGGATGCAAAAAAGGTCCAGGTCTGGAGTTCCCCACTCTGCGAATAGTGATCCCCACTCTGCGAATAGTGACTGAGCCATGGCTAAGTTGAGAGACCATTCGTGAGGATCTGCCTCTGTTCTGCTGAGACGATCTGCCAGTTCGTTCTGCACCCCCCGGCAGATAGACCGCATGAATTCGAGCCTTGTGCTCCAAGCAACATTCCCACACCCTCATCACTTCCCTGCATAAGGGGTAAAAGTGAGCACCGCCCTGTTTGTCGATGTAATACATCACTGCTTTGTTGTCCGTTTGAAGGAGAATGTTCTTATGACACAGAATGTCCTTCAAAGCCCGGACTGCATAAAGGACAGTTCTCATTTCCAAGACATTTATGTGAAGCTGGGACTTGTACTGAGTCCACATACCTTGAGTGTGGAGAGTCTGACAGTGAGCTCCCCATCCCATCAGGGATGCGTCTGTGGTAAAGGAAATATGATGATCCAGAAGAGCAAAGGGATACCCTTCCAGAAGACTGTCCTCTTGCGACCACCAGGTGAGTGATCTCTTCAGAGGTCCTGTCACCTTGATGAGAAAGGACTGAGGGTGAGGGGTCGGGGACCACTGAGTACTGAGCATCCATTGAGAGGTTCTCATGTGAAAGCATGCTAGGGGTACAGTGAACACCGAGGATGCCATGAGGCCTAGCATCCACTGCATCGAGAGAGCTGTCACTGAGCTGCTTTCTCCGATGTATTGGGCCATCTGAAGGATATTGCTCCTCTTGTCCTCTGGAAGAAATGCTTTCGCACAGGTGGTGTCCAGGAGAGTACCTATGAAAAGGAGCCTCTGGGAGGGCTGTAGCTGTGATTTTATTTTAGGTTTAGCAGGACTCCCATGGACGTGAGAAAGTGTGAAGCTGTGGCCACAGCGTCTAGAGTTCCCCTGCCTGGAAGGACTTGCTAGAAGCCAATCCATCCAGATATGGGAACACCTGTATTCCGATTTTTCTGAGATGCGCTGCGTAGAATTGCACAACACTTTGTAAAAACTCGCGCCGAGGATAGCCCAAAGAGCAGGACTCTGAACTGATAATGCTGTCCCAAAGCCACGAATCTTAGGTATTTGTGATGCTTCGGGTGAATAGGAATGTGCTTGCATCCTGCATGTCCAGGGAGGCTAACCAGTCGTGTTGACGAAGCAAAGGTAACTGGGTTCCTAGTGATATCATTTTGAATTTCTCCTTGGGAAGAAATTTGTTTAGTTTTCTGAGGTCCAAAATGGGGCGCATGCCCCCAGTTTTCTTTGGAACCAGAAAGTAATGGGAGTAGAACCCTGTGTTCTGTTGATCCAGCGAAACTACTTCCACTGCCCTGCTGTTCAGAAGGCCCTGTATCTCGGAGGCGAGAAGATCTGACTGAAGAGCTGACAGCCTGAGCTGTCGTCTAGGGGGACGGTCCAGAGGGGTCTCCAAAAGGCTGAGGGAATACCCTTCGCGGATTATACGGAGGACCCATTTGTCCGAGGTTATGGACTACCATTGATTGTAGAAGTGAATCAGACGACCTCCCACCGCTGAGGAAGAGTCCACCTTGGGCAGCTGAGGTGGAACTTGGGCCAACAACTCAGAAGGCGGCACTAGGCGCTTTGGGTCCTTGTGCCTTCTGCTGCATTTTCTTTTGAGGCTGGGGGGGCTTGGTTTTTATTAAAACCTCCCCTGCCTTTGCCTCGAACGGACTGACGATTATGAAACTGGTGTCTATTAACACCCCCTCGAGAGGGGACCGGAGGAGGTTGAGCCAATTTAATGGCTGACCTAGTCTTTTGTGTAGCCTCTAGAGCCTGTTCTACTTGAGGGCTGAAGAGATACACACCATCGAAAGGCAACGCCATTACCTGTTGCTGTGCATCATTCGGTGAAACCTGAAGTGCGCAGCCAGGAATGACGGCGGAAAAAAATGCCACTGGCCATTTGAGGCAATATCGAAAAGCATCCATAGCTGCTTTAACCTGCTGGTTGTTGGACTCGATACCCCTGGTTATGGTTTGAAGAAGCTCTGAATTAGTGTCCGACTCCGGTAGCGCTTCAACCATTTGTTTGAGCGAATGGCAAAGGATATACTCATATTGAGAGAAATAGCCTTGGTAGCTGGCAATATGCATACCCAGGGTGGAAGCAGCAAAGACTCTCTTACCTAAAGTGTCTATCTTATGAGATTCTTTGTTAATAGGTCGAGCTGTAGTAGTCTGGGGAAGGAGAACCTTATCATTCTCTGCCAAGACTACAATAGGATCCGCAAAGGCTTGGGATGCCAAAATGGGTCGATCTTTGGGAGCAGCATATTTTCTATCTATGGACTTAGCCAAAGAAGGAATGAGAGCAGGATTATTCCATACCATTTGAGACAGTGTCTCAAAGGAGGGCTGTACCGGAGGGGTCAAATCCATAGGGATATCTGGAACATGGAGGTACTGGAGTCTTAACAGTTTCCCAGGATCGATATCTGTAGTTTGGAGAGAAAGAGTGGAATTCATGTTTTTCAGCAGAGACTTAAGACAGGTCCTCGACCACAGGCTCTGCAGCAAGAACAGATCCTGTTTCTTCCACATCATCACCCAGCCTAAGGTCTGGGTCAGGCTCAATGTTTGTTTTATTTGTTTATTTGATTCTAGGATTACAAATACCTTTGAGCCGAAGCTCTTTTACAAAGGTTCCACGTCAGTTCCATGTCATCTCCTGACAGTCCAGGAGGGACTGTACGAAAAAGAAAGGAGTGAAAATCAGAAGGAAAATGATTAAAAGAGGAGGAGCCCTGAAGACTGGATGACGTCCTAACAGGTCCTGGCGCCGAAGAAGAGCATGGCGCCGAAAACACGTACGGGGCCGAAAGCCTATATGGTATCGAGGACGGCACCGGCTTAAGCAAGACGGGCACCGAGGATGGCGCTGGCAGATGCATCAGCGCCGAGCCTGCCATCGATGCTGAGGGCGCTGAAAACATCCCAAGACTTCAAAACAGGATTTGAGGAGAAAGAAGGATGAATACCAGGAGATAGAGGCATCGGTGTGGCCCCTCGCACATCTGTGTGTGTGTGTGGGGGCACCTAAGCTGGTCGACGGCACCGAAGACGGCACTGCGCGACTAGGGAGGCCCAACCGCCCTACCTGATCTCCCAAAAAGCCCGAAGGCCCCTGAGTGACCGAGCCAGGCAGCTGGACCAACCTCCGAGCCCATTGCTCCATGAGAGCAGCCCACTGATGAAACTACTCATCTGAAGACCTACGAGGGCGGGTAGGGCTCTGATGTCAAGACGCTGGCTACCAGAAACAGAAGCTGGAGACTCGAAGGAGGAGACCGCACCAGCCCCAATAACTGACCGCTTCGCAGACATATCAGAGGGCGTACTTCGAGTGATGCCTTCTCTTTTTTTGACCTGTGGGTTGAAGAAGAGCTCGAGGCCTAACAGTGCCGAATGCGACCGCTTACTTATGCTTTCAAGGGACCACCCACCCCTCGGGCATTGGACTGTCCGCTGACAGACCCCGGAGAAGGCGGCGGACTGGACCCAGCCCGCTGAACAGCTTTCACTGAAGTCTCCCTACCGTCACCTGACCCGCTCATGGTCGACTCCATCAATGTAGACTAAGACTCTTTGTTAAATAAGAATAAATAAACTAAGCGATACTTTATTCGAGATATTACTACAAAACAATAAAACTGGAAAACTATGCTGCTAGTTTGAAGTTTGACTCCTGATGGAGCGGCGGCGTCATCATTGAAGTGCACTCTCGACGGCGGGAAAAAGGAACTGAGGCGGTTGGATGGTCGATGCCGAGACAGTCATTACTGCACAAGCTGACGCTCGCTGTGCTGCTCCTCGCGGCTCCATCTCTGGCACCGACTCTCTAGCAAATAGGTTAGCTCCCGCTGGGTCCTAGTGCCTCTGGCATAGTTCCCATTAGTGTGAATGAGTGGTGGAGACTTTATGTCCAGGAAGATATGGAAATTACGTACCTACCGTAATTCTTGATCTTCTTGGATGTAGTCTTCACCACTCTTTAACAGTAGTGAGACTATGCTGGAGGTGCTAGGACCCAGCAGGAGCCAAAATTCTTCAGGAGGGCTGGCGCCAAGGTAGGATTGTGCATGCGCGGCACCATGAGACTGGCTCGCGCCAAATAGGCTATCTTGGCATTGACCCCCCAACCACCTCAGTACCTTTTTGACCAAGGGAGGTGCGTCATAAACTATCCTAGGAAACCTAACCAAAGCTGGGCATAAGGTAGCCCGAATGACCCGTGTAAGAAGAGTTTTCAACACATACCGCCTTCAAAGCCCAATCAACAAGGAATGAAGACTAAAACAGAGTGAGTGAGCTTGGGGATGGTGGATGAGCATGTGAATGAATGGTGAAGACAATGTCAAGAAGATCAAAAATTACGGAAGGTACGTAATTTCCATATCTTCCTGGATGAAAAATCTTCACCATTCATTCACACTAGTGGCAAGTACCAAGCAAAAAACAATCCCAAAGCAGGCGGCAGGAGATCGAGTTAACTAAGACAGAAGTCCATTAAAGACTGATCTGCTGAAGGGCGTATGCTGTCTGGCATGAATGTCAAGACATACTGCTTACTGAAGTGTGCACTGAACTCAAGGAGCTGCTCTGCAGATATCTGCAATGGGGTAATGCTATGTAATATCAGCCAGGGAAGCCACAGAACCGCCTAGTAGAGTGGCGTAAACCTGGCCTCCGGGCTTGACTTGTGCCATCGAGTAGCAGTGGTGGAGACAGGCTACTAGCCATGCAGAGATACAGCGGATAGAGACAGGCTGGGTTGCACTGAAAGAAACAAAGAGCTGTTCAGATTGGCAGATCTCCTTAGTTCTGTCAATACAGAACCACAAAGCTCTTTTCATGTCCAGTGAGTGGAGGGTGCACTCCCCTTCATTGTGGAAGTTTGTGAAGTAAGTCGGAAGCACCAAAGGCTAGTTGAGATGGAATTCCGAAACCACCTTTGGAAGGAACTTAGGTGTGTGAAAAGAACCACCTTGTCCTTGTGAAAACTGTATGGATGGTTTCTGACCAACGCGAATGGCCACCAGGAATGCAGTCTTCCAGGTCAGAAACTTCAAATCACAAGTGGCTAAAGGTTCAAATGGCTTGAGAGTGGGCATTATCTAGCATGAGGTTGATGTCCCATGCAGCCACTGGCTTTCTGACCGGGGATCTGGTGTGAAGGATGCCCTTAAGGAACTTTTTGACCAGAGGAAGCTGAGCCAAAGCTACGTTATGCACTGGCTCACGGTAGGTGGAAATCACGCAGAGATGTACCTTCACTGTGGAATACTGCAGTCCTGCATTCAAACTGTTTAGAAGGTACTCAACACCTTGCCAGGTGGGCAACAGAAAGTATCCA
The DNA here is from genome assembly GCA_016271365.2 of Neoceratodus forsteri. Lineage (NCBI taxonomy): Eukaryota > Metazoa > Chordata > Ceratodontiformes > Ceratodontidae > Neoceratodus > Neoceratodus forsteri. The sequence goes on from CM057453.1 coordinate 1,433,635,442, forward strand.
GATGGGACCTCGCACACCAAATTGAGAAATGCTTCCACTTAGCTGCTGTTGATCAGTGAGAACCACATCTGCTGAGGCCAGCATAGGGTGATTAGGATCACCTTGCCCCCTCTTGTACCTCCAACTTGAGGAGTACCCTCTGAACCAACAGCAGAGGAGGAAATGTGTACAGAAAGCATCTTGTCCACTGCAGTCTGAATGCATCCTAACAGAAACCGCCAAGTTCTGGATTTCTGGAGCAGAACTGAGGCAGTTTTGCATTGAGTGAGGATGCAAAAACGTCAGGTTCAGAGTGATCCACTTGTCGAACAGCGATTACATAACATCTACCACGAGTGACCACTCGTGAAGATCGGCCTCCGTTCTGCTGAAGTGGTCCACGAGGTCGTTCTGGACTCCCAGTAGGTAGACTGCATGGATGGAGGACTCATTCTTGAGACACCATCCCCACACTCATTGCTTCCCTGCAAAGAGGGTAGGAGTCTGCTCTGCCCTGTTTGTTGATGCAGTACATCACAGCTTTGTTGTCTGTCTGGAGAAGGATTACTTTCCGACAGAGGACGTCCCTCAGGGCTCTAACAGTGTACAGGACCGCCCTCATCTCCAGGACATTTATGTGAAGGTGAGACTTGTCCTGGCCCCACACTCCCCGACTACAGAGGTCCTGACAGTGAGCCCCCTCCCAAAACCATCAGAGAAACATCTGTGGTGACAGTAATCTTGGCTCTGGCGGGCAAAAGGAAGGCCCTGTTGCAGGTTGATTTCCCAGTCCACCATAAGAGGGATCTGCCAGAGGTTATGTGAAAGGACTGTAGGTGAGTGGTCGGAAACCACTGCACACTGAGCATCCACTGAGTGGTCCCCATGTGCAACTGTGCTAGGGGCACCTTGAAAACTGAGCATGCCATGAGACCAAGCATCTGCTGCATTGCGATGGCTCGAACCGACGTGTTCTCTCTGAAGAAGTGGGCCATCAGTAGAATGGAGTCCTTCCTGTCCTCTGGGAGGAAGGCCCTCGCTTAGGTGGTGTCCAGTAGAGCTCCTATGAAGAGAAGCTGCTGTGAGGGTTGAAGCTGAGACTTTTCTAGATTCAAGAGAACTCCCATGGACGTAAGTAACTGGGAGGTTTTGGCCACCGCTCTCATCGTCTCTTCTTCGGAAGGACTTGCTAGGAGCCAATCGTCCAGGTAAGGGAAGACTTGAATACCTAGCTTTCTGAGGTGTGCAGCGAGCACTGCGAAGCACTCTGTAAAGACTCAAGGTGCCGAGGATAGCCCAAAGGGCAACATTAGGAACTGGTAGTGCTGGACCCAGAACCACAAAGTGGAGGTATTTGGCGTGATCTGGTGCACTGGAACATGCTGGTAAGTATCCTGCATGTCGAGGGATGGAGTCAGTTGAATTCATGATTCAATGGAAGTAGTGTCTCTAGGAGACCATCTTGAATTTCTCCCTGAAAATTACTTGTTTAACTTTCTGAGATTGAGAATCGGTGCATCCCACTGCTTTCTTCGAACCAGAAAGTAATGGGAATAGAATCCGTGTTCTCTCCATGAGGGGAACAACTTCTATTGCCCTGTTGTTTAAGAGGCCCTGAATCTCGGCAGCAAGAAGGTCTGACTGAACAGCTGACGACTGGGTTGTGGTTTTGGTGGAAGGTCTGGAGAAGAGTCCATCAGATTGAGGGAGTAGTCCTCCCTGACAATTCTGAGGACCCACTTGTCCGATGTATTGTTTCCACTGCTTATACAAAAGGGATAGATGACCTCCCACCGCCGAGAATGAGTCCCCCTCGGGCAACGGAGGAGGGACCTGGGCCAGAAACTTAGAGGATGAAGCCAGGCGCCTTTGGGGCCTGCGTCTTCTGCAGCGTTTTCTTCTGCTGCTGGGGAGCTGTGTTTTTATTACCAGCTCCTCGTCCCTTACCTCGAAAGGACTGTCGGCCATGAAATTGTCGACGGTTCCCAATTTTCTGAGAGGCAGGGGTTGCTGGTCTGGCAGTTCTTAGGGCAGACCAAGTCTTCTCTGCAGCCTCCAGTGCTTGCTCCACTTGACAGCCGAAAAGGTAGGCACCGTCAAAAGGCCCATTCATCACCTTCTGTTGCGCATCAGGTGGAAAACCTGATGTCCTAAGCCAAGAGAGGCGTTTTATACAAATTTCAGCGGCCGTAGCCCTGGAAGCAGCATCACAGGCGTCCACTGCAACTTTCAGCTGCTGGTTATTGGATTCTATGCCCCTGCTGATGATCTGAAGTAGCTCCGAAACGTCAAATTCTGGAAGGTTCTCAATCAAAGCCTTAAGCGAGTGCCATAAGGTATACTCATACTGAGAGAAGTGCCCTTGGTAGCTAGCAATGCGCAGACTCAGGATTGCAGCTGCAAATGTCTGCTTGCCTAGAGTGTTGATTTTGCGACACTCCTTATTAACAGGTTGAGCAGAGGACTCCTGAGGAGAACGACCTTGTCATTTTCAGCAAGAATCACCAAAGCATCCGCAAACGCCGCAAGGACAGGATAGGTCTATCCTCAGGTGAGTATATTTCCTATCAATTAGTTGTTTTTTTTTATTTAGCATTCTGGTCCCTGTCGCCTCCTCCCAACTGGCGACAGGGACACCTCTCTGACCCCACAGATTTTCTCCCCTAACTCCCCCCCCTTGGCACACAGCCATGTTTGTGGAAGCACGCCTTGCACCGCAGGCGCCAGCTCTGCCCTTCCACCTCCTGATACTCTGCCTTCCCTTCTCCAGCTACCCACGGACCGCCACCGGTGGGAGGCGGAACTCTGAAGGCGCCAACCCACCCTCAGGAAGGACAGCTACCCACCGGCACTCGTCCTGCTCTGCCCTCCCCCATGTCGGCACCTCATGACCTTGGGTCATTCTAAACCTGGGTTGCCGGGCGTAGCGCGATGTGGGCGTCCAGCGCCTCAATCCTGCGCCACTGGGCCAGCTCCCCATCGGCGACTTTTGATATCAAGGAATCAGAGCTGGCTTGTGCCAAATCATCTCTGATAATGTCTCAAAAGAGGGCAGAATTGAAGGGTTAAGTCCACTGGAATCTTAGGGACATGCAGAAATTGCAATCGCAACAGCTTCCTGGGTCCACCAAAGAGGTTTGCAAAGCCAGGGCGGAACCCATACTTTGAGCAGAGGATGGAAACAAAGATCCTCCACTATGAATTTGGCAGAGATCAAAGGCTTGCTCTCCAGTCCAAAAAGTGAGTCATCCGCATCATCACTATCAGAAAGGATCATGTCAGGATCAGACTCATCAAGATCCCCCTCCGTGCCACACGGGCCATCAATGACAGGCTTGGGCCAGGAAAAACTAGGAATCTAAGAGGTCACCCCCAGCGTTGAAGCCCTTGGCACCAGCCGTGGCGCAGGCCACAGCACCAGAGACGGCGCTGACACTGAAGCCGGCCATTGAGCACTTGACACCAGAGTGGTCTGCGATCTTTGAGCCATCCTGACAGACCTAGAAGAAAAGAGAGAAGAGGTTATAGGTACCTGTGCCATCACCTGCGTAGGCAGTAGTTGAGGGGGGTGAGCACGAGGGGTGGACGAGGAGGATGCTAGCCCCAAGGGAGGAGCCTGCACCTCTTGACCCAAACACCCTGGCCTCGGCTCAATGGCTCGAATCCCGAAAGATCCAGAGCCACTGCCAAAGGTGTCCAGGACAACGTCGCACCCATTGCTCCACAACAGCGGCCCAATGATGGAACTGCTCACTGGAAGCCCCAATAAGAGGACAACGAGGGTTCCTGGGTCGAAATCATGGCCACCGGGAACAGAGGGCAGCAGAAACCCAACTGGAGTTGGGTCGAGTCCAACACTCCTAGCCGACGACCCCCGTGCACACATATCAGAGGGCGACCTCGAGCGGTACCTCTTCTTCTTCAACTAATGGGTCGAAGAGCTTGAGGCTAAGCAGCGCCGGGTCCCTGCACTGGGAACGCTTCTTTCTGTGCCTATGAGAGGACAGTCCTTCCTCCCAAGCACCAGACTACCGGTGGTCAAGCTCCCCCTTTGACAAGGGTGACGGACTGGACACAGCCCCACTGCCAGAACATCAACGAAGTCTCCCTACCGTCACTGACACTATCTATGGTGAACTCCGTTGAAGAAGGCTGAGAGAAATTAACTTTTTTTTTTAAAGAAATAAGTAATTAAGTTATTCTAAAACTAACTTATTCTAAAGCTAACTTACAAACTAAATGTAATGCTGTTGTCATACAGACTTGAAGAGTTGACTCCCACTGACGAGTGACGTCTAACTGAAGTGCGCTCGATGGCAGGAAAAAAGGAACTGAGGCGGTTGGAGGGTTGTTGCTGGGGACAGCCTATTTGGTGCAAGCCAGGCTTTGGCACGCCATGCATGGTCCTACCTCAGAGCTGGCCTCCTGAAGATTTTTTGCTTCCGCTGGGTCCTAGCACCTCCCTGTAGTCCCACTAGTGTGAATGAATAGTGAAGACTTTTAGTCCAGAAAGATCTAGGTAGTTTTATGCTGGATGGGGAGGCAACAGATCGAGATCTGGGTGACACCATCAATCGAAGATGTCTTCGACTACTGACTGCCTCAGTTCCCAGCAGGACATTTTGAATGCCTGGGACATGCACTGTCAAGAGCTGCAGGCTGTGCTTCATCACCCAATGCCACATGCGCATCGCTTCCCTGCACAGTGGATATGACCACGTACTCCCTATTTGTTCAGGTACCAGACCATGCACATGTTGTCCCTCTGTACCAGTAGGGGCCCAGGAAGGTGTAGGTGCAGAAAAGCTTGAAGGACGACAGTATAGCCTCATCTCTTGCACATTGATATGCAGAGACAGCTCCTGCTGAGACCAGGATCCTGTATCCTGTGGTCACCTAGATGGGCACCCCAGCACTGACCAGAAGCATCCGTTGTCAGGGTCTGAGCCGGTGGGAGCGCCTGAAAAGGAACCCCTCTGATGAGAGTTGGACAGATCAGATCCTGCCACCACAGGAGGTCCCGACGCATGGGGCTGGACACCATAATCCTGTGATCTAAGTAGTCTGATTTCTGGTCCCACTTGACCAGAAGGGTCCACTGCGTAATCCGCATGTGGAGCCTGGCTAGGGAGACAGTGGGAATAGCCACTGCCATCAGGCACAGAAGGCGTATGACCAAACGGGCCGTGGTCCATTGGCTGGTTACCACTTGGATAGCCTGCTGACGCCAGGTTTCCCCCGATGCAAAGGGAGAAAAGCTTGACCCTGAGTAGTATCCAGCATCGCCTCAATAAATTAGAGGCGTTGAAAAGGAATAAGGTGGGATTTGGGGTAATTCACTGTGATCCCCACTTGCCGGAACAGACTAGGTAGTCATCACGAGGCCACCAGGATGTCCCTTGGCTGTTGCTGACAGGAGCCAGTCATTGAGGGTATGTGAACACATATATTCTCTGGCAGCGTAAGCCGCCACCACCGCTAGGTACTTTGGTAAACACTCTGGGTGCCAAAGAGAGGCTAAAAGGAGCGCTTTGAACTGGAAGTGTTCCCCTAGAAAATAAAGCATAGGAAGTGGTGTGAAATAAAATTGCAATGTGCAGGTATGCATCCTGCATATCCAGAGCACAAAGTCAGTGGCCCTGGTGTAGAAGAGGCAGCAGACCGTAGGGTCAGCATACAAAACCTCTTGTATTCTATGTACAGGTTTAGCGGCTGTGGTCCAGGATTGGATGGAGGTCCCCTGTCTTTCTGGGGACCAGGAAGAAGTGGGAGTAAAAACAGGTTACTCTACTGTAACAGTAGTTCTAGAAGTGGTATATGTTGTTCATCCACACTCTTTGGCATGTCCCTTTCCACTTTAAGATCAGCTGGAAGTCTTCAAGCTGGCTCCTCCCACCTTCTCAGGTGGTATATACCTCGGCTCAGCCCCATGACACCAGATCCTTAGCCTGCTGGAAGCCAGCTGTTGTGCGTCCTCAGCTGGGGAGGTCGGGTGGGTCCGTATGGATGAACAACATATACCACTCCTACAACTACTGTTACAGGTGAGTAACCTGTTTTTCTAGGGGCGTGGATATCTTATTCATCCACACTCTCTGGAAGACTCCTAGCAATCCTCAGGGAGGAGGGAGGCAAGGTGCACACCCCCTACTTAGGGAACAGAGATTGGAGAACTAAGGCCCCAGAACCAGCATCCCGGTGTGACGCAAGGTCGATGTGGTAGTGGGTGATGAAGGTGTTTGCTGACTTCCAGGTAGCAGCCCGGCAGATTTCCTGGATAGGGATGTCCCTGGAAGCAGCCACCGATGCAGCAGTATGGTAAGTAGAATGAGCTCTTATCCCTCTGGGAGGCTCCTTGCCCGCCAACTTGTGGCACAGACCTATGCATGATGTGATCCATCTTGCAATAGTCTGTTTTGCTGCAGGTCTGCCAGAAGCAGCTTCAGCGTAGGTGACAAACAGCTGGTGAACCTCTCCCCGAATTTCTGCCGTCCTCTTCTTATAATAGGAGAGAGTACGTCTCAGGTCCAAAGTATGGAGCCTGTACTCTGCCTCCAAGGTGTAATTAGGGTAGTATACCGGCAGGGTTAACACCTGGTTAAGGTGACACTCTGACACCACCTTCGGAAGGAATTTCGGGCGGGGAGTAGGACAACTTTGTCCCTGTGGAAGACCAGATAAGGAGTCCACAGAGCGCCTGAGCTCCCGTCTTCTCGCAGAGATGTGATAGCCACCAGGAAGACTGTCTTCCACGACAAGTGTGACAACTCAGTTGTGCATTGGTTCAAATAGCTTGACCATGAGCTTTGCCAGTACCAGCAGTAGATCACATGGAGGTGGAGGGTCACGACTGGAGGGATATGTGATCCAAGCCTTTGAAAAAGCACCCGACCACTGTCTTCTGTGCCAGCGTCGGCTGACCGCCCACACCCGGTTAGCAGAGATGGCTACCAAGTGCACCCTAAGGGTCGATGACCGTGACCACCTCTGGAGAGAGACCAAAGGTGGTGCGAATGTTAGCCACTGGACAGGACAAGGGTCCAGGCCCTTGCTCTGACACCAAATGGAAAACCTTTCCATTTGGAGGCATAACATTTCCTGGTCGATTCTCTCTGGATGCCTCCACCACGGAGTAGACATCTTTGAAAGACCCAAAGCATGGAACTCTAGTCGCTCAGGTACCAGGCTGTGAGGTGCAGGGATTGAAGGTCCGGATGGAATACCTTACCCTGATTGAGTGATATCAGGTCCAGGCATGCTGGAAGCTGCTCCAGGTGCCGCAGCTGAGGCTGAGGAGATCTGGATACCAGAACTCACGCAGCCAGTCTGGGGCTACCAGGATCACCTTCACCTTGTCCCTCCTCACCTTGGAGGAGCACCTTGTGGATCAAGGGAAATGGAGGGAAGGTTTAGAGGAGGCCTGGGTCCACGGCCTCCAGAAGGCATCCCTGCAGTGAGCCCAGCAACAGCCTCAGCTTGGTGATTTCCCTGAGGCAAAGAGGTCCACCATCGGTTTGCCCCAGTGGGAGAACAGGCTGCAAGCCACCTCTGGATGGAGAGACCACTCGTGGGATGTCTGGTCTAAGCAGCTGAGAGCATCCACCAGATGGTTTGAGGCTCCTGCCACATGGATGGCTAGGAGATCTGCCTCTACTTGGCTCACAAGGGTCCAGATGCGGAGCACCTCCCTGTAATGCAGATGGGAATGCATGATGCCCCGTTTGTGAGGTAGTACATGGTCATGGTATTGTCCGTCTGGACTTGAACCACTTGACCCTGGAGCTGAGGAGCGAAAGCTGACAGTGCCTGTCTGACCGCTTTGAGCTCCAACAGGTTGATGTGGCATCGGGACTCATCGGGGGTCCAGAGCCCATGAGCCCTTTTGTCCCCCATGTGGGCTCCCCAGTCCAACTGAGAGGCATCGGTCAGGATGACCGGCTCAGGGCGGACAAACGGGATCCCTTCCTGCAACCGGTCTGTGGCGGTGCACCAGTGGAGAGCGTCCCATGTCTCCTGGGTTACAGTGATCAGCTGGTCAAAATGACCGTGGCGCTGAATCCACTGGGCGGCCAACTCCCATTGGAGGGGGTGCAAGTGCAACCGGGCCCAATGGACCACTGAGGTGCATGCTGCCATGTAACCCAGAAGGCGCAGAAAGTCCCGGGCAGGGCACAGTTTCCCAACCAGAAATGATTGGGCAATGGAGGAAAGAACCTCTGCCCTGTCCGCCAGAAGCTGAGCTCTGCCCCGATGAAGCCCATCACCTGACAAGGCACGAGTTGCGACTTGGCTTCGTTGATCAGGAGGCCGAGCTGGGAGCAGGTCTGTAGGGCCAGGTCCCTGGACCTCTCCACCTCCTGTTGGGTGAAACCTGCTAGGAGCCAACTGTTGAGGTAAGGATAAATCCTGACCCCCCCAATGCCTGAGATGGGCCGCCACTACTGCAATGCATTTGGTGAAGACCCGTGGGAATGGGACAGACCAAACGGCATGGCTTGGAACTCGTACAGGGTCCCCTCGACCCTGAAGCGGAGGAACCGCTGATGGGATGGACGAATTGGGATGTGAAAGAACATGTCCTGCAGATCCAGTGAACAGAAATACAGGTTACTCACCTGTAACAGAAGTTCTAGGAATGGTATATGTTGCTCATCCACACTGTCTGGAAGGTTCCTTGCGCTTTAAATCTTGCCAGAAGGTCTTCAAGCTGGCTCTCCACCCACCCGGGTGGTAAAACTCTCGGCTCCCCATGAGCCAGATCTAGCCGCTGGAAACGAGGTTGTCGCCAAAGCCAGGGAGGTCGGGTGGGTCGTGTGGATGAACAACATATACCATTCCAGAACTCCTGTTACAGGTGAGTTTAGTTTAGTTTAGTTAGTTTTTGTTGACTGGGTAAGTGCACTAGATAAATCCTGCCATTTTCAGGCACGACCCGGGAGGGGACATATGAATGCTAACTGACCTTGAATCAGATTAAGCTGTTGGTGGTATTTTTAGTGAAGTAACCTGTATTTCTAGGGACATGAATATGTTGTTCATCCACACTGTCTGGCAGACTCCTAGTAGTTCTCCGGGAGGAGGAGGCAAGGCGCACACCCCTACTTAGGGAATAATGACTGAGAACTAGGCCCCAAAACCAGCATCCTGGCATGACTCAAGGTCGATGTGGTAGTGGGTGATGAAGTGTGTGCTGATTTCAGGTAGTAGCCTCCAGATTGCCTGGATAGGAACATCCTGGAAGCAGCCACGATGCAGCGGTATGGCTGGTACAATGAGCTCTTATCCTCTGGGAGGCTCCATGCCCGCCAACCCATAGCAGAGATCTATGCAGGAGGTGACCCACCTGCCTATCGCTCGCTGGCTGCAGGTCTGCCAGGTGCAGCTTCAGTGTAGGTGACAAACAGCTGGCAAACCTCTCCCCGAACTTCAGCCGTCCGCTCCTTATAATATGTGAGCCTTCTAGGGTCCAAAGTATGAAGCCTATATTCGGACTCCGAGGTGTGATTGGGGTAGAACACTGGCAGAGTCAACACCTGGTTAAGGTGAAACTCCACACCACCTTCGAAGGAATTTGGGGGGGAAGCAGGACAACCTTGTCCTCTGGAAGACCAGATAAGGAGACTGATGGAAAGCGCCTGAGCTCTCCCATCCTTCTGGCTGACGTGATAGCCACCAAGAAGGCAGTCTTCCATGACAGGTGAGAGAAGTCACACCTGTGCATCGGTTCGAATGGCTTGCCCATGAGCTTAGCCAATACCAGCAGTAGATCCCATGGAGGTGGAGGTTCTCGCACTGGAGGGATACATGATCAAAGCCTTTGAAAAGCACCGACCACCTTCTCCTCGCCACTGACTCCTTCCCGCCTGCGCCCAGCAGCAGCAGAGATGGCTTGGTGCACCTAAGGGTCACGATCAACCCCTTACTGAGAAAGGGACCACAGGTAGTCCAGAATGCTTGCCAAGGAACAGGAGGAAGGGTCCAGGCCCTGCCCTGACACCAAATAGAGAATCTTTCCATTTGAAGGCGAGCATTTTCTGGTCGACTCTAACGGGATGCCTCAACGACGTTGAGGACCTCGTCAGAAAGACCCAAGGTCTGGAACTCTAGCCATCAGGAACCAGCCCGCTAGGGTGCAGGGATTTAAGGTCCGGATGGAATACCTTCCCCTGACTGACTGAGATCAGGTTTGGGCGGGCTGGAACCCGCCTCGGGAGCCTGGAGCTGAGACTGAGGAGATCTGGATACCAGAACTGGCGGGGCCAGTCTGGGACTACCAGAATCACCTGCGCCTTGTCCCTCCTCGCCTTGAGAAGCACCTTGTGGATCAAGGGAAATGGGGTAAAGGTGTAGAAGAGGCCCGGGGTCCACGGCCTCGAGAAGGCATCCCCCTGCAGCGAGCCCTGCTGAGGGGGGCGGGCATGAAACAGTCTCAGCTTCGCATTCTCCCTGAAGGCAAACAGGTCTGCCTGAGGCGTGCCCCAGTGGGAGAAGAGATCTTGTACTACCTCCGCAGGAGAGACCACTGTGAGACGCAGCCCCTATCCGCTTAGGGCATCAGCCAGGGTGTTGGAGGCCCTGCCACATGAATGGCGTAAGAGATCCACCTCCAGGCTGTGCATGAGTGACCAAATGTGGAGAGCTTCCCTGCACAGAGGCATGGAACGCCTCCCGCTTTGGCGGTTTAGGTAGTACATGGTCGTGGTATTGTCCGTCTGGACCTGAACCACTTGACCCTGTAGAAACGGAGCGAAGGCGGTGAGAGCTAGATGAACCGCTCGAAGATCCAGCAGGTTGATATGGCATCAGGATTCCCGAGGGGACCAGAGGCCATGCACTCTGTGCTCCCCAGATGGGCACCCCAACCCATCAGAGAGGCATCGGTCGATAGAGAGACCGTCGGCTCAGGGCAGACAAACGGGATGCCCTCCTGCAGATGCGCTGGAACGGTCCACCACTGGAGAGCGTTCCACATCCCCTGGGTCACTGTCACTAGCTGATCCAGCGGATTGAAGTGCTGTGACCATTGGCTGGCCAGCCCCCACTGAAGGGGACGCACGTACCAGCGGGCCCAACGGACCACACTGGTGCAGGCCGTCATGAGGCCCAGAAGGCACAGGAAGTCCCAGGCAGGGCACGATTGCCCAACTTGAAATGACTGGGCAAAGGAAGAAAGAACCTCGGCCCTGTCCGCAGGGAGCCATGCTCTGGCTCGTAGAGAGTTGAGCTCTGCCCCGATGAACTGTATCACCTGCTTTGGCACGAGTTCCGACTTGGCCTCGTTGATGAGGAGGCCAACCTGAGAGCAAACCTGGAGGGCCAGATCTCTGGACCGCTCCACCTCTGCTCTGGAGGGGCTGCAATCAGCCAGTCGTCCAGGTAGGGGTACACCTGGACCCTTCGGCACCGCAGGAATTCTGTCACCACTGCCATGCATTTGGTGAAGACCCGGCGCTTAGGAAGGCCAAAGGGCATGGCCCAGAACTTGTGGGATCCTCCGCCTGAAGCGGAGGAATCTCTGGTGAGACGGACGGATTGGGACTGAAAGAACGCGTCCCTGAAGGTCCAAGAGAACAGAACCACATGCCTGCTTCCAAGGATGGGATTATCTGAGCCAGAGTGACCATCCTGAAGGTCCGAGACCTTAGGAACCTGTTCAGGTCATGCAGGTCGAGAATGGGGCGCTAGCCCCCTGTCCGTTTTGGGACCAGGAAGTACCTGAACACAAACCCCGGGTCTGGAGGAGGATCCGCCACCTTCCTGATCACCTCTTTTTCGAGGAGCAGGGCAATATCAGCTCGGCAAGCTAATAAAGAGGCTGCAGACCCCGTAGCCCCCCGAGGGGCGACAGCTCAGAAGGGCGGGGCCTGCTCGACCTCCAAGGTCAGGCCCTTTCCTACCACCTCCAAAACCCAATGGTCCATGGTGATAACGGACCAAGCGGAAAGGAAGTGGTGGAGCCATCCCCCCACGAGGGGGACCCACAGAGGAGTGACGAGGCTGGGGGCGACACCCCTCAACCCGTCACTGGGCAGGCTTAGAGGAGGGACCGGCCAAGGGACCTCCTGGGCCTTTACCTCCCTGTTTCCTGTTGGAGGAAGCCGCGGGCTTGGGTTTGGGATGCCAAGCGCGAGCCTGCTGGCCCTGGTGCTGTTGGGCCGGACGTGCCGCAGGTGCAGAAGGACGAAAGGACTTGTGCTGCTGCTGTCGGCGGCCTTTGTCCTTTTGGGCGGAGGTGACCGAGTCCAGAGTGGCATTGGACTTTTCGATCCGCTGGAGGTGATCTTCCACTCCAGGGCCGAAGAGGTCGGTCCCCAAGAAGAGGACATCCGCCAATTTGTGCTGGGTATCCGCCGTGAAGGTGGATATCCTCAGCCATGCTCTGCAGCGCAAGGCCACCACGGCCGCAACCGGATCTGGGCACAGGAGTCTCCCATGTCCAGGAGCCGCTGGAGCTGCTGCTTAGCCACTGCCCTACCCTGGTCCCTGCACCTGCTGGACTGTGGTCTGCAGGTCGCCGGGAGATGAGGGAATCACCTTATCCAGGGAGCCCATGAGGGCATGGGAAAAGTGTGCCATCAGCACGGCCGAGCTGGCCTGGCGGAGGCCAAGGGAGGATGCAGCGTACACCTTGCGCCCGGCATAGTCCAGCTTTTTGGACTCCTTGTTGGGGGCTTGTCCACATCCCTCAGCTGCCTCAACGCTAGAAAACACTGTCGGTGACCAACCCCTCGGCAGAGGGGTGTTCTGAAAACCGGCAAAGAGCCGTAGGGACCATACATTACTGGCCATCCTGGCCAAGGCTAGGACAGAAGCAGGCCGCTGCCAGAGCTCCGGCTGAGCCAACAATGGCTTCAGCCACCGGAAAGGCCTCCATGGTGAATCCTCGGTCCATATCTCCGCTGGGGATACTTGGCCCGCATGGATACGGGCTCGAGCTGCATCCCGGTGGACTCCGAGATGAGACGAAACAAACCCATGACGGACGATGGGCTTTCGTCCATCGACTGGCCCCCGGAGGACTCCAGGTCAATGGGCCTGGAGAACAGGGAGGAGTCGTCGTCGGACTCCGAGGAGTCCGTGAAGACCTGCCTGGGGCCTGAGCTACCTTCCACCTGCCGAGGACGGTAGGGAGTGAGGGTGACCGACAACCTGTGGGGCAGGCCCTGACCCAACTGAGAGTCCTTGGTTGGCGCCCCCGATTTCAGTTGAGGCGGAGGTTCCACCACAATCAGTGGGGCAGTTGGGTTTCGGCCGAACAACCGCCCAGGCTTTGGCACCTCGGCTACAGCGAGGGTTGTTCCGCCGCCGGTGACAGCCACTTGATGGTCGGGAAGGAGACGGCGCCGGCTTGTTCCCCGACAGAAGTAACTGCTGCTACATCAGGTCTCGTAAGTCGACGCACTTTATGCTCAAGCCTCTCCTTCCGGTGAGGAAGACGAGGACGACAGTGACGCCCGCCACTCGGTGCCGAGACCGCTGATGTTGGTGGGATCGGCTGGACCAAGACGATGTCCAAGACCGAGATCCTCGGTATCTTGAGGACGGTCTGGGAAGGGGCGGGGACACCCGCTTCTTCACTCGACCCAGAAGCTTTAACTGGGGACCGCGCACCGGAGGCTACAGGCAGTCCTCGGTCTCCACCGGGGAACCGTGAAGAAGGGTTGTCGACTTCACCATTCGACAGCCTATCCGGTCGAGAAGAATCTAGACCGCGTCGACGGGTGTCTCGGCTGGCTGGCCTGACAGGGATGCCGTGAAGTCAGTGGCCTTAGCCGCAACCTCAACCTCTCCCGCTCCCACGAACGCAGACAATGGGACTTACCCTTTGAGTCCTTCTTTTTGGACCGAGAGGAATGTCCCGATAGCCCCTCTCCCTTCGTGGAAAGGGATTGGCAAAGCTCCTTGAAAGAAGCTGAATACGAGGTACCCAGTGAGAGCAAGATAAATGCCGCGACCGAGGAAGAGGACGATGCGGCCTGTGCCGCCTCCTCCTCGAGGACGATCATCTGCTCGAGTTGCTCAGCCGAGCCAGCCGCCACGGTAACCACCCAATGGGCCTCCTTCGACTTAACCGCGGCAGCGCTCGGCGCCCAAGCTGTAACCGGGCAGCGCGGTCTTCCAGGATGTTGGCCGAAAACGAACGGCATAACTCACAGGCCTGCGGGTCATGTTCTAGGCCGAGGCAGTAGACGCACGTGGAGTGCGGGTCCGTCCTGGACATCTTCTGCCCACAAGGGCACCGCCGAAATCTGGGAGTCGATTTGTCCATCGCAGCTGCAAGGGAGAAACTTGACCGAAGTCTTGAAAATTTTAAAATAAGTTTCGGGCGAACCGAAGAATTAGGATCCAGTCTACACGCAGAGCGTTAAGGAGGGAACCTGAGCTTCCAAGCGTAAGGAAGAGCTGGCGTCATGGGGCGGACCCGAGAGTTTTACCACCCGGGTGGGTGGGAGGAGCCAGCTTGAAGACCTTCCGGCAAGATTTAAAGCGGCAAGGAACCTGCCAGACAGTGTGGATGAACAACATATCCATGTCCCTAGAACCACAGGTTTCCCTCAAAGGATGGTATGATCTGGGACAGTGACCATCTGAAAGGTGCGTGACCTGAGATATTGATTCAGGTTGTGCAGATCTAGAATGGGGCGCCAGCCTCCCATCTGCTTGGGCACCAGGAAGTACATGGGGACAAAGCCTAGGTCTGCAGGAGGATCCGCCACTGGAGCTACAGCCTCCTTGAGGAGGAGCTGAGCAATCTCGCCTCGGACAGACGACTGAGTCTGAGTGGATACTCTTTCCTCCGGTGCGGGTCCGGCTTGAGGGTACTGCTCAATTCCAGAGGCAGTCCCTGACTGACCACTTTGAGAATCCACCTGTCCGAAGTGACAACAGACCAGGCAGAAAGGAAGTGGCGGAGCCGGCCCCCCACGGGAGGACCCAGAGCTGAGGTGACGGGAGAGGGGTTGACAGCCCCCACCCCATTGCTGAGCAGGCTTGGAGGAGGAGGCTCCAGGACCTGAACCTCTGCCTCCTTTGTGGGCCTGTTGGGGTCCGGGCTTGGGCCGGGGATGCCAAGCTACAGCCTGCTGCTGTTGCTGATGCTGCGGTCCACTTTGAAAGGAGGACTGCTGAGCTGCAGGGGAAGAATGCTGAAAAGGCTTCTTTTTATTCTGCTGGTTCTTGCCCAAAGAACCCTTGGAAGAAGTAGCGTCCAAGGTGGCACTGGACTGCTCAATGCGCTGAAGGTGACCGGCCACTCCTGGGCCGAACAAGTCGGTCCCTAGGAAGTGCATGTCAGCTAGTTTGTGCTGGGTATCCGCCGGGAAGGAGGACAGCCTCATCCAAGCCTTGCGACGAGAGGCAACTGCGGCAGCCTTCGAGCGGGCACAAGAATCCTCAATGTTCAGGGCCGTCTGCAGCTGCTGTTCGGCAAGAGCTCGACCCTGATCCCGGACCTGCTTGACCATGGTCTACATGTCCGCAGGGAGATGTGGGAGGACTTTATCCACTGACCCAAGGAGGGCGTGAGAGAAGTGCGCCATGATGATGGCCGAACGTACCTGACAGTGGCCCAAGGAGGAAGCTGCATAGACCTTCCTGGCTGAATGGTCCAAAAGCTTGGACTCTTTATCAGGAGGTCGGTCAGTGTCGGCAGAACTGCCAGTATGCCTGAACACAGAGGAGGTCACCAGGATCTCGGCTGAAGGGGCTCTATATCTTGCCAAGGATCCCATGGGCACCGCATACTAGCGGGCCATGCGGGCAGACGGAGCTGGAGAAGAGGCAGGGCACTGCCAAAGTTCTAGGGCCAGGCCAACAATAGCCTCAGCCACAGGAAAGGCCTCCGTCGGGGTATCCTCTCTTAAGGATGTCCGTAACAGGGTACTCTGCCTTTTCCTGGACTGGCTCCAGGGGCATCCCTGTGGACTCAGAGATGAGGCGAAGAATGTCCTGAAAAGATGAGGGATGAGGGACCTTCCTCCGTCTCTAAGCCAACAGTTGATTCATCATCACCTGGATGAGAATGCACGTCGGTGACGTCTGAATCCAAGGAATCCGGATATAATGGCCGACCACCCAGGTCACCTTCGACTCGCCGAGGGCGGTCCGGGGTGAACCCCTCCCACAGACTGTTTGGGTAGTGGTTCCACCACAATCGGTGGAGAGACCATTTTGGGCCGAACTAGGGGTTTTACTGGCTCCGCGGGCTGGTGATCCGACTTAATCCAGTCGGCTTTGGCCTATGAGGCGAAAGCCAGGTAATGGCCAGTGTGGAAGCCGGAGCTAGCTTGTGCTCCATCAAAATCAGCTGTTGCCACATGAGGTCCTCGTGAGTGCCGATGGAGTCTCCGCTGGAGTCTCTCCTCATTTGAGGAGGACGAGGATGACCGATGATGTCTCCTCTTTTAGAGTGTTTATGGCTCTTCCTCAGCCTTTTGTTGAGGGGTTTGAGACCTCGATCGAGATCAGACACGCCGACTCGGTCACTTGGGAGACACCGCAGGACCGTGATTTCGGATCAGGGACCATGTTCGATAGAGTCCCAGCAGGCTGGGTCTCATCATCTGGGAAGACTACGTTAGGAGTTCGATCGACGGAATCGCCGGCGATAATGGATCGATCATGATCTCAACATCGCCGATCGACAGCTTCTGGTCGACTGGCTAGGATGGCAGCCAAGAAGCTGCATCCAGAAGCAATTCCCACCGAGGCCCAGAGACCGCATGTCTTGGGACCGGGATCGCCCGCCTCCCAAGAATGTCTCTGTTCGAGACGAAGACGATCCCGGTCCTTTTCCCACTTACGTAGATCGAGAGGAGGCGAGTTCGCAGGTGCTTCTCCTTGGTCGGAAGAGACTGGCACAACTTTCGAAGGAACCCAAGAAGGTGGAGCCCAGGTCGAGCGGAACGAAGAAGCTCCGAGAAATTCTGCAGCATGAACCGCTCTCCTCAAACGCCTGCATGTGTTCCAATTGCTTGACGGATCCCGCAGCCGTGGAAATCGCCCACCGAGCCTCCTTGGATTTCACCGAGGGTTCCGCTTTCTCAGTCTCGGCATGCTAGATGGTCATCGAGATGTTGGGATGAAAGGCAGACACACATCACATTTCAAGTGTCATGGTCGACACCGAGGCAATAGATGCACGCAGTGTGGGATCGATGCGGATATTTTCTGGTCAGTAAGGGCACCGACGAATCCAGGGAAGATTTGTCTTCCATAATCAAAGCAGTAAACTTGTGATCGCTAACATGAACAATATGCATATATAATTATAGTCTGAGATGATTGCAAAAGCTATTGGGAACGCAAGTGGTTAACCTGAGGGCAGTTTTAAGCTCTTTTTCACAAGCTGTGGAGAAGGGCCTCAGTTCTGGGACATTGTGTTCTTGCTGTACCTGCATGACACCGATGAACATTTTAGAAACAAAACAAGATGCTTGTGAAGGAGGGGGGTTGCAAAGACTTACAATAGAGAGCTGCAATGTTTTGAGATGCACAGAGATTGAAGGAAAATGCAGATGGATCTTCCGTTTATTTTGCCTTTATAAACAGATATACTGAACAATTTCATTTTTTTATGTTACTGCTAGTACTAATAAACACTTTTTGCGAATTCTACAACTGCTCCTGGTTTTTCCTATGCTTCCTGACCTGTGCCTTGACTAGGGGACGCTGGCTCCAAGGGAGGTCCAGCGCCGGTGTTCTGGCCTGGCACCAGGGTTGTGTTGGGTGGACACTCCTCCAAATCTGGCCTAGGTGTGCAGGAGGACCAGGAGTCACCACCAGGAGGTGACGTAGGAGGATCTCAAAAGGGAGAACCTTCTGGGGAGGGCTGCCGCCAGAGCAGCAGTACGCGCTGATCCAGAGGATCAGTGTCTGGCCTGTTATCGGGCCCGATGGAAGTGCAGTGGCTGGGTGGACGCCAGAGGAGCTGGCATGCGACTTATCGCCCAGGCGTTTGTCAGAGGAGCTGACGACCGACTTATCAGCTGCGCCACCAGATTTGGGCCCGGGGGTTTTGAGGGGCCTAAGGATGGTGGAGGTCTCAGACTGATTGGAGGCACTCACCTGAACTGTGACCAGCTCAGGCGGGAGGACCAAGGGCTGCTCCCCGCAAGGAGGGACAGGCTTGGTTGGAGGAGTGGTACCCACGCCAGTGGAAAACCACTTATCGCTCATGGCCCCCAAAGGAGGCCATGGGTAGGAAGAAGACCAACTGCGTTGCCGATGCTTCTCCTTATGGGAGTGCAAAGAACTGCCTGGAGAGGGCGAGCCCCACAGCTTCTAAAGCTCCTTCTCCATGGAAGCCATCCTTAGTTTAAGAATGTGGGCTTGAAGGGCCTGTTGGTGGAGTTTCCATGTAGCTGTCTGAATATATGGCAGGCCTCACAGTCCCCGGTCTTGTGCTCTGGTCCCAGGCAGTGGGAATGGCCGTTCTTGTGAGGGAGCTGAGTGCAGCAGGAATCACACTTGTTCTTATGCGACTGGAAGGCATCGGAGAAGACATGCATGAAAAAGTAATACTTCTCAAAGATTTACAGAAAGAAATAAAAGCGATGAAATACTCATCTGAAAATGGCGGTCAACTGAAGCAGCATTCTCTGCAAGGTCCGACGATGCGCAGGTTGACAGTGGAAAAATCAGGAGGGCAGGCGTGGGGACCACCATTTCATACAGTGTCACGCTGAGTCCAGTCACGTGACACGGGGTGGGCAGTCCCCAAGACACTGCTAACTAAAGATTTCTGTGTCATTCTAGTGCCTGATAGCTCTAGTCCCAATGGTTAGTACCTACAGCAATAGCCTCTCTAAGTAAGATCAGGAGTTACCATTAAAAACTTCACCCCATCTCCTCCCTCAAGCACTTACAACTTACATTTTCATCTTGATCATCATCACTATCGCCAATCACTCACAACTGGTTTGGGTCTCCACGGCTTTGTCGCTTCTTGCCTTTCCCTTTGTCACGGTTTTTTTCATCCTTCTTGCCAAGCTTAATTTTCACTTTCACAGATTTTGCTGTAAATTGGAAAACCATGTTTCAAAAAGAATCACTGACTCTTCTACTTTTTTAAAGAAAATTTACTGTACTTACTATTACTGAAAATCTTCTATTATAGTGAAAGATCACTGTACTGTATATTCTCCATACAGTACAACTCATGCATCCAAGTCAGAAGCACTAGGACCCAGCAGAATAAATCTTCTGGCCAGGATGCCTGCATGACACTGCATGGTGATGCATGCCTGCCAAAGGAGAAATTCCTTCATTCTCACTGTAAATGAAAATTACACACCCACCATAATTCCTGATCTTCCTGGACAAGTCTTCACCATTTATTCATACTGCTGGGTTTCAAACTGGAGGTGCTAGGACCCTGTGGGAGCCAAAAATTTTCAAGAGGACTGGCGCCGAAGTAGGTTCACACATGTTTGGCACTGCAGACTGGCTCACGCCATATAGGCGCCGACCTCCAACTGCTTCAGTACCTTTTTACCGAGAAGGTGCAGTTTAATCTAAGTATGCAATACCTAATCTAACAAGGATATAAGATAGCCCTTCTGACCCATATAAGAAGGGTCAATTGGGAAAAGGAAAATTACGTACTCACCGTGAATTTGATCTTCTTGACGAGTCTCCACCACTCATTCACACTAGTGGGATTAGCGCCTGAGGCACTAAGACCATCGGGAGCAACATTTTGCTGGAGGGTCGGGCGAGAGACGCAAGGCCACAGCAGCTGCCGAGCGGTAATGACTATCTCGGCGACGACCTCCAACTGCCTCAGTACCTTTTTACCAAGGAGGTGCAGCAGAACTAACGTGAAAGAGTAAACCCACATTAAAAACGGACATAAGATAGTCCGTATGACCCGTGTAAGAAGGGTCAGCAAAAGAAGTCCTCACGGCCTAAAGATTTGAGGGAGTGAAGACCAATACAGCGTGAGCTCGGGGATGGAGGGGGGCGAATGAGTGGTGGAGACTGCCCAAGAAGATCAAGAATTACGTAGGTACGTGCAATTTTCATTCTTCCTGACATAAGTCTCCACCACTCATTCACACTCAGTGGGAGAGTACCAAGTTGATAATCCCCAAAAGGGCGGCAGGAGAGCCAGAGCTCACGCTGCCAAGATAGAAGCTCATTAAGGATAGTTCTGCCGAATGCGGAATGTCGCCTAGCATGAACATCCAGTGCATAGTGCTTAACGGCTGTATGCACTGAGCTCCAGGTGGCGGCGCTAGTACATATCTGCACTGGAACATTGCGACTTCGCTACGGATGTCATGAGCCTTAGTAGAGAGTGAGCGCACTCTACCTTCTAATTTAACTTGAGCCATGGAATAGCAATGACGAAGGCATGCCACTAACCATGAAGAGATGCATCTAATAGCGACAGGTTGACCCAGCCGGTGTCGCTGAAAGAAACGAACAGTTGCTGAGTCTTCATAACATCCTGGTTCTATCTAAATAGAACCGCAAGGCTCTCTTAACATCCAAGGAATGAAGAGCCTGCTCCTTCATTTTGGAAATTAGCGAGAGCTGGAAGTACCAGAGGTTGGTTTAGATGGAATTTGACACAACCTTGGGAAGAAATTTAGGATGAGCACGGAGAACTACCTTGTCTTTATGGAATACAGTATAAGGAGGGTCCGTAATCAGGGCATGTATCTCAGAGACCCCATGGGCTGAGGTAATGGCCACCAGGAAGGCAGTCTTCCAGGTAAGAAATTTTAGCTCACAGGTAGCTAAGGGTCTCAAAGGCTCGAGTGAGCATGTCCAGCACCAGGTTAATGTCCCAGGCTGCAACTGGACGCTTAACAGGGGTCTGGTATGGAGAATCCCTTAAGAAATCTCTTCACCATAGGTAACTGAGCCAGAGCTAAGGAAGAAACCGCTCATGGAACGCTGAGATGGCACTAAGGTGAACTTTAACTGTGGAGTACTGAAGACCTAAGTTTGACAGGTCCAAAGATACTCCAGAACCTTGCCAGGAGGACAGGAAAAGGGATTCCAAGAGGATTTTGCACACTAGAGAGAAAACGCTTCCATTTGGAAGCGTGACGTTTTGGGTGGCTGGCTTCCGAGCAGCCAGAAGGATGTCTGAGACTCTACGAGACGTTGAACCGATCTCACTTCTATCTCTTCAGGAGCCAAGCATGAAGGTGAAGTGATTTCAGGTTGGGATGGACCAACTAACCCTGAGTCAAAAGACTGATTTGCAAAGGAAGTGGTCTCGAGAGGCTGCCAACATACTGTTGAGTAGAGGAAACTATAGTTGCCGAGGCCAGGAAGGAGCAATGAGAATCATCTGGGTCCCCTGAGACCTAACTTGAGGAGTACCTCTGGATTAGAGGAAGTGGTGGAAAGGCGAAAGAAAGCGCTTTGTCCACCGCAGCCTGAACGCATCCTGACAGAAAATGCCAGGCCCTGGATTTCTGGAGCAGAAGAGAGGCAGTTTTATGCTGAGGGGATGCAAAAGGTCCAGGTCTGGAGTCCCCACTCTTGAACAGGGACCAAGCTATGGCTGGATCGAGAGACCACTGTGAGGGTCTGCCTCTGCTCTGCTGAGGTGATCTGCTAGGTCATTTTGTATACCTGGCAGATAAACCGCTTGAATCAGAGACTTGTGCTCAAGCACCACTCCCACACCCTCATTGCTTCCTGCAAAGGGATAAGAATGAGCACCGCTTGCTTGTTGATGTAATACATCCTGCTTTGTTGTCCGCTTGAAGGAGAATGTTCTTGTGACAAAGGACATCCTTCAGAGCTCGGATTGCATAGAGGACCGCCTCATCTCCAGGACATTTATGTGGAGATGAGTTTGAACTGAGTCCATACACCTTGAGTGTGGAGGAGAGACAGTGAGCCCCATCCCATTAGCGATGCGCCTATGGTGATGGAGATCTGATGATCCGGGGAGCAAAGGGAATCCTTCCAGGAGATTGTTTCTGAGACCACCAGGTGAGAGACCTTCAAGGGGCCCGTCACCTTGATGGGATAAGACTGGGGTGAGAGGTCGGGGACCACTGAGTGGAGAGCATCCATTGGGTGGTTCTCATGTGCAGTCGGGCCAGGGGACAGTGAAGACCGAGGACGCCATGAGACCCAACATGCGCTGCATCGAGAGAGCTGTAAACCGATTGGTTCTCCTGATGTAACGGGCCATTCAAGGATGTCGAGTCTCTGTCCTCTGGAAGGAAAGCCTCTCGCTGAAGAGGTGTCTAGAAGCGCCCCATGAAAAGGAGCCTCTGGGAGGGTTGCAGTTGAGATTTTTCAAATTCAGCAGAACTCCCATGGACGTGAGAAGACGAGAAGTCGCTTGCACGGCTTCCAAAGTCCCTTGGACGGAAGGGCTTGCTAGAAGCCAATCGTCCAGGTAGGGAAACACTGGAGTCCGACTTTTCCTGAGATGCGCCGGAGAACTGCACAACACTTTGTAAAACTCACAGGCCGAGGATAGCCCAAAGGGCAGGACTTGAACTGATAATGCTGACCAAAGCTACAAACCTGAGGAACTTATGTGGGTCGGTGGACGGGATATGCTGGTAAGCATCCTGCATATCCAGTGAGGCCAGCCAGTCGTGTTGATGCAGCAAGGGTAACAGGGTACCTAGGGAAATCATCTTGAATTTCTCCCTGGGGAGGAATTTGTTTAACTTTCTGAGGTCTAGAATGGGGCGCATCCCCCAGATTTCTTTGGAACCAGAAAGTAATGGGAGTAGAACCCTGTGTTTCGCAGATGCGGGGGCACCAGTTCTATTGCTCTGTTGTTCAGAAGGCCCTGGATCTCCGCGGTGAGGAGGTCTGACTGAGAGGCCGACAACCTGGGTTGTCGTATGGGAGGACAATTCGGGGGGGTTTCCAAGAAATTGAGAGAATAACCCTCGCGAATTATCCGAAGGACCCATTTGTCTGAGGTTATGGACTTCCACTGGTTGTAGAAGTACATCAGACGACCTCCCACCGGAGGAGAAAGTTCCACCGGCAGAGTGGATGGAACTTGGGCCAACGACTATAAGGTAGCGCTGGGAGCTTTAGGCCCCGCGCTTTCGCTGCGCTCTTCTTTGAGGTTGGGCAGGTTGGCTTTATGGAAGCTTCCCTGCCTCTGCCTCGAAAGGACTGACGACTATGAAACTGACGCCTGTTCACATGCCCCGAGAGGGGCAGGCGGAGGTCTGGCAACTTAATGGCCGATCTAGTCTTCTGAGTGGCCTCTAAGGCTTGCTCCACCTGAGGGCCAAAAAAGGAGCCATCAAAGGCAGCGCCATCACCTGCTGCTGAGCATCATTCGTGAAGCCAGAAGCACGAGCCAGGAATGGCGCTATACAAACTCCACGGGCTGAGCGAGAAGCAGTGTCAGAAGCGCCCATGGCGGCTTTGACCTGTTGGTTATTGGACTCAATACTCTAATAACGGTCAGAAGAAGCTCTGACTTGGAATCCGAATCTGGAAGAGCTTCAACCATTCTTTTCATAGAGTGCCACAGGATATACTCATACTGAGAAAAATAGCCTTGATAACTGGCAATACACATACTTAGAGTGGAGGCAGCAAAGACTCTTTACCTAATGTATCAATCTTACGAGACTCTTGTTAATAGGTCGAGCTGTAGTAGTTTGAGGAAGAACGACCTTCGTTGCCTCTGCCAGGACTACAATAGGATCCGCAGGTTTGGGATGCCAAAATGGGACGATCCTTGGGAGCTGAATACTTTATCAATGGATTTAGCCACTGAGGAATAAGAGCAGGATTATTCCATACCATTTGGAGACAGCTGCCTCAAGGAAGGCTGGATCGAGGAGTCAAATCCATAGGGATCTCCGGCATGAAGATACTGGAGTCTTAATATCTTCCCAGGATCGATGTCTGTAGTCTGGAGAGAAAGAGTGGATCCCAGGTTCTTCAACAGAGACTTAAAGGACAGGTCCTCACCACAGGCTCTGTAGCAAAGAAAGATCCTGTTTCCTCCACTTCATCACCCAACCAAGGTCTCGGTCAGCTCAACATCATCTCCTGATGGTCCAGAAAGGACTGTTTGGACAGGAAAGGAGGAAAATTAGGAGAGGAGGAAATAGCAGAAAACAAGGAGAGTCCCTAGGGCTGCCGGCACCGAGACAGCAAAACGGGCTGAAGACGGCATCGGTGAGGCCGACGGGCGCCGAGGAGGCACGCGCCTTCGCGCGCGCCATCGGACGACACGCGCACGGCGCGGCCGACGACATCGCGCACGGGCGCCGCTAACAGCACCGCCTATCCAACGGCACCACCGTGGCGCCCAAGACCCCACGGGCGCTGACGGCGCCCAAGACCCAGCGGACCGAAACGGCCGACAAGCCAACAGACCCGTCAAGGCGCCGGAAAAGCCCCAGGAACCTGGAAAGCTAGAGAAGGAAAACCAGGAGATAAGGGCATCGGTGAGGCCCCGCGCCGCAGCCATGTGAGGGGGGGAAACACCTAAGCACGGAGTCGCTGGCACCGAAGAAGGCGCCACGCGACTAGGAAGGTCCAACCGCCCTACCTGATCGCCGGAGGGGCCCGAGGGCTCCGAGGCAACCGAGCCAGGCAGAAGAACCAACCTCCGAGCCCATTGCTCCATAAGAGCGGCCCACTGATGAAACTGCTCATCTGGAGTCCTACCTATAGGCGGGAGGGACTCCGATGTCGAGGACGACGACACGGATGTTACGCATCTCAAGAAGGAGACCCCAAGAACCAGCAACGATAACAGAGCGCCGACGCAGACATACCATAGAGGGCGACCCGAGTGATGCCTTCTTTTGACCTGTGGGCCAAGAAGAGTCGAGGCCGAACGGTGCCGAGAACGCGACCGTTTATTTTTATGCCGGCGGGGGGACCGCCCATCCCCCCGGGCATCGGACTGACCGTTGTCGGAACCCCGCTGAGGAGAAGGAGGCTGACCGACCCAGCCCGGCTGACTGAACAGTTTCACAAGTCTCCCTACCGCCACCTGACCTGCTCATGGTCGACTCAGCCCAGTAGGCCGAGACTTCTTCAAGTAAAATTTAATATTAGAAAAATTTAACGAAAATAGAATAAAATTGCTTATACTACTTATCGAGATAAAGTTACAAAACAAACTGAAAACTATGCGCTTAGTTTGAAGTTTGACTTCGACAGGCGAGCCACGCCATCACTGAAGCGCACTCGACGCAAGGGAAAAAGGAACTGAGGCGGTTTAGATGGTCGCCGAGATGGTCATTACGCCGATGCTCACGGGCGCCGTTGTCCTCGCGCGGCGCCCTCTACCACCCTCCAGCAAAAGTTTGTTCTCGATGGGTCTTAGTGCCTCCGGCGCTAATCCCACTAGTGTGAATGAGTGGTGGAGACTTGTGTCCAGGAAGATCACTGTCTTCACAGCCCAAACCAAAACAAGGGAGGTGAAGAATAAAAACAGATTGAGATTGTGGGATGGTGGGTGGGCGTATGAATAAATAGTGAAGACTTGTCCAAGAAGATCAAGAATTACGGTGAGTACGTAATTTTCATATCTTCCTGGACTTAAGTCTTCACCATTTATTCATACTGCTGGGGTAGAGTACAAAGCTGAGACAAGACTCTCCCGAGCAAGGAGGTAAGAGATTGAGTTCACTCAGGACAAAAGTTCATTAAGGAGTGTCCTGCTGAAAGAGGCATGCTGTCTGGCATGGATATCAAGGGCATAATGCTTGACAAATGTGTCCACTGTGCTCCAAGTGGCTGCTCTGCAGATTTCAACAACTGGGACAGAGTGGATTTGTAGTAGCTACCACTCTGGTAGAGGGCATGATCATGGCCTTCCAATTTGACCTGCGCCATAGAGTAGCAGTGGTAAAAGGCAAGCACTATCCAAGTGGAAATACACTTAATGGTTACTGGTTGGCCCAGTCAGGCAGCAGTAAAGGAGACAAACAGCTGCTCGGATTGACATATGTCCTTAGTTCTATCAATGTAGAATCAAAGGGCTCTTTTAACATCCGGGGAGTGAAGGCTGCACTCCCCTTCATTCTGAAAGTTGGGGAAGTAAGTGGGCAATGCCAAAGGCTGGTTCAACTGGAACTCTTGCGCCACTCTGGGTAGAAACTTGGGGTGTGTATGGAGAACCACCTTGTTTTTGTGGAAGATGGTCTATGGAGGGTCCGTGATCAAAGCATGTAGCTCCGAGACCCTGTGAGCAGAAGTGATGGTCACTAGAAAAGCTATTTTCCAGGTCAAGAACTTGAGATCACACACAGCCAGAGACTCAAAGGGTTTATCAGTGAGCATGTCTAGCATGAGGTTAATATCTCAGTGGCAACTGTCTTCCTGACAGGGGGCCTTCAGAAACCTCTTGGAAAGAGGCAGTTGGGTCAGAGTCATGTTCTTGACTGGCTCGATGTGACAGGTCAGAATAAGACCCTGACCCATTTGTTATGCAGAAAGAGTTTAAATGCAAGGATCAGTTCTATCCTCTCCTTTTCTGTATCTTCTCTGTTTGGTTGGGCAACCAAATTTTCTTGTGAGACCTAGGAACTGATTACTCCGACAATTTCACAGTTCTCCGCCTCTTGCTAACTCTCTGTTTTCCCTAGCATATCTGCAGGTGTAAAAATATGTGAGTCTTTATGTGGAAATGTCACTGATACTGGGATCCCTTTATTTAAAACTGTATATAGCTATACTGTTGAAATGGTTGCAAAGCTATTTGGAACTCAAGAGGTTAACCTGAGATGCAGTCTTTAAACCTTTTGCAGAGCTGTAAACAAACGGTCAGTTCTGTGTCGCTATGTTTTGTTTCTTGCACCTGCAAGGAAACTGACAAGCACATTCTGTGAGAAGCAGAATTCTTAACCAGATTCCTGGCAAAGACTTATAAAAAGAACAGCAATGCTTTTGCTGGAGAGACAAGGAGAATGAGAGACTGGGAGCCTCAAACTTGGAATTAAGAGATGCCCTCAGAAGGACTGTTTTCTGTTTGTACTGCCTTTGTAAATAATTATACTGAATAATTTTTATTTTTACGCTGCTGTTATTGAGAGAGAAAATGCTATTTGGCGAATTTTGAAACTGCTCCTGGTTTTCCTATGCTTCCTGACCTATGCCTCGATCGATGCTCACGATGGACAGAAACAGCACAGAGGTGGATCTTACAGAGGAGTATTGCAGCCCAGTGACTGAAAGGTCTAGTAAGTACTCCAAAACCTTGTTCATGGACATCTGAAAGGATTCATATGGATCTTGGCACACCACCCAAGAAGCGATTCCAGTTGACTGTGTAGTTTTCCTAGTGGAAGGTTATGTGCAGCCAGGAGGATCTCTTGAGACTCTGAGAAACTTTGATCCTGCTAACCTCTACCTCTTCAGGAGCCAGGCATGAAGATGACAGGAGCACAGGCTGGATGAACCAGGGATCCCTGTGTCAGCAGGTCAGTCCATAGGGGTAGAGGCTTCAGAGGAGCACAGACAACTGATTGATCAATGGAAACCAAATCTGCCATGGCCGATTGTCAACCGCAGCCTGAATACATCCTGACCAAAAAAACACAAAAAACAGGTCCTGGATTTCTGGAGCAGAATTGAGGCAGTTTTGCATTGAGTGGGGACACAAAACGCCCAGCTCTGGGGTTCTCACCGTCAAGAGCGACTCAATGACGCTTGGAGTTAGTGACCATTCATGCCTCTGTCATGCTGACCTGGTCCGCCAGGTCGTTCTGATCTCCTGGCAGATAAACTGTATGAATCAGAGCATTCTGCACCAGACACCGTTCCCATACTCTCACTGCTTCCCTGCAAAGCGGGTATGAGTGTGTCCCACTTTGTTTGTTGATGTAATACATCACTGACTTATTGTCTGTCTGCAGAAGGATTACTTTTTGATGGACTAAGTCTACTAAGGCTCGAAGCATATAAATAGGCGTGTGGCAATTCTCCAAAAGGGCCATATTTTTGGACCCACCCTACACACGCCCACATCGTACATCATTTGAAAGCTTATTTTATGTACGTTTATGAGGTATGAAGTAGAGCTGTCAAGTGGAGCCATAAGCCTCTAGGAGAGGTTAAACAGTGGTACCCAAAATGAGAAAGTGTCATTTTTGCACAGTTCCAGAAACACTGCAACATGACGATGGCTCCACAGTTTTTACTGTTTAAGTTAATTTCAACACCTTAATGTGGTGTTTATTGGTCAAAGCTACCAAATGACAATGTACTAAAAGATTTGTATTAAGTCATTAATCTTGCGTTGGGCAGGGCATATTGGTGAATAGACCTACGAGGTGTATACCCTACTGGATTTGATCTCCTTTTGAATGGCTGATCATGACTGTTTGATGGACTTTAATTCTCCTAGCAATCTGTTTTATATTGTTAATCTGTACATCATTAACTGGGTGAGCGTACTCATCACTGTTTGTTTTATGGTATGTTGTGTCAACACATAACACTCCATAAATAAAAATAAAAAAATGAAATATTTGTATTGGTTTTGCATTTTTTTTTTCCAGAAATCATGAAGCAGGATTAGCATGTGGCACAAATGGCAAACATCAACATTTTGCGATATACTAAAATGAAACGTTTTCATAGCAGATTCTTAATTGTCAAAGTGTCTGAAGTGATTATAATAGTTTTTTATATTTTCAATTGAAATTTGATGCCCAGATCAGTCTCACACTGAAAGTTGTGCACCAGTAGCAGTAGATTGTGTACCCATAGTTTGTACTGCATCGTGGGTAGATATAAATGTATGTGAAATGAAAATTACGTACCTACCATAATTCTTGATCTTCTCTTGTATCTTCACCATTCATTACTGCTGGGTGTAAGCTGGAGGCACACACCTGCACGGGAGCTTTTTTTTTTGGGGGGGGGCGCGACACCGATGGCGCTGCCCACAAGGTCCGCTTATTGCCTGGCGGATGAGGTTTATTTATTTATTTATTTTGTTTTTGTTGACTGGGTAAGGTACGCTAGCCATAGCAATGACGATTTTCAGGCACGACCCGGGAGTTTACAGAGACAAAAACATTCGATTAGCAGAGGCAGAAACAATACTATACAGTAAATGCTTAGACAATAATAATACAGTGTAGGCAGGAAAAAACATTAAGTACAAATTGAATCTACAATAATGTATAACATAAAATGATAAGAGAGCAAATACAATAAATAAAACCATTTGGCAGCAATTCAGGAAGCAGGTTGGCAGTCAGGCGCCACAGACTCCTCCTCCACCCCAGTTCTGTTCTGCTGGAGAGGATGAAACAAAAGGGAGCTAGAGAAAACCAAAGAGGAGGCAAGGGAGCCAAGGGATAGGAAAGAAAAAATTACTCACCATAGTAATGTTGTTTCTTCTAATGGAGTCTGGCTGTATTCTGACCTAATGCAGTTAGCCCCAGTACTTGAACTGCCCTGGAGAGGAAAGAATTAACTTCATGCAGAAGCATAGAATGTTGAGCTCGAGCTCGGTTTTCAAACCTCTGTCTGTGGTACTTCCCAGTGTAACTGTCAGATTCTTACGAGCAAACTAACTAAGTACAACAGTATGGAAATTGTTTAAACATATAGCCAAAGGGCAAAATATTTCTGGGTCCAAAAAGACTCAAGTCGAGAACCCAAGAAGGAAAGGTAGTGACAATATTTCAGTATAAAAACACAAGAAATCAACAATAAATGGAAATTACGTACTTACTGTAATTACTGATCTTCTTGGACAGTCTGCATCACTCATTCACACTAGTGGGATAGCACCGCCGGCGCTAGGACCAAGCGGGAGCCTAAAATTTTCTGAAGGGTCGGCGCTGAGACAAGACCACGCATGCGTGGCACCTCGAGACTAGTTTGCGCCTGTGTTGGCTATCTCGGTGTCAACCCTCCAATCACCTCAGTACCTTTTCGACCGAGGAGGTGCAGCATAACTAATGAGAATAATTCATCCTGAGTTTCTGGGCCTGAGAGGGCCCAGATGGCCTTTGCAAGAAAGGTCAAAGAACAATGTCATCACAGTCTGAACCACAGGACCAAGAAGACCAGGAAAGAAAATGAGTGAACCCATGGGCTGGTGGGTGGGCGTGTGAATGAGTGATGGAGACCGTCCCGAGAAGATCAATAATCACAGTAAGTACATACTCCGTATCTTCCTGGACTAAGTCTCCATCACTCATTCACACTAGTGGGAGAGTACTAAGCTAAAACCAACAACCCTGAGTAGGGTGGTAGGAGATAGGGTTCACTCAGAAAGGACGGCCGAGGACTGTCCTACTAACAAAAAGAGCTGTCTTGTAAAGAGCATCTAGAACATAGTGCTTACAAGATAAGCGCTCGAGTTGTAACTCATCACTTTGCAGACGACTGCAATGGGCACAAAATGAAAGTCTGCCAGGAAGCCGCAACCTTTCTAGGAAAAGAGGTAAGAACCTGGCCTCACAATTTGGTCTAGGACCAAAAGTAATAATGTCAAAGACATGTACTAATGTAACGTAAAGGGACCTCAGGAACTGAGTTAAAGTCTACTGGTTCAGGGTAGACTGGAAAGTGCAGATGAAAACCCCACTATCATATGGCTGACCCAGAACAACAGGTCCTGAAGCACTTGAACCCCTACTTGGTGAGCAAAGGGGTCCAGGTGAGTTAGCCCATCAAGGAGAATAGTCTCCACTTAGTCACTGGAACCCTCCTGATGGAAGGCCAAGCACAATCAGAAGCCTCTTGAGGTGGTCTAGCAGAACCAGATCCTACCCACTGCATATTCCAAAAGGAACCATCCTGCCCTGTATGTACAACTGTAGTAACAGTCTCTGAACTCAGGGAAGAAAGGAAAATGTACAGGAGGACATGTCCACTGTGGAAAAAAACAGTCAGACAGAAAAAAAAGGGGCTGGATTTCTAAGGCAAATAGAGGCAAATATGCGTCGAATAGGGGCACAGCAGGACCAATTTAGGGCTAACCCATTCGTCGAAAGTGACTGGAAGTGGCAATGACTCTACGCGGTGAGACACTACTCACTCTGGCCTCCCTGAAGGGAGTAGGAAAGGATTCTAGTATGTTTACTGAAAAACAAACATCACAACTCCATCACGCACTTGGAGAGAACAGCTTCATGAGCGACTGGCATTGAACCAGCGCACCGGAACCGAAGGTGTGAATATTTGAGAAGCTACCTCAGAAAAATGACCTACTTGACCTCGGTCAAGAAGGAGATATCGCCTGTTAAGTTAAAGCAAGCAAGGAAGTAGGAAACTGAGTTCTGACTGGTTGAGAGTTGCTTCATTGCTGCGAGGCTCTGCTCAAAAGAAGAAAGCTTGATAAAAGAAAGGGTAATTAACACACTGGGCAGTCGCCTGGTCTAAGAAATGTCTCTGAATGAGAGAAATCTCTGGAGAAAGAGATGACCCATACCATCGCTGGATCGGACTCTCTAGGGAAGGAGGAGTTAGGTACCTTTTACCATACTCTGGAGACGAGCGCCACAGGGGCTGAGGTGGAACCTGACCAGATCCAAAAAGGGGGGTATCGGGTAATTTCGCCTAGGCCCTGTGCTGTGATAAAAAAATTTTTTTTTTAATAGTCCGAGCCTAACAAGGCTTTCAGGCTGCTATTTCTCAAGGATTGTCTTGATACAAAATGACGAAGATGTTCTCCATCTGAGTGCAGAAGGAGCCTGAGCGTCCATACTGAAATCATGACCGACTTAATAATCACAGCTGAGAGATGCTAACCACTCAGGCCAAGGAGCCACCGAAGGCAATATCACAGCAAATATATACCCTATCAAAGGGGCGGAAGAGCCTGAGCTGCTCCCCACCATTAAATTAGAATGTTCCACAGAGTGTAATTATCTTGACGACTGAAAAAGTCTAGATGCAGAAGCGTATGGTCCATGGACACAGTTTGAAATACTATAGTGGACCCCATTACTGAGGAACTACTGAAAAAATCTTCCATCATGGACTCTGATGATAGAGAGGACGTGCCCTTCAGTATATAGAATGAGTTGTCCGCTGTATTATTGACCAGAAGGGCAGGGAAAGACCCATCTAGATGTACTTCTACCCCAGAAGGACCTCTAAGGGAGGTCTAGGTCAGAGCCACTAGAGACTCCGCCATCAGGAAGGATGTTGAGGAGCTTGGTACCATGTAGGGAGCCGAGAAAGTGCTTAGTGGAATGAGAGATTCCGCATGCAGAGCAGTACAGCAGAGTTCCATCAGCAGAAAACCGCTGGATGACACAAGATCCCACATGGAATGCCACTCACTAAAATATGCGGAAAAATAATCCACAGAACAGGACTTCATTCTGTGGAAAACATCCTGCCACAAGTTCTGTGGAAAAGAAGTCCGAAAAGGAAAAATGTGTCACTAGTTCTGCCAGACAGCACCCACTAGCACCCCTGTGGCACCAGCATCACTTGTGGCACAGGAGGGCACCAAGCAGTGCCTATGCCAACCTGGGTAAAACCCGAGGGCACCTGCATGCACCCCTTGGCACCCATGCAACAATGGCCCCCGAGGGCACCCCCGACAAACCATGGTACCCAAGACACCCATGGCAAGAATGGCACTGAGGGCACCAGTGGCACCCATGGTGCACCTGCGGCACCCATGGGTGCCCGGGTGCCACCCATAGTCCGTGGTGCTTGGCGCCACCTAGACACCCGCGGCACCACTGGTGGCGCCGAAAACCAACAGCAGCAACATTAGCACCCACTGTGCTGCACAGAGCGATGGCGCTGACCCACGGCGCCAATGGCGCCAACCCACGGTGCTGACTAAGGCATGGCGCCGACCAAGGCACCGAGCCACGGCGCTGAAGGAAAGTGCCAATGGAGATCCTGAAAGAAGGGGAGAAGGAAAAAGGTGGTGCCCCGTGCCAGCCCTTGCATTGAAAAAGGCGAGGAGGGTAGGCATGAGGGGTCAACACGATGGCAAAGGCACTAAGAGGGCACCTCGCCTATTGTGATTCAATCGACCCAGCTCCGGTCCAATGGCTCCAAGGCTCGGAGGCCCCGAAATCAGGAACAGAGCCAGGAGAACTGGAAAAGTCAAACCCCCTGCTCCACAGGAGTGGCCAGAGGTGAAACTGCCCACCGGAGCTCCAACGAGGACAGAGATGGAGTTTGGAGTTGAGAATGCAGCCATTAGGTGCGGGGCCAAGGGGAACACACCAAAGTTGGTTCAGGCCCATCATCCCTCCCAACGAACAATCCTCATGCAGACGTACCAATGGGTAACCTCGAGCAGCACCGATTCTTCCTCCCCCAACGAGGAAGAAGAGCTCAAGGTTAAGTGGAGCCGGATCCCCGGAACTGCTAGATTTGTGCTGTGGACTGTCCCCCAGCTCAGGCCTGTCTATAGTCGGACCTCCTTCGCACTAAGGGCGGCGGACTGGACACAGCCCTCTGCCATAAAAACTTTCAAACGAAGTCCTCCTACCGTCACCGCCACTGGCCTAAGGACGACTCCGCTGATGGCGGAAAGAATATCTTTTCTTCTTCTTCTTCATAATCTTTTTCTTGTTCGTAAAATAAGAAAGTACTACTTAAAATATTAAATGCTAAAAGCTGCTGTCGATGGACGAAACTTAAGACCTGCAGACGAGCCACGCCGACATCCAAGTGCACCTGACAGCGGGAGAAAAGGAACTGAGGAGGTTGGAGGGTCGACGCCGAGATAGCTTACACAGGCGCGAGCTAGTCTCGCGATGCTGAGCATGCGTGGTCCTGTCTCGGCGCCAACTCTTCTGAAAATTTTAGGCTCCCGCTTGGTCCTAGTGCTCCAGCGCTATCCCACTAGTGTAAATGAGTGATGGAGACTTAGCCCAGGAAGATCAGCTACCCCACCCAGGAGGGAGGGTACATGGTACACCCCTGAGGTGCAACACTGTACCTGCCAGCCCACTTCCCAAAAACTAGGTTCTGAGAAGGGAGAGGGAGGTCGAATACTGCAGACTCATTAGAAGAAACAACATTACTATGGTGAGTAATTTTCTTCAAACAACATGAAGTCTTGCTGTATTCTGACATAATGCAGACTACCAAGCAGTTCCCTATGGAGGAGGGAATGCAGAACCTACTTCATGAACAAGCTCTGCAGTACTGCTGTGCCAAACCTAGCAGCACTCCTAGCTTGGATGTCAAGGGAGTAATGCTTGGTTAATGTATGTACTGTTTTCCAGGTGGCTGCTTTACAGATCTCTAACAAGGGTATATCTCTGGCCGCAGCTAGAGAAGCAGCTGTACCCCTAGTCGAGTGAGCCCTCGGCCCTGAAGGGGGTGTCCTACCCAATTTGTCATAACAGAATTGTATACAAGAAACAATCCACCTCGCAATAGTTCTTTTAGTGGCAGGCTTACCTTTCCCCACTTCACCATAAGTGAGAAACAATTGAAGACAGTCATTTCTGTGTGCCTTAGTACGCTCTATGTAGTAACTAAGAGCCCTCTTAGCATCCAAACTGTGTAATCTTCTTTCTCCTGAAGAAGAATGGTCACTGAAAAACACCGTGAGAGATACAGACTGGTTCAGATGAAAATCCGATACCACCTTGGGCAAGAACCTCCTACTGGTTCTTAGGACCACTTTATCCCTATGGAAGGATATGAAGTCATGGTCTATTGACAAGGCCTGTAATTCACTAATCCTCCTGGCCGAAGTAATGGCTACTAGGAACACGCTTTTCCAGGTGAAGTATTTCAGCTTAGCTGAAGCCATGGGTTCAAAGGGGGGGCTGCATGAGCTGTGCAATGCAGACATTAAGATCCCAAGCAGGGGTCGGTTCTCTAAATGGAGGGTTTGTATGAACCAGACCCTTGAAGAACTTTTTAAACACATGATGAGAGGCCAGGGAAAAACCCTTCCCTGCTGAAAGGAAAGCAGAAACTGCTGCTAGGTGAACCTTTAGAGTTGCAGGCCTAAGGCCAGGCCATTGAGGTGAACCACATAACTAAGGCCGTGGAGATGCCTGCAGAATCAGGGACAATGCCTTTCTGAGAACACAAATGGTAAACCTCTTCCATTTGGAATCATAAGTCTTCCTAGTAGATGGTTTCTGAAACCTTCAGGATATCCATGATGCCTGAGAAAGATGCAGGTCTGCATATTCCAGCTCATCAAGAGCCAGGCCTGAGATTGAGAGACTGGAGGTCAGGATACCTGATTATCCTCTGGAAGAGGACAGCAGATTATGCTTGGGAAGGGACAGAGGACGAGACACTGTCAGGGACAGGAGCAGAGGGTACCAAGGCTGTCTTGCTCAGTCTGGAGCCACTAGATCACTGTGCAAGGCTGAGTTCTGATCTTGATCAGGACCTGAACAGCAGAGGGAATGGAGGGAAGGCAGAGGAACCTGCCTTCCAATCCTAAAACTCAGGCATCCTGGGGTACAGTTCCCAGGAGTGGAGGTCTGCAACAGAACAGAGTGAGTTGGTGATTGTCCGGGGCTGCAAAGAGATCTATCTCTGGAGTGCCCCATCTGGAGAAGATGATCTGCAGTATGAGGGGATTCAGGGACCATTCGTGATGTCCCTGGGACATTCTGCTCAGAGCATCTGTCAGTACATTGTCCTTCCCTGGAAGGTGAACTGCTACTAGGGAAGTCTGAAGAGAATAGGCCAAAGACCACAGTTTCATGGCTTCCATGCACAAGGCCGAGGACCGAGTGCCTCCTTGTTTGCTGATGTACCACATAGTGGTGGTGTTGTCTGTTCTGACTTGGACCACTTTGCCCCTGACTGAATCTGAGAAGTTCTGAAGGGCTAGGAAGACTGCCCTGAGTTCCAGGAGATTGATATGAAGGAGAGACTCCTGTGGAGACCAGACCCCTTGAGCTGTCAGGGCTCCCAGGTGGGCTTCCCAACCTAGGAGGTAGGCATCCGCAGTTAGAACTACTGATGGGACTTGAGGGAGAAATCGAACCCTTTGTCTGAGGCTGTCATGGTCCAGCCACCACTTAAGAGCTTAGACTAGAGTCTGAGTCACTGGAATTAATTTGGTAAGTGAATCCTTCTTTTGAGCCCAGAAGGACCTTAGGTGAAATTGAATGTCCCTCATCTGGAACCTTGCTCCCTGCACCACTGCGGTGGAAGCTGCCATATGACCCAGAAGCTGGAGGAAATGTCTTACTGGGTGGGAGACCTGAGGTTGAAAGGATTAAGCGAGATCCACCAGGGCCTTCACCCTTGCCAGGGAAAGGAAAGCTTTTGCATGTACAGTGTCCAACTCTATGCCTATAAAGGTGAGAAGTTGAACTGGTTTGAGGACAGACTTTGGAAGATTGAGAAGAAACCCCAGGGAACTGACCAGATCCTGAGTAGTCTGTAGAGCTGACTTGACCTGTAGAGACGATCGATGCTATGATGAGCCAGTGTCAGATATGGGAAGACGGTGATGCCCCTGTCTTTGGGGTAAACCACCACTACTGCTAGGCACTCTGTGAACACCCTTGGAGCGGATGTTAGGCCGAATGGCATGGCTCTGCATTGGTAATGGCCTGAAGGCAACTCAAACCTGAGGTATTTTCTGTGGCAGCACCTGATATGAATACGGAAGTAGGCATCCTTGAGGTCCAGAGATGCTAGCCAATCTCCTGGCCTTAGAGAGGGAAGGATTATTCCCAGAGTTACCATTTTGAATTTTGGCTTTAAAATGTGTTTGTTCAAATACCTTAAGACTAGGATGGGTCACCACTCCCGTTTTCTTTGGGGTAAGGAAGTACCTGGAGTACAGTCCTTTTCCGTGTTGGAGCAGGAACTCTTCTACAGCTCTGAGAGTAGAAGAGAAGAAACCCTGTCTCTAGGGCAATGGTTTCTAAGGCTGATGCAGGTGGAAAAGACTTGGCCCTTTTGGAAACTTTTGAAGCTGAGGGTTAGTCTCTGCTTACTACTTCCAGGACCCACTTGTCTGAGTCACAGACTTCCAGGCCTGGAAGTAGTAGCCAGCCTGCTCCAACTGGAAATGGGGAGTCGACCCGGGCTGACACATCAGGGTGTCTGCTTGCTAGGAGCCTTAGACTGAGAGGAGGAGGGAGCCTCCCACTCCTGCCCCTCCCTCGGAAGAACCCCCTCTGTGGAAAGGGAGAGGAGGCCTGGGCTATGTAAAAGGCCTGTGAAAGGGCCTGCCCTACCCCAGACTGCTGCTTGCGGAGTGGCTTGCCTTTCCTTGGCCTGTGCATTCCTGTACGTGGTCCTGTATTCATCCATTTTCTTCATGTAAGCCTCTGTTTGCTCCCCAAACAGGGAGGTAGCCACTGCAGGAAAATCCATAGCTTTAGTTTGGGTATCCTGTGAAAGGCTAGTACATCTGAGCCAAGCATGTCTCCTGAGAGACACAGATGTAGCCATGACTCTAGATGCCACATCACTGGAGTCCACAGCAACATGAAATTGCATTTTTGATGCCTCAGTTCCATCAGCAGCCACCTCCTCCAGCTCCTTGGCTAGCTGGGGAGAGGCCTGTTTAGCCAGTTCCAGAACCGTAACCCATCTGGATTTCTGGTCTGTGGCTGTGTAGACCATATAAGTAGCCTGTCTGAGTCCCAAAGAGGATGCCAAATATTGTTTTTGGCCATGGCATCCACTTTCCTGGAGTCCTTATCCGGGTGAAGCCAAAGGAATGTTAGCTCTGTCACAGGCTGCAGCCTGCACTACCCCAACATGGCTGCTATGACTATAAAGGAACTCCGTAGCTGAGCCTGATAACATAATACCTCCTGTCCATTCTCTTGTCCACAGGAGATATTGAATTAGGAGTTTGTAAAATTTTTTGTCTGTTTCCCCAAGGATTTATGAAGCGGGAAAGACAGCCTTTTGGACTCTGGGATGTCCATCATTTCCACAAAATCAGGCTCTTCCTCCTCGTCTGCAGCTTCAACCAAGGGAAGCTGCAGGGTTTCTGCCACCTTTCTGTAGAACAAAAAATGTGAAGGGGACTCAGAGAGCCTGGGAAGAGAGACACCCGAGGGCCTGTCTGGGGAGATGTCCAGTTCAGTGGGTGCATCCAGACCCCCCTAGTCATCATCATCATCAGGATAGTCTTAGTCTCCTTCCCACCCTTCATAATAACCATCTGGATCATAATCTGGAGGACAGATCCGACTGAACCAACCGCCTAACAGGCGGTACTGGTTTGGACGGAACTGGTCTAAGCGACTGATCAATGCTAATCGCTTTGGCTATTTTGTCCACGGTTGGAGAATGCGGTACAGGATCCGAACCAGCAGACTTACGCTTCTTTTTTGATGGAACCGGCCCCTCGGGGTCGGCTTTCCTTTTGCCCGAGGAGGTATCACCTAGGTTAGTAGGCACCTCCTCAGGTTCGGCCGCAACCGAACCGGGCTGGCCATCCGGATCTACGGACTTCTCAGCCTTCCTTTCCTTCAGCCTACTCAGTGTTTTGTCTAGAGTGGATTTAGGAAAGTTTTAACAGGTTTGGCAGTCTGACTTGAGGTGGTCAAACCCCAGACATTAAACACAGATGAGGTGGGGGTCAGCCTTAGCAAAGGCCTCCCCACACTCAGTACAGTGTTGAAACCCAGCGGGACTGGTTTTCTTCTTGGGTTTCTCAGACATGGCCAACCTAACAAATTACGCTACTGCAGCTTTCAAACCAGGTAATACAATAACCGATCGGTTACAAACCGTGTCATGGGCTTTTTAAAAAAAACAGCAAAAGGTCCGGTTCTTCTGAAACCGATTGGTACCGGAACACCACTCTAATTCCAGAAATAAAATTAAAACAGAATGAAACAAGGTTGGATCCAAACTGGACCGACCGGAAAGAAACCGAGGAAAAGAACAATTTCCAACTTTTTCAGAACAATAAAACACAGTCACTACCTAGCTACACACTACCTGGATTATAGACAGAGGCTGGAAATCCGAAAATAACAAAAATATATGGTTTAAACCGAACGCTTTTACCGAACCGAGCAGAGGAAATCTCCGGAGCGACTTCACTGTTAGGTGGAGTAAAGAATCTGACGGTTACACTGGGAAGTACCACAGAGGTCTGAAAACCAAACTCAATGTTCAATGCTTCTGCACAGAGTTAACTCTTCCTCTGGGGCAGTTCAATGCTAGGCTAACTGCATTATGTCAGAATACAGCAAGACTTCATGTTGTTGGAAAGGAAAGGATATAAACTGAAACAGGAATAAGGCGACCAGAGGATAGGGGGAAAATAACTTCTCTAACTGGCCTTAGGGCCCTAGCCCCTGAGCGGTGGCACAGGAAAGAAGAGCAAAAGAGAGAAAGAAAGGAAGGAGAAAGATACAGTGTGCGTGTGTTTGTGTATGTATATGAAATAGATAACCCACTCTTAGGTGCGGTGTAGGTGCTCTGATATACGCATGAGGCTGCAGGCAGAGCAGCATCAACCACTAAAGGTGTGCGATTTAGAGCGCCGACATACATCCTAGAGTGGGTTATCTATCTCTATAAAATGGTAAAATTGTTTTAGGGGGTTAAATATGCAGGTGGGCGGTCACGCCTGATATACGCATGGTCATGTGATGTGTTTATACAATCAGAACACTGGATTTTCAGGAGGATGTCCTCCTCCACTTATAAATATACATCGATATATATGGAGACCTGTGCCATGCTAAGCCGGAAGACCATTAACTTAGTTTCAGCCTCAAAACCTGAGAAGTATGAAGACAGGAGCAAGGATCCCGCCAACTTCAGGGACCACTGGACCTAGGTCCAGAAATGGAAATTACGTCATCACTACAATTGTTGATCTTCT
The DNA here is from genome assembly GCA_016271365.2 of Neoceratodus forsteri. Classification (NCBI taxonomy): domain Eukaryota; kingdom Metazoa; phylum Chordata; order Ceratodontiformes; family Ceratodontidae; genus Neoceratodus; species Neoceratodus forsteri. The sequence continues at coordinate 1,433,675,139 of CM057453.1, forward strand.
TATATCTTCACTATCTCATTACTGCTGGGTGTATGCCGGAGGCGTGCACCCGCTATGGGAGTTTTTTTTTTTTTTTTGGAGGGAGGAGTCGGCACCAATGGCACCGCCCACGAAAGCGACGCACCATGTGGTGTGCGAGGGGCAGCTGTTAGGCTCCGCAGACTCCTCCTCCATCCCAGTTCTGTTAGCTGGAAAGGCGAAATAAAAAGAATAGAAGAATAAGAGCGAGGCAAGAGAGCTGAGGGATGGTAAAAGGAAGGGAAACAAATTGAAAAAGGAATAAGCCAAACGAGGACAGGAAAGAGAGGAATCCTACCCTAAGGGACCACAAGGCCTTCTTCCTTGGGTGGCTCTGAGGGAGGAACAGATAAGGGAAAGGAAGAAAGAGGAAAAGGGAAGAAGAAGAAGAGGAGAGGAGAGGATATTGGGAGGAGGGAAAAATACTATCACAAGTGCTGAGTGGAATTGGCTTGAAGCTTATCAGCTTGGATGTTGAGCAGGGAAGCAAGGATCCCTTCAGACAAAACTGGTTTGGATGGTTCAAATGACCCTCTAGACAGTTTAAAATGAGAGAGGCAGATTTCCCTACACATCCCGCTATCCTATTTCCCATCACTCAAGCTGAGAGCTCACAGAATGCCAAGGCAAACTCTGTTCCAGAGAGGGAGAGCCCCCAACTAGGCAAAAGGAAAAAGACCCCTGTACTACACAGATATGTGCTAGCATGGTTGGGGGGGCTAAGAGAGGGAAGCTCTATCAAGATGGACAGAGATAGAGAAGGAGCTCCTTCTGACTCCTTGGAGAAGGCAGGGCCAAAGGACCAGACCACCAGATCAAAACATTAATTTTCGAATCGGGCTAGAACAGATGTAGACTAGCCCCGGCCTGGCATTACTAGATAAGAAAGGGACACCTGACAAGTACAAAGACTGAGGGTTAGAAGACTGTTTTAGAGACCAACCCTGATGTCTGGAGATTGTGCTAATCTGGCCCGAAGAAGTTCCCGAAGGAAACCTTCCAGGAAATCAGAAAGAGTTCCCTCAGATGAAAAAGACCAAGTTTCACTCACCCACTTCCTACTTAAATCCCTCTACATGTTTTTAGAAAAGAACAGAAGATCCCAAGGAACCAGAGGATGTAGTCCCCCCCCCCGAGGGGAGGGGTAAGGGGAGGAGGAGGTGGGGCGAGCAGGGTGGGGAAGATGCACAAGAAATGAGGCCCATGAGGTGAAGGTGGGGATTAGTAATGAATGGTGAAGATACAAGAGAAGATCAACAATTACGGTAGGTACATAATTTCCATATCTTCCTTGTCAATCTTCACCATTCATTACTGCTGGTGAGTACCAAGCCCTAAGGGGCCTGGAATTTGACCCTGAGGGAATACAGTCTCAACCTCCTACTGGTGGAAAGCAGGAGGGGGAGACCTAACCAACAGACTGGGGCAGCTCCAAGATTGCTGAGGAGCGAGGCCCCGGCCGGGAGGACGGAGGATGCACCTGAAGAATCCTCCTCACGCTGCGGGAAAACGGACAAGTTCCCCGGAAAGCAGAGGAGGTCACTCTATGCTGGGCAATAGGTGACAGTCTGGACAGACTAAACCATGCTGTCCACCAAATGCAGATCGCCGTCCCTGCCAGTCTGGAAGCCACCCATTGGCATTGTGACATGCCCCGCTTGGTGTCTTGCAAGCTCCAGACCCTGAGCAGAGAGAGCAATGGCTTGTCTAGATTCTCCGTATCAGGCATAGATGCCAGAAGCTGTGCTAGCATCGACCACAGATGCCTGCTGGCAGCGTGGTGTGCCTGATGAGAACCTAGGTACATCAACACACAACTTGAAGAGAAGACTTTTGTCCCCATTGATCAAATTCAGCAGAATCCAGACCGGAGGTCTGTCGGTGCCAGGCACCAAGGTCCGGAAGGAGTATCTAGGACCAGTCAAGGTGGTGAGGTAGAGAACCCAGAGACTCATGGGGGGGGGCACAATACCATCTCCTGCAGCCTGGTGGGGCTGGAGAAGGGGTGGCTGGAGACTGCCAGGTGCAGACAGACGCCTCCTGGAAGGGGATCGGCAAGGAAGGCACCACAAGGTGGCGAGCGCTGAATTCACTGAGGAATGCACGTGTCTGACGCTCAGTATTGTCCCTGTGGATGTAGGAGATATGAAGCTCCGAAACCAGCCTCAAAAGGAACCACTGATTTTCAGTGAAGTCGGCGTTGGAGGAGAGGTGGACAGAAGGTTCCTCTTCCTCAGGAGAGGAAGTCGAGGAGGAAGTGGAGCTCGAATGTTCAGAAGGACAGGCAGAAGACCTGTTCGTCCACGGTCCTGACGTATGAAGGGAAGGCCGCGGCAGTAGCTCTGAAAGTCTCCCAAGTTAACGGCCCCGCAGGACCCACATGGCCCAGGAGAGAGGGGGATGGCTGCAGAGGGATGAGTGAGGGGCACCTATGAGCACATGCCTGGCCTCTGCCAGGGCTGTGAGATCCAAGGAGTGAAGCCACCAAGACTGGGGACCCTGAGATCATACTGGGTTGCGCAGGCGGTAATGTGAGAAGGCAAACTCTGAAGAGCCCAGAAGAGGACTTCTGGTGACGATACTGAGGGTTATGCAGGTCCAGAAAGGTAACCCTCAGTACCGCCACTAGAAGGCCTGGAGACCCTCAGAGAAAGGCAGGGTTCAGCACTACGACTCCTCCCCACACCTCACAGGGCAGTGGGAATGTGCTGCCACTCCTCATTCTGACCTCTCAACCCCTCGGACTCCGAAGCAGCCCTCTTCCTCGATACCAGTGTAGGAGATCCCTGCTGCATGCACCCCCTGAGGGAGGCCATAGAAGCAGGGCTCTCCACCCCCTCCCAAACAGCCTCAGCAGCACCAGAGATGGCAGTTGCCTGAGCCCTCTCCGGAGGAAGCATCCTCTCATGAATCCCAGGAGGATCGACCATAGAAAGTCCCAGGCCACCCCAGCCATGGGACCCTTAAGACGAACCTGCTCCTGGGACTCAGGGAGAGGAATACTGGGCCACCTGACACTGCCTACAGAGAGTTCTGAATCTGAAGACTCGGGCTGCCAGTCTGGGTCCACCTCTGAGTCATCCTCCCCGGAAGAGAAGTCGAGCAGAGTGACCTCCAGAGAGGCAACCCCAGAAATTTCTCCTGCAATGACACCGGGGACAGTACCCACGTAGGCCATGAAGGCGCCAATGGCGCTGCTCGGATCCCCCGCCCCACCCAAGTCCCAAGCGGCACCGCCCGAGTCCCTGGCGCTGGAACCCGAGATGATGCCGACCGAGTCCTGGCACCGCGGATGGTGCCAGCACCAAATGCGGCATCGCTAGGCAGCATCGAGGGTCCACCAGTGCTGGGTCCAACAACCGGAGGCCATGACATTTGGGGAGCCTGCACCTCTGAGGAGGTGACTGCCAGGACAGCGCCAACAACTCGACCCCAGGAGTGATCGCACCATTCCTCCGGCGCCAAAGAAGAAACCACCTCCTCGGCAAAGATGGAAGTGGAGGAGGTTCCCTCCTCGCAGGGCCATATAGGCCCGGGAGGGGACCCGGAGGAAGGGTCAAGAGATCTGGCCTGGGATGCTCACAGGCGACGTCGTCCTCCAAAAGTCGGTGGAGCCCTGCCGACTTTAAAACGAGCGGATTTCCAAAATGCGGTGGTCCATGGAAAAACAGTCGTCGCAGTGGTCCATATCATGCTGGGTCACAGACACCGAAGACAAACATCATGCCAGTCCGAGATGGAAAACCGCCAGCAGCAAGAGCACCGACGCATACGGGCACGGCTTGCCTTGGATTTAAGTTTGGCCCCCGAATCAGACATGATGCGAAATTAAATAATAAACAGAAAAGCTCCAGGCACCATTGAAATACAAGAAAGGAAAATTACGTACCTACCGTAATTCTTGATCTTCTTGGACGAGTCTCCACCACTCATTCACACTAGTGGGATTAGCGCGGAGGCACTAAGACCCATCGAGCAAACTTTTGTTGGAGGTGGTCGACAGACGCCATGAGACACGGCGCGAGCATGCTCGATGTAATGACCATCTCGGCACGACCCTCCAACCGCCAGTACCCTTTTTACCAAGGAGGTGCAGAACTAACGAAAGAGTAAACTCAATATTAAAAAACGGACATAAGATAGTCCGGATGACCCGTGTAAGAAGGGTCAGTAAAGAAGTCCTCACGGCCTCAAAGATTTGAGGAGTGAAGACCAATACAGCGTGAGCTCGGGGATGGAGAGTGGGGTGAATGAGTGGTGAGACTCGTCCAAGAAGATCAAGAATTACGGTAGGCACGTAATTTCCTATCTTCCTGGACATAAGTCTCACCACTCATTCACACTAGTGGGAGAGTACCAGCTGATAATCCCCAAAAGGCGGCAGGAGAGCCAGAGCTCACGCTGCCTAAGATAGAAGCCCATTAAGGATAGTTCTGCGAACGGAATGTCGCTTAGCATGAACATCCAGTGCATAGTGCTTAACAAGGTATGCACTGAGCTCCAGGTGAAGGCGTTGGTATATATCTGCAATTGGAACATTGCACTTCCCTAGGGATGCTGCCATCACTCTAGTAGAGTGAGCGACACTCTACCTTCTAATTTAACTTGAGCCATGGAATAGCAATGACGAAGGCATGCCACTAACCATGAAGAGATGCATCTAATAGCGACAGGTTGACCCAGCCGGGTGTCGCTGAAAGAAACGAACAGTTGCTGAGTCTTATGAACATCCTTGGTTCTATCTAAATAGAACCGCAAGGCTCTTTTACATCCAAGGAATGAAGAGCCTGCTCTTCATTTTGGAAATTAGCAAGGCAAGCGAAGTACCAGAGGTTGGTTTAGATGGAATTTGACACAACCTTGGGAAGAAATTTAGGATGAGTAATGAGAACTACCTTGTCTTTATGGAATACAGTATACGGAGGGTCCGTAATCAGGCATGTATCTCAGAGACCCCATGGGCTGAGGTAATGGCCACCAGGAAGGCAGTCTTCCAGGTAAGAAATTTTAGCTCACAGGTAGCTAAGGGTTCGAAAGGCTTCCGAGAGAGCATGTCCAGCACCAGGTTAATGTCCCAGGCTGCAACTGGACGCTTAACAGGGGTCTGGTATGGAGAATCCTTAAGAAATCTCTTCACTATAGGTAACTGAGCCAGAGTTAAGGAAGAAACCGCTCATGGAACGCTGAGATGGCACTAAGGTGAACTTTAACTGTGGAGTACTGAAGACCTAAGTTTGACAGGTCCAAAAGATACTCCAGAACTTTGCCAGGAGGACAGGAAAAGGGATTCCAAGAGGATTTTGTACACCAGAGAGAAAACGCTTCCATTTGGAAGCGACGCTGGGTGGCTGGCTTAGCAGCCAGAAGGATGTCTGAGACTCTACGAGACGTTGAACCGATCTACTCTATCTCTTCAGGAGCCAAGCATGAAGGTGAAGTGATTTCAGGTTGGGATGGACCAACGAACCCTGAGTCAAAAGACTGATTTGCAAAGGAAGTGGTCTCGAGAGGCTGCCAACATACTGTTGAGTAGAGGAAACCATAGTTGCCGAGGCCAGGAAGGAGCAATGAGAATCATCTTGGTCCCCTGAGACTCAACTTGAGGAGTACTCTCTGGATTAGAGGAAGCGGTGGAAGGCGTGAAGAAAGCTTTGTCCACCGCAGCCTGAACGCATCCTGACAGAAAATGCCAGGCCCTGGATTTCTGGAGCAGAAGAGAGGCAGTTTTAGCTGAGTGGGATGCAAAAGGTCCAGGTCTGAGTCCCCACTCTTGAACAGGGACCGAGCCACGGCTGGATCGAGAGACCACTGTGAGGGTCTGCCTGCTCTCTGCTGAGGTGATCTGCTAGGGTCGCTTTGTATACCCGCAGATAAACCGCTTGAATCAGAGACTTGTGCCCAAGCACCACTCCCACACCCTCATTGCTTCCCTGCAAAGGGATAAGAATGAGCACCGCTTCGCTTGTTGATGTAATACATCACTGCTTTGTTGTCCGCTTGAAGGAGAATGTTCTTGTGACAAAGGACATCCTTCAGAGCTCGGATTGCATAGAGGACCGCCTCATCTCCAGGACATTTATGGAGATGAGATTCTAACTGAGTCCATACACCTGAGTGGAGGGAGAGACAGTGAGCTCCCCATCCCATTAGCGACGCCTGTGGTGATGGAGATCTGATGATCCGGGGAGCAAAGGGAATCCTTCCAGGAGATTGCTTTCTTGAGACCACCAGGTGAGAGACCTTCAAGGGCCCGCCACCTTGATGGGATAAGACTGGGGTGAGAGGTCGGGGACCACTGAGTGAGAGCATCCATTGGGTGGTTCTCATGTGCAGTCGGGCCAGAGGGACAGTGAAGACCGAGGACGCCATGAGACCCAACATGCGCTGTATCGAGAGAGCTGTAACCGATTGGTTCTCCCTGATGTAACGGGCATCGGGGATGTCGAGTCTCTGTCCTCTGAAGGAAAGCTCTCGCTGAAGAGGTGTCTAGAAGTGTCCCTATGAAAAGGAGCCTCTGGGAGGGTTGCAGCGAGATTTTTTCAAATTCAGCAGAACTCCCATGGACGTGAGAAGACGAGAAGTCGCTTGCACGGCTTCCAAAGTCCCTTGACGGAAGGGCTCTAGAAGCCAATCGTCCAGGTAGGGAAACACTGAGTCCGACTTTCCTGAGATGCGCCGAGAACTGCACAACACTTTGTAAAACTCGCGGCGCCGAGGATAGCCCAAAGGGCAGGACTTGAACTGATAATGCTGACCCAAAGCTACAAACCTGAGGAACTTATGTGGGTCGGTGGACGGGATATGCTGGTAAGCATCCTGCATATCCAGAGAGGCCAGCCAGTCGGCTTGATGCAGCAAGGGTAACAGGGCACCTAGGGAAATCATCTTGAATTTCTCCTGGGGAGGAATTTGTTTAACTTCTGAGGTCTAGAATGGGGCGATCCCCAGATTTCTTTGGAACCAGAAAGTAATGGGAGAACCCTGTGTTTCGTAGATGCGGGGCACCAGTTCTATTGCCCTGTTGTTCAGAAGGCCCTGATCTCCGCGTGAGGAGGTCTGATTGAGAGGCGGCCAACCTGGGTTGTCGCCTGGGAGGACAATTGGGGTTTCAAGAAATTGAGAGAATAACCCTCGAATTATCCAAGGACCCATTTGTCCGAAATTATGACTTCCACTGGTTGTAGAAGTACATCAGACGACCTCCCACTGGAGGAGAAAGTTCCACCGGCAGAGTGGATGGAACTTGGGCCAACGACTATAAGGTAGCACTGGGAGCTTTAGGCCCCTGCGCTTTCTGCTGCGCTTCTTTGAGGTTGGGCAGGTTGGCTTTGGAAGCTTCCCCGCCTCTGCCTCGAAAGGGACTGACGACTATGAAACTGACGCCTGTTCACATGCCCCTAGAGGGACAGGCGGAGGTCTGGCCAACTTAATGGCCGATCTAGTCTTCTGAGTGGCCTCTAAGGCTTGCTCCACCTGAGGGCCAAAAAGAAAGGAGCCATCAAAAGGCAGCGCCATCACCTGCTGCTGAGCATCATTCGTGAAGCCAGAAGTACGCAGCCAGGAATGGCGCCGAGTACAAATCCCTGCGCTGCTGAGCAGAAGCAGTGTCGAAGCGCCCATGGCGGCTTTGACCTGTTGGTATTGACTCAATATCTCTAGTAATGGTCAGAAGAAGCTCTGACTTGGAACCGAATCTGAAGAGCTTCAACCATTCTTTTCATAGAGTGCCACAGGATATACTCATACTGAGAAAAATAGCCTTGATAACTGGCAATACGCATACTTAGAGGGAGGCAGCAAAGACTCTCTTACCTAATGTATCAATCTTACGAGACTCTTTGTTAATAGGTCGAGCTGTAGTAGTTTGAGGAAGAACGACCTTTGTCATTCTCTGCCAGGACTACAATAGGATCCGCAAGCTTGGGATGCCAAAATGGGACGATCCTTGGGAGCTGAATACTTTATCAATGGATTTAGCCACTGAGGGAATAAGAGCAGGATTATTCCATACCATTTGAGACAGCTGCCTCAAGGAAGGCTGACGGAGGAGTCAAACCGTAGGGATCTCCAAGCATGAAGATACTGGAGTCTTAATATCTTCCCAGGATCGATGTCTGTAGTCTGAGAGAAAGAGTGGATCCCAGGTTTTTCAACAGAGACTTAAAGGACAGGTCCTCACCACAGGCTCTGTAGCAAAGAAAGATCCTGTTTCTCCACTTCATCACCCAACCAAGGTCTGGGTCAGGCTCAACATCATCTCCTGATGGTCCAGAAAGGACTGTTTGGACAGGAAAGGAGGAAATTAGGAGAGGAGGAAATAGCAGAAAACAAGGAGAGTCCCCTACGCTGCCGCAGACGGCAAAACGGGCTGAAGACGGCACCAAGGAGGCGACGGTGCCGAAGAGGCACGTGCCCCGCAGCGCCGCCGGCGCGCTCGATGACGAACGCTGCGACGGGCGCAGCCGATTACGCCGCGTATGGCACCGCTGGACGACGCCGCATCGGGCGCCGGGAACGGCACCGCTGGACGACACCGCGAACGGCGCCGCCTCTATCCAACGGTACCACCGGGCGGCGCATGAGACCCCGCTGGCGCTGGACGGCGCCGCAAGACCCAGCGGCACCGAAACGGCGCCGAAAGCCATCAGACCCGCCGAAGGCGCCGGAAAAGCCCTCAGGAACCTGGAAAGCTAGAGAAGGAAAACAGGAGATAAGGGCATCGGTGAGGCCCTCGCGCCGCAGCCATGTGAGGGAGGGAAACACTCTACATCGGAGTCGCTGGCACCGAAGAGGCGCCACGCGACTAGAAGGTCCAACCGCCCTACCTGATCGCCGAGGGCCCGAGGGCCCGAGGCAACCGAGCCAGGCAGAAGAACCAACCTCCGAGCCCATTGCTCCATAAGAGCGCCCACTGATGAAACTGCTCATCTGGAGTCCTACCTATAGGCGGGGAGGACTCGATGTCGAGGACGACGGACATTCGGAAGTTGGCGACTCAAGAAGGAGACCGAACCTAGCAACGATAACCGAGCCGTCACGCGGAGACATCCACCAGAGGGCGACCTCGAGTGATGCCTTCTTTGACCTGTGGGTCAAGAAGAGCCGAGGCCGAACGGTGCCGAATGCGACCGCTTATTTTATGCCGGGCGGGGACCGCCCATCCCCGGCATCGGACTGACCGCTGTCGGAACCCCGCTTGAGGAGAAGGAGGCTGACCGACCCAGCCCGCTGACTGAACAGCTTTCATCAAGTCTCCCTACCGCACCTGACCTGCTCATGGTCGACTCCGCCAGTAGGCCGAGACTTCTTTCAAGTAAAATTTAAATATTAGAAAATTTAATCTAAAATAGAATAAAATTAAGCGATACTACTTATCGTGATAAAGTTACAAAAACAAACTGAAAACTATGCGCTAGTTTGAAGTTTGACTCCGACAGGCGAGCGACGCTCGTCACTGAAGCGCATCGACGGCGGGAAAAAAGAACTGAGGCGGTTGGAGGGTGTCGCCGAGATGGTCATTACCGCCGGCCGCTGCTCGCAGAGTCAGCTTCATACCGACCTCCAGCAAAAGTTTGTTCCCGATGGGTCTTAGTGCCTCCGGCGCTAATCCCACTAGTGTGAATGAGTGGTGGAGACTTATGTCCAGGAAGATCAGAACAGTTTTACCGCTTGAACGGCGTCGGGAAGGAACCGGGATGAAGGATGAAAAACGGACCGGAACTTATAGGCCTAATGGTGCAGCAACAACTCTCGACACAGAAGGTGCAGCCTCGATGGCAGGAGAAACAGAACTGGGATGGAGGAATAGGAGTCTGCGGTGCCCAATGGCCGCCTCGTAGTATCGTCAGCTTCCTCGTGGCGCCATCGTATCAAAGCAACTCCCCTGCAACTCCTATAGTGGATGCATGTGCTCGGCTTACACCCAGCAGTAATGAATGGTAAAGACTGACAAGGGAAGATAGAGAATTTGAGATGGTCTTGGAAAATATAAAGCATGGCGGGGTCTGATCCCCCCCAAGCTTAAACCCTCATTCGGGATGAAAGTCCTGCTGAATGGCCCTCTAGCTTGCCACCTGAGGGCTTAGCCAAGGGGGGGAACCCCTTAAATAGGAAAAGGACTCTGTCCAGAATGACCACTAAGCAAAGAGACAGTGGGGGGGAGAGACCCTAAGGGTCCCCCTACAGGATGCACTGACGACGTCTCCAACCTAAGGCATTACAACGAACCAACAGATCCGTAACAAGACGTGGAATGGACCCTACAGTACACCCCACTGAGAATCCCAGGGGGTTCCCTCAAAGGCCAGGGTGAAGATCCTATTCGCCGCCCTCCTAGACTGGATGCTCTGTGACATTAGAGAAGGAAACAGAGGGCCCTGAGGTACCAGGGGGACTCTGCTCCCAACTGGCCTCGAAAAGACGGAGGGTGAGCAGGGTGGAGGTGGTGCCCAGGAGCTAAGGCCTAATAAGGGAAGGTGGGTGGGAATCAGTAATGAATGGTGAAGATACAAAAGATGATCAAGAATTACGGTAGGAACATAATTTCCATATCTTCCCTTGTCAATCTTCACCATTCATTACTGCTAGTGACTACCAAGCCCCCTGGAGAGGACCTGGTACTGCCCTGAGGGAACAGCATCCCTCAGCCTCCTGCGGGGGAGATGCAGGAGGGCAGAAACCCTACAGGCATACCAGACCAAAAATGGCCTAAGGCTGGTCAGAGTGAGGCAGTGTCCCCTGTGGTCAGGGGTGGGGGATGGTAGGAGACCCTGCAGATTCCTTCTCGCCCCACAGAAGAAAAGTTGGGTCCCCCGGAAAGCGGAGGAAATCACCCTACGCTGTGCAATGGGTGACACTCTAGACAGCCGTAGTCATGCCATCCGCCTGATGCAGATCACTGTCTCCGCCAGTCTTGGTGCCACCTCACTGGCAACAAATGATGCCCTTGCTTGGTGTTTTGCAAGCTCCAGACCCTCAGCAGAGAGGGCAATGCTTGCCTAGATTTCTCCAGATCAGGCAACAATGCTAATACCTGCACCAGCATCGACCACAGGTGCCTGTTGTAGGCAGCGTGGTGAGCCTGATATGAGGTGATGCAGAGTAACACGTGAGCTGAGGAGAAAATTCTTCTTCCCCACCAGTCAAACTCGGCAGAATCCGGACACAGTGGTCGGTCGTGTGCCGGGTGTTGAAGCCCAGAAGGAGTATCTAAAGTCGTTGGCCCCGAGGCTGGGTGAGGCAGAGAACCAAGAGACTCCTGAGGAGCGCAATCTCTCCTCCTGCAGTCCGCTGGGGCTTGGGGGGGGTGAGGCAGCTGGTGACTGCCAAGTGCGAACTGATGTTTCCTGGAAGGGAATAGGCTAGGTAGGTACCACCAGGTGGTTGGCACTAAATTGGCCATGTGCATCTCCGCCGGGTATTGTGTCTTACCACATGGGAAATGTGGAGCCCCTGAACCAACTTCGAGAGGAACTGCTGATATTCGATGAAATCGTCATTGGAGTAAAGGTGGACAAAGTGTTCCTCTTCCTCAGAAGAGGAAGCTGAGGAGCTTGGATGTTCAGAGTCTTGCTGCGGCAGAGGAGACAGGCGAAAGACCTGCTCATCCATGGCTCTAACATACCTAAGGAAGGCCGCTGCAACGGCCCTGAATATCTCCCAGGTTAAGGGTCCTGTATGGCCCACAAGGTCTGGGCCGGGGGAGGTATCTGCAGAGGGATTGGGGAAGGGAACCTAACTGAAAGTGCAATACTCTGCCAGAGCTCCGAGACCCCGCAGTAGATCCTCCCACGCTGGCGGATCCAGGGGTCGATCCAGTCAGTGGATGCTGCAAATGTGAAAACAAATCCTGGCCAAGCCCTGAGGGAGAATCTCCCCGTGGTGCGAATGGGGTTGCATGGATCCAGAAGGGCAACCCTCAGTGCTGCCCACTATGGTGCCCTGAGTCTCAGAGCGGAGATGGGGCCCAGCACTGTGGCTCCTACCCCCGCAGGGTAGTGGAAGAAGGCCTGCAGTTCACCCCGCCAACCCCTCGCACTAGAGGCCACCCTCTTCCTCAAACCCAGTGCCAAGGAGTCTCCCAATCCCGCCGGCTCCCCGAGGAGGTTGCAGAAGAAGGGGTCCCCATCCCCACCAAGGCAGCAACTGCCCTGGCCCGAGGCTGAGACCGACTCACCAGGCCCCCGGAACCACTATTCACCGCAGCATCCCAAACACCAGAGTCGATGAGGGCCCAGGAGACCGCAGATCCGCGTGAGCCCAGAAGGCGAACAGTAAGCCCTGGTGCCACGTCCTAGGGCCCTTCGACCCCAGGAGTCGGACATCAGTTTGGATCAGCCAGTGAGTCATCCAGCCTCCGAAGAAGAGGAGACCATACATACCGACACGCTAGCAACCCCGGGAGCTCTCCTACAGGCGGCGCAGTGAACGGTGCCGCTGCAGGACACGGCACCACGTACAGCGTCATCTCGACCACCACCACTGCGAACAGTGCCAGGATCTAAAACTACATCAGCATGCGGTGCTGAGGGTTAACTGGTGCTGGACCCAGTAACCGAGGGCCGCAACATCGGGCCTGCACACTATGAGGTGACTGCGTGGTGCTCTCGACCTGCTCCGAGGGAACCGAGCTGCTCCTCTGGCACTGCAAAGAAAGAAACTTCCTCGATGGCAAGGCTGGAATCAGAAGAGGAGGCTTCCTCCTCACCAGGCCATACAGACCCGGGTCGCCAGGGTCAAGAGATCTTGCCATGGCATCCCTAGAACAACGCCATCCTCCAAAAGTCAGAGGGGCCCTGCCAACTTTAAATGCACGGATCTCAAGAACGCAGTGGTTCATGGAGAAACAGGTGTCGCAGCTGACCATATTGTGGTTGGGACCCAGGCAATGATGACAAACATCATGTCAGTCCATTACAGAAAAACACCGGCTACAGGGGCACGGCATGCTCTGGATTTTTTCTTAGCCCCCCGAACCAGACATGACATGAAAAGCAATGTAACAAAACTAAGAAAAGACCAGGCGCTGTTGGTAAAAGTAAAAGTAACGGTGTCGGGTGGTACTCAGAACTGGGACGGAGACAGGAACGCGATGCTGAATTTGGTAGAAGGCCTGATGACGCAGCAGCAAATTCTGTACTTGTGCAGCAAGTGCAACCTCGACGGTGGGAGAAACAGAAAGTACAGTTGCGTAAGAACTTACCGTAACAGTAGATCTTCGAGAGAGGCTCTTGCAGTAGGTAATTACATATAGGACTGACGCCGGCCGGCGGCAGGACCCCATGGAAAATTTCTAGCTAGCAGTCCCTGGCGGGACCGCCCCATCGCCACGCGACCGGGCGCCATATGACGCCGGGTATAAAGGCGGTCCCAGACGCCCACCTTCCAGTTCTTTCCCGCCACAGGCCGGAAGGCCCGGACGAGAGAGAAGCAGACATTTCTCAATGGAAAAGGAGCTGAAAAAGCCTAGGGGGATGGAAGGCGGAAGGTATTACCTACTGCAAGAGCCTCTCTCGAAGATCTACTGTTACGGTTAAGTTCTTACGTAATTGTACTATCTTACTTTGAGAGGGCTCTTGCAGTAGGTAATTACATATAGGAAAGAATCCCAAGCAGTCTGGAATAAATGAAAGGCACCGGGAGGAGGAATTACTCCAAAAAGTAGCCAATACTCTAGCAGGTCTCAAGAAAGGAGGCCTTGCAAGACAGCTAACCCGAAGCCTGCTCTATGGCGAGAGGCAATATCCAAACTAATGTTTAGTAAAGGTATGGACTGAAGTCCAAGTGGCGGCAGCACAGATGTCTGCCGCAGACATGTTCTTGAAACAAGCAGCAGAGGCTGCTACTCCACGAGTGGAGTAACCTCTGACTTGACCCGGTAGGGTCTTGTACTTGTCATAACAGAAAGTGATGCAATGGGCCAACCATTTTGATAGGCATTGCTTAGAGACAGCATTGCCTTCTCTTTTGTGAGCAAAAGAGACAAACAACTGATCAGTCTTTCTTAGATCCTTCATCCTATCGGTGTAGTATCTCAGGATCCTGTGAACATCCATGGTATGGAGCAGGTATTCTCCTTGATTGGAGTACTGCGTGAAGAAGACAGGTAATTCAATAGACCGATTCAAGGTAGATTCCGCTACCACCTTTGGGAGAAACTTAGGATTCGTGCGAAGAGCTACTCGTTCTTTGTGAAAAATCAGATAAGGGATTTTGCACATAAGGGCCTGGAGCTCGAAATTCTATGCGAGCAGAAGTAATGGCCACCAAGAAGAGTGTCTTCTTACTTATAAAACTTCAAGTTCGCGGAAGCCGTAGGCTCGAAAGGAGGAGGGTAAGTTTCGAGGACAAAGTTTAAATCCCATGGGGGAGCTGGAATCTGGACAGGGGGCCTGAGATGAAGAACCCCTCTGAGGAAAGTTTTGGATACCTCCAGCTGGGCAAATGCCTTGTCAGTGAAAGGGACATGGTAGGCTGAAATAACCGCCATATGGACTTTCAAAGAGGAGTCGCTGAGACCCAGGTCAAAAAGATGACGCATGTACTCAAGCAGAATGGTCACAGGGCAGGAAAAGGGTTCCACGCTCCTGGCCGCAGCCCAGATAGAAAATCTTTTCCATTTCATGGCGAGGGTGGACCTAGTGGAGGGTTTCTAGCCTCCACCAGAATCTCGCCACCTTAGGAGAAATGCCAAACGAGATTGAGCTGAAATTGCAGGAGCCATGCATGAAGTTGAAGGGACTCGAGATAAAGGAAGAGGAAGAGGAGGAACCTCTGAATATTGTTGTAGAAGAGAGAACCAAATTTGCCTGGGCCAGAAAGGAGCGATCAGAATCATTCTCGCTCCTTCTAAGGCCAGCTTCTGTAACACACGAGGGACCAGAGGAATTGGGGGAAAAGCACAGATGAATCTGTCCTTCCACCTTAGAGACAGAGCGTCGCTCCAGAAAGCTGCCTCGCTTCTGAACGAGCGAGCAAAAGACTGGAAGCTTTATGCTTAGGGAGGAAGTAACAGGTCTATCTGAGGAGTCCCCCAAATCTGGAAGATACCTTTTAGAATTTTTTCGTCCAATTCCCACTCGTGTGGTAGAGCCGACGAGCGACTTAGTTTGTCTGCTAGGACATTGTCGACTCCCGGAACATGGATCGCCATGAGGTGAAGGTTGTGAAGCGATGCCCAATCCCAAACCCTCATCGCTTCCCTGCACAGCGGGTAGGACTGAGTCCCTCCCTGCTTGTTGATGTACCACACCACGCACATGTTGTCCGTTTGGACAGCTAGGTGACCGGAAGGATGAATTGGTGAAGGGCCTGAAAGACATACAGCACTGCTCAAGCTTCGATAACGCTGATAAGGAGAACTATCTCCATCTTTGACCATAGGCCCTGGGTCTGTGAGGACCCAGATGGGCTCTCAACCTTCGCTGAAGGCCCGTGGTCAGAGTCTGATCGGGAGGAGGATGAAAAGGGGACCCCTCCAGAATAGGTTCTCTCGAACCATCCACCATTGCAAGTCTCTTACCATCGGTGAGGAGATCAGAACTAGATGATCTAGATCGTCTACCCATTGATCCCACTGACATCGGAGAGTCCACTGACAGATTCTCATGTGGAGGCGCTCGCGCGGAACCGTCGGTTTGGCCACCGCCATAAGCCCCAGTAGACGAAGCACTGACCTAGCCGGGGCCCTCCTGTGTTCCGACAGGAGGGAAATCTGAGACTGGAGGGAGGCCCCCCTGTCCGGAGGCAGAAAGGCCTTGCACAGTGATGTGTCGAGAATTGCTCGATGAACTGGAGCCTCTGTGAAGGCTCCAGGTGAGACTTGGAATGGTTGATGGTAATACCCAGGCCAGTGAAAACCTGCTGGGTGAGGGAGAGAAAATGCAGGAGTTCCTCCCTGGATGAGGCTGCCAGGAGCCAGTCGTCCAGGTAGGGAAAAACCTGAGCTCCCAAAGAACGCAGGTGGGCGCAACCACCGCCAGGCATTTGGTAAAGACTGGGGCGAGGAAAGACCAAACAGGAGCGCCTGAATTGGTAGTGGGCCCCTGGAACGCAAACCTGAGGTACTTTGCTAAGGGCGAATGGGGATGTGCGGGCATGCATCCTGCATATCTAGTGCACAAAGCCATTGACCCAGCCAGGCAGGGCAAAGGGTTTGAAGGGAAAGCATCCTGAACCTCTTGTATTCCACATACAGGTTCAGAGAGCTGAGATCGAGAATAGGTCTGAGATCTCTTGTCTTCTTTGGTACAAGGAAAAAGTGGGAATAGTAACCCGTCCCGTAGAGGTGAGGGGGGGACGGGTTCTATAGCCTGTTTCGCAAGGAGCGCCGAGATTTCGTCCCTGACCAAAGGAAGATGGTCCTTTGAGTAAGCGGAGTTCAGAGGGGGGTGACACGGAGGTTTCTGGAGAAACTCTATGGAGTGCCCCTCTGCTATGATCTGAAGCACCCATGAATCCAATGTTATCCTCTCCCAACCCAGAAGGTGGAGGGAGAACCTCCCTCCTACCGGTTCCTCCGGGGCTGCCGGAGACGGTGGGAGAGGGAAGGAGTCAGGAGGTGTGAGGCAGCCGCAGCTGGGCACCCGCTGCTTTTTGGGCGGAGGCCTGGCAGCTGTGGTGGCCAGACGCTTAGTGGCCCGCCTCCCTGAGGTTTCCGCTTGAGGCCGGGCTGCGCTCATGGAAGGGACGGCACTGTGGGATGGGACACTGCACAATGAATCAAGAGATTTAAGGGCCGGCCCCTTCTCCTGTAGATCAGTGATGATGTCCTTGACATCACCACTGAAAGCACAGAACCCCTGAAAGGTGCTTCTTGGATCGCTGACTGCACCTCCGGGACCAGACCTGACACACGGAGCCATGCGTGACGCCGAAGACTGACGGCAAAGGCAGAACTCCGTCCTGCAGTGTCCACTGCATCGTAGGTCATCCTCAAAATATGACGACTGGCCGAATGAGCAGAACGGACTAGGTCGGCCAACTCCTGCTTGACTTGGGAGTCAGGCAAAGAGTCGATCTTAGATTCCGCCTGGGTAAGGACGGCCTTCTGGTAATCCCCCATATGTGCTACATAGTTCAGGGCCCTAATCCCCAGTGTGGAAGATGCGTAGATCTTCCTTCCATACTGATCCAGAAGGCGAGATTCCTTATCCGGGGGAGACGAGCTCAAGTGTTTCGGATGTGCTGACCGCCGTGAGCGGCGCTTAATTGACACCCGAGTCTGCACGGGGTGAGAGTCTCAAAGTCTACATCCTCCGGAGCCTGGTATAGCCTGTTCGACTTCCTGGAAGTGGGGCTAAAGCCGACGGTTGCTTCCCAAATCATGGAAACAAGGTGGGCATGAGGCTTGATCCAGGGTGGCACTAGGGTAGGAGCCGTAAGGGGTAAGTCCAGATGTTCGGCAAGTTTAACCCGCTGAGGATCTGGCTCTAAGGAGTGCCACTGATGGACCTCCTGGATCTTCCTGAGCAACTCCGTGAAGGAAGGATCCTCCAGAGGAGACTTCGGAGGAGTCCCCGCCGGGTTTGGACGGAGAGCGGGTTGTTGTCTTCTCGGAACATCCATCGGAAGCCCTCGGAGGAGTCCGAGAGAGAAGAGGAAGAATCTGAAGCAGAGTAAGACTCCCTGACCGACTAGGGGAGGAATGAGTTCCTTGGGGGAAATCCCAGAACGCGTGTCCTGCCCCTCTCTGGATCCCAAGGGAAGGGCCCAGGAATCTGGAGGAGGAGAGGTAGTGTGCCGTCTGGGGCGTACGGGAGCCGGGGGTGGCACCATCGCTGTAAGATGGTCTCGATTTCCTGGTGAGCTGAGCCTTGCCTCAGCCCACCAGGAGGCAAGAGTTCTCTGAAGATTCACCGGCATGCCCAGGGCGTGGGGAGGAGGAGGGGATAGGTGACGGAGGAAACCGTAGGAGTATCCGAACCTGCGGCGGATACCGCCGGTACCGCGCGCCGGTACTGCAGCGCCGGCGAGTTGATCCGGGTACTGTGGCGCAGGATACTGCGGACTGGGAAACCGGCGCCGGATATGACGGTGGATGCCCAGGCACTGGAGGAGCTGCCGGAGCAGACGGCCCAGCCGGTATTCCACGGGCGGATCAGTTGGATAGGGCCCGGGGTGGAGGGGCTCGATGGAAGAGGAATATCCCCACCGGGCGCCGGAGGGGCCGTATTGAACCGTGTTGGCGGGCCAGTGTCGGGCCGGCGCTGAGGAGCCGGGCGCCAGATCCGCTCTTCAGGAAGAGGATCGATGGTAGCCCAGGGTCCCGAGCCTCATCCGAGGACGGAGGGGAAAATCCTCGGGTCAGGCAGGGGGACCGCTCCTCTGACTGCAGCGGCGGCTGCGGGGAGCCTGGTACGACAGACACGGCAGGGTTCGCCGTGAGGCTCTGAGGTCTGGGCACGCCTGAGGAGCCGACGGAGGCTTATGGGTCAATCCAGCGGACGCCAGAGAAGCCGGGCGTCTCGACTGGGGTCCCCGCCGAGGCGGGCCAAGTATGGAGGAGGCCCAGTCCAGGGGACGCTGTCGCGGCGCCACTCAAGGGTCGAGCTGCCTTAGCGGCCTTCTCCCGTGTACGCCAGAGGAGCAGATGTCCGACTTAAGGAGGTGCCCAGATCAGTAGGGCCGCAGGCTTGGCGGGTACTGGGGCTAGAGTCTCCTTTGATGGAGACGCCGGCGGGTTTTAACGCCAACCCGACGGGCGGGCCGATGCTCTTCCAAAGCCTTGAGGCTGCCATCGGCCCATCTCCCGAGGGATGTTATTTGCCCGCGACTCCGCCGGAGTCGCAGAGGAGGGGGCCTTTCCGGTGCCTTTCCTTGTCCCGCTTCTTATGCCCTTCAGGGAGGCCGACGCTTGCCGAAGTTTCTTCAACTCCTTCTCCATCGCGGACATCTTCTTTTTGAGGAGATGGGCTTCGAGGGACTGCTGGCATCATCTGCGGGTGGCCGCGTTGAATCGAAGGCAGTGCGGACACTTGTCGACCGCGTGGTCGGGGCCTAAGCAGAAAAGGCAGAGGGAGTGACCGCCTTTGTGAGGCAGTTAGGCGCCGCACGATTCGCACTTATTCTTTGAAGGGGATGACATAAACCGACATTCTCCAGACGAAAGAAGAATAAAATTCTGTACTGAAAAACTTGTTCGGAAAAACCGACGAAGTAACAGGACTGAGCGATAAGAACTTAACCGCGAGGCGCTGCACGAGCTGACGGCGGGAAAGAAATGAAAATTACGTACCTACCGTAATTCTTGATCTTCTTGTATCTTCACCATTCATTACTGCTTGGGTGTAAGTTGGAGGCGCCACCGCCACGGGAGCTTTTTTTTTTTTTAGAGTTGGCTCCTCGAGGGCGATGCATTGCGTCATGCGCGAGGGCCGGCCGTTAGCAGCCACGGACTCCTCCTCCATCTCAGTTCTGTTAGCCGGAGAGGCAAAATAAAGTGTGAGAAAAAGAGAAAGCGAGGCAAGCTAGCCAAGGGATAGCAAAGGAAGGAAATAAACTGAAAAGGAATAAGCCGATGGAGCATAGACAGAGAGAGAGAATTCCTGCCTAAGGATCTGAGGCCTCCTTTCCGGGCGGCTCTAGGGAGGAACAGAGAGAGAGAAAAGGGAAGGAGAAAGAAAGGAATGAAGGAAGCAGAGAGAAAGAAAAGAGGCATGTTGAGGAGGCAATAGTGCCCACCGAGCATTGTTGGTTGAGAGGTTTAAGGCTCAAATTAATGAGGGGCAAGAACTCGCTGGTAGAGCTGAAGAGAAGGTTCACCAACCCGCTAGACAGACCAAGGGAGGGCAGAGCCCTGACCTCAACATGCCAAGTCTCTTCATCCTAGTTGAGGGCTCCTGGACTGATTGAGCAGAACCTGTTCCAGAAGAGCGCCATCTAGGAAGAGGACTAAGTTTCAAGCAGCTTGATAAGAGCTACTCTAGAAGAGTACAGAGAAGAAAACTGAGCCTTCTCAGGGCAGTTTGTAAGAAAATATAGAGGGACTCAACTGGACTTGCTATGTCAAGGCAGATAGAGACTTGAAGCTGACAAGGCTAGCCAGCAGCTGTAAGGGCTTTTCTTGCAGTAATGCCTGCCAAGGATCCTAGCAAAAGGTGTCGAGGCAGAGCATGGCCACCAGGCTGTGAGGCAACATGACCTGAGAAGGCAAGGGATTGCACTATAGAGCAGTCCGAAAGAGTTCCCTCAGAATTAAGGAAAATTTTGTAACCGTATTGCCCTCTTCACCTTGAGAAAAAGAAAGAGGGGTTCCAGGGTTTAGTAATTAATTAGCAGTTGTTTTTGGGACTATACTAACTGCACAGACAGTATTACACAGAGTCCCTAGAAGTGCTCTCGCTGTCAACACGGCGGTGCAAGAGTCGTGGCATCCCCTCACGACCCAGCACTTCTACAAGCAAATGCCAATGAATCTTAGAGTAAAGTAATCCCTGGGATCCATTCAATAAGAATGGGAAAAACGGAAAATGTGTTTTTTTTTTTTTTTTTTTGGCATAAAGGCCAAGAAGTGAGAGGAACGAGACGGGAGGGGGAGACGCCACAGAAGGAGGCCACTGAGGGGAAGGTGGGGGGGTATCAGTAATGAATGGTGAAGATACAAGAGAAGATCAAGAATTATGGTAGGTACATAATTTTCATATCTTCCCTTGTCAGTCTTCACCATTCATTACTGCTTGGGTGAGTACCAAGCCCCCTTCCCCCTTAGAAGGGGGAAGGGTAGAACCTTGAGGGAACAAGACCCCCAGCCTCCTGTTGGTGAGAAACAGAAGGGGAAGACCCTGGCTAGTACAGAGAAAGCCTAAGGGAGAAGAGCTAGGAGGTGCCTCCCGAGGACGGGAGACGGAGGAAGCCCTGCAAAAGTCTCCTAGCTCTGAGGAAAAGAGACGGTCCCCCGAAAGCGGGCGCATCACCCTACGCCGGGCCAGGGTGACAACCTGATAGACGGCCATGCCGCCCGCCTAATGCAGATCGCTGTCCGCAAGCCTGGAAGCCACCTCACTGGCGCCGTGAAGATGCCCTTGCTTGGGTCTTGCAGCTCCAGGCCTATAGCGGAGAGGGCAACAGCTTGTCTGGTTTGCTCCGTATCAGGCATTGATGCTAGGAGCTGAGAGAGCATCGACCACAGATGCCGATTATAGGCAGCGTGGTGAGCCTGATGAGATGCAATACAAGCCACCGCACGAGAAGAAGAGAACACTCTTCGCCCCCACCAGTCGAACTGTAGAGAATCCGGATCCGGTGGGCGGTCGTGCGCCAGGCAGCGGCGCCCGGAAGGAGTCTCTAGGTACACCAAGCCTGAGGGCGGGTTGGGAAGCGTACCCAGGAATTCCGAGGGGGCACAATACCTACGACGGCAGTCAGCCGGGGCTGGAGAAAGGGCGGCTGGCGACTGCCAGGAACGGATAGACGCCTCCTGGAAGGGGATAGGCCAGGAAGGTACCACCACGTGCTGGCCACTGAATTCTCCAAGGAATCTACGCCGCCTCTCGTTCGGTATTGTCTCTCTTACATAAGAGATCCGAAGGTCCTCACCATCCTCAAGGAATCGCTGATATTCAGTGAAATCAGCGCCGGAAGAAAGGTGAGCAGGTTCCTCCCTCAGAGGAGGGAGACGAGGATGATGGAGAGCTCAATGCCCAGAGGGATTCCTGCGGTGGGGAGAGTCGAAAGACCCGCCATGCATACATCTAACGATGAGGGAAGGCCCCGCAGAACCCCTGAACTGCTCCCAGGATAACGGACCAGAGGGACCGACATGGCCCGAAGCGGGGGTGGGGGGTGGAGGCAGATATAGGAGAAGGGCACCTCCACGAAGAGGCAAATGACCTCTGCCAGGACTCTGAAATCCGGCGAACGGAGCCCGAGCTGGCAGGATCCCGGACAGCAAACCAGGCCGCAAGACGGAACCCTGAGGAAGCGATGCCTGGAAGAGCCCAGGGGGAGAACCTCCCGTGACGAACCCAGGACTGCATGGTTCCAGAAGGGCAGTCCACAGCAACGCCACCAGAGGGCACCCTAGAGCCCAGGAGGGAAGGGCGGGGTTCAGCGCTACGGCTCCTAGCCACCCCACCAGAGGTGGCTGACAGAGACCGGGGCCCTGCCCCTCAACCCCTCGGACTCCTAGAGAGCCCTCCTCCTCGACCGCAGCGTTCCCGCACCCCCAGAGGGAGCAACAGCACCCGGGAGGGCTGCTGTCACCGGTCCCCCGGGAGGGGGAGCCTCTTCCTTAGTCCCCACCACATCACCCCTCTGGGACTCAGGGCCACCCCTAGCCGGAGAGCCCTCAGGGAGGACGGGAGGGGGACAGTGAGGGCCGCCGACCGCCTGGCACTCCGTGCCACCGAGACCCCGACCGAGGAGTGAGGGTGCCAGGATGGGTCCACATCCGAGTCATCGCTCAAGAAGACGAGACCAGCAGGACTCGACACTGGCAACTCCGGGTCCCCGGAGCAACGGCACCGCCAATGGCCGGTGCCAGGCAGCGCTCGGATTTACTCCCCGCACATTCGCCGACAGCCAGACCCGCCATTCCCTCCCGCTGCACCAGCGAGGCCCATGGCGCCGCTTCCCGCGCCGGAACCCACCCGGCTCTGCAGGAAGAAGAAATCGGCTCACGGCGCCGCAAACGGCGCCAGCGCGGCGCCGCCTCGATCACCGGCGCCACGAACGGCGCCGGATCCAAACGGGCGCCAGAAGGCGGCATCGAGGGTCCACCGCTGTCCGCCCAGAAATCTTGGCCCGACACTGGGGAGCCTGCACTCCGAGAGGTGACTGCCGAGGCGGTGTCACCGTCGCGCCCCAGGAGGGACCACGACGCCTCCTCGACACCGCGAAGAAGCTCCTCTTCGCAAGAGAAGGAGGAAGCCCCTCCGGACTGTGATAGGCCCGGAGGGGACCCGGGAAGGGGCCTAGAGACCTTACCTGGGAATCCCTGGAGCCGACGCCGTCCCCGAAAGTCGGCGGGGCCTTGCCGAGCTTGAACGCGCTGGACTTCGAGGACACGACGGTCCATGGAGAAACAAGGCCGACGCTGCTCCATGCCATGGTTGGCTCCCAAGCAACGGAGACATACATCATGCCGGTCCGAGACGCAAAAATGCCGCCACAGGAGCACCGACGATAGGCGAGCCCGCCTTCGAATAACGCTTTGCTCCAGAACCGGACATAATGCGAAACAATTAAGAAAAAACAGTAGGAAAAACACTCGACGCCGTAGAAAACAATAAAAGAACGGTCTTACCGGAGTATGGCGTCGAATGCAGACTGAGACGACAACGAGGAGTCGAAGAAAGTTTTTTATGTACGTATACTTCTCGCTAACCGCGCAGCAGGTGCAGCCTCGACGGCGGGAGAAACAGAACTGAGATGGAGGAGGAGTCCGTGGCTGCTAACGGCCGCCAAGATGGCCGTTAGAGCCAACCCTTAAAAAAAAAAAAAAGCTCCCGTATGGGTACTGCCAGCCCGGCTTACACCCAAGCAGTAATGAATGGTGAAGATTGACAAGGGAAGATCTGAAGGGTGATGCCTGGGACCGCCTCATACTGGTAATGCACGCCAGGGACCGCTAGCCAGAAATTTTTTTCCAGGTCCTGCCGCCGGGCGCCAGTCCTATATGTAATTACCTACTGCAAGAGCCCTCTCTGGCAAGATCTGAGGTGGAGGAGGAGTCTGTGACGCCTAACAACTAACTCCTCGCGCGCTTAATGCTAGTTCGTTACTCGTGTGCCGCTGATGCTGACCTCCCCAAAAGCTCCCATGCAGGTGCGCACCTCTGGGTTACACCCAGCAGTAATGAATAGTGAAGACTGACAAGGGAAGATTTCCTAATGTAATGATTCACCATTTGTAAGCTTTTGAACATACAATTTAGCACCTAGTCTGTTAAGTAGGTTTTAATTTATAATTGCCTATGCATGCAGCACTAGGCCTCTGAAATATTCTAGAAAAGTACAGTTATGTAAGAACTGACCGAAACAGTAGATCTTCGAGAGAGGGTCTTGCAGTAGGTAATTACATATAGGACTGAAGCCGGCAGGCGTCAGAACCCCACGGAAAAATTTCTAGCTAGCAGTCTCCAGTGGGGGATCGCCCCATGTCAGGTGACTGATGTCGTGCAACATCAGTATAAAGGGGCGGTCCCCCACGCCCGCCTTCCACTTCTTTCCCACCAAAGGTCAAATGTGAGACGAGAGAGAAGCGGATATTTCCCATCCTGGAAAAGGAGCTGGAAAAAGCTAAGGGGATGGAGGGCAGGAAGGTATTACCTACTGTAAGACCCTCTCTCGAAGATCTACTGTTACGGTAAGTTCTTACGTAACTGTACTATCTTACTTCGAGAGGGCTCCTGCAGTAGGTAATTACATATAGGACTGAGTCCCAAGCAGTCTGGAACAAAGACGCTCACGAGAGGATGAAACTACTCACAAACAGATCCTCTGGCTGTGAAGATCTTAGGAAAGAAGACCCTGTAGAACAGCCAACCTGAAGCCAGCTCTACGGTGAGAGGCAACGCCCAAACTGTAATGTTTCGTAAAGGTAATGGACAGAAGTCAAAATAGTGGCTGCACAAATGTCAGCCGCTGACACATTCTTGAAACAAGCAGCAGAGGCAGCTACACCCCTAGTGGAGTGGCCTCTGACTTGACCTGGCAAGGTCTTGTGATACTTGTCATAAAAGAAAGTGATACAATGAGCCAACCATTTAGAAAGGCATTGCTTGAAAACAGCATTGCCCCCTCTTTTTCGAGCAAATGAGACGAACAGTTGATCAGACTTTCTGAGATCCTTAGTTCTGTTGGTGTAGTATCTCAGAATCCGGTGAACATCCAGAGTATGTAAGAGGTACTCTCCTTGATTGGAATGTTGTGTAAAAAATGCAGGCAGTTCCATAGATTGATTCAACGTAGATTCTGCTACCACCTTAGGGAGAAACTTAGGGTTGCTACGCAGAGCCACACGCTCCTTGTGGAAAATCAAGTACGGGATTTTGCACATTAAGGCCTGAAGCTCGGAAATTCGTCAAGCGGAGGTAATGGCCACCAGGAAGAGAGTCTTTCAGGAAAGGAACTTAAGGTCTGCTGATGCTGACGGCTCGAAAGGAGGCAGGGTAAGCTTCTCGAGAATGAAATTCAAGTCCCAAGGATGGGCAGGTGTGCGAATGGGGGGTCTCAAGTGGAGGACCCCTCTAAGGAAAGCCTTAGCGACTTCCAGCTGCACAAAGGACCTGTCCCCAAAGGGAACATGGTAAGCACAAATAGCCGCCATGTGAACCTTCGAGGAGGAATGACTGAGACCCAGGTTAAAGAGGTGACACATGTAATCCAGGAGCCTCCCAACAGAGCAGGAGAATGGCTCGAAAGCTCTGGAAGAGGCCCAAATGGAGAACCTTTTCCATTTCATGGCGTAAGTGGAACGAGTAGAGGGCTTTCTGGCCTCCACTAGAATCTCCGCCACCTACGGCGAAACCCTGAACCGGTTTGAATCATG
Organism: Neoceratodus forsteri; assembly: GCA_016271365.2. Classification (NCBI taxonomy): domain Eukaryota; kingdom Metazoa; phylum Chordata; order Ceratodontiformes; family Ceratodontidae; genus Neoceratodus; species Neoceratodus forsteri. Next base: position 1,433,700,645 of record CM057453.1, read on the forward strand.
TCTGCAGGAGCCATGCATGCAGCTGAAGGGATTTGAGTCCTGGATGGACCAGGGTCCCTGATCCTGGGTCAGCAAGAGTCGACAGAGGAAGAGGAAGAGGAGGTTCCACTGAGTACTGTTGCAAAGAGAGAAATGAAATTACGCATTCCTACCAGTAATTTTGATCTTCTTTTATCTTCACCATTCTGCTACTGCTTAGGTTAGTACCTGAGGCGCAATCCGCTACTGGAGATTTTTTTTTTTTTAGGTCGGGCCCAACAGCCACTTCAAGAGTGACATGCTGCATCATGCGCGAGGGGCGGCCATTAGATGCCGCAGACTCCTCCTCCTCCATCTCAGTTCTGGTAGCTGGAGAGGCGAAAACAAAGGGTAAGGAAAAAGAAGAACGAGGCAGGAGAGCCGAGGGACAGAAAAAGGAAAGGAAATAAACCGAAAAAGGAATAAGCCGGTAGAGGACAGAAAGGAGAGAGAGAGAGAATGCCTACCCTAAGAGACCGCAGGGCCTCCTTTCTGGGGAGGCTCCAAGGGAGGAACAGAGAAAGAGAAAGAGAAAAGGAAGAAAAAGAAGTAGAAGAAGAAGAAAGGGAAGAAAACAAGGGATGCTGAGAGGGGAGAACACTGCTCATAGATACACTGGTTGAGAGGCTTATAAGCTCGGAACCAAAAACAAGGGAGCAAGAGTCCCTCCTGACAGGACTGAGAAAAGGTTCAACTGAACCACTTGTACAGATTGGACATAAAGGGCAGATTTTCTAACCTCCTATCATCCCAACCCCCTACACTCTAGCTGAGAGCTCACAGACTGCCCAGGCAGAAAATCTGTTCCAGAAAGAGAGCGCCCAACTAGAGGGGAATAAGCCCATTAGCACCTTGTTAAGTGCTAACAAAGAAGTGTGTGGGAAGGGGTTAAGTCCTACAGAAGGCAGCTTTGTATGAAAGGATAGAGTGGGAACTCAATCAGACTCCCTGCAGGCAAGGCAAGAACAACAGCTCAAGGTTAATGAAGAGCCAGAAGCACCAACTAGAAGAAGCCGACAATATTAATTCATACCTGCCAGAGGGAAGCTGAAAATTGGGGCCGAGCCACAGAGGGATGGTCTCTTCAGCTGTGAACTGAACAACATTGCTAAGAAGCCAAGAGGTCACCCTTAGGGGCAATCAGAAAGAGTTCCCTCAGGATAGAATAAATCCTACTCGTTCCCCTTTACCTTGAGGAAAAAGAATCCGTTCAGAGAAGAACGGAAAATCAAGACAGGGTTTTTTTTTTTTGGGGCATAAAGGCCAATGAGGAAGGGAGAGGAACGAGTAGGGAGGGGGAGACGCCAGACGCCACAGTAGGAGGCCCATGAGGGGACGGTGGGTGGGTATCAGTAATGAATGGTGAAGATACAAGAGAAGATTAAGAATTACGGTAGGTACGTAATTTCCATATCTTCCCTTGTGAAATATTCACCATTCATTACTGCTTGGGAGACTCATTAGCCTCTTTCCGGAGGGGGATAACAGAGACCCTGAGGGAACAAGACTCCCAGCCTCCTTCTGGTGGGAAACAGGAGGGAAGACCCAGGCTAATCAGATGAGAAGCCTATGGGCGGAGGAGGGCTAGGAGGTGTCCCCGGAACGGGAGATGGAGGAAGTCCCTGCAAGCCTCCCAGCCCTGGAGGAAAAAGATGGGTCCCCAGAAAGCGGAGCGAATCACCCTCACGGGCCAGTGGTGATGACCTTGATAGATGAAGCCATGCCGTCTGCTCTAATACAGATCGCTGTCCCTGCTAAGCCTGAAAGCCACCTCATAGGTGTCGTAAGATGCTCTTGCTTGCTGTCTTGCCAGCTCCAGGCCTACAGCAGAGAGAGCAATAGCTTGTCTGGATTGCTTCGTATCAGGCATTGATGCTAGGGCTTGGGAGAGCACCAACCATAAATGCCTACTGTGGGCAGCATGGTGAGCCTGATGTGATGCAATGCATAACATCGCACGAGAGGAAGAGAACACTCTTTGCCCCCACCGGTCAAACTGTAGGGAATCTGAGTCCGGTGGGTAGTCGTGAGCCAGGCGGCGATGCCCGGAGGGAGTTTCTAGGTATGCCAATCCCGAAGGCAGGTTGGGAAGAGAACCTAGAGACTCCAATGGGGCACAGTACCTTCTTCTGCAGTCTGCTGGGGCTGGAACAGGGGCGGTTGGCGACTGCCAGGAACGGATAGACGCCTCCTGGAAGAGAATAGTCCAGGACTGTACCAGTAAATGCTGGGCACTGAATTCATTGAGGAATTCATGTGTCTCCCGTTCGGTATTGTCTCGCCTAACAAAGGAGATACAAAGATCCCTCACCATTGTCGAAAGGAATCGCTGATATTCAGTGAAATTAGCATCGGAGGAGAGATGAGCAGTGGGTTCCTCTCCCTCCGAGGAGGGAGACGAGGATGATGGAGAGCTCGAATGTCCAGAGGACTCCTGCTGCGGTGGGGATAGGCGAAACATCTGCTCATGCATATATCTAACGTATGGGGAGAGGGCCACCGCACAGCCTCTGAACGTCTCACAGGATAACGGGCCCGTAGGACCGACATGGCCTGGGAGAGAGGGGGGTGGCTGCAGAGGAATGGGAAAGGGACACTTACGACGAGGCAACTGTCCTCTGCTGAGGCTCTGAAATCCGGAAAACGGAGCCCGAGCTGGCGGGATCCCGGACAACAAACCAGGTCGAAGAATGGAACCCTGGGGATGCAAGCCTGAAGAGCCTAGGAGGATCCCCTGTGACGAACCTGGAGCTGTAAGGAGTCCAGAAGTGCAGCCCACAGCAACGCCACCAGAGGGGTCCCTGGAGCTCGAGAGGGAAAGACGGAGCCCGGTGTTACGGCTCCTACCCGCACCCGAGGGGTGGCAGGTGAAGACCGAGGCGCCTCAACCTGGTCTCTCAACTCCCCTGGACTCTGAGAATGCCCTCCTCCTTGACCGCAGTGACACCCCACCCTGAGCAGGTGCAGCAGCACTGGGATCGGCAGCTACTGTAACCCCCTCAGGAGGATGAGCCCTTCCCCCCGCCTCCACGCCATCCCCCTCCAGGGACCCCCAGACCACCCCCAGCCTGGGAGACCTCAGGAGAGGACAGCATAGGAGACAGAGGAATAGGCGCTCTGGGCCACCTAGCACCTCGTCTCACTGGAGACCCTGACTCCGAAGAGTCAGGGTGCCAGGACGTGTCCACATCTGAATCATCCTCCTCCGAGGAGGAAGAGACCAGCTGGACATCAATACTGGCCACCCCAGGGGTCTCCAGAGAAACGGCACCGCGAATGGCACCGGTGCCAGCGGTGGCGCCAGACGATCTCGGACCACCCGCAATGCCCAAACCCCGCCCTGACTCCTCAACGGCGCCCGGTCAGACCCAGCGGCACCACCCGGAGCCGGGACCTGACTCTGGCGCCTGCCAGAGAGAGCCGACTGGGCCCACGGGCGCCGGCGGGTGGCACCGAGATCCGAAGTGGCGCTGGAAGGCGGCATCAAGGGTCCACCGATGCCAGGCCCAGCAGACCTGGACCTCGACACTGGGGGAGCCTGCACCTCCGAAGAGGTGACTGCCGAGGCAGTGTCTCCACCGCAGCCCTGGGAGGGACCCCGGCATTCCTCCGACACTGCGAAATAGGCCTCCTCCTTCTCCTCTCCAGACCGTATAGGCCTGAGAGGGGACTCGGAGGAAGGGTCTAGAGACCTTACCTGGGAATCCCTGGAGCAGCGCCATCCCGAAAGTCGGCCGAGCCTTGCCGATCTTCAACGCGGACTTCCAGGACGGAAGGTCCATCGAAACAGGCGCCGCGACGATCCATACTGTGGTTGGGACTCAGGCAGCGGCGGCAAACGCCATGCCTGTCCGTGACGGAAAAATGCTGGCCACAGGAGCACCGACGATAGGGCATGGCCTGCCTTAGACTTATGCGTTGCCCCAACCTGACATGATTCAAACAATTAAAGAAAAACAGAACGGTTTTCGCATTGAATATAATAGAAAAACAGAACGGTCTTACCACTTGATGACGTTGAGAAAAACGGGATGAAGGAGAAGTGCGGTCTATGAAGACGGCGCTGACGGAAACGACAGGCCTTGTGATGCAGTAACTATACTCTCCGCGAGCAGGTGCAGCCTCGATGGCGGAGAAACAGAACTGAGATGGAGGAGGAGTTCAGTCTCTAACGGCCGCCTCGCCATGACGCAGCGCGCCGCCTGGGGCAGTGCCGCGGAGCAGACTTCAAAAAAAAATAAAACTCCCGTAGCGGGTCTGCGCCTCTGGCACTAACCCAAGCAGTAATGAATGGTGAAGACTGACAAGGGAAGATCCAAACTTGCCTAGGCCAGAACGGAGCGATGAGAATCATGTGAGCTCCATCTGAACAAAGTTTGTGTAGGATCCTCGGAATCAACGGGATCGGGGGAAAGCATAGATGAATCTGCCCTTCTAGTCTAGAGACAGAGCGTCTGTCCAAAAAACTCCGTGCCCTGGAGCTAATGAGCAGAAGACTGGAAGTTTTGCGTTGAGAGAAGAGGCAAACAGGTCTACCTGAGGGGTTCCCCAGCGTAGGAAGATGTCTTCTACTATTCCCTGATCCAGTTCCCATTCGTGCGCTTGGGTGGACGACCAGCTGAGGTGGTTCTGCCAAAGTGTTCTCGACCCCCGGAACATGGATCGCCGTGAGGTGAAGGCTGTGAAGGGTCGCCCAAACCCGCATTGCTTCCCTGCAAAAAGGGTAGGAACGGGTTCCTCCCTGTTTGTTGATGTACCACACTACGCTCATGTTGTCGGTCTGAACAGCCAGATGACCGGGAAGCAGATACAGATGCAGGGCTTGTAAGGTGGACAGAACAGCCCTCAGCTCAAGTATGTTGATGTGAAGAGACTGCTAGAGTCTGGACCAAGAACCCTGGGTCCTCTGAGATCCCAAGTGAGCTCCCCAACTCTCGCCAGAGGCGTCTGTCGTTAGGATTTGGGGGGGGGGGGAGAAAGACAGAAGGGAACTCCCCGATAAAGGTTCTCCTGCACCATCCACAATTGCAAGTCCCGCACCATCGGTGAGGAGACCACTATCTCGCGATCCAAGTCGTCCTCCAATTGATCCCATCAAGACTGAAGCATCCACTGAGACATCCTTATGTGGAGCCGAGCGCGAGGGACTGTCGGGATGGCAGCCATCATGAGCCCGAGGAGGCGAAGGACCGACCTGGCACTGACCCGCCTGCGGTCTGACAAAAGGCTGGCCTGATCCTGAAGGGATGCCACCCTGTCCAGAGTCAGGAAGGCCATGCCGGTGGTCGTATCCAGGATTGCCCCAATAAACTGGAGTCTTTGAAAAGGGATCAAATGGGACTTTGCCTGGTTGATGGTAATACCCAAGCAGGTAAAAACCAGCAGGGTGAGGGAAAGGGAGCGCAGGAGATCGTCCCTGGAAGGGGGCACCTTGAGTCAATCATACAGGTAAGGAAACCTGAACCCCTGGGTATGCAGGTGGGCCGCTACCACGGAAAGGCATTTGGTGAACACTGGGGCGAGGAGAGACCAGATGGAGGGCCCTGAACTGGTAGTGGTCCCCCTGAAAAGAAAGCCAGAGGTATCTGCGGTGAGACGGATGGATAGGGATATGCAGGTAGGAATCCTGCATGTCCGGGGGGCGCACAGCCACTGTCCCGGCCGAAGGAGGGGGAGAAGGCTCTGCAGAGAGAGCATTCGGAACCTCTTGTACTCCAGGAACAGGTTCAGGGAACTGAGGTCCATGATGGGCCTCACTTTGCCCGATTTCTTCGGGACCAGAAGAAATGAGAATACATGGCCCCTGAAGCTGGAGGAATGGGTTCTATTGCTGCTTTCAACAGAAGAGCGAAGATCTCTTCCCAAACCAGAGAATCAGTTCTGGGGAGTATGATGAGCTGGGGATCTTGGAGGTTTCTGAAGAAACTCACTGAGTGCCCTACTGCATCAGCTGGAGCACCCAATTGTCTGTAGTGATCCTCTCCCAACCTGGCAGATGAAGGGAAAACCCCTCCTACCGGTTCCTCTGGAACCTCCAGAGGCTGTGGGAGAGGGAGGAGTCAGGGAGTGTGAGGTAGCTGCTATGGGTTGAAGCTCCCACTGCCTTTTGGGCAGGGGAGTCTTCGTAGCCGGAGGGTCCCAACGTTTGTTGGCCCGCTTCCCTTGGGGTTTCGCTTTGGCCCATCCGCATTTGCAAAAGGGACGGCGTTGCATCTGAGGGGCTCTGTACATGGAGTCAACCTCCCTGAGAGCAGTGCCCTTCTCTTGCAGGCCGGTGATGATATCCTTGACATCACCACTGAGCAGCACTGAGCCCCTGAAGGGCGCGTCCTGGATGGCGGACTGCACTTCAGCGGCAATCCTGACAAACGAAGCCAGGTGTGTTGCCGCAAGCCTACGGCAAAAGCCGAGCTCCTACCAACCTGACCCTGGCAGGAGGTTGCTCCCTGGAAAGATTGACCAGGGTCACCGATCAGTCCACATCTTCCTGAGTTAGGACTGGGAGCACCAATGTCTGTGAGACAGACTCGGCCTTATCTGACAACCATTGACAGGCTCAAGAAAATCTAAGCTGCGGTGACAGGCTTGATGGTGGAGCTGAAGAGCCCTCGACCTGCCTAACCTGCCCCTTGGCTGAGGGGCGTGACAGCTGTCAAGCAGTCAGGTGACTTGAGGGACCGGGAGACCTTGATCTCTTCCAGTCCCACAACCGGTGCCAGCAGCACTTGGATTTTCCACCATGGAGGGCAGGTCTCTCCACGACAGGCACATGTCATGGAACTGACCTGTGAAAACACCCTCTAATGCTTGCCCCAGAAAACAGCACTGAGACCAAGGAGGTGCCTGCTGTGGCAGCTGCCGCTTCCACCTCAAGGGCCGCAAGCTGCTCAGCAGATCTGGCTGCAGCTGAGACTTTTCTGTGGCCCTTATGGCATTCCTTTGGATCCCTGTCTGAAGGCTGACCAGCAAGAGCTGGGATTTTCTGTCCTCGAGAGACTCGGGAATCCTGGAAATGCACAGCCCACACCCAGCCACATCATGTCGCCCACCCAGGCACTACATGCACGTGATATGCGGATTGGTGACCTACATCTTCTGCCAACACCTAACTCAAAATTTGAATCCTTTTTTCTTGTATTCCATCGTTGGTCTAGACGAAGTCAAAAGAACCACAAAACTGCAAGCAAATTACTTTGAAAACTCTGAAAAGAAGAGGTTAGCTGATAGTGAAGAAAATCCTAAGTGGAGCATGAAGGGGGAGACCTGTTCTTCCAGCAGAAAGAAAGATCTAACATCACGGGGCGGGGTCAGGGGTTATACCGCCCGGGTGGTTGGAGAAGCTTAGCTTAAAGATGTTCTGGATAATAACATTGTTCCAGTGGAACTGCCACAGTGTGGGTAAGTGAACCATAGCCACGCCCCTAGAATAAGTGGTTCCAGGCAACAAACAGAAATCTTGCTTCTGGTGTGAATTAGGATGCTGACATACTGTAGGATGGTACATCATATGGCCAGTCATTTGCCAGCGAGTGTACTCAGTAGAGTGTGGTGGGCCAGGTCACACCACATTTCTGGCTGGTCCATAAGGTCTTCTATAGTGGACTGTGCCCCAGTGGGCTGGGGGTGCGATATAGCAGGTGGAAGCAATGGTTGGCACTCGAGTATGATACCACAACCCCTAAATCTGTCGGGAAACTTCCAGTCGGCTCTACTCCTAACCAGCTGGCCTTACCCGGAGGGGTGAACCCTGGAGAGTATATGAAGGGGCAGACAGTGTGTATCTGGGGTCTAATGGCAGTGGCAAATGATCCAGTGGACATAGGATCAGGGATGGTGGACCAGCGAATGAAGAACCAGACCCTCTTGGTAAAAAGGGAAAATTAAAAAAGAACTTACACTCAGACTCCTCATCATCTTCGTCCTCGTCATCGTCGTCATCATCATTACTTTCCTCTTCACTCTCTTCTTCTTTGGCAATCTTTTGTCTAGCACTCTTAAACACTGACTGTAGTACAATAGAGTCTTCATAGATCTGAAACAGCAAAAGAGTGTGACATAAAAGTACACCACAATTTATCATCCCTGACAAGCAAATGTGTGCCACAGCTTTACAATAAGACAGAAGTTGTGCTCCTTTCACCTTGGCTCTAAAATTCTACTTCTCCCTCTCATTCAGTTATTTGTGCATATCAATGCGTGGTCATGTTTTGACCAGTCTTAGTTGCCCCATTTTCTCCTACTGAAAGTTTAAAATGGACATCTTTGGCCATACCACTCTTTGGTCTTCAATCCAGAGATTATGGGACCTATGGTAAATGAAAATTATGTACTCACTGTAATTGCTGATTTTTCTACAGTATCATCATTATTCATTCACACTAATGGGTCTTAGCCAGAGGCAGTTCACAATCAAAAAGGAAATGCATCTGACAGGTAGGTGCTGAGGGAAACAAGCTTTTTCCTTTCTTTATGCCTTGGTAATGCTCATGTAAAATCTAAGGACCCTTTTCACAACAAGGGAGTATAAATTCTTCGCCTCATTCTGAAAACTAGCAAGTACAGGCAGAATCAGGGACTTATTTGAGTGGAACTTAGACGTCACATTAGGAAGGAAATGAAAATTATGTCCCTACCATAATTATGATCTTTCTGTGCTCAGTATCTCACCATTCATCACCTTTGGGTATATGGCCGAGGTCATGACCCCTTGGGAGCTTTTTTGGGATGGTGGAGCCGACGCACATTCGGCAGCCTCCTCGAGGCCGACGACTGACGTGGCTGCCACGGGTTGGTCACGTTAGGGTGTTGTTGACTCCCTCCACCAGTTTTGAGTCGCCGGAGAGGTGAGGAAATGGGTTGGGAGGGTGGGACAAGAAAGTCCAAGGGACAGATAAAGGAAAAGATACATAACATAAAGGAGAAATAAATGACTGAAAGGACTGAATAAGAAGGAAGTCTAAGGGGATTGGGTAGGGGCCCCAATCTCCAGCTTGTATAGGAAATGCAAGGAGTAGCCAAAAGGCTCATTGTCAGAATTCAAGGCATGGAATCACTGGCAATAACTCCAAAAGCAGAAAATGGCTATCCTGGAAGAAAGACAGGACACAGAGAATTCTCTCTCTCAGGGAAGATTTTTGTGAAAGAATATTTAGTTTTTTTTTTTAAATAATAAACAACATGTCCAACAGACAAAGAAAATTAAAGATGGACGGAACAAGGAGGAGGAGAGAATGGAGGGCAACTGCTAACCCCACCCCACAGGGGTGGAGCTAACGACTGGAGAAGGAGTGCCCCATGCTGACCACTTCCCCAGAACATTATGCCCCATGTGCCCTGTTTTACCCCACCCTGACAAGAAGGGGGCGGGATGGGCACAGAGAGGGAGGGGACCTCGAGACTGTGGCCCCAGGGGATGGAGAACTGGATTATGATGAATGGTGAAGACACACAGAAAGACTCATACACGGTAGGCACGTAATTTTCATATCTTATCTGTGTCAATCTTCACCATTCATCACCTTTGGGTGAGTGCCGAGCCCCCTGAAGGTATTTAGCTCTCAGTGGGTGACACACTAAGAGGGAGAACCTTCAGGGCTTGGAGAGGCCCGAGAGTGGGGAGAGTGAGATGGGGACCCCCGGAGGGGGAAGGAAGTTGCTCCAACAAACGCCGTCTCGCTCTACGAGAGAAGAGATAGGTTCTCTGGTGAGCAGAGTTAATCACCCTACGCTGGGCCAAGGGTGACAACCAGGAAAGACGTAGCCATACCGTCCACCTAGTGCACATTGCTGTCCCTATTACCCTGGTAGCTACCTCACTGGCATCGTACGATGCCCTCGCTTGCTGCCTTGCTAGCTCCAGGCCATGTGCAAAGAGTGCAATGGCTTGTCTGGTTTGCTCCATGTCAGGCATTGAGGCTAGAAGCTGACCGAGCCTGGACCACAGGAACCTGTCATAGGCTGCGTAGTGCGCCTGATGTGCTGTGATAGACAGCAACAACTGTGCCGAGTGGAAAGTCCTCCTACTCCAGAAGTCAAAATCTGAGGAGTCTTGATCTGGGGGCCGGTCACGGTGAAGGACGTAAAGCCCATCGGGAGTGTCCAGTTGCGTCAATCCTAACTGAGGATGAGGCATGGAACCTGGAGACTGGGGCGCAGTACTGCTGGCAGAGATCCCTAGGGGCAGGAACTCTGGAAAAAGGTCTCTGCCAGGAAACGCAACAACGCCTCCCGAAAGGGAGCAGGCCAGGGGGGCACCACAAGGGTGTCCTCGTTGAAATCGCCTAAAAAGGAGTGCTCAGAATGCTCTGGATTGCTTTGAGTGGAGGGGTGATACGCAGGTCCTCCATGAGATCAGCAGCTGGAGAAATGCGGACAGATGTTTCCTCTCCTCCAGAAGAGGGGGATGAGGAGTCAGACGACGTCGGCTGTTTGGAGCTCGGCTGCTCAGGGGGAGGTTGGCCCTGATGTAGCGGGGAACTGAGTAGCCACGGCTCTAAACTGCTCCCAGAAGAGAGGCCCGGAAGGACCAAGAATACCTGGGAGCGCAGGAGAATGCAGCAGTGGGATGGGGACAGAGCTGAGGGGAGAAGTCAACTGACCTCCGCCTGGGCAAGGGAGTGGACCATGAGCTCCAGAAGAAGGAGCTCCAGAAAACTCCACAGCTGACAGCTGAACAACCATATCGGAACTGCCTTGGCTGCACCCGGAAGATTCCCCCCTGTGAGGTGACCGGGGCCATGTAGATCCATGACGGTCCCCACCTTCCAAAGAATAGGGCCCTCTCAAAGAAACTGAGGGGGGACGAGCGGAGATCTGCACTACGGCTCCTCCCAGAGCATGGGTGGGTTCCGGAAAAAGGCCACCGAACAGAAATGAAAATTATGTACCTACTGTAATTCTTGATCTTCTTGGACGGGTCTCCACCACTCATTCACACTATTGGGATCTGCGCCGGAGGCACTAGGACCCATCGGGAGCAAACTTTGCTGGGGAGTCGACGCTAGAGATGGCGCCGAGCCCCAGCTCATGCGGCAATGACTATCTTGGCGCCGACTCCCAACCGCCCCAGTACCTTTTTACCAAGGAGGTGCAGCGAATCTAACCTAGAAAGGTAGCTTCATCCTAAAACCGACATAAGATAGTCCGGACGCACCGTAAGAAGGGTCAACAAAGAAGTCTTCAAGGCCTAAAGATTTGAGGGAGGAAGACACAACAAGAGAGGTGAGTCTGGGATGGAGAAGGTAGGGATGAGTGGTGAGACTCGCTCACAGAAGACCAAGAATTACGGTAGGTACGTAATTTTCATATCTTCCTGGACATAAGTCTCCACCACTATTCACACTATTGGGAGAGTACCGAGCTAATAATCCCCGAGAGGGCTGCAGGAGAAACCAAGAGCTCACGCTTTAAGACAGGAGTCCATTAAGGATGGCTCTGCCAAAAGAAGAATGTCTGGCATGGACATCGAGTGCATAATGTTTGATGAAAGTATGCACTGAGCTCCAGGTGGCTGCACTGCAGATGTCTGCAATGGGCACGTTGTGGATTTCGCTTAGGGATGCCGCCACCACTCTGGTAGAGTGAGCGAACTCTACCTTCCAACTTAACCTGCGCCATGGAATAGCAGTGACGAAGGCACGCCTACTAGCCATGCTGAGATACATCTAATAGCTATAGGCTGACCCAGCCGGGCCTCACTGAAGGAAACGAACAGTTGCTGGGCTTTACTAAAACGCTGGTTCTATCTAAGTAGAAACGCAAGCCCTCTTAACATCCAGAGAATGAAGAGAGCGCTGTCTTCATTTTGGAAGTCTGCAAAATAAGAGGGAAGGACCAAAGGTTGGTTAAGATGAAATTCTGACACAACCTTAGGAAGAAATTTAGGATGAGTACTGAAGGACTACTTTGTCCTTATGGAACACAGTATACGGAGGGTCTGTGACCAGGGCATGTATCTCAGAGACCCTACGGGCTGAGGTAATGGCCACTAGGAAGGCAGTCTTCCAGATAGGCTCTGAAGCACAGCTGTGTTAATCGAGCATCACTCCTAGCCTGGATATCCAAGGAGTAATGCTTAGTAAAAGTGTGAACTGTTTTCCAGGTAGCTGCTTGACATATCTCTGGGATAGGAATGTCCATGGCAGGAGCCAGAGACACAGCTGTACCTCTGTTAGAGTGAGCCCTCAGGGCTGAGGGAGGAACTTACCCAGTTTTTCGTAACAGAATTGGATACAAGAGACAATCCACCTGGCAATGGATCTTTTAGTGGCAGGTTTCCCTTTACCAACCTCACCATAAGTGAGGAACAATTGGAGGGATTCGAACCTGTGACCCTTGGTACGTTCTGCATAGTAACTAAGGGCTCTTTTGACATCTACACTGTGCAATCTCCTCTCACCAGAGGAGGAATGGTCAGTGAAGTACACAGGAAGAGACATGGATTGATTAAGGTGAAAGTCTGAAACCACCTTAGGCAAAAACTTCCTGTTAGTCCTGAGGACTGCCTTATCTCTATGAAAGGAGATAAAATCAGGCTCCACTGACAAGGCTTGTAGCTCACTTATGCGCCTGGCAGAGGTGATGGCTACCAGAAACACAGTTTTCCAAGTCAAGTACTTCAGCTCTGCTGAAGACAATGGCTCAAAAGGGGGTTGCATAAGCTGAGCAATGCAAATATTAAGATCCCAAGCAGGGGCAGGATCCCTGAATGGGGATTGGTGTGAAGCAACCCTTTAAAAAACTTGGAGAACACAGGGTGAGCTGAGAAGAAGAGGGCTTACCTGCTGACAAGAAGACAGACACAGCTGCCAAGTGCACCTTTAGGGTAGCTGGCCTCAGCCCAAGGAATTCAAATGCACCAAATAATCCAGGATCATGGGCACACCAGCAGATTCTGGGAAATATGTTTACCAGCACACCATATGGAAAATCTCTTCCATTTTGAATTATAGGTAGCCCTGGTGGAAGGCTTTCTAGAGGCCTTCAAGATATCCAATACACCTTGTGAGAAAGGTGTAGGTCAGCAAATTCTAACTCTTCAAGAGCCAAGCCTTGAGATTGAGAGATTTGAGGTTTGGATACAAACTCTCCCTGGGCACAGGTTAACAGGTTGTGATTCCTGGGAAGGCATAGGGAGGGTGGACTGCTAAGGACATGAGGAGTGGGTACCAGGGCTGCCTGGCCCAATCTGGAGTGATCAGGATCATCTTGCAGGATTGAGATCTGATTCTGACTAGCACTTTGAAAAGAAGGGGGAAGGGGGAAAGCATAGAGAAACTTCCCTTCCCAACTGAGAAGGAAGGCATCCAGAGGGACTGAGCCCAACACTGGGGGCCTGCAACAAAAAAGGGGAAGTTGGTGATTGTCTGGGGCTGCAAAGAGATCTATTTGCGGAGTGCCCCATCTGGCAAATATTACCTCCAGTACTAGGGGATCCAGTGCCCATTCGTGATGGCCCTTGGAAATCCTGCTGAGAGCATCCGCTAGGACATTGTCCTTGCCTGGGAGGTGAACTGCCGTAAGGGAGGCGTTCAGGGAATATGCCAGAGACCACAACTTCATTGCTTCAGTGCACAAGGCCGTAGACCGAGTGCCCCCTTGCTTGTTGATGTACCACATTGTAGTGGTATTGTCTGTTCTGACCTGAACTACCTTGTTCTGGACAGCTGTGAAGAAAACCTGAAGTGCTAGAAAAACTGCTCTGAGCTCCAGCAAATTGATGTGGAGCAGAGATTCCTGAGGGGACCACAGCCCTTGGGTGGAAAGGTCGCCCATGTGAGCTCCCACCCCAAGAGGATGCATCTGTAGTAAGGGTCAAGGAATGAGACTGGGGAGTGAAGGGAACACCCTGTCTCAGATTGTTCTGATCCTGCCACCACTGGAGGCCTGGATCAGGGTTCGAGTCACTGGAATCAATTTGGTTAGGGGATCTGTCCTTTGAGACCAAAAGGCTCTCAAATGGAACTGAATGTCCCTCATCTGAAATCTCGCTCCCTGCACTACTGCTGTAGAAGCAGCCATGTGCCCTAGGAGCTGTAGAAAATGCCTTGCTGGTCGAGAGACCTGCAGGGTGAAAGAGGAGGCCAGAGACACCAGAGTCCTTGCTCTCTCCAGAGGAAGGAAGGTTCTAGCTTCTTTTGTGTTCAGTTCTGCGCCTATAAAGGTGAGAAGCTGGACAGGCTCCAGAACTGACTTTGGAAGATTGAGAAGGAAACCTAGAGATGTAAGCAGGTGCTGGGTTACTTGTAAATGAAGTTTGACTTGTTCTGGAGACTGGCCTACAATGAGCCAGTCGTCCAGATAAGGAAAGATGGCAATCTTTTGCCTTCTTAAACGAGCAACTGCTACTGCTAGGCATTTTGTGAACACCCTTGGAGCCGAGGAGAGGCCGAGGGCATTGCTCTGAACTGGTAATGGCCTGAGGGCAGTTCGAATCTGAGGTACTTTCAATGGGAGCTTCTGATGAGAACATGGAAGTAGGCATCCTTGAGGTCCAGGGAGGCTAGCCAGTCCCTGGCCTTAGAAGGATAAAATAATCTCCAGGGTCACCATTTTGAACTTTGGTTTTAAAAGGTGCTTGTTTAGATACCTGAGATCCAGAATGGGCCGCCATTCTCCTGTCTTTTGGGGTAAGGAAGTACCTGGAGTACAACCCTTTGCCCTGGCGTATAGGTAGACCTTTCCACGGCTCTGAGCCAGGAGGCAGAAACTTCTGCTTCCAGGGCAAGTGTCTCTGATGGGTTTGCAGGTGGAAAGATCTGGCTCTCATCTTCAGAAATTTTTTGAAGCTGAGAACCAGTCCCTGGCTTACTACTTCCAGGACCCACTTGTCTGATGTTAAAGACTTCCAGTCCTGGACAAAGTAAGCCAGCCTGCCCCCTACCGGTAGTGGAGAATTGGCCCTGGCTACCCCATCAGGGAGCCTGTTTTGCAGGGGCTTTGGGTTGAGGGGTAGAAGCAGGCTTACTAGAGCCCCTTCTGCCCCTTCCTCTAAAGAACCCCCTCTGGGCATAAGCAGAAGAGGAGGCCTGGGCTTGGTAAACGGCCTATGAAAAGGCCTGCCCCTGCCATGCTGCCTTTGAGGAGTGACTTGCCTTTCTTTGGCCTGTGCACTCCTATAGGTGGTCCTATACTCATCCATTTTCTTCATATAATTCTCTGTCTGCTCCCCAAACAGAGAATTTCCCACAACAGGAAAATCCATAGCCTTAGACTGGGTATCCTGTGACAGGGCAGTACATCTGAGCCAGGCCATTCTGCGAAGAGACACAGATGTAGCCATAACTCTAGATGAAACATCATTAGAGTCTACAGCAGCATGAAATTGCACCTTGGATGCCTCAATACCATCCACAGCCACCTGCTCCAGCTCCCTGGCAAGCTGTTCAGGGGCCTGTTTTGCTAGGGCCAGGACAGTATCCCACCTGGATTTCTGGTACCTAGCTGCGTAAGTCATATAACTTGCCTGTCTGAGTCCCAAAAGATGCTGCCATGTACTGCTTTTTGCCATGGCATCCATCCTCCTAGAATCCTTTTCAGAAGGGTGAGAGGCTAGAGGAATATTAGCCTTGTCACAGGCTGCAGCCTGCACTACCCCCACATGGCTGCACTGCTGAGACAGGAACTCTGTATCAGAGCCTGATAAAGCATACCTCTTGTCCATCCTTTTATCCACAGGGAGGATAGAATGAGGAGTTTTCAGAATTTTTACTGTCTGTTTCCTAAAAGATTTATGCAAGGGAATAGACAGTCTCCTAGACTCTGAAATATCCATCATTTCCACAAAATCAGGCTCTTCTTGATCATCAACAGCTTCCTCAACAGGGAGTTGCAGAGTGTCAGCAACTTTCTTGTAAAACAAAAAATGAGAAGGGGACTCAGATAGCCTGGGAGGGGATACTCCTGAGGGTCTGTCTGGAGAGATGTCCGGTTCAATGGGCACATCCAGACTTTCAAAATCACACTCACTCTCCTCATACCCCTCCTCCCCTTCCCCTGGTTCATAAAAATCTTCAAAATCATAATCTTGAACCGAGGGAACCGACTGAACCGGGCGCTTGCCCAATGGTGCCGGTTGGATGGAACTGGGGAAAGAGACTGGACAATTTGGATAGCTTTGGCTATTTCCTTAGCGGTTGGAGAAAGAACTTTTGGCCCCAAACTAGCTGACCTTCTAGCCCTTTTAGTTGGAACTGGCTCCTCAGAGCTAGCTCTTCGTTTGCCCGAGAAAGCATCGCCCGGGTCAGAGGGCACTCCCTCAGGTTCGGTTGGAACCGAACCGGGCTGGCCATCTGGGTCAGCAGACTTTTTGGCCTCCCTTTCCCTGAGCCTACCAACTCTTTTCTCCATGGTGGCAGCAGGAAAATTCTTACAAATCTGGCAGTCTGCATTGAGGTGGTCAAACCCCAGACAATATACACAAATGGTGTGTGGGTCAGCCTTGGCAAAGGCTTCCCCACAGAGGCCACAGTGCTGAAACCCAGTGGGTCCGGGTTTTCTTTTGGGTTTCTCAGACATAGTGCCAAAACTTGCCCATTAATGACAATCCACCAAGCAAGACACTCTTATCAGTTCCCAACCGTGTCACAGGTCGTGGAAAAAAACGTAATAAAATCCATTTTTTTAGAACCGATAAGAACCCGGAACCGCACTCTAAAGGGCTAGAAAGTAATTTTTAAACCCCTCTGATCGGTTCAAACTGAACCGAAAAAGACGTTTACAAGTTCCACACAGAAGAAAAAATAATAAATAAGCCTATCTATTACTTACAATACTACAGACAGAGCTTGAACCGACGATTGCGGTTAAATTTCGGTAAAATAAACCGAGAATTACACTTTAAAACCGACAAACAAACCGAGCAGCAGGAGGAATCTCCGGAGCAACTGTTCAGTGAGGCGGAGTAAAGAATCTGACAGTTTAAGTTTGAGCTTCAACAGACAGGGTGTCCAACCGAGCTCGCGCTCAAGATTCCTTGCTCTGCATGGAAGTTAACTCTTTCACCTCCGGAGCAGTTCTAACCTGGGGTTATACTGCGTATGTCATAATATAGCAAGACTTCATGTTGTTTGAACGCACAGCAATGCACAACCAGAAGAGAAAATTCTTCGTCCCCACCAGTCGAACTCAGCAGAATCTGAGTCCGGAGGCCTGTCGTGCACTGGGCGGCGAAGCCCAGAAGGAGTATCTAGGGACGTCAAACCCGATGGTGGGTGAGGTAGAGAACCTAGAGACTCGTGGGGGGCACAATACTGTCTCCTGAAGTCTCCTGGAGCTGGAGAAGGAGTGGCTGGAGACTGCCAGGTGCGGATAGATGCTTCCTGGAAGGGAATTGGCCAGGAAGGCACCACCAAATGGCGGGTGCTGAATTCACTGAGGAAAGCACGCGTCTGCCACTTGGTATTGTCTCTACGAATGTAGGAAATACGAAGTTCGACACCATCCTCGAAAGGAAACGCTGAGTCAGTGAAGTCAGCATCAGAGGAAAGGTGGACAGGAAGTTCCTCTTCCTCAGTTGAGGAAGACGAGGAGGAAGTGGAGCTCGAATGCCCAGAAGACTCCTGCGGCAGGGGGGACAGGTGAAAGACCTGTTCGTCCATGGCCCTAACATAGGATGGGAAGGCCGCTGCAGTAGCTCTGAACGTCTCCCAAATTAACGGCCCAGTGGGCCCCACATGACCCGGGAGAGAGGGAGGTGGTTGTAGAGGGATTGGCGAAGGGCACCTAAAAGCACGTGCCTGGCCTCTGCCAGAGCTCTGGGATCCAGGTAGCGATGCCGCCAAAACTGGGACCCTGTGATCATGCCGGGTTGCGTAGAAGAGAGGGAAGGAGACAACTCCGGAAAGAGCCCTGAAGGGGAATCTCCCCTGTGGCGTACCTGGGATGCATGAGTCCAGAAGAAAAAATTACTCACCTTAGTAATGTTGTTTCTTCTAATGGAGTCTTGCTATATTATAGACATTAGCAGTTTGTTCCAGCTCTAGAACTGCCCCGTAGTGAAATGGTTAAAACCATTCCAAAATAGAATTTTGGCACGAGAGCAGCTCTATCTGTGTCATTTCAAACTTGAACTGTCAGATCTTTACAAGCCAAACTCACTAAGGTCTGTGTGGAAGCTGTAACCTACACTAGCCAAATGGCTACCTAAATAATAAAGTACAGTTACGTAAGAACTTACCGTAACAGTAGATCTTCGAGAACAGCTCTTGCAGCAGGTTACACCATTCGGACCGAAGCCGCCAGGCGCCAGGACCCCACGGAAAAATTCTAGCTAGCTAACTATAGCGGGGATCTCCCGACGCCGGTCCCGCCTCCAGCGCAGGCGTGGTACAAAAAGGGCGGTCCCGTCAGATTCCCCAGTTCTCCCACCGGAGACTTCTTGCCGCAGGCTGACATCAAAATGGGAGACCTAGGATTCGCCGTCAGAAGACAGAAAGATAACAATTCCTGCTCAGAAAGACTGAGCCATGCTTCCTCCAAGGGGGAAGGTGGGCGGGAAGGTACCTGCTGCAAGAGCTGTTCTCGAAGATCTACTGTTACGGTAAGTTCTTACGTAACTGTACTATCTTACTTCGAGACACAGCTCTTGCAGCAGGTTACACCATTAGGACTGATTCCCAAGCAGTAACGCTGTCAGAAAATCCGGGAGGAGGAAAATAAAGGATAAAAACCAGGTCCTGAACCTAGGACAGGAGACCCTGAAGTACGGCCAAACCAAAACCAGCCCTTCGCCGAGAGGCGATGTCCAGGCTATAATGCCTGATAAAGGTATGCACAGAACTCCAAGTGCTGCAGCATATAGCAGAAGTGGAAACATTTTTGAGCCTGCAAAGGAAGTAGCCACCCTCTGTGGGAATGACCCGGACTGTACCGGAGGGCTTTGTTTGATACCACAACAGTGAGAAATACACTGGACAAGCCAAGAGAAAGGGACTGTTTGGATACTGATTGGCCCATCATTCTCTCAGAGAAGGAAATGAAAAGCTGCTCAGAACTACGAAAGGACTGAGTTCTGTTGAGGTAAAACCTCAGGCTCGTGAACATCCAGGGTATGGAGCAGAGCCTCTCCTCTATTAGAGTAGTTGGAAGTAGACCGGAAGGTCGATATCCTGGTTCAGAGTGAGTGAAGAAACCACCTTAGGCAAGAATTTAGGGTTAGTCCTCAGGGATACTCTGTCCCGTGGAAAACTAAATAAGGCTCTTTGCACATGAGCGTGAAGTTCAGAAATTCTTCTTGCCGAGGTAACAGCAACTAAAAACAACGTTTTCACGATAGAACGTGAGCTCGCAATCCGCTGCAGGTTCAAAGGGGAAGGTGAGCTGTTCAAGGACAAAAAGCAAATCCCATGGAGGCACAGGGTCTCTAATAGGAGGCCTAAGGTGCAACACTCCCCAAGAAATTCCGAGGACGCCCACCTGAGCCACTGTACTGATTTCCCACGGAGGTGGTAGTTTGAAATGGCACAGAGGTGCACTTTAATAGAGGAGTAGGCTAGACCTGAATGAAGAGGAGAGCAAAATATTCTAATATTACTCCCACAGGACAACCTAAAGAAGGGAAAGGTGGCGTCTTGTGACCATACCTAAGAAACGGCGCCATTTCATGGCGTGCGTCGCATGCGCTGCAGGCTTTCTGGCTGCAGAAAGGACTTCTGCAACCTCTCTGCGAGACCCGTGGCCAAAATGGCTATGTTCTAGGAGCCAAGCATGCAGGTTCAAGGAACGTGGTCCGGGTGGACAAGTGAACCTTCTCCTGAGACAGTGAAGTGGGAGCTGAGCGGCAACGGGGGCGGGGTTCCAGATAGTTGAATCAACAAAGGGAACCAAATCTGTCTGGGCCAAAATGGGGCCACTAGGATCATGTGATGCGTGCTCCCTGCGCAGTTGAGAAGAACTCTCTGGATCAACGGGAAAGGAGGGAAAGCGAAGAAATCTGTTGGCCCAGGAGAGGATAGCGGCTCGCCAGAAAACACCAGGCCCTGGATCTAGCGAGCAAAATTGGGCAGTTTTAGGCTTGGATGGGAGGCGAACAAGTCTAGATCTGGAGTTCCCCATCGAAGAAACAGATCCTCTGCTACCTCTTGAAGGAGTTCCCATTCGTGGACTCTGGCCTGAGAACGACTCAGGCCGTCTGCAACCGTGTTGTCCACTCGCGGAACGTGCACAGTGATCAGATTCGCCGTGTCTGATTACCCAATCCCACACTCTCAGGCTTCCTGCAAAGGGGTAAGAGTGTCGCCTCCTGTTTGTTGAGAGTAATACATCACCGCCGTGTTGTCTGTCTGAAGTAGAAGAGTACACGGTGGGATAACTGACTGAAAGGCCTGCAGGGCATAGAGGACGCTCTCATTTCCAGCACGTTGATGTGAAGGTGAGCTTCCATCTGGGTCCACGTACCTGGGACTTTACCCGTCAGGTGTGCCCCTACCCAAGACCGGAAGCGTCTGTGGTGAGGTGACCTCGAGGGCGGCGCAATGAACGGGACGCCTGATGAGAGCGACCCTGGGGCTAGCCACCACTGCCAGTCTTGAATCACTGAATTCGTGAGTCTGACCGGATGCTGCAAGTGGTCTTGCCTTTGGTCCCATTGCACTTTGAGCATCCACTGAGTAATGCGCATGTGGAGTCTTGCGAAAGGGACAGTAGGAATGGCCGCAGCCATGTGTCCGAGCAAGCAAAGGACCGACCTGGCAGGTACAACCTTGCTTAGTGATAGGTCCCTTATGAGGGATCTGATGCGCTCCGCTCTGTCGGCTGGAAGAAAGGCTCTTCCCGAACAGTGTCCAGAACTGCTCCTATGAACTGCAGTTTCTCGTGAGTACCAGGAGAGACTTCGTAATTTATTTGGATGCCCAGGGATGGAACAGATCCTGGGTGCTCCTGATTGCAGAAACAACGTCTCTCTGGAGGCCATGAGAAGCCAGTCGTCCAGGTGCGGGAACCACGTAGTGGCCCTGTCTCCTCAGAGAGCTGCCACGACTGCCATGCACTTGGTAAAGACCTCGTGCGGAAGACAGTCCGAAAGGAAGGGCTCGGAACTGAAGGTGGTGGTCGAGAAACTCGAAGCGCAGGAACCTCCTGTGCGCCTGAGCCATAGGGATGTGCAGGTAGGCATCCTGCATGTCTAGAGACGCTAAAAAGGCGTCCTGTTTGAGCATGGGGATAAGACCTGGAAGGGTCACCATGCGGAATCTCTTGTAAGTGACCGACACATTGAGGTCGCTGAGGTCCAAGATTGGACGGAGGTCCCCTGTTTTCTTGGGAACCAGGAAGAAGTGGGAATAGTATCCTAGTCTCTCTGGTTCTCTGGGGCGTACTCTGCACGGCTCCTTTTCGTAGTAGTCTGAGTATAACCTTGCCAGATCAAGGCTTTGTGCTGACCCTGATACTGGGAGAGCAAAGGAGGCCTCGAGGGTGGCTTTCCTGCGAATTCTATAAAGTGGCCTAGACTGACCAACTGAAGAACCCACCTGTCGGTGGTAATGGCCTGCCATCCCGGCAGGAAGTTCGCAATGCGACCCCCGACTATAAACTCCCGTTGATCCTGAGGGGCGGGGGCCGGAAAGGAGTCAGGCTGTGGCGGCAGATGGACCCGCTGGCTGGGCCTGCCTAGGAGAACGCTGGCCTCGGCTGGCGGGGTGTTTGCCCTGGGCTCTACGAAAACCAGAGCCCCTCTGAGGTGCAGCGGAGTGGGTCTGTTGCCTCTGCGTCCGCGCACGACAACGGCTTTGGTTCCTACGAAAGGAACCAAGCTTAGGTCGGTACATGGCCTGAACCGACCTTACGCCTTCCCGGCCTCTTGGAGTTTGGTAAGGATCTTTCTGTAGGATTACCAAACAACACTTCTCCCTCAAAGGGCGTCCAAGATGTTCTTTGGACGTCGAGTAAAACAGGAGGCAGCATAACCAAGAGTGCTCTCTGGAGGCAAACTTACCAAAGCTGCTGCTTCCGGGCGATGAGTCCTTGAGTCATGTGACTCTTAACACTAGGTCCCCACGTCTGAACCCGTGTGGAGGAGGAGCTGAAGCATCTCCTCCTTCTGCTCACCCTTGGGCATCTTTTCAGCAGCTTCCAGACCCTGTTCCACAAAGCGTTCTGGAACTGAACCATGTGGGTTAAATAGTTCAGGGATCTGATGGCGAGTAGCGCAAGCTCGTCGCCTCCAATCGATCCAGTTGTTTGGACTCTGGGTCCGGTGGCAGAGTGCTCAAATGTTGTAGCCTCTGTGACCCGGTCATGTGAAAGCTGATGACCAGAGAATCGGCCTGAGGATGCTGCGTCAGTACTGAGAGTAGATCGCCTTAGGAGCCTTGTACAAAGCGATCCAGCTTTCTTGGTCTCGCCGAGGAGTGAGTGTGGGGCAGCTACCGCAGCCTTAGTGGCGTCACGCAGTGTATCAACCAAAGGTGGTACCACCACAGGAAAGGCTTGAGGTCCCTTTGCCCGAAGATATTTGGCGGAATTAGCACTCTTTAGAGGGTCTAAGTCTTCAGCATCCCATCCCATGTTCTCTTGTATATGTCTCATAATATCAAGGAGCGAGGGATCATCGGAGGAGATCTAGGCATCTCGTGGGTCGGAGAAGGGATGGAAGTGGAGATGGGGATCTAGGGTGGAGTAGTCTGATCCCATGTCCTCCGTTGAAAGTGACGTCGGCGTCTCCTGGATCTCTTGGGGCTGGGTGATCCAGAAGAGAATTCGACGGAGGTCTCCGTTTATCAGGTCTCCCCTGGGAAGGTTCTAGGCTCGGGGAGGAGGAACCCGACCTGCCGACCCGAGGCGAGGGGGCAGGACCGGAGTAGGAGGAGGAGGAGTAGGAGGAGGAGAGAACCATGTCTTTTTAATGGTATCCACCAGTAGGTGAACGGATTTTCACCTCCACTAGAGGCCAGCCAGCAGACCGGGTGCCGGTGGGCGGTCGTCGGGTCAGCGTCGGCTCCACAGGGGCTCTGGTAATGGCGAGGGATCCCTGGGAGTACCTACACAGGACCGGGAAGCCGCCCGTCTGGTCCTCGAGCGCTCTAGGTCCTCCTCCGATAGAGCTCCTGACCAATGTCGGTCGGAGGCAACAGGGCCTTCTTCTTTTCAGGAGAGGCGAGTCGGTCCCCTACGGCGTCGCTGGGATATGAGCGGCGTCGTGCGCCCGGGCGGCAACTCCAGGAAGAAGAGGCGCCGCGGCCTGACTGCTGTCGAGCGGCGTCTGAGCTACAGAGCCTTTTTAAAGCGTGAGCTCCAACGTCTTGCGTGGAGCACCGACGAAGACCTGGCGTCGAAGTACGAGGCAGGGAACCCAACTGCGTGGTGATGGTGTCGTTCCCGGACTTCGCCAAGGCCCTGGAAGGGAGGAAGGCCTGGCGATTTCTCCTGAGATGAAGGTTTCTTGATTGCAGCCGGAGAGATTTGAACCGAGCTACGGGACTCTGAACCCCTAGAAGGGGACCTGAAGGCCTTCTCCTTCTCTTCTCCAGCGTGCTTGTGGACCCTGGAGCTTTCCCCTTGGAGGACATGGTCTTCAGTTGTTCCTCAGAAGAAGCATGCAAAGCCCTCTGGCCCGGATCCGAGATGCGGCTATTGAACCCTTGGCAAGAAGGACAGGCCGGGTATAGTGTGGTCTGGGCCTAGGCACGGACAGAGCCATGTGGGAGTCCATGAGCAGGGATCTGCTTTCCTAAGCGCACTTGAAGGATGGCCGAAGTTGGTGATGACATCAAGATCTTGCTTGAAGAGGATTCTGAAGATTTTGAAAAAGAACTATTCCGCGTCGCGCCCTAGACTGGTAACCCGAGAAGGGGTCAGGTAGCTAGTCGACTGACGGGAAAAGAACTGGGGAATCTGGTGGACCGTCCCTTTTATACACGCCTGGCGTCGGAGGGGGACCGGCGTCCGGGCGGTCCCGCTGTAGTTAGCTAGCTAGAATTTTTCCGTGGGGTCCTGGCGCCTGGCGGGCGGTCGAATGGTGTAACCTGCTGCAAGAGCTGTGTCTCGCAGTAAGATCAACCATTGATGGTCCCAACACCCAAGACTCAAGTCAGGGGACCAGAAATACTAACACCATTCTAATAATATGAAAATGGAACATAAGTATAATAAAACACACACGCAGTACACATACACCTCCAAAGTCCCAAAGGACAAAATGCTAACAGGACATAAGTAGTGCCACACTAAGTTGCCCGCACCCACCAAGTAGAGGTTCTGAGAGGGGCAGGTTGGGGAGGTCTATAATATAACGAAGACTCCATTAGAAGAAACAACATTACTAAGGTAATTTTTTCTTCAAACAACATGAAGTCTTGCTATATTATGATTAACAGAATACAACAGTACCTCCATGGAGGAGGGCAGAACCTACTTGGGAATAGGCTCTGAAGAACAGCTGTGCCAAACCGAGCATCTCTCCTGGCCTGGACATCCAGGGAGTAATGCTTGGTAAAAGTGTGCAATTTTCCAAGTAGCAGCCTGGCAAATCTCTAATAAAGGGATATCTCTGGCAGCAGCTAGAGCGCAGCTGTACCCTGGTAGAATGAGCCAAAACAGGGGGCTCTTCCCACTTTCTGATAACAAATTGGATACAAAGAGACAATCCACCTGGCTATTGATCTCTTAGTGGCAGGTTTGCCTTTCCCAACTTCACCATAGGTAAGGAAAAGTTGGAGGGATTGAACCTGTGACCTTTAGTGCAGCTCTATATAATAACTAAGAGCTCTCTTAACATCCAGGCTGTGCAACCTCCTCTCACCCAAGAGATGATCAGTGAAAAATACTGGAAGGAGATAGATTGATTAAGATGGAAATCTGAAATCACCTTAGGCAAAAACTTCCTATCAGTCCTAAGGACTACCTTATCCCTGTGGAAAGAAATAAAGTCAGTCTCCATTGACAAGGCTTGCAATTCCTTATCGTCTGGCAGAAGTGATAGCCACTAGAAAACAGTTTTCCAAGTTAGGTACTTAAGCTCTGCAGAAGACAGAGGTTCAAAAGTGGGAGTTGCATTAACTGGGCAATGCAAACATAGAGGTCCCAAGCAGGGGCGGTTCCCGAAAGGAGGATTAGTATGAGTAACCCTTAAAAACTTGGAAAACACAGGATGAGAGGAAAGGGGATGACTTTCCTGCTGACAAAAAGCAAACACAGCTGCCAAATGAACTCTCAGTGTAGCTGGTCTGAGACCAAGGAATTAAGATGTACCATGTAATCTAACAAAATGGGCAATTCAGCATATTCTGGGAAATATTTTTCCAGCACACCAAATGGAAAACCTTTTCCATTTAGAACTATAAGTAGCCCTAGTGGAAGGCTTTCTGGAAGCCTTTAGTATCTCAAGAACACCCTGAGAGAGGTGTAAATCAGCAAACTCTAACTCCTCAAGAGCCAGGCCTTGAGGTTGAGGATTGAGGTCGGATACCAAACCCTTCCCTGGGCACAAGTCAACAGATTGTGATTCCTGGGGAGGCACAGGGGAAGATGGACTGTCAGAGATAGAAGGAGTGGGTACCAGGGCTGCCTGGCCCAATCCGGGGCAATCAGAATCACCCTGCAAGGCTGAGATCTGATTTTGACTAGTACTGAATAGGAGAAGAAAGGGGGAAAGCATGAGAGGAACTTCCCTCCCTAATCCAGAAGGGCATCCAGAGGAACTGAGCCCAGCACTGGAGGTCTGCAACAGAACAGAGGAAGTTTGTGATTGTCTGGGGCTGCAAAAGATCTATCTGAGGGATGCCCACCTGGCAAAAACTATCCCCAGCACTTGAGGATCCAGGGACCATTCGTGATGGCCCTGGGAAATCCTGCTGAGGGCATCCGCTAGGACATTGTCCTTCCCTGGAAGATGAACTTCTATGAGGGAAGTGTTCAGGGAATAGGCCAGAGACCACAATGTCATTGCCTTGGTGCACAAGGCCGAAGACCGAGTGCCCCCCTGTTTGTTTATGTACCACATTGTTGTGGTGTTGTCTGTTCTGACTTGTATCACCTTGTCGTGGACAGATGCAGAAAAAGCTTGAAGAGCTAAAAAGACAGCTCTGAGTTCCAGCAAATTGATGTGGAGCAGAGATTCCTGGGGGGACCAAACTCCCTGAGTGGAAGGGTCGCCCATGTGGGCTCCCCAACCCAGAAGGGAAGCATCTGTAGTGAGAGTCAAGTCATGAGAAGGGGAAATGAAGGGGAACCCCGCTCTTAAATTGCTCTGATCCTGCCACCACTGGAGAGCTAGGATCAAGGTTAGAGTCACTGGGACCAACTTGGAAAGGGGTCTCTTCTCTGAGACCAAAAGGTTCTCAAGTGAAACTGAATGTCTCTCATCTGAAATCTGGCTCCCTGCACAACAGTTGTGGATGCAGCCATGTGCCCCAGGAGCTGCAGAAACTGTCTTGCTGGTCGAGAGACCTGCAGAGTGAAGGAAGAGGCCAGAGCCACTAAATTCCTTACCCTTTCTGGGAAGAAAGGCTCTGGCTAGCTTTGTGTCCAATTCTGCCCCTATAAAGGTGAGTACCTGGACTGGTTCCAGAACCGACTTTGGTAGGTTTAGCAGAAAACCCAGGGAGGTGAGAAGCTGCTGGGTGACCTGCAGGTGAGATTTTACCTGTTCTGGGGACTGGCCTACAATGAGCCAGTCGTCTAGATAGGGGAAAAACAGCAATCCTCTGCCTCCTTAAGTGGGCCACTGCCACTGCTAGACACTTTGTGAATACCCTTGGAGCAGAGGTAAGGCCGAAGGGCATTGCTCTGAACTGGTAATGACCTGAGGGCAGTTCGAATCTGAGGTACTTTCGATGGGATCTTCTGATTAGGACATGGAAATAGGCATCCTTGAGGTCAGGGAGGCTAGCCAGTCCCTGGCCCTAGGAAAGAATAAAATCATTGCCAGAGTTACCATTTTGAACTTTGGTTTCAAAGATGCTTGTTCAGATATCTGAGATCTAAAATGGGCTGCTATTCTCCTGTCTTTTTTGGGGTAAGGAAGTATCTGGAATACAGACCCCTGCCCTGATGCAGGAGGAACCCTTCTACTGCTCTGAGAGCTAACAGGGATGAGACCTCTGTTTCCAGAGCGAGGGTCTCTGAAGCACTTGCAGGTAGAAAAGTCTGCTTCTCAACTTGGGAAACTTTTTGAAGCTGAGAACCAGACCCTGGCTTACTACTTCAGAACCCACTTGTCTGAGGTTAAAGAAGCCCAATTCTGACTAGTAAAGCCAGCCTACCCCCCACTGATACAGGAGAATTGGTCCTGGGCACCCCATCAGGGTGCCTGTTTACAGGAGCTTTAGGCTGGGGGTGGGAGCAGGTCTGCCCACCCCTCGTCTGCCCTGCCTCTGAAGAAGCCCCTCTGAGCAAAGGCAGAGGAGGCCTGAGTCTGGTAGAAAGGCCTGTGAAAGGCCTACCCCTACCCCTGAGGGCATGCCTTTGAGGAGAGCATCCGGCTCCTTAGCCTGGGCACTCTTGTAAGTAGTCCTATATTCATCCATCTTCTTCATGTAATTCTCTGTCTGCTCTCCAAACAGAGAATTTCCCACCACAGGAAAATCCATAGCCTTAGTCTGGGTATCCTGTGACAAACTAGTACACCTGAGCCAGGCCAACCTACTTAAAAAGCTACAGATGTGGCCATGACCCCAGAGGAAACATCATTAACGTCCACAGCAGCATGAAACTGAACCTTAGAGGCTTCAATGCCATCAGCAGCCACCTGTTCTAGTTCACTAGCCAGCTGGCCATGGGCCTGCTTGGCCAATTGCATAACAGTATCCAATCTAGATTTCTGATACCTAGCTACATAAGCCATATGATTTGCTTGCCTGAGTCCCAGAGAGGCTGCCATATACTGTTTTTTTGCCATGGCATCAATTTTCCTGGAATCCTTATCAGGAGGATGTGAAGCCAAGGGAATATTAGCTTTATCACAGGCAGCAGCCTGAACTACCCCAACATGACTGCATTGCTGAGAAAGGAATTCTGTATCAGGGCCTGACAATGTATACCTTCTGTCCATCTTTTTATCTACAGGAGGCACAGAATTAGGAGCTTTTAAAATTTTAATTGTTGTTTCCTAAAAGACTTATGTAAAGGAATAGACAATCTCCCTAGACTCTGGAATATCCATCATTTCTACAAAATCAGGCTCCTCTTGCTCATCCACAGCCTCTTCTAAAAGGAAGCTGGAGGGTTTCAGCAACTTTTTATAAAACATAAAATGAGATGGGGACTCAGACAGCATAGGGGAGATTCTAAAGGTCTGTCTGGGGAGATGTCGGTTCAATGGGCACACCCAGACCTTCCAGCCACATTCATACTGTTCATAATCCTCCTCCCCTCCTCTGGTTCATAAAATTCCTCAATATCATAATCCTGAACCACTGGGACCGGACAAACCGACCTTTTACCAGATAGTGGTGGTTCGGACGGACCCTGAACAGTGACTGGACAATTTGCATGGCTTTTTGCTATCTCTGCAGCAGTTGGAGAAGGAATTTTGGACTCCAGACCTGCTGATTTTCTTGTTTTCTTTACTGGAATTGGTTCCTCAGAACCAGCTTTTCTTTGCCGAGGAAGTCTGGTCCTGGTCAGAGGGCACTCCCTCTGGTTCGGTTGGCACCGAACCGGGCTGGCCATCGGGTCAGCAGACTTTTAGCCTCGTTCCTGAGCCTGCCCAATCTTTTTCCAGGGTGGCTGCAGGAAATTCTTATACCTGGCAGTCTGACTGGAGGTGGTCAAACCCCAGACAATAAACACATGTGGTGTGTGGGTCAGCCTTGGCAAAGACTTCCCCACAAACATCACAGTGTTGAAACCAATGGGCCAGTTTTCTTTTAGGTTTCTCAGACATAATACCAGCTAACCAAAACTGCCTATACGGCAGTGCCAGGCAAGACACCCTTTATCGGGTTCCTAACCGTGTCACTGGTATTGGAAAAAACGTAATAAATCCGTTTTTTAGAACCGATAAGAACCGGGAACCACACTCTAAAATAGTAACTTTTAGTTTTAAATGAGTTTTAAACCCACTGATGCGGTTCAAAACCGAACCGATAACTTACAAGTTCCACACAGACAAAACCTTCATTTACTTACGGTTACCACAGATGGAAGCTTGGACCGAGCGGTTTTGCGGTTAAATAAAACTATTCTCGGTTAAATCCAACTGAGAAAACACTTTTAAACCGAGAAATGAACCGAGCAGAAGGAGAAATCTCCGGGCGACTGTTCACTGAGGAGTAAAGAATCTGACAGTTCAAGTTTGAAATGACACAGATAGAGCTGCTCTCGTGCCAAAATTCTATTTTGGAATGGTTTTAACCATTTCACTCCGGAGCAGTTCTAGAGCTGGAACAAACTGCTAATGTCTATAATATAGCAAGACTTCATGTTGCTTGAGGGCAACCCTCAGAACCGCCACTAGAAGGCACTACAGAGACCTTCAGAGAGGTGAGGATGCAGTCTCGACTCCGCTTTGCCAGGGCAATGGTAGAGCCTCGTTGCTCCCTCGACCACTACCCTCAATCCTTTGGACTCTGAAGCAGCCCTCTTCCTCGAAACCAGCGGTGGAGGTCCCCGCTGAGCAAGGCCCTGAAAGGCACCTACTGAAGCAGGGTCCTCCTTCCTCTGCTGAAGGACCTGAGCAGCACCGGGGACGGTGGCTGCCTGGGACCCACCAGATGAGGGAATCCCTTCTTGGACCTGCGAAGGGTCCACCACAGAAGACTCCAGGCCACCCCTAGCCGTGGAGCCATCTGGGCTAACCAGCTCCGGGGAGTCCGAGAGGGGAATACTGGGCCGTCTAGCCCTGCGGCCTATAGGAGGTTCAGAGCCAGAGGACTCTAGCTGCTGGTCTGTGTCCTCACCTGAGTCGTCTCCCTCCGAGGAGGTGTCAACAAGGAAAGACTCCAAACCAGCCGCAGCAGGAACCTGCCCCGAGGTGGCACCAGGCGTGGTACCACCGCAGGCTGCGACGAGCAACACGTCCGCCGAGTCATCCGTCCCCCTGATGGTGTCGGTTCCTGGGCCCTACTGCGAGCGGTGTCCACCCAGTACCGACACCTGCTTGGCGCCAAGATCCGGTGCGGCACTGCGAATGGCGCCCGTGTGAGTCCCGGCTTTCACCGAGCGGTGCGAGGCACAAGCGGCACCCGTCCGAATCACTGACACCGCGAATGGCGCCGAGGCCCAGTGCGGCACCGCCAATGGTGCCACCTGATTCCCCGGCGCCGAGGCCCAGAGCGGCACCGCTGCCGACACCACCCGAACCCACAGCACTGCAACCCAGAGCGAAAACACCGACGGCGCCGCCCGAGCCCCCGGCACCGTGAATGATGCCGAGGCCCAGAACGGCACCACCTACAGCCCCGACTGAGTCGCCGGCGCCGTGTGAAGTGGAAGACTCCATGGCGAGAAAAGGCGGGTCGAGGGGCCCACCAGTGCAGGCCCCAGCCAGGGGCGCGACACGAGCCTGCACCTCGAGGAGGTGACTGCGGGCAGTAACAAGCGACCCCAGGTGGGATCACGCCGTTCCTCCGGTGCCAAAGAAGAAACCTCCTCCTCGGCAAGGCTGGAAGTGGAGGAGGTTTCCTCCTCGCCGGGCTGTATAGACCCGGGAGGGGACCCGGAGGAAAGGTCAAGAGATCTGGCCTGGGAAGCCCTAGGGCGACGTCATCCTCCAAAAGTCGGTGGAGTCGCCCGACTCGAAATGTGCAGACTTCTAAAACACAGCGGTCCATGGAGAAGCAGGCGTCGCAATGGTCCATATCATGGTAAGGTCCCAGGCACCGGAAACA
The DNA here is from genome assembly GCA_016271365.2 of Neoceratodus forsteri. Lineage (NCBI taxonomy): Eukaryota > Metazoa > Chordata > Ceratodontiformes > Ceratodontidae > Neoceratodus > Neoceratodus forsteri. The sequence continues at coordinate 1,433,731,427 of CM057453.1, forward strand.
AACATCATGACGGTCCGTGACGGAAAACTGCCGGCCACAGGGGCACCGATGCATAGGGGCATGGCCCACCTTAGACTTGCGCTTTGCCCCCAAACCAGACATGATGCTAAACAATTAAGCAAAAACACAGAAAAGGCTTGGTGTTGTGAAAGAAAAAATAATAATGGAAGCATTACCGTTGACGATATGTTGAGAACATTGAAGAAGGGAGCGTCAAGTAAATTGCCGCCTATGATGCAGTTAACTACCAAAACTCGCAGCAGGTGCAGCCTTGACACGGGAGAAACAGAACTGGGATGGAGGAGGTCTGCAGTGCCCTAATGGCTGCCCTCGTGCTCTCACAGAGCGTCACTCCAGAGGGCGGCGCCAATGGCGCCGACTCCATAAAAAAGCTCCTGTGGTGGGTGCGCTCCTCCGGCTATCACCCAACAGTAATGAATGGTGAAGATTGGCAAGGAAAGATCTACTGTTACAGGTGAGTAACCTGTTTTTCTAGGATTATGGATATGTTGTTCATCCGCACTTATTGGCAGACTCCTAGCAGTTCTCCGAGAGGAGGGAGGCAAGGCGCACACCCCCACTGATACTCACTTGGGAAATAGAGATTGGAGAAATGGAAATTACATACCTACCGTAATTCTTGATCTTCTTGAACAAAGTCTCCACCACTCATTCACACTAATGGGATCTACACTGGAGGCACTAGGACCCAGCAGGAGCAAACTTTTTTGTGGAGGGCCGGTGTCTGAGATGGAGCCACGAAGAAGTGGCACCGCAAGCCCCGGCTCGTGCGGTAAAGACTGACTCAGCGTCGACCTTCCAACCGCCTCAGTACCTTTTTTTCTGAGGCGGTGCAGCGTAGTCCGAATGACCCGTGTAAGAAGGGTCAACAATGAAGTCTTCACAGCTCAGCCATTGAGGGAGTGAAGACCAAAACAAAGAGATGAGCTCGGGAGATGGTGGGTGGGCGTGTGAATGAGTGGTGGAGACTTTGTCCAAGAAGAAAAAATTACTCACCATAGTAATGTTGTTTCTTCTAATGGAGTCTTGCTGTATTCAGACATAATGCAGTTAGCCCAGCACTTGAACTGCCCCGAAGAGGAAAGAGTTAACTCTATGCAGAAGCATAAAACGTTGAGCTTGAGCTCGGTTTTCATACCTCTGTCTGTGGTACTTCCCAGTGTAACCATCAGATTCTTATGAGCAAACTAACTAATATACTATAGTATGGAAATTGCTCAAACATATAGCCAAAGGGCAAAAGATTCTTTTTGGGCCAAAAAGACTCAAGTCGAGAACCCAAGAAGGAAAGGTAGTGACAATATTTAAGTATAAAACACCAGAAAAAATAACATCTATCCCACCCAAGAGGGAGGGTACAAGGTACACCCCTGAGATGCAACACTGTACCTGCCAGCCCACTTCACAAAAACCAGGTTCTGAGAGGGGAGGCGGGGGGGGAGGTCTGAATACAGCAAGACTCCATTAGAAGAAACAACATGTAGTCTTGCTGTATTCAGACATAAGAAAAAATTACTCACTTTAGTAATTGTGTTTCTTCTAATGGAGTCTTGCTGTATTCTGACGATCTGCAGTTAGCTCCAGCCTTTAAACTGCCCCTGAGAACAAAAGGTTAACTTTCTATGTAGTGCATAGAATGCTGAGCTCGAGCTCGGTTGAGGTCTCTGTCTGCAGCCCTTTGAAACCCGTCAGATTCTTACGAGCAAAAACTCACTAACTACCCTATGTGGAAATTGTAACATTTTTACTAGCCAACTGGCAACAAGAGTTTTGGATTCCCAAGGAAGACTTAAGTCAGGAAACCCAAAACCAAAAACCAATCCAAAAAAGGATAACAATACAACAAAAACACCCAAACTAAAAGGGGGAGGGTGTGAAGAAGCACCTCTGGGGTGCAACACTGCACCTGCCCACACACTTCCCAAAAAACAGGTTCTGAGAGGGGAGGCAGGGAGGGAAGTCAGAATACAGCAAGACTCCATTAGAAGAAACAATTACTAAGGTGAGTAATTTTTTCTTCAAACAACATGAAGTCTTGCTGTATTCTATCTGCAGATTACCAAGCAGTACCTCCATGGAGGAGGGAGAGAACCTACTTTGGGAATAGGCTCTGAAGTACTGCTGTGCCAAACCGAGCATCACTCCTAGCCTGGATATCCAGAGAGTAATGCTTGGTAAAGGTATGGACTGTTTTCCAGGTGGCTGCCTGACAAATTTCTAAGAGAGGGATATCCCTGGCAGCAGCCAGGGAACAGCTGTACCTCTTGTAGAGTGAGCACTCAGACCTGAGGGTGGAACCTTTCCCAGTTTCTCATAGCAGAATTGTATACAAGACACAATCCGCCTGGCAATAGTTCTCTTGGTGGCAGGTTTGCCCTTTTCCACTTCTCCAAAAGTGAGGAACAGCTGGAGGGAATCAAACCTGTAACCCTCGGTACGCTCTATGTAGTAGCTAAGAGCTCTTTTAACATCTAAACTGTGTAGCCTTCTCTCTCCTGAGGAAGAATGATCAGTGAAGAAGACAGGAAGAGACACAGACTGATTCAAGTGGAAGTCTGAAACCACTTTGGGCAAGAACCTTCTATTGGTTCTAAGGACCACTTTATCCCTATGAAAGGAGATAAAATCGGGTTCCACTGACAGGGTTTGCAATTCACCGATAAGTCTGGCAGAGTTAATGGCTACCAAAAACACAGTTTTCCAAGTCAAGTACTTTAGCTCTGCTGAGGACATAGGCTCAAAAGGAGGTTGCATAAGTTGAGCAATGCAAACATTTAAACCCCAGGCAGGGGCAGGATCCCTAAAGGGAGGACTGGTATGAAGCAATCCCTTGAAAAATTTACAGAACACAGGATGAGAAGATAGTGAGGAAGACTTCCCCACTGACTGAAAAGCAGATACAGCTGACAAGTGTACCTTGAGAGTAGCTGGTCTGAGGCCTAGGCCATTCAGATGGACCATATAATCCAGAACTGTAGGCAATTCAGCAGTGTCTGGAGAGATATGCTTCTTGGAACACCAAATGCTGGATCTCTTCCATTTGGAGTTATAGGTCTTTCTGGTGGTGGGCTTTCGAGAGGCTTTGAGAATATCCAGGACCCCCTGAGACAGATGCAAATCTGCATACTCTTAAGTCAAGCCTTGAGGTTGAGAGACTGAAGATTGGGGTACCAAATCCTCCCCTGAGAGGAGGTTAACAGGTTGTAATTCCTGGGAAGAGACAGGGGAAGATGGACTGCTAGAGACAGCAACAGGGGGTACCAAGGCTGTCTGGCCCAGTCTGGAGCAATCAGAATCACTTTGCAAGGTTGTGACCTTATATTGACTAGAACTTTGAACAGTAGAGGAAATGGAGGGAAGGCAAAGAGAAATTTCTCTTCTCAGTTCAGGATCAAAGCATCCAGAGGGACTGAGCCCAAGGCTGGGGGTCTGCAACAAAAGAGAGGAAGTTGGTGGTTGTCTGGGGCTGCAAAGAGATCTATCTCTGGAGTGTCCCACCTTGAAAAAATCACTTTCAACACCAGAGGGTCCAGGGACCATTCGTGATGGCCCTGGGAGATCCTACTCAGTGCATCTGCTAGCACATTGTCCCTCCCTGGGAGGTGGACTGCTGTCAGAGAGGTCTGCAGGGAAGAAGCCAGGGACCACAATTTCATGGCTTCCATGTACAAGGCCATGGACCGAGTGCCTCCCTGCTTGTTGATGTACCACATGGTGGTGGTACTGTCTGTCCTGACCTGAACCACCTTGTTCTGCACTGACTGAGAGAAAGCTTGCAGGGCCAGAAAAACTGGCCTGAGTTCCAGGAGATTGATATGGAGAAGGGATTCCTGAGGGGACCACAGTCCCTGGGCAGTAAAGGCCCCCAGATGGGCTCCCCAGCCCAGAAGGGAAGGATCCATGGTAAGGACCACCGAATGAGACTGAGTGACAAATGGGACCCCTTGCCTTAAATTGCCCTGATCCTGCCACCATTGAAGAGCTTGGATCAGAGTCCAAGTCACTGGAATCAGTCTGATAAGGGGATCTTTTCTTTGGGACCAAAAAGCCCTCAAATGGAACTGAATGTCCCTCATCTGGAATCTTGCCCCTTGGACCACTGCTGCAGAAGCTACGATGTGGCCCAAGAGCTGAAGGAAATGCCTTGCTGGTCGGGATATCTGAAGGCTGAAGGAAGAAGCCAGTTCTATAAGAACTCTTGCCCTTTCCAGGGGAAGAATGGCTCTTGCTTTGACAGTATCCAGCTCTGCCCCTATGAAGGTAAGAAGCTGCACTGGTTCGAGAACTGACTTAGGGAGATTGAGAAGAAATTCTAGAGAAGTGAGCACTTGCTGGGTCACTTGCAGGTCTGACTTGACTTGGTCTGGAGACTGACCCACTATGAGCCAGTCATCCAGATATGGAAAAATGAAAATCTTTTGCCTTCTTAAACTACTGCCAGGCACTTAGTGAAAACCCTTGGGGCTGATGTTAGGCCAAAGGGCATTGTTTTGAACTGATAATGGCCTGGGGACAATTCGAACCTGAGGTACTTTCTGTGGGAGCACCTGATGGGAATGTGAAAGTAGGCATCTTTGAGGTCCAGGGAGGCTAGTCAGTACCCTGGCCTTAGAGAGGGAAGAATTATTCCCAGAGTCACCACCTTGAACTTTGGTTTTAAAAGATGTTTGTTCAGGTATCTTAGATCTAGGATGGGTTGCCACTCCCCTGTCTTTTTTGGGGTAGGGAAGTACCTGGAGTAAGGACCTTTGCCCCAGTGTAGGGTAGGAAATGAAAATTACGTACCTACGGTAATTCTTGATCTTCTTGGACGAGTCTCCACCACTCATTCACACTATTGGGATCTGCGCTGGAGGCACCAGGACCCATCGGGAGCAAACTTTTTTGCTGGAGGGTCGGCACCGGAGATGGCGCCATGAGGCACGGCACCAAGAGCCATAGCTCGCGCTGTAATGGCTATCTCGGCGTCGACCCTCCAACTGCCTCAGTATCTTTTTTACCAAGGAGGTGCAGTGTAACTAACCTAGAAGGGTAGCCTTAACCTAAAAACCGGACATAAGATAGTCCGGACGACCCGTATAAGTAGGGTCAACAAAGAAGTCTTCAAAGCCTAAAGATTTGAGGGAGTGAAGACCAACAACAGAGGTGAGCTCGGGGGACAGAGGGTGGGTGAGTGAATGAGTGGAGGAGACTCGTCCAAGAAGATCAAGAATTACGGTAGGTACGTAATTTTCATATCTTCCTGGACATAAGTCTCCACCACTCATTCACACTATTGGGAGAGTACCGAGCTAATAATCCCCCGAGAGGGCGGCAGCAGAGACCAAGAGCTCACGTTTCTAAGACAGAAGTCCATTAAGGATGGCTCTGCCAAAGGAAAATGTCGTCTGGCATGGACATCTAGTGCATAATGTTTAACAAAAGTATGTACTGAGCTCCAGGTGGCCGCGTTGCAAATATCTGCAATGGGCATGTTGCGAATTTCCACTAGGGATGCCGTGACTGCTCTAGTAGAGTGAGCGTAAACCTTGCCCTCCAACTTAACCTGCGCCATGGAATAGCAGTGGCGAAGGCATGCCACTAGCCATGCTGAGATGCATCTGATAGCGACAGGTTGACCCAGCCGGGTCTCACTGAAGGAAACTAACAGTTGCTGGGCTTTGCGAAAGTCCTTGGTTCTATCCAGATAGAAATGCAAGGCCCTCTTAAGGTCCAAAGAATGAAGAGAATGCTCTCCTTCATTTTGGAAGTTTGCAAAGTAAAAGGGAAGGACCAAAGGTTGGTTTAGATGAAATTCTGACACAACCTTAGGAAGAAATTTAGGATGAGTACGAAGAACTACTTTGTCCCTATGGAACACAGTATACGGAGGGTATGTGACCAGGGCATGTATCTCAGAGACCCTACGGGCTGAGGTAATGGCCACTAGGAAGGCAGTCTTCCAAGTGAGAAATTTTAGCTCACGGGTACCCAGAGGTCCAAAAGGTTTCTGAGTGAGCATATCTAGCACAAGATTGATGTCCCAGGCTGCAACTGGACGTCTTGTAGGAGGTCTGCTATGCAGAATTCCTTTAAGAAACCTCTTAACCACAGGTAACTGAGCCAGTGACAAGGAAAGTACTGGCTCACGATAAGCTGAAATGGCACAAAGGTGAACTTTGACTGTAGAGTACTGTAGGCCTGAATTTGAGAGGTCTAAGAGGTACTCCATAACTTTATCTGGTGGGCAGGAAAAAGGATTCAAAGAGGACTTTGCACACCAGAGCGAGAAACGCTTCCATTTGGCTGTGTAAGTTTTCCTAGTGGCTGGTTTTCGTGCAGCCAGAAGAATATCTGAAACTCTTCGAGACACATTGAACCGGTTTACTTCTACCTCTTCAGGAGCCAAGCGTGAAGGTGAAGCAATCTCAGGTTGGGGTGGACCACAGGTCCCTGAGTCAAAAGGTTCATCTGTAGGGGAAGTGGTCTCGGAGGAACTGCCAACATATTGTTGAGTAGTGGAAACCACAGCTGTCGAGGCCAGAAGGGAGCAATGAGGAACATTTTGTCCCCCAGGGATTCGAACTTGAGGAGTACCCTCTGAATTAGAGGAAGAGGTGGAAAGGCGTAAAGAAAGCGTTTTGTCCACCACAGCCTGAACGCATCCTGACAGAAAATGCCAGGCCCTGGATTTCTGGATCAGAAGAGAGGCAGTTTTGCGTTGAGTGGGGATGCAAAAAGGTCCAGGTCTGGAGTTCCCCACTCTTCGAATAGTGACTGAACTATGGTTGAGTCGAGAGACCACTCGTGAGGGTCTGTCTCTGTTCTGCTGAGACAGTCTGCCAGTTCGTTCTGAATACCTGGCAGGTAGACCGCTTGAATTAGAGCCTCGTGCTCCAAGCACCATTCCCATACCCTCATTGCTTCCCTGCATAAGGGGTAAGAATGAGCACCGCCCTACTTGTTGATGTAATACATCACTGCTTTGTTGTCCGTTTGAAGGAGAATGTTCTTGTGACACAGAATGTCCTTCAATGCTTGGACCGCATAAAGGACGGCTCTCATTTCTAGGACGTTTATGTGGAGCTGGGACTCGACTTGAGTCCACGCACCTTGAGTGTGGAGAGCCTGACAGTGAGCTCCCCACCCCATTAGGGATGCGTCTGTGGTAATGGAGATCTGATGGTCCAGAGGAGCAAAGGGATACCCCTCCAGGAGATTGCTCTCTTGAGACCACCAGGTGAGTGACCTCTTTAAAGGTTCTGTCACCTTGATGAGATAGGACTGCGGGTGAGCGGTTGGGGACCACTGAGTACTGAGCATCCACTGAGTGGTTCTCATGTGCAGACGTGCTAGGGAACAGTGAACACTGAGGAAGCCATGAGGCCTAACATCCGTTGCATCGAGAGAGCAGTAACTGAGGTGTTCTCCCCAATGTGATGGGCCATTTGAAGGATATCATTCCTTCTGTCTTCTGGAAGAAAAGCCTTCGCACAGGAGGTGTCCAGAAGAGTCCCTATAAAGAGGAGCCTCTGGGAGGGCTGCAGTTGCGATTTCTTGAGGTTCAGCAGAACTCCCATGGACATAAGGAGGCGAGAAGCCGTCTCTACGGCGTCCAGGGTCCCTTGCCTGGAAGGGCTTGCTAGAAGCCAATCATCCAGATAAGGGAACACCTGTATCCCGACTTTTCTGAGGTGCGCTGCGAGAAAGGAAAATTACGTACCTACCGTAATTCTTGATCTTCTTGGACGAGTCTCCACCACTCATTCACACTAGTGGGATTGGCGCCGGAGGCACTAAGACCCATCGGGAGCAAACTTTTTGCTGGAGGGTCGGCACGAGAGACGGCGCCGCGAGACACGGCGCCGCAAGCAGCGGCTCGAGCGTGTAATGACCATCTCGGCGACTACCCTCCAACCGCCTCTGTACCTTTTTACCAAGGAGGTGCAGCGCATTAACGAAAAGGGTAAACCTAACATTAAAAACGGACATAAGATAGTCCGTGATGACCCTGTAAGAAGGGTCAGCAAAAGAAGTCCCACGGCCTAAAGATTTGAGGGAGTGAAGACCAATACAGCGTGAGCTCTGGGATGGAGAGGGAGTGTGAATGAGGGAGACTCGTCCAAGAAGATCAAGAATTACGTAGGTAGTGCATTTTCCTATCTTCCTGGACATAAGTCTCCACCACTCATTCACACTATTAGTGGAGAGTACCAGCTGATAATCCCCCAAAAGGGCGGCAGGAAAGCCAGAGCTCACGCTGCCTAAGATAGAAGCCCATTAATGATAGTTCCGTCAATGCGAATGCCGCCTGGCATGAACATCCAGTGTATAGTGCTTAACGCAGTATGCACTGAGCTCCAGGTAGCGGCGTTGGGTATATATCTGCAATTGGAACATTGCTAACTTCCGCTAGGGATGTCAGCCAATACTCTAGTAGAGTGAGCGACACTCTACCTTCTAATTTAACTTGAGCCTATGGAATAGCAATGACGTAAGGCATGCCACTAACCATGAAGAGATACATCTAATAGCGACAGGTCTGACCCAGCCGGTGTCGCTGAAAGAAACGAACAGTTGCTGAGTCTTATGAACATCCTTGGTTCTATCTAAATAGAACCGCAAGGCTCTCTTAACATCCAAGGAATGAAGAGCCGCTCCCCTTCATTTTGGAAATTAGCTAAGTAAGCGGAAGTACCAGAGGTTGGTTCAGATGGAATTCTGACACAACCTTGGGAAGAAATTTGGATGAGCATGGAGAACTACCTTGTCCTTATGGAATACAGTATAATGGAGGGTCCGTAACTCAGTGCATGTATTCTCTGAGACCCTTGGCTGAGGTAATGGCCACCAGGAAGGCAGTCTTCCAGGTAAGAAATTTTAGCTCACAGGTAGCTAAGGGTTCGAAGGCTTCCGAGTGAGCATGTCCAGCACCAGGTTAATGTCCCAGGCTGCAACTGGACGCTTAACAGGGGGTCTGGTATTGGAGAATCCCTTAAGAAATCTCTTCACCATAGGTAACTGAGCCAGAGTTAAGGAAGAAACCGCTCATGGAACGCTGAGATGGCACTAAGGTGAACTTTAACTGTGGAGTATTGAAGACCTAAGTTTGATAGTCCAAAAGATACTCCAGAACCTTGCCAGGAGGACAGGAAAAGGATTCCAAGAGGATTTTGGACACCAGAGAGAAAACGCTTCCATTTGGAAGCGACGTTGGTGGTTGGCTTCCGAGCAGCCAGAAGGATGTCTGAGACTCTACTAGAGACGTTGAACCGATTCACTTCTATCTCTTCAGGAGCCAAGCATGAAGGTGAAGTGATTTCAGGTTGGGATGGACCAACGAACCCTGAGTCAGAAGACTGATTTGCAAAGGAAGTGGTCTCGGAGAGGCTGCCAACATACTGTTGAGTAGAGGAAACCATAGTTGCCGAGGCCAGGAAGGAGCAATGAGAATCATCTTGGTCCCTGAGACTCGAACTTGAGGAGTACTCTCTGGATTAGAGGAAGTGGTGGAAAGGCGTAAAGAAAGCGTTTTGTCCACCGCAGCCTGAACGCATCCTGACAGAAAATGCCAGGCCCTGGATTTCTGGAGCAGAAGAGAGGCAGTTTTATGCTGAGTGGGATGCAAAAGGTCCAGGTCTGAGTCCCCACTCTTTGAACAGGGACCGAGCTACGGCTGGATCGAGAGACCACTCGTGAGGGTCTGCCTCCGTTCTGCTGAGGTGATCTGCTAGAGTCGCTTTGTATACCTGGCAGATAAGCCGCTTGAATCAGAGACTTGTGCTCAAGCACCACTCCCACACCCTCATTGCTTCCTGCAAAGGGATAAGAATGAGCACCGCCTTGCTTGTTGATGTAATACATCACTGCTTTGTTGTCCGCTTGAAGGAGAATGTTCTTGTGACAAAGGACATCCTTCAGAGCTCGGATTGCATAGAGGACCGCCTCATCTCCAGGACATTTATGTGGAGATGAGTTTTAACTGAGTCCATACACCTTGAGTGTGGAGGAGAGACAGTGAGCTCCCATCCCATTAGCGATGCATCTGTGGTGATGGAGATCTGATGATCCGGGGAGCAAAGGGAATCCTTCCAGGAGATTGCTTTCTTGAGACCACCAGGTGAGAGACCTTCAAGGGGCCTGCCACCTTGATGGGATAAGACTGGGGTGAGAGGTCGGGGACCACTGAGTGGAGAGCATCCACTGGGTGGTTCTCATGTGCAGTCGGGCCAGAGGGACAGTGAAGACCGAGGACGCCATGAGACCCAACATGCGTTGCATCGAGAGAGCTGTAACCGATTGGTTCTCCCTGATGTAACGGGCCATACGAAGGATGTCGAGTCTTCTGTCCTCTGGAAGGAAAGCCTTCGCTGAAGAGGTGTCTAGAAGCGTCCCTATGAAAAGGAGCCTCTGGGAGGTTGCAGTTGAGATTTTTTCAATTCAGCAGAACTCCCATGGACGTGAGAAGACGAGGTCGCTTGCACGCTTCCAAAGTCCCTTGGCCGGAAGGGTTGCAGAAGCCAATCGTCCAGGTAGGGAAACACTGGAGTCCGACTTTCCTGAGATGCGCCGCGAGAACTGCACAACACTTTGTAAAACTCTCATGCGCCGAGGATAGCCCAAAGGGCAGGACTCTGAACTGATAATGCTGACCCAAAGCTACAAACCTGAGGAATTTGCGTGGGTCGGTGGACGGGATATGCTGGTAAGCATCCTGCATATCCAGAGAGGCCAGCCAGTCGTGCTGATGCAGCAAGGGTAACAGGGTACCTAGGGAAATCATCTTGAATTCTCCCTGGGGAGGAATTTGTTTAACTTTCTGAGGTCTAGAATGGGAGCATCCCCCAGATTTCTTTGGAACCAGAAAGTAATGGGAGTAGAACCCTGTGTTTCGTAGATGCGGGGCACCAGTTCTATTGCCCTGTTGTTCAGAAGGCCTGGATCTCCGTGTGAGGAGATCTGATTGAGAGGCCGACAACCTGGGTTGTATGGGGAGGACATTCGGGGGTTCCAAGAAATTGAGAGAGTAACCTTCGCAATTATCCGAAGAACCCATTTGTCTGAGGTTATGGACTCCACTGGTTGTAGAAGTACATCAGCTGACCTCCACGGAGGAGAAAGTTCCACCTCGGGCAGAGTGGATGGAACTTGGGCCAACGACTCATAAGGTAGCTGGGAGCTTTAGGTCCCTGCGCTTTCTGCTGCGTCTTCTTTTGAGGTTGGGCAGGTTGGCTTTTATGGAAGCTTCCCCTGCCTCTGCCTCGAAAGGACTGACGACTATGAAACTGACGTCTGTTCACATGCCCCCGAGAGGGGGCAGGCGGAGGTCTGGCCAACTTAATGGCCGATCTAGTCTTCTGAGTGGCCTCTAAGGCTTGCTCCACCTGAGGGCCAAAAAGAAAGGAGCCATCAAAAGGCAGCGCCATCACCTGCTGCTGAGCATCATTCGTGAAGCCAGAAGTACGCAGCCAGGAATGGCGCCGAGTACAAATCCCCGCGGCTGCTGAGCGAGAAGCAGTGTCGAAAGCATCCATGGCGGCTTTGACCTGTTGGTTATTGGACCCAATACCTCTAATAACGGTCAGAAGAAGCTCTGACTTGGAATCCGAATCTGGAAGAGCTTCAACCATTCTTTTCTATAGAGTGCCACAGGATATACTCATACTGGAGAAAATAGCCTTGATAACTGGCAACACGCATACTTAGAGTGGAGGCAGCAAAGACTCTCTTACCTAATGTATCAATCTTACGAGACTCTTTGTTAATAGGTCGAGCTGTAGTAGTTTGAGGAAGAACGACCTTGTCATTCTCTGCCAGGACTACAATAGATCCGCAGAGGCTTGGGATGCCAAATGGGACGATCCTTGGGAGCTGAATACTCTTATCAATGGATTTAGCCACTGAGGGAATAAGAGCAGGGTTATTCCATACCATTTGAGACAGCTGCCTCAAGGAAGGCTGAATCGAGGAGTCAAATCAGGGATCTCCGGGCATGAAGATACTGAGTCTTAATATCTTCCCAGGATCGGTGTCTGTAGTCTGGAGAGAAAGAGTGATCCCAGGTTCTTCAACAGAGACTTAAAGGACAGGTCCTCGACCACAGGCTCTGTAGCAAAGAAAGATCCTGTTTCTCCACTTCATCACCCAACCCAAGGTCTGGGTCAGGCTCAACATCATCTCCTGATGGTCCAGAAAGGACTGTTTGGACAGGAAAGGAGGAAAATTAGAGAGGAGGAAATGGCAGAAAACAAGGAGAGTCCCCTGGGTTGCCGGCGCCGAGACGGCAAAACGGGGCTGGAAGACGGCATCGAGGAGGCGACGGGCGCCAAGAGGCACGCGTTCGCAAATGCCTCGGGCGGCGCTGCCGGATACGCCAAGACGGGCGCCACGGACGACGCCGCTGAACGGCGCCGCGGATCGACGCCGCTGAACGGTATCGCAGACGACGCCGCGAACGGCGCCGCCGATCCAACGGCACCACCGGGCGCACGCGAGATAACGCGCGCGCCACCAACGCGCGCCGAGACCACGCGCGCCGCCAACGCGCTGCAAGCTCCGCGGTTCGAACAGCGCGCCACACGCCACAGACCCTGCAGAAGGCGCCGAAAAGCCCCGGGAACCTGGAAACAAAGAGAAGGAAAATACCAGGAGATAAGGGCATCGGTGAGGCCCCCTGCGCCGCAGCCATGTGAGGGGGGGAAACACCTAAGCACGGAGTCGCTAGCACCGAAGAAGGCGCCGCGCGACTAGGAAGGTCCAACCGCCCTACCTGATCGCCGGAGGAGCCCGAGGGCTCCGAGGTAACCGAGCCAGGCAGAAGAACCAACCTCCGAGCCCATCGCTCCATAAGAGCGGCCCACTGATGAAACTGCTCATCTGGAGCCCTACCTATAGGCGGGGAGGGGCTCCGATGTCGAGGACGACGATTATCGGAAGCTGGCGACTCCGAAGAAGGAGACCGGCAACTAGCAACGATAACCGACCGTCGACGCGCAGACATACCAGAGGGCGACCTCGAGTGATGCCTTCTCTTTTTTGACCTGTGGGCTGAAGAAGAGCTCGAGGCCGAACGGCGCCGAGAATGCGACCGTTTATTTTTATGCCGGCGGGGGGACCGCCCATCCCCCCGGGCATCGGACTGACCGTAGTCGGAACCCCGCTGAGGAGAAGGAGGCTGACCGGACCCAGCCCGGCTGACTGAACAGCTTTCATACGAAGTCTCCCTACCGTCACCTGACCTGCTCATGGTCGACTCCGTCCAGTAGGCCGAGACTTCTTCAAGTAAGTTAAATTTAAATATTGAAAATTTTACGAAAATAGAATAAAACTAAGCGATACTACTATCGTGATAATGTTACAAAAACAAACTGAAAACTATGCGCTAGTTTGAAGTTTGACTCCCGACAGGCGAGCGACGTCTGTCACTGAAGCGCACTCGACGGCGGGAAAAAAGGAACTGAGGCGGTTGGAGGGTCGCCGCCGAGATGGTCATTACCGCTCGAGCCGCTGTCATGGGCGCCGTGTCTCATGGGGCGCTGCCTCTCTCGCTACCACCCTCCAGCAAAAGTTTGCTCCCGATGGGTCTTAGTGCCTCCGGCGCCAATCCCACTAGTGTGAATGAGTGGTGGAGACTTATGTCCAGGAAGATCTGCACAACACTTTGTAAAAACCTGTGGCGCCGAGGATAGCCCAAAGGGCAGGACTCTGAACTGATAATGCTGTCCCAGAGCCACAAACCTCAGGAATTTGTGATGCCTCGGGTGAATAGGAATGTGCTGGTAAGCATCCTGCATGTCTAGGGAGGCTAGCCAGTCATGTTGATGAAGCAGAGGTAACAGGGTTCCCAGAGAAATCATTTTGAATTTCTCCTTAGGGAGAAATTTGTTTAGCTTTCTGAGATCCAGAATGGGGCACATACCCCCGGACTTCTTCGGAACCAGAAAGTAATGGGAGTAGAACCTCGTGTTCCGTTGATGCAGCGGCATCACTTCTACTGCCCTGTTGTTCAGAAGGCCCTGAATCTCGGCGGCGAGAAGGTCTGACTGAAGGTTCGACAACCTGGGCTGCCATTTGGGGGGACGATCCGGAGGGGTCTCCACCAGATTGAGTGAATACCCCTCGCAAATTATCCGAAGGACCCATTTGTCTGAGGTTATGGACTTCCACTGCTTGTAGAAGTGTATCAGACGACCTCCCAACGGAGAGGAAAAGTCCACCTTGGGCAGCTGATATGGGACTTGGGCCAGACATTCATAAGGAAGCACTGGGCGCTTTGGGCCCTTGCGTTTTCTGTTGCATCTTCTTTTGAGGTTGGGCAGGTTGGTTTTTATGGAAACCTCCTCTGCCTCTGCCTCGAAAGGACTGACGATTATGAAACTGACGTTTATTGACATGCCCTCGAGAGGGGGGCAGGAGGGGGTCGAGCCAACTTAATGGCTGACCTAGTCTTTTGAGTAGCTTCTAGAGCTTGTTCTACCTGAGGACCAAAAAGATACGCACCATCAAAGGGCAACGCCATTACCTGCTGCTGCGCGTCACTCGTGAAACCCGAAGTGCGCAGCCAGGAATGATGTCGGGTGCAAATACCAGCAGCCGCTGAACAGGAAGCAGTGTCGAAAGCATCCATGGCTGCTTTAACCTGCTAGTTATTAGATTCGATACCTCTGGTAATGGTTTGAAGAAGCTCCGGCTTTGCATTCGACTCCGGAAGAGCTTCAACCATCTGCTTGATAGAGTGCCACCGGATATATTCATACTGTGAGAAATAGCCCTGGTAGCTGGCAATACGCATACTTAGGGTAGAAGCAGCAAAGACTCTCTTACCTAAGGTGTCTATCTTACGAGATTCTTTGTTAATAGGTCGAGCTGTAGTAGTTTGAGGAAGAACGACCTTATCATTCTCTGCCAGGACTACAATAGGATCCGAAAAGGCTTGAGATGCCAAAATGGGACGATTCTTGGGGACTGAATATTTCCTATCTATGGAGTTAGCCACCGAAGGGGTGAGAGCAGGATTATTCCATACCATTTGAGACAGCATCTCGAAGGAAGGCTGAACCGGAGGAGTCAAATCCGTAGGGATCTCCGGAACATGAAGGTATTGGAGTCTTAACAATTTCCCAGGATCGATGTCTGTAGTCTGGAGAGAAAGAGTGGAACTCAGATTCTTCAGCAGAGACTTAAAAGACAGGCCCTCGACCACAGGCTCTGCAACAGAGATACATCCTTCCACTTCATCACCCAACCGAAGGTCTGGGTCAGGCTCAATGTCATCTCCTGACAGTCCAGGAGGGACTGTATGGACAGGAAAGGAATGAAAATCAGAAGAGAGGGAAGAAGGAAACGAGTGAAAAGAGGAGTCCTGAAAAGCAGAGGGAGCCCCGAGAGCCCCCGGCGCTGAGGAGGCGCATGGCACCGAGAACGACGCCGAGGGAGCATGTGGCACTGAAAACGTCGCCGAGGGACCACAGCGCCAAGAAGCTGCACGGTGCCGAGGAGGGCGCCGAGAACCCACATGGCGCCGCCGATGGCACCGAGAAGCTGCACGGCGCTGAGGACGGCACCAAGCAGCCGCACAGCGCCAAGGACGACGCTGAGTGCACCACTGGTGCCAAGGACGACGCCGAGTGCACCACCAGCGCCGAGGCTCCGCATGGTGCAGAAGACGCCGAAAACACCCCCAGACTCCGAAAAACAGGTTTTGAAGGAAGAAGAACAGGAGATAAAGGCATCGGTGTGGCCCCCTGCGCTGCAGCCATGTGAGGGGGAGAAACACCTAAGCGCGGAGTCGACGGCACCGAAGGAGAGTCCAACCGCCCTACCTGGTCTCTCAATGAGCCCGAAAGCCCACGAGTGACCGAGACAGGCAGCAGAACTAACCTCCGAGCCCATTGCTCCATAAGAGCGGCCCACTGATGAAGCTTCTCACCTGAAGACCTACCTGTGGGCGGGGTAGGACTTCGATGTTGAAGACGCTGGCTACCAGAAGCAGGGGTTGGCGACTCCGAAGGAGGAGACCGGCAACTAGCCCCAATAACCGAACGTCTATACGCAGACATATCAGAGGGCGACCTCGAGTGATGCCTTCTCTTTTTAGACCTGTGGGCCGAAGAAGAGCTCGAGGCCAAACGGTGCCAAGAATGCAACCGTTTATTTTTATGCTTCTGCGGGGACCGCCCATCCCCCCGGGCATTGGACTGACCGTTGTCAGACCCCCCCCCCGGAGAAGGCGGCGGACCGGACGGACCCAGCCCGACTGACTGAACAGCTTTCATACGAAGTCTCCCTACCGTCATCTGACCTGCTCATGGTTGACTCCGTCAAAGTAGGCTGAGACTTCTTTATTTATTTATTTATTTTTTAAATAAGACTAAGCGATACTGTTATCGAGATAATATTACAAAATAACAAACTGAAAACTATGCTGCTAGTTGAAGTTTGACTCCCAGCAGTGACGTCGTCACTAGGCGCACTCAACAGCGGAAAAAGGGAACTATGAGGCGGTTGGAGAATTCGACACGAGATAGAATACATGGCGCGAGCTATGGCACCATGATGCCACGCTCAGCGGTGCCATCTCCGGCACCGAACCGCCAGCAAAAAAGTTTGCTCCCGATGGGTACTGGTGCCTCCGGCGCAGATCCCAATAATGTGAATGAGTAGTGGAGACTTATGTCCAGGAAGATCTCTCTCTATAGCCCTCAAGGCCAGAACAGATGAAACCTCTGCCTCTAGGGCAAGGGTTTCAGAGAAACCCGCAGGTGGAAAAGATCTGGCTCTCATCTTTGGAAATTTTTTGAAGCTCAGAACCAGTCCCTGGCTTACTACTTCCAGGACCCACCTGTCTGAGGTAATAGACATCCAGTTCTGGACAAAGTAAGCCGGCCAGCCCCCTACAGGAATAGGAGAGTCGACCCGGGCAGACCCATCAGGGTGTCTGCTTGGCAGGAGCCTTAAGCTGAGGAGTGGCTGCAGCCTTGCTCATCCCCCTTCTGCCTCTCCCTCTGAAGAACCCCCTCTGTGAAAAGAAAGAAGGGCCTGTGCTTGGTAAAAGGAACTATGAAAAGGCCTGCCCCAGCCCCTAGATTGCTGCCTTTGAGGAGTTGTCTGCCTCTCCCTGGCCTGAGCACTCCTATAAGTGGTCCTGTACTCATCCATTTTCTTCATGTAATTCTCTGTCTGCTCCCCAAAGAATTACCCACTACAGGAAAATCCATGGCCTTAGTCTGAGTGTCCTGTGAGAGGCTAGTACATCTGAGTCAAGCCATCCTCCGAAGAGCCACAGATGTAGCCATGACTCTTGATTACACATCATTGGAGTCCACAGTAGCATGAAATTGTACCTTTGATGCCTCAAACCCATCAGCAGCCATCTCCTCC
Source organism: Neoceratodus forsteri (assembly GCA_016271365.2). Classification (NCBI taxonomy): domain Eukaryota; kingdom Metazoa; phylum Chordata; order Ceratodontiformes; family Ceratodontidae; genus Neoceratodus; species Neoceratodus forsteri. The sequence continues at coordinate 1,433,748,806 of CM057453.1, forward strand.
AGCTCCTTGGCCAGCTGGGGGGAGGCCTGTTTATCCAGTGCCAGTACAGTGTCCCACCTGGACTTCTGGTACCTGGCTGTATAGGCCATATAGTTCGCCTGCCTGAGTCCCAAGGAAGATGCCACATACTGCTTTTTTGCCATGGCATCAATCTTCCTGGAGTCTTTGTCTGGGGGGTGTGAAGCCAAGGGAATACTTGCCTTGTCACAGGCAGCAGCCTGCACTACCCCAACATGGCTGCACTGTTGGTATAAAAACTCTGTATCTGAGCCTGATAGTGTGTACCTCTTGTCCATCCTTCTGTCAACAGGAGGTACAGTATTGGGAGACTAGGATTTTCTGTGTCTGCTTCCCAAAGGATTTGTGAAGGGGAATAGACAGTCTCCTGAACTCTGGGATGTCCATCATTTCCACATAATCAGGCTCCTCTTGATCCTCCATGGCCTCCTCCATAGGAAGCTGGAGGGTTTCAGCCACCTTTCTGTAAAACAGATAGTGGGGAAGGGACTCAGAAAGCCTAGGAGGGGAAACACCAGAAGGTCTGTCTGGGGAGATGTCCGGTTCCACAGGCAGATCCAGACTTTCACCATCATCACCATCATCTTCGAACTCCCCCTCCTCAAACTCTGGTTCATAAAAATCTTCAGGGGTATAATCTTGAACCAGGGGAACCGACCGAACTGAACCCCTGCCAAATGGTGCCGGATTGGTCGGAACCGGGCAAAGAGATTCCACAATCCGAATCGCTCTGGCTATTTCCTCGGCAGTCGGAACATGAACCTCTGGATCCAAACTGGTCAACTTCTCTGCGTTTCCTTTTTGTAGGAACTGACCCCTCAGGATCGGCTCTCCTCTTGCCCAAAGAAGTATCGCCCTGGTCAGAGGGCACTCCTTCTGGTTCACTCGGAACCAAACCGGGCTGGCCATCCGGGTCAGTGGACTTCTCGGCCTCCTTTTCCCTAAGTCTACCTAATCTCTTCTCAAGGGTAGATTTAGGAAAATTTTTACAAATTTGGCCATCTGTATCGAGGTGTTAAAACCCAAGACATAAACACAGGTGGTGTGGAGATGGCGCTTTAGCAAAGACCTCCCCACACTCACTGCAGTGTTGAAACCCAGTGGGCCCGGTTTTCTTCTTGGGTTTCTCAGACACGACCAACCTAACCAAACTTACCCTTTTTATGGCAACCGCCAGGCAAGATTCCCTTATCGGTTCCCAACCGTGTCACAGGTATTGTAAAAAAATGTTCAAAACACGTTTTTTTTAGAACCGATAAGGACCGGTAACCACACTCTAAGTAAAATAACAAAATTCACTAAAAGTGATCGGTTCAGCCGAACCGATCAAACAAATTTACAATTTCCACACAGAATTCAGACAAAACCTATCTAGTACTCACGGTACCACAGACAGAGACTGAACCGACTATGCTGAACAAATTCGGCTTAAAACCGACAACTTTAACTGACACTTTGACTTTCGAACCGAGCTGAAGGAGAAATCTCCGGAGCGACTGTTCAATGAGGCGGAGTAAAGAATCTGACGGTTGGGTTTCAAAGGGCTGCAGACAGAGACCTCAACCGAGCTCAGCATTCTATGCACTGCATAGAAAGTTAACCCTTTGTTCTCCGGGGCAGTTTAAAGGCTGGAGCTAACTGCAGATAGAATACAGCAAGACTTCATGTTGTTTGAATGCAGACTACCAAGCAGTTCCCTATGGAGGAGGGAATGAAGAACCTACTTTGGGAAGAGACTCTGCAGTACTGCTGTGCCAAACCTAGCATCATTCCTAGCCTGGATATCCACGGAGTAATGCTTGGTGAAAGTATGTACTGTTTTCCAGGTGGCTGCTTTATAGATCTCTAACAAAGGTATATCTCTGGCCGCAGCTAGAGAAGCAGCTGTACCCCTAGTCGAGTGAGCCCTCAGGCCTAAAGGGGGCGTTCTACCTAACTTGTCATAACAGAATTGTATACAGAAACAATCCACCTGGCAATAGTTCTTTTAGTGGCAGGCTTACCTTTCCCCACTTCACCATAAGTGAGAAACAATTGAAGACAGTCATTTCTATGTGCCTTAGTATGCTCAATGTAGTAGCTAAGGGCCCCCTTAACATCCAAACTGTGCAACCTTCTTTCACCTGAAAAAGAATGGTCAGTGAAAAAACACGGGGAGAGATACAGACTGGTTCAGATGAAAATCTGATACCACTTTGGGCAAGAACCTCCTATTGGTTCTTAGGACCACTTTGTCCCTGTGGAAGGAGATGAAGTCAGGTTCAACTGACTGAGCCTGTAACTCACTAATCCGTCTGGCAGAAGTAATAACTACCAGGAACACAGTTTTCCATGTCAAGTACTTCAATTCGGCCGAAGCCAGAGGTTCAAAGGGTGGCTGCATAAGCTGAGCTATGCAGACATTAAGATCCCAAGGCAGAGTGGGCTCTCTAAAAGAAGGGTTAATGTGAACCAGACCTTTGAAAAACTTTCTGAAAACAGGATGAGATGCCAGGGAAGAGCTCTTCCCTGCTGAGAGGAATGCAGAGACAGCTGGTAGATGAACCTTCAGAGTGGCAGGCCTAAGGCCTAGACCACTCAGATGAACTAGATAGTCTAAGGTTGTGGAAATGTCTGCAGAATCGGGCAGGTTCCCTTTCTGAGAGCACCAAATACTGAACTTTTTCCATTTGGAGTTGTAAGTTTTTCTAGTGGAAGGTTTCCTGGAGACCTTCAGAATATCCAGAACTCCCTGAGAGAGATGTAGTGCTGCATATTCTAACTCTTCAAGAGCCAGGACTTGAGATTGAGAGACTGGAGATTGGGGTACCAGATCCGCCCCTGGGAGGAGGACAGGAGATTGTATGTCCTGGGCACAGACAGGGGATGTGACACTGACGAGGACAGCAGTAGAGGATACCAAGGCTGTCTGGCCCAATCTGGAGCCACCAGTATCACTGTGCAGGGTTGAGTCCTGATCTTGATCAGAACTCTGAACAGCAGAGGGAAGGGAGGGAAGGCATAGAGAAACCTGCCCTTCCAGTCCAAAATGAGAGCATCCTGGGGAACCGTCCCCAGGACAGGAGGTCTGCAACAAAACAGAGGAAGTTGACAACTGTCCAGTGCTGCAAAGAGATCTATCTCTGGAGTGCCCCACCTGGAGAAGATGACCTTTAGGATGTGAGGATCCAGGGACCATTCGAGATGTCCCTGTGAAATTCTGCTCAGAGCATCTGCTAGTACGTTGTCCTTCCCTGGAAGGTGAACTGCTATCAGAGAAGTCTGAAGAGAATAGGCCAGAGACCAGAGCTGTATGGCTTCTGTGCACAAGGCCGAGGACTGAGTGCCTCTCTGCTTGTTGATGTACCACATTGTGGTGGTATTGTCCGTTTTGACTTGGACCATCTTGCCCTTGACTGAATCTGAGAAGCTCTGCAGGGCTAGGAAAACTGCCCTGAGTTCCAGGAAATTGATATGAAGGAGAGACTCCTGTGGAGACCATACCCCTTGAGCTGTCAGGGCTCCCAAGTGGGCTCTCCACCCTAGGAGAGAAGCATTCATAGTTAGAACTACTGATAGAACTTGAGGGAGAAATGGAACCCCTTGTCTGAGGTTGTCCTGGTCCAGCCACCACTGGAGAGCTTGGACCAGAGTCTGAGTCACTGGAATCAGTTTGGTAAGTGAGTCCTTCTTTTGAGACCAAAAAGACCTTAGATGAAACTGGATGTCCCTCATCTGGAACCTTGCTCCCTGCACCACTGCCGTGGAAGCTGCCATGTGGCCCAGGAGCTGGAGGAACTGTCTTGCTGGGTGTGAGACCTGAGGTCGAAAGGAGGAAGCGAGATCCACTAGGGCCTTATCCCTTGCCTGGGGAAGGAAAGCTTTTACTTGTAAAGTATCCAACTGTATGCCTATAAAGGTGAGAAGTTGAACTGGTTCGAGGACAGACTTTGGAAGACTGAGAAGAAATCCCAGGGAACTGAGGAGGTCCTGGGTAGTTTGAAGAGCTGACTTGACCTGTAAAGATGACTGACCCACTAAGAGCCAGTTATCCAGATATGGAAAGATGGTGATACCCTGTCTTCTGAGGTAAGCCGACACTACTGCAAGGCACTTTGTGAACACCCTTGGAGCTGATGTTAGGCCGAATGGCATGGCTCTGAATTGGTAATGGCCTGAAGGCAACTCGAACCTGAGGTATTTTCTGTGGGAGCACCTGATAGGAATATGGAAGTAGGCATCCTTGAGGTCCAGAGATGCTAGCCAATCCCCTGGCCTTAGAGAGGGAAGGATTATTCCCCGAGTTACCATTTTGAATTTTGGCTTTACAATGTGTTTGTTCAAATACCTTAAGTCTAGAATGGGTCACCACTCCCGTTTTCTTTGGGGTAAGGAAGTACCTGGAGTAAAGTCCTTTCCCCTTGTGCTGAGCAGGAACCCTTTCTACAGCTCTGAGAGCTGGAAGAGAGGAAACCTCTGCCTCAAGGGCAATGGTCTCTGGGGCTGATGCAGGTGGAAAAGACTTGGCCCTCTTTTTTGGGAACTTTTTGAAGCTGAGGGCTAGTTCCTGGCTTACTACTTCCAGGACCCACCTGTCTGAAGTCACAGACTTCCAGGCCTGGAAGTAGTAAGCCAGCCTGCCTCACTGAAAATGGGGAGTCGACCCGGCTAACACATCAGGGGTGTCTGCTTGGGAGCCTAGACTGAGAGGAGGAGGAGTCACTGTTCATCCCCCTCCTGCCCCTCCCTCTAAAGAACCCCCTCTGTGGGAAGGGAGAGGAGGCCTGGGCTTGGTAAAAAGGCCTTTGAAAGGGCCTGCCCCTGCCCCTAGACTGCTGCTTGTGCAGAATGGCTTGCCTTTCCTTGGCCTGTGCACTCCTGTACTCATCCATTTTCTTCATGTAAGCCTCCGTCTGCTCCCCAAACAGAGTTACCCACTACAGGAAAATCCATAGCTTTAGTCTGGGTATCCTGTGAAAGGCTAGTACATCTGAGCCAAGCATGTCTTTTGAGAGACACAGATGTAGCCACGACTCTAGATGCCACATCATTGGAGTCCACAGCAGCATAAAATTGCATTTTGGATGCCTCAGTTCCATCAGTAGCCACCTCCTCCAGCTCCTTGGCTAGCTGGGGAGAGGACTGTTTAACCAGTTCCAGAACCGTATCCCATCTGGATTTCTGGTACCTGGCTGTGTAGGCCATATAAGTAGCCTGCCTGAGTCCCACAGAGGATGCCAAATACTGTTTTTGGCCATGGCATCCACTTTCCTGGAGTCCTTATCCAGGGGGTGTGAGCCAAAGGAATGTTAGCCCTGTCACAGGCTGCAGCCTGCGCTACCCCAACATGGCTGCAGTGACTATAAAGGAACTCCGCAGCTGAGCCTGATAACAAATACCTCCTGTCTATTCTCTTATCCACAGGAGGTATTGAATTAGGAGTTTGTAAAATTTTGTGTGTCTGTTTCCCCAAGGATTTATGAAGAGGGATAGACAACCTTTTGCACTCTGGGATGTCCATCATTTCCACAAAATCAAGCTCTTCATCCTCCTCCTCTGCGGCTTCAACCAAGGGAAGCTGCAGGGTTTCTGCCACCTTTTTGTAGAACAAAAAATGTGAAGGGGACTCAGACAGCCTGGAAGGAGAGACACCTGAGGGCCTGTCTGGGGAGATGTCCGGTTCAATGGGCACATCCAGACCCCCCTCATCATCATCGCCATTATCACCGGGATAGTCTTCGTCTCCCTCCCACTCCTCATAATAAGCATCTGGATCATAATCCTCCGGAGACGGATCCGACCGAACTGACCGCCGAACCGGCGGTACCGGTTCAGATGGAACCAGTCTAAGCGATTGAACGATGTTAACTGCTTTGGCTATTTCGTCCACGGTTGGAGAGTGCGACACAGGATCCGAACTGGCAGACTTGCGCTTCTTTTTTGATGGAACCGACCCCTCAGGGTCGGCTCTCCTTTTGCTCGTGGAGGTATCGCCTAGGTCAGTAGCCACCTCCTCACGTTCGGCCGCAACCGAACCGGGCTGGCCATCCAGATCTATGGACTTCTTGGCCTCCCTTTCCTTCAGCCTACTCAGTCTTTAGAGAGGATTTAGGAAAGTTTTTATAGATTTGGCAGTCTGACTTGAAGTGGTCAAACCCCAGACAATAAACACAGATGAGGTGGGGGTCAGCCTTAGCAAAGGCCTCCCCACACACAGTACAGTGTTGAAACCCAGTGGGACCGGTTTTCGTGGGTTTCTCAGACATGGCCACCCTAACAAATTACCCTATTGCCGCTTTCAAGCCAGGTAATACAATAACTGTTCGGTTACAAACCGTGTCACGGGCTTTTTAAAAGAACCAGCAAAAGGTCCAGTTCTTTTGAAACCGATCGGTACCGGAACACCACTCTAATCCCAGAAATAAAATTAAACAGAATGAACAAGGTCGGTTCCAAACCGGACTGACCGGAAAGAAACCAAGGAAAAGAACAATTTCCAACTTTTCACAAAATAAAACACAGTCACCACCTATCTACACACTACCTGTACCGTAGACAGAGGCTGGAAATCCGAAAATAACTAAAAAATATGTGGTTTAAACCGAACGCTTTACTTTTACCGAACCGAGCAGAGGAAATCTCCGGAGCGACTTCACTGTTAGGCAGAGTAAAGAAATTGACGGTTACACTGGGAAGTACCACAGAAAGAGGTTTGAAAACCGAGCTCGAGCTCAACGTTCTATGCTTCTGCATAGAGTTAACTCTTTCCTTTCCGGGGCAGTTCAAGTGCTGGGCTAACTGCATTATGTCTGAACAGAGCAAGACTTCATGTTGTTTGAAGATCAAGAATTATGGTAGGTACGTAATTTCCATAGCTTCCTGGACAAAGTCTCCACCATTCATTCACACTAATGGGAAAGTACCGAGCTAATAATCCCTCGAGCTGGGTGGCAGGAAAACTAAGAGCTCACATATTTAGGACAGAAGTCCGTTAAGGATAGTCCTGCCAAACGAAAGAGGTCATCTGGCATGGACACCCAAGGCATGAGTGCTTAACGAAAGTATGCACTGGGCTCCAGGTAGCTGCATTACAATTATCTGCAATGGGCACATTGCAGATTTCCGCCAGAGATGCCGCGATTGCTCTAGTAGAGTGAGCTTACACAATGCCTTCCAACTTAACCTATGCCATAGAATAGCAGTGGCAAAGGCATGCTACCAGCCACGCTGAAATGCACCTACTGTAATAGCGACAAGTTGACCCAGCCGGGTCTCGCTGAAGGAAACAAACAGTTGTTGAGCCTTGAAAATTTCTTTTGTTCTATCTAGATAGAATCACAGCACTCTTTTAACATCCAAGGAATGAAGGGTACGTTCCCCTTCATTCTGGAAGTTCGCAAAGTAGGTAGGCAGGACTAAAGGTTGGTTTAGATGGAATTCTGAAACAACCTTAGGGAGAAACTTAGGATAAGTGCTAAGAACTACTTTATCCTTGTGAAATAGTGTACAGGGGGTCTGTGACCAATGCATGTATTTCAGAAACTCTGCGGGCCAAGGTGATGGCCACCAGGAAGGCTGTTTTCCAAGTAAGGAATTTCAACTCGCAGGTAGCTAGAGGCTCGAAGGGCTTTCTAGTGAGCATGTCCAGCACAAGGTTAATGTTCCAGGCTGCGACTGGACGTCTGACAGGAGGTCTGGTATGCAGAATTCCTTTAAGAAACCTCTTAACTACAGGTAATTGAGTCAGTGGCAAGGAAAGTACCGGCTCATGATGAGCTGAAATAGCACAAAGGTGAAGTTTGACTGAAGAGTACTGCAGACCTGAATTTGAGAGGTCTAAAAGGTACTCCAAAACTTTATTTGGTGGGCAGGAAAAAGGGTTCGAAGAGGATTTTGCACACCAGAGAGAAAAACGCTTCCATTTGGCTGTGTAGGTTTTTCTGGTGGCTGGCTTACGCGCAGCCAAAAGAATATCTGAAACCCTAAGAGACATTGAACCTATTCACCTCTATCTCTTCAGGAGCCAAGCGTGAAGGCGAAGCGATCTCAGATTGGGATGGACCATGGGACCCTGTGTCAGAAGGTTTGTCTGAAGGGGAAGCGCCTTCGGAAGGGTTTCCGACAGACTGTTGAGCAGCGGGAAATGAAAATTATGTACCTACCATAATTCTTGATCTTCTCTTGTATCTTTACCATTCATTACTGCTGGGTGTCATCCGGAGGCACGCACTCACCACGGGTTTTTTTCCCCAGAGGAGTCGGCCAGTGGCTCCCGAAGTAACGCGATGCGTGATGCACAAGGGCTGCTGTTAGGTGCCACAGACCCTCCTCCATCCCAGTTCTGTTAGCCGGAGAAGCGAAATAAGGATAAGAAAAAGAGAGCGAGGCAAGTGAGCCGAGGGATAGAAAAAAGGAAAGGATATAAACTGAAAAAGGAATAAGCCGGTAGAGGACAGAAAAAAGAAGGTAATGCCTACACTAAGGGACCGCAGGGCTTCACTTCTGGGGCAGCTCCAAGGGAGGAACATATAGAGGAGAGAAGAAGAAGGAAAAGGGAAGAGAGGGAAGAGAAAGAGGGATGTTAGGAGGGAAGAACTCTGCCCGTTGAGAGATTGGTTTAAGGCTTATAAGCTCGGAACCAAAAACAAGGGAGCAAGGATCCCACATGATAAAATTGGAGAGGAGGTTCAACTGAACCGCTTGCACAGCTTGGACACAAAGGCAGATTCTCTACACCTCCCACCATCCCTAACCCTTTAAACTCTAGCTGAGAGCTCACAGACTGCCTAGGCAGAAATTCTGTTCCGGAAGGAGAGCGCCCAACTAGGAAGGGAAAAGAAGCCCACTAGCACCTTGTTAAGTGCTAACACAGAAGTGTGTGGGGGGGAAGAGCCCTACAGAGGGCACCCCTTTACGTAACGGATAGAGTGGGAACTCAATCGGACTTCCTGGGGGCAAGGCAAAGAACTCCAACTCAAGGTAATTGTAGTGCCAGGACTGCACCAAACCAGCAGAAGCTGACACAATAGGAGATTAAGACCTGCCGGAGGAGACCTGGAAAAAGGGGGGACTGAGCCATTTAAGGGACAGTCTCTTTAACTGTGAATTGAATAACATGGCTAAGAATGAGCCAAGAGGTCACTCCTAATATATGATATGTTTTTTTTTTTGGATTAAAGGCCAAGGGAGAAGGGGGAGGAACAAGCAGGGAGGGGGAGACGCCGAAGAAGGAGGCCCGTGAGGGGACGGTGGGTGGGAATCAGTAATGAATGGTGAAGATACAAGAGAAGATCAAGAATTACGGTAGGTATGTAATTTTCACATCTTCCCTTGTCAATCTTCACCATTCATTACTGCTGAGTGAGTACCAAGCCCCACCGAAGGGGGCCTGAATAGACCCTGAGGGAACAGGACCCACAGCATCCTACTGGAGGAAAGTAGGAAGGGGAGACCCCTAACCAACAGACTGGAACAGTCTAAGGTTGATGAGGACGAGGAGGTGTCCCCCATTGGCTGGGGGAGGGAGGCTGCCCTTGAAGAAGCCTCCTCACCCTGCAGGAGAACAGGCGGGTCCCCCGGAAGGCAGGACTAGTCACCCTATGCCGGGAATGGGTGATAGTCTGGAGAGACGAAGCCATGCCGTCCGCCTGATGCAGATCACTGTCCCTGCTAGTCTGGACGCTACCTCGTTGGCATCGTAAGATGCCCTCACTTGGTGCCTTGCAAGCTCCAGACCTTGTGCAGAGAGGGCAATGGCTTGTCTAGACTGCTCTGAGTCAGGCAAAGATGCCAGGGCCTGTGATAGCATTGACCACAGATGTCTGTTGTAAGCAGCATGGTGTGCCTGATAAGAACTGACACACATCAACACTCGACTTGAAGAGAAAACCCTTCGTCCCCACCGGTCGAATTCAGCAGAGTCTGGATCCGGGGGTCTGTTGTGTGCCAGGCACCGAGGCCTGGAAGGAGTGTCCAGGGATGTCAAGCCTGAAGGTGGGTGAGGCAGAGAACCTAGAGACTCATGGGGGGGCACAATACCGTCTCCTGCAGTCTGCCGGGGCTGGAGAAGGAGTGGCTGGAGACTGCCAGGTGCAGACAGACACTTCCTGGAAAGGGATTGGCCAGGAGGGCACCACTAGGTGGCGAGCGCTGAATTCGCTAAGGAATGCACGCGTCTGCCGCTCAGTATTGTCCCTATGAATGTAGGAGATGCGGAGCTCTGAAACCAATCTCGAAAGGAACCACTGATATTCAGTGAAATCAGCGTCAGAGGAAAGGTGGACGGAAAATTCCTTTTCCTCAGATGAGGAAGTCGAGGAGGAAGTGGAGCTCGAATGCTCAGAGGACTCCTGTGACGGAGGAGACAGGCAGAAAACATGTTTGTCCATGGCCCTGACGTAAGATGGGAAGGCCGCCGCAGTAGTTCTGAATGTTTCCTTAGTTAATGGTCCTGTGGGGCCCACATGGCCTGGGAGAGAGGGTGGTGGTTGCAGAGGGATGGGCGAAGGGCACCTAATAGCACATGCCTGGCCTCTGCCAGGGCTCTGAGATCCAGGTAGCGATGCCGCCAGACTTGGGGACCCTGAGATCATACCAGGTTGCACAGAGTCCCCGGCACCGCAAACGGTACCATAACCCAAAGCGGTACCATGAGCGGTGCTGCCCGAGTCGTTGGCGCCACGAACGGCGCCAAGACCCACGGTCACGACGCCACTGCCAGAGTCCCCGGCACCGCAGATGGAACCAGACTGCACAGCAAGGTCGGGCGAGATCAAGGGTCCACCATCACCAGGCCCTACCACCCGGGGCTGCGACACTGGGGGAGCCTGCACCTCCGTGGAGGTGACTGCTGGGACGGCGCCAACGGAGTGACCCTGGGAGGAATCACCCCATTCCCCCAGCGCCGAAGAAGAAACCTCCTCCTTGACAAGACTAGAAGTGGAGGAGGTTCCCTCCTCACCGGGCCGTACAGAGCCGGGAAGGGACCTGGAGGAAGGGTCAAGAGGTCTGGGCCCTCGGGCGACACCGTCTTCCGACTTTAAACAAGCGGATTTCTAACACGCGGAGATCCATGGAGAAACAGGCATCGCAATGATCCATATCATGGCAGGGTCCCAGGCACCTAAGACAAACATCATGACGGTCCATGACGGAAAACTGCCGGCCACAGGGGCACCGACGCATAGGGGCACGGCCCGCCTTAGTCTTGCGTTTTGCCCCCGAACCTGACATGATGCAATATTAATACAATAAACAGCAAAGCTCCCGATGTCGTCGAAATATCAAATAAAGGAACGATCTTACCAGACGACAACGTCAGGAACGAACCGGGATGAAGGAGCGGCATCAAAAAACACTATGCGGCCTATGACTCAGAAACAATTCAGCGACTCCGAGCAGCAGGTGCAGCCTCGATGGTGGGAGAAACAGAACTGGGATTGAGGAGGAGTCTGTGGCACCTAATGGCCGCCCCTCGTGCATCACGCAATGCGTCACTCTCGGGGGTGGAGCCATTGGTGCTGTCTTCTCTGAAAGAAAAAAAAAACTCCTGTGGCAGGTGCACACCTCTGGCTTACACCCAGCAGTAATGAATGGTGAAGACTGACAAGGGAAGATCCGTATCTGTTGAGGCCAGAAGGGAGCAATGAGAATCATTTTGTCCCCCTGAGGAGTACCCTCTGAATTAGGGGAAGAGGAGAAAAGGCATATAGAAAGCGTTTTGTCCACTGCAGCCTGAACGCATCCAGACAGAAAATGCCAGATCCTGGATTTCTGGAGCAGAATAGAGGCAGTTTTGCGTTGAGTAGGGATGCAAAAAGGTCCAGTTCTGGAGTTCCCCACTCTTTGAAGAGTGACTGAACAACAGTTAAGTTGAGAGACCACTCATGAGGATCTGTCTCTGTCCTGCTGAGACGGTTTGCCAGCTCGTTTTGTACTCCTGGCAGGTAAACCACATAGATTAGAGCCTTGTGCTCCAGGCACTATTCCCAAACTCATAGCTTCCCTGCACAATGGGTAAGAGTGTGCATCACCCTGCTTGTTGATGTAATACATCACTGCTTTGTTGTCCGTTTGAAGGAGAATGTTCTTGTGACAGAGTATGTCCTTCAAAGCTCGGACTGCATAGAGGACGGCTCTCATTTCCAGGACGTTTATGTGAAGTTGGGATTCGTCCTGAGTCCACGTACCTTGGGTGTGGAGATTCTGACAGTGAGCTCCCCACCCCATCAGGGACGCGTTCGTGGTAACAGAGATCTGATGATCCAGAGGAGCAAAGGGATATCCTTTTAGAAGGTTGTCCTCCTGCGACCACCAGGTGAGTGACCTCTTCAGAGGTACTGTTACCTTGATGAGAAAGGACTGAGGGTGAGTGGTTGGGGACCACTGAGTACGGAGCATCCACTGAGAGGTTCTCATGTGGAGGCGTGCTAGTGGTACAGTGAACAACGAGGATGCCATGAGACCCAGCATCCGCTGCATCGAGATAGCTTGAACTGATCTGTTTTCTCTGATGTATCGGGCCATCTGTAAGATATCGCTCCTTCTGTCCTCGAAAAGAAAAGCTTTCACACAGGAGGTGTCCAGAGGAGTTCCTATAAAGAGGAGTTTCTGGGAGGGCTGCAGCTGTGATTTGTTGAGATTTAACAGGACTCCCATGGACGTGAGGAAGTCTGAAGTCGTGGCTATGGCGTCCAGAGTTTCTTGTCTGGAGGGACTTGCTAGGAGCCAGTTGTCCAGATATGGAAACACTTGAATTCCGATTTTCCTGAGATGCGCCGCGAGAATTGCACACTTTGTAAAAACTCGCGCTGTTGAGGATGGCCTAAAGGGCAGGACTCTGAACTGATAATGTTGACCCAGCACCACAAACCTCAAGTATTTGTGGTGCTTTGGGTGTATAGGAATGTGTTGGTAGGCATCCTGCATGTCCAGGGAGGCTAGCCAATCGTGTTGATGAAGCAAAGGTAACAGGGTACCTAGCAATATCATCTTGAACTTTTCCTTGAGAAGAAACTTGTTTAGCTTTCTGAGGTCCAGAATGGGGTGCATGCCACCAGTTTTCTTCGGGACCAGGAAGTAATGGGAGTAGAAACCTGCGTTTCATTGATCCAGTGGAACTACTTATACTTCCCTGTTGTTCAGAAGGCCTTGTACCTCGGAAGCAAGAAGGTCTGACTGTACTGCTGACAGCCTGGGCTGTTGTTTGGGGGGATGATCTGGAGGGGTTTCTGAAAGACTGAGCGAGTACCCCTCGCAGATTATCCTGAGGACTCATTTGTCTGATGTTATGGATTTCCACTGGTTGTAGAACTGAGTCAGACGTCCTCCCACCACTGAGGAAGAGTCCCCCTTGGACAGCTGAGGTGTGACCTGGGCCAGAAACTCAGAAGGTGGCACTAGGCACTTTGGGGCCCTGTGCCTTCTGCTGCATTTTATTTTGCGGCTGAGGGGTGAGGTTTTTGTTAAAACCTCCTCTGCCTTTCCCCCGAAAGGACTGATGGTTGTGAAATTGACGCTTGTTGACACTCCCCCCTGAGGGGGCGGGTGTGGGTCGAGCTCTCTTAATGGCAGACCTAGTCTTCTGTGTGGCCTCCAGAGCTTGCTCTACTTAGGGCCCAAACAGATACATACCGTAGAAGGGTAAAGCCATGACCTGCTGCTGGGCATCATTTGTGAAGCCCTAAGTATGTAGCCAAGAATGGCGACAGGTGCAAATGTATGCTGCCGCCGCTCGGTGACCAGTATCAAAATCCATGCTGCTTACAACCTGCTGGTTGTTGGACTCGATGCCCCTGGTTATGGTCTGAAGTAGCTCTGAACTAGCCTTCGATTCGGGCAGAGCTTCTACCATCTGTTTGAGTGAATGCCAAAGTACATACTCATATTCGGAAAAATAGCCCTGGTAGCTGGCAATACGCATACCCAGGGTGGAGGCAGCAAAGACTCTCTTACCTAAGGTGTCTATTTTGCAAGATTATTTATTTATAGGCCAGGCTGTAGATGCCTGAGGAAGGATGGCCTTATCATTCTCTGCTAAGACTACAATGGGATCAGCAAAAGCCTGTGAGGCCAATATGGGTCGATCCTTGGGAGGAACATACTTCCTATCTATGGACTTAGCCACAGAAGGGATGAGAGCAGGATTGTTCCATACCATCTGGGAGAGGGTCTCGAAAGATGGTTGTACCGGAGGAGTTAAATCCATAGGGATCTCCGGGACATGTAGGTACTGGAGTCTTAAAAGCTTCCCAGGATCAATTTCTGAAGTCTGGAGAGAAACAGTAGAATTTAAATTTTTCAGCAGAGACTTAAATGAAAGGTCTTCGACCACAGACTCTGCAGCAGGATTGATCCCTGCTCCTTCAATGTCATCACCCAGCCGAAGATCTGGGTCAGGCTCAAAATCATCTCCTGACAGTCCAGGAGGAACTGTATGGACAGGAAAGGAGTGAAAATCAGTAGGAAAAGTAGAAGAGGAAGGAATTGGAGTCGAGAATCTCTGAATGCTGGACAGCACTTCACCAAGCCCTGGCGCCGATAAGGCATACGGTGCCAAAGACAAGGGAGCTGGCACCATCGGAAACAGCCCAGCACACGGCGCCAACAGAGGTCACGGCACTGAAAGAGCCTGCGGCACCAACAGAGCCCCCGGCACAGAGGACGGTGCCGACAGAGCCCCCGATGCTGAGGACGGCACCGACAGACTCCCTGATGCCTCAGCCAGCACTGAGTGCATCCCTGGCACTATGGATGATGCCGAGAGTGTACCAAGGTTCTGAAAACTGCGATTTGAAGAAAAAGGAGGAAATTGGCAGGAGATAGAGGCCTCACTGTGGCCCCCTGCGCCGTAGCCATGTGAGGGGGGGGACACCTGAGCGTGGAGTCGATGGCACCGAAGGAGGTGCCACATGACTAGGAAGGTCCAACCACCCTACCTGCTCTCTCGAAAGGCCTGAAGGCCTTGGAGTGTCCGGATCAGACAGCTGTACCAACCTCCGAGCCCACTGCTCCATAAGAGTGGCCCACTGTTGAAACTGCTCATCGGAGGCCCCTCCAAGAGGTGGGGACGGGCTCTGATGTCAAGGAGGTCGGCCACTGGAGACAGAAACCGGCGACTCCGACAGGGGAGGAGACCGGCGCCTGGCCCCAACGACCGACCGTCGACGCGCAGACATACCTGAAGGCGACCTCGAGGATGCCTTCTCTTTTTCGGACTTGTGGGTCGAAAAGTCGAGGTCGAACAGCGAGAATGGGACCGCTTTCTATGCTTTTGGGGACTGCCCATCTCCCCAAGCATCAGACCGTCTGCTGTCAGACCCCCGAGAGGGCGGCGGACGGACCCTCCGCCCAGCTGACTGAACAGCTTACACGAAGTCCCCTACCGTCACCTGACCCGCTCATGGTCGACTCCATCAATGGAGGGCTAAAGACTTCTTTCTGCATAAGTAAAATTAAATATAATCGGTACTCATTTCGAAGATAAATTACAAAACAATAAACTGAAAACTATGCTGCTAGTTTGAAGTTTGACTCCTGGCAGGCGAGCGATCTCACACTGAAGCGCACTTGACAGCGGGGAAAAAAGAACTGAGGCAGTTGGAGAGTCGACGCCGAGGTAGTCTTTACTGCATGAGCAATGGCACGCGGTGCCAGTTCCTCGCAGCTCCATCTCTGGCGCCAATCCTCTTGAAAAGTTTGTTCCCGCTGGGTCCTAGCACCTCCGCATAGATCCCATTAGTGTGAATGAGTGGTAGAGAGTTTATGTCCAGGAAGATCTGAGGCCCCAAAACCAGCATCCCGGCGTGACTCAAGGTTGATGTGGTAATGGGTAATGAAGGTGGTTGCTGACTTCCAGGTAGCAGCCCGATAGATTTCCTGGATAGGGATGTCCCTGGAAGCAGCCACCGATGCAGCGGTATGGCAGGTAGAATGAGCTCTTATCCCTCAGGGAGGCTCCATGCCCGCTAACTCATAACACAGACTTATGCAAGATGTAATCCACTTTGCAATAGTCCGTTTTGCTGCAGGTCTGCCAGAAGCGGCTTCAGCATAGGTGACAAACAGCTGGCGAACCTCTCCCCGGAATTCTGCCATCCTCTCCTTGTAATAGGAGAGGGATCATCTGAGGTCCAGGGTACGGAGCCTGTATTCAGCCTCTGAGATGTAATTAGGGTAGTATACAGGCAGAGTTAACACCTGGTTAAGGTGAAACTCTGACACCACCTTCGGAAGAAATTTCGGGTGGGGGCGTAGGACAACCTTGTCCCTGTGGAAGACCAGATAAGGGGAGTCCACCGAAGGCACCTGGAGCTCCCCTGTCCTCCTGGCAGACGCGATAGCCACCAGGAAGGCCGTCTTCCATGACAAGTGTGACAACACACACTTGTGCATTGGTTCTAATGGCTTGCCCATGAGCTTTGCCAGTACCAGCAGTAGATCCCACGGAGGTGGAGGTTCACGCACTGGAGGGGATATGCGATCCTGGCCTTTGAAAAAAACAGCCGACCACTGTCTCCTGCATCGTTAGCTGACCAGCCCATGCCAGGTAAGCAGAGACGGCTGCCAGGTGCACCCTAAGGGTCGATGACTGAAGACCCCCTTTGGACAAAGACCAAAGGTAGTCAAGAATTTTAGCCACTGGACAGGACAGAAGGTCCAGGACCTTGCCCTGACACTAAATGGAAAATCTTTTCCATTTGAAGGCATAACATTTCCTGGTTGATTCCTTTCTGGATGCCTCCACACAGTGAGGACATCCTCAGAAAGAGTCAAAGCCTGGAACTCTAGCCGCTCAGGTACCAGGCTGTGAGGTGCAGGGACTGAAGGTCCGGATGGTATACCTTCCCCTTATTGAGAGAGATCAGGTCCGGGCGTGCTGGAAGCCGCTCCGGGGGCCTGCAGCTGAGGCTGAGGAGATCTTGATACCAGAACTGGCACGGACAGTCTGGGGCTACCAGAATCACCTTTGCCTTGTCCCTCCCCACCAGCACCTTGTGGATCAAGGGAAATGGAGGGAAGGCATAGAAGAGGCCTGCAACCGGTCTGGGGTGGTCCACCATTAGAGAGTGTCCCACATCTTCAGAGTTACAGTGATCAGCTGGTCAAAATGACCTGGTGCTGTGTCCACTGGGTGGCCAGCTCCCATTGGAGGGGGCGCATGTGCCCCCGGGCCAAACAGACCACGGAGGTGCATGCCGCTATGTAACCCAGAAGGCACAGAAAGTCCTGGGCAGGGTGCAATTGCCCAACCAGAAATGACTGGGCAAAGGAGGAGAGAACCTCCGCCCTGTCCGCCGGGAGCCGAGCTCTGGCTTGACGAGAGTCGAGCTCTGCCCCAATGAAGCACATCACCAAAGAAGGCATGAGTTCCGACTTGGCCTTGTTGATCAAGAAGCTGAGTTGGGAGCAGGTCTGGAGGGCCAGGTCCCTAGACCTCTCCACCTGTTGCTGGGTGGGACCTGCTAAGAGCAAATCGTCGAGGTAGGGGTAAATTCTGACCCCCCCGATGCCTGAGATGGGCTGCCACCACTGCGATGCATTTGGCGAAGACCCGTGGGGCTAATGACAGGCCGAACGGGATGGCTCGGAACTCGTATAGGGTCCCTTCGGCTCTGAAGCGGACACCGCCAATGAGACGGATGGATTGGGATGCAAAAGAACGCATCCTGCAGATCCAGTGAACAGAACCACGTTTCGCTCCAAGGATAGTATGATCTGTGACAGAGTGACCATCAGAAAGGTGCATGACCTGAGATACTGATTCAGGTCATGCACAACTAGAATGGAGCGCCAGCCCCCCGTCTGCTTGGGCACTAGGAAGTACCTGGAGACAAAGCCTGGGTCTGCTGGAGAATCCGCCACTGGAGCTACTGCCTCGAGGAGGAGCTGAGCAATGTTGTCTCAGAGAGCCGACTGAGTATGGACAGATACTCTTTCCTCCCGAGGGGCGCGGGCTCGGCTTGGAGGGTGCTGCTTGAATTCCAGAGGCAGTCCATGACCAACCACTTCAAAAACCCACCTGTCCGTGGTGATAAAGGACCAGGCAGAAAGAAAGTGGTGGAGCCGGACCCCCACGGGAGGACCCAGAGTTGGCGTGACGGGAGAGGGGGTGGCAGCCCCCGGCCCATCACTGAGCAGGCTTGGAGAAGGAGGATCCAGGACCTGAACCTCAGCCTCCTTTACGAGCCTGGGAGGGCCCGGGGGCGCCAAGCTTGAGCTTGCTGCTGTTGCCCTCCTTGAAAGGAGGGTTGCTGTGCCGCAGGGGAAGATTGCCGAAAAGGTTTCTTCTTCTTCTGCTGTTTCTTGCTCGAAGAACCTTTAGCAGAAGTAGAGTCCAAGGCGGCACTGGACTGCTCAATACGCTGAAGGTGAACAGCCACACCTGAGCCGAAAAGGTCAGTGCCCAGGAAAGCCACATCAGCTAGTTTGTGCTGAGTATCTGCCAGGAAAGAGGAGAGTCTCAGGCAAGCCCTGCGACGAGAGGCAACTGCGGCTGCCATTAAGTGGGCACAAGAATCTCCACTGTCCAGGGCTGTCTGAAGCTGCTCTTTGGCAACAGCCCATCCCTGATCCCGGACCTGCTTGACCGTGGTCTGCATGTCCGCGGCTAGGTGTGGGAGGACTTCATCCAAAGACCCCATGAGGGCATGGGAGAAGTGTGCCATGATGATGGCCGAACTTGCCTGACGAAGGCCTAAAGATGAGGCCGCATAGACCTTTTGAGCTGAATGATCCAAGAGTTTGGATTCTTATTCGGGAGGTTGGTCAGTGTCGGCAGAACTGCCAGTACGCCAGAACACAGAGGCGGTCATGAGGCTCTAGGCCGAAGGGTGCTCTATGATCCCCACAAGGGACCCCATGGCCACTGCAACTTGTGGGCCATGCGGGCACACGGAGCTAGACAGGATGCAGGGCGCTGCCAAAGTTCTAAGGCCAGGCCAACTATGGCCTCGGCCACAGGAAAGGCCTCTGTCGGGGTATCCCATCTCTTGAGGATGTCCGTGAGAGGGTACTCTGCCTGTTTCTGGATAGGTTCCAGGGGCATCCCTGTAGATTCAGAGATGAAGCGAAGAATGCCCTGAAAGGACGAAGGACCTTCCTTCATCTCTATCCCACCAGGTGATTCGTCATCCTTGGGATGAGAATATAGGCTGGTCTCATCCGAAACCGAGGAATCTGGATACAACGGTCGACTGCTCAGGTCACCTTTGACCAACCATGGGCAGTCCGGGGTGACAGTGACCGAAAGATGCCGGGGAAGCCTGGTGTCCGGTCTATCTTCCTTAGAAGGAGCCCCTCCCACAGGCTACTTGGGCAGTGGTTCTACCACGATCAGAGGAGAAACCAGTTTAGGCCGAACCAGAGGTTTCAACGGCTCCACGGGTGGGGGAGCCGACTTAATCATCTCCGAAGGAGTCGGCTTCAGCCTGGGAGGTGAAAGCCAAGTAATGGCCGGGGTAGAAGCCGGGGTCGGCTTGTGCCCGGACAAAATCAGCTGTTGTCACAGGAGGTCCTTGTAGCACCGGAGTTTCCGCCGGAGCCTCTCCTCATTCGAGGACGACCGATGGCGTTGCCTCTTTTTTGAGCGCTTGTGGCTCTTCCTTGGCTTGTTGGTCGAGGGGGTCCTAGACCTCAATCGAGATCAGAAGGGCCAATTCGGTCACTCGGGAGACACCGGCGGGACCAGTGATTTCCCAGGGTCGGGGACCACTTCCTTGAGGGGATTCCCAGTGGGCTTGGGTCTCCTCATCGAGGAAAGAAAGGACCGCAGTCCGATTGAGAGAGTCGTCGACTGGAGTCGGCGACAATGGGTTGATCAGGTCGATGATTATTTCAACCTTGTCGATCGACACTTCAGTTGACTGGCCAGAAGGCAAAGCCGAGAAGCCAGCGGCCGAACAGGCAATTTCGACTGAAGTCGAGACTGCCGGTTCCTGGGACCGAGATCTCTCCCGATCTCAAGAACGTGTCCGCTGAGATGAAGACGATCCCGGGTCCTTTTCCCACTTACGGGACCGAGAGGAGTGTGTGCCCCCGGGACCCTCTCTCTTAGTTGGGAGAGACTGACACAACTCTCGGAAGGAACCTGAGAAGGTGGAGTCCAGGTTGAGCGGAACAAAGAAGCTCCAAGAGGAAGATTCCCCAGCACGAGCCGCTTCCTCCTCGAAGGCTTGCATGCATTCCAATTGCTTGGCGGATCCCGCGGCTGCAGAAACTGCCCACCGAGCCGCCTTGTATTTCACCGGAGGGTTCCGTCTTCCTGACCCCCCCAACTTCAGGCGTGCGAGATGGTCATCGAGGACGTTAGGGTGAAATGCAAGATAAAAATTGCATTTTGAGGTGTCATGGTCGACACCAAGCAATAGACGCATGCGGTGTGGGGATCGGTGCACAACATTTAATGGCCGCACGAACACCGGTGAAATCCGCGGGAAGACTAGTCTTCCATAATCGAAGATAAGCAGTCGCGATCGCTAATGCGAACTAGACGAATTTTCGGAATAACCGAAGGTTTTGAAGCCGGGGCCTACAAAATGTGGGAGCATGAAGGAGGCAACCTGAATCTTTCGACGGAAAGGAAGATCTGACGTCGTGGGGCAGAGCCGAGGGTTATACCACCTGGGTGGGTGGGAGGAGCTAGCTTGAAGACTTCTGGTGATCCTTAAAGGGGAAAGGGACATGCCAATAAGTGTGGATGAACAACATATCCACAATCCTAGAACCTAAGTTTGTGGCAATTGTAAGAGAAATGTGGTGGCGTCGACCACGCACTCGGAGGGGCAGGCCGAGGTCCAATAATGAGGATAATACCATTTGATCATCTGTGACTACACCCTGCTTCCAGGTCTGAGAAGAGATTGTGACAGTAGTTAAAACATAGTTTGGTGCCTATATGTTGCTGTCTGGAGCCTTAAAGTTTGGCTCTTGATTGCAGCCAAATCTGCTTGGTTTTAAATGGGCATACCAGTTTCAAAGTAAACCAGTGACAGCACCTGTGACACGTGAAAGGTCCCTCTTGGGTCTCCTTTCCTTTTGTTTTGTAAGGCGAAATACTTTAAAAATACTCAGTAGTGTGGGGACCTGCTACTGGGTCTTGCATACATGTCTGTTATGCTGTAAGTCCAGTAACATGGCACTGTAGAACCTTGAGGTATTGGTTGTGGAGCAGAATTTAACTACTGCCATATTTCAGTTGGTGAGATTTAAAACCACAGGGATGTGCATGAACTGCACTTTATTTAAAAGGGTACCTGGGAGTGATGATGCAACCAGACCACTAGCTGGTCCAGACAGATAATGAGTCTAAATTGTAGAATGATTTGGGATGGATTCCTGATTATGCTTGTTCAAAGTTAATTCTAAACTGTTGGTTTTAAATGCAGCAAGTAGGCAGTAAGAAACTTTTAAAGTTTTCCATAACAAACAATTAACGCCACAAGGACGTGCCTAATTGAAATGGGCACTACGGCAGCAGTCCCCGACTCCCATGATGTGCCACTAACCATACACTCTCTCTCTTGAGAAGTTTTTTTTTTTATCATTACAGGAGGCATACAGCTCCTGTAAAACCTTGGTACAGCGTAGTGCTTAAAGGCTCTGCAAATATGAATCTAGAGACCTGAGTTTGAATCCCACCTGCCACTACTTGCATACTGTGTGACCTTTGGCAAGTCACCTGACCTCCTTGTACTCCCAGGTCACACCCCAATACAAGCTCAGGCTTGGTGTGCCTCCTAAATAAACAACTCTTTTTCTCTTTTATGCAAGTTTTTTAGATCACACAAACTGGTAAATCCTAAAATGTTACTTTTTCTACACAAGCATATGCTTTGTACTTGTACTATATCCGGGGCATTTTCTGGGCTTGCTGCCAGTATGCTCTGGCTTATCTTTTACCAACGCCAACTCTATGTATACTGTTCTTTCACAAAGGTTCATTTTAGCACAGCTTCTTTCCTCAGTACAATACCATGCAAATCCCTATGCCAAGGCAATCAGTGAGTGGGGGGAGAGACTCGACTGCCTAACACCCCAGCATCTATAACAAGCCGTTTAACAGCTCACAGAAAAAACAAAGCAAGGTCACCTGCTACTCAGTTTTAACTGCTAAAGAAAAATATTACAACTGTGTTTTTCAGATATTTATTTCTGCAGTACCTACTGTGCCCATGGGACACACCAGGGGGCATGTAATCCAGAAATCAGTGACCTCCCAGATCAATAGGAAGATTCTCCCAATCATTTTGACTTGTTTTAACCTTTTTGTTATAGGCCTGAATGTTACCAACTTTACATGTAAAATAAAAATGTACGTACACAATGCCATGAAATACAACTATTGGCATTAATCTGGATTTTATATAACTTAGCGGACATTGTTTCCAAAACTAAAACAAGAGAAAATGGGACACCTTTTCTCTGGTTTTATTTAATTTTATTTGATTTTCATGAATTGAGTAATGTGTGGCTAGCAGCCACAGGTCCAACTACCCTACCTATGGCACATTTGGCAGAGGTAGCAACAAATGTTAAACAATACTCCTGAAGGCATACATCTGCATTTTTAAAATTAATGCTAACCTGTCACACAGAAAACGTCCAAAAGACCCTATTGGTGTGTTTTGTTTTTCTTTCTCCCTCAGGAAGAAAAGTGTCCCTCTAGCCAGAGACTGAATCACTATACGAAATAAGACCCACCCCTCCAGGAGGGGGGCGACAACCAGGAAGGGCCCACCTACCATCATGAATTCTCTGGTAAAGTATGGAAAAAAAACCCAGTACCCTATCAGTATCTATTCGGCATACACCTTTTAAGGTGACTAATTGGCAAAAGAGATTGCCAGAACATTTGTGGTTGAATGTCCACACCTCTGCTGTAAATAGAGTGCCATCTGACATCTATGCAAAACTGTTACAGGTAAATTTAGTGGGAATTTACTAATTTGTTGCCTAGCCTCTGCTCCAGCATTGGCCAACCCAAAGCAAAATCCTTCCATTACTACAATAACCAAGCTGACTCTTTAGCCAAAGAAAGAGCTCGAAAGGGGGAGATATAGACCATGCCTCCTTCCAGTGCAACACCTACGGTGGCTGCAAACAACAGAAACAAAGAAGCCCCTCTGGACCTGACTGAGCCACAGATGGTGTATCCAGAAATGAAGGAGGTATACCAATATCCCTCCAAAGTTGCAAAACAAGAAATGTCTTCAAATAATGTATTTCTTGCTTAAAGTTTGGAAAAGGTCCAATGTACTTTTTGTCAAGTGCGGTGGCAAAAACAGCACAACACCTATTCACAGGTGACTTCATGCCAACCAGGCCTGGTGCAAGGGCTCTAAGCCCTTAATAAGTAATCAGCTAAGCTGGGGAGGGGGGCTGTACCTTCACCTTTTCCTTCTTGTCTTCATAGGACAATGCAAAAGACTTCAGCTGGCCAATAAGAAATATCTGCCTTTTCAGACATATATAGGCCCCACCTAATTTATCCATGGTTCCAGACAGTGTATCCTGAAAAGGCCATGCCAATCCTAACCATAATGCCTAGCAACGCAAAGTGCTAGGCCCGCTTTTTCAAATCCACAAACACAGAGAGGTGGGATAGCAAAATAATTCTCCTTTAATAAAAAAAAAAAAAAAACACACAGCACCATGTGGTTCCACAAACTTAATTGTATACCCACCCTCTGCAACTCATCCCACCAGGTGCCCAACTAACTGTTTATACACATTGAGACACCACCACCTTTCAACCACAGCCTTCACAAGGCCTTACCTGAAAGCCAGGCTGCAGTTTACATTCCTAAAACTCATGTTGTAGTGCACTATGCCCAATATGGTCATTGTGCCATTGCAAATATGTTTGGGTTTCATGCTATTATGTTTTTACATATAGTTGCAGCTTATCAAGTTTAAGCTCAGAAAACTACTCCACATCCAGGGATGTTCCACTTTAAAATGCCCTCAGCAGGATGTGGGTGTAACAGGCCTGGTGGGGAGTGTATTCGGACCCTTACCCAAGGCCGAGGAGTTCAGAGACCTCTATATCCAGGATGAAGAATGGAACTCAGTGAGCAAAATAACATTCTTTTCTTATATACTATGATAATTGCTATGGTAACTTTTGCCTAGTGCGTACTTTGGTGTTACAAATACTTTGCTATTGGCTAATACAGTAGGTGGCTCCTGGTCTTGTACAGTTATCAAAGATATACATAAAATAGCAAGCTCAGTAGCTTGTAATACAATAATACAATGTAGTTTGTGTAGCAATCCACAAGGTGGTGCTGCAGACCATTTTTATTTTTATTTTATTTTAGTCTTTGGTAACCGGGTAAGGCCCACTAGGCACAAGTGACTGTTTTCAGGGGCGACCTGGGAGCACTGGGCGGTTAAGTGACGTGCTGAGCATCCACTGGGTTGTCCTCATATGCAGTTGTGTCAAAGGCACTGTGAAGACTGAGGAGGCTATCAGGTCCAACACGCACTGCACGGAGTATGCTTGAACTGACTTGTTCTCCGTTATGTAATGCACCATCTGAAGGATTGCTTTCCTTCTGTCTTCTGGAAGAAAACCCTGGCTCTTATGGTGTTCAGAAGGACCACGATGAAAAGTAGCTACTGAGAGGGCTGATGCTGCGACTTCTCTAGATTCAACAGGACTCCCATGGAGTAAGGAACTGAGAGGCCATGACCACTGCTTATTCAGTTTCCTGCCTGGAAGGACTGGCTAGAAGCCAGTCATCTAGACAGGGAAGGACCTGGAGTCAGAGTTTTCTTAGGCAAGCTGCAAGGATGCCAAAGCACTCTGTAAAGACTCGAGGCACCGAGGAGAAACCAAATGGCTACACTCGGAATTGATAATGATGACTCGGAACCATAAGGCGGAGCAATACCTGGTGGTTCGGGTGAACCACGATACGCTGGTAAGCATCCTGCATGGCCAAGGAGGCTAACCAATCCTGTGGCTAGAGGAGTGGTGGTAGAGTTCTCTGAGAGATCTTACTTTTTTTTTTAAACACTTGAAAAGTTTATTGAAAATAACCTTATCTTACAATCATTTTAAAACAAAAGACAGTGCATACTGCAGACAGAATAACAACATTGACGCAAATAAAGTTAACTTTCGGTGTAAGTCAGAAACCAATTATAAATATTAACAAGGAAAACTACATGGGTCTGCAAGATTAAGAATATATCTAGTTCCATGTACGTTAAAAACAATTGCACAAATATCATTTACAGCTAAATGACAAACATTCTTTAAACTTATAAATTATATAATCCAATTAGTTAAAGTTCATTCCTCTTTGGCAGACCTAAGTGTGAAAAACTGAAGCAAGCTTATGAAGTGTTACGGCTTTGTAATAACAATCATGTAACTCTCCATTAAAGTCAAAGAAGGGAAGGGAATGAAAGAAAAAATTACTCACCTTAGTAATGTTGTTTCTTCTAATGGAGTCTTGCTATATTATGACATATGCAGTATAACCCCAGGTTAGAACTGCTCTGGAGGTGAAAGAGTTAACTTCCATGCAGAGCATGGAATCTTGAGCGCCAGCTCGGATGAACACTCTGTCTGTTGAAGCTCAAACTTAAACTGTCAGATCTTTAAGAGCAAAACTCACTAAGGTTCTGTGTGGAAGCCGTAAACCTACACTAGCCGCTGGCTACTAACTACAAAAACACCTTTTTGATCTTGATCCCAAAACAAAGACTCAAGTTGGGGGATTCAAGAGGAACTTAAGCATAACACCTAAGCACCCAAGGAGGGTGAAATAAAGTGCCAACATTGCACTGCCCACCACCTCCCAAAAACAGAGGTTCTGAGAGGGGCAGGCTGGTGGGGGGGGAGGTCATAATATAGCAAGACTCCATTAGAAGAAACAACATTACTAGGGTGAGTAATTTTTTCTTCAAACATGAAGTCTTGGTATATTATGACATATGCAGACTACATAGCAGTACCTCCATGGAGGAGGGACAGAACCTACTTGGGAAATAGGCTCTGAAGCACAGCTGTGCCAAATCGAGCATCACTCCTAGCCTGGATATCCAAGGAGTAATGCTTACTAAAAGTGTGAACTGTTTTCCAGGTAGCTGCTTGACATATCTCTAGGATAGGAATGTCCCTTGCAGCAGCCAGAGACGCAGCTGTACCTCTGGTAGAGTGAGCCCTCAGGCCTGAGGGAGGAACCTTACCCAGTTTTTGTAACAGAATTGGATACAAGAGACAATCCACCTGGCAATAGATCTTTAGTGGCAGGTTTCCTTACCAACCTCACCATAAGTGAGGAACAATTGAGGGATTCAACCTGTGACCCTTGGTACGTCTCTATAGTAACTAAGGGCTCTTTTGACATCTAAACTGTGCAATCTCCTCTCACCAGAGGAGGAATGGTCAGTGAAGTACACAGAAAAGAGACATGGATTGATTAAGGTGAAAGTCTGAAACCACCTTAGGCAAAAACTTCCTGTTAGTCCTGAGGACTACCTTATCTCTATGAAAGGAGATAAAATCAGGCTCCACTGATGAGGCTTGTAGCTCACTTATGCGCCTGGCAGAGGTGATGGCTACCAGAAACACAGTTTTCCAAGTCAAGTACTTCAGCTCTGCTGAAGACAATGGCTCAAAAGGGGGTTGCATAAGCTGAGCGATGCAAATATTAAGATCCCAAGCAGGGGCAGGATCCCTAAACGGGGGATTGGTGTGAAGCAACCCTTTAAAAAACTTGGAGAACACAGGGTGAGCTGAGAAAGAAGAGGGCTTACCTGCTGACAAGAAGAGAGACACAGCTGCCAAGTGCACCTTTAGGGTAGCTGGCCTCAGCCCCAAGGAATTCAAATGCACCAAATAATCCAGGATCGTGGGCACACCAGCAGATTCTGGGAAATATGTTTACCAGCACACCATATGGAAAATCTCTTCCATTTTGAATTATAGGTAGCCCTGGTGGAAGGCTTCCTAGAGGCCTTCAAGATATCCAGTACACCTTGAGAAAGGTGTAGGTCAGCAACTCTAACTCTTCAAGAGCCAAGCCTTGAGATTGAGAGATTTGAGGTCTGGTACCAAACTCTCCCTGGGCACAGGTTAACAGGTTGTGATTCCTGGAAGGCATAGGGAGGGTGGACTGCTAAGGACATGAGGAGGGGTACCAGGGCTGCCTGGCCCAATCTGGAGCGATCAGGATCATCTTGCAGGATTGAGATCTGATTCTGACTAGCACTTTGAAAAGAAGGGGAAGGGGGTAAAGACAGAGAAACTCCTTCCCAACTGAGAAGGAAGGCATCCAGAGGGACTGAGCCCAACACTGGGGCCTGCAACAAAAAAGGGAAGTTGGTGATTGTCTGGGGCTGCAAAGAGATCTATTTGATGGAGTGCCCCATCTGGCAAATATTACCTCCAGTACTAGGGGATCCAGTGCCCATTCGTGATGGCCCTGGGAAATCCTGCTGAGAGCATCCGCTAGGACATTGTCCTTGCCTGGGAGGTGAACTGCCGTAAGGGAGGCATTCAGAGAATATACCAGAGACCACAACTTCATTGCTTCGGTGCACAAGGCCGTAGACCGAGTGCCCCCTTGCTTGTTGATATACCACATTGTAGTGGTATTGTCTGTTCTGACCTGAACTACCTTGTTCTGGACAGCTGTGGAGAAAACCTGAAGTGCTAGAAAACTGCCTGAGCTCCAGCAAATTGATGTGGAGCAGGGATTCCTGAGGGACCACAGCCCTTGGGTGGAAAGGCGCCCATGTGAGCTCCCACCCCAAGAGGGATGCATCTGTAGTAAGGGTCAAGGAATGAGACTGGGGAGTGAAGGAACCCCTGTCTCAGATTGTTCTGATCCTGCCACCACTGGAGGGCCTGGATCAGGTTCGAGTCACTGGAATCAATTTGGTTAGGGGATCCGTCCTTTGAGACCAAAAGGCTCTCAAATGGAACTGAATGTCCCTCATCTGAAATCTCGCTCCCTGCACTACTGCTGTAGAAGCAGCCATGTGCCCCAGGAAAGTACAGTTACGTAAGAACTTACCGTAACAGTAGATCTTCGAGAACAGCTCTTGCAGCAGGTTACA
The DNA here is from genome assembly GCA_016271365.2 of Neoceratodus forsteri. Classification (NCBI taxonomy): domain Eukaryota; kingdom Metazoa; phylum Chordata; order Ceratodontiformes; family Ceratodontidae; genus Neoceratodus; species Neoceratodus forsteri. The sequence goes on from CM057453.1 coordinate 1,433,776,877, forward strand.
CCATTAGGACTGAAGCCGGCAGGCGTCAGGACCCCACGGAAAAATTCTAGCTAGCTATCTTCAGCGGGGACCGCCCCCGACGTCGGTCCCGCCTCCGACGTCAGGTGTGGTACATAAGGGGGCGGTCCCGCCAGATTCCTCTAGTTCTCCCGCCGAGACTCCCGGCCACAGGATGACATCAGAGTGGAGACCGAGGATCCACTGTCAGAAGAAAATAAGGAGGAAATTCTAAAAGAAAAGGGCAAAGCCATGCCTCCTCCAAGGGGGAAGGTGGAGCGGATACCTGCTGTAAGAGCTGTTCTCGAAGATCATCTGTTACGGTAAGTTCTCACGTGAATCACCATTTTACTGAGACACAGCTCTTGCAGCAGGTTACACCATTAGGACTGATTCCCAAGCAGTAATGCTGCCAGAAATTCGGGAGGAGGAAAATAGGAAATAAATTCCAGGTCCTGAACCTAGGACAGGAGACCCTGTAGCACCGCCAGGCCGAAACCAGCCCTTCGCCGAGAGGCCATGCCCAGGCTATAATGCCTGATAAAGGTATGCACAGAACTCCAAGTGGCTGCAGCACATACAGCAGAGGTGGAGACGTTTCTGAGTGCTGCAAAGGAGGTGGCCACACCTCTAGTAGAATGACCCCGGACTGTGCCTGGGAGGGGCTTTTGTTTTATATCATAACAGTAAGAAATACACTGGACAAGCCAGCGAGATAGGGACTGTTTGGATATGGATTGGCCCATCATTCTCTCAGAGAAGGAAACGAAAAGCTGCTCAGAACTACGAAAAGATTTAGTTCTGTTGAGGTAATACCTCAGGCTGCGGTGAACATCCAGGGTGTGAAGCAGAGCCTCTCCTCTATTTGAGTAACTCGGGAAGTAGACCGGAAGGTCAATAGCCTGGTTCAGAGTGAGTGAAGAGACCACCTTAGGCAAAAATTTAGGGTTCGTCCTCAGGGATACTCTGTCCAGGTGGAAAACTAAATAAGGCTCTTTGCACATAAGAGCGTGAAGTTCAGATATTCTTCTCGCCGAAGTAACAGCAACTAAAAATAACATTTTTCACGACAGAAAACGTAGCTCGCAATCCGCGGCAGGTTCAAAGGGGGGGAGCGTGAGCTGTTCCAGGACAAAGAACAGATCCCATGGAGGCACAGGGTCCCTAATAGCAGGCCTAAGGTGTAACACTCCCCTAAGAAATTCCCGAGAGGCGTCCAATTGAGCCACTGTACGATGTCCCACCGGGAGGTGATAGGCCGAAATGGCACAGAGGAGCACCTTAATAGAGGAGTAGGCTAGACCCGAATGAAAGAGGGAGAGCAGATAATCCAAAACTACTCCCACAGGACAACCTAAAGGGGAAAAATCGCGTGCTCGCGACCATAAGCAAAAACGGCGCCATTTCATGGCGTACGTCGCAAGCGTTGCCGGCTTTCTGGCTGCAGAAAAAACCTCTGCAACCTCTTGCGAGACCCCGTGACGCAAGATGGCTATGTCTCTAGGAGCCAAGCATGCAGGTTCAGTGAACGTAAGTCCAGATGGACAAGTGAACCTTTCTCCTGAGACAGGAGGTGACAGCTGAGCGGCAACGGGAGCGGGGGTTCCCAAGATAGTTGCACCAACAAAGGGAACCAGATCTGTCTGGGCCAGAACGGGGCCACCAGGATCATGAGTGCGTGCTCCCTGCGCAGTTTGAGAAGAACTCTCTGGATCAACAGGAAGGGAAGGAAAGCGTAGAGGAATCTGTTCGCCCAGGAGAGGGATAACATGCCCGCCAGAAAACACCAGGCCCTGGATCTAGCGAGCAAAAATTGGGCAGTTTTCTGGATGGGGATGCTAACAAGTCTAGTTCTGGAATTCCCCATCAAGAAACAGATCCGCTGCTACGCCTTGAAGAAGTTCCTACTGTGGACTCTGGCCTGGGATCACCAGGCCGCCTGCAATCGTGTTGTCCACCCCGGAACGCGGCACAGTGATCAGATTTGTGCCGCGGTCCGACATTCCAATCCCACACCCTCATGGCCTCCCTGCAAAGGGGTAAGAGGTGCCTCCTTGTTTGTTGAGGTAATACATCACCGTTTGTCTGTCTGAAGCAGAAGAGTACACGGTGGGATTACTGACTGAAAGGCCTGCAGGGCATAGAGAACCGCCTCATCTCTAGGACACTGATATGCAGATGAGCTTCCATCGGGGTCCACGTACCCTGGGACTTTACCCCGTCCAGGTGTGCCCCCCACCAAAGACCTGAGGCATCCGTGGTGACGGTTACCTCCCGGACGATGCTACAACGGGACGCCAGTGGAGCGAACCTGGACTAGCTCACCACTGCCAGTCTCGAATCACAGAATTCGTGATTCTGACCGGATGCTGCAAGTGGTCTTGCCTTTGGCCCCATTACACTTTGAGCATCCACTGAGTTACCCGCATGTGGAGCCTTGCGAAAGGGACAGTAGGAATGGCCGCAGCCATGTGTCCGAGCAAGCGAAGGACCGACCTGGCAGGTACAATCTTGTTCGACGATAAATCCTTTATGAGGGATCTGATGCGCTCCGCTCTGTCGTCCGGAAGAAAAGCTCTTCCCTGAACAGTATCCAGTACTGCACCTATAAACTGCAGTTTCTGCGACGGTACCAGGAGAGACTTCTCGTAATTTATGAGGATGCCCAGAGACCGGAACAGGTCCTGGGTGCTCTGAACTGCATGCAGCAACGCCTCTCTGGAGGCGGCCATGAGAAGCCAGTTGTCCAAGTACGGGAACACATAATGGCCCTGTCTCCTCAGAGACGCTGCCACGACTGCCATGCACTTGGTAAAGACCCTTGGTGCGGATGACAGTCCGAACGGAAGAGCTCGGAACTGAAAGTGGTGGTCGAGAAACTCGAAGCGCAGGAACCTCTTGTGCGCCTGAGCTATAGGGATATGCAGGTATGCGTCCTGCATGTCTAGAGACGCTAAAAGGTGTCCTGTTTCAGCATGGGAATAAGACCCGAAGAGTCACCATGGAACTTCTTGTAGCGACCGACACGTTGAGGTCGCTGAGGTCCAGAATCGGACGGAGGTCCCTGTTTTCTTTGGAACCAGGAAGAAGTGGGAATAATATCCTTGTCTCTCTGGTTCTCCGGGACGCACTCTATCGCTCCCTTTCGCAGGGCGCGAGTACTTCTTGCCAGATCAAAGCTTTGTGCTGACCCGGATACTGGGAGAGCAAAGGAGGCCTCGAGGGTGGCTTTCCTGCGAATTCTATAAAGTGGCCTAGACTGACCAACTGAAGAACCCACCTGTCGGTGGTTATAGTCTGCCATCCTGGCAGGAAGTTCGCAATGCGACCCCCGACTATGATTTCCCGTTGATCCTGAGGGGCGGGGGCCGGAAAGGAGTCAGGCTGTGGCGGCAGATGGGCCCGCTGGCTGGGCCGGCTTAGGAGAACGCTGACCTCGGCTGGCGGGCTGTTTCCCTTGGGCTCTACGGAAGCCGGAGCCCTCTGATGTGGAGCGGAGCGGGCTGCTGCCTTCTGTCTACCACAAACGCTTTTGTCCTTACGAAAGGAAACAAGCTTGGGTCGGTACATGGCCTGAACCGACCTTACCACTTTTCTCCGCTCTTGAAGTCTGGTAATGATCTTCTCCGGGATTACCAAACAAGACTTCTCCTCAAAAGGAGCGCCCATAATATTCTTCTGGACGTCTGGGTAAAACCAGAGACGCAGAACCAGGAGTGTCTCTGGAGGCATACGCCAGCTGCTGCTCGGGCCGATGAGTCCGCTGGAGTCGTGACGTCGAGCACTTGGGTCCCCACGCCTGAACCTGTGACGGAGGAACTGAAGCATCTCCTCCTTCTGCTCACCTTCAGGCAATTTTTCAGCCGCTTTCAGACCCTGTTCCCACAAAGCGTTCTGGAACTGTACCATGTGGGTTAAATAGTTCAAGGATCTGATGGCGCAGGTAGCGGAAGCATACGTCGGCGCCTACCCAACGCTGGCCCAACTGCTTGGACTCTGGGTCCGTGGCAGGGTGCTCAAATGTTGCGCCTCTGTGACCGTCCGGTGAGGCTGTGATGACCAGAGAATCGGCCTCAGGCTGCTGCGTCAAGTACTGGTCTTCCTTAGGAGCCTTGTACAAGCGATCAGCTTTTTTCGGCATCGCCGGGAGCGAATGTGGACGCTTTCACGCTGCCTTGGTGACGTCCACAAAAGTGTCCACCAAGGGCTGTACCATCACAGGCTTGGGGTCCTTCTGCCGAAGATATTTGGCGAGGCGTATCCTTTCGGGGTCTAGCTCTTCTGCATCCCATCCCATGTTCTCTTGTATGTGTCTCATAATATCAAGGAACGAAGGATCATCTGGAGGAGATTTAGGTATCTCACGTGGGTCAGGAGAAGGGATGGAGAGTGGAGATGGGGATCTAGAGGAAAAGTAGTCTGATCCCGTGTCCTCTGTCGAAGGCGAACGTCGGTGTCTCCTGGATCTCTTGGGGCTGGGTGACCCAGAAGAAGATTTCGACGGAGGTCTCCGTTTTTCTGGTCTCCCCCTGGGAGAGGATGTAGGCTCCCGGGGAGAAGGTAAATGGCCTGCCGACCCCGATGGCGAAGGGGGTGCAGGAACCGGAGGAGGAGGAGGAGGAGGAACAGTGGGAACCATGTCCTTCTTTATGGTGTCCCACCAGTAAGTGAAGAGGTCCTTCACTTCCGCTAAGGAAAGGCCCGACGACGGCCCGGGCGCCGGTGGGCGGTCGTCGGGTCCCGGCGTCGGCTCCACAGGGGGCTCTGGTAACGGCGAGGGTTCCCTGGGAGTTTCGACGAAACCGGGGTCGCCTGTCTGGTCCTCGGGCTGTGTTAAGTCCTCCTCAGTTAAAGTCTCCTGACTGACGTCGGTCGGAGGCGTCAGGGCCCTCTTCTCAGGAGGAGCGGACGTCGGTCCCCTACGGCGTCCACTGAGGTGTTAGTTTGGCGGGCGGTCGGTCTGGCGACGGCTCCCAGGGAGGTATGACGGCGGCGTCATGCGCCGGGCCGTCGGGTCCACAGGTCTCTTTAAGGGCGTGAGCTCCAGCGTCTTGCGAGGAGGCACAGAAGAAGACCTGACGTCGGGTACCAAAAGGCGGGAACCCGACTTGTGATGATGATGGTGGCGCTCCCCGGACTTCGCCAAGGCCTTGGAGGAAGAAGATGAGGACGGCCTGGTGGACTTGGCCTGAGAAGAAGGCTTCCTTACCGCAACCGGAGGAGGCTGAGAGCTGGCCCTGGAGGGAGAGCGGTCGGACCTAGAACCGGAGCTGCGTGACTCTGAAGCCCTGGAGGGGGACCTGGAAGGGGCCTGCGTTTCTCCGCGTGCTTATGGGATTTTTGAGAAGAAGATTCCTCCTTGGAGGACATGGTCTTCAGCTTTTCCTCCAACAAAAAGGCCTGAAGGGCCTTCTGACGTCGGATCTGGGTACGACTGTTGACCCCCTGGCAGAACGAGCAGGCCCGGGTATCGTGGTCTGGGCCCAGGCACCTAACGCAGGCTGTGTGGGGGTCCTTGAAGGGGATCTGTTTCCGCAAGCACATTGGAGGAGTGACCAGAGGTCAGAGAGGACATCAGCAAAGGTCTTGCTTGAAGAAAATCAATTTCCGAAGAGAAGCACTTAACCACGTCACAAGGCGTAGATCAGAATCAAGGGTCGAGAGACATGGCGGGAAAAGAACTGGGGAATCTGGGCGGACCACCCCCTGCGTACCATGCCTGACGCCGGAGGCGGACCGACGCGGGGGCGGTCCCCGCTGAAGATAGCTAGCTAGCATTTTTCCGTGGGGTCCTGACACCTGCCGGCTTCAGTCCTAATGGTGTAACCTGCTGCAAGAGCTGTGTCTCGAAGTAAGATCTGTAGAAAATGCCTTGCTGGTCGACAGACCTGCAGGGTGAAAGAGGAGGCCAGAGCCACCAGGATCCTTGCTCTCTCCAGAGGAAGGAAGGCTCTGGCTTCTTTTGTGTTCAGTTCTGCGCCTATAAAGGTGAGAAGCTGGACAGGCTCCAGAACTGACTTTGGAAGATTGAAAAGGAAACCTAGAGATGTAAGCAGGTGCTGGGTTACTTGTAAATGAAGTTCGACCTGTTCTGGAGACTGGCCTACAATGAGCCAGTCGTCCAGATAAGGAAAGATGGCAATCTTTGCCTTCTTAAATGAGCAACTGCTACTGCCAGGCATTTTGTGAACACCCTTGGAGCCGAGGAGAGACCGAAGGGCATTGCTCTGAACTGGTAATGGCCTGAGTGCAGTTCAAATCTGAGGTACTTTCGATGGGAGCTTCTGATGAGAACATGGAAGTAGGCATCCTTGAGGTCCAGGGAGGCTAGCAAGTCCCCTGGCCTTTGAGAGGGTAAAATAATCCCCAGGGTCACCATTTTGAACTTTGGTTTTAAAAGGTGCTTGTTTAGATACCTGAGATCCAGAATGGGCCGCCATTCTCCTGTCTTTTTTGGGGTAAGGAAGTACCTGGAGTACAACCCTTTGCCCTAGTGTATGGGTAGAACCCTTTCCACGGCTCTGAGAGCCAGGAGGGCAGAAACTTCTGCTTCCAGGGCAAGTGCCTCTGATGGGTTTGCAGGTGGAAAAGATCTGGCTCTCATCTTCTGAAATTTTTTGAAGCTAAGAACCAGTCCCTGGCTTACTACTTCCAGGACCCACTTGTCTGATGTTAAAGACTTCCAGTCCTGGACAAAGTAAGCCAGCCTGCCCCCTACCAGTAGTGGAGAATCGGCCCTGGCTACCCCATCAGGGAGCCTGTTTTGCAGGGGAAGCTTTGGGTTGAGGGTAGAAGCAGGCTTACTACAGCCCCTTCTGCCACCTTCCTCTAAAGAACCTCCTCTGGGCATAAGCAGAAGAGGAGGCCTGTGCTTGATAAAACGGCCTATGAAAAGGCCTGCTCCTGCCGCTGACATGCTGCCTTTGAGGAGTGACTTGCCTTTCTTTGGCTTGTGCACTCCTATAGGTGGTCCTATACTCATCCATTTTCTTCATATAATTCTCTGTCTGCTCCCCAAACAGAGAATTTCCCACAACAGGAAAATCCATAGCCTTAGACTGGGTATCCTGTGACAGGGCAGTACATCTGAGCCAGGCCATTCTGCGAAGAGACACAGATGTAGCCATAACTCTAGATGAAACATCATTAGAGTCTACAGCAGCATGAAATTGCACCTTGGATGCCTCAATACAGTCCGCAGCCACCTGCTCCAGCTCCCTGGCAAGCTGTTCAGGGGCCTGTTTTGCTAGGGCCAGGACAGTATCCCACCTGGATTTCTGGTACCTAGCTGCGTAAGCCATATAATTTGCCTGTCTGAGTCCCAAAGATGCTGCCATGTACTGCTGTTTTGCCATGGCATCCATCCTCCTGGAATCCTTTTCAGAAGGGTGAGAGGCTAGAGGAATATTAGCCTTGTCACAGGCTGCAGCCTGCACTACCCCCACATGGCTGCACTGCTGAGATAGGAACTCTGTATCAGAGCCTGATAAAGCATACCTCTTGTCCATCCTTTTATCCACAGGGAGGATAGAATGAGGAGTTTTCAGAATTTTTACTGTCTGTTTCCTAAAAGATTTATGCAAGGGAACAGACAGTCTCCTAGACTCTGGAATATCCATCATTTCCACAAAATCAGGCTCTTCTTGATCATCAACAGCTTCCTCAACAGGAGTTGCAGAGTGTCAGCAACTTTCTTGTAAAACAAAAATGAGAAGGGACTCCGATAGCCTGGGAGGATACTCCTGAGGGTCTGTCTGAGAGATGTCCGTTCAATGGGCACATCCAGACTTTCAAAATCACACTCACTCTCCTCGCATCTCCTCCCTTCCCTGGTTCATAAAAATCTTCAAAATCATAATCTTGAACCGAGGGAACCGACTGAACCGGGCGCTTGCCCAATGGTGCCGGTTCGGACGGAACTGGGGAAAGAGACTGGACAATTTGGATAGCTTTGGCTATTTCCTCAGCGGTTGGAGAAATAACTTTTGGCCCCAAACTAGCTGACCTTCTAGCCCTTTTAGTTGGAACCGGCTCCTCAGAGCTAGCTCTTTGTTTGCCCGAGGAAGCATCGCCCTGGTCAGAGGGCACTCCCTCAGGTTCGGTTGGAACCGAACCGGGCTGGCCATCCGGGTCAGCGGACTTTTTGGCCTCCCTTTCCCTGAGCCTACCAACTCTTTTTTCCACGGTGGCAGCAGGAAAATTCTTACAAATCTGGCAGTCTGCATTGAGGTGGTCAAACCCCAGACAATATACACAAATGGTGTGTGGGTCAGCCTTGGCAAAGGCTTCCCCACAGAGGCCACAGTGCTGAAACCCAGTGGGTCCGGTTTTTCTTTTGGGTTTCTCAGACATAGTGCCAGCCTAACCAAAACTTGCCCGTTAATGGCAATCCACCAAGCAAGACTCTCTTATCGGTTCCCAACCGCGTCACAGGTCGTGGAAAAAGCCGTAATAAAATCCGTCTTTTTTAGAACCGATAAGAACCGGGAGCCGCACTCTAAAGGGCTAGAAAGTAATTTTTAAACCCCTCTGATCAGTTTAAACCGAACCGAAAAAGACGTCTACAAGTTCCACACAGAAGAAAAAATAATAAATAAGCCTATCTATTATTTACAATACCACAGACAGAGCTTGAACCGACGACTGCGGTTAAATTTCGATAAAATAAACCGAGAATTACACTTTAAAAACTGACAAACAAACTGAGCAGCAGGAGGAATCTCCGGAGCGACTATTCAGTGAGACGGAGTAAAGAATCTGACAGTTTAAGACTGAGCTTCAACAGACAGAGTGTTCATCCGAGCTCGCGCTCAAGATTCCATGCTCTGCATGGAAGTTAAGTCTTTCACCTCCGGAGCAGTTCTAACCTGGGGTTATGCTGCATATGTCATAATATAGCAAGACTTCATGTTGTTTGAAAGGTTAATTATCGGTCAAAGCCTTTGTATAGTTCCCACCTAGTCCATAAATTATGAAATTGTGAGGGTCGCTGCTGTAAGGAAAAGGTGACGAGAGACCGTTTTGAACTTTTCCCATGCCATAAACTTGTCAGATATTCCTAAAAACCAATCTGTCTGTCGTAATGGACTCCCATGGACAGTAAAACTGCATCAGACGCCCTCTCACTGGAGAGGATAGTCTGCTTTGGGCAGCTGAGGCAGGACCAGGGCCGGAACTTCGGAGGGTGGTGTTAGGCACTTCTGGGGCCTGTGCCTTCTTTTGCAGCTGGGGAGGCTGAGAACTGACTTGGGTCACCAGCCTTTTCCTCGAAAGGGCTGCTTAGTATGGTAGAAGCCTCACCCTTCCCCCTCTGGGCATTAGAGGGGAGGAGGACTGGAGATCTTGATAGCTGTTCCAGCTTTCTGGGAGGCCTCAAGAGACTGTTTCACCTGCTGTCCAAACAGGTAAGCAACACTAAATAGAACATTCATAACGTGCTGCTGGACATTGTTAGAGAAGCCAGAGGCCTGAGGTCAGGAATGCCTTTCTGATACAAATTCCTGCTGTCACAGAATGCAAGGAAGTGTCAAAGGTGCCCATGGATGCCTTGAGCTGATGATTATTAGACTCAATGCCATGAGTGACAGTCTAGAGAATCTTAGTTTGGTCTCAGATTCAGGCAGGGATTCTGCTACACACTTGAGCGGTCCAGAAGGCATGTACATACTTAGAAAAATGCCCCAGGTAACTGGCAATTCTCATGCTAAGGGTAGCAGCAGTGAAAGTCCTCTTTTCCATAGTGTCTATCTTGCACAACTCCTATTTAATAGGGTGCACAGTTACTTCTTGAGGAAGGACTGCTTTGTCATTCTTAGCTAAGATGACAACCTTGTCAACAACAGGCTGAGAAGAAAGGATAGGCCTGTTTTTAGGGGCAATGTACTTATGGTCTGCCTGCCTACAGACGGAGGAGATAGATGCAGGCCTATTTTATACTATGTCCAAAAGGGTTTCAAACACAGGGGGGAATGGGGGGATAAGATTGACTGGCATGGTGGAAATGTTGAGCCACTCCAAAAGGAGACGTTTCACCAGGTCAATAGCTGAAGACTCAAAAGCAAGCATTGCATACATATTACGGAGAAGAGCATGAAAAGAGAGGTCCTCCTAAGGAACAGGAGAAGGACCTGGATCAGAAGTGTCCAGGCTATAGGAGTCGTCGTCATCACTGCCCTCAGAAATGATGACTTTGGGGCCAGACTTGTTTCCCTCCAAGTCCTTCTTGGGGGAACAGTCCAGAAGAGGGGTGGACTGTAGCTTCCCCAAACCCAGTCTAAGGAGAAGGTAACACCAGGACCTTTACAAAAGGAGCCAGAGCAGCAGTCAAAACTGGGCCCCGCACTAGGGCCCTCTCGGCACCAGAGGCGGTGGCAAGACAAGCCCCGAGAGGCCTAAACTTGGCGCCGAAGGTCCAGCCAGCACTGGAGTGACTGGCAGAGGCACCGCGGCTAGTTCCAAAGCAGTGACACTTAATGGGGTTGTGGCCAGCGAGGCAGGTGTCAGTGGTGCAGTCACCAGCAAAGAACCAGAGGCCACTGATGGAGCCAAATGCTATAGCTGGCAAGAAGGACACGGCTGCAGCTCCAATGATCCTCAAGGAGGGGCAGTGGTGAAACTACCCACCGGAGTCCCCACAAGTATACAAGGAGGGACTCTGGGCCCAAGACCTCGACCTCCCGTAAGCAAAGTCTGTCGATTAAATTGACAGCGCCAGGGAAGGCCTTCTGGTCTAAGATGCTGTGGACGTCGTGGCAGACCTCATGTTGTGTGATCTTGAGCAGTACTGTTTCTTCCCCTTCCAACAGGAAGAGGAAGAACTCAAGGCCATGTGGTGCCACATTCACAACCACGATTAGGAACTGTTCTGCTTCTTTTTGTTTCCGGGATAGCTGTCCTCCTTCCCAAACACAGGACCACCCATCGTCTGAACTGTTCCACAAAGGGGGAAGTGGACCGGACATAGCCCTGCTGCCAAAGCAGCCTGCCTGAAGAGGCTCCCTGCTGTCACAGTCACCAGCCTTGGTCATCAACCGTTGCTCGGAAGGGCTGGAAAAGCAGAATTTTTTTTTTTTTTTTACAAAAATAAGAAAACCTAAAACTACAGATAAGAAATGAATGCTGCTGAAGTATAGACATGAAGTTCTGACTCCTGGCAGATAAGTGACATCATTACTGAAGCGCACTCGATGGCAGGAAAAAAGGAACTAAAGTAGATGAGGACTGGTGCTGAGGTAAGCCTGTGCTGCAAGCTCCCTCTCGCGGCACTGTGCATACATGCAGCGTACCTCAGCACCAGCCCTCCTGAAAAATTCTGGCTCCCACAGGGTCTTAGCGCCTCTAACTCAGAACCCGTTCGTGTGAATCAATGGCAAAGACGGATTCCTGGAAGATCTACGGTTATAGGTGAGCCAACCTAGTTTTCTAGGGGCGTGGACATAGTTCACTATCCACACTTTGGCAGACTCCTAGCAGTTCTCTGGGAAGAGGGGGCAAGGCGCACACCTCTAGCTGTTGAACAGGGACTGAAAAACTGAGGTAAACAATTTTTCCTACAGCATGGTAATCTACCCAATGTGTTTTAAGCTGTCATTTCCTGTAACAAGTTATAAAACACAATCACTACATTGTTCAAAATTATTGGAATTTTATTTGCCTCAGGCTATGACTTACAACCAAAGACATTGTGCAAAGAAAGCAAAGATTAAGTACACTTAGGGGAAAGGTGATTATCCACACTTGTGACAGAGAAGATCAGTTTCAGAAATCATTCAGTAACAGTACAAATTTCAACATCTGCCAGAATTTTTTTTTAAACTTTGCAGGAACTGATCTTTTCCTATCCACAGGGAATAAAAGCAAATAAAACAGTTTAAGATAGCCATAAACCTGATGAAGTTGAAAATGCATTTTACTGTTTACCAAGCATAAAGCAAACATATATGGGAAAGATAAGTGTTGTACATTTACCAGCGATTTAACAAAGCTTATTTATGCACCACAGTAAAAATTAAACATCAATGAAAAATAAAACAGCTATATATATATTTATATAAATTGGGTAGTTGTAGCCAATACTGTGACAAAAGGCATATTTCCATCTACTGGTGCTACTTATAGCACGTCTGTGTGTGTGTGTGTGTGTGTGTGTGGTGGGAGGATCTATGAATGACTTAACCATTGGCAATTCCAACTCAATGATAGAAAAATCCATTGTCGATCTACCTTTTACAAGAAGAGATTTAAGATTTGGTGGCCCATTTATCACATTATTTTACAAAGATTTTTACATCATGACATCACAGGTTTGGTTGCCATTATCATACAGTTACTGATGATGAACATACAGAAACGATGAGTGTCTGTTTAACAAATTGAATACACTGGCTATAAAAATTTACAGTACACAAGGAGTTCAGTTCCCATGTGGCTCATTCATCATCACTTCCACTTCCTTCTGACTGCTCCTAAAGGTAAAAATAAACAGCATAAATTACATACTGACGCAGACTTTTCAGAAAGCAGTAAGCATTTTGCAAAGGTGGCCGATGGCCAACAGTTGACCACTTTTGAGCTGATGAACACCAAAATGAAATCAACACAAATTTATATTGGCCCCCATTAATTAAAATAGTAAGACAACTGCCCATTTTTAGCAATTATGGTTATACGAGTTTAACAACGATGGGCACTGTATCTGATATCTTTTATCCTATACACACCAAAACCTGAACTGAATGATTCTTACACAGTGAAGATAAAAATGAAAATTATGTACCTACCATAATTCTTGGTCTTCTCTTGTATCTTCACCATTCATTACTGCTTGGGTTAAGCCGGAGGCGCGCACCCACTACGGGAGTTTTTTTTTTTTGGAGTCGGCTTCAATGGTGCCGCACCTCGTACGACTTTGCGTCATGCTGGCGAGGCGGCGTTAAGTGCTGCAGACTCCTCCTCTATCTCAGTTCTGTTAGCGGAGAGGCGAAAATAAAGGGTAAGAAAAAGGAAAGCGAGGCAAGAGAGCCGAGGGATAGAAAAAAGAAAGGATATAAACTGAAAAGGGATGCTTTGGTAGAGAATAGACAGAGGAAAGAGAATTCCTACCCTAAGGGACTGCAGGGCCTCCTTTCCGGGGCCGCTCTAAGGGAGGAACAGAGAGAAGGAAAGAGAAAGTAGAAGAAGGAGGAGAAGGAGAAGGAGAGAAGAAAAGGGGGCATGTTGAGAGGGAGAACAGTGCCCATCGAGCATTGGTTGAGAGGCTTATAGGCTCGAGACTAACAAGGCAGCAAGAATCCCAGTTGTTAGGACTGAGGGGAGGTTCAACCAAACCACTTGAACAGATCCGAATAAGGGCACACTCTCTAGACTCTCAACATGCCCAGTCCCTTCATCCTAGTTGAGGGCTCCTAGACTGTCCGGGCAGAGCCTGTTCCGGGTAGAGCGCCCAGCCAGGAAGGGGACTAAGTCCCTTCGCACCTTGTTAGGTGCTAACACAGCAGTGTATGGAAAAGACTATGCCTTCTCGAAGGCAGTTTTGTATGAAAAATAGAGTGGAACTCAACCAGACTCCCTAGGGCAAGGCAGGCAGACACTCAGAGCTGACAAGTTCAGTCAGTAGCTAGAAGAGCTAGAAATAATACCTGCCAGGAGGATTCTTGACTTTGCCGGGGCCAGGGCAGGCATGGCCACTTGGGCCGTGAAACTGCATGACCTGAAGAAGGTAAGGAATCGCACCCAAAGGGTGGTCAGAAAGAGTTCCCTCAGAAGTAGAAAATTATAACCGTGCTTGCTCCTCTTACTTTGAGGAAAAAGGAGATCCATTCACTAAGAATGAAAAATATAAAAATTTTTTTGGCATAAAGGCCAAGAAAAGTAAGAGGGAACGAGCCGGAGGGGAGACGCCACAGAAGGAGGCCACTGAGGGGATGGTGGGAGGGTATCAGTAACGAATGATGAAGATACAAGAGAAGATCAAGAATTACGGTAGGTACGTAATTTTCATATCTTTCCTTGTCAATCTTCACCATTCATTACTGCTTGGGTGAGTACCAAGCCCCCTCCCCCCTTAAAAAAAAAGGAGAGGGTAGAACCCTAAGGGAACAAGACTCCCAGCCTCCTGTTGGTGAGAAACAGAAGGGGAAGACCCTGGCTAATGCAGAGAGAAGCCTATGTGGGAGAAGAGCTAGGAGGTTCCCCCGAGGACGGGGAGAGGGAGGAAGCCCCTGTAGAAGTCTCCTAGCTCTGGAGGAAAAGAGACAGGTCCCCCGGAAAGCAGAGCGAATCACCCTACGCCGGGCCAGGGGTGACAACCTTGACAGACGAAGCCATGCCATCCGCCTAATGCAGATTGCTGTCCCCGCAAGCCTGGAAACCACCTCATTAGCATCATAAGATGCCCTTGCTTGGTGTCTTGCCAGCTCCAGGCCTATAGCGGAGAGGGCAATAGCCTGTCTGGTGTGCTCCGTATCAGGCATTGATGCTAAGAGCTGGGAGAGCATCGACCACAGATGCCGATTGTAGGCAACGTGGTGAGCCTGATGTGATGCAATGCAGGCCACCGCACGAGAGGAAAAGAACACTCTTCACCCCCACTGGTCGAATTGTAGGGAATCCAAATCCGGTGGACGGTCGTGCGCCAGGCGGTGACGCCCGGAAGGAGTCTCTAGGTATACCAAACCCGAGGATGGGTTGGGAAGGGTACCCAGAGATTCCGAGGGGGCACAATACCTTCATCGACAGTCTACTGGGGCTGGAGAAGGGGTGGCTGGCGACTGCCAGTAACGGATAGACGCCTCCTGGAAGGGGATAGGCCAGGAAGGTACCACCAGGTGCTGGGCACTGAATTCTCCAAGGAATTCACGCATCTCCCGTTCAGTATTGTCTCGCCTAACGTAACAGATTCGAAGGTCCCTCACCATCCTCGAAAGGAATCGCTGATATTCAGTGAAATCAGCGTCGGAGGAAAGATGAGCAAGGGGTTCCTCTCCCTCAGAGGAGGGAGATGAGGACGATGGGGAGCCCGAATGTCCAGAAGATTCCTGCGGCGGTGGGGAGAGTCGAAAGACCCGCTCATGCATATATCTAACGTATGAGGGGAAGGCCGACGCAGAACCTCTGAACTGCTCCCAAGATAACGGACCCGTAGCACCAACATGGCCTGGAAGAGTGGGGGGGTGGTTGCAGAGGTACTGGAGAAGGGCACCTGCGAAGAGGCAACTGACCTCTGCTAGGGCTCTGAAATCCGGGGAACGGAGCCCGAGCTGGCGGGATCCTGGACAACAAACCAGGTCGCAAAACGGAACCCTGGGGATGCGAGGCCTGGAAGAGCCCAGAAGGGGATCCTCCCCTGTGACGAACCTGGGACTGCATGGATCCAGAAGGGCAGTCCGCAGCAACGCCACCGGAGGGAGTCCCGGGGCCCAAGAGGGAAAGGCGGGGTTCAGCGCTACGGCTCCTAGACACCCGAGGGGTGGCCGGCCGAGACCGAGACAACCGTCCCCCGGCCCTCGACCCCTCGGACTCCGAGAGAGCCCTCTTCCTCGACTCCAGCGTTCCCCCACCCCAAGAGGTGGCAACAGCACCCGGAAGGGTAGCTGTCACAGACCCCCTAGGAGGGAGAGCCCCCCCTCAGTCCCCACCACATCACCCCTCCCGGACCCGGGGCACCCTTAGCCCGAGGGTCCTCAGGGGAGACGGAAGGGAGACAGTGGGAAGGGCCTGCTGTGCCGCCTAGCACCACGTGTTACTGGGGACCCCGACCTCAAGAGTCAGGGTGCCAGGAAGGGTCCACGACAAGTCATCGACCTCCAAGAGGACGAGACCAGCAGAACCTCCACGCAGGCAACCCAGGGGTCCCCAGAGGAATAGGCGCCAGTGAACGGCGCCAGACGACTAGCCCAGCCTGGCGACTGCCAGGGCCTGGTCCCGCCCTCTGCTGCGCCAGTTAGGCCCACGGCGCCGCCCGCACCCAACCCGCACCGCCTAGAGTGCAAACCGGGTCTGCGGGCGCCGCAAAGTGGTGCTGAAGGCCAGAGCGGTGCCACCTACGGCGCCGTCTCGATCACTGGTGCCGGGATCCGAAATGGCGCCGAGGGCAGCGTCGAGGGTCCACCGGTGCCAGGCCCAGCAGGCGCGGGCCTCGACACTGGCAGAGCCTGCACCTCCGAGGAGGTGACTGCCGAGGCGGTGTCCCCGTCACGGCCCCGGAAGGGACCACGACGTTCCCCCGACACCGCGAGAGAAGCTTCCTCTTCGGCAAGAGAAGACGAGGAAGCCTCCTCCTCTTCGGACCTTATAGGCCCAGGAGAGGACCCGGGGGAAGGGCCTAGAGACCTTACCTGGGAATCCCTGGAGCGATGCCGTCCCCCGAAGGTCGGCGGGGCCTTGCTGAGCTTGAACGCGCGGACTTCGAGGACATGACGGTCCATGGAGAAACAGGCGTCGCACTCGTCCATGTTGTGGTTGGGTCCCAAGCAACGGAGACAGACATCATGCCGGTCCGAGACGGAAAAATGCCGGCACATGGGCACCGACGCATAGGGGCGAGCCCGCCCGACTTCACGCCTACCCGAACCTGACATGATGCTAACTAAACAAGGAAAAAAGCAATAAAGCACTCAGCACCGTATTAAAGAAAAGAAAGAACGGTCTTACCGGTATACGGCGCCGAGAGAGTCGTCTTGAGAAAGCGAGGAGTCTTGAAGAATTACAAGGAACGTTAAACTATTTCGCTACCACCGAGCAGGTGCAGCCTCGACAAGCGGAGAAACAGAACTGAGATAGAGGAGGATCTGCAGCACCCTAGCGGCCGCCCCTCGCGCACTGGCCTTGTCGTTGCGCTCGAGAGTGCCACGTTCAGGCCGACTCAAAAAAAAAAAAAAACTCCCTGGTGTGGTGCGCCCGGCTTACCCAAGCAGTAATGAATGGTGAAGATTGACAAGGGAAGATCAGGAAATCTATTCACGTGTTTTGGCAGCAAGAGAAGGTTACTTATAAATGAAAATTACGTACTCACCATAATTACTGATCTTCTTGACCATCTTCACCATTGATTCACACTGATGGGTTCTGTGCCAGGGGCGCTAGGATCCCACGAAAGCCAAAAATCTTCAGGACCAAGATAGACTGCCGCATGCGTGGCACTAGAGACTAGCTTACGATACATAGCTCATCTCAGCAACAGCCCTCAACTGCCTCAGTACTTTTTTTTTTGTTGTTGTTAAATCAAGGATGTGCAGCGTAACCTAACCAAGTAAAAACACCTAACCTAAAGGGCACAAGACAGCTTTTGTGACCCATATAAAAAAGATCAAAAACAAGAAGCAGTGTCTTCACATCCCAAACGAAAATAAGGGAAGGCGAAGACCAAGAAAGTACAGTTAAGTAAGAACTTACCGTAATGGTAGATCTTCGAGAGAAGCTCTTGCAGCAGGACTCCATGGCAAACTTTTTCCAGCAGCACCCAGCAGGGACTGCCCCTCCCCAACGTCAACCCCACCCCTGATGTCCCACGTGGTATACAAGAGACGGCGGTTCCCAGCGTGCTCCAGTAATTGTATCGCCAGAAGCACCGGCAGACGAAATACACGAGATCCAAACGGGTAAACAGCAAAAGGCAATTTCTGGTCCAGCAGATAGAAAATGCTCAGCGCATGCAGAGCAAGACCCCCCAGGGGAAGGAGGGAAGGAAGTATACCTGCTGCAAGGGCTTCTCTCGAAGATCTACTGTTACGGTAAGTTCTTACGTAACTGTACAATCTTACTTCGAAGGGAAGCTCTTGCAGCAGGTAACAGATATAGGACTGAGTCCCAAGCAGTATAAACTGAAGACAACTGCCTAGGGAGGTAGGAGAGGAACAGAGGAAGGAAAAAAGGTACATCCTCAACAGATCATAGAAACATGGACTTTGACAGCAGATAAGGACCACTTGGCCCACCCAGTCTGCCCATTTCCCTACCTATTGGATAAGCTGCAGATTCTAGTTAACCAACAGCCTACATCCTGCAACCCCCCACTATAATTGCCTTAGGTCTGTCCCATGCATGTTTGAATTCCCCCACTGTTTTAGACCCCACAACCTCTCCAGGAAAGCGGTTTCATGCATCCACCACTCTCTTCGTGAAAAAGAATTTCCTCACATTACCCCTGAGCCATCCCCCCTCTAACTTTAAATTGTGCTCCCTTGTTCTTACATATCTCTTTTTCTGAAAGATGCTACCCTCCTGGACTTTGTTGATTCCCCTGAGGTACTTAAAAGTTTCTATCATGCCCCCCCGTCCCTCCTTTCATCAAGGGTATACATATTAAGATCTCTCAGTCTCTCTTCATATGGTTTCTGATGTAGACCCTGCACCACTTTAGTTGCCCTCCTCTGGACTGCTTCCATCCTATGTCCCTGCGTAGATGAGGTCTCCAAAACTGCACGCAGTACTCCAGATGGGGTCTCACCAACTGTCTGTACAGAGGGATAACCACTTCCCTTTTTATTTATTTATTTATTTAAGAATCAGTTTACAACCTTTGAGCCAGAGGCTCGTTTCCAAAGGTACTTCGTCACATAAAGACATACATTGCGTTTCGGTTACATAGCAAAGATTTGCAAAAAATCAATAGGCATTCACCAGAGGTGCCACGTCACCTTGTGGTCAGACAAATACAATTGGGTACAGGGTACATGTAATTGATAACAGGTATTACACAAGTAGGTATCAAGTGAGCATTCTGGTAGATAAACATTGAAAACAGCTGGCACTGGCCAGGTTAAACCTAGGCATGGTGTACAGGAAGTGAGTGGAGGGATGGTTGGGTGAAGCTGCCAGGGGCATTGTCAGAGAAAGAGGTGGAGGCTATGTTCAGAGACAGGAGCAGTTCACGGTGCTGAAGATGTGGTTCCGGCGCGGTTTTGAATGTGGAGATGGTGATGGCATTGGTGATGGTGGCAGGGAGAGAGTTAAACCAGGTTGGGGCTCTATAGCTGAAGGACCTCTGGCCACGGCTGGTTCTCGCTCTGGGGACCTTTAGAGTGGTCTTGTAGGAAGACCTAGTTGCAATGGTGGGGGAGGCTGGTGGATGGATGCTGCTATTCCCAGGGGGAGAGCCCAGTAGGGTTTTTGGTGAGGAGACAGGTCTGGTATCGGAGCCGTTCATCCAGGGTAAGCAGGTTAGCATCACATATAGCTGACAGGTGTGTGTGAGCCTGGGGCACCAGTAATCAATCTGCACGCTTTATTCAGGGTTAGGTGAATTTTGTTGAGTGCAGTGGTGTCGTGGGCACTGTATACTGGTAGACCATAGTCTACAAGGGACAGAACAGGACGATGTAACAGCTAGCCAGAGAGCATTTGGTGGAAGGCAGGTTTTATGGCGGAATAGGATGCCAAGCCGTGTTGGTGGCGGATGTTAGGCTGATGTGGTTGTGAAATGTGAGGGCTGAATCAAGGTAACCCCAAGGTATTTGTAGGAGCAGACTTGTTCCAGTGGTTGGTTGGTGCTTGGAAGGATATAGAGGGTGGTTGCTAGCTTTGTTTTGGGGTGTGAAAAGAGCATAGTTTTGGTTTTCTTAAGATTGATGACGAGTCTGCGCCCTTAAACCAAGCCTTGGCACTGTTGAAAGACTGCTGTAGGGAGTCCTGTAGGGAGATGGGATTACGTGGGTGGCAAAAGGACAGCTGCCTGCATACAGCAGAATTTTGCCAGAGCATGCACTGGGCAGGGTGTTCAGATACAGCGAGAAGAGAAGGGGGCCCAGGATGGACCCTTGGGGGACCCTAGAGAGAATGGGACGGGTATCGGAGAGTGTGCTATTAATCTTGACACACTGGGATCGAGTGTCAAGATAGCTAGCACACCATGCCAGGGGACCAGCCGAGAGACCAGTGAGGCAGAGTGCATTCAGCAGCAGTGGATGGGAGACAGTGTCGAAAGCCTTTGAGAGGTCAATGAACACTGCACCAGCTAGGGAGCTGGTATCCAAGGAGGAGTGTAGGAAGTTGGAGAATTCATTAAGGGCAGTGCTGGTACTGTGACCAAGACGAAGCCATGTTGCTCTGGGCATAAGATGTTATGCTTAGCCAGATAATCAGTGATTTGAATGGCCACCACTTTCTCCAGGGCTTTAGAGAGGGGAGGAGGATGGAGATTGGCCGGTAGTTGTTGGCCGATGACCTGTCGCCTCCTTTATGAATAGGTGTGATAATGGCTGTTTTCAAGCTGTGGGGAATTGTCCCAGGCAGAGTGACTGGTTGATTAGGCTTGTGAGAGGTGCAAGGATTTCATCTAGCACCAGCCTGAGGATGCTGGGGTCCAGTGAGTCACTGCCGGGATTGTTGCCATTGAGAGCTTTGATTAGGATGGGTCTGGCTTCCTGGGTGGAAATCTTTCGTGAGGAGGAAGTTGGGGTGCTGGAGGACAGGGGAGTTTGGCTGGGGAGGGTCAAAGAAATTACTAGGGAGGACTGAGCTAAGGTCAGTGAAAGTGGTGTTGAACCAGTTAGCTATGGTGGCAGGCTCGGTGGAGGTTGTGCCATTTCTAGTGAGCTGGGATGGGGCAGGGGAGCAAGCTTTACCATTGAGTTGCTTATTATCATCCCAGAAGGTCCGGGCTGAGCCCCAGGAGGAGGTAAGGGAGGCCTGGTAATGGTCTGCCTTGGCTTTCCTGATGGCCCATGAGCACTTATTTCGGGCTGCATTGTATGCTTGCCTATCAGACAGACGACCTGTTTCAGTGGCAGGTGCCAGAGGTTATCCGGTTTCTAAGTAATTGTAGGAGGCCGGGCTAACCCAGGGTGCGTTCTGTTTTTGGACGGGTTTTGGTTAAGGGTGCAAGAGATCACAGGCCATGTTGAAGGTGTGGGTGAAAAAGGTGAGGCAGTATCAATGTTGGTTGCCTGCTGAATGGGGACCAGTCTATCTGGGTGAGGAGTAGTTTTTTCTTCAGCCCACCAGGGCGGAGGCGCCTGCGGAGGGTGGTCTGGGCTTTGGGCTTGGGATTGGGGGCTACCCAGTGGAATAGGATAGGGGAGTGGTCACTCAGGGAGTCTGGGAGGACCTGGATGTTTTGGATATTATGGGGTCGGTTAGTTATAATAACTTCCAGCAGGGTGCTGGTACCACTCTTAGGGTTAAGTCTCGTGGGCTGGGTGACGAGTTGTGTCAGATCTTGGGCGGCAAATGAGTCTCTGGTGGTGGATGAGGAGGTGCTGAGCCAATTTACATTAAGGTCCCCCACTAGGACTTGTTCTGCCTTATGGTGGAGGAGTCTGTTAAGATATCAGGGCTGGGTGCTGGTTCTTTGGGGAACGAGGCTGTGGTGAGATAGAGAGGGCTCCTAGAGGGGTCTGGGGTGAGTCTGAGGGTAAGGGCTGGGCCCCATTTATGAGGGTAGGGTGGGAGTGCATGTCCAGGTATTGTGTCCCTGGTGTAGATTGCACAGCCTCCCCTGCTTTCTCTACTCGTCCTCCCGGTATAAGGCATAGCCTGGGAGGAGACAAATGAGTCAGGAGTTGATTTGGACAGCCAGGTTTCAACCAGGGCTATGATGTCTGGTTGGTGAGCCATGGCCCAGCACTGTAGGGCGCCAAATTTCTTCAGCAGGCTGCATATGTTCATGGAGGCTACTCAAGACCAGTGGGCTGAGTGGGTGGATGGGAGGGGCAGGGCCTGGGTTGGGGTGTATGTTCCTGTTAGGAGCAGAAGGAGGAGAAGTGCTCTGGTCAGAGGGAGGCAGATGGAGAGTTTACGCCGAGCGATAGAATAAGGAATGGGGTTTGGTTGCACAAGGGGTGGTAGGGTAGCACAGGCAGAGAAGGCCTGAGTGATCAGAAGTGCATGGGGCTGTAGGGGAGGACAGGTGATGTCTGGAAGGGGGGTGAGGTGGAGAGGAGCATATGGGATGTGTGGAGGAGGAAGGAGTGGTAGGAGCAGTGGTAAAGGAGGAGGGGAGGACAGGAGGGTAGGTAGGAACACTGGAGTAGTGAGGCTGAGGGTTAATAGGGACACTAGGGTATGTGGAAGGCAAAGGGAGGAGGAGGAGAAGAGATAGACTGGCGAGCAGGGGATGCATGTGCATAGTTGGGAAGGCTGGTGGAGCTGAAGTGAGGAAAGAATGGGGGGACTAGGATGAAAGAGGGGAGATAGTAGTGAGAGATCACCTCTGAGTCTAGTTGCTGCTATGGTGTGGTGGTAGTGTATGTGCCTGAAGTGCATAGAGTACCAGGTTCAAGTCTTGATCAGGGTAATAGGAGAGAGCTAGACTAGTGGCTGTAGCAGCAGGGAGTTGGGTTCAGGTTTGTAGAAGCACTTAGATAACACTATAGTTGTGCCACAGGGTTAGTGCGTTCTTTATAGTTATGAAATCCTGCAGTAAAATATGCAGGTGTTCTAGGTGAGTGGTGGAACTGTGGACTTTGGAAACAAGGGTGCAGGGTTCAAATCCTGCAAGGCAGCAGGAAGAAGAGGTAAACTTATATTTTGGCAGATTGGGTAGGGAAGTGATTAAGAGGCTTAGAAAGTAGTAATAAAGTAGGTAGGCACTGTGGCGCAGAGGTAGAGCAGCTGACTCTGACTGCAAGGGTACCGGGTTTGAACATAGCTCAGGGACAGAGTGTACAGAGTGTACCTGACAGGGCCAGTATTTTAAATCTGGGCAGGAGGGAGTGAGGTATGGTTAACAGCATAAAAATAGAGGAAGTTGTTGGCCTGATTCAGTGGCTCAGAGGATAGTCAGTAGAATTTAGAGAGAAGGGTACCAGGTTTGATACTAGCAGTTGCTTAGAGATAGGCTGAAGGATGAGTGCAGAAAGTAGGTAGTAGAAGGAATCCAAGGGAACTGCGGTGACCTCTAGTGGGACAGCTGTGAGGTAGTAGCTAGGAGGGATATAGAGAGGACAGAGGAGCGAGAGTGGAAAGTGCAGTGACCCCTAGTGGTTGGTGCCTATAACCTGCAAATGGGAAAGTGGACACTTAGTAAAAAAGGAGGGTAGGTCACGTTATGTGACATGTGACCTGCCAGCAGCAATATGTGGAGTGCCGACCCTGGGTGGGCGGGAAGTGCCTCACAACAGTGCAGGACCCTTTACCTCTTACAGGCTCTGGCAATCCCCGATGTCAGTCTCTGCTGCTGGGCCGAGTTCTACTTGTGATGCCCCTTCCTACGCATCCCAGTATCCCCCTGGCTCTCCTTACTGACTTCTCACATTACTTACCCACCTTTAGGTCATGTGATATGACTACACCCAGATCCGTTTCCATTACTGTTGTTGTTAGTACCTCCCCTGCTATTGTGTACTCTTCTCCTGGATTTTTATTTCCCAGGTGCATTACTTTGCACTTCTTTGCATTGAATCTAAGTTGCCATATGTCTGACCATTCCTCCAACCTTGACAAGTCCCTTCTCATCCTTTCTACCCCCCCTTGTGTATCAACTCTGTTACAGATCTTTGTGTCATATGCAAAGAGGCATACCTTTCCTTCCAGACCCTCCGCAATGTCACCTATAAAGACGTTAAAGAGGACTGGACCCAGTACTGAGCACTGAGGTACTCCACTAGTAACCCCCCTTTCTTCAGAATGTGTTCCGTTCACTATTACCTTCTGTGTCCTGTTGTGCAGCCAGTTTGCTACCCAGGCTACCACCCTGGGACCCACTCCCAGGCTGGCTAACTTGATTAATCTTTAGTGCGGGACTGTGTCAAATGCCTTGCTAAAGTCTAGCTAGGCCATATCTACAGCCCCTTCCTGGTCTATTACTTTGATCACCCAGTCAAAGAAATCGATTAGATTCGTCTGACATGACCTTCCTGCTGTGAATCCATGCTGCTTTGGGTCCTGTGCCCGCTGGCCTCTAGGTACTCAACAATCCTTTCTTTCAGAAGTGATTCCATCATTTTCCCACCACTGAGGTCAAACTAACAGGTCTGTAGTTTCCTGCTTCTGCCTTGCTCTCACTTTTGTGAAGGGGAATCACATCTGCCCTCCCCCAGTCCTCAGGTACCACCCCATCTTCCCATGATTTGTTAAAAAGTGTGGTTAGTGGTGTCACTAGGTCCTCCCTTAGCTCTTTAGGATTCTAGGGTGGATCCCATCAGGCCCCATTGCTTTGTCCACCTTGAATTTTAGGAGTTCTTTCAGTACTCTTTCTTCTGTAAATGGACTGGTATCAACCCCACTATTCAGAGTGCTTCTACTGTTTGGTTTAGGTAACTCCTCCTCTTCTTCTTTTGTGAATACTGAGCAAAAGTATTCACTCAGTATCTCTGCTGTTTCACTTTCTCCCTCTGCTCACCTCCCCTCTCCTTTATTAATCTTCACTATCCCTCCCTTAACCTTTCTATGCTCCCTAATGTACCTATAAAAGGTTTTATCCCCCTTCTTAACTGAGTTGGCCATCTTTTCCTCGGTTTGGGCTTTGCTTTTCTGACTGCCTTCCCACTCTTTCTGCTTTAATTGATACAGTTCCCGTCGTGTCTGGCCTGTGATTCCTTATACTTTTGAATGCAGCCTTTTTCTCCTTAACCTTCCCTGACACCTCTTTGAGAGCCATAGTGGTTTTTATTCCGCTTTGTTTTCTTTATTTGTTTCACACAAAGGCTTGTTGCCTCCATGATGGCAGTTTTAATTTTTCTCCATTGTTCTTCCACCCCTCCTTTCTGGCCATTTTCTAATGCATTCCTCAGGTATTCACCCATTATGCCAAAGTCAGCCCTTCTAAAGTCCAGTATCCTTGTCTTTGTATGGCTTGTCTCCATGGTTGTGTTTATTGTGAAGCACACTGTGCAGTGGTCGCTTGTTCCCGGATGTCTATTGACTTCTACGTTTGTGATCCTCTCTCCATTTGAGAGTACCAGGTCTAATATTGCTCCCTCCCGAATGGGTTCCACCACTAGCTGTCTAAGCTACCAGACCTTGTACAACTGCTAGGCCGAAGCCAGTTCTGCGTCCAGAGGTGATGTCTACACTGTAGTGCTTGATAAAAGTGTGGACCGAGTGCCATGTGGCTGCCGCACAGATATCTGAGGTAGATAACACTCTTAAGGGCTACAAAGGAGGCTGGCACCGCTCTGGTAGAATGACCAGATAGGGCCCGATTGGGGTGCTTTGTGCTTTTGGTAGCAGAAAGTGATGCAGTGCACCAGCCACCTAGAGAGAGTCTGCTTAGAAATCGGATTGCCCAAGGAACGTGGGGCAAAGGAAACAAATAACTGATTGGATGTTCTGGTCCCCTTGATCCTAGACAAGTAAAATCGCAACATGCGAGGAACGTCCAACATATGGAGAAGTGCCTCACTATGACTGGAGTGGTCAGGGTAGTAGACTGGGAGTTGAACATCCTGGTTCAATGTCATTTCAGACACTACTTTGGGGAGTAACTTAGGATTGATGCACAAAGCTACCCTGTCTTTGTAAAAAATGAAATAAGGCTCCTTACACATCAGAGCCTGTAGCTCAGAAATCCTTCGCGCAGAAGTAACAGCAACTAAAAGTAAAAATTTCCGGGAAAGAAAACGTAGCTCGCAATCCGCGGTGGGTTCAAATGGTGGGAGGGTAAGCTTTTCCAGGACAAACGGTAGGTCCCAAGGGGGAACAGGATCCTAAATAGGGGGCTTTATGTGAAGAATGCCTCTAAGAAAGGCCCGGGTCACCTCCAATTGCACCACTGTTCTGCTCTGGACAGGGGTGTGACAGGCAGAACGAGCGGCCAGGTGTACTTTTATGGAGGAGTAACTCAACCCTGACTTCAAGAGGGATAACAGGTATTCCAGCAAGGTGTTAACCAGATAGGCCAAAGGATATATGCAACGCGCTGTGGCCCAGAGGCAGAACCGTTTCCACTTCATGGCATAAGTGGCTCTTGTGGAAGGCTTCCTCGCCTCCACCAGGACTTCAGCTATCTTATCCAACACCCCAAATCGAAGCTTGGCTAAGTCTCAAGGAGCCAAGCATGAAGGTGAAGGGACCGTAAGTTCAGATGAACGAGAGTCCCATTGTCCTGAGAAAGCAAGTGAGACATAAACGGAGTGAAACTGGTAGGGCCGCTGCCATTTGCTGCGGCAAAGGGAACCAAGCGGTGCTATGAGGATCATAGAGCTCCCCTCCGATTGTGCCTTGAGGAGGACTCTCTGAATGAGTGGAACAGGTGGAAAAGCGTATAGGCATCTCCCCTTCCAGGAGATGGACAATGCTTCTTGCCAGAAAGCACCAGGCTCGGGATCTAGCGAGCAAAAACTGGGCAGTTTTGCATTGGTGGAGGACACAAAGAGATCCAACTCTGGCGCTCCCATCTGGTGAAAAGGTTGTCGACCACCGACTGCAGGAGCGACCATTCGTGTACTCGAGACCTTGTCCTGCTGAGGGCATCTGTGAGTGTATTTTGAACGCGTGGACCGCTGGATGGTTATCTGGTGGGCTATGGCCCAATCCCCCTCTCATAGCCTCCTGCACGGGGGTAAGAGTGCGCCTCCTCTTTGTTGAGGTAGAAACCACCGACATGCCGGCCGGATGGCGCTGAGGTTTAAGGTACTAGATGCCCCACCTTGCACCACGCCGGCGACCCGGGTTCGGGAATGAGCTCAGGCCACTGGGGGTCGGCAGAGGTGGGGAGGGATTGAGGGTCCGGAGGACAGCTCTCCCTTCCTGGGGAGGGTGCAGGGCATTGCAGCGCTCCTGAGCAACCTCTGGTGGTACGTCAGGGGGGGAAGCCACGGAAACTGCGTTGCAGCTGTATGGCAAAGGGGCGGAGCTCAGTGGACACTAGGCGACGGCTCCCACAGTGCAACAGCCGCCACACGCCCAGGACCGATCTCTGTCTCGCCTTTTCAGTCTCTGTCACGATCCTGCCAGATACTCTGGATTCTAGACAGCGACAAGTAAGTGGAGGGCGGCCCTGCCCTGGGGGGCTCAGAGCTGGGGGGATAGTCTGGCATGTGTTTGGCAGGGAGGCAGTAATACTATGAGAAGCAGGATAACGGTGGGTGGTAGAGTAGCTTGGCGACCTGGGTAGCCTGAGAGAGTTCAGGATTGGGGATGAAGAAACAAAGCTGGGGGAAAAAAAAAAAGAAGAACACTGACGTGTTGTCTGTCTGGACCAGAAGGTGACCGGGCGTGATCACAGTGTCCACGGCTTGGAGAGCATACAGAATGGCTCTCATCTCCAAGACGTTAATATGGATAGATTCCTCGGTCGGACACCAAGACACATGTCTTGTGTACTCCCAGGTGTGTCCCCCATCCAGAGTTTGAAGTGTCCGTGGACAGGACCTGTCCGGGAGCTTCCTTCCTTCTGAAAGGGAATCCCCTCCCACAAGGCGGGAGATGTCATCCACCAGAGGAGTTCCTTGCAAACTGGCTCTGTTATGGAGACAGGCATGCCAAAGTTGTCCCATCTCTAATCCCACTTTACCCGAAGAGTCCATTGAATGGTCCTCATCCGGAGTCTTGCAAAGGGAACGGTAATGATGGCAGCCACCATGTGACTCAACAGCCGGAGAAGACAGAATAAACCTGTCTGGCTAGAGCCTGAATGTGCTCTGCCCTGTCTTGAGGCAGGAAGGCCCGTCCCTGGGCGATGTCTAGGAGTGCCCCGATGAACGGCAGAAGTTGTGCAGGGCTGAGGGATGACTTGGCTGGGTTGATAGTAATCTCCAGGCTCCGGAACAGATTACAGGTATCTTGGACAGCCGCCTGAAGGCGAGCGCTGGAGTGTACTAGAAGTAGCCAGTCATCCAGGTATGGAAACACGTAGTGTCCCATCCTGCGATGCGCTGCTACTATCATCGCCAGGCACTTCGTAAACACCTTTGGGGCAGAAGAAAGTCTGAAAGGCAGAGCCCTGAACTGAAAATGCTCACCATGGAATGCGAATCAGAGATATTTCTGGTGGCCTTCGGTGATCAGGATGTGGAGGTATGTATCCTGCATATTCAGGGATGCTAGCCAGTCTCCCTGATGCCCCATGGGAATCAGATTGTGCAGTGTGACCATCCTGAAACGCCTGTACACGACCAACAGGTTCAGGTCGCTGAAGCAGAGGACTGGCCTCAAGTCTCCCGACTTCTTCGGGACCAGGAAGAAGCAAGAACAGAGAACATGGTGCCTCTCTCGAGTGGATGAACCGGCTCTATAGCATTTTTGGACAGTAGTGCCAGACTCTCCTGACGGATGAGGCCTGCATGTCCCACTGAGTACGGGATGGGGGTGAGGGCCTGTCCGGGGGCCGGGGGAGGTGCACACAAACTCTATAGCGCTCCCGTGTTCTATGAGCTTGAGAACCCACTGGTCGGAGATCACTTGTCTCCAGGTCTCTGGATAAAGACAGAAGTGATCTCCCACCTCCTCTCCTGACGAGGTGTCGTGGAGAGGTGGGTTACTCTGGAAGTCATGCTGTTGGGAGGGGGAGGGAAAATGGCTTGGGTGGGCTTAGCCTGGTGAGAGGTAGAGGCGAAGGAACCCCTGGGACCACCACGTCGACGGTAGCCACCCCGCTGAGTGTGGGGTTGCTGAGGCTGTTGTCCGCCTCTGCCATGAAAGCGAGACCTCTGAAACTGTCCCTGCTTCGGGCGGTACATAGACTGCACGGTACGGACGACCCTACTGGAGTCCTGTAGTCTACAGATGATCCGTTCTGACTCTTCCCCAAAGAGGACGGAGCCCTTGAAGGGCACATCTAGGATGTTGGACTGAACATCCTGCGTGAACCCTGAAACTCGGAGCAAGGAATGGTCCCGTAAACAAATGCCCGTAGCCACCGCCCCCGTTGAGGTGTCCGCAGAGTCGTAGGCAGACCGTTAGCACATGGGTGCCCATGTCTGACCCGGTTTGAAGAAGTTTCACAAGTTCTGCCTTCTGAGGGCAGTCGGGCACACCCTGCAAGATGTCCAGTTCTTGTTCCCAAAGGGCATTCTGAAATTGGACCATGTGTGTCAGGAAATTTAAACTCCTGATGCTGCAGGTGGCAGACGAGTACACCTTCCTGCTCATGGAATCCAGCTGTTTGGACTCCCTGTCCAGAGGCTGGGTGCTCACATGTTTGGGCCTCTGCGAACAGTCATGAGCTGCTGAGATAACCATCGAATCGGTGGTGGGCTGCACAGCCAAAAAAGGATGTTCCTTGGGAGCCCGGTACAATCGGTCTGCCTTTTTTGGGATGGCCGTGGAGGAATGAGTGCATTGCCAAGTGGCCCGGGCGACATCCTCAAACGTGTTCACCATGGGGGGGAATGATGACAGGCTTAGGATCCTCTTCCCTAAGATATCTGGTGAGCCTCATAAGCTCAAGGTCCACGTCCTCCGTGTCCCACCCCATATTAGCCTGTATATGCCGCATTACCTCCATGAATGACGGGTCGTCCGGAGGTGACTAGGGCAGATCTTCGGGATCTCCTGATGGAGGATCCTCAAAAGAAGTGTCAGAGGAGTCTGACGGGTGAGAAGTGTCCATGGAGGAGGGTGAAGAAGAACTACACCTCGTAAGCTTGTGGTGTCGTCTGTCCGAGGAGCTAGAAGGACTGGAGCTCCTGAAGTGGGATCTGCGCCTCCTTCTTTTTACCACCCTTTTGTGTGGTCTCTCTGGAGACGGATGGTCGCCCTTGTCTTCAACCAAGTGGGGGTTGGGAGGCACCTCTTCTGTGAGGTGTGACCCCCTCCTCATGGACCAGGGCCGGCTCAGGTTCTGCTGGTGTGGCCGGGGTGGAGTTCAGCGGAAGGATAAATGGCTTGATTGTTTTCCATCAATGTGAAAACAGATCTTTGACCTG
Source organism: Neoceratodus forsteri (assembly GCA_016271365.2). Lineage (NCBI taxonomy): Eukaryota > Metazoa > Chordata > Ceratodontiformes > Ceratodontidae > Neoceratodus > Neoceratodus forsteri. The sequence goes on from CM057453.1 coordinate 1,433,806,618, forward strand.
GCTCAGGTTAAGCTTGGGGGAACCGAGAGCCAGGTCTGGCAATGGTTCGGGAGCTCCGGCGCCAGTACCGACATCGGTCCGGTCCAGCATCGGCGATCGGGCTGGGGGTGATGTCGGAGCATCATGAATGGCAGGGCTGTTGCTGGGTCCAGAAGGGAACCCTGTGGGCTGGCATCTGGTCAACTGGCGTCGGTACATCATCCACCCTGGCATCGGATCGAGGGGAGGATGCTGGAGTGACGGAGCCTTGGCCGGCGGAGGAGGCAATGCAGCCTTGGGTGCGTCATCAGCAGGCTTGCATCGGTGGGGGTCCGACGCAAGCTTAAAGTGTTTCTCTAAGTGGCGCTTATCCGACAACGGAACCTGGCGCTTGTTCGACAACGGTGTCTGGCGCTTCTTCACCGATTCTGAGGCATGCTTTGGTGGGAGGGAGGAAGACCTCCCTGCCAACAGGCCAGAAGATTTTGCCTTCTCCTGGAAATCTGTGCTGCATACAGAGGCCGACTGGGGCGAGGATGCATCTTACCTGGGTCCAATTAACGCCAGACGAAGCAGAAAGAGGCTTAATCTTCAAGGGCTGAAGTGCTGCTGAAGGCCCAGAAGACTTCTCCTTGGCACCAGAACCTCCTGAGGTGACCGGGGGCTTCACTACCATCACTTGGGAGGCGTGGTCTGATGACTCGGACCTGGAGGCCATGTGGGACCCAGAGGATTGTGATCTGTACTGGGACTTCCCCCTATCTCTGTCCCGCTCTCTGCGCTTCTCTTTAGGCTTCGAAGAGTGGTGTTTCCTGCAGGATTTGTGAGAGCAATGGGGCAAATCCCTTTCAGAGGAGGAGTCCCTGTGGATTGCTGCCAATTGCTGCTGAGCCAGAAAGGCCTGGAGAGACTTCTGTCAGTGGATGCGGGCCCGACCATTGAAGTTCCGGCAGTAGGAACAGGACAGAGTATTGTGGTCCTGGCCCAGACAAAACACGCAGGCTGCATGGCCGTCCTTGGAGGGAATTTGCTTACCACAGGTGCTCTAGTTTGTGTGCCTGGATAGGGTAGTAGACATGCAGGAAAACTGATGAAGGAAATAACAGTCAAAAGGTAATCTAGAGCTGAAATCACAGAACTAGTGGTTGGAACTAGAGAGAGTTGGGCCATAGAGCCTACGTTCGTGCGTCGATGGCGGGAAAGAACTGGAGCATGCTGGGGACCGCTGCCTCTTATATACCACGTGGGATGTCGGGGGCAGGGCCGATACCGGGGAGGGGTGGTCCCCGCTGTGTACTGCTGGAAAAAGTTTGCCGTGGGGTCCTGCCACTGGCCGGCATCAGTCCTATATGTGTTAGTTGCTGCAAGAGATTCCCCTCGAAGAAAGATATGAAAATTACATACCTACCGTAATTCTTGATCTTCCCGTGTATCTTCACCATTCATCACCGGTGGGTGTTAGCCGGAGGAGCAGCACCCCGTTGGAGCTTTTGTTTCCCCATCTCATATGCCTTTAGGGGGAGGAGTCAGCACCATGGTGTTGCCCACGAGGCGGATGCACGGCGTCGCGCTTGCAGGTTGACTATAACTGGCGCTGGCTCCTCCCCGCCTCAGTTCTGCATGCTGGTGAGAGGAAAACAGTGAGAGAGAAGGCGAAGGCTGGAGCAAGAGAGCACAAGAGACAGAAAAAGGAAAGGAATGAACTTAAAAAGGAGTATGCCAGCCAGAGGACAGAGGCAGAGGAGGACCCGTGGGTGTGGAACTGGCCCCAGCCCCTGGATAGCCAGCCAGAGCGCTGAAAAGAAGAGAGTGAAGAAGAAGAAAGAAGAGAAAGAGGGAGGAGCCAAGGGGGAAACCCCAGAACAGTGCCATGCCCCTCTGCTCAGGGGGTTTTATGAGATCCGAGCCAAGTAGTCTGACGCAGTGTATCCGGCCCAATCACTCTGGCGGCGCTAGCCTCAGACCCCTTCAGGTACCCCGCTCAGGAGATCAGCTGCATTTAGACATGACCAGGGTCTACCCTTCCTCCCTAATGGCATGGGTGAGACACCCTTGGACAGGGCTCCTGAGGTGACCGGGGCCTTCACTACCGTCACTTGGGAGGCATGGCCTGACAACTCGGACCTGGAGGCCGTGTGGGACCAGGAGGACATGATCTGGACTGGGACCTCTCCCTATCTCTGTGCTTCTCTTTAGGCTTCAAAGAGTGGTGTTTCCTGCAGGATTTGTGAGCGTAACGAGGCGAATCTCTTTCAGAGGAGGAGTCTCTGTGGATCGCTGCCAATTGCTGCTGAGCCAGAAGGCCTGGAGAGACTTCTGTCAACAGATGCGGGTCCGACCTTTGAAGGCCCGGTAGTGGGGGCAGGACAGAGTATTGTGATCCGGGCCCAGACAAAACATGCAGGCTGCATGGCCGTCCTTGGAGGGAATTTGCTTACTGGAGGCACACTTGTTTGTGTGCCTGGACGGGGTAGTAGACATGCAGAAAAGCTGATGAAGGAAATAACGGTCGAAAGGTAATCCGGAGCCGAAAACACAGAACTAGCGGTTTGAACTGGCGAGAGTTGGACCGTAGAGCCTATGTTGCTTAGGAAACAGGTCAAGCAGTACAGCCTCATGGGCCATTGGATTTTTAAAAGAAAAAAAATGTGCTGCCCTTGCTTGCTGTCACAAGTTGCCTGTAAAAGCTGACTTCCTGGGACTATAATAAAACCAGGTTATAAAACAATCCACTGCTTTTGAACCCAGGCATCCTGTCATAAAAGCTTACACTTTATGACATATCAGGAGGGAAGCAAGTTCTGATAGATATCTGTGAAAATTCTTCCAGCTAAGAGAAGTGTTTTTAGGATGTTCTGCTGAGAGATCAAAGGGGGAATGCTGTCATGGTTTGATGAAGAGAGACTGTCTGTTATAATCTGATATTGCTATCGATGCAGATTTCAAAAAAACAAACAACAAAACAGCAAGATGCAACCATCTGGGTTATACCTGGTCATGTTACAAATTAATTACAGGATTAAGAGTGACCTCATGTGCTGTGACATTACAAGGAGAGTGGGACTTTAACTGAGATTGCCAAGCTGGCTAAGGGGACTTGGACACCCTTGTTCTGAACTTTGAAGGAACACTCTTTTCTGGACTTTCTAAAGGACCACTCCTGCCAAGACTGGTGATTCAAGGACAAATCATTTGCCAACTGAACACTGAAGTAGAAGTAGCTAAATCAGTTACAAGGCGCTTTGATTTGTAATTGTCGATCTTCTTTTCTAACTTTAATGTACATACGTTCTGTTATTTATTTTACTATTTCTAATTCTAGTAAACTTAGTTTTTCCTTAAACCGCTGCCTGAGACATCCTCATTTGTGTGTGAATGGTGGAACAGTCTTAATATTCGAACACAGCTGTTAAATGCTTATTGTGTCACCTTATGCAGCCATGCTAAGAAGAATCTGTGCAAAGATCCAGCAAGGTAAGAAAAATACCCAAGCCTCATCGAGTCAGAAGGGGGTTGTGAACCAAGGTTGGCTGTGTGCCCGCTGGGCCAAGTATACTGCATTGCTTTCCACAAAGAGAATGTGATATCTGGAGCTGTTACCTGGGTGTGCTAGCTAAAAACGGTTCATAATTGACCCCAGGACTCGAGACTGGTAGTTGCTTGGACCCAAAACAAACAGGAGGATGTCCCTGTTTGTCCCCTATTCATGAATCACATTTAAAGGTTAGGCACTGTGGTAGCAGAAGGCCTGACCCCAGGAGTGGGTTTGTGACAGGGACCACCACCCCCTCTACAGCCTGGGAGTTGCCGCTGGTCCCAGGAGACCCGGCACCTACCCCAGTGCTGGGCCCAGAGCGAACCACAACCGTTGGGGCTGCGGGGACCTGGGAGGGCACAGTGGCACCAAGCACGGGAGAGCCCTCTGACTCCGAAGAGAAAGGCTGCCAGTCTGGACTAGCCTCCCAATCATCCGGCTCCAAAGAGCTGGAGATCAAGCAGACCTCCATCCTAACAACCCCGGAGGCTCTCTCACCAATGGCGCTGCAAGCGATTCCACGGGCAGGCCCAGTGCCGCTTGAGGCGCAACCTCAATCAGTGGTACCACAAATGACACTGGGATCTGAGACGGCGCCAGTGGGTGGCGCTGAGGAGCCACCTGTGCCGGGCCTAGCAGCTGTGGGCGGTGACACTGGTGGAGCCTGTGCCTCCAAGGAGGCAACTGCTGGTGCAGTGCTCTCGGCCCGGCCCCGAACAGGGCCGGACCGACCCTCTGGCACCGCAGACGGGATCCCCGCCATGGCAAGGCTGAGAGAGGTGGAGGCCCCCCTCCTCCGTGGCTTGTATACAGCTGGGAGGGGACCTAGAGGTAGGGTGAAGAGACCTGCGCTTGACATCCCTGGTGCAACGGCATCCTCCAGAAGTCGGTGGCAGACAGCTGACTTTGAATGTGCGGTACTCTAAAACTCTATGGTCCATCGACAAGCATGCATTGCACTGGTTCTCATTGTGTTGGGGACCCAGGCAGGTTAAGCAATGGTCATGCCGATCTTTAGCAGATATCTGACGGCCGCAGGGACACCAACACATGGGGGCCCGTCCTGCTTTAGACTGCTTTTTCTTGTCTCCGAATGGACCTGACATGACCAATGGCAACTAAAATACAAACTGATAGAAAAGACCCGGTGCAGCTTAAAAGGGAAAGCTCTTACTGGTAGTCCCTTAAACGGCACCGAGTAGTTCGGAGATGGCAGAACTGAGATGGCGGTGGCAAGTAGGAAGGCCACGATGATGCATTTTTGGAGCATGAGCTGGTGAGGTGCTGCACTCTCAACGGCAGGAGAAGCAGAATTGAGGTGGGTGAGGAGCCGGCGCCAGTTATAGCTAACCCGCAAGTGCGACGCGTGTGTCCACTTTGTGGGCGGCACCATGGTGCCGACTCCTCCCTCTAAAGGTGTATGAGAAAAAAAACAAACCAAAAAAACACTCCCATGGGGTACTGTGCCTACGGCTGACATCCACCAGTGATGAATGGTGAAGACTGACACAGGGAAGATCATAAGAGTAAGCCCGGGGGAAAGTGGGTGGGCGTGTGAACAAGGACATTGTTAGTCACCTGGCGCCCATGGTTAATGACAAAACGACTGCTAAGATATCTAAAAATGTTTTAAAAGTTGGCCCTCACAGAGAATAACGGAGCTGCCCCCGCGCTCTCCCTGGGCACATGTCACTACATGCCTGAGCGCGGGGGCGGGTCTTTAGTCAGCTCCCAGAAATTGAAATTACGTACCTGTCGTAATTCTTGATCTTCTTGGATGAAGTCTCCACCACTCATTCACACTAAGGGAGTACGGAGGTGCTGGTGGAATCGAGGGAGCAAACATTTTCAGGAGGGTCAGCGCTTGATATGGAGCCGCAAGGAAGCGGCACCGTGAGCCCCGCGCGTGCGGTAATGACTATCACGGCGTCAACCCTCCAACCGCCTCAGTACCTTTTTATTCCGAGGAGGTGCAGCGTAACTAACCTAGAAAGGACTAACCTAAAAATCGGACATAAGATAGTCCGAATGACCCGTGTAAGAAGAGTCAACAATAAAGTCTTCACAGCTCAGCCACTGAGGGAGTGAAGACCATAAACAGAGAAGTGAGCTCGGGGGATGGTGGGCATGTGAATGAGTGGTGGAGACTTCATCCAAGAAGATCAAGAATTACAGCAGGTACGTAATTTCCATATCTTCCTGGACATAAAATCTCCACCAATCATTCACAATAATGGGAGAGTACCGAGCTAAATAATCCCCTGAGACGGGCAACAGGAGATAAAGAGCTCATGTGCTTAGGACAGAAGTCTGTTAAGAATGGTCCTGCCAAATGACAGATGTCGTCTGGCATAGACATCCAAGGCGTAGTGCTTAACGAATGTATGCATGTAACCGCATGGCAAATATCTGCAACGGGCACGTTACGGATTTCCACCAGAGATGCCGCGACTGCTCTGGTAGAGTGAGCGTACACTCTGCCTTCCAGCTTGACCTTGCTATAGAATAGCAGTGGCGGAGGCATGCCACCAGCCACGCTGAAATGCACCTGATAGCAACAGGTTGACCCAGCCGTGTCTCGCTGAAGGAAACAAACAGTTGTTGAGCCTTGCGAATTTCCTTCGTTTTATCTAGATAGAACCGCAATGCTCTCTTAACATCCATCGAATGAAGGGTATGCTCCCCTTCATTCTGGAAGTTTGCAAAGTAGGTAGGAAGGACTAAAGGTTGGTTTAGATGACATTCTGAGACAACCTTAGGGCGACACTTAGGATGAGTCCTAAGAACTATTTTGTCCTTGTGAAATACAGTGTACGGGGGGGTCTGTGACCAGTGCATGCATTTCAAAAACTCTACGGGCCGAAGTAATGGCCACCAGGAAGGCCGTTTTCCAAGTGAGGAACTTTAACTCGCAAGTAGCTAGAGGCTTGAAAGGTTTATGAGTGAGCATGTCTAGCACAAGGTTAATGTCCCAGGCTGCAGCCGGACGTCTAATAGGAGGTCTAGTATGCAGAATAACCCTAAGAAACCTCTTAACTACAGGCAACTGAGACAGCAACATGGAAAGTACCGGCTCATGATATGCCGAAACAGCACAAAATGCACTTTGACTGTGGAGTACTGCAGACCTGTATTTGAGAGGTCTAAAAGATGCTCCATGACTTTATTCGGTGGGCAGGAAAAGGGGTTCCAAGAGGATTCTGCACACCAGACAGAGAAACGCTCCCATTTAGCTGTGTAGGTTTTTCTAGTGGTCGGCTTATGTGCAGCCAAAAGAATATCTGAAACTCTATGAGAAACACTGAGTCTATTCACCTGTATCTCTTCAGGAGCCAAGCGTGAAGGTGAAGCGATCTCAGGTTGGGATGGACCATGGGACCCTTGGTCAGAAGGTTTGTCTGAAGGGGAAGCGTCTCCGGGGTTCCGCAGTCTGTTGAGTAGCTGGAACCACATCTGTCGAGGCCAGAAGAGGGCAATGAGAATCATTCTGCCCACCCGAGACTCCAATTCGAGGAGTACCCTCTGAATTAGGCGAAGAGGAGGAAAAGCGTGTAGAAAGCATTTTGTCCACCGCAGCCTGAACGCATCCTGACAAAAAATGCCAGGTCCTGGATTTCTGGAGCAGAAGAGGGGCAGTTTTGCATTGAGTGGGGACGCAAAAAGGTCCAGGTCTGGAGTTCCCCACTCTTTGAAGAGCGACTGAACGACGGTTAAGTCAAGAGACCACTCGTGAGGATCCGCCTCTGTTCTGCTGAGATGGTCTGCCAGCTTGTTTTGTACTCCTGGCAGGTAAACTGCCTGAATCAGAGCCTTGTGCTCCAGGCACCACTCCCACACTCTCATTGCTTCCCTGCATAATGGGTAAGAGTGTGCACCGCCCTGTTTGTTGATGTAGTACATCACTGCCTTGTTGTCCGTTTGAAGGAGAATGTTCTTGTGACAGAGTATGTCCTTCAAGGCTCGGACTGCATTTAGGATGGCTCTCATTTCCAGGACGTTTATGTGAAATTGAGACTTGTCCTGAGTCCATGTACCCTGGGTGTGGAGATCCTGGCAGTGAGCTCCCCAACCCATCAGGTATGCATCCATGATAATGGAGATCTGATGATCTAGAGGGGCGAAGGGATATCCTTCCAGAAGATTGTCCTCCTGAGACCACCAGGTGAGTGACCTCTTTAGAGGTTCCGTCACCTTGATGAGAAAGGACTGAGGGTGAGTAGTTGGGGACCACTGAGTACTGAGCATTCACTGAGAGGTTCTCATGTGAAGATGAGCCAAGGGTACAGTGAACACCAAGGAAGCCATGAGGTCCAGCATTCGTTGCATCGAGATAGCTCGAACCGAACTGTGTTCTCTGATGTATTGTGCCATCTGTAAGATATCGCTCCTTCTGTCCTCTGGAAGAAAAGCCTTTGCACAGCAGGTATCCAGAAGAGTTCCTATGTAAAGGAGCTTCTGGGAGGGCTGCAACTGCGATTTGTTGTGGTTCAGCAGGACTCCCATGGACGTGAGGAAGTCTGAGGCTGTGGCCACGGCCTCCAGAGTCTCTTGCCTGGAGGCACTTGCTAGGAGCCAGTCGTCCAGAAATGGGAACACTTGTATTCCGATTTTCCTGAGGTGCGCAGTGAGAATTGCACAACACTTTGTAAAAACTCGAGGCGCCGAGAATAGCCCAAAGGGCAGGGCTCTGAACTAATAGTGTTGACCCAATGCCACGAACCTTAGGTATTTGTGGTGTTTTGGGTGTATGAGAATGTGTAGCTAGGCATCCTGCATGTCCAGGGAGGCTAGCCAATCGTGTCAATGAATCAAAGGTAGCAGGATACCAAGTGATATAATCTTGAACTTCTCCTTGTGAAGGAACTTGTTTAACATTCTGAGATCCAGAATGAGGTGCATGCCGCCAGTTTTCTTTGGGACCAGAAAGTAATGGGAGTAGAAACCTGTGTTTTGTAGATCCAGCGGAACTACTTCTACTGCCCTATTGTTCAGAAGGCCTTATACCTCGGAAGCAAGAAGGTCTGACTGTGCCGCAGACAGCCTGTGCTGCCACTTGGGAGGATGATCCAGCGGGGTTTCTGACAGATTGAGAGAGTACCCCTCGTGGATTATCCGGAGAACCCATTTGTCTGATGTTATAGAATTCTACTGGTTGTAGAACTGAGTCAGACGTCCTCCCACTGCTGAGGAGGAGTCCCCCTCGGACAGCTGAGGTGGGACCAGGGATAGAAAGTCAGAAGGTGGCACTGGGCGCTCTGGGCCCTTGTGCCTTCTGCTGCACTTTCTTTTGTGGTTGAGGGTTCTGGTTTTTGTTAAAACCTCCTCTGCCCCCGAAAGGACTGACGGTTGTGAAACTGTTGCTTGTTCCTACCCCCTTGCGAGGGGGCGGGTGCAGGTCTGGCTGTCTTAATGGCAGACCTAGTCTTCCGTGTGGCCTCAAGCGCTTGCTCCACCTGAGGTCCGAACAGATACATACCATCGAAAGGTAAGGCCATGACTTATTGCTGGGCGTCATTCGTGAAGGCTGAAGTACGCAGCCAAGAGTGGCGATGGGCGCAGATGCCAGCTGCCGCCCGGGAAGCGGTATCGAAGGTGTCCATTGCAGCTTTAACCTGTTGGTTATTGGACTCGATACTCCTAGTTATGGTTTGAAGTAACTCTGTGCTAACCTCCGATTTGGGCAGAGTTTCTACCAGTGCTTTGAGTGAATGCCAAAGGACATACTCATATTGAGAAAAATAGCCCTGGTAGCTAGCAATGCGCATACCCTGGGTTGAGGCGGCAAAGACTCTCTTGCCTAAGGTGTCTATCTTGCGAGATTCTTTGTTTATAGGCTGGGCTGTAGATCCCTGAGGTAGGACAGCCTTATCATTCTCTGCCAGGACCACAATGGCATCAGCAAAGGCTTGTGAGGCCAAAATGGGGCGATCCTTGGGAGGGGCATACTTCCAATCTATGGACTTGGCCACAGAAAGAATGAGAGCCGGATTCTTCCACACCATATGTGAAAGGGTTTTAAAAGAGAGCTGTACCGGAGGGGTTAAAGCCATAAGGATTTCCGGGACATGAAGATATTGGAGATGCAAAAGCTTCCCCAGGATCGATTTCTGTAGTCTGGAGAGAAAGAGTAGAATTTAAATTCCTGAGCAGAGACTTAAAGGAAAGGTCCTCAATAACAGGCTCTGCAGGAGAACTGATCCCTGCTCCCAGGGCAGTGTCAGCATAAACATCATCACCCAGGCAAAGATCTGGATCAGGCTCAAAATTATCTCTTTACAGTCCTGGGGGGACTGTATGGACAGGAAAGGAGTGAAAATCAGGAGGAAGAATAGAAGAAGAAAGAATCAGAGTCGAAAACCCCTGAAGACCGGACGGCGCAATGCTCATCCCCAGCGCTGTCGAGGAAAACGGGGCCGAGAACAAGGAGAGCGGTGCTATTGGAAACCGCGCCGCACATGGCACCAACACAGCGTGGCACCTCAGACAGCGCCGACAGAACCTGTGGTGCCGCGGATGGTGCCGAGAGAGCCCATGGCACCGTGGACCGTGCCGACAGAGTCTGCGGCACCACAGATTGCATTGACAGAGCCCGCGGTGCCGCAGATGGCACTGAGAGTGTCACAGGGGTCTGAAAACTGCAACTGGAAGTAAAAGAGGGAAAAATGGCAGCAGATAGAGGCATCGGTGTAGACCCCTGCGCCGCAGCCATGTGAGGTGGATAAACTCCCGAGTGCGGAGTCGACTACACTGAAGAAGGCGCCGTGAGACTAGGAAGGCCCAACCGCCCCACCCGTCCTTCCGAAACCGAACAGCCGAAGGCCACGGTGTCGGACTGACCGACTCCGGCACCTGGACCAACCTCTGAGCCCAATGCTCCATAAGAGTGGCCCACTGGTGAAACTGCTCATCAGAAGCTCCTCCAGTAGGCTGGGAGGAGCTCCGGTGTTGAAGAGGTCAGTCACCAGAGACAGAAACCGGCGACTCTGAAAGAAGTAGAGACCGGCGCCTGGCCCTAATAACTGACCGTCTACACACAGATGTACCAGAGGGCGACCTCGAGTGATGCAGTTTCTTCTTCAACCTATGCATCAAAGAAGAACTCGAAGCCGAACGGTGCACAGAATGGGACCGTTTCTTTTTATGCTTTCTGGGAGACCGCCCATCTCCCTGAGCATTGGACAGTCTGTTGTCAGACCCACCCTCCGGGGAGGGCGGTGGACCGGACCCAGCCCGGCTGACTGAATAGCTTTCATACGAAGTCCTCCTACAGTCACCTGACCTGCTCATGGTCAACTCCGTCAATGGAGGTCTGAAGACTTCTTCTTGTACAATTGTTAAAATTAGTAATATAAAGTACTGATTCAAAATAATCTACAAAACAATAAACTGAACTATTGCTGCTAGTGAAGTTTAACTCCTGGAGGGCGAGTGACATCATCACTGAAGTGCACTCGACGGCAAGGAAAAAAGGAACTGATGCAGTTGGTGGGTCGACGCTGAGACAGTCATTTCCACACGAGACGGGGCTCGCGGTGCCGCTTCCTTGTGGCTCCATCTCAGGTGCTGGCCCTCCTGAAAAAGTTTGCTCCCGTTGGGTCCTAGCGCATCCAGCGAACTCTCATTAGTGTGAATGAGTGGTGGAGACTTTATGTCCAGGAAGATACACCTTTTCCCCACTTTCTGGTTGGTGTTCCTTTACCCAAAGCTGCACATCTGTAGGCAGGATGTTGATGAATTGCTATACTGCAAATGTGTCGATGATCTGTGGGACTGTTTTGCCCTCTGGTTGGAGTCATTTTATCAGGAGTTCTCCGAGTCAGGTGAAGGCTTCTCGAGGATTGTCGACTGAGTTATACTTCAGAGATCAAAATCTCTGCCTGTAGGTCTCTCTTGAGAGATCGTATCTTTTCAGGATTTCACTTTTCACCAGGTCATAGTTTTCTGACTGTGTAGTGTCCATATTGCTGTAAGCAAGTTGGGCTTTCCCTGTCAGGTAGGGTACCAGTCTGATTGTCCATTGCTGCTCTGGCCATTGGCAGGCTGCGGCAACTCTTTAAAAAGTTGTCAAGTATGCCTCGCTATCATCCGAGGGACACAACTTTGTAAGTTTAATGGCTTTTAAGTTGCTTGTGTTTTGTTGCTCATCTGGATCTGCACCAGATCCTCTCCTTTGATAGCTTGCAAGGCATTCAGCCTTCGCTGCTCCTGTCGTTGCATCTCTTCTTTCATCTGCTGCTAGTGTTGCTGCATCTCTTCTTTTCTCTTGCTGTTCATGTTGTTACATTTCTGCTTTTCTCTGTGCTTCTAAATGTTGAAGCTCTTTTTCTCTCTGCTTCTCAGTCTCTTTTTGTTGTATAGCCCATTTGAAAAAGGCAGTCAGGCTTTCAGGTTCTGTCACTGCCTGTTCTTTTTCCATAACTGGTGCTGGCTGTACAGTCTCATCTTGGACTTCTGTCTCTGCTAATTTGGCTGCTGTTTTCCTGGTAACCACTCCTGGGCTTGCTGCTGCAGAATTCCAACCTTTCTCTATGCTTTCCTGGTACTAGGTCCAGTACCCATGCACAAAATTCCTGGCTTAGAGTATGTATGGCGTAATCCCACTTCTCACACCATCTGTCATCAAGGCACAGGTCAGGAAGCATAGGAAAAACCAGAAGCAGTTGTAGAATTCGCAAAAAGTGTTTATTAGTACTAGTAGTAACATAAAAAAAACTGCTCCGAATAACTATTTAGAAAAGCAGAATAAACACAGAAGATCTGAGTTTTCCTTCAATCTCTGTCTGTGTCTCTCAAAACACTGCAGTTCTCTCATACATCTTTGCAACCCCCCTCCTTAACAACCAACTTATTTTTCTAAAATGTTCTTGTCGTGACATTTCATGCAGGTACAGCAAGAACACAATGTCCCAGAACTGAGGCCCCTTCTCCACAGCTTCTGAAAAAGAGCTTAAAAACTGCACTCAGGTTAACCTGTTGAGTTCCCAATAGCTCTTTGCAATCATATCAAACTACTGTAAAATTATCTACATTTCAACAGTAACACTATGTAATTTCTAAACAAAGGGATCCCCAATATCAGTTATATTTCCACATAATGATTTGCATATATTTTCACACCAGCAGATATGCAAGGGAGGAAAAGACAGAAACAGCAAGGGAAGACTGAGTGACAGTGAGAGGCAAAGAACTGCAAGACTGTCGGGGTGATCAAATCCTAGGTCTCACAGGAAAATTTGGTTGCGCAACCAGACAGAGAAGAGAGAGAGAGAGAAAAGGAGAGAAATGAAAATTACGTACCTACCGTAATTATGATCTTTCTGTGTATCTTCACCATTCATCACATTTGAGTTACTGGCCGGAGGTCCTGACCACGTGGGAGCTTCTTTTTTTGGGGGGATGGGTGGAGTCAACACAGCATCGGCGCCAGCCTCGAGGACGACGCACTGCGTGGCGCTCGTGGGTTGGCCGTTATGTGCTGTCGACTCTGCCCTCCCGCCAGTTCTGAGTTGCCGGAGAGGTAAGGAAAAGGGATGGGAGGATGGGACAAGGAAATCCAAGGGACAGACAAAGGAAAAGATACATAAACCAAAAGAAGAAATAAGCGACTGAGAGGACAGAAGAAGAAGAAGAAGAAGGGAACTAAGGGGATTGGGTAGGGGCCCCAATCTCTGGAAATAGGCAAAAGGAGAGAGGAGGAATTTAGGATAAGTTGGGGGAGGAGGGGAGAAAGGTAGCAACCATACCCTGGACCTTGACTTGTCTCCATATTGTATAGGAACGGCAAAGAGTAGCTAAAAGGCTCAATGACAGAATTCAAGGCACGGAATTACTGGCAATAACTCCAAAAGACAGAAAACGGTTATTCTGGAAGAAAGATAGGATACAGGGACCCCCGAAAGGATTTTTGGTATAAGAAAAATTAGTTTTTTTTTTGTTTTTTTTTTTAAATAAGGAAGGATATGTCCAATGGACAAAGAAAATTAAGGCTTGATGGGAACAGAGGAGTAGTAGAGAATGGAGGGTAACTGCCAACTCCCACCCCACAAGGGTGGAGCCAAAGCACTGGAGAAGAAGTGCCCTCCTCGCTGACCACTCTCCCCTTAGAAATATCAACCCCCTATGTGCCCCTGTTTATCCCATTCCTGACAAAGAAAGGAGCGGGGCAAGGGAGGGCACAGAGAGGGAGGGGAACCAGAGACTAAGGCCCCAAGGGGATGGCGGGCGGGATTGTGATGAATGGTGAAGATACACAGAAAGATCATAATTACGGTAGGTATGTAATTTTCATATCTTATCTGTGTCAATCTTCACCATTCATCACATTTGGGTGAGTGCCAAGCCTGCCGAAGGGGATTTTAACCCTAAAGGACAGTGTCCCTTAGCTCTCAGTGGGTGACACACTAAGAGGGAGAAAATTCAGGGCCTGGGGAGGCCCGAGTGTGGGTAGAGTGAGGCGGGGACCCCCCCCCGGAGGGGGAAGGAAGTTGCCCCGACAAACGCTGTCTCGCTCTATGGGAGAAGAGACAGGTTCTCTGGTGAGCGGAGTTAATCACCCTATGCCGGGCCAAGGGTGGCAACCGGGAAAGATGCAGCCATGCCCGCCTAGTGCAGATCGCTGTCCCACAACCCTCAGGTAGTTACCTGCTGGCATCGTGACGATGCCCTTGTTGGTGCCTTGCTAGCTCCAGGCCACGTGCAGAGAGTGCGATGGCTTGTCTGGTTTGCTCCGTGTCAGGCAAAGAGGCTAGGAGCTGACCCAGCCTGGACCACAAGAACCTATCATAAGATGCATAGTGGGCCTGATGTGCTGCGATGGAGAGCAGCAACCGTGCTGAGTAGAACGTCCTCCTCCCCCAGAAGTCAAAATCCAAGGAATCTTGATCTGGGGGGCCGGTCATGGTAGAGGGTGCGAAGCACATCAGAAGTGTCCAGCTGTGTCAATCCTGACTGAGGATGAGGCAAGGAACCTGGAGACTTGGGGGGCAATACCGCTGGCAGAGATCCTAGGGCAGGAACTCTGGAGAAGGGCTCTGCCAGGAACGCAACAAACCTCCTGAAAGGAGCAGGTTAGGGGGCACCACAAGGGTGTCCTTGCTGAAGTCGCCTAGAAAGGCATGCACCGAGTGCTCTGGATTACTTTGAGTGGGAGGGGTGATGTACAGGTCCTCCAGCATCCTCACGAGGAATCGCTGATACTCCGCAAGATCAGCAGCTGGGGAGATGTGGACAGAAGGCTCCTCTCCCCCAGAAGAGGGGGATGAGGAGTTAGAGGACCTCAACTGCTCAGAGGGTGGCTGCTCGGGGGGAGGTTGAAAAACCTGTCTGTCCTGCCCTGATATAAGCGGGGAATCGAGCAGCCACAGCCCTGAAATGCTCCCAGGAGAGAGGCCCGCTAGGACCAAGGATGCCTGGGAGCGCAGGAGAATGTGGCACAGGGATGGGGCAGAGCCAAGAGAAATCGACTGACCTCTACCGGGGCTAGGGAGCTCACCAGGAGCACCAGCAGAAGGTGGTGCTCCAGAAGACCCCACAGCCGACAGCCGAACAACCATTTCGGAACTGCCTTGGCTGCACCCGGAAGAATCCACCCTGTGAGGTGACCGGGGCCGTATAGGTCCAGAAGGACAGTCCCTTACCTCCAAAGAACGGGGCCCTCTCAAAGAAACCGAAGGGGAAGAGTGGAGAGCCACGCTACGGCTTCTCCCAGAGCCCTGGTGTACTCCAGAAAAAGGTCGCCACACAGAGCCCAGAAGAAGACACGGCTCCAACCAGGGCAGCAGTCTCCAAGCCAGAAGCCGACACTAAGCTCTCACAAGGTGACCTCGACAGCGGGAGACAAAGAACTGGTGGGAGGGCGGAGTCACAAGGGGAAGGGGGCCCATCACGGGTCTGGCCAGACCTGCTACTGCTGAGAGCGAGGCCGGGTCCCCTGACTAGCAGGGGAAGGGGGGTGCACAAACAGTTCCCACCTGGCCCTCCGGGTGAAAAACCTGGCCCCCCGGAAAGGCAAGGCAGTCACCATGTGCCAGGCCAAGGGTGACAACTGAGAGACGTAGCCATGCTGTCTGTCTAATGCAGACCGCAGATCCCACCAGTCTAGAAGCTACCGCGTTGATGTCATACGACGTTTGTGCTTGGTATCTCGCTACCTCCAGACCCCTTGTGGTGATGGCAACAGCTTGCCTGGTTGCCTCGACATCAGGCAGGCCCGATAGGAAGGACTTCATCGCAGCCCACAGGAGCCTCTCACAGACCACCATGTGTGCCTGATGTGTTGCGACAGACAAGAGACACGCAGAGGCAAAGGTCCGCCTGCCCCAGTGGTCAAGCTCCGCAGAGTCCACATCTGGACGGTCTCTTTTTGAGCTCCGACACCCAGAGGGGGTGTCCAGCCACTCCAGACCCAAGGAAGGGTGGGGCAATGACCCTGGAGCCCCCGAGGCTGCGCAACACTGGCGCTGGCAGTCCACAGGGGCTGGGGAAGCGGTGGGCGACTGCCAGGCGCTGTGTGACTCCTCTGCAAAAGGCTGAGGCCACAGAGGGATCACCACAGACTCCTGGCTGTACTCTCCAAGAAACACCATAGCCGCATGTTCAGTATTGCGACATAGCCCTGGGGTTAAATTGAGCTCCTCCATCATCGTTGCCAGAAAATGAAAATTACATACCTACCGTAATTCTTGATCTTTCTGAGTATCTTCACCATTCATCACTACTGGGTATAGCCCTCCAGAGCTAGGACCCCATGGGAGACTTTTTTCCCCTCTATGGGCAGAGCCGACGCAAGGACGCTGCCGCTCTCGAGGCCGACAGTCTACGTGGCGCTCACGGGTTGGCCTTTAACAGCCGTTGGCTCTGCCCCAAACCTCAGTTCTGAGACATTGGAGAGAGAGGAAGAAAGGGGTGGGGCAACAGAGTCCAAGGAACAGATGAAAAGGAAAGGATATAAAAATCAGAAGAGAAATAAATGTCAGAGAGGACAGAATAAGAAATAAGTGAATTAGGGACTGGGAGGGGCCCCAATCTCTGGAAAAGAGGAGGGATGGGAAGGAAGAAGGAGAAGAAAAAATTGGGAGGAAGAGAGGACAACGCTACCTGACTTTGCGGATCTGGACCCCCAATGTCAAGAGGAGGAAAAACCCTGGACCGCCTGGTCTAACCAGTCTGCCCATTTAGAAAGGAAAAGACTGCCAAGGCGGCAAAGCCTAGCTAAGGCAAGCAAAGTTTTTAAGGAGTCAACCAGACTAGGACAAAACTCCAGGCAGACAAAACACAAACCAGGAGGGTTAGACGCAAGACTTTCACAGGGTCAGCAGTTAGACGAAGAGTACTAGGAAGCCAAGAGTGTGTCCTCTCCCCCCCCCGAAAGAAAAGGGGACTCCAAGGAAAGAACCCTAAATTATAATATAATCATAAAGGGATTAGTCCCAAGGGACAGCAGAAAGGAGAACACCAAAGGTCCCAAGGAGAGAGGAGGTCTCAGTCCCACCACCCCACCCCCAAAAAGGGGGTGTGGAGACCACAAAGCGAAAAGAAGGAGGAGACCCCCCCACCATCCAAGATCCCAGGGGATAAACTCCTCCCTGCATGTCTCCAGGATCTCCTCCATCCTGGCCACAAAGGAAGGAGAGGGAAGAGCTGAAAAAGGCAGGGAGACACACAGGGGGAGGGGGGAAGCCCAGATACTGAGGCCTAAGGGGGAAGGTGGGTTGGATTTAGTGATGAATGGTGAAGACAGACAGACAGAAAGATCAAGAATTACGTAATTTTCATATCTTATCTGTGTCAATCTTCACCATTCATCACTACTGGGTGAGTACCAAGCCCAAAGGGGGCCCAATACAACCCTAAGGGACTAAATCTCTTAGTCTCCAGTGGGGGAGACACTGGAGGAAATCACCCCTATGGGCCTGGAGAGGCCCGAGACTGGTCTGGGTGAGACGGAGAACCCCCAGCGGGGAGGAAGGAAGGCGCCCCTGAAAGCTGCCGTCTCACCTATGGGAGAAAAGGTGGGTTCTCCGATAGGCGGAGGAAATCATCCTACGCCAGGCCAAGGGTGACAACCGGGAAAGGTGAAGCCATGCCGTCTGCCTAGTGCAGATCGCTGTCCCCACAATCCTGGAGGCCATCTCGTTGGCATCGCAGGACACCCTTGCTTAGTGCCTTGCTAGCTCCAGGCCCTGAGCAGAGAGGGCAATGGCTTGCCTGGTTTCCTCCTAATCAGGTATCAAGGCTAGGAGCTGACCTAGCCTGGACCACAAGAACCTATCACAGGAAGCATATTGGGCCTGACGAGAAGCGATGGAAAGGAGCCGTGCCAAGCAGAAGGTCCTCTTCCCCCAGAAGTCAAAATCCGCAGAGTCTGAGTTTGGGGGCCGGTCACGATGAGGGGTGCAAAGCCCAGAAGGAGTGTCCAGCTGTGTCATACCCGAAAGGGGGTGAGGCATGAGTCCTGGAGACTCTGGGGGAGCACAATACCGCTGGTGCAGATCCCTTGGGGCTGGAACTGTGGAGAAGGGACGCTGTCAGAGCCGACGTGACGCTTCCCAAAAGGGGACAGGCCAGGCAGGATACACTAGGTTGGCCGCACTGTACTCACCTAGAAAGGTGCACGTCATGTGTTCAGTATTGCTTTCAGATGATGGGGTAATACGAGGCTCGTCCAGAATCCTCGCGAGGAAGCGCTGATACGTTGAGAGATCAGACACTGGGGAGATGTGGACAGGAAGTTCCTCTCCCCGAGGAGGGGGATGAGGAGGCTGACGAGAACAGTTATTCAGGGTCAGGCTGCGTGGGAATGTGGTGGAATACCTGCTTGTCCATGGCCCGAAGGTAAGTGGGAAAATGTGCAGCTGAGCCTCTGAATTGCTCCCAGGTCACAGGCCCCCTAGGACCGAAAATACCTGGGAGAGAAGGAGATGGAGACAGGGGTACGGCGGCCAAGCTCCTCGCAGGAAGAGTATGTCCTCTGTCCAGGCAGGGGGGCCTAGCGGAGGCTCCCAACTAGGAGGAAGACCCAGAGGCTCCAACAGCCAGCAACCGTTCAACTGGGTTGGAACGGCTGTAGCTGTGCCCGAGGGAAGAATCCCCCCCATGACGTGACCAGGATCGTGTGAGCCCAGAAGGATGGTCCCTGGTCTCCAAAGTAGAGGTCCCTCTTGAGGAGAGAGAAGGGGAAGGGTGAGGGTCCACACTACAACTCCTCCCCGAATCCGGGTGGGTCCCAGGGAGACGCTGCCGTGCCGAACCCAGGCCCCTTGACCCGTCGGACTCTGAAAGAGTCCTCTGCCCCAATAACACTAGCCTAGGCAGCTGGCAATGCTGGACAGACTCCAAAGAGTCTACCCAGGGAGCAGCACCCTCCCCCTCCCCGGGTGCCCCGGTCTGTCCCAAACTTGGACTGTCCAAGCACACCAAGGAAGGGGGTGCCCCAGCTGAAAGGGCAAACAACCCAGTGACTCTGGGTTGTGCAGCAGTGGCCACCTGGACTACTGCTGGCTGATCAGTGCCACTGACCCCAGACTCAGTTGGAACTGTCCACCCCACAGAGGGACGCCGAGTGGGGGCGGAAGTGGTGTACAGAGAGGGGGTCGGAGGGCTCCGAAGAGTCTGGTAGCCAATCCGGATCAGACCCCGAGTCCTCCGAAGAAATGGACACAGAGGTCCGGTGCCAGACCATTCCCTGATCCCTACCAGTTCCTGGGCCACGAGCGGCTCTCTCAGCCCTGGCACTGCAAATAGCGCCAGAGCTAGGCACGGAACCGCGTCGTGCTCCCCTGCGAATGGCACCAAAGTTGGAAGAGACACCGGCTGCAGCGCTGCACGCAGCCCCAGCGCCCAAACTGTGCCGGAGCCAGAGGCGGTGCCGAACGCGATGCTGCTCCCCTCCCTGGCACCGTTAACAGCACTGGAGTGAGAAGTGGCCCCGACCGTGGCACCGCTCCCCTCCTCGTTGCCGCCAACAGTGCTAGAGTCAGAAGCGGTGCTGTCCCCAGCCCTGTCGTCACGGACTACACTGAGACCAGGAGGGCCCCACGAATAGTGTTGACATCTGTCATGGCACTGCTACCATCCCCGGCACCGCGAATGGCACCGGGAGCGAGAGTGGCACCAAGGGAAGGCCCTGCGCTGCAAGCGGCACTGGAAGCAAGAATGGCGCCGACAGATGGCATTGAGGACAGTGCCAACCCAGGCCCCAGGACGCAACACCAGGGATGCCCTCGCCTCCAAAGAGGCGACTGCCAAGACGGTGCCTCCCCCCCTCAACCCGAGGGCGCCAGACTGGGCCTTCTGCACCGCGGAAGGAGCCCCCGCCGCAGCAAGGCTAGATGAGGTGGAGGCCCCCTCCTCCACGGCCGTATAGGACCGGAAGGGGACCCGAAGAAAGGGTCAAGAGTCCTGGCCTTAGCCCACTGACTGCGAATCCGTCCCCCTCAAGTCGCCGTGTACACCCTACTAATGCGAACTCGAACGTGGCGGTCCATCGAGAAAAAGGCATTGCAGTTGTCCATGTCGTGGGCCGGGCCGAGGCAGGAGAGACAGCGGTCATGCTGGTCCATGAAAGAATACTGGTGGCTGCAGGGGCACCAACGCATAGGAGGCCGCCCCGCCTTTGACAACTTTTTGCCCCCGGAATGATACATGACCGGATGGAAACAGAATCAAAACACAGTACTCGATGTCGCTGAGAAAGAAAAAAGGAACGGTTTTACCGGTACCAATAGCGGCGTAGAGTAGGTGAAACAGAACTGAGATTTAAAAAGCTGATTACTAGGCCACAACTACTACGCAGTATTTTTGCTTGAAGCTCCTCATGAGGTCCTTTCTCGACAGCGAGAAAAGAAGAACTGAGGATTAGGGCGGAGCCGACGGCAGTTAACGGCCAACCCGCAAGCTGGTAACCCACAGCAGTGCTGAGTAGGCGAAACAGAACTGAGATACTAAATGTGGAATACCAGGCCGTAACACACTACACAGTGTTTTTGCTTGAAGCTCTTCATGAGGTCCTTTCTTGACGGCGGGAGAGAAACTGAGGCTGGGGGCAGAGTCGATGGCAGTTAACGGCCAACCCGCGAGCGCCACTTAGAAAGTCTCCCGCAGGGCCCTAGTTCCGGAGGGCTATACCCACTAGTGATGAATGGTGAAGACTGACACAGATAAGATTTGGAACTATATGCAAATGATAGAACTAGCATGGGTTCGTGATGTACATTCAAACTGCTGTCCTTATCAGCTGCAACGTTCCATCAATGTATCAGATTTCTAAGAGCCTACAAGGCAACCTATACCAAGACTTATCTACTTGTACCTATGTAATATAATGCAACTTAAGCTGTCCATGACAGCATCAAACATGTAAGTTGAATGAGCCCTCAGGCCTGCTGGGCGCACCCACAGCTGCATCCTGTATGCCCTAACAAATCTCCTCACCCTTGAGAAAAAGACCATTACCAAACAAATCTCCTCACCAAAAAAATTAATCTAGGCCTCACCCCCCCGGAGTTTCTGCCTCCCTGCACTCCGCCCACGCCTCAGTACTCACCCGCTCGGCAAATAAACAGATATGGACTGTTCCCAGGGTCTCTCAACCTCAATTGCCCAAAGGTCCTTTTCCTACAAAGCACCACTATGGTACAATGATCCTCCACCGACCATTACCTCTATCACCGGACTTGGCCCATTCAAGATAGCCCTCAAAAAACACTTAATATCCGCATGCCGCTGCCAGTGCAGCAGCCAGGTTTGGACTGCTGCTTAGTTTCTACCAATAGCGGGCTACCGGTCCCTGACTTGGTCTACCAGCTCCAGTCACAGTAGTGAAGCTGGAATTTAGATACCAGTAGGTGCATTAACTCGTGTTAGTGACAGTGTCGGTACCCCCAACTGCCTGAATTTTTTGGCAACTCAAACTCATTAGCCAGGCCTGACTAGCTACCAAACTGTACAGACTTACACTCCTCCTCTCTATGTATCTACTGTATGAATTCTCTAATTCATTGGAATAATCATGTGTATTGCGGTAAGCAGTCTACCTGTGATCTGTTTCTGTTTTCTGACATTGAGCCTTTGTAAATGAGTTCTTGACTCCAAGGTTGTAATTCCGACTTCTCAATAAATAAATAAAACATCATGCAATGATAAGAAAACACCCCTTTGAATGCCAGAATCACCTGGGGAAAAAGAAGGGAATTACTATTTCCCACCAGGAGTATAAAACAACTGTGTCAGTGTCTGGGACTGTTAAATCAAAAAGACTTGGGTCAGGAGTGCAGAGGCTCTGGTTCTGGAAGGGGAGGCGGGGCGGGGGTTATGAATATAGAAGAATACATTGGAAGAAATGAAAATTACGTACCTACCGTAATTCTTGATCTTCTTGGACGAGTCTCCACCACTCATTCACACTACTGGGATCTGTGCCGGAGGCACTAGGACCCATCGGGAGCGAACTTTTTTGCCGGAGGGTCGGCGCCAGAGATGGAGCCGCGAGGAACGGCACTGGCGAGTCTCAGCTCACATGGCAACGACTATCTCGAGCTGACCTCCAACCGCCTCAGTACCTTTACCAAGGAGGTGCAGCGATCTAACCTAGAAGGGTAGCCTAACCTAAAAACCGGACATAAGATAGTCCAGGCGACCCGTACAAGAAGGGTCAACAAAGAAGTCTTCACAGCCTAAAGATCTGAGGGAGTGAAGACCAACAGCAGAGGTGAGCTCGGGGGACGGAGGGTGGGTGTGTGAATGAGTGGTGGAGACTCGTCCAAGAAGATCAAGAATTACGACAAGCACGTAATTTTCATATTGTCCTGGACATATGTCTCCACCACTCATTCACACTATTGGGAGAGTACCGTGCTAATAATCCCCCGAGAGGGCGGCAGGAGAGACCAAGAGCTCATTTCTCTAGGATAGAAGTCCATTAAGGATGGCTCTGCCAAAGGAAGAATGTCATCTGGCATGGACATCCAGTACATAATGTTTAACGAAAGTGTGCACTGAGCTCCAGGTGGCCACATTGCAAATGTCTGCAATGGGCACGTTGCGAATTTCCGCTAGGGATGCCGCGACCGCTCTGGTAGAGTGAGTGTAAACCCTACCCTCCAACTTAACCTGCGCCATGGAATAACAGTGGCGAGGCATGCCACTAACCATGCTGAGATACATCTGATAGCTACAGGTTGACCCAGCCGGTCTCGCTGAAGGAGACAAACAGTTGCTGGGCTTTGAGAAAATCCTTGGTTCTATCTAGGTAGAAACGCAAAGCTCTCTTAACATCCAAAGAATGAAGAGATCGTTCTCCTTCATTTTGGAAGTCCGCAAAGTAAGAGGGAAGGACTAGAGGTTGGTTCAGATGAAACTCTGACACAACCTTAGGAAGAAATTTCGGATGGGTCCAAAGGACTACTTTGTCCTTATGGAACACAGTGTACGGAGGATCTGTGATCAGGGCATGTATCTCAGAGACCCTGCAAGCTGAGGTAATGGCCACTAGGAAGGCAGTCTTCCAGGTGAGAAATTTTAGCTCACAGGTGGCCAGAGGTTTGAAAGGTTTCCGAGTGAGCATGTCTAGCACAAGATTAATGTCCCAGGCTGCAACTGGACGTCTTGTAGGAGGTCTGGTATGCAGAATTCCTTTAAGAAATCTCTTAACCACAGGTAATTGAGCTAGCGTTAAGGAAAAAAATGGCTCATGATATGCTGAAATGGCACTGAGGTGAACTTTGACTGTAGAGTACTGCACACCTGAATTTGAGAGGTCCAAGAGGTACTCCAGAACCTTATCTGGTGGATAGGAAAAAGGATTCAAGGAGGACTTTGCACACCAGAGCGAAAAACGCTTCCACTTAGCTGTGTAAGTTTTCCGAGTGGCTATCTTCCGTGCAGCCAGAAGAATATCTGAAACCCTACGAGAGACATTGAACCAGTTTACTTCTACTTCTTCAGGAGCCAAGCGTGAAGGTGAAGTGATCTCAGGTTAGGATGGACCACTGGCCCCTGAGTCAAAAGGGTCATCTGTAGGGGAAGAGGTCTCGGATGGATTGCTAACATACTGTTGAGAAGTGGAAACCATAGCTGTCGAGGCCAGAAGGGAGCAATGAGAATCATGTTGTCCCCCTGGGATTCGAACTTGAGGAGCACCCTCTGAATTAGAGGAAGAGGTGGAAAGGCGTAAAGAAAACGTTTTGTCCACTGCAGCCTGAACGCATCCTGACAGAAAATGCCAGGCCCCGGATTTCTGGAGCAGAAGAGATGCAGTTTTGCATTTAGTGGGGATGCAAAAAGGTCCAGGTCTGGAGTTCCCCACTCTTTGAATAGTGACTGAACTATGGTTGAGTCGAGAGACCACTCGTGAGGATCTGTCTCTGTTCTGCTGAGACGGTCTGCCAGTTCGTTTTGTATTCCCGGTAGGTAGACTGCTTGAATTAGAGCCTTGTGCTCCAAGCACCATTCTCATACCCTCATTGCTTCCCTGCATAAGGGGTAAGAATGAGCACCGCCCTGCTTCTTGATGTAATTCATCACTGCTTTGTTGTCCGTTTGAAGGAGAATGTTCTTGTGACAGAGAATGTCCTTCAACACTCGGACCGCATAAAGGACGGCTCTCATTTCTAGGACGTTGATGTGAAGCTGGGACTCGACTTGAGTCCACACACGCTTGAGTGTGGAGAGCCTGACAGTGAGCTCCCACCCCATTAGGGATGCGTCTGTGGTAATGGAGATCTGATGGTCCAGAGGAGCAAAAGGATATCCGTCCAGGAGATTGCTCTCTTGAGACCACCAGGTGAGTGATCTCTTTAAAGGTTCCGTCACCTTGATGAGATACGACTGCAGGTGCGAGGTTGGGGACCACTGAGTACTGAGCATCCACTTGAGTGGTTCTCACGTGCAGATGTGCTAGGGGTACAGTGAACACTGAGGATGCCATGAGGCCTAGCATCCGTTGCATCGAGAGAGCTGTAACTGAGCTGTTCTCCCCGATGTGACGGGCCATTTGAAGGATATCGTTCCTTCTGTCTTCTGGAAGAAAAGCCTTCACACAGGAGGTGTCCAGAAGAGTCCCTATAAAAGGAGCCTCTGGGAGGGCTGCAGTTGCGACTTCTTGAGGTTCAGCAGGACTCTATGGACATAAGGAGGCTAGAGGTCGCCTCTACAGCGCCCAGAGTCCCTTGCCTGGAAGGGCTTGCTAGAAGCCAATCGCTCAGATAAGGGAACACCTGTATCCCGACCTTTCTGAGGTGCGCTGCGAGAACTGTACAACACTTTTTAAAAACCCGCGGCGCCGAGGATAGCCCAAAGGGCAGGACTCTGAACTGATAATGTTGTCCCAGAGCCACAAACCTCAGGAATTTGTGATGCCTCAGGTGAATAGGAATGTGCTGGTAAGCATCCTGCATATCCACGGAGGCTAGCCAGTCGTGTTGATGAAGCAAAGGCAACAGGGTTCCTAGTGAAATCATTTTGAATTTCTCCCTGGGGAGAAATTTGTTTAGCTTTCTGAGATCAAGAATGGGGCGCATTCCCCCGGACTTCTTTGGAACCAGAAAGTAATGGGAGTAGAACCCCGTGTTCCGTTGATGCAGCGGCACCACTTCTACTGCCCTGTTGTTTAGAAGGCCCTGAATCTCAGCGGCGAGAAGGTCTGACTGAAGGGTCGACAGCCAGGGCTGCCGTTTGGGAGGACGATCTGGAGGGGTCTCCAGAAGATTGAGTGAATACCCCTCGCGAATTATCTGGAGGACTCATTTGTCGGAGGTTATGGACTTCCACTGGTTGTAGAAGTGCATCAGACGACCTCCCACCGGAGAGGAAAAGTCCACCTCGGGCAGTTGAGATGGGACTTGGGCCAGCAATTCATAAGGTAGCGCTGGGCGCTTTGGGCCCTTGCGCTTTCTGGCTAGTCCTTCTTCTGAGGTTGGGCAGGTTGGTTTTATGGAAACCTCTCTGCCTCGAAAGGACTGACTATTGTGAAACTGACGCTTATTGACATGCCCTCGAAAGGGGCAGGAGGGGTTGAGCCAACTTAATGGCTGACCTAGTCTTTGTGTAGCTTCTAGAGCTTGCTCTACCTGAGGACCAAAAGATATGCACCATCAGGGCAACGCCATTACCTGCTGCTGTGCGTCATTCGTAAGCCTCAAGCACGCAGCCAGAATGACGGTGGTGCAATACCAGCAGCCGCTGAACAGGAAGAAGTGTTGAAAGCATCCATGGCTGTTAACCTGCTGGCTGTTAGATTCGATACCTCTGGTAATGGTTTGAAGAAGCTCTGGCTTTGCATCCGACTCGGAAGAGCTTCAACCATCTGCTTGATAGAGTGCCACAGGATATACTCATACTGGGAGAAATAGCCTTAGTAACTGGCAATACGACACAGGTAGAAGCAGCAAAGACTCTCTTACCTAAGGTGTCTATCTTACGAGATTCTTTGTTAATAGGTTGAGCTGTAGTAGTTTGAGGAAGAACGACCTTATCGTTCTCTGCCAGGACTACAATAGGATCCGCAAGGGCTTGAGATGCCAAAATGGGACGATCCTTGGGGGCTGAATATTTCCTATCTATGGATTTAGCCACCAAAAGGGTGAGAGCAGGATTATTCCATAGCATTTGAGACAGCGTCTCGAAGGAAGGCTGAACTGGAGGAGTCATATCCGTAGGGATCTCCAGGGCATGAAGGTATTGGAGTCTTAACAATTTCCCAGGATCGATGTCTGTAGTCTGGAGAGAAAGAGTGGAACTCAGATTTTCAGCAGAGACTTGAATGACAGGTCCTCGACCACAGGCTCTGTAGCAGTAATAGATCCTGCTTCGCCCACTTCATCACCCAACCAAGGTCTGGGTCAGGCTCAATGTCATCTCCTGACAGTCCAGGAGGACTGCATGGACAGGAAAGGAATGAAAATCAGAAGAGAGGGAAGAAGGAAACGAGAGAAAGGAGGAGTCCTGAAAAGCAGAGGGAGCCTCGAGACCCCCCGGCGCCGAGGAGGCGCACAGCACCGAGAACGATGCCGAGGGACTGTGCGGCACCAAAAACGACGCTGAGGGACCACGTGGCACCGAAAACGGCGCCGAGAAGCCACACGGCACTGAGGACGGCGCCGAGTGCACCACCGGCACTGAGGACGGCGCAATAAGCCGCACGGTGCCAAAGGCGCCGGAAACACCCCCAGACTCCAAAAAACAGGTTTTGAAGGAACAAGAGCAGGAGATAAAGGCATTGGTGTGGCCCCCGCGCCAGAGCCATGTGGGGGACAACTTGCTGCCGGAGTTGACGCGACCAAGAAGGTGCCATGCACCAGGAAAATCCAGCCGCCCTATCCGGTCTCTGAATGAGTCCGAAAGCGCACGAGAGACCAAGCCAGGTAGCTGGACCAACCTCCGAGCCCATTGCTCCATAAGAGCGGCCCACTGATGAAACTGCTCATCTGAAGACCTACCTGTGGGCGGGGTAGGGCTCCAATGTCGAAGCTGCTGGCTACCAGAAGCACAGGTTGGCGACTCCGAAGGAGGAGACCAGCACCAGCCCCGATAACCCAACGCTCACGGCAGAAATATCAGAGGCGACCGAGTGATGCCTTCTCTTTTTAGACCTGTGGGCCGAAGAAGAGCTCGAGGCTGAACGGTGCCGAGAATGCGACCGTTTATTTTTATGCTTCCGGGGGGACCGCCCATCCCCCTGGGCATTGGACTGACCATTGTCAGACTCCCTCTGGAGAAGGCGGCGGACCGGACCCAGCCCGACTGACTGAACAGCTTTCATACGAAGTCTCCCTACCGTCACCTGACCTGCTCATGGTCGACTCCGTCAAAGTAGGGTAAGACTTCTTTATTTTTAGAATAAAAGTAAACTAAGCGATACTTTATCGAGATAATACTACAAAATAACAAAACTGAAAACTATGCTGCTAGTTTGAAGTTTGACTCCCGGCGGGCGAGCGACGTCATCACTGAAGCGCACTCGGCGGAAAAAGGAACTGAGGCGGTTGGAGGGTCGACGCCGAGACAGTCATTGCCGGCAGCAGGGGCTCGTGGCGCCATTCCCTCGCGCCATCTTCTGGCGCCACCCTCCGCAAAAAGTTTGCCCCGGAGGGTCCTAGTGCCTCCGGCGCAGATCCCACTAGTGTGAATGAGTGGTGGAGACTTATGTCCAGGAAGATCAAGATTACTAAGGTAATTTTTTCTTCTAACCCCAGGTATTCTTCTATATTTATAACTGTATGCAGACTTCAAAGCAGTACCTTTGGAGGTGGGCAGAGAACCAATTTAGGAAAGAGGCTCTGCAGAACTGCTGTGCCAAACCTGGCATCACTTCTGGACACTGTGTCCAAACTGTAGTTTTTAGTAAAAGTGTGTACTGTTCTCCAGGTAGCTGCTTTACAGATCTCCACTAATGGAATATCTCTTGAAGCTGCTATATTGTAGCAGCTGTGCCCCTAGTTGAATGAGCCCTCAGGCCTGCTGGGGGTTCCCTGCCAACTTTTGAGTAGCAAAACTGAATGCACTGGACTATCCAGTGTGAGACTGACCGCTTAGAAGCTGGGGTGCCTTTACCTACATCCCCTTTAGTAAGAAACAGCTGTTGTTTGTCATGTCTATGATCCTTGGTGTGGGTCATATAGTAACTTAATGCCCTTTTGACATCCAGACTATGGAGTCTGCGCTCACCTGAACTAGCATGTTCAGTGAAGAAAACTGGCAATGTTATAGATTGATTTATGTGAAAATCAGAAACTACCTTAGGAAGAAAACTCTTGTTTGTTCTAAGCACTACTTTGTCATTGTGGAAGGAGAGAGAGAGAGAGAGAGAGTCAGGTTCCACACATAGTGCCTATAATTCACTTATACTCCTGGCTTGCAATCAGAAACACAGTTTTCCATGTGACATATTGTAGATGAGCAGGAGACACAGGCTCAACAGGAGGTTTCGTGAGTTGAGCAATACATATGTTTAGGTCCCACATTGGGACTGGTTCCCTGATAGGTGGGTGCATGTGGCACAAACCTTTGAACTTTTTGAAAATGTGATTAGCTGCAATGGAAACATTTTTCCCAGCAGAAATGTGGGCAGAGACTGATGCTAAATGAACTTTCAGGGATGTATATTTCAACCCCTGTGAATGCAAATATGTGAGGTATTCCAGGAGTACTGGGATTCCTGATAGAGCGGGAGAAATTTCCTTGAAATCACAGCAAATAGAGTACCTTTTCCATTTTGTTGAATAGGTTTTCATAGTGGAAGGTTTTCTATATCCTTTCAGAATGTCCAGAACAGCTTGAGAGAGATTATAGAGCTTGAGAGGTTTGCATATTCTAAGTCCTCAAGAGCCATGCCTCGAGTTTGAGAGACTTGAGATTTGGGTACAGTACTTTCCCCTGATGGGAGGTCAAAAGGTTGTGACTCCTGGAGAGGTGTATCAGTTTGGACACTGACATGGATAGCAGTAGAGGGTACGAGGGCTGCCTGGCCCAGTCTGCTGCTATTAGGATCACTGACGCAGGTTGTGACCCGAGCTTGATCAGAACTCTGAAGATGAGTGGAAAGGGAGGAAAAGCATACAGACTTCTCCCTGTCAAGTCCAGAGTTAGAGCATTCAGTGGGACTGACCCTTGGCTGGTGGTCTGCAACAGAATAGGAGCAGGAGATGATTCTCTTGGGAGGCAAAGAGACCCACTTCTGGAAGTGCCCCACCTTCTGAACACTGAGCCCAGTACTTGATTGTTTATGGACCATTCGTGACATGCCTGGTTGATTCTGCTTAGAGCATCTGCCAGGGTGTTGTCCTTTCCTGGTACATAAGAGGCCTTCAGTGAGTAAACCAGATTCCATACTTTCATGGCCTCTGTACACAGAGGGTCTGACCTTGTTAGAAACATAGAAACATAGAATTTGATGGCAGATAAGGACCGCTTGGCCCACCAAGTCTGCCCATTTTCCTACCTAACAGATAAGCTGCAGATCCTAATTAACCAACAGCTTACTTCCTCCTACCCCCCCACTAGGACTGCCTTATGTCTGTCCCATGCATTCTTGAATTCCCCCACTGTTCTTGACTCCACAACCTCCTCAGGGAGGCTGTTCCATGCATCCACAACCCTCTCTGTGAAAAAATACTTCCTCACATTACCTCTGAGCTGTCCCCTCTATCTTCAAATTGTGCCCCTTGTTCTTGCACATCTCTTTTCTGAAAGATGCCACCCTCTTGGACTTTGTTGATTCCCTTGAGGTACTTGAAGTTTCTATCATGTCCCTCTCTCCTCCTTTCCTCAAGGGTATACATATTAAGCTCCTTTAGTCTTTCTTCAGATAGTCTTCTGGTGCAGACCCTGCACCATTTTGGTTGCCCTCCTCTGGACAGCCTCCACTCTGTCTATGTCTTTGCGGAGATGGGGTCTCCAGAACTGCACATAGTACTCCAGATGGGGTCTCACCAACTGTCTGTACAGAGGGATAACAACTTCCTGTTTTCTACTATTGATGCCTCTCCCTATGCATCCCTGTTCCCCCTTGCTTGTTTATGTAGTACATTGTTGTGGCATTGTCTGTTTTGACTTGCATCACTCTGCCTTCCACTAGATGAGCAAATGCTTTTAGGGCTAGGAACACTGTTCAAAGCTCCAGCAGATTTACATGCAGGAGTGACTCTGCACTTGACCAGGTCCCATGGGTAGTGTGCTCTCCCAAGTGAGCACCCCATCCTAACAGAAAGGCATCTGTTGTAAGAGTAACTGATAGGTTTTTCTTTTGGAAGGGTACCCCTTCCCACAGATTGTCTGCTTCCTTTCACCACTGCAATGCTTGAAGCAAGGTTCATGTTACTGGAAATGGAAATTATGTACCTACCGTAATTCTTGATCTTCTTGGACGAAGTCTCCACCACTCATTCACACTGATGAGGAGTATGCCGGAGGCACTAGGACCCAGCAAGAGCAAACTTTTTCAGAAGGGCTGGCACCAAGATCGAGCCGAGAGGAAGTGGCACCGTGTGTCAGGCGCGTGCAGTATAGACCATCTCAGCATCGATCCTCCAACCGCCTCAGTACCTTTTTATTCTAGGAGGTGCAGCGTAACTAACCTAGAGAGGACTAACCTAAAAACCGGACATAAGATAGTCTGAATGACCTGCGTAAGAAAGGTCAACAACAAAGTCTTCACAGCTCAGCCACTGAGGGAGTGAAGACCAGAAACAGAGAAGTGAGCTCGGGGGATGGTGGGTGGGCGTGTGAATGAGTGGTGGAGACTTCGTCCAAGAAGATCAAGAATTACGGTAGTTACGTAATTTCCATATCTTCCTGGACATAAATTCTCCACCACACATTCACACTGATGGGAGAGTACCAAGCTATAAAAACCCACAAGACGGCGGCAGGAGAGAAAGAAGCTCACTTTTTAGGACAGAAGTCCATTAAGAATTGTCCTGCCAAATGACTGATGTCGTCTGGCATGGACATCCAAGGCACAGTGCTTAACAAATGTATGCATGAAGCTCCAGGTGGCCACATTGCAAATATCTGCAATGAGGACATTACAGATTTCCACCAGAGATGCTGCAACTGCTCTGGTAGAGTGAGTGCACACTTTGCCTTCCAGCTTGACCTGTGCCATGGAATATCACTGGCGAAGGCAAGCCACCAGCCATGCTGAAATGCACCTGATTGCAACAGGTTGACTCAGCCGGGTCGTGCTGAAGGAAAACAAACAGTTGTTGAGCCTTGCGAATTTCCTTCGTTTTATCTAGATAGAACCGCAATGCTCTCTTAACATCCATCGAATGAAGGGTATGATCCCCTTCATTCTGGAAGTTTGCGAAGTAGGTAGGAAGGACTAAAGGTTGGTTTACATGACATTCTGAGACAACCTTAGGCAGGAACTTAGGATGAGTCCTAAGAAATACTTTGTTCTTGTGAAATACAGTATACGGGGTGTCTGTGACCAAAGTGTGTATTTCAGAAACACTACAAGCAGAAGTAATAGCCACCAGGAAGGCTGTCTTCCAAGTGAGGAATTTCAACTCACAAGTAGCTAGAGGCTCGAAAAGTTTACGAGTGAGCATGTCTAGCACAAGGTTAATGTCCCAGGCTACAACTGGACATCTAATAGGAGGTCTGGTATGCAGAATCCCTCTAAGAAACCTCTTAACTACAGGCAGCTGAGCCAGCGACATGGAGAGTACTGGCTCATGATATGCTAAAACTGCACAAAGATGAACTCTGACACTGGAGTATTGTAGACCTGTGTTTGAAAGGTCTAAGAGATACTCCAAGACTTTATTCGGTGGGCAGGAAAAAGGATTCCATAAGGAGTCTGCACACCAGAGAAACGCTTCCATTTAGCTGTGTAGGTTTTTCTGGTGGCCGGCTTGCACGCAGTCAAAAGAATATCTGAATCTCTACGAGAATCATTAAACCTATTCACCTCTATCTCCTCAGGAGCCAAGCATGAAGGTGAAGAGACCTCAGGCTGGGATGGACTACAGGGCCCTGGGTCAGAAGATTCGTCTGAAGGGGAAGCAGTTTTGGTGAGGTTTCCGATAGTCTGTTGATTAGAGGAAACCAGATCTAACGAGACCAGAATGGGGCAATGAGAATCATTCTGCCCCCCTGTGCCTCCAGATTGAGCAGTACCCTCTGAATTAGGGGAAGAGGAGGAAATGCATACAGAAAGCGTTTTGTCCACTGCAGCCTGAATGCATCCTGACAAAACACGCCAGGTCCTGGATTTCTGGAGCAGAAGAGAGGTAGTTTTGCATTGAATGGAGATGCAAAAAGGTCCAGGTCTGGAGTTGCCCACTCTTCGAAGAGTGACTGAACGACGGTTAAGTCGAGAGACCACTCATGAGGATCTGTCTCCGTTATGCTGAGACAGTCTGCCAGCTCGCTTTGTTCTCCTGGCAGGTAAACCGCCTGAATCAGAGCCTTGTGCTCTAGGCACCATTCCCACACTCTCACTGCTTCCCTATGTAATGGGTAAGAGTGAGCACCGCCCTGTTTGTTGATGTAATACATCACTGTCTTGTTGTCCGTTTGAAGGAGAATGTTCTTGTGACAGAGTATGTCCTTCAAAGCCTGGACTGCAAAGAGAATGGCTCTCATCTCCAGGACGTTTATGTGAGGTGGAAACTCATCCTGAGTCCATGTACCCTGCGTGTGGAGATCCTGGCAGTGAGCACCACAACCCATCAGAGACACATCCGTGGTAATGGTTATCTGATGATCCAGAGGGGCGAAGGGATATCCTTTCAGAAGACTGTCCTCCTGAGACCACCAGGTGAGTGATCTCTTCAGAGGTTCTGTCACCTTGATGAGAAAGGACTGAGGATGAGTGGCTGGGGACCACTGAGTACTGAGCATCCACTGAACAGGACTCCCATGGACATGAGGAAGTCTGAGGCCGTGGCCATGGCCTCCAGAGTCTCTTGCTTGGAGGGGCTTGCTAGAAGCCAGTCGTCCAGATATGGGAATACTTGGATTCCGATTTTCCTGAGGTGCGCCGCAAGAACTGCATAGCACTTTGTAAAGAATAGTGCTGACCCAATGCCACGAACCTTAGGTATTTGTGGTGATTTGGGTGTATGGGAATGTGCTGGTAGGCATCCTGCATGTCCAGGGAGGCTAGCCAATCGTGCTGATGAATCAAAGGTAACAGGGTACCGAGTGATATTATCTTGAACATTTCCTTGTGAAGGAATTTGTTTAACTTTCTGAGATCCAGAATAGGGTGTATGACGCCAGTTTTCTTTGGAACCCGAAAGTAATGGGAGTACAAACCTGTTTCATTGATCCAGCGGAACTACTTCTACTGCCCTGTTGTTCAGAAGGCCTTGTACCTCAGAAGCAAGGTCTGACTGTGCCGTAGACAGTCTGGGTTGTCACTTGGGAGAATGATCCAGCGGTGTTTCCAACAAATTGAGAGAGTATCCCTTCGCGGATTATCCTGAGGAACCATTTGTCTGATGTTATAGATTTCCACCGATGGTAGAACTGAGTCAGATGTCCTCCCACTGTTGAGAAAGAGTCCCCCTTGGGCAGCTGACGTGGCACCTGGACCAGGAACTCAGAAAGTGGCACTGCGCGCTTTTGCGTGCTTGGCTGCATTTTCATGCGTGAGGGGTTTGGTTTCGTTAAAGCCTCTCTGCCTTTGCCACTTAAAGAGTGACAGTTGTGAAACTGACACTTATTCTCACCTCCTCGAGAGTGAGCAGGCGGTGGTCTAGCTGTCTTAATGGCAGACCTAGTCTTCTGCATGGCCTCTAGTGCTTGTTCCACCTGAAGCCCAAACAGATACATACCGTCGAAAGGTAAGGCCATGACTTTTTGTTTGGTGTCATTCGTAAAGCCCGAAGTTCGCAGCCAGGAATGGCGACGGGTGCAAATGCCAGCCGCCGCTGCATGGGAAGCATTATCGAAGGTGTCCACTGCAGCTTTAATTTGCTGATTACTGAATTCGATACATCTAGTTATGGTCTGTAGCAGCTCTGAGTTGACCTCCGATTCGGGCACAGCTTCTATCGTTGCTTTGAGAGAATGCCAAAGAACATACTCGTATTGAGAAAAATATCCCTGGTAGCTGGCAATATGCATACCCAGGGTTGAAGCAGCAAAGACTTTCTTACCCAAGGTGTCTATCTTGTGAGATTCCTTGTTTATAGGACGGGCTGTAGATTCCTGAGGGAGGACAGCCTTATCATTCTCTGCCAGGACCACTATGGCATCTGCAAAGGCTTGTGAGGCCAAGATAGGGTGATCCTTGGGAGGGGCATATTTCCTATCTATGGACTTGGCCACAGAGGGAATAAGAGCCTGATTCTTACACACCAACTGGGAAAGAGTCTTGAAAGGGGGCTGTACCAGAGGAGTTAAATCCATAGGGATCCCCGGAACATGAAGATATTGGAGACGCAGAAGCTACCCAGGTTCGCTTTCCATGGTCTGGAGAGAAAGAGTAGAATTTAAATTCTTAAGCAGAGACTTAAAGGAAAGGTCTTCAACAGCAGGCTCTGCAGGAGGACTGATTCCTGCCCCTAGGGCAGAATCAGTATCAAATTAATCACCCAACCGAAGATCTGGATCTGGCTCAAAATCATCTCCTGACAGCCCAGAGGGGACTGTATGGACAGGAAAGGAATGAAAATCAGGAGGAACAATAGGAGAAGAAAGAATAGGAGTCGAAAACCTCTAAGAACTAGCAGCAGCATACACGTCCACGGCGCTGAGAACACAGACGGTGCTGACACAGAAAACGGCACCACACATGGCGCCGACAAGGAGCGCGAATGGCACCGACAGGTCAGATGATGCCGCAGGTGGCGTCAACACCACCCGCGGCACCGAAAAGAATCTTGGTGCCAGGGAAGCCGATGACAGCACCACTGCAGAAGTTTGAAAACTGCAATTGGAGGGCAAAGGATGAAAAATGGCAGGAGATAGCGGCATCGGTGTGGACCCCTGTGCCGCAGCCATGTGAGGGGGAAAGGCACCAGAGCACGTTGTCGATGGCACCAACGTCGACGGCACCGAAGAAGACGCCGCGTGGCTAGGAAGTCCTAACTGCTGCGCCTGCTGATCCGAAACCGACAGACCTGAAGACCGGCTTGGGCAATCGGGACAACCTCCGGGACCACTGCTCCATAAGAGCGGCCCAAGATGAAACTGCTCATCGGAAGCCCCTCTAATAGGCGGAGAGGTGCTCCGGTGTCGAAGAGGCTGGCTACCAGAGAAAGAAATGAAAAGTGCATTGCCTACCGTAATTCTTGATCTTCTCTTGTATCTTCACCATTCATTACTGCTTGGGTAGTGCCGGGGGCGCGCACCCGCTACTGGAGATTTTTTTTTTTTTTGGAGTCGGCTCCAATGGTGCCGCCCTTGACAGCAACGCACTGCGTCATACGCGAGGGGTGGCCATTAGATGCCGCAGACTCCTCCTCCATCTCAGTTCTGGTAGCTGGAGAGGCGAAAACAAAGGGTAAGGAAAAAAGGAGAGCGAAGCAAGAGAGACGAGGGACAGAAAAAGGAAAAGATATAAAATGAAAAAGGAATAAGCCGGTAGAGGACAGACAGAGGAGAAAGAATTCCTACCCTAAGGGACCGCAGGGCCTCCTTTCCGGGGCGGCTCTAGGGGAGGAACAGATAGAGAGAAAGAGAAAAGAAGAAGAAGGAGAAGAAAAGAAGGCATGTTAAGAGGGGAGAACAGTGCCCACAGACGCATTGGTTGTGAGGCTTATAAGCTCGAGACTAAAACAAGGGAGCAAAAATCCCTGCTGATAGGACTGAGAGAGGGTTCAACTGAACCGCCTGCACAGATCGGACATAAAGGGCAGATTCTCTAATCTCTCAAAATGCCAAGTCCCTACATCCTAGCTGAGAGCTCACAGACTGCCCGGGCAGAAAATCTGTTCCGGAAAGAGAGCGCCCACCTAGGAAGGGGAATAGGCGCCCTCAGCACCCTGTTAAGTGCTAACACAGAAGTGTATGGGGAAGGATTATGCCGTACAGAAGGCAGCTTTGTATGAAAGGATAGAGTGGGAACTCAATCAGACTCCCTTGAGGCAAGGAAAGAGCAACCGCTCAAGGCTAAGAAGTGCCAAATGCACCAGCCAGAATGAGCTGAATAACAACACCTGCCAGGGGGAATCTAAATTTTCTTGAGGCAAAGCCAGGGCATGGTCTCTTAAGCTGTGAACTGCGTAACGTGATCAAGGTGCCCAGAGGTCGCACCCTAGGGGCAGTCAGAAAGAGTTCCCTCAGAATAGGTGAAACACAGACCCTGCTCCTTCCTCTTTACCTTAAGGAAAAAAAAGATCCATTCAATAAGAACGGAAAACAGAATTTTTTTTTTTTGGGACAAAGGCCAAAGGGAGGGAGAGGAACAAGACGGGAGGGGGAGATGCCACAGTAGGAGGCCACTGAGGGGAAGGTGGGCGGGTATCAGTAATGAATGGTGAAGATACAAGAGAAGATCAAGAATTACAGTAGTGCAGTAATTTTCATATCTTCCCTTGTCAATCTTCACCATTCCTTACTGCTTGAGTACTAAGTCTCCCAAAAAAGGGAGGGGTAGAACCCTGAGGAGCAAGACCCCCAGCCTCCTGTTGGTGAGAAACAGAAGGGAAGACCTGGGCTAATCAGAGAGAAGCCTATGGGGAGAAGAGCTAGGTGGTGCCCCGAGGGCGAAGAGACGGAGGAAGCCCCTGCAGAAGTCTCCTAGCTCTGGAGGAAAAGAGACGGGTCCCCCGGAAAGCGGAGCGAATCACCCTACGCCGGGCCAGGGGTGACAACCTTGATAGATGAAGCCATGCTGTCCGTCTAATACAGATCGCTGTCCCTGCAAGCCTGGAAGCCACCTCATTGGTGTCATAAGATGCCCATGCTTGATGTCTTGCCAGTTCCAGGCCTATAGCAGAGAGGGCAATAGCTTGTCTGGTTTGCTCCATATCAGGCATTGATGCTAAGATTTGGGAAAGCATCGACCACAAATGTCTACTGTAGGCAGCATGATGGGCCTGATGAGATGCAATGCAAGACATCGCACGAGAGGAAGAGAACACTCTTGCCCCCACCGTCGAATCAGAGAACTGAATCGGGTGGATTCGTCGCAGATTACGGGCGGGCGCTCGAGGGAGTCTCTAGGTATGCCAAACCCGAGGGTGGGTTGGGAAGAGTACCTAGGGATTCCGAGGGGGCACAATACCTATGCTGGCAGTCTGCCAGGGCTGGAGAAAGGGCAGCTGGCGACTGCCAGGAACGGATAGACACCTCCTGGAAGGGAATAGGCCAGGATAGTACCACCAAGTGCTGGGCACTGAATTCGCCAAGGAATTCACGCGTCTCCCATTCAGTATTGTCTCGCCTAACTTAGGAAATTCGAAGATCCCTCACCATCCTCGAAAGGAATCGCTGATATTCAGTGAAATCAGTATCGGAGGAGAGATGAGCAGTGGGTTCCCCTCCCTCAGAGGAGGGAGACGAGGATAATGGAGAGCTTGAGTGTCCAGAGGACTCCTGCGGCGGTGGGGATAGGTGAAAAACCCGCTCATTCATGCACCTCACATATAAGGGGAAGGCCGACGCAGAACCTCTGAACGCCTCCCAGGATAACGGGCCCGTGGGACCGACATGGCCTGGGAGAGCGGGGGGTGGCTGCAGAGGAATGGGAGAAGGGCACCTACGGAGAGGCAACTGTCCTCTGCTAGGGCTCTGGAATCCGGGGAATGGAGCCCGAGCTGGCAGGATCCTGGACAACAGACCAGGTCGCAAAACGGAAACCTGGGGATGTGTAGCCTGGAGGAGCCCAGAATGGGATCCTTCCCTATGTCGAACCTGGGACTGCATGGATCCAGAAGGGCAGCCCACAGCAACGCCACCAGAGGGTCCCGGGGTCCAAAAGGGAAAGACGGGCCCAGCTGGCTTGCCTGAAGCCACACCCCGAGGGGTGGCAGGCAGAGACCGAGATGCCTGAACCCTGCCCCCACCCTCGGACTCTAAGAATGCCCTCCTCCTCGACCTCCGCGACTCCCACCCCGAGGGATGCAGCAGCACCAGGGTCGTAGCTGCCACGCGACCCCTCCCTCCACCCCCACCCATCGGCCTCAGGGACTGCAGACCACCCCAGCCTGGGGCCTCCAGGAGGCAGCAGCAGGGACAGAGGAATAGAGCGCTGGGCGCCCTAGCACCTCATGCCACTGGAGACCCTGACTCCGAAGAGTCAGGTTTCCAGGATGGATCCACGTCTGAATCATCAGCCTCCGAGGAGGAAGAGACCAGCTCGACCACAATACTGGCAACCCCAGGGGTCCCCGGTGAAATGGTGCTGCAAATGGCACCGGACGACCCCGGACGCCCCGCGACACCTAGGCCCGGCCCCGGCTCTCCAACGGTGCCGGCCAGACCCACGGCACCGCCATCGGTGCCAGAACCCCACTTGGCACCACCAGAAGAGCGAACTGGGCCCATGTGTCAAGGCCAACACGGTGCCGCCCGATCATCGGCGCCGCCGGGCGCCGAGGGTCCACCGGCCGGGCTCAGCAGGTGGGGGCCCCGACACTAGGGGGAGCCTGCACCTCCGAGGGATGTGACTGCCGAGGCGGTGTCCCCACCGCGCCCGGGGGGACCTCATGCCTCCGACATCGCAAAAGAAGCTTCCTCTTCGGCAAGAGAAGATGAGGAAGCCTCCTCCTCTACAGACGTATAGGCCCAAGAGGGGACCAGGAGGAAGGGCCTAGAGACCTTACCTGGGAACCCCTGGAGCGGTGCTGTCCCCCGAAAGTCGGCGGGGCCTTGCCGATCTTGAACACGCGGACTTCTAGGACGAGACGGTCCATGCAGAAACAGGCATCGCACGCATCCATATCGTGGTTGGGTCCGAGGCAACGAAGACAAACATCATGTCGATCCGTGACGGAAAAATGCCGGCCACAGGAGCACCAAAGCATAGGGGCGCAGCCCGCCTTCGACTTACGTTTTGCCCCCGAACCTGACATGATGCGAAAAAAATTAAGAATAACACAGCAAAACCTCTCGACGCCGTCCAAGAAATTATAAAAAGAACGGTCTTACCGGGTTTTGACGGCATTGAGAGAAAATCGAAAAGGAGTCTGGATTGAATCCGGCCTAACTGTCACTAACCGCGTAGCAGGTGCAGCCTCGATGGCGGGAGAAACAGAACTGAGATGGAGGAGGAGTCTGCGGCACCTAACGGCCACCCCTTGCGCATGATGCAGTGCGTCGCTCTCGAGGGCGGTGCCGTTGGAGCAGACTCCAAAAAAATAAAAATAAAAACTCCAGTAGCGGGTGCGCGCCTCCGGCACTACCCAAGCAGTAATGAATGGTGAAGATTGACAAGAGAAGATCCGGCAATTCCGCAAGCGGCGCAGACCAGCTCCTGACCCTAATAACTGACCGTCTACGTGCAGACGTACCAGAGGGTGACCTCGAGTGATGTTGTTTCTTAATGATAAAATGAAGTCCAAGAGCAAAACTACAAGGACCGTGGAGTCTCAAAAACACAGAGTTTTGCACAATACCCCAGAAGTTGAAACTGTGAACTCACCACTAAAAAAGAGACAGGGGTCAGCAAAAGAAAAAGGCTGTATTCATAAATACTTTAATCAAAGATTATGTAAAAAGTGAGAACAAGTTCTCTCATAGCAACATAGAGAGAGCATGGGTAACGCGAGGTGCTACAGATACAAAACACCAAAGCGAGTGGCAGAAAAACAGACATATGGTAAGCAAACCTTTGGGACAAAACCAAAAAGCATACCACTCCAAAGCTAGAAAGCTCATGCGTCTCAAGCTGTAAGGTCCAAACAGAAAAATACTGCACACCGCGAATGACACCAACGGCGAAACCTGGAAGAGACAACGGACCAACGTCACGTTTACGTATCGACTACCACGTCTTCTTCAGAACGTGAGTTGGCTATTCTGTGTCCCCTTAAATACAGGGAGCTATTAAAGAGATATGCCACAAAACCCTATGCGAACACATACCTCCATACACCTACAGATAATGAAATGAAAAAAACAAAGCATAACTTAAATACATAAACACTAATAAATATACAAAAGGGAAAGAGCCGAACAAGTCATAATCCCCACTGAACTTGGCTAGAGCACGGACAAGTCATAGCCAAGTATACTACATAAGTGCCACCATAATCACCAGGACAATGAGTGCCAAAACAATATAATATTTACAAAAAATTCATACATGTAATAATCATACAACTATAAAAACACCAAAATGGGGACAGAGCCGGAAAAGTCATGTCCCCATTTGTGGACAGAGCACGGCACAGGTCATATCCACAAATGCTAACATTAACTATAAAAAACTATGTAAAGGAAGTTCATCATTCAAACCATAAGGTACCATGGTGTTAAGTTCAAAAATTCAAAACGCTTCCCTTTGTAGAATTCTTGAATTGAAGTCTCCACCCCGAAAACCAACTTCCACTTTCTCCTAACCAACACATCTCAGTGTGGCTGGAGATCCATGTTTCACTTCATGATAATGACGTGCTATCGCATATTCCATGTTAGCATTCCTAATGGCTCCTTTGTGTTCTCCTATCCTCAATTTTAAATTTCTTTTGGTTTGACCTACGTAACATAGTCCGCAGGGGCAAGTCAGCATGTAAATTACCCCTTGAGTGT
This sequence comes from Neoceratodus forsteri, assembly GCA_016271365.2. NCBI lineage: Eukaryota > Metazoa > Chordata > Ceratodontiformes > Ceratodontidae > Neoceratodus > Neoceratodus forsteri. Next base: position 1,433,847,278 of record CM057453.1, read on the forward strand.
TACAGTTAATGAAAGATTGTATCTCATATCTTTTACCTGATCGTGGATGATGGAAAATTTTTACATCAGACGTGTTAGAACAATGTACACATCTTCCACGCCGATAATTGCCTTTTGGAAAAGAAGGTAGCCAATTGTGTTGTTTATTTTCATTAAAACATGGGATATACGAATTCACCAACAAGTCTTTTAAATTGTGTCCCTTGGTATACGAAATCAAAGGACGATTTTTACCTATTTGTTTCAGTCTCGCATCCAAATTAATAATGTTCCAATGTTTATGTATAACATGGCCTACTTTGGGAGCCAAATGGTTGAATTCAGTAGTAAAAATGAGTTTATCCATTTCCTTCTGAGTTTGTGCATCAGGATTTAATAGTACCTCTCTCTATTTTATTCACTGAATGTAAGCTTGTCAGCAAAACTCCTGGTTCGTAACCTCTTTTTCTGAACCTATCCATGATATCCTTTCTCACTTCACAAAAAGATTTATTATCGGAGCAAATACGCTTAACTCTGATATACTGTCCCTTAGGGATGTTATTGATTACAGATCTAGGCTGGCAACTCTCAAAACGTAACAAAGTATTTCTAGACATAGGTTTTCTATATAATTTTGTTGAGAGGGTGCCATCCATCTTCTCTATCAATATATCCAGGAAGAAAAAATTACTCACCTTAGTAATTGCTTTTCTTCTCATGGAGTCTTGCTATATTATAACATTAGCAGTCAGCCACTGCAGCTGAACTGCCCCGGAGAGGAAGGAGTTAACTCCAGAGGATCTGGAGTTCTACAGCGCGAGGGCGCTGTGCCCAAAGCTCTATCTGGCAGTTTCAAATGAAACTGTCAGATCTTTACGAAGCTAACATCAAAGAACAGAAAGTCTGTGTGGAAAAAACTACACTAGCCCATGGCTACCTACTAGTAGTAGTAACAACAATATAAACAACAAAGAAACACCCAGAACCATAATAACAAAAATTGATGGTATTATGGTTCGTTTTACCACCCTTGACAAGCACATTATGAACCCCCCCTTCCCCCCAAGACTCAAGTCCAGGAAGGGGGCAATATAAAAAACCTAAATGAAAGAAACCAGATCCTAACCCAAAGGAAAGAGGGTAAAGGGTAACTACAATGGCATGACACAGTGCTTGCACTAATTCGCCACCTTACCCAAGTAGAGGTTCTGAGAGGGGCAGGAGGGAGGGTGGTTATAATATAGCAAGACTCCATGAGAAGAAAAGCAATTACTAAGGTGAGTAATTTTTTCTTCAAACACCATGAAGTCTTGCTATATTATAACATTAGCAGATTACACAGCAGTACCTCCATGGAGGAGGGTCAGAACCCACTTAGGAAATAGGCTCTGAAGCACAGCTGTGCCAAACCGAGCATCTCTCCTGGACTGGACATCCAGGGAATAATGCTTAGTAAAGGTGTGAACTGTCTTCCAGGTAGCAGCTTGACAAATCTCCAGAATGGGAATGTCCCTAGCAGCCGCTAGAGACAGCTGTACCCTGGTGGAGTGGGCCCTCAATCCTGAGGGGGTACTCTACCTAGTTTCTGATAACAGAATTGGATACAAGAAACAATCCACCTTGCAATTGTTTCTCTTAGTGGCAGGTTTTCCTTTGCCAACCTCGCCATAGGTAAGAAAGAGTTGGAGGGATTCAACCTATGACCTCTGGTGCTCTAAATAGTAGCTTAAGGCTCTTTTGACATCCAAGCTATGCAGTCTCCTCTCACCTGAGGAAGAATGCTCAGTGAAAATACTGGGAGAGAGAGATAGATTGATTCAGGTGGAAATCAGAAACCACCTTAGGCAAAACTTTCTATTAGTCCTAAGGACTACCTTATCTCTGTGGAAAGAGATAAAATCTTCTTCCACTGACAGGGCCTGTAACTCACTTATGCGTCTGGCAGAGGTGATAGCTACAGGAAAACGGTTTTCCAAGTTAAATACTTGAGCTCTGCTGAAGACAGAGGCTCAAAGGGGTTGCATTAACTGAGCAATGCAAATATTCAGGTCCCAGGCGGGAGCTGGTTCCCGAAAAGGAGGGTTAGTATGAAGTAACCCTTTAAAAAACTTGGAGAACACAGGGTGAGAAGAAAGGGAGGCAGGCTTCCCTGCTGACACAAAAGCAGAGACAGCTGCCAGATGAACCTTCAGGGTAGCTGGTCTAAGGCCTAGGGAATTCAGATGGACCAAATATTCCAGAAGAATGGGAAGATCAGCAGATTCTGGGATAATCTGCCTCTCAGAGCACCAGATGGAAAACCTCTTCCACTTAGAATTATAAGTGGCCCTAGTGGAAGGCTTCCTAGAAGCCTTTAAAATATCCATGACACCTTGAGAAAGGTGTAAGTCAGCAAATTCTAGCTCCTCAAGAGCCAAGCCTTGAGGTGGAGGGATTTGAGGTCCGGATACCACACCTCCCTGTGCACAGGCCAGTAAGTCGTGACCTGGGCAGGCTCAGGGCAGGGTGGACTGCCAAGGACAGAAGCAGAGGGTACCAGGGCTGTCTGGCCCAATCTGGGGCAATCAGAATCACTCTGCAAGGTTGAGATCTGATTTTTACTAGTACCCTGAAAAGAAGAGGAAAGGGAGGAAAGGCATACAGAACTTCCCTTCCAGTCCAACAGAAAGGCCCAGAGAGACTGAGCCCAGTACTGGAGGCCTGCAACAGAAAAGAGGAAGTTGATGGTTGTCTGGGGCTGCGAAAAGATCTATCTGAGGAGTGCCCCATCTGGCAAAGACGGACCCCAGCACTTGTGGATTCAGAGCCCATTCGTGATGGCCCTGAGAAATTCTGCTGAGGGCGTCCGCCAGGACATTGTCCTTCCCTGGGAGGTGAACCGCTATCAGGGAGGTGTTCAGGGAGTAGGCCAGAGACCACAACTTCATTGCTTCGGTGCACAAGGCTGAAGACCGAGTGCCCCCTTGCTTGTTGATGTACCACATTGTGGTGGTATTGTCTGTCCTGACTTGAACCACTTTGTTCTGGACAGAATCTGAAAACACCCGAAGAGCTAAAAAGACAGCTCTGAGTTCCAACAGATTGATGTGGAGCAGAGATTCCTGAGGAGACCACACCCCCTGGGTGGCAAGATCGCCCAGGTGAGCCCCCCACCCTAACAGGGAGGCATCCGTGGTGAGGGTGAGGGAGTGAGAAATGGGAATGAAGGGAACCCCCTGTCTTAAATTGCTCTGGACCTGCCACCAGTGGAGGGCTAGGATCAGAGTTTGAGTAACTGGAACCAGCTTGGTAAGGGGGTCCTTCCTTTGAGACCAATAGGCCCTCAAATGGAACTGAATGTCCCTCATCTGGAATCTTGCTCCCTGCACGACAGCTGTGGAAGCAGCCATGTGCCCAAGGAGTTGCAGAAAATGCCTTGCTGGTCGAGAGACCCGCAGGGTAAAGGAGGATGCCAGGGCGATGAGTCTGTCCACCCTTTCCGAGGGAAGAAAAGCCCTGGCTAACCTTGTGTTCAATTCTGCGCCTATGAAAGTTAGGACCTGAACCGGTTCCAGAACTGACTTTGGTAAGTTTAGCAGGAATCCCAGGGAAGTGAGAAGCTGCTGGGTGACTTGCAAATGGAGTCACCTGACCTGGAGACTGACCCACAATGAGCCAGTCGTCCAGGTAGGAAACACAGCAACCCCTGCCTTCTTAAGTGAGCCACTACTACAGCGAGACATTTTGTGAATACCCTTGGCGCAGAGGTCAGGCCGAAGGGCATTGCCCTGAACTGGTAGTGGCCTGAGGGCAGTTCAACCTGAGGTACTTTCGGTGAGAAGGCCTGATCAGAACATGAAAATAGGCATCCTTGAGGTCCAGGGAAGCTAGCCAGTCCCCTGGCCTTAGGGAAGACAATATCATTGCCAGAGTCAACATTTTGAACTTTGGTTTCAAAAGATGCTTGTTCAGGTACCTTAAATCTAGAATGGGCCTCCATTCTCCTGTCTTTTTTGGGGTAAGAAAGTATCTTGAATAAAGCCCTTGCCCTGATGGCAAGGAGGAACCTTTCCACTGCTTTGCAGTCCAGAAGAGAAGAAACCTCTGCTTCCAAAGCAAGGGCTTCTGAAGGATTTGCAGGTGGAAAATGTCTGGCTCTCATCTTTGGAAAGTGTTTGAAGCTGAGAACCAGACCTGGCCTATTACCTCCAGAACCCATCTGTCCGTAGTTAGGGACAGCCAGTTCCGGCTGAAATAGGCCAACCTGCCCCCCACTGGTACAGGAGAATCGGCCCTGGGCACCCCATCAGGGTGCCTGCTTAGCAGCAGCCTTAGGCTGAGGGGAGGGGGACGGTCTACTTGTGCCTCGTCTACCCCTGCCTCTGAAGAAACCCCTCTGCGAGACAGCAGAGGAGGCTTGAAATTGGTAAAAAGGCCTGCCCCTACCTCTGGGAGCATGCCTTTGTGGCATGGCATGCTTCTCCTTAGCCTGGGCACTTTTGTAGGTAGTTCTGTATTCATCCATCTTTTTCATATAGTTTTCTGTTTGCTCCCCAAACAGAGAATTTCCACTACAGGAAAATCCATAGCCTTTGACTGGGTATCTTGGGACAGATTAGTGCATCTGAGCCATGCCAACCTATGGAAAGCTACAGAAGTGGCCATGACCCAGAGGAAACATCATTAACATCAACAGCAGTATGAAATTGAACTTTAGAGGCTTCAATGCCATCAGCAGCCACCTGTTCCAACTCACTAGCCAGCTGGCCATGGGCCTGCTTGGCTAACTGCAATACTGTGTCCCACCTAGATTTCTGATATCTAGCCACATAAGCCATATAATTTGCCTGCCTGAGTCCCAAAGAAGCTGCCATATACTGTTTCTTCGCCATGGCATCAATCTTCCTGGAATCCTTATCAGGAGGATGTGAGGCCAGAGGAATATTAGCCTTGTCACAGGCTGCAGCTTGTACCACACCTACATGACTACACTGTTCAGTAAGGAAGTCTGTATCCGAGCCTGACAAAGTATACCTTCTGTCCATTTTTTTATCTACAGGAGGGACAGAATGAGGATTTTTTTAAAATCTTTGTTGTTTGCTTCCTAAATGACTTATGCAAAGGAATAGACAACCTCCTAGACTCTGGAATATCCATCATTTCTACATAATCAGGCTCCTCTTGCTCATCCACAGCCTCCTCTAAAGGAAGCTGGAGGGATTCTGCAACCTTTTTGTAAAAAATAAAGAAAGAAGAGGACTCAGACAGAATAGGAGGAGATTCTAAAGGTCTGTCTGGAGAAATGTCCGGTTCAATGGGCACGTCCAGACCCCCCCCAGCCACACATATATTGATCAAATTCCTCCTCCCCCTCCTGTGGTTCATAAAAATCCTCAACTTCAAAATCCTGAACCACTGGGACTGAACGAACCAACCTTTTACCAACTGTTGGTGGTTCTACAGATCCCTGAGACAGTGACTGTCTTTTTACTCGGGACTGGTTCCTCTGAACCAGCCTTCCTTTTGCCCGAGGAAGTCTCGCCCTGGTCAGAGGGCACTCCCTCTGGTCCAGTGGGTACTGGACCGGGCTGGCCATCCGGGTCAGCGGACTTTTTGGCCTCTCGTTCCCTGAGCCGGCCCAATCTCTTTTCCAGGGTGGCTGCAGGGAAATTTTTACACACCTGGCAGTCTGACAGGAGGTGGTCAGCCCCCAGACAATAAACACAGTGGTGTGTGGGTCAGCCTTGGCAAAGGCCTCCCCACAGAACATCACAGTGTTGAAACCCAGTGGGCCCGTTTTTCTTTTGGGTTTCTCAGACATAATGCCAGCCTAACCAAAACTTGCCCTTTTGATGGCAGTGCCAGGCAAGACACCCTTATCGGTTCCTAACCGTGTCACGGGTATTTGAAAAAACCATTATAATTCTGGTTTTTTAGAACCGATAAGAACCGGGAACCGCACTCTAAAACCCACTGTACACTTTTAAAATGTAGAAATAACAAACCGATCGGTTCAAAACCGAACCGATAATTAATTTTCCACACAGACTTAAAATTTAGTACTTACGGTTACCAGATAGAGCTTTAAAACCGAAATGCGGTAAAAATAATGACTTTTGCCGGTTCAAATGAACCGAAAAATACTCGCTTGAACCGAGAATGAACCGAGCTGAAGGAGCTGATCTCCGGAGCGACTGTTCAGTGAAGCGGAGTAAAGAATCTGACAGTTTCATTTGAAACTGCCAGATAGAGCTTTGGGCACAGCGCCCTCGCGCTGTAGAACTCAGATCCTCTGGAGTTAACTCCTTCCTCTCCGGGGCAGTTCAGCTGCAGTGGCTGACTGCTAATGTTATAATATAGCAAGACTTCATGGTGTTTGAAGGGAATATTATCTCTACTTTTGGCATAAGTGAACTTAAGATGTGTGCTGGTATGATTTATATACTCGATAAAATGTTCAAGTTCAACATCAGAACCCATCCAAATCATCAGACAATCGTCTATATACCGCTTCCACAGCCTGATATGCTTCAAATAAATATTATTAGAGGGATTATAGATATTTGTCTCCTCCCATTCCCCCATAAATAAATTCGCCAGACTGGGAGCAAAAGTAGTACCCATTGCGGTCCCTTTTATTTGGATATAGAAGGAACCATTAAACCAAAAATAGTTTTGTTCTAGCACAAATCTCGCAAGTTCAAGCACAAAATCCGAGCTTGGTTTCCTTTTTTCCCTTAAACTTAGATGTTTAGAAAGAGACTGTAGGCCTTCCTCATGAGGTATATTAGAATAGAGACTTTCCACATCTATAGTGACCAATAGATCAGACCCAGATACAGGGACATTACGAAGCATCAATAAAGCATCCTTTGTATCTTTGACATAGGACTGAAGATTAGAGACAAACTTCTGTGCAAAGAAATCAACAAACTTAGACATATTTTCAGTTACAGACTCGTTTGCGGAGACAATAGGACGACCTGTGACAGGAAATGTAGTTCTGTCTCCCCTCTGTTGCCTCTCATACCTTTCCCTCTTTCTCCTCCCCTTCCCCCTTCATGTTCTGTATGATCTAATATGTTTAAGTCCTGACTGTTGTCTAAAAAACGTCTATTTTCATTCAGTCTCTGATGATCTTCAAGGTCACTATCTGGTCCACAGGAAATGTTCATTTCATCCCCATTTAAAGATGCTGAATAGGAATTTATGGAAAACACTTTCTTTTTTTATTTCCCTGCCAAGTGTATACATTTCCCATTTTATAATCATTTTCATCCCTAACATATTTCTTCTGTTTGTACTGTACCAGGTCAGTTTGAAATTTAGCTATAGACAAATTAGCTTTGCCAGAGAGGGAATCAAAATCTATGGGGGAGAATTTTTCTTTTAGCTTCTCCAACAGAATATTTAATTCTTGGGTAGCCAAATCAGATTCCTTTCGTGCTTTCTTGATAGTAAGTAACATCAAATCATAGCTACATTTATTTAAAATTCTCTCCCAGTCATGTAGATAGTCCAAATCTTCCATGCCAAATGAAGGAGGTTTTTGAATTCTCATACCTTGTGGAATTCTACGCTCCCGCCAATATTGTGACAAAAAAAGCCGCATGTAAATCGAATCTGATAACTTTTTTCTGTAGGTGTTCATAATGTCTAAAATCCACGTTGTCTCATAATCCAAGTGAGCCTACTCCAGAGAGCAACGCCTGTACTCTATCAACTGGCAGTAGTATATCTTGGCCAATTTCATCAGAGCAGGATAGACCTTCCACCGTAGGCTGAATTACAGCCATAGTTAAACTCTGGAGCTCTCTACAAGCAGCATCAACTCCTTAAGCTGCCAACAATTCAAAATGATAAAACGAAGTCCAAGAGCAAAACTACAAGGACCGTGGAGTCTCAAAAACACAGAGTTTTGCACAATACCCCAGGAGTTGAAACTGCGAACTTACCACGTAAAAAGAGACAGGGGTCAGCAAAAGATGTAAAAATTTTCCATCATCCACGATCAGGTAAAAGATATGAGATACAATCTTTCATTAACTGTAACACTCAAGGGGTAATTTACATGCTGACTTGCCCCTGCGGACTATGTTACGTAGGTCAAACCAAAAGAAATTTAAAATTGAGGATAGGAGAACACAAAGAAAAAATTACTCACCTTAGTAATTGCTTTTCTTCTCATGGAGTCTTGCTATATTATAACAATAGCAGCAGTCAGCCACTGCAGCTGAACTGCCCTGGAGAGGAAGGAGTTAACTCCAGAAGATCTGGAGTTCTACAGCGCAAGGGCGCTGTGCCCAAAGCTCTATCTGGCAGTTTCAAATGAAACTGTCAGATCTTTACGAAGCCAACATCAAAGGACGGAAAAAGTCTGTGTGGAAAAACTACACTAGCCTATGGCTACCTACTAGTAGTAATAACAACAATATAAACAACAAAGAAACACCCAGAACCATAATAACAAAGATTGATGGTATTATGGTTCGTTTTACCACCCTTGACAAGCACATATGAACCCCCCTTCCCCCCAAGACTCAAGTCCAAGAAGGGGGCAATAAAAAATAACCTAAATGAGCAATCTAGATCCCTAACCCAAAGGAAAACAGGGTTAGGGGAAAACTAAAATGGCATGACACAGTGCTTGCACCAATTTGCCACCTCTACCCAAGTAGGAGTTCTGAGAGGGCAGGAGAGAGGGAAATATACAAGACTCCATGAGAAGAAAAGCAATTACTAAGGTGAGTAATTTTTCTTCAAACACCATGAAGTCTTGCTATATTATAACAATAGCAGATTACACAGCAGTACCTCCATGGAGGAGGGTCAGAACCTACTTAGGAAATAGGCTCTGAAGCACAGCTGTGCCAAACTGAACGTCTCTCCTGGACTGGACATCCAGGAATAATGCTTGGTAAAGGTGTGAACTGTCTTCCAGGTAGCAGCTTGACAAATCTCCAGAATAGGAATGTCTCTAGCAGCCGCTGAGACGCAGCTGTACCCCTGGTGGAGTGGGCCCTCAATCCTGAGGGGGGTACTCTACCCAGTTTCTGATAACAAAATTGGATACAAGAGACAATCCACCTTGCAATTGTTCTCTTAGTGGCAGGTTTCCCTTTGCCAACCTCGCCATAGGTAAGAAACAGTTGGAGGATTGAACTATGACCTCTGATGCGCTCTAGATAGTAACTTAATGCCCTTTTGACATCCAAGCTGTGCAGTCTCCTCTCACCTGAGGAAGAATGCTCAGTGAAAAATACTGGGAGGGAGATAGATTGATTCAGGTGGAAATCAGAAACCACCTTAGGCAAAAACTTTCTATTAGTCCTAAGGACTACCTTATCTCTGTGGAAAGAGATAAAATCTTCTTCCACTGACAGGGCCTGTAACTCACTTATCACGTCTGGCAGAGGTGATAGCTACTAGAAAACGGTTTTCCAAGTTAAATACTTGAGTTCTGCTGAAGACAGAGGCTCAAAGGGGGGTTGCATTAACTGAGCAATGCAAATATTCAGGTCCCAGGCGGGAGCTGGTTCCCGAAAAGGAGGGTTAGTGTGAAGTAACCCTTTAAAAACTTGGAGAACACAGGGTGAGAAGAAAGGGAGGCAGGCTTCCTAAAAAGCAGAGACAGCTGCCAGATGAACCTTCAGGGTAGCTGGTCTAAGGCCTAAGGAATTCAGATGGACCAAATAGTCCAAAAGAATGGGAAGATCAGCAGATTCTGGGATAATCTGCCTCTCAGAGCACCAGATGGAAAACCTCTTCCACTTAGAATTATAAGTGGCTCTTAGTGGAAGGCTTCCTTGAAGCCTTTAAAATATCCATAACACCTTGAGAAAGGTGTAAATCAGCAATTCTAGCTCCTCAAGAGCCAAGCCTTGAGGTGGAGGGACTTATGTCCGGATACTACACCTCCCTGTGCACAGGCCAGTAAGTCGTGAACTCTGGGCAGGCTCAGGGCAGGGTGGACTGCCAGGGACAGGAGCAGAGGGTACCAGGGCTGTCTGGCCCAATCTGGGGCAATCAGAATCACTCTGCAAGGTTGAGATCTGATTTTCACTAGTACCCTGAAAAGGAGAGGAAAGGGGGGGAAGGCATACAGGAACTTCCCTTTCCAATCCAACAGAAAGGCATCCAGAGGGACTGAGCCCAGTACTGGAGGCCTGCAGCAAAAAAGAGGAAGTTGGTGGTTGTCTGGGGCCGCGAAAAGATCTATCTGAGGAGTGCCCCAACTGGCAAAGACAGACCCCAGTACTTGTGGATTCAGAGCCCATTCGTGATGGCCCTGAGAAATTCTGCTGAGGGCGTCCGCCAGCACATTGTCCTTCCCTGGGAGATGAACCGCTGTCAGGGAGGTGTTCAGGGAATAAGCCAGAGACCACAACTTCATTGCTTCGGTGCACAAGGTTGAAGACCGAGTGCCCCCTTGCTTGCTGATGTACCACATTGTGGTGGTATTGTCTGTCCTGACTTGAACCACTTTGTTCTGGACAGAATCTGAAAAGACCCGAAGAGCTAAAAACTCTGAGTTCCAGAAGATTGATGTGGAGCAGAGATTCCTGAGGAGACCACACTCCCTGAGTGGTAAGGTCGCCCAGGTGAGCCCCCCACCCTAACAGGGAGGCATCCGTGGTGAGGGTGAGGGAGGGAGAAATGGGAATGAAGGGAACCCCTTGTTTCAGATTGCTTTGATCCTGCCACCAGTGTAAGGCCAGGATCAGGGTTTGAGTAACTGGGACCAATTTGGTAAGGGGGTCCTTCCTCTGAGACCAATAGGCCCTCAAATGGAACTGAATGTCCCTCATCTGGAATCTTGCTCCCTGCACAACAGCTGTGGAAGCAGCCATGTGCCCGAGGAGTTGCAGAAAATGCCTTGCTGGTCGAGAGACCCGCAGGGTAAAGGAGGATGCCAGGGCGATGAGTCTGTCCACCCTTTCCGAGGGAAGAAAGGCCCTGGCTAACCTTGTGTTCAATTCTGCCTATGAAAGTTAGGGCCTGAACTGGTTCCAGAACTGACTTTGGTAAGTTCAGCAGGAATCCCAGAGAAGTGAGAAGCTGCTGGGTGACTTGCAAGTGGGATTTACTCTGACCTGGAGACTGACCCACAATGAGCCAGTCGTCCAGGTAGGGAAACACAGCAACCCTTGCCTTCTTAAATGAGCCACTACTACAGCGAGACATTTTGTGAATACCCTTGGCGAGAGGTAAGGTCGAAGGGCATTGCCCTGAACTGGTAGTGGCCTGAGGCAGTTCGAGCTGAGGTACTTTCGTGGAAGGCCTGATCAGAACATGAAAATAGGCATCCTTGAGGTCCAGGGAAGCTAGCCAGTCCCCTGGTTTTAGGGAAGGCAATATCATTGCCAGAGTTAACATTTTGAACTTTGGTTTCAACAGATGCTTGTTCAAGTATCTTAAATCCAGAATGCACGCCATTCTCCTGTCTTTTGGGGTAAGAAAGTATCTTGAATAAAGCCCTTGCCCTGATGGCAAGGAGGAACCTTTCCACTGCTTTGCAGACCAGAAGAGAAGAAACCTCTGCTTCCAAAGCAAGGGCTTCTGAAGGATTTGCAGGTGAAATGCCTGGCTCTCATCTTTGGAAAATATTTGAAGCTGAGAACTCAGACCCTGGCCTATTACCTCCAGAACCCATCTGTCCGGGTTAGGGACAGCCAGCTCTGGCTGAAATAGGCCAACCTGCCCCCACTGGTACAGGAGAATCGGCCCTGGGCACCCCATCAGGGTGCCTGCTTAGCAGCAGCCTTAGGCTGAGGGAGGGAGACGGCTCACTTGGCGCCCACGCCTACCCCTGCCTCTGAAGAAACCTTCTGGTAGACAGCAGAGGAGGCTTGAAATTGGTAAAAGGCCTGAAAAGGGTCTGCCCCTACTCTCTGGGAGCATGCCTTGTGGCATGGCATGCTTCTCCTTAGCCTGGGCACTTTTGTAGGTAGTTCTGTATTCATCCATCTTTTCATATAATTTTCTGTTTGCTCCCAAACAGAGAATTTCCCACTACAGGAAAATCCATAGCCTTTGACTGAGTATCTTGGGACAGATTAGTGCATCTGAGCCATGCCAACTCACGGAAAGCTACAGAAGTGGCCATGACCCTGGAGGAAACATCATGAACATCAACAGCAGTATGAAATTGAACTTTAGAGGCTTCAATGCCATCAGCAGCCACCTGTTCCAACTCACTAGCCAGCTGGCCATGGGCCTGCTTGGTAACTGCAATCTGTGTCCCACCTAGATTTCTGATATCTAGCCACATAAGCCATATAATTTGCCTGCCTGAGTCCCAAAAGCTGCCATATACTGTTTCTTCGCCATGGCATCAATCTTCCTAGAATCCTTGTCAGGAGGATGTGAGGCCAGAGGAATATTAGCCTTGTCACAGGCTGCAGCTTGTACCACACCTACATGACTACACTGCTCAATAAGGAAGTCTGTATCCGAGCCTGACAAAGTATACCTTCTGTCCATTTTTTATCTACAGGAGGGACAGAATGAGGATTTTTAAAATCTTTGTTGTTTGCTTCCTAAATGACTTATGCAAAGGAATAGACAACCTCCTAGACTCTGGAATATCCATCATTTCCACATAATCAGGCTCCTCTTGCTCATCCACAGCCTCCTCTAAAGGAAGCTGGAGGTTTCTGCAACCTTTGTAAAAATAAAGAGAAGGGGACTCAGACAGAATAGGGGAGATTCTAAAGGTCTGTCTGGAGAAATGCCCGTTCAATGGGCACGCCCAGACCCTCCCAGCCACACATATATTGATCAAATTCTCCTCCCCTCCTGTGGTTCATAAAATCCTCAACTTCAAAATCCTGAACCACTGGGACTGAACGAACCAACCTTTTACCAACTGTTGGTGGTTCTACAGATCCCTGAGACAGTGACTGGACAATCTGAATGGCTTTAGCTATCTCTGCAGCAGTTGGAGACACAATTCTGGACTCCAAACCTCCTGATTTCTTTGTCTTTTACTTGGGACTGGTTCCTCTGAACCAGTCTTCCTTTGCCCGAGGAAGTCTCGCCCTGGTCAGAGGGCACTCCCTCTGGTCCAGTGGGTACTGGACCGGGCTGGCCATCCGGGTCAGCGGACTTTTTGGCCTCTCGCTCCCTGAGCCGGCCCAATCTCTTCTCCAGGGTGGCTGCAGGGAAATTTTTACACACCTGGCAGTCTGACAGGAGGTGGTCAGCCCCCAGACAATAGACACAAGTGGTGTGTGGGTCAGCCTTGGCAAAGGCGTCCCCACAGCATCACAGTGTTGAAACCCAGTGGGCCGGTTTTCTTTTGGGTTTCTCAGACATAATGCCAGCCTAACCAAAAACTTGCCCTTTTGATGGCAGTGCCAGGCAAGACACCCTTATCGGTTCCTAACCGTATCACGGGTATTTGAAAAATCCGTAAAATTTCGCTTTTAGAAACCGATAAGAACCGGGAACCGCACTCTAAAACCCAGTATAGTTTTAAAAGGCAGAAAAACTAAGTTATCGGGTTCAAAACCGAACTCGATAATTAATTTTCCACAGACTTGAATTTTTGTACTTACGGTTACCAGATAGAGCTTTAGAACCGAAATGCGTAAAATAATGACTTTTGCCGGTTCAAATGAACCAAAACTACTCTCTTGAACCGAGAATGAACCGAGCTGAAGGAGCTGATCTCGAGGCGACTGTTCAGTGAAGCGGAGTAAAGAATCTGACAGTTTCATTTGAAACTGCCAGATAGCTTTTGGGCAGCGACCGCTGTCAGAACTCAGATCTTCTGGAGTTAACCTTTCCTCTCCGGGGCAGTTCAGCTGCAGTGGCTGACTGCTGCTATTGTTATAATATAGCAAGACTTCATGGTGTTTGAAGGAGCCATTAGGAATGCTAACATGGAATATCGAATACACGTCATTATCATGAAGTGAAACATGGATCTCCAGCCACACTGAGATTTGTTGGTTTGGAGAAAGTGGAAGTTGGTTTTCGGGGTGGAGACTTCAATTCAAGAATTCTACAAAGGGAAGCGTTTTGGATTTTTGAACTTAACACCATGGTACCTTATGGTTTGAATGATGAACTTCCTTTACATAGTTTTTTATAGTTAATGTTAGCATTTGTGGATATGACCTGTGCCGTGCTCTGTCCACAAATGGGGACATGACTTTTCCGGCTCTGTCCCCGTTTTGGTGTTTTTATAGTTGTATGATTATTACATGTATGAATTTTTTGTAAATATTATATTGTTTTGGCACTCATTGTCCTGGTGATTATGTGGCACTTATGTAGTATACTTGGCTATGACTTGTCCGTGCTCTAGCCAAGTTCAGTGGGGATTATGATTTGTTCGGCTCTTTCCCTTTTGTACATTTATTAGTGTTTATGTATTTAAGTTATGCTTTGTTTTTTTCATTTCATTATCTGTAGGTGTATGGAGGTATGTGTTCGCATAGGGTTTTGTGGCATATCTCTAATAGTTCCCTGTATTTAAGGGGACACAGAATAGCCAACTCACGTTCTGAAGAAGACGTGGTAGTCGATACGTAAACGTGATGTTGGTCCGTTGTCTCTTCGGGTTTCGCTGTTGGTGTCTGCCCGCCAGTGTGCAGTATTTTTCTGTTTGGACCTTACAGCTTGAAGACGATGAGCTTTCTAGCTTTGGAGTGGTATGCTTTTGGTTTTGTCCCAAAGGTTTGCTTACCATATGTCTGTTTTTCTGCCACTCGCTTTGGTGTTTTGTATCTGTAGCACCTCGCGTTACCCGTGTTCTCTCTATGTTGCTATGAGAGAACTTGTTCTCACTTTTTACATAATCTTTGATTAAAGTATTCATGAATACAGCCTTTTTCCTTTGCTGACCCCTGTCTCTTTTTTAGTGATGTTGTTTCTTCTTCGAGTGGTGGGCTGAAGAAGGACTCGAGGCCGAACGGTGCCAAGAATGGGACAGTTTATTTATGCTTTGGGGACATTCCCCCCAAGCACTGGACCGCCTGTTGTCATACCCCATCTCCTGAGAGGGCGGCGGACCAGACCCGGCCCGGCTGAATGAACAGCTTTCATCCAAAGTCTCCCTACTGTCACCTGCCCCACTCATGGTCGACTCCAACAATGGAGGGCTGAAGACTTCTTCTTGAACAAGTAAGTAGTTTATTAAAATGTAATCAGTACTTTTCAAGGTAAAATACAAAATAATAAAACTGAAAACTAAGCTGCTAGTTTGAAGTTTGACTCCGGGCAGGTGAGCGATTTCGTCACTAAAGCGCACTTAACGGCGGGGAAAAAAGGAACTGAGGCGGTTGGGGGGTTGACGCCTAGATGGTCTATACCGCACGTGCCTGGCTAGCGGTGCTGTTTCCTCATGGCTCCATCTGGGTGCTGGCCCTCCTGAAAAAGTGTGCTCCCGCTGGGTCCGGCGTACTCCCCATCAGTGTGAATGAGTGGTGGAGCCTTTATGTCCAGGAAGATTCAGTTTATTTTTTGTTAGTCCTTTTTCTGTCTTTGGCCCAGTCTGCCTACCATGTCCTGGCATCCTACATCATCTGGCCACCATCCTGAGGACCCCAGCTCCTAATCGGGCTGTTCATGACATCTACCTCCGTGGCTCCCCCCTCCCCCCCCGTGGCGGGGTGGTGGAGAGCCTCTCACTACACTCGTCCACCAGGACCGGACCCAGTAATGCGCTGTGATGCCCTCGGAGCCAGGTCCCCCAAGGAGACGGCCATCAAGCCGCCACAACCGGTGCCATTTTCCCTGTTCTAGTCCCCCCGTGCGCGTGGAGCATGCAATGACGCTAATGGATCGAACGCGCAAGCTTGTGTGCACTCCTTCTGGTGCTGTGCTCATCACGCCCCATGTTGTCTTGAGCCACTGCATCACCCGAGCCTCCGCTAGAGGCCACCAATGCACTGGCAGCTGCATGCCCCCCCACCCCGGAGAGGGAGAGCAGTCCATCAGACACTCAGTCCCTCTCTTCCCTGCCAACCCCCGACGACTCGGGACTAGTTTCCAAACCCGGGTTGTTGGCGTAGCGCAAGGTGTTGCATCCAGCGCATCAACTCTCAGCACCACCGGGCAATCTACTGGAATCAGTTTTGTCATTTTGTCTTTTCTCTGGCACCAATGTGCTCTGAGATGAAACTGTATATCCCTCATTTGATACCTTGCTCCCAGGACTGCGCCTGTTGCTGCTGCCATATGTCCCAAGATTTGCAGGAATTGCCTTGCTGGACGTGGCTCGTTCAACTTGAATGATATGGCCAGCTGCAGGATGCTTTGCACCCTGTCCTGAGGAAGGAAAGCTCTTCCTTGTAATGTGTTTAGTTCTGCTCCTATAAAGAGCAGGACTTGTACTGGAGTGAGAATGAATTTTTCCTGATTTATCAGGAATCCTAGAGATTGCAGCAGGTCTTGTGTTACCTTCAGGTGATCTTGCACCTGCTGTGGTGACTTTCCCACAACTAGCCAGTCGTCGAGATAAGGGAAGACTGATATTCCCTGTCTTCTTAGGTATGCCACTACTACTGCCAGGCACTTTGTGAACACCCTGGATGCTGAGGTGAGACCGAAAGGCAGAGCTGAGAACTGGTAGAGACCTGATGGAAGTCTGAACCTGAGATACTTCCTGTGAGACTCTCTTATTGGAATGTGAAAGTATGCATCCTTTAGATCCAGAGATGCCAGTCAGTCTCCCTGCTGGATACCTGGCAAAATCAGAGCCAGTGTGACCATTTTGAACTTTGGTTTTACAAGATATCTGTTCAAGAGTCTGAGGTCTAGAATAGGCTGCCACTCCACATTTTCTTTTTGGTGAGGAAATACCTTGAGTAAAAGCCTCTTCCTTTTTGATGGCTTGGTACACACTCCACTGCCTTCATGTGGAGTAAGCTTTAAACCTCTTTTTCAAAGAGCTTTTTCTATATGACAGAAGATGGTTTGAAAGAAAAAAATTATTCACTGCAGTAATCTTTCTTCCATGGGGTCCTTTAGCATCAGTACCTTTTTGCACTTAGCTGGCTAGGTGCAACTGCCCCAGAGGTGTGCCTTTAAGAGATTTTTTTAAAGAGTGTAGGGCTAGCCAATCAAAAGACAGGAGGGGGAGTGAACTGAGTGAAAGCTGTTGACTGCTTCAGCATTTTTTTAAAGGGAAAACGAGGGCAAATGCCACGAAAAAGAATTAACAGGATTCAAAAAACATGCAAAATGTCCAAAAGTGGAAATAGAAACAGCAACATGAGGTAAAAACTCATCAATAACAAACGCCAGATTTGGTAAAAGGTGACGTAAGGGCCCTTCTCCAACAGGTGAACCGGGGAGGAAGGGTTGGAGCTTACTGATGCTAAAGGACCCCATAGAAGAAAGAAGATTACTGCGGTGAGTCATTTTTCCTTCTTACCCCAGCAGTCCTTTAGCATCAGTAACTTTCTGCAGACTACCAAGCAGTACCAAGTCGGAGGCAGGCAGAGAAATGAAAATTACGTACCTACCGTAATTCTTGATCTTCTCTTGTATCTTCACCATTCATTACTTCCTGGGTGTAAGCGGGCCTTCCGTCATGGGAAACTTTTTTTTTTTTTTTTTTTTAAACTTTGGCTAACGGCACCGCCTCGAGTGACGGGGCCATGCGAGGGGCGGTCATAGTAGCGATCACTCCTCCTCCAACTCAGTTCTGTGAGCCGGAGAGGCAAAAGCGAAAGCAGAGAATAAAGATAGCGAGGCAAGATAGCCAAGGGATAGCAAAGCAAGGAAGAATGAACTGAAAAAGGAATAAGCCGATGGAGGAAGGACAGAGGAGATAAGAGTATCCCTAACCTAGGGACTGCAGGGCCTCCTTACCTGGGCGACTCTAGTAGGAGAGAGAAGGAGGGAAATGAGAAAGAAGAAGAAGAAGAAGAAGAGAGAGATGGGATGTTGAGGGGACCAGAATGCCCAACGAGCATAGTTAGCTTATGAAGGAAGGCTCGACTTAACAGGGAAGCAAGAATCCTCGGAGATAGAGCTGAAGAGAAGGTTCACCAAACCCGCTAGACAGACTCAGGAGGGCATAGTCCTCATCTTCAACATGCCACTGTTTTGATAACCACTTGGCCCTGGCGGAAGGCCTTAACTGGAGGACACCGAGAGGGAAGAATAAAACCCGGCAGCATGAGAGCACTGCTCAGGGGTTTGGAAATGGAAATTGTAAGCCTTTCAGGTGTTTATAAGTATAGAAGTGGGACTCAGTCGGACTCGCCAAGGCAGGCCAGAGGCTTAGGCTGGCTGGGATTGGTTATGGTCAGCACTGCTTGTCTGTAAAACTGTCCGAGAGGACACTAGAAAGGAAAACACCAATCATCAAAATCTTGCGAGAAGGGTTGTCTGCCCTCTCATCTTACTTCTTGTTTGTTTTTCTCTTTCTTTTTCTTTTTTTTTTTCACAGATAATCACTTGCAGGCTAGGAGCGTGACCTGAATACCAAGAATGCCTATGGCAGTCGAAGAGAGTTCCCTCAGCTTTTTTTTTTTTTTTTTTGACAAAAAACAGACGTGCCTGCTCCTCCTCTCTGCAAGGCAAGAATTAGGGAAGGAGGGGTTTTTGATTCTAGGGCTTAATAGCTGGAGCACGGGATTGCAGGATCAAAACTGAATAGCCTGAGCCAGGCTAAAACCCCAGAGGTATCTCGCCCGAGGGATGGCAAGAGATAGTTGTGCAGTTTGATCGCCAATGCAAATCCACGAGATGGCCCAAGAATCTTAGAGTAAATAATTTTTCTGGAGAATAAGAACCCCACCCCCCCAAGATATAGATTTTTTTTATTTTTTGGAAAAATTGAGCAATTCTTCCCATTTTTTTATAATTTTTTTATATTTGCAGAGAGAGGAAGGAGACGGGAGGTGGAGAAGCCACAGGAAGAGGCCACTGAGGGGATGGAGGGAGGGTGTAAGTAATGAATGGTGAAGATACAAGAGAAGATCAAGAATTACGGTAGGTACGTAATTTTCATATCTTCCCTTGTCAATCTTCACCATTCATTACTTCCTGGGTGAGTACCAAGCTCCTCTTCCCCAGGAAGGGGAAGAGGCCATACCCTGAGGGAACAAGACCTCCAGCCTTCTGTTGGTGAGAAACAGAAGGAGAAGACCCTGGCTCATTCAGAAAGCCTAAGTGGGGGAAGAGCTAGGAGGTGCCTCCCGAGGACGAGGAGACAGAGGGAGCCCCTGTAAAAGTCTCCTAGCTCTAGAGGAGAAAAGACGGGTCCCCCGGAAGGCGGAGCGAATCACCCTACGCCGGGCCAGGGGTGACAACCTGGAAAGACGAAGCCATGCCGTCCACCTGATGCAGATCGCTGTCCCCGCAAGCCTGGAAGCCACCTCATTGGTGTTGTAAGATGCCCTTGCTTGGTGTCTTGCCAGCTCCAGGCCTACCGCGGAGAGGGCAATGGCCTGTCTGGTTTGCTCCGTGTCAGGCATTGATGCCAACAGCTGGGACATCATCGACCACAAATGCCGGTTGTAGGCAGCGTGGTGAGCCTGATGAGATGCAATACTGGCACTCGCACAAGAAGAAGAGAATACTCTTCGCCCCCAACGGTCGAACTGGAGAGAGTCCGGATCCGGTGGGCGGTCGTGCGCCAGGCAGCGCGCCCAGAAGGAGTATCTAGGTAAACTAAACCAGAGGGCGGGTTGGGAAGAGAACCTAGAGACTCTGAGGGGGCACAATACCTACGCTGACAGTCAGCCGGGGCTGGAGAAGAAGCGGCTGGGGACTGCCAGGACCGGATAGACGCCTCCTGGAAGGGGATAGGCCAGGAAGGTACCACCAAATGCTGGGCACTGAATTCACCAAGGAATTCTCACGTCTCCCGTTCAGTATTGTCTCTCCGAACATAGGAAATCAAGATCCTCACCATCCTCGAGGAAACGCTGATATTCTGTGAAATCAGCATCGAGGAAAGATGAGAGGGGTTCTCTCCCTCAGAGGAGGGAGACGAGGATGATGGGGGCTGGAATGTCCAGAGGATTCCTGCGGCGGTGGGGAGAGTCGAAAGACCCGCTCATGCATGTATCTAACGTATGAGGGGAAGGCCACCGCAGAACCCCTGAACTGCTCCCAGGATAACGGACCCGTAGGACCGACATGGCCTGGGAGCGGGGGTGGTGAAGGCAGAGAGATGGGAGAGGGGCACCTCCGAGGAGGCAACTGCTCTCTGCGAGGGCTCTGGAATCCAGGGAAAGGAGCCCTAGTAGGAGGGATCCCAGATATCAGACCAGGCCGCAGAACGGAACTCTGGGGAAGAAAAAGGAACAGTCTTACCGGATCGGCGTCAAGTGTGAAGAAAAACAGGAGTCGGCAAACACGCACTAAAATGACCGCTACTCGCACAGGTGCTGCCTCGACAGGGAGAAACAGAACTGAGTTGGAGGAGAGTCGGTCGCTACTAACGCCGCCCGCGATGACTCATGACGCTACTCAAGGGCGGTGGCCAAGTAGTCAAAGTTTAAAAAAAAAGTTTCCGTGACGGGTATGCCGCCCGCTTATACACCCAGGAAGTAATGAATGGTGAAGATTGACAAGGGAAGATCCTACTTAGGAAAGAGGCTCTGCAGAACTGCCCTGCCAAATTTGGCATCAGATCTGGTCTGCACATCCAAACTGTAGTGTTTCACAAAGGTGTGCACAGATTTCCAGGTAGCTGCTTTGCAGACATCCAGTGGGGGAATGGGTCCTGAGCCCCACTGGAGGTTGTTGACCAGCTTTCTCATAGCAGAATCTAATACAAGTGACCAACCAACGAGAAATAGTTCTTTTGGTAGCTGGTCTTCCTCTGCCTACATCCCCGTAGGTGAGGAACAACTGAGTGGAAGAGCCTCTGGACTGTCTAGTATGCTCTAGGTAGTGAAAGATGGCTCTTTTGACATCCAAGCTGTGGAGCTTTTGCTCACCAGGAGTAGATGGCTCAGTAAAGAAGACAGACAGAGTAATGGATTGGTTCAAGTGAAACTCTGAAACCACCTTTGGCAGAAATGTCCTATTTGTCCTGAGCTCAGCTTTATCGTTGTGGGGGATGATGTAATTTGGCTCAGTTCATAGGACCTGCAGCTCTGAAATCCTCCTGGCAGACGTAATGGCTACCAGGAAGATGGTCTTCCAAGTTACAAACTTGATGTTGGCCGTGGACATAGGCTCGAAAGGTGGATTCATGAGCCCATCTATGCAAAGGTTAAGGATCCAAGGAGGAACAGGCTCCCTGGTTGGAGGTGCAAGAGGCCTTTGAAAAACTGTTTAAAAATGTAATGGAAAAAAATGATTTCTTCTTTCCCACCGAAAGGTAGGCCGAAATTGCCGCCAGGTGTAGCTTGAGTGAAGATGGTTTCAAGCCTGACGCCTGTAGGTGTACCAGGTAGTCTAGCAGCTGAGAGTCTGAAGCTAATAGGGGTTCAACCTTTTCGCTTCTGCACCAGAGGGAAAACCTTTTCCATTTGGCTGCATAAGTCTTCTTAGTGTTCGGTGTTTTAGCCATCCTCAGTATCTTAAGGACCTGTTCAGAGTACTGTGACAATGGAAACTCTAACTCCTCAAGAACCAGGCTTTGGGGTGAAGAGAGTGTACATCTGGGTACTGCACTCCTGTCTGAGGAAGAGTCAGCAGGGAGCGAGTTGGAGGCAGGCGAATGGGCCTGTTGCAGGACTACTGAGAGAAGGAGAGGGTACCAGGCTTGCCTGAGCCAGTCTGGAGCCACTAGGATCATGGATGCTGGCTGCTGCCTGAGTTTGAGTAAAACCCTGAATATCAGGGGAAAGGGAGGAAATGCGTATAGGAACCTCCCTGACTAGTCCAGGATCAGGGCATCCAGAGGAAGTGTTCCCGAAGTGTGGGCCTGCAACAGTACTGAGGAAGCTGAAAATTGAGAGGAGAGGCAAGCAGATCCATGTCTGGTGTGCCCCACTGCCTGAACACTGTGGCTAGTACTTGCTT
Source organism: Neoceratodus forsteri (assembly GCA_016271365.2). NCBI lineage: Eukaryota > Metazoa > Chordata > Ceratodontiformes > Ceratodontidae > Neoceratodus > Neoceratodus forsteri. The sequence goes on from CM057453.1 coordinate 1,433,869,184, forward strand.
GTTCAGTGTCCATTCGCTCTGACCTTGACTGATGCGGCTTAGAGCATCCGCCAGAGTACTGAGTTTGCCTGGGAGGTGAATAGCTGAGAGATTGACTCTCAGGGAGAATGCTAAGACCAGAGCTTCAGAGCTTCTAAACAGTGTATTCCTGATCTGGTACCACCCTGCTTGTTTATGTAGAACATTGCAGTAGTGCTGTCCGTTCAAATTTGAACCGCCTGCCCTTCTATGCTGGGAGCAAAAGCTTTGAGATCTAGTAAGACTGCTCTGAGTTCTAAAAGATTTATGTGCAACGGTGACTCTTCGGGAGTCCAGTTGCCGCTTACTGAGGCACAGTCTAGATGAGCTGCCCAGCTCAACAGGGAGGCATCTGTGGTGATCACCTTTGTGGGAAGAGGAGCTTGAAAGGGAACCCCTGCCTGCAAATTTGCAGGGTCCTTCCACCACAGCAAATTTTGGAGGAATTGCTCTGACACCGGTATTAACTTTGAAAATTTTTTGCTTCTCTGAGACCAGCAAGCTCTGAGGTAGGTTTGCAGGAGTCTCATCCTGTATCTGACCCCTGGGCCTACTGCAGTCATAGAGGCCATATGTCCCAGAAGTTTGAAGAAATGTCTGGCTGGTCTTGGCTGTCCCTCGGTGAAAGAATCTGCCACTGAAAGGAAACTCTGAATTCTTTCCTGTGGGAGAAAAGCATATCCTTTCCAAGTGTCCAGCTGGGCCCCTATGAAGGTGAGCAGCTGGGTGGGTGAGACTTTTTGAGATTTACCAGGAAACCTAGAGACTCTAGAGTACATTCTGTGAGGGAAAGAGATTCCTTGACTTGGCAAGGAGCCTTTCCTACTATGAGCCAGTCGTCCAGATAGGGGTAGACAGCGACATCCAGTCTCCTGAGATGTGCTGCTACCACTGCGATACACTTGGTAAAGACTCTTGGGGCCGAGGACAGACCGAAGGGCATTGCGGTGAACTGATAGCGACCCGAAGGAAGTTTGAACCTGAGGAACGTCCTGTGAGATCTCCATATGGGTATGTGGAAGTAGGCGTCCTTTAAGTCGAGGGAGGCTAGCCAGTCGCCCTGCTGTAAGGACTGTATGACCTGACCAGTGACAGAGTGACCATTTTGAATTTGGGTTTCTTCAGATGTTTGTTTAAATATCTGAGATCTAAGATAGGTCGCCACTCCCCAGTTTTCTTTTGTGTCAGAAAATACCTGGAGTAGAGGCCCTTGCCCTTCTCTTGGGTGGGGACCCTATCCACTGCTCGTAAAGCCAGAAGATTTTGTACCTCCATTTCCAACAGCGGTATCTGTGATGGTAACAGAGGTCTTGACACCTGGGTATGTTTGAGATCTGGCAGCTGCTTGAACTGTAATGACAGACCCTTCTCCACTATCTCCAGCACCCACTTGTCCGATGTGATGAGGGACCAGTGCTGAAGATAGTGAGAGAGTCTGCCTCCAACCGGAAACGGGGAGGTGACCTGGACACTCACATCAGGACTCAGACTGAGAGGCAGGTGGCTGGGTAGAGGTGGATCTTCTTTGGCCCCTCCTGCCCCGCCTCTGAAAGACCCCTGTACTGGCTAAAGTCAGATTGGGGATAGGGACTGTAAGGCCTGGGAAAAAGAACTTGCCCTACCGCCCTGGGACAGGATCTCTGAGGGGTGGCGGGTTTAGGCTTGGATGAATGCCTCTGCCAGGAGGCCTTGTACTCATCGACCTTTTTCATGTAGTCAGTGGTTCTGTAATCAAACAACATATTTTGATCACAGGGAAAATCCATGGCCTTGTTCTGAGTGTCTGTGGTCAGACTGGTTGTTCTAAGCCAGGCGAAGCATCTCAGAGATATGGCATGGGCCATTGCCCTAGAGGCTGCATCATTATTGTCATCTGCCATGTGGAATTGGTACATAGTAGCTTCCAAGGCAGTTTTTGACGTATCCACCAGCTCTTGTACCATAGGATCTGATCCGTTGCGAGTGGTAGCTTGGAGAGATTTCCAAGGGTTTCTGACATTTGGCTGTGAATGCCATGTAAGAAGAAAGCCTGAGAAGCAGGGAAGCTGTGGCATACATGTTCTTTGCTATAAAGTCAATTTTCTTGGAATCCTTGTCAGGGGGAGACGGCGACAAGGAGATACCAGCTTTCTCACAAGCTGCCTGCTGCACTATACTCTCGTGGCTAGGGTGTGCTGACAGGAACTCAGTACCATTTTTAGACAATTTATATTTTCTCTCAAGCCACTTATCAACCCCTAGTACTGAAGTGGGGTGTTGAAGCACTTTCATGGTATTTTTTCTAAATGCATTATAGATAGAGACGACCAGGGTCTTTGAGGATGAAAGACTCTTCATCTCCCTATAATCTTTGTCTTCATCAACATCCTGGTTGGGCTCCTGTGTAGGGAGGTCCAGGGTATCCAGCATATTTTGTATAAATGAAAACATAGAGGAAGGGTCCTCGTGGTCACCCGGGGGATCCCCAAGGCGAGGGTCCAGGGACTCCTGGAGCTCAAAATCCATGTCAGGGGCATCACAGAATTGATCATCACAGTCTACAGAACAGAGAACTATGGAAGAGCACTTGCCTGCCCCAGTAAATAGAGGACCCTTCTGATGAAGGGTCTGAAACAGTTGCCATGCTTTTTCCATATCTTGCACTGACGGAAGAACCTGCACAGTTTGTAAGTGCTTTGTTTTTTCTGAATGCTTTAAGCTGACTGTTATCTCACTATTGGCCTTCTCAGGAGCAACGGGAGCATATTTGTCTTGACAGAGTTTCTTTTTAGCCACTTCATCAGAGGCTTGATCAAGCTTCCTTTTTTCGTCACTTCAGTTTGTGAGGAACTTCATCTTTGGAAGCTTTATTTTTTGACTGGGATCTGGAGGGTTCCTCAGCACCTCTGCTTTTGGTATTAGTATTTTTGAATGGCCCCTCGTCGGAAACCTTTGATTTATCCTCAGCCATAATTATCAAAGGTTTGTCTGCTATGTTCGCCAATTTAAGCAAAGCAAGCCAGTTCTGGACCTATTAACTGAGTGCAGGTTTCTGTGAAAATGTCATTGGCCAGTCCTGCCCCAGTTAATAAACTCTATTACCAGTGCCTTTTTTTTTTTATTGTAAAACTGGGATCTATTCCAGTGCCAATCTTAATAGAAAACCAGTAATACTCAACTGCGCACAGGTGGCTGCTGGACCCTTATGGACATTCCTGACACAGATGATACCAAGGTCCAGTAATATAACGAAAAATGTTTCCTCGTAATTGCCAATCTAGAGAGAAAACCCCCAGGCACTGTTTAAATTTAAAATCTACAGCAGGTGCCTCGCGGTAAACCCTGTGAGGTCTGAGGTAAAAAACAAGGCAACTGTCCCCAATTTGACGGTTCCCACAAGAAATTAGTCAAAAATGAAGGAAACCGTCAAAAATAAACACCTGCGATAAAATTAGGCTTTAAAGTAAACAGTCACGGTAAAAATAAAGTCTAAATAGCGCCATCGCGCTAAAAATAAAAAATCTGCGAAGCGCTAATGAAAAAGTAAAAGTCGTCACTCAGCACACTAAAGGAAAAAGATTTATGAGGAAAACTTTACCCAGATAAGCACTAGGAGGCTGTCAACAAGGAAAGTTGGGAGACACTGCAGAGGCAATATGCTCAGTCCAGCGGAGAAAAAATTCTGAAGCAGTCAACAGCTTTCACCTCAGTTCGCCTCCCTCCTGTCTTTTGATTGGCTAGCTCAGCTCTTTAAAAATCTCTTAAAGGCACACCTCCGGGGCAACTGCACCTAGCCATCTAAGTGCAAAAAGTTACTGATGCTAAAGGACTCCTGTGGTAAGAAAATACAGGTTACTCACCTGTAACAGGAGTTCTAAGAGTGGTACATGTTGTTCATCCACACTGTCTGGCAGGTTTCTTGCCACTTTAAATCTTGCCGGAAGGTCTTCAAGCCGGCTCCTCCTACCCACCCGGGTGGTAAAACCCTTGGCTCTGCCCCATGATGCCAGATCTAGCCCGCTGGAAGCCAGGTTGCTGGTCGAAGCCGGGAAGGTACGGGGTGGGTCGTGTGGATGGACAACATATACCACTCCTAGAACTCCTGTTACAGGTGAGTAAACTGTATTTCTAGGGATATGGATATGTTGTTCAATCCACACTGTCTGGCAACTCAAGCAATGCTCTCGGGGAGGGAGGCAAGGCGTGCACCCCTACTTAGAATAAGGACTCGAGAACCGAGGTCACAAAACCAGCATCCCGGCATAATTCAAGGTCAATGTGGTAATGGGAAATAAAGGTGTGTGATGACTTCCAGGTAGCAGCCCTGCAGATTTTCTGGATAGGGACGTCCCCAGAAGCAGTGGTATGGCGGGTAGAATGAGCTCTTATCCCCTTTGGGAGGCTCCATGCCCGCCAAACCTATAGCAGAGATCTATGCAGGAGGTGACTGACCTGCCTATTGTCCGCTTGGCTGCAGGTCTGCCAGGTGCAGCTTCAGTGTAGGTGACAAACAGCTGGCGAACCTCTCCCCGAACTTCAGCCGTCTGCTCCTTATAATAAGCGAGTGCTCTTCTAGGGTCCAGACTATGGGGCCTATATTCAGCCTCTGAGGTGTGATTGGGGTAGAACACCGGCAGAGTCAACACCTGGTTAAGGTGAATCTCCGACACCACCTTCGGAAGGAATTTTGGGTGGGGATGCAGGACAACCTTGTCTCTGTGGAAGACCAGATAAGGAGACTCGATGGAAAGCGCCTGGAGCTCTTCCATCCTTCTGGCTGATGTAATAGCCACCAAGAAGGCGGTCTTCCACGACAGGTGAGAGATATCACACCTGTGCATCGGTTCGAATGGCTTGCCTCGGGCGAGCTAGCCAATACCAGCAGTAGATCTCACGGAGGGGAGGTTCTCACACCAGAGGGATATGTGATCAAGGCCTCTGAGAAAGCACCCGACCACCTTCTCCTGCGCCACCAACTGCTTGCCGGCCCGCGCCCAGTAAACAGAGATGACTGCCAGGTGCACCTTAAGTGTCGTCGACCGAACCCCTAGCTGAGAAACGGACCACAGGTAGTCCAAAATGCTAGCCAATGGACAGGAAGCAGGGTCCAACCCCTTGTCCTGACACCAAATTGAGAATCTCTTTCATTTAAAGGCACAGCATTTTCTGGTTGACTCCTTACGGGACGCCTCAACGACGTTGAGGACCTCGTCGGAAAGACCCAAGGCCTGGAACTCTAGCCACTCAGGAACCAGGCTGTCAAGTGCAGGGATTAAAGGTCCGGATGGAGAACCTTCCCCTTACTGACTGAGATCAGGTCCGGGTGGGCTGGAAGCCGCCTCGGGAGCCTGGAGCTGAGGCTGAGGAGATCTGGGTACCAGAACTGGTGGGGACAGTCTGGGGCTACCAGACTCACCTGCGCCTTGTCCCTCTTTGCCTTGAGAAGCACCTTGTGGATCAAGGGAAATGGAGGGAAGGCGTAGAAGAGACTTGGGGTCCACGGCCTCGAGAAGGCCTCCCCCTGCAGCGAGCCCTGCTGAGGGGGGCGGGCATGAAACAGCCTCAGCTTCGCATTCTCCCTGGAGGTGAACAGGTCCACCTGAGGGGTGCCCCAATGGGAGAACAGATCTTGTACTAACTCCAGCAGGAGAGACCACTCGTGAGATGCAGCACCTATCCGGCTGAGGGCATCGGCCAGACAGTTGGAGGCTCCTGCCACATGGATGGCTAGGAGATCCGCCTCCAGGCTGATCATGAGAGACCAATAGGAGAGCCTCCTTGCACAAAGGCAAGGAGTGCGTCCCACCCTGTCGGTTGGTGTAGTACATGGTCATGGTGTCTGTCCGTCTGGACCTGAACCACTTGACCCCGTACAAACGGAGCGAAGGTGGTGAGGGCTAGACGCATCGCTCAGAGCTCCAGCAGGTTGATGAGGCATCGAGACTCCTGAGGGGACCAGAGGCCGTGGGCCCTGAGCTTTCCAGATGGGCACCCCAACCCATCAGAGAGGCATCGGTCGTCAAGAGTGACCGTCGGCTCGGGGCAGACAAATGGGATACCCTCCTGCAGATGAGCTGGAACGAGCCACCATTGTAGGCCATTCCACATCTCCTGGGTCATCTTCACTGGCTGGTCCAGAGGACCGGAGCGCTGTGACCATTGGCAGACCAGCCCCCACTGCAGGGGACGCATATGCCAGCGGGCCCAACGGACCACGCTGGTGCAGGCTGCCATGAGGCCCAGGAGGCGCAGGAAGTCACGGGCAGGGCGCAATTGCCCAACCAGAAATGATCAGGCAAAGGAGGAAAGAACCTCGGCTCTGTCCGCCAGGAGCCGGGCTCTGGCTCAAAGACAGTCGAGCTCTGCCCTGATGAACTGAATCACCTGCGATGGCACGAGTTCCAACTTGGCCTCGTTGATGAGGAGGCCAATCTGAGAGCAGACCTGGAGGGCCAGGTCCCTGGACCGCTCCACCTCCAACCTGGAGGGGGCTGCAATCAGCCAGTCGTCCAGGTAAGGGTACATCCGGACTCCTCTGCGCCGCAGGAATGCTGTCACCACTGTCATGCATTTGGTGAAGACTCTGGGAGCTGGAGAGAGGTCGAAGGGCATGGTCCAGAACTCGTAAAGAGACCCCTCTGCTCGGAACTGGAGGAATCGCTGATGAGACGGGCAGATTGGGACGTGAAAGAACGCGTCCTGAAGGTCCAGAGAAATGAAAATTACGTACCTACCGTAATTCTTGATCTTCTGGGACGAGTCTCCACCACTCATTCACACTAGTGGGATTAGCGCCGGAGGCACTAGGACCCATCGGGAGCAAACTTTTTGCTGGAGGGTCGGCGCGAGGCATGGCGCCGCGAGGCATGGCGCCGCGAGCAGCGGCTCGAGCGGCAATGACCATCTCGGCTGACGCCCTCCAACCGCCTCAGTACCTTTTACCAAGGAGGTGCAGCGCAACTAACGAAAGAGTAAATCTACCTTAAAAACGGACATAAGATAGTCCGTCATCGACCCGTGTAAGAAGGGTCAGCAAAGAAGTCCTCACTGCCTAAAGATTTGAGGAGTGAAGACCAACACAGCGGTGAGCTCTGGGATGGAGGGTGAGCGTGTAGAATGAGTGGTGGAGACCGTCCCAGAAGATCAAGAATTACGGTAGATGCATGTTTCACTTCCCGGCACAAGTCTCACCACTCATCCACACTAGTGGGAGAGTACCAAGCTGATAATCCCCAAAAGGGCGTCAGGAGAGCCAGAGCTCACGCTGTCTAAGATAGAAGACCATTAAGGATAGTTCTGCGAATGCGGAATGTCGCCTGGCATGAACATCCAGTGCATAATGCTTAACGGCAGTGTACTGAGCTCCAGGTGGCGGCTTGTCAGATATCCTGGCATGGAACATCTGCAATCTCCGCTAAAGATGCCTGACCGCCCTAGTAAAGTGAGCGCATACTCTACCCTCCACTTAACTTGAGCCATGGAGTAGCAATGTCGAGGCATGCTACTAACCATGATTGAGATGCATCTAATATCTGCGGGCTGACCCAGCCGGGTGTCGCTGAAAGAAACAAACAGTTGCTGAATCTTATGAAAATTCTTGGTTCTATCTAAATAGAACTCAAGGCTCTTAACATCCAAGGAATGAAGAGATCGCTCTCATTTTGGAAATTAGCAGTAAGAGGAAGTACCAGAGGTTGGTTTAGATGGAATTCTGACACAACCTTGGGAAGAAATTTAGGATGAGTATGGAGAACTACCTTGTCTTTATGGAATACAGTATATGGAGGTGTGCCACCAAGGCATGAATCTCCAGACCCTTGTGGCTGAGGTAATGGCCACCAGGAAGGCAGTCTTCCAGGTAAGAAATTTTAGCTCACAGGTAGCTAAGGGGCTCAAGGCTTCCGAGTGAGCATGTCCAGCACCAGGTTAATGTCCCAGGTTGCAACTGGACTTCTAACAGGGGTCTGGTATGAAGAATCCCTAAGAAATCTCTTCACTATAGGAAGCTGAGCCAGAGTCAAGGAAGAAACCGGCTCATGGAACGCTGAGATGGCACTAAGGTGAACTTTAACTGTGGAGTACTGGAGACCCGAGTTTGATAGGTCCAAAAGATACTCCAGAACCTTTGTCAGGAGGACAGGAAAAGGGATTCAAGAGGACTTTGACACCAGAGAGAAAAGTATTTCCATTTGGAAGCGACGTTTTGGTAGCTGGCTTCCGCAGCCAGGAAGGATGTCCGAGACATTTACGAGACGTTGAATCGATTCACTTCTACCTCTTCAGGAGCCAAGCATGAAGGTGAAGTGATTTCAGTGCTGGATGGACCAACGAACCCTGAGCCAAAAAGGTTGATTTGCAAGTGAAGTGGTCTCGAGAGGCTGCCAACTATACTGTTGAGCAGAGGAAACTATAGTTGCTTGAGGCCAGGAGGGAGCAAATGAGAATCATTTTGGTCCCCTGAGACTCGAACCTGAGGAGAACTCTCTGGATTAGAGGGATCGTAGCAAGGAAGAAAACGTTTGTCCACCTGCAGCCTGAACGATCCTGACAGAAAATGCAGGCCCTGGATTTCTGGAGCAGAAGAGAGGCAGTTTGTTGAGTGGGGATGCAAAAGGTCCAGGTCTGGAGTCCCCACTTTGAATAATAGTGACCGAGCTACGGTTGATCTAAGAGACCACTGTGAGGGTCTGTCGTTTCTGCTGAGGTGATCTGCTAGATCATTTGTATACCTGGCAGATAAACCGCCTGAATCAGAGACTTGTGACTCAAGCACCACTCCCACACCTCATTGCTTCCCTGCAAAGGGGTAAGAATGAGCACCGCCTTGCTTGTTGATGTAATACATCACAGCTTTGTTGTCCGCTTGAAGGAGAATGTTTGTGACAAAGGATATCCTTCAGAGCTGGATCGGATCATGAGGACCGCCTCATCTCCAGGACATTTATGTGGAGAAGAGTTTCGAACTGAGTCCATACACCTTGAGTGTGGAGGGAGCGACAGTGAGCTCCCCATCCCATTAGCGATGCGTCTGTGGTGATGGAGATCTGATGATCCGGGAGCAAAGAGGAACCCTTCCAGGAGATTGCTCTTGTAGTCCACCAGGTGAGAGACCTTCGAAGGGCTCTGGCCACCTTGATGGGATAAGACTGGGGTGAGAGGTCGGAGACCACTGAGTGGAGAGCATCCATTGGGTGGTTCTCATGTGAACCGGCCAGGGGTACAGGAACACCGGGACGCCATGAGACCTAACATGCGCGCAGCGAGAGAGCTGTAACCGATTGGTTCTCCTCGATGTAACGGGCCATCTGAAGGATGTCGAGTCTTCTGTCCTCTGGAAGGAGCCTCATGGAAGAGGTGTCTAGAAGGCCCCTATGAAAAGGAGCTCTGGGGAGGGCTGCAGTTGTGATTTTTCAAATTCAGCAGAATTCGCATGGACGAAGAAGACGAGAAGTCGCTTGCACGGCTTCCAAAGTCCCTTGGCTGGAAGGGCTTACAGAAGCCAATCAGTCCAGGTAGGGAAACACCTGAGATCCGACTTCTGAGGCGCCAAGAGAACTGCACAACACTTTGTAAAGACTTCAGCCGAGGATAGCCCAAAGGGCAGGACTCTGAACTGATAATGCTGACCCAGAGCTACAAAACCTGAGGAACCTATGCGTGGCTCGGGTGGATGGGGATATGCTGGTAGGCGTCCTGCATATCCAGGGAGGCCAGCCAGTCGTGCTGTGATGCAGCAAGTGGGTAACAGGGCTATTTAGGAAATTATTTTGAATTTCTCCTGGGGAGAAATTTGTTTAACTTTCTGAGGTCTAGAATGGGCTTCTCTCAGAGACTTCTTGGGAACCAGGAAGCAATGGGAATAGGGAACCCTGTGCTCCAGGAGATGTGGGGGCACCAGTTCTATTGCCCTGTTGCTTAGAAGGCCCTGATCTCGGGCGTGAGGGAGGTCTGATTGGAGAGGCCGACAACCTGGTTGTTTGCCTGGGAGGACAATTCGGGGGTTTTCCAAAAAATTGAGAGAATAACCCTCGCGAATTATCCGGCGCGACCCATTTGTCCGGTTATGGACTTCACTCGATGTAGAAGACATCAAACGACCTTCCACTCGGAGGAGAAAGTTCCACCTTGCAAATGTGGATGGAACTTGAACAGCAATCTATAAGGTGGCGCTGGGGGCTTTAGGCCCTGCGCTTTCTGCTGTGCGTTTTCTTGAGGTTGGGCAGGTTGGCTTTATGGAAGCTTCCCTGCCTCTGCCTCGAAAGGACTGATACTATGAAACTGACGTCTGTTCATATGCCCCCAAGAGGGAGCAGGCGGAGGTCTGGCCAACTTAATGGCTTGATTTAGTCTTCTGAGTGGCCTCTAAGGCTTGGTTCCACCTGAGAGGGCCGAAAAGAAAAGAGCTTCTCAAAGGTTAGCGCCGTTTACCTGCCGCTGAGCATCATCGTGGAAGCTGAAGCATTTGCGGCCAGGAATGCCAGTACAAACAACTCCGCGGCCGCTGAGCGAGAAGCAGTGTCAAAGCTTGCCCATAGCGGTTTGATCTGTTGGTTATTGACCAATACCCCTTAGTAATCTAAGGTCAGAAGAAGCTCTGACTTGGAGTCCTAATCTGAAAGAGCTTCAACCATTCTTTTCAAAGAGTGCCACAGGATATACTCATATTGAGAAAAATAGCCTTGATAACTGGCAATACGCATATATTTCTAGAGTGAGGCAGCAAAGACTCTCTTACCTAATGTATCAATCTTATTTAGACTTTGTTAATAGGCTCTGAGCTGTAGTAGTTTGAGGAAGAACGACCTTATCATTCTCTGCCAGGACTACAATAGGATCCGTAAAGGCTTGGGATGCCAAAATGATCCCATCCTTTGGAGCTGAATACTTCTTATCAAATGGATTTAGCCACTGAGGGAATAAGAGCAGGATTATTCCATACCATTTGAGACAGCTGCCCCGGAAGGAAGGCTGGATCGGAGGGTCAAACCTGTAGGATCTCCAAGCATGAAGGTACTTTGAGAGTCTTAATATCTTCCCAGGATCGATGCCTGTAGTCTGAGAGAAAGAGTGGATCTCAGGTCTTTCAACAGAGACTTAAAGGACAGGTCCTGACCACAGGCTCTGTAGCAAAGAAAGATCCTGTTTCTCCACTTCATCACCCAACCGAAGGTCTGGGTCAGGCTCAACATCATCTCCTGATGGTCCAGAAAGGACTGATTGGACAGGAAAGGAGTAAAATTAGAGAGGAGGAAATAGCAGAGGAAACAAGGAGAGTCCCCGAGGGCCCTCGCCACAGAAGGCAAAACGGAGTTGAAAACGGCACCGCAGAGGGGCACGGCGTCAAGAAGCGCGGCACCGCTGACCAAGCGGGGCGCCACCAACGGCGCTTGTTGAATCCGCGCGGCGCTGCCGGACGGGCGCCATGGACCACGGGCGCCGCTGGACGGGCGTCAGGCGGCCGAGGCACCGAAAACGGCACCGATAAGCCACAGACTTTCATGGAAGGCGCCGGAAACGCCCCAGGAACCTGGAGTTAGAGAAGGAAAACCAGGAGATAAGGGCATCGGGTGTGGCCCCCGCGCCTGCAGCCATGTGGGGGGAAACACTTGCTGGGAGTCACCGGGCACCAAGAAGGCGCCGCTCGATCAGGGAAGGTCCAACCCCTCACCCGATCACTGAGGAGCCTGGGCCCGTGGCAACCGAGCCAGGCAGGAGAACCAACCTCCGAGCCCATTGCTCCATAAGAGCCGCCCACTGATGAAACTGCTCATCTGGAGCCCTACCTACAGGCGGGAGGGGTCTGGCGTCGGGACGATGGTCACCAGCAGTTGGCGACTCCAAGAAGGAGAACGGCAACTAGCTACGATAACCGACCGCCGACGCCAGATATACCACTAGAGGGCGACCTCGGTGATGCCTTCTCTTTTGACCTGTGGGTCAAGAAGAGCCGAGGCCGAACGTGCCGAATGCGACCGCTTATTTTATGCCGACGGGGACCGCCATCCTCGGCATCGGACTGACCGTTGTCGGAACCCCGCTGAGGAGAAGGGAGGCTGACCGACCCAGCCCGGCTGACTGAACAGCTTTCATATGAAGTCTCACTACCGCTACCTGACCTGCTCATGGTCGACTCCGCCCAGTAGGCCGAGACTTCTTCAAGTGTTAATTTAAATATTAGAAAATAGAATAAAATTAAGTTGATACTACTATCGAGATAATGTTACAAAAATTAACTGAAAACTATGCGCTAGTTTGAAGTTTGACTCCCGACAAGCGGCGACGTCGTCACTGGAAGCGCACTCGGCGGTAAGGAAAAAAGAACTGAGAAGCGGTTGGAGGTCGTCGCCGAGATGGTCATGCAGCCGAGCCGCTCAGCTATGGGCGCCATGTCTCGCGGGGCGCCATCTCTCGTACGAATTCTCCAGCAAAAAGTTTGCTCCCGATGGGTCCTAGTGCCTCCGGCGCTAATCCCACTAGTGTGAATGAGTGGTGGAGACTTATGTCCAGGAAGATCAAAACCACACGCCTAGTTCCAAGGATGGAATGGTCTGAACCACAGTGACCATCCTGAAGATGCGCGGCCTTAGGAACTTGTTCAGGTCATGCAGGTTGAGAATGGGGCGCCAGCCTCCCATCCATTTTGGGACCAGGAAGTACCTGGACACAAACCCTGGGTCTGGAGGAGGGTCCGCCACCTTGCTGATCATCTCCTTCTGGAGAAGCAGGGCAATGTCGGCTCAACGAACCAACAGAGAGGCTGCGGAACCGGTTGCCCCCTGTGGGGAGACGGCTCGATAGGGAGGGAACTGCTCGAATTCCAGAGGCAGACCCCTGCCTACCACTTCTAGCACCCAGCGGTCCATGGTGATAGCAGACCAGGCGGAAAGGAAGTGGCGTAGCTGTCCCCCCACAGGGGGAACCCGGGGAGGAGTGACGAGGTTGGGGGCGACACCCCTCAACTTGTCACTGGGCAGGCTTGGAGGAAGGGCCCGCCGAGGGACCTCCTGGACCTCTTGCCTCCAGGCTTCCTACTGGAGGAAGCGGCAGACTTGACCTTAGGGCGCCAAGTGTGTGCCTGCTGGCCCTGGTGCTACTGGGCCGGACGTGCCAAGGGGGGGGTGTGAAAGGGCTTACGCTGCTACTGGTGGCCTTTATCCTTCTGGGCAGATGTGACCGAGTTCAAGGTGGCACTGGACTTCTTGATCCTTTGAAGATGGCCTTCCACCCCGGCCTGAACAAGTTGGTGCCAGGAAGGGAACATCTGCCAGCTTGTGCTGGGTGTCCGCCGTGAAGGTGGAGATCTGCAGTCAAGTTCTGCGGCGCATACTGATCAGGCACAAGAATCACCAATGTCCAACGAAGTTTGGAGCTGCTGTTTTCCACCTCCCTTCCCTGATCCCGTACCTGCTTGACTGTCATCTGAAGGTCAGCCGGGAGATGAGGAATCACCTCATCCATGGAACCCATAAGGGCGTGTGAGAAATGTGCCATCAGAACGGCCGAGCTAGCCTGACGAAGACCTAGGGAGGAATCAACGTAAACCTTCCGCCCCACGTAATCCAGCTTTTTGGATTCATTATCGGGCGGTCTGTCCACATCCTGAGTGTTCCCGGAGCGACGGAAAACGTTATCGGTCACTAACCCCTCCGCAGAGGGGTGCTCCAAGAAACCGGAGAATGAGCCGGTGGGGACTGCGTACTTTCGAGCCATCCTGACTGAAGGCGCGGGACAAGATGCTGGCCGCTACCACAACTCAAGGGCCAGGCCAACAATGGCTTCGGCCTAACGGAAAGACCTCCTAGGGGAACTCGTCCAGTATTTCCGTGAGGGATACTGGCCTTCAGCAAACGAGTTTCAACTGCATCCCAGTGGACTCCGAGATGAGCCGAAGCAAACCTAAAAACAAGGATGGGCTCTCGTCCACAGACTGGCCCCCTGCAGACTCTAGGTCAAGCAGCCTTGAGAAATGAAAATTACGTACCTACCATAATTCTGATCTTTCTGTGTATCTTCACCATTCATCACCATTGGGTACTTGGAGGGAGGTCCTGACCCTGCGGGAGCCTTTTTTTTTAGGTAGGTGGAGCCGACGCACCATCGGCGCCACCCTTGAGGCCGACGCAATGCGTGGCACTTGCAGGTTGGCCGTTAGGCACTGTCGACTCCGCCTGCCTGCCAGTTCTGAGCCGCCGGAGAGGGAAGAGGAAGGGAGTGGAGGGTGGGACAAGAAAGTCCAAGGGACAGGAAAAAGGAAATGATATAAAACTGAAGGGAGAAATAACAACTGAGAGGACAGAAAGAGGAAGTCAGAAACTAAAGGGATTGGGAGAAGCCCCAATCTCTAGAAATAGAGGAGGGAGGGAGATAGGGTGGGACAAAGAATTTAGAAGGTAGGAAGAGAGGGAGAAGGTTAACACATCCCAGACCCTGGTCCATCTCCAGATTGTATAGGAACTGCAAGGAGTAGCCAAAGGCTTCTTGCCAGAATCCAAGGCACAGAATGGTGGCAAAAACTCCATCTGAGCAGTCGGCTATTCTGGAAGAAAGACAGGGCACAGGGGATTAACACCCTCTGAAGGAAACAATTTTTGGTGAAAAAGGAAAAAGATTTCGTATTTTTGTTGTAGTTGTTTTTGTTTTTAAAGGGTAATCCAAGGGACAAGAAAAAAATGAGATGGACGGGAAAAAGGAGGAGGAGAGAATGGAGGGCAACTGCCAGCTCCCACCCCACAGGGGTGGAGCTAAATCACTGAAGGAGGAGTGCCCTCTATGCTGACCACTCTCCCCAGAACCTTATTCCCTCTATGTGCCCCTGTTCACCCCACTCCTAAAGGGGGGGTTGGGCACAGAAGGGAGGTGGACCCAGAGACTGAGGCCCCAAGGGATGGAGGGATGGATTGTGGGATGAATGGAGAAGACACAGAAAGATCACAATTACGGTAGGCATGTGAATTTACATATCTTATCTGTAGCTAATCTCACTTATCTATAAATGAAAATTACGACTCTACCGTAATTTTGATCTTCCTTGTATCTTCACCATTCATTACTTCCTGGGTGTAAGCGGAGGCTCCGTCATGAAGACTTTTTTTTTTTAAAGTTTGCCTAACTTGGCACCGCCTTGAGAGTGACGCTATACATGGGCGCGCCGTTAGTAGCGACCGACTCCTCCTCCAACTCAGTTCTGTGAGCCGGAGAGGCAAAAGCGAAAGCAGAGAATATAGATAGCGAGGCAAGATAGCCAAGGGATAGCAAAGCAAGGAAGAATGAACTGAAAAAGGAATAAGCTGATGGAGGAAGGACAGAGGAGATAAGAGTATCCCTAGCCTAGGGACTGCAGGGCCTCCTTACCTGGGCGACTCTAGGAGGAGAGAGAAGGAAGGTAATGAGGAAATAGAAGAAGAAGAAGAAGAAAAGAGAGAGATGGGATGTTGAAGGGACCAGAATGCCCAACGAGCATAGTTAGCTTACAGCTGAAGGCTCGACTAACAGGGAAGCAAGAATCCCCGGAGATAGAGCTGAAAAGAAGGTTCACCAAACCCGCTAGACAGACTCAGGAGGGCATAGTCCTTATCCTCAACATGCCATTGTTGTTGATACCCCCTCGGGTTCCTGGCATGAAAGGCCTGAATTTGAGGACACCGAGGAGGAGAATGAACCCCAGGCAGCAGGAGGGTACTCTGGGATTTAGAAAAAAGGAAAATGTAAGCCTTTCAGGCGTTTTAAGCATAGGAATGGGACTCAGACAGACTGACCAAGGCAGGCCAAAGGCTTAGGCTGGCTGGGATTGGATATGGTCAGCACTGCTCTTCTGTAAAAAAAAAATTTTGTCCAGGAGGACACTTAAAGGAGAAACCAATATACAAACTAGCGAGAAGGGCAGCCTACCCTCTCATTTCCCCTCTTGTTTTCCTCTTTTTTTACAGATAAAAATTTTGCAGGCTAGTTGCATGACCCCAATACCAAGATGCCTATAGCAGTCTAAGAGAGTTCCTCAGTATTTTTTCCCTTTTTTTTTAGCAAAAAGAAAAAGGAACGAGATTCTCCGTTCCTCTGCTCTGCAAGGCAAGAATAGGGGGATTTTGATTTCAGGGCAAATATCTGGAACAAGGGATTGCAGGATCAAAACTGAATAGCCTGAGCCAGGCCAAAACCCCAGAGGTATCTCGCCAGAAGAATGGCAAGAGATAGTTGTGCAGTCTGATCACCAATGCAATCCACGAGATGGATCTTAGAGTAAGTAATTTTTCTGGAAAATTAGAACCCCCCCCAAAGAAAGATTTTTTTTTTTTTTTGGAAAAATTAAGCAATCTTTCCTACATTTTAAGAATTTTTTTTTTTTTTTGGGCAGAGAGAGGAAGGAGACGGGAGGTGGAGAAGCCACAGGAAGAGGCCACTGAGGGGATGGTGGGCGGGTGTAAGTAATGAATGGTGAAGATACAAGAGAAGATCAAGAATTACAGTGCAGATGACGTAATTTTCATATCTTCCCTTGTCAACTCACCATTCATTACTCCTGGGTGGAGGAGCCCTTCCCTGGAGGGGAAGAGGCCATACCCTGAGGGAACAAGACCCCCAGCCTTCTGCTGGTGAGAAACAGAAGGAGAAGACCCTGGCTTATTCAGAAAGCCTAAGTGGGAGAAGAGCTAGGAGGTGCCTCCCGAGGACGAGGAGACGGAGGGCCTGTAAAGTCTCTAGCTCTGAAAGAGAAAAGGCGGGTCCCCGGAAG
The DNA here is from genome assembly GCA_016271365.2 of Neoceratodus forsteri. Lineage (NCBI taxonomy): Eukaryota > Metazoa > Chordata > Ceratodontiformes > Ceratodontidae > Neoceratodus > Neoceratodus forsteri. Next base: position 1,433,885,910 of record CM057453.1, read on the forward strand.
GCGGGAGCTGAATCACCTCGCGCGGGCCAGGGGTGACAACCTGGAAAGGCGGAACCATGCCGTCCGCCTGATGCAGATCGCTGTCCCCCGCAAGCCTGGAAGCCCACCTCATTGGCGTCATGAGATGCCCTTGCTTGGTGTCTTGCCAGCTCCAGGCCTATCCGCGGAGAGGCAACGGCTTGTCTGGTTTGCCCGTGAGGCATTGATGCCAGCAGCTGGGACATCATCGACCACAAATGCCGTTAGGCAGCGTGGTGAGCCTGATGATGCAACACATGCACCTGCACGAGAAGAAGAGAAACACTCTTCGCCCCCAACGGTCGAACTGGAGAGAGTCCGGATCCGTAGGCCGTGGCGCAGGCAACGGCACCAGAAGGAGTATCCAGGTACACCAAACCCGAGGGTGGGCTGGGGGGAACCTAGAGACCAGAGGGGGCAAATACCCACGCTGGCAGTCCGCCGGGCTGGGGAAGAAGCGAGGGGAACTGCCAGGACCGGATAGACGCCCTGGAAGGGGAGTAGGCCAGGAAGGTACCACCAAATGCTGGGCACTGAATCTACCAAGAATTCACGTGCCTCCTGCTCGGTATTGTCTCTCCAACATAGGAAATCCTGAGATCCCTCACCATCTCGTGAGAGGAAATCGCTGATATTCCGTGAAACTCAGCATCAGAGGACAGATGAGCAGGGGGTTCCTCTCCTAGAGGAGGGAGACGAGATGATGGGAGTTTGAATGCCTAGAGGATTCCTGCGGCGTGGGAGTCGAAAGACCCGCCATGCATGCATTCAATATATGAGGGAAGGTCAAGAACTCCTCTGAATCACCCCAGGATAACGGACTCAGAGGGACCGATATGGCCCGGGAGCGGGCAGGAAGGCAGAGATGGGAGAGGGGCACCTCCGAGGAGGCAACTGTCACGCCTGCGAGGGCTCTGGAATCCCAGGCAAGGGAGCCCTAGTAGGAGGGATTCCTGATATCAGGGCCAGGCCGCAGAACGGAACTCTGGGGAAGCGGAGCTTGAAGAGCCCTGGGGAGAAACTCCCCAGTGACGACGCCTGGACTGCATGGATCTAGAAGGGCAGTCCGCACAAACGCCGCTGAGGACACCCTGAGAACCCCTGGGGGGAGGGACGGGCCTGCACCACGTGCTCCCTGGCCACGCCCTGAGGTGGGCCATAGAAGGCCGGGCAGCAGGTCGCCTGCCCTCAACCCTCAGGATTCCGAGAGGGCCCTTCCCCGACTCCCTCCGCAGCGTCCCCGTCCCAGAGGGGGCAACAGCGCCTGGGGAGCTGTCACTGGGCCTCCAGAGGAGCCCTCCGTCACCCCCATCGCCCGCCCCTGGGACCTCGCCACCCCCAGCCGAGAACCCCAGGAGACGCATGCGGTGACAGAGGGAGGGGCCCGCCGCGGCGCCTGCCTGGCACCCCTAGCCACCGAGGACCCTAGATCCTCAAGAATGGGGAAGCAGGATGGGTCCACATTTGAGTCATCGCTCCTCCAGGAGGACGGCATCAGCAGGACCTCAATGCTGGCCACCCCAGGGGTCCTCGAGGCCGCGAACGCCTGCACTAAGGAGATGCTGCTCGCCCCCACGCCGGCAGCAGCATAGGCTCATCCTTATACCCCCAGCGGGCTCCGCAGGCTCGGCACCGCCTGGGGAAGGAGAAGCAAACGGTGCCGCCGGGCGCGCTAGGAGGCGAAGGCGACTCTGGCCGACGGCGCTTACGTCCGCACAGCTAACGCGCCGAGGCCCAAACGGCACTGCCAACGCCGGCATTTCCTCATCACTGGCGCCGATCCAAACAGCGCCATTGATCACCGGGTACCGCGAACGGCACTGGATCCGAAGCCGAAAGCCGCGAGGGCGGCGTCGAGGGTCTACCCGAGCCGGGCCTAAAAGCCATACTTTACACGGGGAGCCTGCACCAAGAGATGACTGCCGAGGCGGGGTGTCAGGCGCTGCGGTCTCGGAGGGGCCACACGCTCCCTAACACCATGGAAGGGCCTCCTCGCAAGATAGGACGAGACCCTCCTCCTCGGACTGCATAGGCCCGGAGGACCGGGAAGGGCCTAAAGATCTTGCCCGAGATTCCCGCGCGAGCCACTTCGTCTCCGGAAGTCGGGAGGGCCTTGCCGGCTTGAACGCTGCTGACTTCGAGAGGATGCGACGGTCCATCGAGAAAACAGGCGCCGCGACGATCCATATCATGGTTGGGTCCCAGGCAACGAAGGTAAACGCTACGCCGGTCCGAGACGGAGAGAAATGCCGCCACAGGAGCACCGACGCATTGGGGCGTCTGTTTTCAAAAGCGCTTTAGCCCAGAACCGGATATAATGCGAAACCACCAGACTAAAAGGCACAGAAACACACCCGCTACGGAAGATAGAAAAAGAACAGTCTTATTCAATCGAGCGCCTATAGCGACGGAACGAGTCGGTACACTACGCAGTACAGAAACACTGACGCCGGCATGACAGGTGCTGCCTCGACGGGCGGAGAAACAGAACTGAGTTGGAGGAGGAGTCGGTCACTACTACTCGGCCGCTTCGCGCATGACGCCACTCTCGAGGCGGTGCTGCTGACAAACTTTAAAAAAAAAAAAAGCTCCTGTGATGGTCGCGCCCGGCTTACACCCAGGAAGTAATGAATGGTGAAGATTGACAAGGAAGATCTATGGTGAGTGCTGAGCCCTCCACCAAGGGGTTTCTTTAACATCCTAAAGGACAAAGTCCCTTAGCACCCAGTGGGTGACACACTAAGAGGGAGAACCTTCAAGGCCTGAGGAGGCCCGAGAGTGGGGAGAGTTAGACGGGCCCCTGAGGGGAAGGAAGTTGCCGACAAACGCTGTCTTGCTCCACATGAGAAAAGATAGGTTCTCTGGTGAATGGAGTTAATCACCCTACGCCGGGCCAAAGGTGACAACTGGGAAAGACGCAGCCATGCCGTTCGCCTAGTGCAGATCGCTGTCCCTACGACCCTGGTAGCTACCTCGCTGGCATCACAGGATGCCCTCGTTTGGTGCCTTGCTAGCTCCAGGCCACGTGCAGAGAATACAACGGCTTGTCTGGTTTGCTCCGTGTCAGGCAACGAGGCTAGGAGTTGACCTAGCCTAGACCACAAGAACCTGTCATAGGCTGCATAGTGAGCCTGATGTGCAGAAATGAAAAGCAACAACCGTGCAGAGTAGAAAGCCCTCCTACCCCAGAAGTCAAAATCCGAGGAATCTTGATTTGGGGGCTGGTCACGGTGAAGGGTGCAAAGTCCATCAGGAGTGTCCGACTGTGTCAATCCGGACTGTGGAGGAGGCATGGAACCTGGAGACTCCAGGGGGGCGCAATACCACCGGCAGAGATCCCTAGGGGCAGGAACTCCGGAGAAGGGCCTCTGCCAGAAGCACAACGACGCCTCCCAAAAGGGAGCAGGCCAGGGGGGCACCACAAGGGTGGCCTCGCTGAAATCACTTAGAAAGACGTGCGCCAAATGCTCTGGATTGCTTACAGTGGCAGGGGTGAGGTGCAAGTCCTCCAACATCCTCACGAGGAAACGTTGATACTCAGCGAGATCAGCGGCTGGAGAGATGTGGACAGAAGGCTCCTCTCCCCCAGAAGAGGGGGATGAAGAGTTGGAGGGCACCGAATGCTCAGAGGGCGGCTGCTCAGGGGAGGTTGAAAACCTGTCTGTCCGCTGTCCTAACGTAAGCCGAAACCGAGGCAGCCACAGCTCTGAACTGTTCCCCAGGAGAGAGGCCCGCTAGGACCAAGGATGCCTAGAAGCACAGGAGAATGTGGCAGAAGGATGGGGACAGAGCCGAGAAGAGATGTCGGCTGACCTCCGCCTGGGCTAAGGGAGCAGACCAAGAGCACCCAAGAAGAAAGTGCTCTGGAAGACTCACAGCTGACAGCTGAACAACCATTTCAGTGCTGCCTTGGCAGCGCCGAAGAATCGCCCTGTGAGGTGACCGGGACGATAGGTCCAGAAGAACAGTCTCCCTCCTCAAAAGAATGGGCCCCTCAAAGAGACTGAGGAGGAAGAACGGAGATCCGCACTATGGCTTCTTCCAGAGCCCAGGTGGGCCCCAGGAAAAGGTCGCCGTGCAGACCCCACGCCCCTCGACCCCTTGGAGTCCGAGAGAGCCCTCCTCCTCAAGAGAACCAGCGTAGGAAGCTGACAACCCTGGCCAGCACCTGAGGGCGCTATCCAGGGCGCAGCACCCTCCCCTCACATAGAAGCCTTGATCGGCCCCAAAGTTGGGCGATCCAGGCACACCACAGGCGGAGGTACCACTGCTGAGGGGTCAGTGAACCCACCAAGACCGGGCTGCAGAGCAATGGTGGCCTGCACCACTGCCTGCTGGTCAGCATACCTGACCCCAGTTTCGGCAGCCACCGACCCCACCTCAGAAGGGGGCTGACTCTGGCTTGTCGAGGACACTACAGGGCTGCTCACAACAACAGTCAACTCGAAGGAGTCAGACTGCTCGTCTGACTCAGAGCCCGACTCCACCTCCGAAGAGGTAGAGGCCAAGGACCTGTGCCAGACTGTAGGAGGGCGCCCGGTGCCATCCCTGCCAAATGGGGTGCTGGACTCTGAGACCATGCCCGAGCCAGTGCCAGTGTCCCCACAGCACTGCGAGTGGTGCCCACGGAGGACATGGCTCCGGCCGAACAGCAGCCCCAGAGTCAGAACCAGTCATGGTGTTGGCCGGACCCCACGGCGCTGCTGAACAGCGCGAGGACGGGGACAGCGTTGATGACAGTTCGAGGAAAGCCATCTGCACACGACGCGCCAGCCCAGCCCATGGCACCGTGAATGGCACAGAGGGCAGGGTGGCGCCGACGATGGCGCCTGACAGCAGAACTGAGCCCACGGGGCGCCGAGTCCCGAGGAGGACACGGCCGCGGTGCTCAACCTCGCGCCTAATGGCGCTGAGGTGTAAAGACAAAGACTCACCATAGGGCCTCCCACAGTGCCGCTTAGCAGTATCGGGCGCCATCAGTAGCCATGGCGCCAAGAGACAAACTGCGTGCAAGACGGCTCTGTGAGAGCCCATGGGCTAGGAACGCGCCAAGGCCCAATAATGACGCCAACCGACAGCCGAGGCCGCGCCAACCTGGGCCTTCCTGCTAACCACGGAAGCGACACTGGGGCAGCCTTCACCTCAAGGGCGACTGCCTTGGCGGCACCTCCCGCCCACCCCTGAAAGGAGCGGACGGGCCTCCTGTACCGGCAGAACGAGCTCGCAACGGCCAGGTTAAGAAGCAGAGGCTCCTCCCCTCGGGTCCGTGTAGAACCGGGAGGGGACCCAGAGAAAGGCCAAGAGTACGTGAGCTTGGCCCGACGAAAAGACCTGACCCCGAAAGTCGGCGGAGCTTCCGCCCCACTTTCCACGCTGTTGTTCACGACCGCGGTCCATGGAGAAGCAGGCATCACACAAATCCATGTTGTGAAGCGGCCAAGACACGAAGGCAAACGGTCGTATGCTCGGTGACGGAAAATTTATGGCTGCAAAGGCACCGCCGTGAGTGGGGGTCAGGCCCCATCTTGAAGTCGCCTTGCCCTCTGACCGACACATGACCTACGAGAAAAAACACCAAAAACAGACTCGACGTCACCAACAATAAAAATAAATGGAAAGATCTTACCAAGCGACATCGAGTAGGCAACTAGAACCGGCAGGAACGGGACCGACGGACTGCGGCACGGAAGAATAACGGCAGAATGAAACTGCGTAGGCTGTAGGCCTCAAGTTCACTACAGCTTCCACACGAGATTACCGCGACGGCGGAGATGAAGAACTGGCAGGCAGAGTCAACAGCGCCTTAACGGCCAACCCGCGAGCGCCACACAATACGTTGAACTCGAGGGTGGCGCCAATGGTGCGTCAGCTCCACCTACCAAAAAAAAAAAAGAGCTCCTGTGGGGTTATGACCTCCGTCCCTGAACCCATATGTGATGTATGGTGAAGACTGACACAGATAAGATCCATATTTGTCGAGGCCAGAAGGGAGCAATGAGGATCATTTTGTCCCCATGGGCCTTGAACTTAAGAAATACCCTATGAATTAGAGGAAGAGGCGGAAAGGCATATAGAAAGTGTTTTGTCCGCTGCAGCCTAAACGCATCCTGACAGAAAATGCCAGGCCCTGGATTTCTGGAGCAGAAGAGAGGCAGTTTTGTGTTGAGTGGGGATGCAAAAAGGTCCAGGTCTGGAGTTCCCCACTCCGCAAATAGTGACTGAACCACGGTTGAGTCGAGAGACCATTCGTGAGGATCTGTCTCTGTTCTGCTGAGACGGTCTGCCAGTTCGTTCTGCACTCCCAGCAGGTAGACAGCTCGAATCAGAGCCCTGTGCTCCAAGCACCATTCCCACACTCTCATCGCTTCCCTGCATAAAGGATAAGAGTGAGCACCGCCCTGCTTGTTAGATGTAATACATCACTGCTTTGTTGTCCGCTTGAAGGAGAATGTTCTGTGACATAGAATGTCCTTCAAAGCCCGGACTGCATAAAGGACGGCTCATTTCTAAAACATTTATGTGAAGCTGGGACTTATCCTGAGTCCACATACCTTGGGTGTGGAGATTCTGACAGTGAGCTCCCAACCCATCAGGGACGCCGTCGTGGTAATGGAAATCTGATGATCCAGGGCAGCAAAGGGATACCCTTCCAGAAGATTGTTTTCTTGCGACTACCAGGTGAGTGACCTCTTCAGAGGTTCCGTCCACCTTGATGAGGAAGGACTAAAGGTGAGTGGTCGGGACCACTGAGTACTGAGCATCCACTGAGAGGTTCTCATGTGGAGGTGTGCTAGGGGTACAGTGAACTTCGAGGATGCCATGAGATCCAGCATCCGTTGCATCAAGATAGCTCGAACCAAGCTGTTCTCTCTGATGTATCGGGCCATCTGTAGGATAGCGCTCCTTCTGTCCTCTGGTAGAAAAGCTTTCGCACAGGAGGTGTCCAGACCAGTTCCTATGAAAAGGAGCTTCTGGGAGGGCTGCAATTGCGATTTCTTGAGATTTAGCAAGACTCCCATGGACATGAGAAAGTCTGAGGCCGTGGCTACGGCGTCAAGAGTTCCTTGCCTGGAAGGGCTTGCTAGAAAAGCCAGTCGTCCAGCTATGGGAACTTGTATTCCAATCTTTCTGAGGTGCGCTGCGAGAATTGCACAACACTTTGTAAAAACCTGTGGTGCCGGGGATAGCCCAATGGGTAGGACTCTGAACTGATAATGTTGTCCCAAAGCCACAAAATGAAAATGACGTACCTATCGTAATTCTTGATTTTCTTTTGTATCTTCACCATTTATTACTGATTCCCGCACACCATCCCTTCACGGGCCTCCTTCTTCGGCGTCTCCCCCTCCCTGCTCGTCTCCTCCCTTCTCCTTGACTTTAAGCAAAAAAAAACATATCTTGGTTTTCTTCCGTTCTTCTGAACGGATCCCTTCTCTCTGGGAAAAGGAGGAACGAGCGAAATTTATCTGTCCTGAGGTGATGTGTGAGGGCGGCCGTTAGGCGCCGCAAACTTCTCCTCCATCCCAGTTCTGTTTCTCCCGCTGTCGAAGCTGTACCTGCTGCACGGAGTCGCTGAATTGTTTCTGCGTCATAGACCGCATAGTGTTTTTCGACGCCGCTCCTTCATCCCGGTTCGTTCCAGACGTCGTCGACTGGTAAGATATGAAAATTACGTACCTACCGTAATTATGATCTTGTTGTGTATCTTCACTATTCATCACATATGGGTACTGGCCGGAGGTCAGGACCCCGCGGGAGCTTTTTTTTTTTTTTTTTAAAAAAGGGGTATGGAGCCGACACACACATCGGCACTGCCCTCGAGGCAGACGACCGCGGGCGCCCAAGGGTTGGCCGTTAGGCTGGTCGACTCCACCTGCCTACCAGTTCTGAGTCACGGAGAGGTAAGAGAAAGGGATGGAGGGTGGGACAAGAGAGTCCAAGGGACAGAAAAGGAAAGGATAACTGAACTAAAAGGAGAAATAAGCGACTGAGAGGCCAGCAAAGAAGAGATTAGACTAAGAGGATTGGGTAGGGGCCCAATCTCTGGAAGCAGAAGAAGGGAGGGTAGGGAGGGGAGAGAATTTAGGAGAGAGTGAGAGGTATCAAGGTATCCGAGACCCTTGTCCGTCACCAGATTGGATAGGAACTGCAAGGAGTAGCAAAGCTCTCTGCCAGAATTCAAGGCACAGAATAACTGGCAAATACCCCAGAAGCACAGTCAGCTATTCTGGAGGAAGGACAGGGTACAGGGATTTAGTACTCTCTCAGGAAGAATGTTTGGTGAAAAAAGGGGATTTTCTCTCTTTTTTTTTTGAAACGGTTAGATGGAAACCAGAAGGAGAACAGGAGGAGGGCAACCACCAACTTCCACCCCATCGGGGTGGAGACATGTAGTAGAGAAGGAGTGCCGCTCAAGCTGTCTACACTTCATAGGAGAATACCCCCCGTGTGTCCCTACTTTACCCCGCTCCTAAGGAGGAGAGGGGGAGCCACAGAGGGGGAGGGGACCCAGAGACTGAGGCCCCAGGGGGATGGTGGGTGGGGTTGTGATGAATGGTGAAGATACACAGAAAGATCATAATTACGGTAGCTACTTAATTTTCATATCTTATCTGTGTCAATCTTCACCATTCATCACATATGAGAGTAATGCCGAGCCCACTCAAGGGGTTGTTTCATTACACCCTAAGGGACAGGGTCCCTAAGCCCTCAGTGGGTGACACACTAAGGGGAACCTTCAGGGCCTGGGGAGGCCGAGGTGGGGAGAGAGAGAGAGAGAGGCGGGCCCCTGGAGAAGGAAGGTGCCCGACAGCGCGTCTCGCGCCCACGGGAGAAAAGGTAGGTCTCGGGTGGGCAGAGCAAATCACCCTATGCCGGGCCAAGGGTGACAACCGGGAAAGATGTAGCCATGCCAATCTCCTAGTGCAGATCGCTGTCCCTACGACCCTGGTAGCTACCTCGTTGGTGTCATAAGATGCCCTCGCTTGGTGCCTTGCTAGCTCCAGGCCACGTGCAGAGAGCGCGATGGCTTGTCTGGTTTGTCTCGAGTCAGGAACGAAGATAAGAGCTGACCTAGCCTGGACCACAAGAACCTGTTGTAGGTTGCATGGTGGGCCTGATGAGCAGAAATAGAAAGAAGCAACCATGCCGGTAGAAGGTCCTCCTCCCCAAAAATCAAAATCCGAGGAGTATTGATCTGGGGCCGGTCACGCAGTGGAGGCGCCAAGCCCATCAGGAGCGTCCAGATCGTCAAGCCAGACTGCGGATGAGGCATGGAACCTGGAGACTCTGGGGGGCGCAATACCTCTGGCTGGAGGTCCCTTGGGGCAGAACTCGGAGAAGGGCCTCTGCCAAGCATAGGGACGCCTCCCGAAAGGAGCAGACCAGGGCGGCACCACAAGGGTGGCCTCACCAAAATCGCCTAGAAAGGCATGCGCCGCATGCTCAGGATTGCTGACAGTAGATGGAGAAAGGTGCAAGTCCTCCAACATCCTCATGAGGAAACGCTGATACTCCGAGAGATCAGCAGCTGGAGAGATGTGGACAGAAGGTTCCTCTCCCCCAGAAGAGGGGGATGAGGAGCTGGAGGTCACCATATGTTCCGAGGGTGGCTGCACGGGGGGAGGTTGAAAAACCTGGCTGTCCATAGCCCTAACATAAGCAAGGAACTGGACAGCCACCGCTCTGAACTGCTCCCAGGTGAGAGGGCCGCTAGGACCAAGGATGCCTGGGAGTGCAGGAGAATGTGGCAGAGGGATAGGGGCAGAGCCGAGAAAAGAAGTCGGCTGACCTCCGCCAGGGCTAGGGAGCGGACCATGAGCACCAGAGAGGGTGCGGCAGAACTCCACAGCCGCAAAGCTGTACAACCACGCTGGTACTGCCTTGGCTGCACCAGAATCCCCAGTGGGCGGCCGGGGCCATAAGGTCAGAAAGACGGTCGCCTGCCTCAAAAGAACAGGACTCCCTCAATGAACCTGAGGAGGAAGGGTGGAAATCCGCACTACGGCTCCGTCCAGGGCCCGAGTGGACCCCAGAAAGGGCCGACCGACGCCCACACTCCTCGACCCCTCAGAGTCCGAGAGAGCTCCTCCTCGAGAGGGCCAGCCTAGGTAGCTGGCATCTCTGGCTGCCCTGAAGGGGAGCCCAGGGAACAGTACTCTCCCTCCTGTGGAAGCTACTCGATGGGCTCCCAAAGTTGGGTGATCAAGACACACCACTGGAGGGTACCACCACCGAGGTCGATGAACTCCCAAGACCAGGTTGCAGAGCTATGGTGGCTCGCACCACTGCCTGCTGGTCAGCACCACTGATCCCAGTCTCGGGGCCACCTGACTCTCCTCAGTAGGGGGCTGGCTCCGACTCAGACGAGACCACAGTGCTGCCTCCTCACAGCCAACCCGGGGGTATGACTGTTTGTCCGGACTCGAGCTCGAAGCTCTGACTCAAGAGGTAGAGTCCGAGCTCTAAGCCAAACCGTGGGAGGCGGGGCAGTACCAACCTGCCACCCGGGCCAGGCAGTCAGAGTTGTGGCTGAGTGGGCACCGCGTGCCCTCCGCAACCCACGGCAGGGATCCGCAGGAGGCACTGGGGCAGCTCAAGCCAAGGTCCAGAGCCAGGGCCAGGCACGGCGCCATCGAGTCCACCAGCACCGGGGTGGTACCAGGGACAGACGGTGCCGACCGCGCCCAGCAGCATCCTTGGCACGGCGAGCACTGCTCGGCCCCGCGGTGCCATGGTGGCCACCGAGACCCAGCGGCTCTGGCAGACGGCCCCAGGCGGTGACCCGGCACCAAACATGGCACCGACCAGCCTCGAATGGCGCCGAGGCTGAGGACGGCACCGACAGCCGAGTCGAGGACAGCTGAGGCGAGACATGGCAAAGGAGGATGCCGGATCCTGTCCCACAGCACTGTGAGTGGCGTCGGCACATGAAACGGCGTCGACAGGGCCCCGTGCATAGCGGTGCGAGAAGGCTCCGGCCAGCTGACCTGGGCCTTCGAGCAGCGGAGAGGCGACCCGGGGAGCCTTCACCCCAAAGGCGGTGCCATGGCGGCACCTCCGCCCGCTCCTGGGAGAGGCGGGATGGGCCTCTCCTACGCTGTGGGAGGAGCCTCGGCGATGGCCAGGCTACAAGTAGCCGAGGCTCCCTCCTCCTCGGTCCGTATAGAACCGGGAGGGGACCCGGAGGAAGGGCCGAGAGAGCAGGGCTTGGCCCGACGAGTACGAACCCTACCCCCGAAAGTCGGCGGAGCTCGCCCACTTTCAACGCCAGGCTGTTCAAGACCCGCGGTCCATGGAGAAGCAGGCATCGCGATGAGTCCATGTCGTGAAGCGGGCCAAGACACAAGACACCGTCGTGCTGGTCGGTGACGGAAAACTTTCGCCGCATGAGGCACCGCATCAGGGGGCACGACCCGTCTTCAAGACTTTTGCCCTCTGACCGAGACATGACCTATGGAGAAAAACACCAAAACAGACTCGACGTCGAGAATTCAAATAAAAAGGAAAGATCTTACCGGGCGACGCGAGGGGAGGCAGAACACAGAACCGGCAGGCGACCGACGGACTGTAAACGTCGATTTCAAACGGCTGAAGGCCTAACATTCTTGAAGAAACTTCCCACAGGTGACCTCGGCGGGAGGCGAAGAACTGGTAGGCAGGCGGAGGCGCACAGCCTAGCAGCCAACCCTCGGCGCCCACGCGTCACGTCGGCCTCGGTGGCGCCCGATGGTGTGTCTACGTCGGCCTCGAGGGCTCCGCCTACCCTTTTAAAAAAAGTCCCGCAGGGTCCTGACCTCCGGCCAATACCCATATGTGATGAATGGTGAAGACTGACACAGATAAGATCGTTCCTTTATTTGATATTTCAACGACGACGGGAGCTTTGCTGTTTATTGTATTAATTTTGCATCATGTCAGGTTTGGGGGCAAAACGCAAGACTAAGGCAGGCCGTGCCCCTATGCGTCGGTGTCTGTGGCCAGCAGTTTTCTGTCACGGACCATCATAATGTTTGTCTTCGGAGCCTGGGACCCTACCATGATATGGATCATTCTGATGCCTTTTTCTCCATGGATCGCCGCATGTTAGAAATCCGCACGTTTGAAGTCCCGGCCACATCTCTTGACCCTTCCTCTGGGTTCCCTCCCGTGTCTATACGGCTCGGCTCGGAGGGAACCTCCTCCACTTCTAATCTTGCCGAGGAGGAGGTTTCTTCTTCGGCACTGGAAGAAAGGGGTGATTCCTCCCAGGGTCACTCCGTTGGCGCCGTCCCAGCAGTCACCTCCACGGAGGTGCAGGCTCCCCCAGTGTCGCGGCCCCGGGTGGCGGGGCCCGGTGCTGGTGGACCCTCGATCTTGTCCGACCTTGCTATGGAGTCTGGTGCCATCTGCGGCACCGGGGACTCTGGCGGCGCCATTGGTGGTGTACTCGGGCGCTTTGGGTTATGGCGCCATTCACGGCACCGGGGATTCAGGCGGTGCCGCTCGTGGTGCCGCTTTGGGTTCCGGCACCGTTTGCGGCACCGGGAACTTGGGCGGTGCCATTGGCGGTGCAGTTTTGGTTCTCGGTGCCGTCCGAGGCGCCGGTGACTCGGGCAGCACCATTCTCAGTGCGGCCTGGGTTTCTGGTGCTGATGGAAGTGTGGCTAACTCCTCTGGCGCTGTCAGTGTTTCGCCGTTCGATGATGCCAGGCCTGGTGCTGTTTTCACGGAGGTTCCTCCGGTTGCGCCAACGGAATCTGCTCTGGTTGACCCCTCTTCGGAGGAGGATGACTCAGGGAGGCCCTGTCCGCTACCTGGAGTCTTCTGACTCGGAACCTCTGCTGGCCGCAGCGCTAGGCGATCCAGTATTCCTCTTCCCGAGTCCCGAGCTGGTTAGTTCAGATGATTCCATGGTTCGGGGTGGCCTGGACTCTTCTGTGGTGGACCCTTCAGAGGCCCAGAGAGATTCCCTCTTCCCGAGGTGCCAGGCAGCTGCCATCTCTGGTGCTGCTGGGGTCCTTCAGGGAGGGTAGAGGATCCTGTCACAGTAAGTTCCTTCGGAGGCTCGCTCCAACAGGGACCTCCACACTGGTATCAAGGAAGAGGGCTGCTTCAGAGTCTGAGGGATTAAGAGGTTTGGTGAAAGCGGCGGTGAGCCCCACCACCCTGCGGGCGCGGGAGGAGTTGCAGTGCTGATCCCCACCTTTCTCTTAAGGTCTCTAGAGCGCCTTCTAGTGGCGGTTCTGAGGGTTGCCCTTCTAGACTCATGCAATCCCAGGCACGTCACAGGGGAGATACGCCTTCAAGGCTCTTTACGGAGTTGCCTCCTCCTGTCTCTTCGCAACCTGGTATGATCTTAAGAGTCCTCAAGTCTGAAGGCATCGCTACCTGGATCTCAGAGGCCAGGCACGTGCTATTAGGTGCCCTTGGCCCATCCCTCTGCAACCACCACCCTCTCTCCCAGACCATGTGGGCCCCACGGGACCGTTAACTTGGGAGGTGTTCAGAACTACTGTGGTGGCCTTCCCATCTTACATCAGGGCCATGGATGAACAGGTTTTCCGCCTGTCCCCTCCGCCACAGAAGTCCTCTCAGCATTCAAGCTCCACTTCCTCCTTGACGAAGAGGAATTATCCGTCCACCTTTCCTCTGATGCTGATTTCACTGAATATCAGCGGTTCCTTTCGAGGCTGGTTTCGGAGCTTCGCATCTCCTACATTTGTAGGGACAATACTGAGCGGCAGACGTGTGCATTCCTTAGCCAATTCAGTGCTTGCCACCTAGTGGTGCCTTCCTGGCCAATCCCTTTCCAGGAAGCATCTATCCACACCTGGCAGTCTCCAGCCACTCCTTGTCCAGCCCTGGCAGACTGCAGGAGATGGTATTGTGCCCCCCATGAGTCTCTAGGTTCTCTGCTTCACCCACCTTCGGGCTTGACATCCCTGGACACTCCTTCCGGGCCTCGGTGCCTGGCACACGACAGACCCCTGGATCCGGACTCTGCTGAATTTGACCGGTGGGGACGAAGGGTTTTCTCTACAAGTCGAGTGTTGATGTGTGTCAGTACTCATCAGGCACACCACACTGCTTACAACAGACATCTGTGGTCGATGCTGTCACAGGCCCTGGCATGTCTGTCTGACTCAGAGCAGTCTAGACAAACCATTGCCCTCTCTGCACAAGGTCTGGAGCTTGCAAGGCACCAAGCGAAGGCATCTTATGATGCCAACAACGTAGCGTCCAGACTAGCAGGGACAGCGATCTGCATCAGGCGGACGGCATGGCTTCGTCTCTCCTGACAATCACCCATTGCCCGGCGTAGGGTGCCTAGCTCTGCTTTCCAGGGGACCTGCCTGTTCTCCCGCAGGGCAAGGAGGCTTCTTCAGGGCAACCTTCCTCCCCCAGCCAACGGGGACACCTCCTCGTCCTCATCAACCATAGACTGTTCCAGTCTGTTAGTTAGGGTCTCGCCTTCCTACTTTCCACCAGTAGGAGGCTGAGGGTCCTGTTCCCTCAGGGTCTATTCAGGCCCCCTTCGGGGGGACTTGGTACTCACCCAGCAGTAATGAATGGTGAAGACTGACAAGGGAAGATATGAAAATTATGTACCTACCGTAATTCTTGATCTTCTCTTGTATCTTCACCATTCATTAATGATCAGGCACACCACACTGCTTACAACAGACATCTGTGGTCGATGCTATCACAGGCCCTGGCATCTTTGCCCCTCCCAACATCCCTCCTTCTTTTCCCTCCCTTCCAGTTTCCTTCTTCTTCTCTCCTCCATCTGTTCCTCCCTTGGAGCCGCCCCAGAAGTGAGGCCCTGTGGTCCCTTAGGGTAGGCATTTCCTTCTTTTGTCTGTCCTCTACCGGATTATTCCTTTTTCAGTTTATATCCTTTCCCCTTTTTCTATCCCTCGACTCTCTTGCCTCGCTCTCTTTTTCTTATCCTTATTTCACCTCTCCGGCTAACAGAACTGGGATGGAGGAGGAGTCTGCGGTGCCTAACGGCCACCTCTCGCGCATCACGCAATGCGTCACTCTAGGGGTCGGCACCATCGGCGCCGACTCCTCTGAAAAAAAAAAAAACCTCCTGTGGCAGGTGCACACCTCCTGCTTACACCCAGCAGTAATGAATGATGAAGACTGACAAGGGAAGATCCTTACTTATTTGTGATGCCCTGGGTGAACAGGAATATGTTGGTAAGCATCCTGCATGTCCAGGGAGGTTAACCAGTCGTGTTGATGAAGCAAAGGTAACAGGGTTCCTAGCGATATCATTTTGAATTTCTCTTTGGGAAGAAATTTGTTCAATTTTCTGAGGTCCAAAATGGGGCGCATGCCCCCGGTTTTCTTTGGAACTAGAAAGTAATGGGGGTAGAACCCTGTGTTCCGTTGATCCAGCGGAACCACTTCTACTGCCCTGTTGTTCAGAAGACCTCATGTCTCGGGGGCCGGAAGTTCTGACTGAAGAGTTGACAGTTTTGGCTGCCATTTGGGGGGACAATCTGGAGGGTTCTCTGAAAGACTGAGGGAGTATCCTCGGGATTATCCGGAGGACCCACTTATCCAATGTTATAGACTTTCACTGGTTGTAGAATTGAGTCAGACGACCTCCACCGCTAAGAAGGAGTCCTCCTCGGGCAGCTGAGGTGGAACTTGGGCCAGAAACTCAAGAAGGCGGCACTGGGCGCTTTGGTCTCTTGTGCTTTCTGTTGCATTTCCTTTTGAGGCTGAGGGCTTGGGTTTTATTAAAACCTCCTCTGCCTTTGCCTCGAAGGACTGACAGTTATGAAACTGGTGCTTATTCACCCCGACAAAGGGCAGGAGCAGTCAGGCAATTTGTGGCCAATCTGTGGTCCTTTGTGTGGCCTCTAGAGCTTGTTCTACTTGAGGACCGAAGAGATACACACACCGTCAAAGGCAACGTAATGACCTCTTGCTGGGCATCATTCGTGAGCCGAAGTGCACAGCCAGGAATGATGGCAGACAAATGCCCACCACCGTCAGCTCGAGGCAGTATCAAATTGACCATAGCTGCTTTAACCTGTTGGTTGTTGGACCGATACCCTGGTTATGGTTTGAAGAAGCTCTGAATTAGTGTCCGACTCCAGGAGAGCTTCATCCATTTGTTTGAGTGAATGTCAAAGAATATACTCATATTGAGAGAAATAGCCTGGTAGCTGGCAATATGCATACCCATGGTGGATGCAAAGCAGACTCTCTTACCTAAAGTATCTACCTCACGAGATTCTTTGTTTATAGGTCGAGCCGAGTAGTCTGAAGAAGGACAACTTATCATTCTCTGCCAAGACTACAATAGGGTTGAGAGGCCAAAATGGGTTGATCCTTGGGAGTAGCATACTACCTATCTATGGACTTAGCCACAGAAGGAAAGAGAGCAGGATTATTCCACACCATTTGAGAGAGAAAGTTAAGGTCCTCAACCACAGGCTATGCAGCAGGAAAAGATCCTGTTCCTTCCACATCATCACCCAGCCTAAGCTCTGGGTCAAGCTCAATGTCATCTCCTGACAGCCCAGGAGGGACTGTATGGACAGTAAGGAGTAAAATCAGAAGGAAATGAGGAAGGAAAAGGATTCAAGAGGAGAAGCCCTGAAGACTGGATGCGCACTAACGGGTCCCGCGCGAAGAAGACCACGGCACTGAAAACACACATGGCGCCGAGGATGGCGCCAACATGGTCTGCAGCGCCAAGGATGGTGCAGCTAAAACATGGCGCTTGAAAAACTCAAGCAACACCGAGGGCAGGCGCCAACAGAGCTCTGGTGCCAAAGATGGCGCCGAGAGTGCCATTGACGCCGAGAGTGTCGAAAACATCCCAAGACTCCGAAAAACAGGAGAAAGAAGGATGAATACCAGGAGATAGAGGCATCAGTGTGGCCTCCTGTGCCGCAGCCGTGTGGGGGGAGAAAACACCTAAGCACAGAGTCGACAGCACCGAAGAGGGCACCGCGCGACAAGGGAGGCCCAACCGCCCTACCTGATCTCCCAAAAAGCCCAAAGGCCCCTAAGTGACCGGGCCAGGCAGCTGGACCAACCTCCGAGCGCGTTGCTCCATAAGAGCAACCCACTGATGAAACTGCTCATCTGAAGATCTACCAGAAGGCGGGGTAGGGCTCCGATGTTGAGGCTACCAGAAACAGAAACTGTCGACTCTGAAGGAGGAGACTGACTCCCAATAACTGACCGTCTACGTGCAGACATATCAGAGGCGACTCAGTGATGCCTCTTTGACCCTGTGGGCCGAAGAAGAGCTCGAGGCCGAACGTGGGTGCTGAGAGGCGACTGCTTACTTTTATGCTTCGAGGGACCGCCACCCCTCGGGCACTGGACTGTCTGTTGTCAGACCTCCCCCGGAGAAGGCGGCGGACGGACCCAGCCCGGCTGACTGAACAACTTTCATACGAAGTCTCCCTACCGTCACCTGCCCGCTCATGGTCGACTCTGTCAATGTGGGCTGAGGACGACTTCTTAAATCAGAATAAATAAACTAAGCGATACTTTATTTGAGATATTACTACAAAACAATAAAACTGAAAAACTATGCTGCTAGTTTGAAGTATGACTCATGACGTCGTCACTGAAGTGCACTCGGCGGTTGGAAAAAAGGAACTGAGGCAGTTGGAGGGTCGACGCCGGACAGTCATTACCACAAGAGCGTCCAGAGATCCCATTAGTGTGAATGAGTGGTGGAGACTTTATGTCCAGGAAGATCTCTGAAGAGCCAGAGTAGGACCTCTGCTAGGACTACGAGATCGCTCAAGGGACCCCTCCTGGGGTAGGGGGCTGCGCAGCAAGCCCACCGCAGGGCACTCAATCAGACAGGGGTGGCCAGGGTGATGTCCTTGGGGGAGAGGACCCCAAATGTGGCAATCGGATCCGATCTGGCCCTTGCGGGCAGCTCCTGACCCGACCTGCTGCAGACCCTATTAGTTCCAGAGAGGAGGGAAGGGTCAGCATAGAAGCTCCTCCCAGAGCCACCAGCTGCCCTGGAAAAGGGCCTGCGTGCCAACCTCGACCTCCCCTTCCCACCTTACCAGACAGGAACCTGCTCCTTGGAGGACCTCTAGTACTGGAGGATGGGGCTCCGAGACCACAGCGGCTCCAGAAATCGTGCCAGAATCCATATCAGAACCCGTTCCAGTGCCGGAGTCCGATCTGGCACTATGAACAGCACCGGAATCAGACCCGGCACCGGAGCCAGTGCCAGGCCCCAATTCGGAACTGCCCTCGGCGAGAACCCCCTCCTTAGTGCAGGCCAAAGTACCAGAGACCCTAAGGCTGGGTGGAGGAGTGCTCCGGGGCTCTGGGCAGTCATGTATCATTCTTATTATAATCCTGCTCTTCTTCCGATGAAGAGAGACATGAAAATTACGTACCTACCATAATTCTTGAGCTTTCTTTGTATCTTCACCATTCAATACTGCTGGGTGTAAGCAGGAGGCGCACACCTACTCGGGAGCTTTTTTTTTTTGGTGGGAGGAGTCGGCGCCACCCACGAGGCTGATGCATTGTGTGGCGCTTGCCATTTGGCCATTAGGCACCGCTGACTCCTCCTCCTCCACCCCAGTTCTCTTTTGCCGGAGAGAAGGAAAAAAGAGGGATAGAGAAAATTAAGACGAGGCAAGAGAGCCGAGGGATGAGAAAAAGGAAAGGCTATAAACAGAAAAAGGATTAAGCCGGCCAGAGAACAGAGGGGGAGGAGGACTCCAATCTCTGGACATTAAGGTGGCAGCACAGGAGAGTATGAAAAAGAGAGAGAAAGGAATAAGAAAGAGTGAAAGATAGGGGTAGAAGGCGAGAGACCCCTGTCATGCTCAGGCAGGTGACTGCTGGCTTACCATTATCTCAAGACCTGGAAAGGCATGAAGACACAGATGCAAAGTTCCCGTCAAGCTCCAGAAACCACTGGACATCGGTCCAGGGCAAGAGAGCTTGAGATGGCCTTGGGAAATATACAGCATGGAGGAGTCTGCTCCCTCCTGCCCCTAAATCCGCATTAGGGATGAAAGTCCCGGACCAGGGCCCTCTCAAGCCTGCCACTTGAAGGCTTAGCCAGGAGGAGCCTCTAATTAAGAGAGGACCCTGCCCGGAAATAATCCTATATAGAGGGGTTAGAGAGAAGAGGGGGAAGTCCCCATGGGTCCTCTCGTACGGTGCCATGAAGGAGTTCGCCACCCCTTTTTTCCAAGTCAGCAACGGACCAGACAGGTCCATACCAATCTGCGGAAGGGACCTCACAGTGCACCCAACAGAGAACCCCAAGGAGTTCCCTTCAAGGCCAGGGTGAAGACCTACTTGCCGCCCCCTCGGATGGACCTCTATGACTTAGAGAAGGAAACAGAGGGCTTTGAGGTAGCAGGGGGACTTGACGCTCAATTGGCTTCGTAGAGAGGGAAGGTGAGCAGGGTGGAGGTGACGCCCAGAGACTGAGGCCCAAGAGGGGAAGGTGAGCGGGGATCAGTAATGAATGGTGAAGATACAAGGGAAGATTGAGAATTACGGTAGGTACGTAATTTTCATATCTTCCCATTTCAATCTTCACCATTCATTATTGCTGGGTGAGTACCAAGCCCTCTGGAGGAGACCTAGCACTGCCCAGAGGGAGCAGCTTCCCTCAGTCTCCTGTGGGGGAGACGCAGGAGAGGGAGACCCTTCTAGTCATCCTAGGCCACACATGGACTAAGGCTGCCCAGGGCGAGGCGGTGTCCCCCGTAACCGGGGGGATGGGAGACACCCAGCAAATTCTCTTCACCCAGCCCTGCAGGTGGTAAGGCAGAGAACCCAGAGACCCTGGGGTGCACAATACCTCCTCCTGCAGTCCACTGGGGCTGGGGATAAAGTGACTGGTGACTGCCAGGTATGGATCGATGCTTCCTGGAAAAAGAACAGGCCAGGAAGGAGCCACAAGGTGGTTCGCACTGAACTCGCTCAGGAAAGAGTGCGTCTCCTGCTCAGTATTGTACTTTACCATATGAGAGATATGAAGCTCCTGAACCAGCCTCAAAAGGAATTGCGGATGTTCTGGGAAATCAGCATTGGAGGACGGGTGGACGGATTGTTCCACTTCCTCAAAGGAGGAAGTAGAAGAGCACGGAAGTTCAGAGTCCTCCTGCAGCAGTGGGGACAGATGGAAGGCCTACTCGTCCATAGCCCTGACATACCTGGGAGAGCCGCTGCAGTAGCTCTGAAAGTCTCCCAGGTCAAGGGCCCCATAGGACCTACATGGCTTGGAAGAGAAGGTGGTGGCTGCAGAGGGATTGGGGAAGGGCACCTGACTAAACATGCCCGGCCTCTGCCAGGGCTCTGAGACCTTGCAGGTGATCCTCCCGCATGGGGGGATCCGTGGTCGACTCTGTCAGCTAATTTGCAAACTGGAAAACAATTCCTGGCTGAGCCCCGAGGGGGTTCTCCCTTTGATGACCGCATGGTTCCAGAAGGCAAGCCTCAGCACCGCCAGAAAGGGTACATCTGGAGTCTCAGAGGAGGAGAAATGGGGTTTGGCACTACAGCTCCTCCCATCCCCCAAAGGAAGTGGAGGAGGGCCTCCAGCTCGCCTGACCTCAGATTCTGAGGACACCCACACCCTAGCCCTGCGTAGCCAGGGCAGCACCAGGAACAGCAGGTACCCTGGCCCCTGAAGCTGAGACCATCAATCTTGTGACCCCACAACCACTATCAGGCTCCTGACGCTGGCGTGGGGGCCCGCGGAGACTGCAGTCTCCGGGGCCACTGAGGGACGAGCACCAGATTGCCTGGTGCCACGTCCGTGGGGGGGGGGGGCGACTCTGAGAGATCGGACTGCCAATCCGGGTCTGTCAGCGGGTCATCCCCCTCCAAAGAGGAGTTGACCATGCACACTCCAAACAGGGACCCTGGGAGCCCCCTGCCAAAGGTGCTGCAGGACACAGCACCACCCGTGGTACTGTCCCGACCACCGGCGCCATGAACAACACTGGGCTCGGAGGCAGGCGCCAGCGGCGATGCTGAGGTCTTCTGGTGCAGGGCCCAACAGCTGTGGGCTGCAACACCAAGGAAGCCTGCATCTCCCGAGGAGGTGACTAGGGAGGGTGCTCCCAACCAGCCCGAGGGAACTGAGCCTTCCTTCGGCACCGCTGAATAAACCTCCTCAACGGCAAGGCTCGAATCACATGTGGAGGTTTGTCTCTCACTGGGTCATATAGACCCAGGAGGGACCTGGAGGATGGGTCGAGAGTTTTTGCCATGGAATCCCTAGAGCAGCTGCCCTCTGAAAACTGTCGGGGCCTGCTGACTTTAAATCGCGATTTCTAACACACAGCAGGCCATGGAGAAGCAGGCGTCGCAGCTGTCCATGTCGAGTTGGGGTCCCAAGCAGCAAAGAAACACATCATACCAGTCCGAAACTGAAAAATGCTGGCCACAGGTGCACCAACGCATTGGCGGGCCTCTTCAGATTTCTTTCTAGCCCCAGAACCAGACATGACACCAAAATAATATTACAAAAATGAAAATTACGTACCTACCGTAATACTTGATGTTCTCTTGTATCTTCACCATTCATTACTGCTTGGGGTTAAGCCGGAAGTGCGCACCCGCTACGGGAGTTTTTTTTTGAGTTGGCTCTAATGGCGCCGTCCTCGAGGGCGACGCACTGCGTCATGCGCGCAGGGATGGCCGTTAGGAGCATGACTCCTCCTCCATCTCAGTTCTGTTACCGGAGAGGCAAAATAGTGTGAGAAAAAAGAAAGCAAGGCAAGAGAGCCAAGGGATAGAAAAAGGAAATAAACTGAAAAAGGAATAAGCCGATGGAGAATAGACAGAGGAGAGAGAATTCCTACCCTAAGGGACCGCAGGGCCTCCTTTCCGGGGTGGCTCTAGGGGAGGAACAGAGAAAGAGAGGGGAAGGAGAAAGAGAGGAATGAAGGAAGAAGAAAGAGTGGCATGTTGAGAAGGAGAACAGTGCCCGTCGAGCATTGTTGGTTGAGAGGCTTATAGGCTTGAAATTAATGAGGGAGCAAGAATCCCCGTTGGTAGGACTGAGGAGAGGTTCCACGAACCTGCCAAACAGACCAAGAGAGGGCAGAGTCTCTGGACCTCAACATGCCAATCTCTTCATCCCAGTTGAGGGCTCCTGGACTGAGCAGAACCTGTCCGAAGAGCCCATCCAGGAAGAGGACTAAGTTCCTAGCGCCTTGATAAGTGCTACCATAGAAGAGTATGGAAAAACTAAGCCTTCTCGAGGCAGTTTGTAAGAAAATAGAGAGGGACTCAATCAGACTTGCTATGACAAGGCAGAGAGAGGCTTGAAGCTGATAAGGTCAGCCAGCAGCTGTACAAGCTTTTTGAAAAATAATGCCTGCCAAGGGGATCCTAAGTTGAAGGTGCCGAGACAGGGCATGGCCACCAGGCTGTGGAACGACATGACCTGAGCAGGCAAGGAATTGCAGCGTAGGGCAGTCAGAAAGAGTTCCCTCAGAATTAAAGAAATTTGTAACCGTACTCGTTCCTCTTTACCTTGAGGAAAAAAGGGGGTCCAGGGTTTTAAATAATTGATTAGCATTTTTTTTTTTTTCCTTGGGACTATACTAACTGTACAGACAGTATTTACAGAGAGTCCCTAGAAGTGCCGCGCCTGCCAAACACGGCGAGGCAAGAGCCATGCATCTCCCCAACGACTCAGCACTTTTATGAGCAAACCGCCAATCAATCTTAGAGAGAAGTAAATCCCTGGGATCCATTCACCAAGAATGGGGAAAACAGAAAAGTTTTTTTTTTTTTTGGCATAAAGGCCAAGGGAGTAAGAGGAACAAGGCGGGAGGGGGAGACGCCACAGTAGGAGGCCACTGAGGGGAAGGTGGGTGGGTATCAGTAATGAATGGTGAAGATACAAGAGAAGATCAAGAATTATGGTAGGTACGTAATTTTCATATCTTCCCTTGTCAATCTTCACCATTCATTACTGCTTGGGAGAGTACCAAGCACCCCCCTTAAAAGGGGAGGGGTAGAACCCTGAGGAACAAGACCCCAGCCTCCTGTTGGTGAGAAACAGAAGGAAGACCCTGGCTAGTACAGAGAGAAGCTATGTGGGAGAAGAGCTGGAGGTGCCTCCCGGGACAGGAGCCGGAGCCCCTGCAAAGTCTCCTAGCTCTGGAGGAAAAAACGGGTCCCCGAAAGCGGAGCGCATCACCCCACGCCAGGCCAGGGGTGACAACCTTGATAGACGAAGCCATGCCGTCCGCCTAATGCAGATCGCTGTCCCCGCAAGCCTGGAAGCCACCTCATTGGCGTTGTAAGATGCCCTTGCTTGGTGTCTTGCCAGCTCCAGGCCTATAGCGGAGGGGCAATAGCTTGTCTGGTTTGCTCCGTATCAGGCATTGATGCTAGGAGCTGGGAGAGCATCGACCACAGATGCCGATCGTAGGCAGCGTGGTGAGCCTGATTGATGCAATACAAGCCACCGCCGCGAGAAGAGAACACTCTTAGCCCCACCGGTCGAACTGTAGAGAATCCGATCTGGTGGCGGTCGGCGCCAGGCAGCTAGCCTCCGGAAGGAGTCTCTAGGTACACCAAGCCCGAGGGCGGTTGGAAGAGTACCCAGGATTCCGAGGGCACAATACCCACGACGGCAGTCAGCCGGGCTGGAGAAAGGGCGGCTGGCGACTGCCAGGAACGGATAGACGCTTCCTGGAAGGGGATAGGCCAGGAAGGTACCACCAGGTGCTGGGCACTGAATTCTCCAAGGAATTCACGCGTCTCCCGTTCAGTATTGTCTCTTCTTACATAAGAGATTCGAAGGTCCCTCACCATCCTCGAGAGGAATCGCTGATATTCAGTGAAATCAGCGTCGGAAGAAAGATGAGCAAGGGGTTCCTCTCCCTCAGAGGAGGAAGACGAGGATGATGGAGAGCTCGAATGTCCAGAGGATTCCTGCGGCGGTGGGGAGAGTCGAAAGACCCGCTCATGCATACATCTAACGTATGAGGGGAAGAACACCGCAGAACCCCTGAACTGCTCCCAGGATAACGGACCCGTAGGACCGACATGGCCTGGAAGCGCGGGGGGTGGATGCAGAGGTACTGGAGAAGGGCACCTACGAAGAGGCAACTGACCTCTGCCAGGACTCTGAAATCTGGGGAACGGAGCCCGAGCTGGCGGGATCCCGGACAACAAACCAGGCCGCAAGACGGAACCCTGAGAAAGCGATGCCTGGAAGAGCCCAGGGGGAGAACCTCCCCTGTGACGAACCCGGGACTGCATGGTTCCAGAAGGGCAGTCCACAGCAACGCCACCGGAGGGCACCCTAGAGCCCAGGAGGGAAGGGCGGGGTTCGGCGCTACGGCTCCTAGCCACCCCACCAGAGGCGGCCGACATAGACCGGGGCCCCCGTCCCCTCAACCCCTCAGACTCCGGAAGAGCCCTCCTCCTCAACTGCAGCGTCCCTGCACCCCCAGAGGAGGCAACAGCACCCGGGAGGGCAGCTGTCACAGGTCCCCTAGGAGGGGGAGCCTCCTCCTCAGTCCCCACCACATCACCCCCCTGGGACCCAGGGCCACCCCCAACCCAAGAGCCCTCAGGGGAGGACGGGAGAGGGGACAGTGGAAGGGGCCCGCTGCGCCGCCTGGCACCCTGTGCCACCGGGGACCCTGACTCCGAAGAGTCAGGGTGCCAGGATGGGTCCACATCCGAGTCATCAGCCTCCGAAGAAGACGAGACCAGCAGAACCTCAATGCTGGAAACACTGGGAATCCCCGGGGCAACGGCACCGCGAACGGTGCCGGTGCCAGGGGCGGCAGCGGACTGACCTCGCCCCACCCGGCCGACAGCCGGCCCCGCCCCTACCTCCCTGCAGTACCAGCCAGGCCCACGGGCGCCACCCGGCGCCGAACGTGACTCCGCCCGCCGAAAACAGACCGGCCCACGGTGTCGCGAGCGCACCGGGGTTGGGCGCGCCACGGCGCCGCTCCCATCACCGATCCAAACGGTGCCGAGGGCGGCCGAGGGTCCACAGGTACCCGCCCAGAAATCATGGGCCTCGACACTGGGGAGCCTGCACCTCCGAGGAGGTGACTGCCGAGGCGGTGTCACCGGCACGGCCCCGGGGGGGACCACAACGTTCCCCCGACACCGCGAGAGAAGCTTCCTCTTCAGCAAGAGAAGGAGAGGAAGCTCCCTCCTCCGCGGACCGCATAGGCCCGGGAGGGGACCCGGGGGAAGGGCCTAGAGACCTTACCTGGGAATCCCTGGAGTGACGCCGTCCCCCGAAGGTCGGCGGGGCCTTGCCGAGCTTGAAGCGCTGGACTTCGAGGGACACGACGGTCCATGGAGAAACAAGCGCCGCAGCGGCCCATGTCGTGGTTGGGTCCCAGGCAACGGAGACAGACATCATGCCGTCCGAGACGGAAAATGCCGCCACAGGAGCACGACGATAGGGGCGCTACCCGCTTCGATTTTACGCCTTGCTCCAGAACCGGACATGATGCTAACCAACTGGAGGAAAAGTAGGAAACAATCTCGCCAGAGATAGAAATAAAAAGGAACGGTCTTACCAGTATACGGCGTTGAGTGGATGTCTGAGAACACAAGATGAGGAGTCGGGACGAATCCAAGAACGAACACTATACGCTACCGCGCTAGCAGGTGCAGCCTCGACGGCGGGAGAAACAGAACTGAGATGGAGGAGGAGTCCGCGGCTCCTAACGGCCGCCCTCGCAAGATGATGCAGCAAGCGCCTCGAGGACGGCGCCTGCTAGAGCCAACTCCAAAAAAAAAAACCTCCTGTAGCAGGTAAAAGGCCCGGCTTAACCCTCAAGCAGTAATGAATGGTGAAGATTGACAAGGGAAGATTTACAGAAACAGACCGGCACTGCCGTAAGAATTTAAAATAAATGGAACGGGCTTACCGGGTTGGAGAAAATGGCGCCAGGTAAGCAATCTCAGAACTGGGATGGTTGCAGGAAAACCATCTAGCAGCGTGAGAACCGACTGGCGCCGGCTGGAGAACGGCGTTGAGATGAAAACTAGGCCGCTGACACAACTCTTTTTTCCACATGCAAGCAGGTGCTTCCTCTACAGCGGGAGGAACAGAACTGGGGTGGAGGGGGAGTCAGTGGTGCCGAACGGCCAACCCGAGAGCACCACGCAATGCATCGGCCTTGTGGGCGGCGCCGTCCCTCCCCCCAAAAATGCGCCTGAGCAGGTGCGCTCCTCCAGCTTATACCCAGCAGTAATTTTTTTTTTAATTATATTTTGTGCTCCACTACCTGAGGAACTCTTTCCGGCATCCTCGGGGGCTCCCAGTCTCTATATCCCACTGTGACTTCTGGATTCTCTCCCCTCGTGTCACCTGGCACAACCCCCGGATCTGAACCTCCTGGAGGAAGGGCCTCCCTATCCGTCCAGGGTGCTCTATCTCATAGTGTAGAGTGCCGGGTACACAAGTCGGCCCATGGAGACGAAGTCAGTCCGGTGTTGGGAGTGTGGGCTTAGGAGGCTGAGGTGCCAAAACCTATCCCAAAGAGTGGGGTTTTTCATCTTTAGTTCTGTGGTTCCTGCCCCCGCGGAATGCGGCTGTCAAGGCAACATTATGATGCAGCCCGCCTGCATACACAGTGTCGCTTACTGGGCGCCCGACTGCCTCCAGAAGCCGCCCAGGAGCGATCACCCCTGAACCTCCCCGAGAAGAAGAGAGAGCAGTCCTCCGAAGCTCGATCTCTTCCCTCCCCTGTCGAACCCTCACCAGCCCGGGCTTGTTCTCGAACCCGGGTCACCAGCATGGTGCGAGGTGGCGCCCAGTGCCTCAACCCTCAGCGCCACCAGGCCGGCTTACACCCAGCAGTAATAAATGGTGAAGATTGACAATGGGAAGATCAAGGAGATCTCCAAAGAAGCCACCCCAGATACGCTCTCTATCCTGGCACCGTGAACAGTACCAGAAGGGGACCAGCGCCAACATCGGTACCACCTCACTTACTGGCACTGAGGGTGGTGTCGGGAGCCAAAGTGGCACCAGCAGATGGCACCTATGGCTCCACTGGTCTGGGCCCAGTGTGCGACCATGACACCAGGGTTATCTGTGCCCTGAGAAGGCAATGGACTGCGAGGGTGCTCAGCTGACCCCGGAGGAGGCTGTCTGTCCCACTGACCCCTCACGCGAGCCTCCTGTATCAGCGAGACTAGAACTGGCGGAGGCCTGCTCCCCCTTGGTACACATAGTACTGGATGGAGACCTGGGGAAGGGCCCAAAGTCTTGGTCTTGGTGGACCGGGACCAATGCTGCCTTCTGAAGGTGGGAGGATCCTGACCCACCTTCACCGCACACAAATTGAGGACCCAATGGTCCACAGAGAATCAGGCATCACAGCTGTCCATGTTATGAGACGGACCCAGGCAGGATAGACAGTGGTCATGGCGGTCCATTACGGTCATTGGCTTGCCGCAGGGGTACCGAAGCATAGGGGCACACCCCGCCTAAGATTTCTATGTAGACCCCGAACCGGACATGACAGCGCACAGATAAAATAAAATAAAAATACGGAAAAGACTTGATGCACTACTGACAGACTAGGGAAAAATAAAAAAAGAGTGGTTTTACTAGCTTTCCAGTGCCAACGGAGTCGCTGAGGTCTGTGGCGGCGGAGTGAAAACAATAGCGCAGCAGAACTACGTGGCTGTAATCTCTTGAAGGCTTCAGCTCCATGGTGAGCCAACCTCGACGGCAGGAAATTAAGAACTGAGGAGGTTAGGGGGCTGGGGTCGGTTACTGGCCAACCCGCGAGCGCCATGTAATACACTGGTCTTGAGGGTGGCGCTGTCTCCAACGCCAGACCCTCCTTCAGAAAGAAAAGCTTTAATCCTTAAAAGCTATAAGCTCCCATGGGGTCTGATGCCTCCGGCTATAACCCAACAGCAATGAATGGTGAAGACTGACCTAGGGAAGATCAAAAATACACACAGTGACAGAAGAGAGTCTGGTGGCAGAGAGTGGGCGAGTTTGGTTACTTGTCCTCATGGCAACTGAGCAGCACTTGAGTGAGGGTACAGCAGAAGCAGTGCCCTTGACTGAGGGTCTCCTTAACACAGATAAAGTAGCACTCGGAATGAAGGGTCAGGGGAAGACTGCAACCCACTCAGTCAAGGTTTTGTGTATTAATCGCATAGTTGAAACCCGTGCAGTCAAAAACAGCACTGTGCGGACACCCCAAAAAGCAGGCGGTTGAAGACCACACT
The DNA here is from genome assembly GCA_016271365.2 of Neoceratodus forsteri. Taxonomy (NCBI): domain Eukaryota; kingdom Metazoa; phylum Chordata; order Ceratodontiformes; family Ceratodontidae; genus Neoceratodus; species Neoceratodus forsteri. Next base: position 1,433,914,140 of record CM057453.1, read on the forward strand.
GTATTAAATAAACTAACTCTTAACTGCGCACGCTATTTTGACCACGCATCTATTCCATCGCGATCTTGACGGCATACTCCCAGTCAACACTGAAATCATGAATCATGATCCCCCCCCCCCCAACTACATCACTACAATGTACGCTGCTCTCTAAGTTGCTGGATGGTGAAAGTACAGTTATGTAAGAACTTACCTTAACAGTAGATCTTCGAGAGAGGCTCTTGCAGTAAGTACTAACCATTAGGACCAGAGGCATCAGGCACTAGGACCACACAGAAACCTCCACCTGGCGTCACGCGACGGACATCGGCGTGATACTATATAGTGGGTGGTCCCCAAGCCCGCCCTCCAGTCCTGTCACCGGAGACCTAAGAAGGTGCGACAGGAGAAAGAAGCGGGCTCCTGGAGCCAAAAGAAAGGCTAGAAAGAAGTAGCCGCAAAAGCAGGGGGAAGGTGGGAGAGGAAAAATGTACCTACTGCAAGATCCTCTCTCGAAGATCTACTGTTACGGTAAATTCTTACGTAACTGTACTATCTTACTTAGAGAGGACTCTTGCAGTAGGTAGTAACCATTAGGACCGAGTCCCAAGCAGTGAAATTCAGACAAAGGCTCAAGCACGGGAGGCAGGAAAGGTCTTCAGTAGGTACCAGGTTAAGCCAGGAGGCCCTGAAGGACGGCTAGTCCGAAACCTGCCCTGCACCTAGAGGCAATGTCCAGACTGTAATGTTTGGTAAAGGTGTGGACAGAGCTCCAAATGGCTGCCACACAAATGCCCGCAGCAGAAACATTCCTGAAACAAGCAGTAGAAGCAGCTATGCCTCTGGTTGAATGTCCCTTGACTTCCGCTGGAAGGGCTTGTTATATTCTGATAAAACAAAAGAAAAAATTACTCACCTTAGTAATGTTGTTTCTTCTAATGGAGTCTTGCTATATTATGACATATGCAGTGAGTCCCAACCTTTGAACTGCTCCGGAGGTGAAAGAGTTAACTTTCCATGCCAGGCATGGAACGCTGAGCTCGAGCTCGGTTGAAACTCTGTCTGTTGTTCTTCAAACTCAAACCGTCAGATCTTTACGAGCTAAACTCACTGAGGTCCTGTGTGGAAGCTGTAAACCTACACTAGCCAACTGGCTACTAAACATAAGAACACATTTTTTGGTCCCAAAACAAAGACTCAAGTCAGGAGACCCAAAAAATGAAAAACACAACACCAAGTCACCCGAAAAAGGAGGGGTGAAACAACAAGGTGGGCATCTACTAAGTGCCAACACTGCACTGCCCACCCACATCCCAAAAACAAAGGTTCTGAGAGGGGCAGGCAGGGGAGGAAGTCATAATATAGTAAGACTCCATTAGAAAAAACAACATTACTAAGGTGAGTAATTTTTTCTTCAAACAACATGAAGTCTTGCTATATTATGACATATGCAGACTACACAGCAGTACCTCCATGGAGGAGGGACAGAACCTACTTAGGAAATAGGCTCTGAAGCATAGTGTGTCAAACCAAGCATCACTCCCTAGCCTGGATGTCCAGGGAGTAATGCTTGGTAAAAGTGTGAACTGTTTTCCAGGTAGCTGCTTGACATATCTCTAGAATAGGATGTCCCTGGCAGCAGCCAGGAAGCAGCTGTACCTCTAGTAGAGTGAGCCCTCAGGCCTGAGGGAGGAACTTACCCAGCTTTCATAACAGAATTGGATACAAGAGACAATCCACCTGGCAATGGCGCTTTAGTGGCAGGTTTCCTTTACCAACCTCACCATAAGTGAGGAACAGCTGGAGGGAGTCAAACCTGTGACCCTTGGTACGCCTATGTAGTAACCAAGGCTCCCTCTTCACATCTGGCTGTGCAGCCTCCTCTCACTAGAGGAGGAATGGTCAGTGAAGTACACTGGAAGAGAAACAGATTGATTAAGGTGGAAATCTGAAACCACCTTAGGCAAGAACTTCCTGTTAGTCCTGAGACCACCTTATCTCTATGAAAGGAGATAAAATCAGGCTCCACTGACAAAGCCTTAATTAAACATGCGTCTGACAGAAGTGATGGCTACCAAAACACAGCCTTCTAAGTCAAGTACTTAAGCTCTGCTGAAGACAAGGGCTCAAAGGGAGGTTGCATAAGCTGAGCAATGCAAACATTAAGATCCCAGGCAGGGGCAGGGTCCCTGAATGGAGGGTTGGTGTGAAGCAATCCCTTAAAAAACTTGGAGAATACAGGATGAGCTGAAAGAGAAGAGGGTTTACCTGCTGAAATAAAAGCAGATACAGCTGCCAAATGTACTTTTAGGGTAGCTGGTCTCAGCCCCAAGGTATTTAAATGGACCATATAATTCAGGACTGTGGGTAAATCAGCAGATTCTGGGGAAATATGCTTCCCAGAGCACCATATGGAAAACCCTCTTCCATTTGGAATTATAGGTAGCCCTGGTGGAAGGTTTCCTAGAAGCCTTCAATATATCCATTACACCTTGGGAGAGGTGTAGATCAGCAAACTCTAACTCTTCAAGAGCCAGGCCTTGAGATTGAGAGATATGAGGTTTGGGTACCAAACCCTTCCCTGAGCACAGGTTAACAGGTTGTGATTCCTGGGAAGACACAGGGGAAGATGGACTGCTAAGGACAGTAGGAGTGGATACCAGGGTTGTCTGGCCCAATCTGGAGTGATCAGGATCATCTTGCAGGATTGAGATCTGATTTTGACTAACACTTTGAACAGGAGAGGAAGGGGGGAAAAGCATAGAGAAACTTCCCTTCCCAGTTGAGAACTAAGGCATCCAGAGGGACTGAGCCCAACACTGGGGGCCTGCAGCAAAAAAGGGGAAGTTGGTGATTGTCTGGGGCTGCAAAAGATCTATCTGCGGGTGCCCCATCTGGCAAATATTACCTCCAGGACCAGGGATCCAGTGACCATTCGTGATGGCCCTGGGAAATCCTCTGAGAGCATCTGCCAGGACATTGTCCTTGCCTGGGAGGTGAACTGCCGTAGGGAGGTGTTCAGGGAGTAAGCCAGAGACCACAACTTCATTGCTTGGTGCACAAGGCCGTAGACCGGTTCCTCCTTGCTTGTTGATGTACCACATTGTGGTGGTGTTGTCTGTTCTGACCTGTACAACTTTGTTCTGAACAGATTTGGAAAAACTTGAAGTGCTAGAAAAACTGCTCTGAGTTCAACAGATTGATGCGAGCAGAGATTCCTGAGGGGACCACAATCCCTGGCAGTGAGGTTGCCCATGTGAGCTCCCACCCCAAGAGGGATGCATCTGTAGTAAGGATTAAGGAGTGAGACTTGTGACAAAGGAACCCCTTGTCTCAGATTGCTCTGATCCTACCACCACTGTAGGGCTTGGATCAGGGTTCGAGTTACTGGGATCAATTTGGTTAGAGGGTCTTTCCTTTGAGACCAAAAGGCTCTCAAACGGAACTGGATGTCCCTCATTTGAAATCTTGCTCCCTGCACTACTGCTGTAGAAGCAGCCATGTGCCCCAGGAGCTGTAGAAAATGCCTTGCTGGTTGAGAGACCTGCAGGGTGAATGAGGAGGCCAGAGAGACCAGGGTCCTTGCCCTGTCCAAAGGAAGGAAGGCTCTGGCTTTCTCTGTGTTCAGCTCTGCGCCTATGAAGGTGAGGAGCTGGACAGGCTCTAGAACTGACTTTGAAAGATTCAGAAGGAAACCTAGAGAGGTGAGCAGTTGCTGAGTTATCTGCAGATGTAACTTGACTTGGTCTGGAGACTGGCCTACTATGAGCCAGTCGCCCAGGTAAGGGAAGATGGCAATTTTTTGCCTTCTTAGGAGGCAACTGCTACTGCCAGGCATTTTGTGAATACCCTTGGAGCAGAGGTGAGGCCAAAGGGCATTGCTCTGAACTGGTAATGGCCTGAGGGCAGCTCGAACCTGAGGTACTTTCGATGAGAGCTTCTGATGAGAATATGGAAGTAGGCATCCTTGAGGTGCAGGGACGCTAGCCAGTCCCCTGGCCTTAGAGAGGGTAGAATAATTCCCAGAGTCACCATTTTGAATTTTGGTTTTAAAAGGTGCTTGTTTAAGTATCTGAGATCCAGGATGGGCTGCCATTCTCCTGTCTTTTTTGGGGTAAGGAAGTACCTGGAGTACAATCCTTTGCCCTGGTGTAGGGGTGGAACCCTTTCCACAGCTCTGAGAGCCAGGAGGGAAGAGACTTCTGCCTCTAGGGCAAGTGCCTCTGGTGGATTTGCAGCTGGAAAGGATCTGGTTCTCATCTTTGGAAATTTTTTGAAGCTGAGAACCAGTCCCTGGCTTACTACTTCCAGGACCCACTTGTCTGATGTCAGAGACTTCCAGTCCTGGACAAAGTAAGCCAGCCTGCCCCCTACAGGTAGGTGAGAATCGGCCCTGGCAACCCCATCAGGGTGCCTGCTTGGCAGGGGCTTTAGGCTGAGGGGTGGAAGCAGGCCTGCTTGTACCACGTCTGCCTCTCCCTCTAAAGAACCCCCTCTGGGCATAAGCAGAAGAGGAGGCCTGGGCTTGGTAAAAAGGCCTATGAAATGGCCTGCCCCTACCCCTGGAAGGCTGCCTTTGAGGAGTGGCCTGCCTTTCCTTGGCCTGTGCACTCCTATAGGTGGTCCTATACTCATCCATTTTCTTCATGTAATTCTCTGTCTGCTCCCCAGAGAATTACCCACAACAGGAAAATCCATGGCCTTAGTCTGGGTATCCTGTGACAAGCTAGTACATCTGAGCCAAGCCATTCTGCGAAGTGCCACAGATGTAGCCATGACTCTTGATGACACATCATTAGAGTTCACTGCCGCATGGAATTGCACCTTGGATGCCTCAATACCATCAGCAGTCACCTGCTCCAGCTCCTTGGCAAGCTGGCCAGGACCTGTTTTGCTAGAGCCATAACAGTATCCCATCTGGATTTCTGGTATCTAGCAACATAAGCCATATAATTTGCCTGTCTGAGTCCCAAGGATGCTGCCATGTACTGTTTCTTTGCCATGGCATCAATCCTCCTGGAGTCCTTGTCAGGGGGTGTGAAGCCAAGGGAATATTTGCCTTGTCACAGGCTGCAGCCTGCACTACCCCAACATGGCTGCATTGTTGAGTAAGGAACTCCGTATCAGAGCCTGACAATGTGTACCTCTTGTCCATTCTCTTATCCACAGGAGGTATAGTGTGAGGAGTTTTTAGAATTTTTACTGTCTGTTTCCCAAAAGATTTATGCAAAGGAATAGACAGTCTCCTAGACTCTGGGATATCCATCATTTCCACATAGTCAGGCTCCTCTTGATCATCCACAGCTTCCTCCATAGGGAGCTGGAGGGTTTCAGCCACTTTTTTATAAAACATAAAATGAGAAGGGGACTCAGAAAGCCTAGGAGGAGACACTCCTGAAGGTCTGTCTGGGGAGATGTCCGGTTCAATGGGCACATCCAGACTTTCAAATCCACATTCACTCTCCTCATACTCCTCTTCCCCCTCCTCCAGTTCATAAAATTCCTCTAAATCATACTCTTGAACCGGTTGAACCGGCCGAACCATATGCTTACCTGATGGAGCCGGTTCGGTCGGAACTGGGGAAAGCGACTGGACAATTTTAATCGCTTTGGCTATTTCTTCAGCGGTTGGAGAGGAAAGTTTTGGCTACACACCAGCTGATTTCCTAGTCCTTTTTGCTGGAACCGACTCCTCAGAGTCAGCTCTCCTTTTGGCCGAGGAAGACTCGCCCTGGTCAGAGGGCACTCCCTCCGGTTCGGTTGGAACCGAACCGGGCTGGCCATCCTGTTCAGCGGACTTTTTGGCCTCCCTTTCCCTGAGCCTACCAACTCTCTTTTCCAGGGTAGCTGCAGGAAAATTTTTGCAAATCTGGCAGTCTGCATTGAGGTGGTCAAACCCCAGACAATAAACACAGGTGGTGTGGGGGTCAGCCTTGGCAAAGACTTTCCCACAGACACTGCAGTGTTGAAACCCAGTGGGCCCGATTTTTCTTTTGGGTTTCTGAGACATAATGCCAGCCTAACCAAACTTACCCGTTTATGGCAGTCCGCCAGGTAAGACCCTCTTATCGGTTCCCAACTGTGTCACAGATCGTGGAAAAAACCGTAATAAAATCCGTTTTTTTAGAACCGATAAGAACCGGTAACCACACTCTAAATGACAGATTAATATATTTTAAACAACCTGATCGGTTCAAACCGAACCGATAAACTGTTTACAAGTTCCACACAGAATAGAAATTAATGTAAAACCTATCTAGTACTCACAATACCGCAGACAGAGTCTGAACCGACCGGTTGCAGTTTAAATTTGGTCAAAAACCGAGAAAAACAATACTTTAACCGACAAAATGAACCGAGCAGAAGGAGAAATCTCCAGAGCGACTGTTCAGTGAGACGGAGTAAAGAATCTGACAGTTTGAGTTTGAAGAACAACAGACAGAGTTTTCAACCGAGCTCGAGCTCAGCGTTCCATGCCTGGCATGGAAAGTTAACTCTTTCACCTCCAGAGCAGTTCGAAGGTTGGGACTCACTGCATATGTCACAATATAGCAAGACTTCATGTTGTTTGAATGCAGTTTGCTAACCATCTGGATAGGTTTGGGGGTGGGGCTGCAGCAAGCTACAGCTATGGAAGTTTTTTTTTTTAAATCTCTGTTTAACCCTCCTACGTCCTGTGGACCCCGACCAGGGGGTGCGAAGTAGTCCCCTGCCTCTCTCTCGCCCTGCCCGATACTTACCACCGGTCCCCATGTAGCTGGCCCAGGCGGGCGAGGTTGGGCAGCTGACATCCCATACTGTAAGTGGTGTCGGATCAGGGGTAGTCAGGCAGGCGAGGGCACACTGGGGCATGCCGGGCGCTCCATTTTCCCGGCGTCCGCAGGCATTTTTCGCGCTTTCCTAAGGAGGAGTGGCACACCCCTACGCCAAGACATTGCTGCCAGCATCACCACTCCCCAACCCCAACTTTGTGCCTGCCATGCCCCCGGCTTCCACCATGGGCCAGTCGGGCACCGAGTATGGATCCTCCTCCCACCCAGGAGAGGGGAGCTGTCCTCCGGATGCTCAATCCTCTCCTTCCCCTGCTGACCCCCGACATCCTGGGCTCGCTCCCGAACTCAGGTCGCCGGGGTGGCACGAGGTGTGGCGTCCAGCGCCTCAACCCTCAGTGCCACCAGGCTGGCAGCTCTGGAAGTTTCTTTGTGATGTAACAGCTTCCTTCAGGTAATTCTGTGCTTTCTGTGTTTTAAATTGACGTGAGCTGGGAGAGTTTGCCTCAGTTTAGGGGTGGGTCAGCAGCAAGCTACAGCTCTGGAAATTTATTTTGTGATGTAACAGCTTCCTTCAGGTGATTCTGTGCTTAAACTGATGTGAGCTGGGAGAGTTTGCCTCAGTTTGGAGGTGAGGCAGCAGCCAGCTACAGCTCTGAGTTCTTTTGTGATGTAACCGCTTCCTTCAGGTGATTCTGTGCTTAAACTGAGCTGGGAGAGTTTGCCTACGTTGGGTGTGGGCAGCAGCAAGCAGAATGGCTACAGCTCTGGAAGTTTCTTTGTGAGTAACAGCTTCCTTCAGGCAATTCTGTGCTTTCTATGTTTAAACTGATGTGAGCTGGGAGAGTTTGCCTCAGTTTGGGGGTGGGGCAGCAACAAGCTACAGCTCTGGAAGTTTCTTTTAGACCATCCTATCTATGTTTGTACTTTAAGTGTTTATGTCACAGGACCTCCTTGTGAATGAGCTTGCTCAATGGAGTTTTCCTGCAATAAACTTGAACTTGAACATCCAACTGTACCGTTTTTGCTGGTACAATACCGTATTTTGTCATCTGGTACCGGATCCTGCCTAGAGCGTACCATGTACTGAATTTGCCGCCTCTCTGTCTTCAATTTTTAATTTTCCCCCTGAAATAATCGTTTGCCGGAGCCGAGCGCTCAGCTGGCACAGTCCGAGGCAGGGAGTGTCCCAGTGCCCATGGTAACCATACCACTGTGCTGTGGCGCTGCCGGCCAAGGGCTCCTCGCTGATGCTCACTGACCTCGGAAGCACTGAGAGTGCTCGCTTGCTTGCCCTTTCCCTGATGTCTCCATTTGGCGAGAAGGAGTGTCAGACAGTCTGACAGTGCACTTTAGTAGTGACACAGTTACTCACACGAGTACCCAGCCTGAGCCACAGCGGAGTGCTTGTCGATTGTCTGGTCGGATTTGATAACAAAGCGGTCGGGTCATCTTCACCACTCTCCATCTAGCTGAGAGTCTCACGGTGCCACCGCAACACCGAGTTATTAAATGCATCATCGGATCACTGGAGCAGCTGAGCTACAGAGGAGTAAGCGTTGTTCCCTGCCTAATAGTACCACCGACTACCTGGACTTGATAGTTGGACCACAGGTATCTTGCTTACTTATTTATTAAAATGTAAAGCTGCTCCTCGGGCCAAAGCATACTACTGTCGTCCCCTAGCCGCCCACCCAGCTGCAGTGCTTTAGTTTAGCTTTATCTCAGTGCTGCCTTGTTCCAAGAGCAGGTGGCAGAATCGGAGCAGCTCAGCCCAAGGGGTAGTCAGGAGATGCTTTAATTTAACTGCACTCCAGGAGCAGGCACTGATCTTCTCCCCGTCATGACAGATAGATCGTTTGACCGCAGACAGCCCAGACATCTCCCTACGACGCCGTATCCGTATCTCTGCAGCAGGTGAGGGGTTCGATCTCATGAGGTGCACTGTCTATGACAAATCATTGATCCAACAGTGCTGTGGGGGTAACGCAGGTAGCTGACACTGCGGGAGGGAGGTCTGGGTTCCCGAAGTTGTTAAATTAAGGGGCTGTGCTGCTGGGGAGGTAAGGGCAAGTGTTGTCTGTCAGAGTTCAAGTCTGACCGCACCAGAGGTCTGCATGCATCTGCTTAAACAATGCTAACTGTAGCTTCTTCTGCATAAATCCAGGATATGTGAGTTACTGGCCTAGTTTTTCTGTTGGATTAAATGCTTTTGTTCAGTTCAGGTTTCCTGTTCTGGATGGAATACAGATTTACTATTGATAAAGTGCTAGCCAGTCTAGGCAGTCAGGTGAGTTAAACTGCAAGCTTGTATGTGCAGTTAAGTGCACCCTCCGTGATCCTGGGCAGCACAGCCTAAGGACTGAAGCCTTCTGGCACCTGCAGTTCTGCTTAAAGTTGAGCCTGTCCAAATTCTCTCATGAGGATTTGCATATGTTTCTATGATTGCATTATTGGGGTATGTGCAATTGTGTTCTCTAACATAAGGCCTACATCACTATCTGGACTTGTGTTTAAGATTTCTGAGCTGGCTGCTTGTTGTGGTGAGCACCAATTTTACCTTGCTTAATCGCAGCATTATCTTGTCTGTCTGTTAGAACTTGTGTGTTTCAGCTGGGTACCCAGGTACTAAGAAACTGCAGTTAAGTAAAGAAGTGTTGGTATGTATGCAGAACTGTGTGGTGATCGGCTACTGTGAGTAGTGAGAGGCGTTACAGTACAGTAGGCTTCACAAGGTAATTGTGGGTGCTGGGGTCACCAAGCTACTAGAGGTATCTCTGCAGAGGCCAGACAACCTGACATTGCTAGCAAGGGGGTTAGTACTGCATTTACTGAAATTGTTCGTTTTGCTATTACTGCTAAAATAATTGCCAGTGATACTGCTTAATCCCCATTCCCTTTCAGGATTACAAAGTCAAGCTCCCTTCTACCAACCAAATTCTAACTGTAACGTTTCATCCAGTAAGTAAAATGTTTAATGGGTCCTGGAATACAACCTCCGCAAACACAGAAGTGTACCTATTTTGATCTGTGAAATGTTGGAGGGTCTGTTCTTTGTGATGTAACAGCTTCCTTCAGGTGATTCTGTGCTTAAACCGATGTGAGCTGGGAGAGTTTGCCTCAGTTTGAGTGTGGGGCAGCAGCAAGCTACAGCTCTGGGAGTTTCTTTGTGATGTAACCGCTTCCTTTAGGTGATTCTGTGCTTAAACTGATGTGAGCTGGGAGAGTTTGCCTCAGTTTGGGGTTAGGACAGCTGCAAGCTACAGCTCTGAAAAATTCTTTGTAATGTAACAGCTTCCTTCAGGTGATTCTGTGCATAAATTGATGTGAGTTGGGAGAGTTTGCCTCAGTTTGGGGGTGGGACAGCAGCAAGCTACAGCTCTGGAAGTTTCTTTGTGATGTAACAGCTTCCTTCAAGTGATTCTGTGCTTTCTCGCCCAGATATTCAAACTGCGCCAGGCAGTGGTGCAAGCTTGGGTGCAGCTCAACCTGGCTGCGCAGGGGTGTGGACTGGGCGATATTCAAGGGAGCTGCGCCATGGCTCAGCAGCGTTGAATATCGCACCCTGGCCACTCACGAGTGTGCATGGCTTCAGCAGTAGTAAGGTTACGCCGCAAGGGCGAGTGGGAGGATGGGGATGCGCTTAGAGCAAGTTCCATTGCGCCATGCACAGCAACTGTGATATTCAAAAGTTAACATGCAAATGGGGCCATAATGTATGCAAAAGCGCACATGGGGCCATTGCATCATCGTCTCTTCATTGCATGCAGGTGGCGATCCCTGGCGACTGCGCCTGGCGCCCTGCCAGGTAGCAGCCGGGACTAATGCCCTGCAGCCGCAATGTGCTCCACAGCCCGATCGCAGGCATCTGTAAAAAAAAATAGAAATGAATCCTATATCCCTGGTGGTCCAGTGGACCACTATCTGCTTATGAACGCACAACAGAAGTACTCATTTAGCGCCTCTACCTGATCCCTCCTTCTCTGTCCACCCCTGTCCTTCTTAATCCTCACAATCTGGTCCTTGTTCTTCCGTCTCTCCCTAATGTATCTGAAGAAATCCTTTTCACCATCCTCGGGGGGGATGGCTCAGACGTAATGTGAGGAAGTATTTTTTCATGGAGATGGTTGTGGATGTATGGAACAGCCTTCCTGAGGAGGTCGTGGAGTAAAGGACAGTGGGGGAATTCAAGAATGCATGGGACAGACATAAGGCAAATCTGGTGGGGTGGGTAGGAGGAAGTAGCCGTTGGTTAACTAGGATCTGCAGCTTATCCATCAGGTAGGGAAAGGGACAGACAAGGTGGGCCAAGCGGTCCTTATCTGCCATCAAATTCTGTTTCTATGTAAGAACTCTGGACCTAGTATTATCAAATGGAGAGGCTGTAACGAACCTGGAGGTGGAAGATCCTCTGGCTGGGAGTGACCACCACACGGCGTGGTTCACGTTCAATATCGGAAAGCAAAAAGGGGGTACGGGAACCAGGGTGATTGATTTCAAGGGGGAGGACTTTAAAATGACGGGGCAGTTTGTGGGTAGGCACCTGACGAGTATTCAGCTTAACCTGGATGCTTATCAAAAGTGGGAGCTTATTAAAACAGGACTGGTGCAGGCTACTGGGGCGTGTGCAAGAAAGACACGTAGCAAGAAGGGCAGGGCAAAGATGCCAGTCGGTTAACTCAGGAGGTGGTGGAGGGTGAGGCCAAGAGAAAAGCATTTCAGAGACTCAAGAAATCAGGAGGGGAAGGAGACAAGGAGGAGTATACAAAGAGATCCAGGGAGGCAAGCAGGCTGGTCAGAGCGGTCAAGGCTTCGACAGAGCTGAGGCTGGCATAAGGTATTGAGGATGGTGAAAAGGACTTCTTCAGATACATTAGGGAGAGACAGAAGAACAAGGACCAGATTGTGAAGATTTAGAAGGACAGGGGGTGGGCAGAGAAGGAGAGGGATCAGGTAGAGGCGCTAAATGAGTACTTCTGTTCTGTGTTCATGAAGGAGAAAGAGGGGGGCAGATACCTCAGGGGAGGAGAGGGGCGAGGAGGGAAGGGGGTGACTGATGCAGGGCTTAGGGAGATCAGGGTTCTGCAGGGGTTAAGGGCACTGAGGGTGGACAAGGCACCGGGTCCAGACGGCATTCACCCTAGGGTGTTAAAAGAACTGGTGGCGATCCTGGAAGGACCACTGGCTGACCTGTTCAGTACCTCCCTGGACACTGGATGTGTACCAGAAAACTGAAGGATGGCCCATTTGGTGCCCATTCACAAAAGTGGCCCTAGGGATGAGCCGGGGAACTACAGACCAGTGAGCTTCACATTGAATGTGGGAAAGCTCATGGAAACAATCTTGAAGGAGAGGCTGGTGGCATTTTTGGAGACAATGGACTCCAGGATGTTGACAACATGGGTTTGTCTCGGGAAGATCGTGCCACACAAACCTAGTTGGGTATGACTGTGTGACCAGGGAATTGGACAAGGGCCATGCAGTGGATATCTAGTGTTGGATTTCAGCAAGGCCTTTGATTTGGTGCCACATGGGAGGCTGGGGAGGGGAGGCTGGAGGATACCAGGGTGGGAACAAAAATGGTCAAATGGATCGGCCAGTTGGTTGAAAGGAAGGCAGCAGAGGGTGGTAGTGGGGGGAGGGGAGCTCTCATCACCAAGGGATGTGAAGTGGAGTGCCACAGGGATTGGTACTGGGACGGTGCTGTTTGGGATATTCACAGCAGATATCTCACATGGAATCCAGAGTAAGATCGGTCTGTTCACAGACGATACTAAAATGGGAGCTGTGGTAGATGACGTAGATGGGTGGAAAGGGCTGCAGAATGACCTGGCCAAACTACAGAAATGGTCGGAAACATGGCAGCTGGGGTTCAACACCAAGAAGTGCAAAGTACTGCACTCTGGAACTAGGAACCAGGGGAGGAGCAATCAGCTTGGAGGGGCTCAGTCGGAAAGCACCGGGGAGGAGAATGATCTCGGGGTGACAACAGGGAATATGAACAACTCGGCACAGTACAGGAAGGTGGCAGCAAAAGCCAACAAGATGCTGGGGTGTATAGCGAGAGGCATCTCTTCCAGGAATAGGGAGGTGATCCTTCCCCTGTACAGATCACTGGTCAGACCGCACCTGGAATACTGTGTGCAGTACAGACACTCATTCCTGAAGAAAGACATCGGATTATTAGAAGGGGTACAGCGCAGGGCAACAAAGATAATCCATGGCCTGGAGGGTATGTCTTACTAGGACAGGCTAGGACGAGCTGAACATGTATTCATTGGAGGAGAGGAGGGATGGGGATATGATTTAAACTTATAAATACTTAAAGGGATTAACAAAACTGACAGATAGGATCTTCCAGATTAGAAGTGGGAGGGACACAAGAGGCATAAATTGAGATCTACTGGGGGTGGATTCAGGAAGGAAATCAGGAAACACTGGTGGTAGCCAGTGAATGCAGTGGGGGTTTAAGAGTGTGTGTGACAGAGTGAGGGAGAGGTGATTTAGAGGAGCGGGAGGGTTGGGCAGCTGCAAGTTGAGGGGCTAGCTGCACAACTGAGCAGACTCGATAGACTGTTGGGCCTGTTTCTGCTGGTGTTTTTGTATGTTCATATGTATTGTTTGGAAACTGCCGCACCCTCTCTTTGTGGCACTAAAGAAATGAAAAGCTGATCAGTTTTACAGACTGACTTCGTCCAGTTCATATAATAATGCAAGGTTCTGTGCACATAGTGTGTGTGTAGAATGGCCTCCCCTTGATTAGAATGATCGGTGTAATACAATGGCAAGTGTATGGTCTGACTCAAAGTAAATTCAGACACCACCTTGGGTAAAAACTTAGGATTTGTACACATAGCCACCCGGTCTCTGTGGAAAATCAAATAAGGCTCCTTACACATCAGGGCCTAAAGCTTGGAAATCCTTTGAGATGAAGTAATGGCAACTAAAAAGAGCACTTTCCAGAAAAGGTAGGCAGGTTGCAACTTGAGGCCAGTTCAAAGGGAGGCAAAGTGAGTTTCTCAAAGATGAAGTGCAAATCCCAAGGAGGAACTGGGTTCCTGACCGGGAGTTTTGGATGGAGAATTCCTTTCAGAAAGATTTTGGAAACTTCCAACTCGCTAAAGTTTTGCCATCCACCAGAGTGTGGTAGGCAGAAATGGCAGACAAGTGGCCCTTCAGAGAAGAACAGCTAAGGCCAAGGTCAGAGAGATGCAGTACGTATTCCATGACCTGTGGGACAGGGCAAGAGAAAGGATCCCATCCCTTGTTGTTTGCCCAAATGGAGAATCTCTTCCATTTCGTAGCTTACGTGGATCTTGTGGATGGCTACGGGCCTCCACAAGGACTTGAAACCACTGAAGAGACCCCAAAGCGTGCAACAGCTACATCAGTAGGTGCCACACGTGAAGGTGAAGGGATCTAAGTCCTGGATGGACCAGCCTGCCCTGGTCCTGAGTCAGCAGATTCTGGCAGAGGGTATGGGAACCGGAAGTTCCACTCAACTGTTGAAGCACAGGAAACCACACTTGATGAGGTCAGTAAGGGGTTATGAGAATCATGCAAGTCCTTCTTGCTGTGATTTTAGAAGCACCCTCCTGCAACAATGGAAAGGGAGGAAGTACAAGAACCCTCCCTGTCTCACCAGAAGACACCACGCCTGAAGAGACAAGCAGGCAGAAAATGGAAAGTACGTACCTACCTGTAATTCTTGATCTCCTTGAGACTCTCCACCACTCATTCACACTAATGGGAACTGCGCCAGAGGCACTAGGACCAGAGTCGGCGCCAGAGATGGAGCCGCGAGGAGCGGCACCGCGAGCCTCAGCTCGTGCAGTAGTGACTATCTTGGTGTCGACCCTCCAACCGCCTCAGTACCTTTTTTTCCGAGGAGGTGCAGCGTAACTAACCTAGAAGGATAGCCTAACCAAAAAACCCGGACATAAGATAGTCCGGACGACCCGTATAAGAAAGGTCAACAAAGAAGTCTTCATAGCCTAAAGATTGAGGGAGTGAAGACCAACAACAGAGGTGAGCTCGGGGGATGGAGGGTGGGCGTGTGAATGAGCGGTGGAGACTCGTCCAAGAAGATCAATAATTACGGTAGGTACGTAATTTCCATATCTTCCTGGACATAAAGTCTCCACCACTCATTCACACTAATGAGAGAGTACCGAGCTAATAATCCCTCGAAAGGGTGGCAGGAGAGACCAAGAGCTCACAGTTCTACGATGAGTCCATTAAGGATGGTTCTGCCAAAAGAAAGATGTCGTTTGGCATGGACATCCAGGGCACAGTGTTTGACGAAAGTATGCACTGAGCTCCAGGTAGCTGCACTGCAAATATCTGCAATGGGCACGTTGCAGATTTCCGCTAGGGATACCGCAACCACCCTAGTAGAGGAGCGTACACTCTGCCCTCCAGCCTAACCTGCGCCATGGAATAACAGTGGCGAAGGCATGCCACCAGCCATGCTGAAATACAACTGAAAGCGACAGGTTGACCCAGCGGGTCTCGCTGAAGGAAACAAACAGTTGTTGAGTTTTGCAAAAAACTTTTGTTCTATCTAGATAGAAGCATGAAAGCTCTTTTGATGTCCAAGGAATGAAGAGAATGCTCTCCTTCATTTTGGAACTTCAGAAAGTAAGTAGGAAGCACCAAAGGTTGATTTAGATGGAATTCTGAAACAACCTTAGGAGAACTAGGATGAGTTCTAAGGACTACTATGTCTTTATGAAACACAATATATGGAGGTCTGTGATCAAGGCATGTATCTCAGAGACCCTGTGGGCTGAGGCAATGGCCCCAGGAAGGCCGTTTTCCAAGTGAGAAATTTTAACTCACAGGTAGCTAGAGGCTCGAAAGGTTTTCGAGTGAGCATGTCTAGCACAAGATTAATGTCCCAGGCTGCGACTGAACATCTTATAGGAGGTCTGGTATGCAGAATTCCCTTAAGAAACCTCTTAACCACAGGTAACTGAGCCAGTGACAAGGTAAGTACTGGCTCATGATAAGCTGAAATGGCACAAAGGTGAACCTTAACTGTAGAGTATTACAGACCTGAATTTGAGAGGTCTAAGAGGTACTCTAAAACTTTATCTGGTGGGCAGGAAAAAGTTTAAAGAGGTTTTCACACCAGCAGCAACTTCCATTTGGCTGTGTAAGTTTTCTAGTGGCTGGCTTGCAGCCAGAAAAATATCTGAAACCCTGAGAGACACTGAACCTGTTTACTTCTATCTCTTCAGGAGCCAAGCGTGAAGGTGACGCGACCTCAGGCCCGAGTCAGAAGGTTCGTCTGAAGGGTAAGCAGTTTCAGTTGAGCTTCTGACACACTGTTGAGTAGTGGAAACCATATCTGTCGCGAGGTCAAAAGGAGCAGGAGGATCATTTTGTCCCCTGGGACTTGAATTTGAAAGTACTCTCTGAATTGGAGGAAGAGCGGAAAGGCATATAGAAAGAGTTTTGTCCACGCAGCCTGAATGCAACCTGACAGAAAATAGCCAGGCCCTGGATTTCTGTAGCAGAAGAGGCAGTTTGTGGTTGAGTGGGGATGCAAAAGGTCCAGGTCTGGAGTTCCCACTCTGCGAATAGTAATCCCCACTCTGCGAATGGTGACTGAGCCATGGCTAAGTTGAGAGACCAGTGAGGATCTGCCTCTGTTCTGCTGAGGCGATCTGCCAGTTAGTTCTACCCCGGCAGATGAGACCGCATGAACCGAGCCTTGTGCTCCAAGCAACATTCCACACCCTCATCACTTCCCTGCATAAGGGGTGCATGAGCACCGCCCTGTTTGTCGATGTAATACATCACTGCTTTGTTGTCCGTTTGAGGAGAATGTTCTTATGACACAGAATGTCCTTCAAAGCCGGACTACATAAAGGAACAGTTCTCATTTCCAAGACATTTTATGTGAAGCTGGGACTTGTACTGAGTCACATACCTTGAGTGTGGAGAGTCTGACAGTGAGCTCCCCATCCCATCAGGGATGCGTCTGTAGTAAAGGAAATATGATGATCCAGAAGGCAAAGGGATGCCCTTCAGAAGACTGTCCTCTAGCGACCACCAGGTGAGTGATCTCTTCAGAGGTCCTGTCACCTTGATGAGAAAGGACTGTGGGGGTGGGGTGGGACCACTGGTACTGAGCATCCATTGAGGAGGTTCTCATGTGAAAGCATGCTAGGGGTACAGTGAACACCGAGGATGCCATGAGGCCCTAGCATCCACTGCATCGAGAGAGCTGTCACTGAGCTGCTTTCTCCGATGTATTAGAGCCATCTGAAGGATATTGCTCCTCTTGTCCTCTGGAAAAACTTTAGCTGCGTGGTGTCAGGAGGTACCTATGAAAGGGAAGCCTCTGGGAGGACTGTGGCTGTGATTTTATTTTAGGTTTATGCGACTCCCATGGGCGTGAGAGAGTGTGAAGCTGTGGCACAGCGTCTAGAGTTCCCTGCCTGGAAGGACTTGCTAGAAACCAATCAGCCAGATGTAGAACACCTGTATTCCAATTTTTCTGAGATGCATCAGAATGCACAACACTGTAAAAACTGCCGAGGATAGCTCAAAGAGCAGGACCTGAACTGATAATGCTGTCCCAAAGCCACGAATCTTAGGTATTTGTGATGCTTGGGTGAATAGGAATGTGCTTGCATCCTGCATGTCAGGAGGCTAACCAGTCGTGTTGCCAACCAAGTATGGGTTCCTAGTGTATCATTTGAATTTCATGGGAAAGAAATTTGATTGCTGGGAAAACAGGGAACTTGACAGTTCTTTAGACAAAGTAATAGATAAATTATTCTGTGATCCAAACTACTTCACACATACTGTTCAAGAGGCCCACCTCGGGGCGAGAAAATCAGACGAAGAGCTGACAGCCTGAGCTGTCGTCTAGGGAGACGGTCCAGAGGGTCTCAAAGGCTGAGGGAATACCCTTGCAGGATTATCGGAGGACCCATTTGTCGAGGTTATGGACTACCATTGATTGTAGAAGTGAATCAGGCGACCTCCACCGCTGAGGAAGAGTCCACCTTGGGCAGCTGAGGTGGGACTTGGGCCAACAACTCAGAAGGCGGCACTAGGCTTTGGGTCCTTGTGCCTTCTGCTGCATTTTCTTTTGAGGCTGGGGGGCTTGGTTTTTATTAAAACCTCCCCTGCCTTTGCCTCGAAAGGACTGACGGTTATGAAACTGGTGTTTATTAACACCCCCTCGAGAGGGGACCGGAGGAGGTTGAGCCAATTTAATGGCTGACCTAGTCTTTTGTGTAGCCTCTAGAGCCTGTTCTACTTGAGGGCTGAAGAGATACACACCATCGAAAGGCAACGCCATTACCTGTTGCTGTGCATCATTCGTGAAACCTGAAGTGCGCAGCCAGGAATGACGGCAGGTACAAATGCCCGCCGCCGCTCTGGAGGCAATATCGAAAGCATCCATAGCTGCTTTAACCTGCTGGTTGTTGGACTCGATACCCCTGGTTATGGTTTGAAGAAGCTCTGAATTAGTGTCCGACTCCGGTAGCGCTTCAACCATTTGTTTGAGCGAATGGCAAAGGATATACTCATATTGAGAGAAATAGCCTTGGTAGCTGGCAATATGCATACCCAGGGTGAAAGCAGCAAAGACTCTCTTACCTAAAGTGTCTATCTTATGAGATTCTTTGTTAATAGGTCGAGCTGTAGTAGTCTGGGGAAGGAGAACCTTATCATTCTCTGCCAAGACTACAATAGGATCCATAAAGGCTTGGGATGCCAAAATGGGTCGATCTTTGGGAGCAGCATATTTTCTATCTATGGACTTAGCCAAAGAAGGAATGAGAGCAGGATTATTCCATACCATTTGAGACAGTGTCTCAAAGGAGGGCTGTACCGGAGGGGTCAAATCCATAGGGATATCTGGAACATGGAGGTACTGGAGTCTTAACAGTTTCCCAGGATCGATATCTGTAGTTTGGAGAGAAAGAGTGGAATTCATGTTTTTCAGCAGAGACTTAAGACAGGTCCTCGACCACAGGCTCTGCAGCAAGAACAGATCCTGTTTCTTCCACATCATCACCCAGCCTAAGGTCTGGGTCAGGCTCAATGTTTGTTTTATTTGTTTATTTGATTCTAGGATTACAAATACCTTTGAGCCGAAGCTCTTTTACAAAGGTTCCACGTCAGTTCCATGTCATCTCCTGACAGTCCAGGAGGGACTGTACGAAAAAGAAAGGAGTGAAAATCAGAAGGAAAATGATTAAAAGAGGAGGAGCCCTGAAGACTGGATGACGTCCTAACAGGTCCTGGCGCCGAAGAAGAGCATGGCGCCGAAAACACGTACGGGGCCGAGAAAGCCATATGGCACCGAGGACGGCACCGACGAAGCGCACGGCACCGAGGATGGCGCCGACAGATGCATCAGCGCCGAGCCTGCCATCGATGCTGAGGGCGTTGAAAACATCCCAAGACTTCGAAAAACAGGATTTGAGGAGAAAGAAGGATGAATACCAGGAGATAGAGGCATCGGTGTGGCCCCTCATACATCTGTGTGTGTGTGTGGGGGCACCTAAGCGGTGGTCAGCACCGAGAATGACACCTCTTGTGACTAGGAGGCCCAACGCCTACCTGATCTCCCAAAAGCCCGAGGCCCTGAGTGACCGAGCCAGGCAGCTGGACCAACCTCCGAGCCCATTGCTCCATGAGAGCAGCCCACTGATGAAACTACTCATCTGAAGACCTACCAGAGGGCGGGGTAGGGCTCTGATGTCGAAGACGTTGGCTACCAGAAACAGAAGCTGGCGACTCCGAAGGAGGAGACCGGCAACTAGCCCCAATAACTGACCGTCTACGCGCAGACATATCAGAGGGCGACCTCGAGTGATGCCTTCTCTTTTTTGACCTGTGGGCTGAAGAAGAGCTCGAGGCCGAACGGTGCCGAGAATGCGACCGTTTACTTTTATGCTTTCAAGGGACCACCCACCCCTCGGGCATTGGACTGTCCGTTGACAGACCCCCCCCCCGGAGAAGGCGGCGGACTGACCCAGCCCGGCTGAACAGCTTTCATACGAAGTCTCCCTACCGTCACCTGACCCGCTCATGGTCGACTCCATCAATGTAGACTAAGACTTCTTTGTTAAATAAGAATAAATAAACTAAGCGATACTTTATTCGAGATATTACTACAAAACAATAAAACTGAAAAACTATGCTGCTAGTTTGAAGTTTGACTCCTGGCGGGCGAGCGACGTCATCATTGAAGTGCACTCTACGGCGGGAAAAAAGGAACTGAGGCGGTTGGATGGTCGATGCCGAGACAGTCATTACTGCACGAGCTGACGCTCGCTGTGCTGCTCCTCGCGGCTCCATCTCTGGCACCGACTCTCTAGCAAAAAGGTTAGCTCCCGCTGGGTCCTAGTGCCTCTGGCATAGTTCCCATTAGTGTGAATGAGTGGTGGAGACTTTATGTCCAGGAAGATATGGAAATCGTCCTACCGTAATTCTTGATCTTACTGGATGTATCTTCACCACTCTTCTTCAATAGTGAGACTATGCTGGAGGTGCTAGGACCTAACAGGCACAAAATTCTTCAGGAGGGCTGGCGCCAAGGTAGGATTGTGCATGCGCGGCACCATGAGACTGGCTCGCGCCAAATAGGCTATCTTGGCATTGACCCCCCAACCACCTCAGTACCTTTTTGACCAAGGGAGGTGCGGCATAAACTATCCTAGGAAACCTAACCAAAGCTGGGCATAAGGTAGCCCGAATGACCCGTGTAAGAAGAGTCAACACAACGTCTTCAAAGCCCAATCAACAAGGGAATGAAGACTAAAAACAGAGTGAGTGAGCTTGGGGGATGGTGGATGAGCATGTGAATGAATGGTGAAGACAATGTCCAAGAAGATCAAGAATTACGGAAGGTACGTAATTTCCATATCTTCCTGGATGAAAAATCTTCACCATTCATTCACACTAGTGGCAGAGTACCAAGCAAAAAAACAATCCCCAAAGCAGGGCGGCAGGAGATCGAGTTCGATTAAGACAGAAGTCCATTAAAGACTGATCTGCTGAAGGACGTATGCTGTCTGGCATGAATGTCGAGAGCATACTGCTTTACGAAGGTGTGCACTGAACTCCAAGGAGCTGCTCTGCAGATATCTGCAATGGGTACGTTACGAATATCAGCCAGGGAAGCCACAACCGCTCTAGTAGAGTGGGCGTAAACCTGGCCTTCCGGTTTGACTTGTGCCATCGAGTAGCAGTGGTGGAGACAGGCTACTAGCCATGCAGAGATACAGCGGATAGAGACAGGCTGGGTTGCACTGAAAGAAACAAAGAGCTGTTCAGATTGGCAGATCTCCTTAGTTCTGTCAATACAGAACCACAAAGCTCTTTTCATGTCCAGTGAGTGGAGGGTGCACTCCCCTTCATTGTGGAAGTTTGTGAAGTAAGTCGGAAGCACCAAAGGCTAGTTGAGATGGAATTCCGAAACCACCTTTGGAAGGAACTTAGGGTGTGTGAAAAGAACCACCTTGTCCTTGTGAAAAACTGTATGGATGGTTTCTGACCAACGCGAATGGCCACCAGGAATGCAGTCTTCCAGGTCAGAAACTTCAAATCACAAGTGGCTAAAGGTTCAAATGGCTTGAGAGTGGGCATTATCTAGCATGAGGTTGATGTCCCATGCAGCCACTGGCTTTCTGACCGGGGATCTGGTGTGAAGGATGCCCTTAAGGAACTTTGACCAGAGAAGCTGAGCCAAAGCTACGTTATGCACTGGCTCACGGTAGGTGAAATCACGCGAGATGTACCTTCACTGTGGAATACTGCAGTCCTGCATTCAAACTGTTTAGAAGGTACTCAACACCTTGCCAGGTGGGCAACAGAAAGTATCCAGATGGGACCTCGCACACCAAATTGAGAAATGCTTCCACTTAGCTGCTGTTGATCAGTGAGAACCACATCTGCTGAGGCCAGCATAGGGTGATTAGGATCACCTTGCCCCTCTTGTACCTCCAACTTGAGGAGTACCCTCTGAACCAACAGCAGAGAATGTGTACAGAAAGCATCTTGTCCACTGCAGTCTGAATGCATCCTAACAGAAACCGCAAGTTCTGGATTTCTGGAGCAGAACTGAGGCAGTTTTGCATTGAGTGAGGATGCAAGCGTCAGGTTCAGAGTGATCCACTTGTCGAACAGCGATTACATAACATCTACCACGGTGACCACTCGTGAAGATCGGCCTCCGTTCTGCTGAAGTGGTCCACGAGGTCGTTCTGGACTCCCAGTAGGTAGACTGCATGGATGGAGGACTCATTCTTGAGACACCATCCCCACTCATTGCTTCCTGCAAGAGGGTAGAGTCTGCTCTGCCCTGTTTGTTGATGCAGTACATCACAGCTTTGTTGTCTGTCTGGAGAAGGATTACTTTCCGACAGAGGACGTCCCTCAGGGCTCTAACAGTGTACAGGACCGCCCTCATCTCCAGGACATTTATGTGAAGGTGAGACTTGTCCTGGCCCCACACTCCCCGACTACAGAGGTCCTGACAGTGAGCCCCCTCCCAAAACCATCAGAGAAACATCTGTGGTGACAGTAATCTTTGGCTCTGGCGGGGCAAAAGGAAGGCCCTGTTGCAGGTTGATTTCCTGCGTCCACCATAAGAGGGATCTTGCCAGAGGTTATGTGAAAGGACTGTAGGTGAGTGGTCGGAAACCACTGCACACTGAGCATCCACTGAGTGGTCCCCATGTGCAACTGTGCTAGGGGCACCTTGAAAACTGAGCATGCCATGAGACCAAGCATCTGCTGCATTGCGATGAAGCAAGACAGCGTGTTCTCTCTGAAGAAGTGGGCCATCAGTAGAATGGAGTCCTTCCTGTCCTCTGGGAGGAAGGCCCTCGCTTAGGTGGTGTCCAGTAGAGCTCCTATGAAGAGAAGCTGCTGTGAGGGTTGAAGCTGAGACTTTTCTAGATTCAAGAGAACTCCCATGGACGTAAGTAACTGGGAGGTTTTGGCCACCGCTCTCTGTCTCTTCTTCGGAAGGACTTGCTAGGAGCCAATCGTCCAGGTAAGGAAAGACTTGAATACTTAGCTTTCTGAGGTGTGCAGCGAGCACTGCGAAGCACTCTGTAAAGACTCAAGGTGCCGAGGATAGCCCAAAGGGCAATACTAGGAACTGGTAGTGCTGACCCAGAACCACAAAGTGGAGGTATTTGCGGTGATCTGGGTGCACTGGAACATGCTGGTAAGCATCCTGCATGTCGAGGGATGGGAGTCAGTTGAATTCATGATTCAATGGAAGTAGTGTTCCCAGGGAGACCATCTTGAATTTCTCCCTGAAAAATTACTTGTTTAACTTTCTGAGATTGAGAATCGGGTGCATCCCGCCTGCTTTCTTCGGAACCAGAAAGTAATGGGAATAGAATCCGGTGTTTCTCTCCATGAGGGGAACAACTTCTATTGCCCTGTTGTTTAAGAGGCCCTGAATCTCGGCAGCAAGAAGGTCTGACTGAACAGCTGACGACTGGGTTGTGGTTTTGGTGGAAGGTCTGGAGAAGAGTCCATCAGATTGAGGAGTAGTCCTCCCTGACAATTCTGAGGACCCACTTGTCGATGTATTGTTTCCACTGCTTATACAAAAGGGATAGATGACCTCCCACATGAGAATGAGTCCCCTGACAGCGGAGGAGGGACCTGGGCCAGAAACTTAGAGGATGAAGCAGGCGCCTTTGGGGCCTGCGCTTGCAGCTTTCTTCTGCTGCTGGGGAGCTGTGTTTTATTACCAGCCCTCGTCCCTTACCTCGAAGGACTGTCGGCCATGAAATTGTCGACGGTTCCCAATTTTCTGAGAGGCAGGGGTTGCTGGTCTGGCAGTTCTTAGGGCAGACCAAGTCTTCTCTGCAGCCTCCAGTGCTTGCTCCACTTGACAGCCGAAAAGGTAGGCACCGTCAAAAGGCCCATTCATCACCTTCTGTTGCGCATCAGGTGGAAAACCTGATGTCCTAAGCCAAGAGAGGCGTTTTATACAAATTTCAGCGGCCGTAGCCCTGGAAGCAGCATCACAGGCGCCCACTGCAACTTTCAGCTGCTGGTTATTGGATTCTATGCCCTGCTGATGATCTGAAGTAGCTCGAAGCGTCAAATTCTGGAAGGTTCTCAATCAAAGCCTTAAGCGAGTGCCATAAGGTATACTCATACTGAGAGAAGTGCCCTTGGTAGCTAGCAATGCGCAGACTCAGGATTGCAGCTGCAAATGTCTGCTTGCCTAGAGTGTTGATTTTGCGACACTCCTTATTAACAGGTTGAGCAGAGGACTCCTGAGGGAGAACGACCTTGTCATTTTCAGCAAGAATCACCAAAGCATCCGCAAACGCCGGCAAGGACAGGATAGGTCTATCCTCAGGTGGGGCATATTTCCTATCAATTAGTTGTTTTTTTTTTTATTTAGCATTCTGGTCCCTGTCGCCTCCTCCCAACTGGCGACAGGGACACATATGCATTTTTACAGATTTTCTCCCCTAACTCCCCCCCTTGGCACACAGCCATGTTTGTGGAAGCACGCCTTGCACCCCGCGGCGCCAGCTCTGCCCCTTCCACCTCCTGATACTCTGCCTTCCCTTCTCCGCTACCCACCGGACCGCCACCCGGTGGGAGCGGAACTACGGAAGGCGCCAACCCACCCTCAGGAAGGACAGCTACCCACCGGCACTCGTCCTGCTCTGCCCTCCCCCATGCAGCAACTCATGACCTTGGGTCATTCTAAACCTGGGTTGCCGGGCGTAGCGCGATGTGGGCGTCCAGCGCCTCAATCCTGCGCCACTGGGCCAGCTCCCCATCGATGACTTTTGATACCGAAGGAATCAGAGCTGGCTTGTGCCAAATCATCTCTGATAATGTCTCAAAAGAGGGCAGAATTGAAGGGGTTAAGTCCACTGGAATCTTAGGGACATGCAGAAATTGCAATCGCAACAGCTTCCCTGGGTCCACCAAAGAGGTTTGCAAAGCCAGGGCGGAACCCATACTCTTGAGCAGAGGATGGAAACAAAGATCCTCCACTATGAATTTGGCAGAGATCAAAGGCTTGCTCTCCAGTCCAAAAAGTGAGTCATCCGCATCATCACTATCAGAAAGGATCATGTCAGGATCAGACTCATCAAGATCCCCCTCCGTGCCACACGGGCCATCAATGACAGGCTTGGGCCAGGAAAAACTAGGAATCTAAGAGGTCACCCCCAGCGTTGAAGCCCTTGGCACCAGCCGTGGCGCAGGCCACAGCACCGAGACGCGCTGACACTGCCGGCCATTGAGCACTTGACACCAGAGTGGTCTGCGATCTTGAGCCATCCTGACAGACCTAGAAGAAAGAGAGAAGAGGTTATAGGTACCTGTGCCATCACCTGCGTAGGCAGTAGTTGAGGGGGGTGAGCACGAGGGGTGGACGAGGAGGATGCTAGCCCCGAGGGAGGAGCCTGCACCTCTTGACCCAAACACCCTGGCCTCGGCTCAATGGCTCCGAATCCCGAAAGATCCAGAGCCACTGCCAAAGGTGTCCAGGACAAACGTCGCACCCATTGCTCCACAACAGCGGCCCAATGATGGAACTGCTCACTGGAAGCCCCAATAAGAGGACAACGAGGGGTTCCTGGGTCGAGAATCATGGCCACCGGGAACAGAGGGCAGCAGAAACCCAACTGGAGTTGGGTCGAGTCCAACACTCCTAGCCGACGACCCCCGTGCACACATATCAGAGGGCGACCTCGAGCGGTACCTCTTCTTCTTCAACTAATGGGTCGAAGAGCTTGAGGCTAAGCAGCGCCGGGTCCCTGCACTGGGAACGCTTCTTTCTGTGCCTATGAGAGGACAGTCCTTCCTCCCAAGCACCAGACTACGGTGGGGTCAAGCTCCCCTTGACAAGGGTGGCCGGACTGGACACAGCCCACTGCCAGAACATCAACGAAGTCTCCCTACCGTCACTGACACTATCTATGGTGAACTCCGTTGAAGAAGGCTGAAGAAATTAACTTTTTTTTAAAGAAATAAGTAATTAAGTTATTCTAAAACTAACTTATTCTAAAGCTAACTTACAAACTAAATGTAATGCTGTTGTCATACAGACTTGAAGAGTTGACTCCCACTGACGAGTGACGTCTAACTGAAGTGCGCTCGATGGCAGGAAAAAAGGAACTGAGGCGGTTGGAGGGTTGTTGCTGAGACAGCCTATTTGGTGCAAGCCAGGCTTGCGGCGCCACGCATGCATGGTCCTACCTCAGAGCTGGCCCTCCTGAAGATTTTTGGCTTCCGCTGGGTCCTAGCACCTCCCGTGTAGTCCCACTAGTGTGAATGAATAGTGAAGACTTTTAGTCCAGAAAGATCTAGGTAGTTTTGCGTTGGATGGGGAGGCGAACAGATCGAGATCTGGGTGACACCATCAATCGAAGATGTCTTCGACTACTGACTGCCTCAGTTCCCAGCAGGACATTTTGAATGCCTGGGACATGCACTGTCAAGAGCTGCAGGCTGTGCTTCATCACCCAATGCCACATGCGCATCGCTTCCCTGCACAGTGGATATGACCACGTACCTCCCTATTTGTTCAGGTACCAGACCATGCACATGTTGTCCCTCTGTACCAGTAGGGGCCCAGGAAGGTGTAGGTGCAGAAAAGCTTGAAGGACGTACAGTATAGCCCTCATCTCTTGCACATTGATATGCAGAGACAGCTCCTGCTGAGACCAGGATCCCTGTATCCTGTGGTCACCTAGATGGGCACCCCAGCACTGACCAGAAGCATCCGTTGTCAGGGTCTGAGCCGGTGGGAGCGCCTGAAAAGGAACCCCTCTGATGAGAGTTGGACAGATCAGATCCTGCCACCACAGGAGGTCCCGACGCATGGGGCTGGACACCATAATCCTGTGATCTAAGTAGTCTGATTTCTGGTCCCACTTGACCAGAAGGGTCCACTCGCGTAATCGCATGTGGAGCCTGGCTAGGGAGACAGTGGGAATAGCCACTGCCATCAGGCACAGAAGGCGTATGACCAAGCGGGCCGTGGTCCATTGGCTGGTTACCACTTGGATAGCCTGCTGACGCCAGGTTTCCCCCGATGCAAAGGGAGAAAAGCTTGACCCTGAGTAGTATCCAGCATCGCCTCAATAAATTAGAGGCGTTGAAAAGGAATAAGGTGGGATTTGGGGTAATTCACTGTGATCCCCACTTGCCGGAACAGATTCCGGGTAGTCATCACGGAGGCCACCAGGATGTCCCTTGACGTTGCTGACAGGAGCCAGTCATTGAGGTATGTGAACACATATATTCTCTGGCAGCGTAAAGCCGCCACCACCGCTAGGTACTTGGTAAACACTCTGGGTGCCAAAGAGAGGCCAAAAGGGAGCGCTTTGAACTGGAAGTGTTCCCCCTAGAAAATAAAGCATAGGAAGTGGTGTGAAATAAAAATTGCAATGTGCAGGTATGCATCCTGCATATCCAGAGCACAAAGTCAGTGGCCCTGGTGTAGAAGAGGCAGCAGACCCGGTAGGGTCAGCATACAAAACCTCTTGTATTCTATGTACAGGTTTAGCGTGCTGTGGTCCAGGATTGGATGGAGGTCCCCTGTCTTTCTGGGGACCAGGAAGAAGTGGGAGTAAAAACAGGTTACTCTACTGTAACAGTAGTTCTAGAAGTGGTATATGTTGTTCATCCACACTCTTTGGCATGTCCCTTTCCACTTTAAGATCAGCTGGAAGTCTTCAAGCTGGCTCCTCCCACCTTCTCAGGTGGTATATACCTCGGCTCAGCCCCATGACACCAGATCCTTAGCCTGCTGGAAACAGCTGTTGTCGTCCTCAGCTGGGGAGGAGGGGTGGGTCCGTATGGATGAACAACATATACCACTCCTACAACTACTGTTACAGGTGAGTAACCTGTTTTTCTAGGGCGTGGATATCTTATTCATCCACACTCTCTGGAAGACTCCTAGCAATCCTCAGGGAGGAGGGAGGCAAGGTGCACACCCCCTACTTAGGGAACAGAGATTGGAGAACTAAGGCCCCAGAACCAGCATCCCGGTGTGACGCAAGGTCGATGTGGTAGTGGGTGATGAAGGTGTTTGCGGACTTCCAGGTAGCAGCCCAGCAGATTTCCTGGATAGGGATGTCCCTGGAAGCAGCCACCGATGCAGCAGTATGGTAAGTAGAATGAGCTCTTATCCCTCTGGGAGGCTCCTTGCCCGCCAACTTGTGGCACAGACCTATGCATGATGTGATCCATCTTGCAATAGTCTGTTTTGCTGCAGGTCTGCCAGAAGCAGCTTCAGCGTAGGTGACAAACAGCTGGTGAACCTCTCCCCGAATTTCTGCCGTCCTCTTCTTATAATAGGAGAGAGTACGTCTCAGGTCCAAAGTATGGAGCCTGTACTCTGCCTCCAAGGTGTAATTAGGGTAGTATACCGGCAGGGTTAACACCTGGTTAAGGTGACACTCTGACACCACCTTCGGAAGGAATTTCGGGCCGGGAGTAGGACAACTTTGTCCCTGTGGAAGACCAGATAAGGGGAGTCCACAGAAAGCGCCTGGAGCTCCCCCCGTCCTTCTCGCAGATGTGATAGCCACCAGGAAGACTGTCTTCCACGACAAGTGTGACAACTCGCAGTTGTGCATTGGTTCAAATAGCTTGACCATGAGCTTTGCCAGTACCAGCAGTAGATCACATGGAGGTGGAGGGTCACGCACTGGAGGGGATATGTGATCCAAGCCTTTGAAAAAGCACCCGACCACTGTCTTCTGTGCCAGCGTCGGCTGACCGGCCCACACCCGGTTAGCAGAGATGGCTACCAAGTGCACCCTAAGGGTCGATGACCGTAGACCACCTCTGGAGAGAGACCAAAGGTGGTCGAGAATGTTAGCCACTGGACAGGACAAGGGGTCCAGGCCCTTGCCCTGACACCAAATGGAAAACCTTTTCCATTTGGAGGCATAACATTTCCTGGTCGATTCCTCTCTGGATGCCTCCACCACGGAGTAGACATCTTTGGAAAGACCCAAAGCATGGAACTCTAGTCGCTCAGGTACCAGGCTGTGAGGTGCAGGGATTGAAGGTCCGGATGGAATACCTTACCCTGATTGAGTGATATCAGGTCCAGGCATGCTGGAAGCTGCTCCAGGTGCCCGCAGCTGAGGCTGAGGAGATCTGGATACCAGAACTCACGCAGCCAGTCTGGGGCTACCAGGATCACCTTCACCTTGTCCCTCCTCACCTTGAGGAGCACCTTGTGGATCAAGGGAAATGGAGGGAAGGTTTAGAGGAGGCCTGGGGTCCACGGCCTCCAGAAGGCATCCCCTGCAGTGAGCCCAGCAACAGCCTCAGCTTGGTGATTTCCCTGGAGGCAAAGAGGTCCACCATCGGTTTGCCCCAGTGGGAGAACAGGCTGCAAGCCACCTCTGGATGGAGAGACCACTCGTGGGATGTCTGGTCTAAGCAGCTGAGAGCATCCACCAGATGGTTTGAGGCTCCTGCCACATGGATGGCTAGGAGATCTGCCTCTACTTGGCTCACAAGGGTCCAGATGCGGAGCACCTCCCTGTAATGCAGATGGGAATGCATGATGCCCCGTTTGTGAGGTAGTACATGGTCATGGTATTGTCCGTCTGGACTTGAACCACTTGACCCTGGAGCTGAGGAGCGAAAGCTGACAGTGCCTGTCTGACCGCTTTGAGCTCCAACAGGTTGATGTGGCATCGGGACTCATCGGGGGTCCAGAGCCCATGAGCCCTTTTGTCCCCCATGTGGGCTCCCCAGTCCAACTGAGAGGCATCGGTCAGGATGACCGGCTCAGGGCGGACAAACGGGATCCCTTCCTGCAACCGGTCTGTGGCGGTGCACCAGTGGAGAGCGTCCCATGTCTCCTGGGTTACAGTGATCAGCTGGTCAAAATGACCGTGGCGTTGAATCCACTGGGCGGCCAACTCCCATTGGAGGGGGTGCAAGTGCAACCGGGCCCAATGGACCACTGAGGTGCATGCTGCCATGTAACCCAGAAGGCGCAGAAAGTCCCGGGCAGGGCACAGTTTCCCAACCAGAAATGATTGGGCAATGGAGGAAAGAACCTCTGCCCTGTCCGCCAGAAGCTGAGCTCTGCCCCGATGAAGCCCATCACCTGACAAGGCACGAGTTGCGACTTGGCTTCGTTGATCAGGAGGCCGAGCTGGGAGCAGGTCTGTAGGGCCAGGTCCCTGGACCTCTCCACCTCCTGTTGGGTGAAACCTGCTAGGAGCCAACTGTTGAGGTAAGGATAAATCCTGACCCCCCCCAATGCCTGAGATGGGCCGCCACTACTGCAATGCATTTGGTGAAGACCCGTGGGGCCGATGACAGACCAAACGGCATGGCTTGGAACTCGTACAGGGTCCCCTCGACCCTGAAGCGGAGGAACCGCTGATGGGATGGACGAATTGGGATGTGAAAGAACATGTCCTGCAGATCCAGTGAACAGAAATACAGGTTACTCACCTGTAACAGAAGTTCTAGGAATGGTATATGTTGCTCATCCACACTGTCTGGAAGGTTCCTTGCCGCTTTAAATCTTGCCAGAAGGTCTTCAAGCTGGCTCCTTCCACCCACCCGGGTGGTAAAACTCTCGGCTCCCCCCCATGACGCCAGATCTAGCCCGCTGGAAGCCAGGTTGTGCGTCAAAGCCAGGGAGGTCGGGTGGGTCGTGTGGATGAACAACATATACCATTCCTAGAACTCCTGTTACAGGTGAGTTTAGTTTAGTTTAGTTAGTTTTTGTTGACTGGGTAAGTGCACTAGATAAATCCTGCCTATTTTCAGGCACGACCCGGGGGAGGGGGATACATATGAATGCTAACTGACCTTGAATCAGATTAAGCTGTTGGTGGTATTTTTAGTGAAGTAACCTGTATTTCTAGGGACATGAATATGTTGTTCATCCACACTGTCTGGCAGACTCCTAGTAGTTCTCCGGGAGGAGGGAGGCAAGGCGCACACCCCCTACTTAGGGAATAATGACTGGAGAACTAGGCCCCAAAACCAGCATCCTGGCATGACTCAAGGTCGATGTGGTAGTGGGTGATGAAGGTGTGTGCTGATTTCCAGGTAGTAGCCCTCCAGATTGCCTGGATAGGAACATCCCTTGAAGCAGCCACCGATGCAGCGGTATGGCTGGTACAATGAGCTCTTATCCCTCTGGGAGGCTCCATGCCCGCCAACCTATAGCAGAGATCTATGCAGGAGGTGACCCACCTGCCTATCGTTCGCTTGGCTGCAGGTCTGCCAGGTGCAGCTTCAGCGTAGGTGACAAACAGCTGGCAAACCTCTCCCCGAACTTCAGCCGTCCGCTCCTTATAATATGTGAGCGCTCTTCTAGGGTCCAAAGTATGAAGCCTATATTCGGACTCCGAGGTGTGATTGGGGTAGAACACTGGCAGAGTCAACACCTGGTTAAGGTGAAACTCCGACACCACCTTCGGAAGGAATTTCGGGTGGGGGCGCAGGACAACCTTGTCCCTCTGGAAGACCAGATAAGGAGACTCGATGGAAAGCGCCTGGAGCTCTCCCATCCTTCTGGCTGACGTGATAGCCACCAAGAAGGCAGTCTTCCATGACAGGTGAGAGAAGTCACACCTGTGCATCGGTTCGAATGGCTTGCCCATGAGCTTAGCCAATACCAGCAGTAGATCCCATGGAGGTGGAGGTTCTCGCACCGGAGGGGATACATGATCAAAGCCTTTGAAAAAGCACCCGACCACCTTCTCCTGCGCCACTGACTGCTTCCCGGCCTGCGCCCAGCAAGCAGAGATGGCTGCCAGGTGCACCTTAAGGGTCGTCGACCGAACCCCTTACTGAGAAAGGGACCACAGGTAGTCCAGAATGCTTGCCAAGGAACAGGAGGAAGGGTCCAGGCCCTTGCCCTGACACCAAATAGAGAATCTCTTCCATTTGAAGGCGTAGCATTTTCTGGTCGACTCCTAACGGGATGCCTCAACGACGTTGAGGACCTCGTCAGAAAGACCCAAGGTCTGGAACTCTAGCCGCTCAGGAACCAGCCCGTCAGGTGCAGGGATTTAAGGTCCGGATGGAATACCTTCCCCTGACTGACTGAGATCAGGTTTGGGCGGGCTGGAACCCGCCTCGGGAGCCTGGAGCTGAGACTGAGGAGATCTGGATACCAGAACTGGCGGGGCCAGTCTGGGACTACCAGAATCACCTGCGCCTTGTCCCTCCTCGCCTTGAGAAGCACCTTGTGGATCAAGGGAAATGGGGTAAAGGTGTAGAAGAGGCCCGGGGTCCATGGCCTCGAGAAGGCATCCCCCTGCAGCGAGCCCTGCTGAGGGAGGCGGGCATGAAACAGTCTCAGCTCCGCATTCTCCCTGGAGGCAAACAGGTCCGCCTGAGGTGTGCCCCAGTGGGAGAAGAGATCTTGTACTACCTCCGGCAGGAGAGACCACTCGTGAGACGCAGCCCCTATCCGGCTTAGGGCATCAGCCAGGGTGTTGGAGGCTCCTGCCACATGAATGGCGAAGAGATCCACCTCCAGGCTGTGCATGAGTGACCAAATGTGGAGAGCTTCCCTGCACAGAGGCATGGAACGCGTCCCGCTTTGGCGGTTTAGGTAGTACATGGTCGTGGTATTGTCCGTCTGGACCTGAACCACTTGACCCTGTAGAAACGGAGCGAAGGCGGTGAGAGCTAGATGAACCGCTCGAAGATCCAGCAGGTTGATATGGCATCAGGATTCCCGAGGGGACCAGAGGCCATGCACTCTGTGCTCC
Source organism: Neoceratodus forsteri (assembly GCA_016271365.2). Classification (NCBI taxonomy): domain Eukaryota; kingdom Metazoa; phylum Chordata; order Ceratodontiformes; family Ceratodontidae; genus Neoceratodus; species Neoceratodus forsteri. The sequence goes on from CM057453.1 coordinate 1,433,946,640, forward strand.
CCAGATGGGCACCCCAACCCATCAGAGAGGCATCGGTCGATAGAGAGACCGTCGGCTCAGGGCAGACAAACGGGATGCCCTCCTGCAGATGCGCTGGAACGGTCCACCACTGGAGAGCGTTCCACATCCCCTGGGTCACTGTCACTAGCTGATCCAGCGGATTGAAGTGCTGTGACCATTGGCTGGCCAGCCCCCACTGAGGGACGCATCGCACAAGCGGGCCCAACGGACCACACTGGTGCAGGCCGCATGAGGCCCAGAAGGCACAGGAAGTCCCAGGCAGGGCACGATTGCCCAACTTGGAAATGACTGGGCAAAGGAAGAAAGAACCTCGGCCCTGTCCGCCGGGAGCCATGCTCTGGCTCGTAGAGAGTTGAGCTCTGCCCCGATGAACTGTATCACCTGCTTTGGCACGAGTTCCGACTTGGCCTCGTTGATGAGGAGGCCAACCTGAGAGCAAACCTGGAGGGCCAGATCTCTGGACCGCTCCACCTCTGCTCTGGAAGGGGCTGCAATCAGCCAGTCGTCCAGGTAGGGGTACACCTGGACCCTTCGGCGCCGCAGGAATTCTGTCACCACTGCCATGCATTTGGTGAAGACCCTGGGCGCTAGGGAAGGCCAAAGGGCATGGCCCAGAACTTGTAAAGGGATCCCTCCGCTCTGAAGCGGAGGAATCTCTGGTGAGACGGACGGATTGGGACGTGAAAGAACGCGTCCTGAAGGTCCAGAGAACAGAACCACATGCCTCGTTCCAAGGATGGGATTATCTGAGCCAGAGTGACCATCCTGAAGGTCCGAGACCTTAGGAACCTGTTCAGGTCATGCAGGTCGAGAATGGGGCGCTAGCCCCCTGTCCGTTTTGGGACCAGGAAGTACCTGAACACAAACCCCGGGTCTGGAGGAGGATCCGCCACCTTCCTGATCACCTCTTTTTCGAGGAGCAGGGCAATATCAGCTCGGCAAGCTAATAAAGAGGCTGCAGACCCCGTAGCCCCCCGAGGGGCGACAGCTCAGAAGGGCGGGGCCTGCTCGACCTCCAAGGTCAGGCCCTTTCCTACCACCTCCAAAACCCAATGGTCCATGGTGATAACGGACCAAGCTGAAAGGAAGTGGTGGAGCCATCCCCCCACGAGGGGGACCCACAGAGGAGTGACGAGGCTGGGGGCGACACCCCTCAACCCGTCACTGGGCAGGCTTAGAGGAGGGACCGGCCAAGGGACCTCCTGGGCCTTTACCTCCCTGTTTCCTGTTGGAGGAAGCCGCGGGCTTGGGTTTGGGATGCCAAGCGCGAGCCTGCTGGCCCTGGTGCTGTTGGGCCGGACGTGCCGCAGGTGCAGAAGGACGAAAGGACTTGTGCTGCTGCTGTCGGCGGCCTTTGTCCTTTTGGGCGGAGGTGACCGAGTCCAGAGTGGCATTGGACTTTTCGATCCGCTGGAGGTGATCTTCCACTCCAGGGCCGAAGAGGTCGGTCCCCAAGAAGAGGACATCCGCCAATTTGTGCTGGGTATCCGCCGTGAAGGTGGATATCCTCAGCCATGCTCTGCAGCGCAAGGCCACCACGGCCGCAACCGATCTGGCACAGGAGTCTCCGATGTCCAGAGCCGTCTGGAGCTGCTGCTTAGCCACTGCCCTACCCTGGTCCCGTACCTGCTGGACTGTGGTCTGCAGGTCTGTCGGGAGATGAGGGAATCACCTCATCCAGGGAGCCCATGAGGGCATGGGAAAAGTGTGCCATCAGCACAGCCGAGCTGGCCTGGCTTAGGCCAAGGGAGGATGCAGCGTACACCTTGCGCCCGGCATAGTCCAGCTTTTTGGACTCCTTGTCGGGGGGCTTGTCCACATCCCTAGCGTTCCCGCAACGCTAGAAAACACTGTCGGTGACCAACCCCTCGGCAGAGGGGTGTTCTGAAAAACCGGGCAAAGAGCCGGTAGGGACCACATACTTACTGGCCATCCTGGCCGAAGGCGTAGGACAGGAAGCAGGCCGCTGCCAGAGCTCAAGGCTGGGCCAACAATGGCTTCAGCCACCGAAAGGCCTCCATGGGTGATCCTCGGGTCCAGTATCTCCGCTGGGGATACTTGGCCCGCATGGATACGTGGCTCGAGCTGCATCCCGGTGGACTCGGGAGATGAGACGTAAACAAACCTCATGACGGACGATGGGCTTTCGTCCATCGACTGGCCCCGGAGGACTCCAGGTCAATGGGCCTGGAGAACAGGGAGGAGTCGTCGTCGGACTCCGAGGAGTCCGTGAAGACCTGCCTGGGGCCTGAGCTACCTTCCACCTGCCGAGGACGGTAGGGAGTGAGGGTGACCGACAACCTGTGGGGCAGGCCCTGACCCAACTGAGAGTCCTTGGTTGGCGCCCCCGATTTCAGTTGAGGCGGAGGTTCCACCACAATCAGTGGGGCAGCTGGTTTCGGCCGAACAACCGGCCCAGGCTTTGGCACCTCGGCTACAGCGAGGGGTTGTTCCGGCCGCTCGGGTGACAGCCACTTGATGGTCGGGAAGGAGACGGCGCCGGCTTGTTCCCCGACAGAAGTAACTGCTGCTACATCAGGTCTCGTGAGGCCGACGCACTTGCGCTGAAGCCTCCTCCTTCGAGGGAGGAAGACGAGGACGAGCAGTGACGCCGCTTACCTCGGTGCCGAGACCGCTGATGTTGGTGGGATCGGCTGGACCAAGACGATGTCCAAGACCGAGATCCTCGGTGTTTCTGAGGACGGGTCTGGGAAGGGGCGGGGGACACCCGCTCTTCACTCGACCCAGAAGCCTTAACTGGGGACTGCGGCACCGGAGGCGCAGGCAAGTCCTCGGTCTCCACCGGGGGAACCGGTGAAGAAGGGTTGTCGACTTCACCATTCGACAGCCTATCCGGGTCGAGAAGAATCTAGACCGCGTCGACGGGTGTCTCGGCTGGCTGGCCTGACAGGGATGCCGTGAAGTCAGTGGCCTTAGCCGCAACCTCAACCTCTCCCGCTCCCACGAACGCAGACAATGGGACTTACCCTTTGAGTCCTTCTTTTTGGACCGAGAGGAATGTCCCGATAGCCCCTCTCCCTTCGTGGAAAGGGATTGGCAAAGCTCCTTGAAAGAAGCTGAACACGCAGGTACCCAGTGAGAGCAAGATAAATGCCGCGACCGAGAAGAGGATTTGGCGCGCCCAGCCGCCTCCTCCTCGAGGACGCATCATCTGCTCGAGTTGCTCAGCCGAGCCAGCCGCCACGGTAACCACCCAATGGGCCTCCTTCGACTTAACCGCGGCAGCGCTCGCGCCTAAGCTGTAACCGGGCAGCGCGTCTTCCAGGATGTTGGCCGGAAACGAACGGCATAACTCACAGGCCTGCGGTCATGTTCTAGGCCGAGGCAGTAGACGTGACGGGAGTGCGGGTCCGTCCTGGACATCTTCTGCCCACAAGGGCACCGCCAAATCTGGGAGTCGATTTGTCCATCGCAGCTGCAAGGAGAAACTTGACCAAGTCTTGAAAATTTTAAAATAAGTTTCAGCGAATCAAGAATTAGGATCCAGTCTATACGCAGAGCGCTAAGGAGGAACCTGAGCTTCCAAGCGTAAGGAAGAGCTGGGCCATGGGCGGACCTGAGAGTTTTACCACCCGGTGGGTGGGAGGAGCCAGCTTGAAGACCTTCCGGCAAGATTTAAAGCGGCAAGGAACCTGCCAGACAGTGTGGATGAACAACATATCCATGTCCCTAGAACCACAGGTTTCCCTCAAAGGATGGTATGATCTGGGACAGTGACCATCTGAAAGGTGCGTGACCTGAGATATTGATTCAGGTTGTGCAGATCTAGAATGGGGCGCCAGCCTCCCATCTGCTTGGGCACCAGGAAGTACATGGGGACAAAGCCTAGGTCTGCAGGAGGATCCGCCACTGGAGCTACAGCCTCCTTGAGGAGGAGCTGAGCAATCTCGTCTCGGACAGACGACTGAGTCTGAGTGGATACTCTTTCCTCCCGCGGGGTGCGGGTTCGGCTTGGAGGGTACTGCTCGAATTCCAGAGGCAGTCCCTGACTGACCACTTTGAGAATCCACCTGTCCGAAGTGACAACAGACCAGGCAGAAAGGAAGTGGCGGAGCCGGCCCCCCACGGGAGGACCCAGAGCTGAGGTGACGGGAGAGGGGTTGACAGCCCCCACCCCATTGCTGAGCAGGCTTGGAGGAGGAGGCTCCAGGACCTGAACCTCTGCCTCCTTTGTGGGCCTGTTGGGGTCGGGCTTGGGCCGGATGCAAGCTCACAGCCTGCTGCTGTTGCTGATGCTGCGGTCCACTTTGAAAGGAGGACTGCTGAGCTGCAGGGAAGAATGCTGAAAAGGCTTCTTTTTATTCTGCTGGTTCTTGCCCAAAGAACCCTTGGAAGAAGAGCGCCAAGGTGGCACTGGACTGCTCAATGCGCTGAAGGTGACCAGGCCACTCCTGGGCCGAACAAGTCGGTCCCTAGGAAGTGCATGTCAGCTAGTTTAGCTGGGTATCCGCTGGAAGGAGGACAGCTCATCCAAGCCTTGCGAGTAGAGGCAACTGCGGCAGCCCCCAGCGGGCACAAGAATCTCAATGTTCAGGGCCGTCTGCAGCTGCTGTTCGGCAAGAGCTCGACCCTGATCCCGGACCTGCTTGACCATGGTCTACATGTCCGCAGGGAGATGGGGAGGACTTTATCCACTGACCCAAGGAGGGCGTGAGAGAAGTGCGCCATGATGATGGCCGAACGTACCTGACAGTGGCCCAAGGAGGAAGCTGCATAGACCTTCCTGGCTGAATGGTCCAAAAGCTTGGACTCTTTATCAGGAGGTCGGTCAGTGTCGGCAGAACTGCCAGTATGCCTGAACACAGAGGAGGTCACCAGGATCTCGGCTGAAGGGGGCTCTGTGTACCCCACAAGGGATCCCATGGGCACCGCATACTAGCGGGCCATGCGGGCAGACGGAGCTGGAGAAGAGGCAGGGCACTGCCAAAGTTCTAGGGCCAGGCCAACAATAGCCTCAGCCACAGGAGCGCCTCCGCTGGGTATCCCCTCTCTTAAGGATGTCCGTAACAGGGTACTCTGCCTTTTCCTGGACTGGCTCCAGGGGCATCCCTGTGGACTCAGAGATGAGGCGAAGAATGTCCTGAAAAGATGAGGGATGAGGGACCTTCCTCCGTCTCTAAGCCAACAGTTGATTCATCATCACCTGGATGAGAATGCACGTCGGTGACGTCTGAATCCAAGGAATCCGGATATAATGGCCGACCACCCAGGTCACCTTCGACTCGCCGAGGGCGGTCCGGGGTGAACCCCTCCCACAGACTGTTTGGGTAGTGGTTCCACCACAATCGGTGGAGAGACCATTTGGGCCGAACTAGGGGTTTTACTGGCTCCGCGGGCTGGTGATCCGACTTAATCCAGTCGGCTTTGGCCTATGAGGCGAAAGCCAGGTAATGGCCAGTGTGGAAGCCGGAGCTAGCTTGTGCTCCATCAAAATCAGCTGTTGCCACATGAGGTCCTCGCAGTGCCGATGGAGTCTCCGCTGGAGTCTCTCCTCATTTGAGGAGGACGAGGATGACCGATGATGTCTCCTCTTTTTAGAGTGTTTATGGCTCTTCCTCAGCCTTTTGGTTGAGGGGGTTTGAGACCTCGATCGAGATCAGACACGCCGACTCGGTCACTTGGGAGACACCGGCAGGACCGGTGATTTCCCGGGATCAGGGACCATGTCTTCGATAGGAGTCCCAGCAGGCTGGGTCTCATCATCTGGGAAGACTACGTTAGGAGTTCGATCGACGGAATCGTCGGCGATAATGGATCGATCATGATCTCAACATCGTCGATCGACAGTTTGGTCGACTGGCTAGATGGCAAAGCCAAGAAGCCAGCATCCGAAGAAGCAATTCCCACCGAGGCCCAGAGACCGCATGTCTTGGGACCGGGATCGCTCCCGCTCCCAAGAATGTCTCTGTTCGAGACGAAGACGATCCCGGGTCCTTTTCCCACTTACGAGATCGAGAGGAGTGCGAGCTCGCAGGTGCTTCTCCCTTGGTCGGAAGAGACTGGCACAACTTTCGGAAGGAACCCAAGAAGGTGGAGCCCAGGTCGAGCGGAACGAAGAAGCTCCGAGAAATCTCTGCAGCATGAACCGCTTCCTCCTCAAACGCCTGCATGTGTTCCAATTGCTTGACGGATCCCGCAGCCGTGGAAATCGCCCACCGAGCCTCCTTGGATTTCACCGGAGGGTTCCGTTTCTCCAGTCTCGGGCATGCGAGATGGTCATCGAGGATGTTGGGATGAAAGGCGAGACACACATCACATTTCGAAGTGTCATGGTCGACACCGAGGCAATAGATGCACGCAGTGTGGGGATCGATGCGTGACATTTTCTGGCCGCAAGGGCACCGACGAAATCCAGGGGAAGATTTGTCTTCCATAATCAAAGCAGTAAACTTGTGATCGCTAACATGAACAATATGCATATATAATTATAGTCTGAGATGATTGCAAAAAGCTATTGGGAACGCAAGTGGTTAACCGGAGGGCAGTTTTTAAGCTCTTTTTCACAAGCTGTGGAGAAGGGGCCTCAGTTCTGGGACATTGTGTTCTTGCTGTACCTGCATGACACCGATGAACATTTTAGAAACAAAACAAGATGCTTGTGAAGGAGGGGGGTTGCAAAGACTTACAATAGAGAGCTGCAATGTTTTGAGATGCACAGAGATTGAAGGAAAATGCAGATGGATCTTCCGTTTATTTTGCCTTTATAAACAGATATACTGAACAATTTCATTTTTTTATGTTACTGCTAGTACTAATAAACACTTTTTGCGAATTCTACAACTGCTCCTGGTTTTTCCTATGCTTCCTGACCTGTGCCTTGACAAGGGGACGCTGGCTCCCAAGGGAGGTCCAGCGTCGGGTGTTCTGGCTCTGGCACCAGGGTTGTGTTGGGTGGACACTCCTCCAAATCTGGCTCATGGTGTGCAGGAGGACCAGGAGTCACCACCAGGGGAGGTGGCGAAGGAGGATCTCAAAAGGGAGAACCCTCTGGGGAGGGCTGCCGCCAGAGCAGCAGCATGCGCTGATCCAGAGGATCAGTGTCTGGCCTGTTATCGGGCCCGATGGAAGTGCAGTGGCTGGGTGGACGCCAGAGGAGCTGGCATGCGACTTATCGCCCAGGCGTTTGTCAGAGGAGCTGACGACCGACTTATCAGCTGCGCCACCAGATTTGGGCCCGGGGGTTTTGAGGGGCCTAAGGATGGTGGAGGTCTCAGACTGATTGGAGGCACTCACCTGAACTGTGACCAGCTCAGGCGGGAGGACCAAGGGCTGCTCCCCGCAAGGAGGGACAGGCTTGGTTGGAGGAGTGGTACCCACGACAGTGGAAAACCACTTATCGCTCATGGCCCCCAAAGGAGGCCATGGGTAGGAAGAAGACCAACTGCGTTGCCGATGCTTCTCCTTATGGGAGTGCAAAGAACTGCCTGGAGAGGGCGCAGCCCTGCCAGCTTCTAAAGCTCCTTCCATGGAAGCCATCCTTAGTTTAAGAATGTGGGCTTGAAGGGCCTGTTGGTGGAGTTTCCATGTAGCTGTCTGAATATATGGCAGGCCTCACAGTCCCCGGTCTTGTGCTCTGGTCCCAGGCAGTGGGAATGGCCGTTCTTGTGAGGGAGCTGAGTGCAGCAGGAATCACACTTGTTCTTATGCGACTCGGAAGGCATCGGAGAAGACATGCATGAAAAAAGTAATACTTCTCAAAGATTTACAGAAAGAAATAAAAGCGATGAAATACTCATCTGAAAATGGCGGTCAACTGAAGCAGCATTCTCTGCAAGGTCCGACGTGCGCAGGTTGACAGTGGGAAAGAACAGGAGGGCAGGCGTGGGGACCACCCACTATACAGTGTCACGCTGAGTCCATCACGTGACACGGGGTGGGCAGTCCCCCGCAAGACACTGCTAACTAAAGATTTCTGTGTCATTCTAGTGCCTGATAGCTCTAGTCCTAATGGTTAGTACCTACAGCAATAGCCCTCTCTAAGTAAGATCAGGAGTTACCATTAAAAAACTTCACTCCCATCTCCCCCTTCCCTCAAGCACTTACAACTTACATTTTCATCTTGATCATCATCACTATCGTCATCACTCACAACTGGTTTGGGTTTCCCACGGCTTTGTCGTTTCTTGCCTTTCCCTTTGTCACGGTTTTTTTCATCCTTCTTGCCAAGCTTAATTTTCACTTTCACAGATTTTGCTGTAAAATTGGAAAACCATGTTTCAAAAAGAATCACTGACTCTTCTACTTTTTTAAAGAAAATTTACTGTACTTACTATTACTGAAAATCTTCTATTATAGTGAAAGATCACTGTACTGTATATTCTCCATACAGTACAACTCATGCATCCAAGTCAGAAGCACTAGGACCCAGCAGAATAAATCTTCTGGCCAGGATGCCTGCATGCACTGCATGGTGATGCATGCCTGCCAAAGGAGAAATTCCTTCATTCTCACTGTAAATGAAAATTACACACCCACCATAATTCCTGATCTTCCTGGACAAGTCTTCACCATTTATTCATACTGCTGGGTTTCAAACTGGAGGTGCTAGGACCCTGTGGGAGCCAAAAATTTTCAAGAGGACTGGCGCCGAAGTAGGTTCACACATGTTTGGCACTGCGAGACTGGCTCACGCCATATAGGCGTCGACCCTCCAACTGCTTCAGTACCTTTTTTACTGAGAAGGTGCAGCGTAATCTAAGTATGCAATACCTAATCTAACAAGGATATAAGATAGCCCTTCTGACCCATATAAGAAGGGTCAATTGGGAAAAGGAAAATTACGTACCTACCGTAATTCTTGATCTTCTTGGACGAGTCTCCACCACTCATTCACACTAGTGGGATTAGCGCCTGAGGCACTAAGACCCATCGGGAGCAAACTTTTTGCTGGAGGGTCGGGCGAGAGACGGCCATGAAGCAGCGGCTCGAGCGGTAATGACTATCTCCGGCGACGACTTCCAACTGCCTCAGTACCTTTTTACCAAGGAGGTGCAGCAGAACTAACGTGAAAGAGTAAACCCACATTAAAAACGGACATAAGATAGTCCGTATGACCCGTGTAAGAAGGGTCAGCAAAGAAGTCCTCACGGCCTAAAGATTTGAGGGAGTGAAGACCAATACAGCGTGAGCTCGGGGATGGAGGGAGGGACAGGAATGAGTGGTGGAGACTGGCCCAAGAAGATCAAGAATTACGGAGGTAATGCACTTTCATATCTTCCTGACATAAGTCTCCACCACTCATTCACACTCAGTGGAGAGTACCGTTGATAATCCCTAAAAGGGCGGCAGGAGAGCCAGAGCTCACGCGTCAAAGATAGAAGCTCATTAAGGATAGTTCTGCCGAATGCGGAATGTCGCCTAGCATGAACATCCAGTGCATAGTGCTTAACGGCTGTATGCACTGAGCTCCAGGTGGCGGCGCTAGTACATATCTGCAACTGGAACATTGCGACTTCCCGCTAGGATGTCACACCGCCTTAGTCAGAGTGAGCGACACTCACTCCTCTCTTCACTTAACTTGAGCCATGGAATAGCAATGACGAAGGCATGCCACTAACCATGAAGAGATGCATCTAATAGCTACAGGTTGACCCAGCCGGTGTCGTTGAAAGAAACGAACAGTTGCTGAGTCTTATGAACATCCTGGTTCTATCTAAATAGAACCGCAAGGCTCTCTTAATATCCAAGGAATGAAGAGCCTGCTCCCTTCATTTTGGAAATTAGCGAAGAAGCGGGAAGTACCAGAGGTTGGTTTAGATGGAATTCTGACACAACCTTGGGAAGAAATTTAGGATGAGCACGGAGAACTACCTTGTCTTTATGGAATACAGTATAAGGAGGGTCCGAATCAGGGCATGTATCTCAGAGACCCCATGGCTGAGGTAATGGCCACCAGGAAGGCAGTCTTCCAGGTAAGAAATTTTAGCTCACAGGTAGCTAAGGGTTCGAAGGCTTCCGAGTGAGCATGTCCAGCACCAGGTTAATGTCCCAGGCTGCAACTGGACGCTAACAGGGGTCTGGTATGGAGAATCCTTAAGAAATCTCTCTTCACCATAGGTAACTGAGCCAGAGCTAAGGAAGAAACCGGCTCATGGAACGCTGAGATGGCACTAAGTGAACTTAACTGTGGAGTACTGAAGACCTAAGTTTGACAGGTCCAAAAGATACTCCAGAACCTTGCCAGGAGGACAGGAAAAGGGATTCCAAGAGGATTTTGCACACTAGAGAAAAACGCTTCCATTTGGAAGCGTGACGTTTTGGGTGGCTGGCTTCCGAGCAGCCAGAAGGATGTCTGAGACTCTACGAGACGTTGAACCGATTCACTTCTATCTCTTCAGGAGCCAAGCATGAAGGTGAAGTGATTTCAGGTTGGGATGGACCAACTAACCCTGAGTCAAAAGACTGATTTGCAAAGGAAGTGGTCTCGAGAGGCTGCCAACATACTGTTGGAGTAGAGGAAACATAGTTGCTGAGGCCAGGAAGGAGCAATGAGAATCATCTGGGTCCCCTGAGACCAACTTGAGGAGTACTCTGGATTAGAGGAAGTGGTGGAAAGGCGAAAGAAAGCGCTTGTCCACCGCAGCCTGAACGATCCTGACAGAAAATGCCAGGCCCTGGATTTCTGGAGCAGAAGAGAGGCAGTTTTATGCTGAGGGATGCAAAAGGTCCAGGTCTGGAGTCCCCACTCTTTGAACAGGGACCAAGCTATGGCTGGATCGAGAGACCACTGTGAGGGTCTGCCTCTGCTCTGCTGAGGTGATCTGCTAGGTCATTTTGTATACCTGGCAGATAAACCGCTTGAATCAGAGACTTGTGCCCAAGCACCACTCCCACACCCTCATTGCTTCCTGCAAAGGGGATAAGAATGAGCACCGCTTGCTTGTTGATGTAATACATCACTGCTTTGTTGTCCGCTTGAAGGAGAATGTTCTTGTGACAAAGGACATCCTTCAGAGCTCGGATTGCATAGAGGACCGCCTCATCTCCAGGACATTTATGTGGAGATGAGTTTCAACTGAGTCCATACACCTTGAGTGTGGAGGAGAGACAGTGAGCTCCCATCCCATTAGCGATGCCTATGGTGATGGAGATCTGATGATCCGGGGAGCAAAGGGAATCCTTCCAGGAGATTGTTTCTTGAGACCACCAGGTGAGAGACCTTCAAGGGGCCGCCACCTTGATGGGATAAGACTGGGGTGAGAGGTCGGGGACCACTGAGTGGAGAGCATCCATTGGGTGGTTCTCATTGCAGTCGGGCCAGACAGTGAAGACCGAGGACGCCATGAGACCCAACATGCGCTGCATCGAGAGAGCTGTAAACCGATTGGTTCTCCCTGATGTAACGGGCATTCAAGGATGTCGAGTCTTCTGTCCTCTGAAGGAAAGCCTCGCTGAAGAGGTGTCTAGAAGCGCCCTATGAAAAGGAGCCTCTGGGAGGGTTGCAGTTGAGATTTTTTCAAATTCAGCAGAACTCCCATGGACGTGAGAAGACGAGAAGTCGTTTGCACTGCTTCCAAAGTCCCTTGGACGGAAGGGCTTGCTAGAAGCCAATCGTCCAGGTAGGGAAACACTGGAGTCCGACTTTCCTGAGATGCGCCTGTGAGAACTGCACAACACTTTGTAAAACTTCACAAGCCGAGGATAGCCCAAAGGGCAGGACTTGAACTGATAATGCTGACCCAAAGCTACAAACCTGAGGAACTTATGTGGGTCGGGTGGACGGGATATGCTGGTAAGCATCCTGCATATCCAGTGAGGCCAGCCAGTCGTGTTGATGCAGCAAGGGTAACAGGGTACCTAGGAAATCATCTTGAATTTCTCCCTGGTGAGGAATTTGTTTAACTTTCTGAGGTCTAGAATGGGGCGATCCCCCAGATTCTTTGGAACCAGAAAGTAATGGGAGTAGAACCCTGTGTTTCGTCAGATGCGGGGCACCAGTTCTATTGCTCTGTTGTTCAGAAGGCCCTGGATCTCCGCGTGAGGAGGTTCTGATTGAGAGGCCGACAACCTGGGTTGTCGCCTGGGAGGACAATTCAGGGGGTTTCCAAGAAATTGAGAGAATAACCCTCGCGAATTATCCAAGGACCCATTTGTCCGGGTTATGGACTTCCACTGGTTGTAGAAGTACATCAGACGACCTCCCACTGAGGAGAAAGTTCCACCGGCAGAGTGGATGGAACTTGGGCCAACGACTATAAGGTAGCGCTGGGAGCTTTAGGCCCCGCGCTTCTGGCGCCTCTCTTGAGGTTGGGCAGGTTGGCTTTATGGAAGCTTCCCTGCCTCTGCCTCAAAGGACTGACGACTATGAAACTGACGCCTGTTCACATGCCCCGAGAGGGGCAGGCGGAGGTCTGGCAACTTAATGGCCGATCTAGTCTCTGAGTGGCCTCTAAGGCTTGCTCCACCTGAGGGCCAAAAAAAGGAGCCATCAAAGGCAGCGCCATCACCTGCTGCTGAGCATCATTCGTGAAGCCAGAAGTACGAGCCAGGAATGGCGCTAGTACAAATCCCACGGCTGCTGAGCGAGAAGCAGTGTCGAAGCGCCCATGGCGTGCTTTGACCTGTTGGTTATTGGACCCAATACTTAATAACGGTCAGAAGAAGCTCTGACTTGGAATCCGAATCTGGAAGAGCTTCAACCATTCTTTTCATAGAGTGCCACAGGATATACTCATACTGAGAAAAATAGCCTTGATAACTGGCAATACACATACTTAGAGTGGAGGCAGCAAAGACTCTTTACCTAATGTATCAATCTTACGAGACTCTTGTTAATAGGTCGAGCTGTAGTAGTTTGAGGAAGAACGACCTTGTCATTCTCTGCCAGGACTACAATAGGATCCGCAAAGGCTTGGGATGCCAAAATGGGACGATCCTTGGGAGCTGAATACTTTATCAATGGATTTAGCCACTGAGGAATAAGAGCAGGATTATTCCATACCATTTGAGACAGCTGCCTCAAGGAAGGCTGGATCGAGGAGTCAAATCCATAGGGATCTCCGAGCATGAAGATACTGGAGTCTTAATATCTTCCCAGGATCGATGTCTGTAGTCTGGAGAGAAAGAGTGGATCCCAGGTTCTTCAACAGAGACTTAAAGGACAGGTCCTCACCACAGGCTCTGTAGCAAAGAAAGATCCTGTTTCCTCCACTTCATCACCCAACCAAGGTCTGGGTCAGGCTCAACATCATCTCCTGATGGTCCAGAAAGGACTGTTTGGACAGGAAAGGAGGAAAATTAGAGAGGAGGAAATAGCAGAAAACAAGGGAGTCCCTTAGGGCTGCCGGCACCGAGACAGCAAAACGGGCTGAAGACGGCATCGGTGAGGCGCGACGGGCGCCGAGGAGGCACGCGCCTTCGGGCGGCGCCATCGGACGGCACGCGCACGGCGCGGCCGACGACATCACGCACGTACGCCGCCAACAGCACCGCCTATCCAACGGCACCACCGTGGCGCCCAAGACCCACGGGCGCTGACGGCGCCAAGCAAGACCTAGCAGACCGAAACGCGTCAAGGCCAACAGACCCGTCAAGGCGCCGGAAAAGCCCCAGGAACCTGGAAAGCTAGAGAAGGAAAACCAGGAGATAAGGGCATCGGTGAGGCCCCGCGCCGCAGCCATGTGAGGGGGGAACACTCTGCACGGAGTCGCTGGCACCAAGAAGGCGCCACGCGACTAGGAAGGTCCAACCGCCCTACCTGATCGCCGGAGGGGCCCGAGGGCTCCGAGGCAACCGAGCCAGGCAGAAGAACCAACCTCCGAGCCCATTGCTCCATAAGAGCGGCCCACTGATGAAACTGCTCATCTGGAGTCCTACCTATAGGCGGGGAGGGACTCCGATGTCGAGGACGACGACACGGATGTTACGCATCTCAAGAAGGAGACCCCAAGAACCAGCAACGATAACAGAGCGCCGACGCAGACATACCATAGAGGGCGACCCGAGTGATGCCTTCTTTTGACCTGTGGGTCAAGAAGAGTCGAGGCCGAACGGTGCCGAGAATGCGACCGCTTATTTTATGCCGCGGGGACCGCCCATCCCCCGGCATCGGACTGACCGCTGTCGGAACCCGCTGAGGAGAAGGAGGCTGACCGACCCAGCCCGGCTGACTGAACAGTTTCACACGAAGTCTCCCTACCGTCACCTGACCTGCTCATGGTCGACCGCCAGTAGGCCGAGACTTCTTCAAGTAAAATTAATATTAGAAAAATTTAACGAAAATAGAATAAAATTGCTTATACTACTTATCGAGATAAAGTTACAAAAACAAACTGAAAACTATGCGCTAGTTTGAAGTTTGACTCGACAGGCGAGCCGACGCCATCACTGAAGCGCACTCGACGCAGGGAAAAAGGAACTGAGGCGGTTGAGGGTCGCCGCAGATGGTCATTACCGCCGAAGCCGCTGCTTTGTCCTCGCGCGCCGCCTCGCTACCACCCTCCAGCAAAAAGTTTGTTCTCGATGGGTCTTAGTGTCCCGGCGCTAATCCCACTAGTGTGAATGAGTGGTGGAGACTTGTGTCCAGGAAGATCACTGTCTTCACAGCCCAAACCAAAACAAGGAGGTGAAGAATAAAACAGATTGAGATTGTGGATGGTGGGATGATGAATAAATAGTGAAGACTTGTCCAAGAAGATCAAGAATTACGTGAGTACGTAATTTTCATATCTTCCTGACTTAAGTCTTACCATTTATTCATACTGCTGGGGTAGAGTACAAAGCTGAGACAAGACTCTCCCGAGCAAGGAGGTAAGAGATTGAGTTCACTCAGGACAAAAGTTCATTAAGGAGTGTCCTGCTGAAAGAGGCATGCTGTCTGGCATGGATATCAAGGGCATAATGCTTGACAAATGTGTCCACTGTGCTCCAAGTGGCTGCTCTGCAGATTTCAACAACTGGGACAGAGTGGATTTCCAAGGTAGTAGCTACCACTCTGGTAGAGTGGGCATGATCATGGCCTTCCAATTTGACCTGCGCCATAGAGTAGCAGTGGTAAAAGGCAAGCACTATCCAAGTGGAAATACACTTAATGGTTACTGGTTGGCCCAGTCAGGCAGCAGTAAAGGAGACAAACAGCTGCTCGGATTGACATATGTCCTTAGTTCTATCAATGTAGAATCAAAGGGCTCTTTTAACATCCGGGGAGTGAAGGGTGCACTCCCCTTCATTCTGAAAGTTGGGGAAGTAAGTGGGCAATGCCAAAGGCTGGTTCAACTGGAACTCTTGCGCCACTCTGGGTAGAAACTTGGGGTGTGTATGGAGAACCACCTTGTTTTTGTGGAAGATGGTCTATGGAGGGTCCGTGATCAAAGCATGTAGCTCCGAGACCCCAGAGCAGAAGTGATGGTCACTAGAAAAGCTATTTTCCAGGTCAAGAACTTGAGATCACACACAGCCAGAGACTCAAAGGGTTTATCAGTGAGCATGTCTAGCATGAGGTTAATATCTCAGTGGCAACTGTCTTCCTGACAGGGGCCTTCAGAAACCTCTTGGAAAGAGGCAGTTGGGCAGAGTCATGTTCTTGACTGGCTCAGGACAGGTCAGAATAAGACCCTGACCCATTTGTTATGCAGAAAGAGTTTAAATGCAAGGATCAGTTCTATCCTCTCCTTTTCTGTATCTTCTGTTTGGTTGGGCAACCAAATTTTCTTGTGAGACCTAGGAACTGATTATCTCGACAATTTCACAGTTCTCCGCCTCTGCTAACTCTCTGTTTTCCCTAGCATATCTGCAGGTGTAAAAATATGTGAGTCTTTATGTGGAAATGTCACTGATACTGGGATCCCTTTATTTAAAACTGTATATAGCTATACTGTTGAAATGGTTGCCAAAAGCTATTTGGAACTCAAGAGGTTAACCTGAGATGCAGTCTTTAAACCTTTTGCAGAGCTGTAAACAAACGGTCAGTTCTGTGTCGCTATGTTTTGTTTCTTGCACCTGCAAGGAAACTGACAAGCACATTCTGTGAGAAGCAGAGAATCTCTTAACGAGATTCCCAGGCAAAGACTTATAAAAAGAACAGCAATGCTTTTGCTGGAGAGACAAGGAGAATGAGAGACTGGGAGCCTCAAACTTGGAATTAAGAGATGCCCTCAGAAGGACTGTTTTCTCTGTTTGTACTGCCTTTGTAAATAATTATACTGAATAATTTTTATTTTTTACGTTGCTGTTATTGAGAGAGAAAAATGCTATTTGCGAATTTTGAAACTGCTCCTGGTTTTCCTATGCTTCCTGACCTATGCCTCGACGATGCTCACGATGGACAGAAACAGCACAGAGGTGGATCTTTACAGAGGAGTATTGCAGCCCAGTGACTGAAAGGTCTAGTAAGTACTCCAAAACCTTGTCTGGCGGACATCTGAAAGGATTCATATGGATCTTGGCACACCACTCCAAGAAGCGATTCCAGTTGACTGTGTAAGTTTTCCTAGTGGAAGGTTTATGTGCAGCCAGGAGGATCTCTTGAGACTCTGAGAAACTTTGATCCTGCTAACCTCTACCTCTTCAGGAGCCAGGCATGAAGATGACAGGAGCACAGGCTGGGATGAACCAGGGATCCCTGTGTCAGCAGGTCAGTCCATAGGGGTAGAGGCTTCAGAGGGAGCACAGACAACTGATTGATCAATGGAAACCAAATCTGCCATGGCCGATTTGTCAACCGCAGCCTGAATACATCCTGACGAAAAAAAAACACAAAAAAAACAGGTCCTGGATTTCTGGAGCAGAATTGAGGCAGTTTTGCATTGAGTGGGGACACAAAAACGTCCAGCTCTGGGGTTCCTCACTCGTCGAAGAGCGACTCAATGACGTTTGGAGTTAGTGACCATTCATGCCTCTGTCATGCTGACCTGGTCCGCCAGGTCGTTCTGATCTCCTGGCAGATAAACTGTATGAATCAGAGCATTCTGCACCAGACACCGTTCCCATACTCTCACTGCTTCCCTGCAAAGCGGGTATGAGTGTGTCCCACTTTGTTTGTTGATGTAATACATCACTGACTTATTGTCTGTCTGCAGAAGGATTACTTTTGATGGACTAAGTCTACTAAGGCTCAAGCATATAAATAGGGCGGTGGCAATTCTCCAAAAGGCCATATTTTGACCCACCTACACACCACATCGCACATCATTTGAAAGCTTATTTTATGTAATGCTTATGAGGTATGAAGTAGAGCTGTCAAGTGGAGCCATAAGTTTCCAGGAGAGGTTAAACAGTGGTACCTAAAATGAGAAAGTGTCATTTTTGCACAGTTCCAGAAACACTGCAACATGACGATGGCTCCACAGTTTTTACTGTTTAAGTTAATTTCAACACCTTAATGTGGTGTTTATTGGTCAAAGCTACCAAATGACAATGTACTAAAAGATTTGTATTAAGTCATTAATCTTATGCTGGGCAGGGCATATTGGTGAATAGACCTACGAGGTGTATACCCTACTGGATTTGATCTCCTTTTGAATGGCTGATCATGACTGTTTGATGGACTTTAATTCTCCTAGCAATCTGTTTTATATTGTTAATCTGTACATCATTAACTGGGTGAGCGTACTCATCACTGTTTGTTTTATGGTATGTTGTGTCAACACATAACACTCCATAAATAAAAATAAAAAAATGAAATATTTGTATTGGTTTTGCATTTTTTTTTTCCAGAAATCATGAAGCAGGATTAGCATGTGGCACAAATGGCAAACATCAACATTTTGCGATATACTAAAATGAAACGTTTTCACATAGCAGATTCTTAATTGTCAAAGTGTCTGAAGTGATTATAATAGTTTTTTATATTTTCAATTGAAATTTGATGCCCAGATCAGTCTCACACTGAAAGTTGTGCACCAGTAGCAGTAGATTGTGTACCCATAGTTTGTACTGCATCGTGGGTAGATATAAATGTATGTGAAATGAAAATTACGTACCTACCATAATTCTTGATCTTCTCTTGTATCTTCACCATTCATTACTGCTGGGTGTAAGCTGGAGGCACACACCCGCACGGGAGCTTGTGGGGCGCGTGAATCATGGCGCTGCCCCACAAGGTCCGGGCTTTATTGCCTGGCTTGATGAGGTTTATTTATTTATTTATTTTGTTTTTGTTGACTGGTAAGGTACGCTAGCCATAGCAATGACGATTTTCAGGCACGACCCGGGAGTTTACAGAGACAAAAACATTCGATTAGCAGAGGCAGAAACAATACTATACAGTAAATGCTTAGACAATAATAATACAGTGTAGGCAGGAAAAAACATTAAGTACAAATTGAATCTACAATAATGTATAACATAAAATGATAAGAGAGCAAATACAATAAATAAAACCATTTGGCAGCAATTCAGGAAGCAGGTTGGCAGTCAGGCGCCACAGACTCCTCCTCCACCCCAGTTCTGTTCTGCTGGAGAGGATGAAACAAAAGGGAGCTAGAGAAACCAAAGAGGAGGCAAGGGAGCCATGGATAGGAAAGAAAAATTACTCACCATAGTAATGTTGTTTCTTCTAATGGAGTCTGGCTGTATTCTGACCTAATGCAGTTAGCCCCAGTACTTGAACTGCCCTGGAGAGGAAAGAATTAACTTCATGCAGAAGCATAGAATGTTGAGCTTCAGAGTCGGTTTTCAAACTCCTGTCTGTGGTACTTCCCAGTGTAACTGTCAGATTCTTACGAGCAAACTAACTAAGTACAACAGTATGGAAATTGTTTAAACATATAGCCAAAGGGCAAAATATTTCTGGGTCCAAAAGACTCAAGTCGAGAACCCAAGAAGGAAAGGTAGTGACTAATTTCAGTATAAACACAAGAAATCAACAATAAATGGAAATTACGTACTTACTGTAATTACTGATCTTCTTGGACAGTCTGCATCACTCATTCACACTAGTGGGATAGCACCGCGCGCTAGGACCAAGCGGAGCCTAAAATTTTCTGAAGGGTCGGCCTGAGACAAGACCACGATGTGCAGCACCTCGAGACTAGTTTGCGCCTGTGTTGGCTATCTCGTGTCAACCTCCAATCACCTCAGTACCTTTTCGACCGAGGAGGTGCAGCATAACTAATGAGAATAATTCATCCTGAGTTTCTGGGCCTGAGAGGGCCCAGATGGCCTTTGCAAGAAAGGTCAAAGAACAATGTCATCACAGTCTGAACCATAGGACCAAGAAGACCAGGAAAGAAAATGAGTGAACCCATGGGCTGGTAGGGCGTAGGAATGAGTGATGGAGACCGTCCCGAGAAGATCAATAATTACAGTAAGTACATACTCCGTATCTTCCTGACCAAGTCTCCATCACTCATTCACACTAGTGGGAGAGTACTGTTAAAACCAACAACCCTGAGTAGGTGGTAGGAGATAGGTTCATCAGAAAGGACGGCCGAGGACTGTCCTACTAACAAAAAGAGCTGTCTTGTAAAGAGCATCTAGAACATAGTGCTTACAAGATAATGCCGAGTTGTAACTCATCACTTTGCAGACGACTGCAATGGGCACAAAATGAAAGTCTGCCAGGAAGCCGCAACCTTTCTAGGAAAAGAGGTAAGAACCTGGCCTCACAATTTGGTCTAGGACCAAAAGTAATAATGTCAAAGACATGTACTAATGTAACGTAAAGGGACCTCAGGAACTGAGTTAAAGTCTACTGGTTCAGGGTAGACTGGAAAGTGCAGATGAAAACCCCCACTATCAAGTATGGCTGACCTGTGAACAACAGGTCCTGAAGCACTTGAACCCCTACTTGGTGAGCAAAGGGGGTCCAGGTGGAGTTAGCCCATCAAGGAGAATAGTCTCCACTTAGTCACTGGAACCCTCCTGATGGAAGGCCAAGCACAACTCAGAAGCCTCTTGAGGTGGTCTAGCAGAACCAGATCCTACCCACTGCATATTCCAAAAAGGAACCATCCTGCCCCTGTATGTACAACTGTAGTAACAGTCTCTGAACTCAGGGAAGAAAGGAAAAATGTACAGGAGGACATGTCCACTGTGGAAAAAAACAGTCAGACAGAAAAAAAAGGGGCTGGATTTCTAAGGCAAATAGAGGCAAATATGCGTCTAATAGGGGCACAGCAGGACCAATTTAGGGCTAACCCATTCGTCGAAAGTGACTGGAAGTGGCAATGACTCTACGCGGTGAGACACTACTCACTCTGGCCTCCCTGAAGGGAGTAGGAAAGGATTCTAGTATGTTTACTGAAAAACAAACATCACAACTCCATCACGCACTTGGAGAGAACAGCTTCATGAGCGACTGGCATTGAACCAGCGCACCGGAACCGAAGGTGTGAATATTTGAGAAGCTACCTCAGAAAAATGACCTACTTGACCTTCGGTCAAGAAGGAGTATATCGCCTGTTAAGTTAAAGCAAGCAAGGAAGTAGGAAACTGAGTTCCGACTTGGTTGAGAGTTGCTTCTATTGCTGCGAGGCTCTGCTCAAAAGAAGAAAGCTTGATAAAAAGAAAGGGTAATTAACACACTGGGCAGTCGCCTAGGTCTAAGAAATGTCTCTGAATGAGAGAAATCTCTCTTGGAGAAAGAGATGACCCATACCATCGCTGGATCGGACTCCCCCCTAGGGGAAGGAGGAGTTAGGTACTCTTTACCATACTCTGGAGACGAGCGCCTCAGGGGCTGAGGTGGAACCTGACCAGATCCAAAAAGGGGGGTATCGGGTAATTTCGGCTAGGCCCTGTGCTGTGATAAAAAATTTTTTTAATAGTCCGAGCCTAACAAGGCTTTCAGGCTGCTATTTCAAGGATTGTCTTGATACAAATGACGAAGATGTTCTCCATCTGAGTGCAGAAGGAGCCTGAGCGCCCATACTGAAATCATGACCGACTAATAATCACAGCTGAGAGATGCTAACCACTCAGGCCAAGGAGCCACCGAAGGCAATATCACAGCAATATATACCCTATCAAAGGGGCGGAAGAGCCTGAGCTGTCCTCACCATTAAATTAGAATGTTCCACAGAGTGTAATTATCTTGACGACTGAAAAGTCTAGATGCAGAAGCGTATGGTCCATGGACACAGTTTGAAATACTATAGTGGACCCCATTACTGAGGAACTACTGAAAAATCTTCCATCATGGACTCTGATGATAGAGAGGACGCGTCCTTCAGTATATAGAATGAGTTGTCCGCTGTATTATTGACCAGAAGGGCAGGAAAGACCCATCTAGATGTATTCTACCCAGAAGGACCTCTAAGGGAGGTCTAGGTCAGAGCCACTAGAGACTCCGCCATCAGGAAGGATGTTGAGGAGCTTGGTACCATGTAGGGAGCCGAGAAAGTGCTTAGTGGAATGAGAGATTCCGCATGCAGAGCAGTACAGCAGAGTTCCATCAGCAGAAAACCGCTGGATGACACAAGATCCCACATGGAATGCCACTCACTAAAATATGCGGAAAAATAATCCACAGAACAGGACTTCATTCTGTGGAAAACATCCTGCCACAAGTTCTGTGGAAAAGAAGTCCGAAAAGGAAAAATGTGTCACTAGTTCTGCCAGACAGCACCCACTAGCACCCCTGTGGCACCAGCATCACTTGTGGCACAGGAGGGCACCAAGCAGTGCCTATGCCAACCTGGTAAACCCAGGGCACCTGCATGCACCCTTGGCACCCATGCAACAATGGCCCCGAGGGCACCCCCGACAACCATGGTACCCAAGACACCCATGGCAAGAATGGCACCTGAGGGCACCAGTGGCACCCATGGTGCCACCTGCGGCACCCATGGGTGCCCCGGTGCCACCCATAGCGTCCGTGGTGCTTGGCGCCACCTAGACACCCGCGGCACCACTGGTGGCGCCGAAAACCAACAGCAGCAACATTAGCACCCACTGTGCTGCACAGAGCGATGGCGCTGACCCACGGCGCCAATGGCGCCAACCCACGGTGCTGACTAAGGCATGGCGCCGACCAAGGCACCGAGCCACGCGCTGAAGGAAAGTGCCAATGGAGATCCTGAAAGAAGGGAGAAGGAAAGGTGGTGCCCTGCAGGCCCCTGCATTGGAAAAAGGCGAGGAGGTAGGCATGAGGGTCACACATGGCAAAGGCACTAAGAGGGCACCTCGCCTATTGTGATTCAATCGACCCAGCTCCGTCCAATGGCTCCAAGGCTCGGAGGCCCCAATCAGGAACAGAGCCAGGAGAACTGGAAAAGTCAAACCCCTGCTCCACAGGAGTGGCTAGAGGTGAAACTGCCCACCGGAGCTCCAACGAGACAGAGATGGAGTTTGGAGTTGAGAATGCAGCCATTAGGTGCGGGGCCAAGGGAACACACCAAAGTTGGTTCAGGCCCATCATCCTCCCAACGAACAATCCTCACATGCAGACGTACTCACTGGTAACTCGAAGCAGCACCGATTCTTCCTCCCCAACGAGGGAAGAAGAGCTCAAGGTTATGGAGCCGGATCCCCGGAACTGCTAGATTTGTGCTGTGGACTGTCCCCCAGCTCAGGCCTGTCTATAGTCGGACTCTTCGCACTAAGGGCGGCGGACTGGACACAGCCCTCTGCCATAAAAACTTTCAAACGAAGTCCTCCTACCGTCACCACCGCTACTGCCTAAGGACGACTCCGTTGATGGCGGGAAAGAATATCTTTTTCTTCTTCTTCTTCATAATCTTTTTTCTTGTTCGTAAAATAAGAAAGTACTACTTAAAATATTAAATGCTAAAAGCTGCTGTCGTATGGACGAAAACTTAAGACTCCGGCAGACGAGCGACGTCGACATCCAAGTGCACCTGACAGCGGGAGAAAAGGAACTGAGGAGGTTGGAGGGTCGACGCCGAGATAGCTTACACAGGCGCGAGCTAGTCTCGCGATGCTGAGCATGCGTGGTCCTGTCTCGGCGCCAACTCTTCTGAAAATTTTAGGCTCCCGCTTGATCCTAGTGCTCCAGCGCTATCCCACTAGTGTAAATGAGTGATGGAGACTTAGCCCAGGAAGATCAGCTACCCCACCCAGGAGGGAGGGTACATGGTACACCCCTGAGGTGCAACACTGTACCTGCCAGCCCACTTCCCAAAAACTAGGTTCTGAGAAGGGAGGCGGGGAGGTCAGAATACTGCAAGACTCCATTAGAAGAAACAACATTACTATGGTGAGTAATTTTTCTTCAAACAACATGAAGTCTTGCTGTATTCTGACATAATGCAGACTACCAAGCAGTTCCCTATGGAGGAGGGAATGCAGAACCTACTTCATGAACAAGCTCTGCAGTACTGCTGTGCCAAACCTAGCAGCACTCCTAGCTTGGATGTCAAGGGAGTAATGCTTGGTTAATGTATGTACTGTTTTCCAGGTGGCTGCTTTACAGATCTCTAACAAGGGTATATCTCTGGCCGCAGCTAGAGAAGCAGCTGTACCCCTAGTCGAGTGAGCCTCGGCCCTGAAGGGGGTGTCCTACCCAATTTGTCATAACAGAATTGTATACAAGAAACAATCCACCTCTGAATAGTTCTTTAGTGGCAGGCTTACCTTTCCCCACTTCACCATAAGTGAGAAACAATTGAAGACAGTCATTTCTGTGTGCCTTAGTACGCTCTATGTAGTAACTAAGAGCCCTCTTAGCATCCAAACTGTGTAATCTTCTTTCTCCTGAAGAAGAATGGTCACTGAAAAACACCGTGAGAGATACAGACTGGTTCAGATGAAAATCCGATACCACCTTGGGCAAGAACCTCCTACTGGTTCTTAGGACCACTTTATCCCTATGGAAGGATATGAAGTCATGGTCTATTGACAAGGCCTGTAATTCACTAATCCTCCTGGCCAAGTAATGGCTACTAGGAACACGCTTTCCAGGTGAAGTATTTCAGCTAGCTGAAGCCATGGGTTCAAGGGGGCTGCATGAGCTGTGCAATGCAGACATTAAGATCCCAAGCAGGGTCGGTTCTCTAAATGGAGGGTTTGTATGAACCAGACCCTTGAAGAACTTTTTAAACACATGATGAGAGGCCAGGGAAAACCTTCCTGCTGAAAGGAAAGCAGAAACTGCTGCTAGGTGAACCTTTAGAGTTGCAGGCCTAAGGCCTAGGCCATTGAGGTGAACCACATAATCTAAGGCCGTGGAGATGCCTGCAGAATCAGGGACAATGCCTTTCTGAGAACACAAAATGGTAAACCTCTTCCATTTGGAATCATAAGTCTTCCTAGTAGATGGTTTCCTTGAAACCTTCAGGATATCCATGACTGCCTGAGAAAGATGCAGGTCTGCATATTCCAGCTCATCAAGAGCCAGGCCTTGAGATTGAGAGACTGGAGGTCAGGATACCTGATTATCCTCTGGGAAGAGGACAGCAGATTGCGTTTCTTGGGAAGGGACAGAGGACGAGACACTGTCAGGGACAGGAGCAGAGGGTACCAAGGCTGTCTTGCTCAGTCTGGAGCCACTAGGATCACTGTGCAAGGCTGAGTTCTGATCTTGATCAGGACTCTGAACAGCAGAGGGAATGGAGGGAAGGCATAGAGGAACCTGCCTTCCAACTAAAAACTAGGGCATCCTGGGTACAGTTCCCAGGAGGGAGGTCTGCAACAGAACAGAGTGAGTTGGTGATTGTCCGGGCTGCAAAGAGATCTATCTCTGAGTGCCCATCTGGAGAAGATGATCTGCAGTATGAGGGATTCAGGGACCATCTGGATGTCCCTGGGACATTCTGCTCAGAGCATCTGTCAGTACATTGTCCTTCCCTGAAGGTGAACTGCTACTAGGGAAGTCTGAAGAGAATAGGCCAGAGACAACAACTTCATGGCTTCCATGCACAAGGCCGAGGACCGAGTGCCTCCTTGTTTGTTGATGTACCACATAGTGGTGGTGTTGTCTGTTCTGACTTGGACCACTTTGCCCCTGACTGAATCTGAGAAGTTCTGAAGGGCTAGGAAGACTGCCCTGAGTTCCAGGAGATTGATATGAAGGAGAGACTCCTGTGGAGACCAGACCCCTTGAGCTGTCAGGGCTCCCAGGTGGGCTTCCCAACCTAGGAGGTAGGCATCCGCAGTTAGAACTACTGATGGGACTTGAGGGAGAAATCGAACCCTTTGTCTGAGGCTGTCATGGTCCAGCCACCACTTAAGAGCTTAGACTAGAGTCTGAGTCACTGGAATTAATTTGGTAAGTGAATCCTTCTTTTGAGCCCAGAAGGACCTTAGGTGAAATTGAATGTCCCTCATCTGGAACCTTGCTCCCTGCACCACTGCGGTGGAAGCTGCCATATGACCCAGAAGCTGGAGGAAATGTCTTACTGGGTGGGAGACCTGAGGTTGAAAGGATTAAGAGATCCACCAGGGCCTTCACCCTGCTAGGGAAAGGAAAGCTTTGCATGTACAGTGTCCAACTCTATGCCTATAAAGGTGAGAAGTTGAACTGGTTTGAGGACAGACTTTGGAAGATTGAGAAGAAACCCCAGGGAACTGACCAGATCCTGAGTAGTCTGTAGAGCTGACTTGACCTGTAGAGACGACTGCCCTATGATGAGCCAGTCGTCCAGATATGGGAAGACGGTGATACCCTGTCTTTGGGGTAAACCACCACTACTGCTAGGCACTCTGTGAACACCCTTGGAGCGGATGTTAGGCCGAATGGCATGGCTCTGCATTGGTAATGGCCTGAAGGCAACTCAAACCTGAGGTATTTTCTGTGGCAGCACCTGATATGAATACGGAAGTAGGCATCCTTGAGGTCCAGAGATGCTAGCCAATCTCCTGGCCTTAGAGAGGGAAGGATTATTCCCAGAGTTACCATTTTGAATTTTGGCTTTAAAATGTGTTTGTTCAAATACCTTAAGACTAGGATGGGTCACCACTCCCGTTTTCTTTGGGGTAAGGAAGTACCTGGAGTACAGTCCTTTTCCCCGGTGTTGAGCAGGAACCTCTTCTACAGCTCTGAGAGCTAGAAGAGAAGAAACCTCTGTCTCTAGGGCAATGGTTTCTAAGGCTGATGCAGGTGGAAAAGACTTGGCCCTTTTTGGAAACTTTTTGAAGCTGAGGGCTAGTCCCTGCTTACTACTTCCAGGACCCACTTGTCTGAGTCACAGACTTCCAGGCCTGGAAGTAGTGCCAGCCTGCCTCCAACTGGAAATGGGAGTCGACCCGGGCTGACACATCAGGGTGTCTGCTTGCTAGGAGCCTTAGACTGAGAGGAGGAGGGAGCCTCCCACTCCTGCCCCTCCCTCGGAAGAACCCCCTCTGTGGAAAGGGAGAGGAGGCCTGGGCTATGTAAAAAGGCCTGTGAAAGGGCCTGCCCCTACCCCTAGACTGCTGCTTGTGCGGAGTGGCTTGCCTTTCCTTGGCCTGTGCATTCCTGTACGTGGTCCTGTATTCATCCATTTTCTTCATGTAAGCCTCTGTTTGCTCCCCAAACAGGGAGGTAGCCACTGCAGGAAAATCCATAGCTTTAGTTTGGGTATCCTGTGAAAGGCTAGTACATCTGAGCCAAGCATGTCTCCTGAGAGACACAGATGTAGCCATGACTCTAGATGCCACATCACTGGAGTCCACAGCAACATGAAATTGCATTTTTGATGCCTCAGTTCCATCAGCAGCCACCTCCTCCAGCTCCTTGGCTAGCTGGGGAGAGGCCTGTTTAGCCAGTTCCAGAACCGTAACCCATCTGGATTTCTGGTCTGTGGCTGTGTAGACCATATAAGTAGCCTGTCTGAGTCCCAAAGAGGATGCCAAATATTGTTTTTGGCCATGGCATCCACTTTCCTGGAGTCCTTATCCGGGGTGAAGCCAAAGGAATGTTAGCTCTGTCACAGGCTGCAGCCTGCACTACCCCAACATGGCTGCTATGACTATAAAGGAACTCCGCAGCTGAGCCTGATAACATAATACCTCCTGTCCATTCTCTTGTCCACAGGAGATATTGAATTAGGAGTTTGTAAAATTTTTTGTCTGTTTCCCCAAGGATTTATGAAGCGGGAAAGACAGCCTTTTGGACTCTGGGATGTCCATCATTTCCACAAAATCAGGCTCTTCCTCCTCGTCTGCAGCTTCAACCAAGGGAAGCTGCAGGGTTTCTGCCACCTTTCTGTAGAACAAAATGTGAAGGGACTCAGAGAGCCTGGGAAGAGAGACACCTGAGGGCCTGTCTGGGGAGATGTCCAGTTCAGTGGGTGCATCCAGACCCCCCTAGTCATCATCATCATCAGGATAGTCTTAGTCTCCTTCCCACCTCATAATAACCATCTGGATCATAATCTGGAGGACAGATCCGATTGAACCAACCACCTAACAGGCGGTACTGGTTTGACGGAACTGGCTCAAGCGACTGATCAATGCTAATCGCTTTGGCTATTTTGTCCACGGTTGGAGAATGCGGTACAGGATCCGAACCAGCAGACTTACGCTTTTGATGGAACCGCCCGGGTCGGCTTTCTTGCCCGAGGAGGTATCACCTAGGTTAGTAGGCACCTCCTCAGGTTCGCCGCGAATCAACCGGCTGGCCATCCGGATCTACGGACTTCTCAGCCTTCCTTTCCTTCAGCCTACTCAGTGTTTTGTCTAGAGTGGATTTAGGAAAGTTTTAACAGGTTTGGCAGTCTGACTTGAGGTGGTCAAACCCCAGACATTAAACACAGATGAGGTGGGGGTCAGCCTTAGCAAAGGCCTCCCCACACTCAGTACAGTGTTGAAACCCAGCGGGACTGGTTTTCTTCTTGGGTTTCTCAGACATGGCCAACCTAACAAATTACGCCTACTGCAGCTTTCAAACCAGGTAATACAATAACCGATCGGTTACAAACCGTGTCATGGGCTTTTTAAAAAAAACAGCAAAAGGTCCGGTTCTTCTGAAACCGATTGGTACCGGAACACCACTCTAATTCCAGAAATAAAATTAAAACAGAATGAAACAAGGTTGATCCAAACTGGACCGACTGAAAGAAACCGAGAAAGAACAATTTCCAACTTTTTCAGAACAATAAAACACAGTCACTACCTAGCTACACACTACCTGGATTATAGACAGAGGCTGGAAACCAAAATAACAAAATATATGGTTTAAACCAACGCTTTTACGAATCCGAGCAGAGGAAATCTCCGGAGCGACTTCACTGTTAGGTGGAGTAAAGAATCTGACGGTTACACTGGGAAGTACCACAGAGGTCTGAAAACCAAACTCAATGTTCAATGCTTCTGCACAGAGTTAACTCTTTCCTCTCTGGGGCAGTTCAAGTGCTAGGGCTAACTGCATTATGTCAGAATACAGCAAGACTTCATGTTGTTGGAAAGGAAAGGATATAAACTGAAACAGGAATAAGGCGACCAGAGGATAGGGGGAAAATAACTTCTCTAACTGGCCTTAGGGCCCTAGCCCCTGAGCGGTGGCACAGGAAAGAAGAGCAAAAGAGAGAAAGAAAGGAAGGAGAAAGATACAGTGTGCGTGAGTTTGTGTATGTATATATGAAATAGATAACCCACTCTTAGGTGTGCGGTCGTGCTCTGATATACGCATGAGGCTGCAGGCCGAGTGCATCAACCACTAAAGGTGTGCGTATTTCAGAGCGCGACAGCACATCCTAGAGTGGGTTATCTATCTTATAAAATGGTAAAATTGTTTTTAGAGGGGTTAAATATGCAGGTGGGCGGTCACGCTCTGATATACGCATGGTCATGTGATGTGTTTTATACAATCAGAACACTGGATTTTCAGGAGGATGTCCTCCTCCACTTTATAAATATACATCGATATATATGGGAGACCTGTGCCATGCTAAGCCGGAAGACCATTAACTTAGTTTCAGCCTCAAAAACCTGAGAAGTATGAAGACAGGAGCAAGGATCCCGTCAACTTCAGGGACCACTGGACCTAGGTCCAGAAATGGAAATTACGTACTGACCACAATTGTTGATCTTCTCTTATATCTTCACGATTCATTACTGCTGGGTGTATGCCGGAGGCGTGCACCCGCTATGGGAGTTTTTTTTTTTTTTTTTGGAGGGAGGAGTCGGCACCAATGCAGCACCATCTAAAGCGACGCACTATGTGGTGTGCGAGGGCAGCTGTTAGGCTGCAGACTCTCCTCCATCCCAGTTCTGTTAGCTGGAAAGGCGAATAAAAGAATAGAAGAATAAGAGCGAGCAAGAGAGCTGAGGGATGGTAAAAGGAAGGAAACAAATTGAAAAGGAATAAGCCAAACGAGGACAGGAAAGAGAGGAATCCCACCCTAAGGGACCACAAGGCCTTCTTCCTTGGGTGGCTCTGAGGGAGGAACAGATAAGGGAAAGGAAGAAAGAGGAAAAGGGAAGAAGAAGAAGAGGAGAGGAGAGGATATTGGGAGGAGGGAAAAATACTATCACAAGTGCTGAGTGGAATTGGCTTGAAGCTTATCAGCTTGGATGTTGAGCAGGGAAGCAAGGATCCCTTCAGACAAAACTGGTTTGGATGGTTCAAATGACCCTCTAGACAGTTTAAAATGAGAGAGGCAGATTTCCCTACACATCCCGCTATCCTATTTCCCATCACTCAAGCTGAGAGCTCACAGAATGCCAAGGCAAACTCTGTTCCAGAGAGGGAGAGCCCCCAACTAGGCAAAAGGAAAAAGACCCCTGTACTACACAGATATGTGCTAGCATGGTTGGGGGGGGGGGGAGCCCTAAGAGAGGGCAAGCTCTTATCAAGATGGACAGAGATAGAGAAGGAGCTCCTTCTGACTCCTTGAGAAGGCAGGCCAAAGGACCAGACCACCAGATCAAAACATTAATTTTCGAATCGGCTAGAACAGATGTAGACTAGCCCGCCTGGCATTACTAGATAAGAAAGGGACACCTGACAAGTACAAAGACTGAGGGTTAGAAGACTGTTTTGAGACCAACCCTGATGTCTGGAGACTAAGATCTGGGTCAAGAAGTTCCCCGAAGGAAACCTTCCAGGAAATCAGAAAGAGTTCCTCAGATGAAAAAGACTAAGTTTCACCCACCCACTTCCTACTTAAATCCTCTACATGTTTTTAGAAAAGAACAGAAGATCCCAAGGAACCAGAGGATGTAGTCCCCCCCCCAGAGGGGAGGGGTAAGGGGAGGAGGAGGTGGGGCGAGCAGGGTGGGGAAGATGCACAAGAAATGAGGCCCATGAGGTGAAGGTGGGAAGGATTCAGTAATGAATGGTGAAGATACAAGAGAAGATCAACAATTACGGTAGGTACATAATTTCCATATCTTCCCTTGTCAATCTTCACCATTCATTACTGCTGGGTGAGTACCAAGCCCCGCCGAAGGGGGCCTGGAATTTGACCCTGAGGGAATACAGCCCTCAACCTCCTACTGGTGGAAAGCAGGAGGGGGAGACCCTAACCAACAGACTGGGGCAGTCTAAGATTGCTGAGGGCGAGGGGGCGTCCCCCTTGGCCGGGAGGACGGAGGATGCACCTGAAGAATCCTCCTCACGCTCCGGGAAAACGGACAAGTTCCCCGGAAAGCAGAGGAGGTCACTCTATGCTGGGCAATAGGTGACAGTCTGGACAGACTAAACCATGCTGTCCACCAAATGCAGATCGCCGTCCCTGCCAGTCTGGAAGCCACCTCATTGGCATTGTGACATGCCCTCGCTTGGTGTCTTGCAAGCTCCAGACCCTGAGCAGAGAGAGCAATGGCTTGTCTAGACTTCTCCGTATCAGGCATAGATGCCAGAAGCTGTGCTAGCATCGACCACAGATGCCTGTTGTAGGCAGCGTGGTGTGCCTGATGAGAACCTAGGTACATCAACACACAACTTGAAGAGAAGACTCTTTGTCCCCATTGATCAAATTCAGCAGAATCCAGACCCGGAGGTCTGTCGTGTGCCAGGCACCAAGGCCCGGAAGGAGTATCTAGGAACGTCAGGCCCGAAGGTGGGTGAGGTAGAGAACCTAGAGACTCATGGGGGGGGGCACAATACCATCTCCTGCAGCCTGGTGGGGCTGGAGAAGGGGTGGCTGGAGACTGCCAGGTGCAGACAGACGCCTCCTGGAAGGGGATCGGCAAGGAAGGCACCACAAGGTGGCGAGCGCTGAATTCACTGAGGAATGCACGTGTCTGACGCTCAGTATTGTCCCTGTGGATGTAGGAGATATGAAGTCCAAACCAGCCTCAAAAAGGAACCACTGATTTTCAGTGAAGTCGGCGTTGGAGGAGAGGTGGACAGAAGGTTCCTCTTCCTCAGGAGAGGAAGTCGAGGAGGAAGTGGAGCTCGAATGTTCAGAAGGACAGGCAGAAGACCTGTTCGTCCACGGTCCTGACGTATGAAGGGAAGGCCGCCGCAGTAGCTCTGAAAGTCTCCCAAGTTAACGGCCCCGCAGGACCCACATGGCCCAGGAGAGAGGGGGATGGCTGCAGAGGGATGAGTGAGGGGCACCTATGAGCACATGCCTGGCCTCTGCCAGGGCTGTGAGATCCAAGGAGTGAAGCCACCAAGACTGGGGACCCTGAGATCATACTGGGTTGCGAGGCGGTAATGTGAGAAGGCAAACTCTGGAAGAGCCCAGAAGAGGAATCTCTCCTGTGACGATACTGAGGTTGCGTGTGTCCAGAAAGGCAACCCTCAGTACCGCCACTAGAAGGCGCTCTGGAGACCTCGAGAGAAAGGCAGGGTTCAGCACTACGACTCCTCCCCACACCTCACAGGGCAGTGGGAATGTGCTGCCACTCCTCATTCTGACCTCTCAACCCCTCGGACTCCGAAGCAGCCCTCTTCCTCGATACCAGTGTAGGAGATCCCTGCTGCGTGCACCCCCTGAGGGAGGCCATAGAAGCAGGGCTCTCCACCCCCTCCCAAACAGCCTCAGCAGCACCAGAGATGGCAGTTGCCTGAGCCCCTCTCGAGGAAGCATCCTTCATGAATCCCAGGAGGATCGACTATAGAAAGTCCCAGGCCACCCCAGCCATGGGACCCTTAAGACGAACCTGCTCCTGGGACTCAGGGAGAGGAATACTGACCACCTGACACTGCCTACAGAGAGTTCTGAATCTGAAGACTGGGCTGCCAGTCTGCACCACTGAGTCATCCTCCCCAAGAGAAGTCGAGCAGAGTGACTCCAGAGAGGCAACCCCAGAAATTTCTCCTGCAATGACACCGGGACAGTACCACGTGAGGCTATGAAGGCGCCCAATGGCGCTGCTCGATCCCCCGCCCCACCCAAGTCCCAAGCGGCACCGCCCGAGTCCCTGGCGCTGAAACCCGAGATGATGCCGACCGAGTCCTGGCACCGCGGATGGTGCCAGCACCAAATGCGCATCGCTAGGCAGCATCGAGGGTCCACCAGTGCTGGGTCCAACAACCGGAGGCCATGACATTTGGGGAGCCTGCACCTCTGAGGAGGTGGACTGCCAGACAGCGCCAACAACTGACTCCCAGGAGGATCGTACCATTCTCCAAGCCAAAGAAGAAACCACCTCCTCGGCAAAGATGGAAGTGGAGGAGGTTCCTCCTCGCAGGGCCATATAGGCCCGGGAGGGGACCCGGAGGAAGGGTCAAGAGATCTGGCCTGGGATGCTCGGCATGCGCCGTCTCAAAAGTCGTGGAGCCCTGCCGACTTTAAACGAGCGGATTTCCAAAATGCGTGGTCCATGGAAAACAGTCGCCGCAGTGGTCCATATCATGCTGGGTCACAGACACCAAGACAAACATCATGCCAGTCCGAGATGGAAAACGCCAGCAGCAAGAGCACCGACGCATACGGGCACGGCTTGCCTTGGATTTAAGTTTGGCCCCCGAATCAGACATGATGCTAAATTAAATAATAAACAGAAAAGCTCCAGGCACCATTGAAATACAAGAAAGGAAAATTACGTACCTACCGTAATTCTTGATCTTCTTGGACGAGTCTCCACCACTCATTCACACTAGTGGGATTAGCGCCGGAGGCACTAAGACCCATCGGGAGCAAACTTTTTGCTGGAGGGTCGGCGAGAGACGGGCCATGGAGACACGGCGCCATGAGCAGCGGCCTAGTTGATGACCATCTCGGGCGACACCTCCAACCGCCAGTACCCTTTTACCAAGGAGGTGCAGAACTAACGAAAGAGTAAACTCAATATTAAAAACGGACATAAGATAGTCCGATGACCCGTGTAAGAAGGGTCAGTAAAGAAGTCTCACGGCCCAAAGATTTGAGGGAGTGAAGACCAATACAGCGTGAGCTCGGGATGGAGAGAGTGATGAGTGGGAGGCAGATCAGAAGATCAAGAATTACGGTAGGCACGTAATTTCCTATCTTCCTGGACATAAGTCTCACCACTCATTCACTCTAGTGGGAGAGTACCAAGCTGATAATCCCCCAAAGGCGGCAGGAGAGCCAGAGCTCACGCTGCCTAAGATAGAAGCCCATTAAGGATAGTTCTGCCGACGCGGAATGTCGCTTAGCATGAACATCCAGTGCATAGTGCTTAACAAGGTATGCACTGAGCTCCAGGTGGGGCGTTGTATATATCTGCAATTGGAACATTGCTACTTCCTAGGGATGCTGCCACGCCCTAGTAGAGTGAGCGCACACTCTACCTTCTAATTTAACTTGAGCCATGGAATAGCATGACTGAAGGCATGCCACTAACCATGAAGAGATGCATCTAATAGCGACAGGTTGACCCAGCCGGGTGTCGCTGAAAGAAACGAACAGTTGCTGAGTCTTATGAACATCCTTGGTTCTATCTAAATAGAACCGCAAGGCTTCTTTACATCCAAGGAATGAAGAGCTCGTCTCATTTTGGAAATTAGCTAGCAAGCGAAGTACCAGAGGTTGGTTTAGATGAATTCTGACACAACCTTGGAAGAAATTTAGGATGAGTATGGAGAACTACCTTGTCTTTATGGAATACAGTATACGGAGGGTCCGTAACCAGGGCATGTATCTCAGAGACCCTGCGGGCTGAGGTAATGGCCACCAGGAAGGCAGTCTTCCAGGTAAGAAATTTTAGCTCACAGGTAGCTAAGGGTTCGAAAGGCTTCCGAGTGAGCATGTCCAGCACCAGGTTAATGTCCCAGGCTGCAACTGGACGCTTAACAGGGGGTCTGGTATGGAGAATCCCCTTAAGAAATCTCTTCACTATAGGTAACTGAGCCAGAGTTAAGGAAGAAACCGCTCATGGAACGCTGAGATGGCACTAAGGTGAACTTTAACTGTGGAGTACTGAAGACCTAAGTTTGACAGGTCCAAAAGATACTCCAGAACTTTGCCAGGAGACAGGAAAAGGGATTCCAAGAGGATTTGTACACCAGAGAGAAAACGCTCCATTTGAAGCGACGCTGGGTGGCTGGCTTCGAGCAGCCAGAAGGATGTCTGAGACTCTACGAGACGTTGAACCGATCTACTTCTATCTCTTCAGGAGCCAAGCATGAAGGTGAAGTGATTTCAGGTTGGGATGGACCAACGACCCTGAGTCAAAAGACTGATTTGCAAAGGAAGTGGTCTCGAGAGGCTGCCAACATACTGTTGAGTAGAGGAAACCATAGTTGCCGAGGCCAGGAAGGAGCAATGAGAATCATCTTGGTCCCCTGAGACTCAACTTGAGGAGTACTCTCTGGATTAGAGGAAGCGGTGGAAAGGCGAAGAAAGCGTTGTCCACCGCAGCCTGAACGCATCCTGACAGAAAATGCCAGGCCCTGGATTTCTGGAGCAGAAGAGAGCAGTTTTGTGCTGAGTGGGATGCAAAGGTCCAGGTCTGAGTCCCCACCTTTGAACAGGGACCGAGCTACGGCTGGATCGAGAGACCACTGTGAGGGTCTGCCTCTGCTCTGCTGAGGTGATCTGCTAGGGTCGCTTTGTATACCCGCAGATAAACCGCTTGAATCAGAGACTTGTGCTCCAAGCACCACTCCCACACCCTCATTGCTTCCCTGCAAAGGGGATAAGAATGAGCACCGCTTGCTTGTTGATGTAATACATCACTGCTTTGTTGTCCGCTTGAAGGAGAATGTTCTGTGACAAAGGACATCCTTCAGAGCTCGGATTGCATAGAGGACCGCCTCATCTCCAGGACATTTATGGAGATGAGATTCTAACTGAGTCCATACACCTTGAGTGTGAGGGAGAGACAGTGAGCTCCCCATCCCATTAGCGATGCCTGTGGTGATGGAGATCTGATGATCCGGGGAGCAAAGGGAATCTTCCAGGAGATTGCTCTCTGAGACCACCAGGTGAGAGACCTTCAAGGGCCCGCCACCTTGATGGGATAAGACTGGGGTGAGAGGTCGGGGACCACTGAGTGGAGAGCATCCATTGGGTGGTTCTCATGTGCAGTCGGGCCAGAGGGACAGTGAAGACCGAGGACGCCTATGAGACCCAACATGCGTTGTATCGAGAGAGCTGTAACCGATTGGTTCTCCCTGATGTAACGGGCCATTCAAGGATGTCGAGTCTCTGTCCTCTGAAGGAAAGCCTCGCTGAAGAGGTGTCTAGAAGTGTCCCATGAAAAGGAGCCCTGGGAGGGTTGCAGCTGAGATTTTTTCAAATTCAGCAGAACTCCCATGGACGTGAGAAGACGAAGTCGCTTGCACGGCTTCCAAAGTCCCTTGACGGAAGGGCTTCTAGAAGCCAATCGTCCAGGTAGGGAAACACTGAGTCCGACTTTCCTGAGATGCCCGAGAACTGCACAACACTTTGTAAAACTCGGCGCCGAGGATAGCCCAAAGGGCAGGACTTGAACTGATAATGCTGACCCAAAGCTACAAACCTGAGGAACTTATGTGGTCGGTGGACGGGATATGCTGGTAAGCATCCTGCATATCCAGAGAGGCCAGCCAGTCGTGCTGATGCAGCAAGGGTAACAGGGCACCTAGGGAAATCATCTTGAATTTCTCCCTGGGGAGGAATTTGTTTAACTTCTGAGGTCTAGAATGGGGCGATCCCCAGATTTCTTTGGAACCAGAAAGTAATGGGAGAACCCTGTGTTTCGAGATGCGGGGCACCAGTTCTATTGCCCTGTTGTTCAGAAGGCCCTGGATCTCCGCGTGAGGAGAGGTCTGACTGAGAGGCCACAACCTGGGTTGTCGCCTGGGAGGACAATTGGGGTTTCAAGAAATTGAGAGAATAACCTCGAATTATCCAAGGACCCATTTGTCCGAAATTATGGACTTCCACTGGTTGTAGAAGTACATCAGACGACCTCCCACTGGAGGAGAAAGTTCCACCGGGCAGAGTGGATGGAACTTGGCCAACGACTCATAAGGTAGCACTGGGAGCTTTAGGCCCCTGCGCTCTGCTGCGCCTTCTTTGAGGTTGGGCAGGTTGGCTTTATGGAAGCTTCCCCTGCCTCTGCCTCGAAAGGACTGACGACTATGAAACTGACGCCTGTTCACATGCCCCTAGAGGACAGGCGGAGGTCTGGCCAACTTAATGGCCGATCTAGTCTTCTGAGTGGCCTCTAGGCTTGCTCCACCTGAGGGCCAAAAAGA
The DNA here is from genome assembly GCA_016271365.2 of Neoceratodus forsteri. Classification (NCBI taxonomy): domain Eukaryota; kingdom Metazoa; phylum Chordata; order Ceratodontiformes; family Ceratodontidae; genus Neoceratodus; species Neoceratodus forsteri. The sequence goes on from CM057453.1 coordinate 1,433,983,040, forward strand.
AAGGAGCCATCAAAGGCAGCGCCATCACCTGCTGCTGAGCATCATTCGTGAAGCCAGAAGCACGCAGCCAGGAATGGCGCCGAGTACAAATCCCTCGCCTGCTGCGAGCTGAGAAGCAGTGTCGAAAAGCGCCCATGGCGTGCTTTGACCTGTTGTTATTGACTCAATATCTCTAGTAATGGTCAGAAGAAGCTCTGACTTGGAATCGAATCTGAAGAGCTTCAACCATTCTTTTCATAGAGTGCCACAGGATATACTCATACTGAGAAAAATAGCCTTGATAACTGGCAAACGCATACTTAGAGTGGAGGCAGCAAAGACTCTCTTACCTAATGTATCAATCTTACGAGACTCTTTGTTAATAGGTCGAGCTGTAGTAGTTTGAGGAAGAAACGACCTTGTCATTCTCTGCCAGGACTACAATAGATCCGCAGGCTTGGGATGCCAAAATGGGACGATCCTTGGGAGCTGAATATTTATCAATGGATTTAGCCACTGAGGGAATAAGAGCAGGATTATTCCATACCATTTGAGACAGCTGCCTCAAGGAAGGCTGGATCGGAGGAGTCAAACCGTAGGGATCTCCGAGCTGAAGATACTGAGTCTTAATATCTTCCCAGGATCGATGTCTGTAGTCTGGAGAGAAAGAGTGGATCCAGGTTTTTCAACAGAGACTTAAAGGACAGGTCCTCACCACAGGCCTCTGTAGCAAAGAAAGATCCTGTTTCTCCACTTCATCACCCAACCAAGGTCTGGGTCAGGCTCAACATCATCTCCTGATGGTCCAGAAAGGACTGTTTGGACAGGAAAGGAGGAAATTAGGAGAGGAGGAAATAGCAGAAAACAAGGAGAGTCCCTGGCGCCGCCGAGACGCAAAACGGGCTGAAGACGGCACCAAGGAGGCGACGGTGCCGAAGAGGCACGCGGTTCCCGCGCAGCGCCGGCGGCGCCTGCTGACGAGAACGCTGCGACGGCGCAGCCGATTTACGCCGCGTATGGCACCGCTGACGACGCCGCGATCGGCGCCGCGAACGGCACCGCTGGACGACACCGCGAACGGCGCCGCCCTATCCAACGGCACCACCGGCGGCGCCGAGAGACCCCGCGGCGCCGCGGACGGCGCCGCAAGACCCAGCGGCACCGAAAACGGCGCCGAAAGCCAGTCAGACCCCGCCAGGCTCGCCGGAAAAGCCCCAGGAACCTGGAAAGCTAGAGAAGGAAACCAGGAGATAAGGGCATCGTGAGGCCCCTCGCGCCGCAGCCATGTGAGGGAGGGAAACACCTACATCGGAGTCGCTGGCACCGAAGAAGCGCCACGCGACTAGGAAGGTCCAACCGCCCTACCTGATCGCCGAGGGCCCGAGGGCCCGAGGCAACCGAGCCAGGCAGAAGAACCAACCTCCGAGCCCATTGCCCATAAGAGCGCCCACTGATGAAACTGCTCATCTGGAGTCCTACCTATAGGCGGGAGGGACTATGTCGAGGACGACGGACATGGAAGTTGGCGATCCAAGAAGGAGACCGCAACTAGCAACGATAACCGAGCCGTCACGCCAAGACATACCACAGAGGGCGACTCTCAAGTGATGCCTCTCTTTGACCTGGGTCAAGAAGAGCTCGAGGCCGAACGGTGCCGAGAATGCGACCGCTTATTTTATGCCGGGCGGGGACCGCCCATCCCCGGCATCGGACTGACCGCTGTCGGAACCCCGCTTGAGGAGAAGGAGGCTGACCGACCCAGCCCGCTGACTGAACAGCTTACACGTAAGTCTCCCTACCGCCACCTGACCTGCTCATGGTCGACTCCATCCAGTAGGCCGAGACTTCTTTCAAGTAAAATTTAAATATTAGAAAATTTAATCTAAAATAGAATAAAATTAAGCGATACTACTTATCGTGATAAGTTACAAAACAAACTGAAAACTATGCGCTAGTTTGAAGTTTGACTCCGACAGGCTTGAGCCGACGCCGCCACTGAAGCGCACTCGACGGCGGGAAAAAGGAACTGAGGCGTGTTGAGGCGGCCGCCAGATGGTCATTACCGCTACGAGCTGCTCGCGTGCCGCTCCTCACTACCACCCTCCAGCAAAAGTTTGTTCCGATGGGTCTTAGTGCCCGCGCTAATCCCACTAGTGTGAATGAGTGGTGGACTTATGTCCAGGAAGATCAGAACAGTTTTACCGCTTGAACGCGCCGGGAAGGAACCGGGATGAAGGATGAAAACGGACCGAACTTATAGGCCTAATGGTGCAGCAACAACTTCGACACAGAAGGTGCAGCCTCGATGGCAGGAGAAACAGAACTGGGATGGAGGAATAGGAGTCTGCGGTGCCCAATGGCCGCCTCGTAGTATCGTCAGCTTCCTCGTGGCGCCACGTATCAAAGCAACTCCCCTGCAACTCCTATAGTGGATGCATGTGCTCGGCTTACACCCAGCAGTAATGAATGGTAAAGACTGACAAGGGAAGATAGAGAATTTGAGATGGTCTTGGAAAATATAAAGCATGGGGTCTGATCCCCAAGCTTAAACCCTCATTCGGGATGAAAGTCCTGCTGAATGGCCCTAGCTTGCCACCTGAGGGCTTAGCCAAGGGGGACCCCTTAAATAGGAAAAGGACTCTGTCCAGAATGACCACTAAGCAAAGAGACAGTGGGGGGGAGAGACCCTAAGGGTCCCCCTACAGGATGCACTGACGACGTCTCCAACCTAAGGCATTACAACGAACCAACAGATCCGTAACAAGACGTGGAATGGACCCTACAGTACACCCCACTGAGAATCCCAGGGGGTTCCCTCAAAGGCCAGGGTGAAGATCCTATTCGCCACCCTCCTAGACTGGATGCTCTGTGACATTAGAGAAGGAAACAGAGGGCCCTGAGGTACCAGGGGGACTCTGCTCCCAACTGGCCTCGAAAAGACGGAGGGTGAGCAGGGTGGAGGTGGTGCCCAGGAGCTAAGGCCTAATAAGGGAAGGTGGGTGGGAATCAGTAATGAATGGTGAAGATACAAAAGATGATCAAGAATTACGGTAGGAACATAATTTCCATATCTTCCCTTGTCAATCTTCACCATTCATTACTGCTGGGTGACTACCAAGCCCCCTGGAGAGGACCTGGTACTGCCCTGAGGGAACAGCATCCCTCAGCCTCCTGCGGGGGAGATGCAGGAGGGCAGAAACCCTACAGGCATACCAGACCAAAAATGGCCTAAGGCTGGTCAGAGTGAGGCAGTGTCCCCTGTGGTCAGGGGTGGGGGATGGTAGGAGACCCTGCAGATTCCTTCTCGCCCCACAGAAGAAAAGTTGGGTCCCCCGGAAAGCGGAGGAAATCACCCTACGCTGTGCAATGGGTGACACTCTAGACAGCCGAGGTCATGCCATCCGCCTGATGCAGATCACTGTCTCCGCCAGTCTTGGTGCCACCTCACTGGCAACAAATGATGCCCTTGCTTGGTGTTTTGCAAGCTCCAGACCCTCAGCAGAGAGGGCAATGCTTGCCTAGATTTCTCCAGATCAGGCAACAATGCTAATACCTGCACCAGCATCGACCACAGGTGCCTGTTGTGGCAGGCGTGGTGAGCCTGATGAGGTGATGCAGAGTAACACGGAGCTGAGGAGAAAATTCTTCTTCCCCACCAGTCAAATTTTCCGGCAGAACTGACACAGTGGTCGGTCGGTGCCGGGTGTTGAAGCCCAGAAGGAGTATCTAAAGTCGTTGGCCCCGAGGCTGGGTGAGGCAGAGAACCAAGAGACTCCTGAGGAGCGCAATCTCTCCTCCTGCAGTCCGCTGGGGCTTGGGGGGGGTGAGGCAGCTGGTGACTGCCAAGTGCGAACTGATGTTTCCTGGAAGGGAATAGGCTAGGTAGGTACCACCAGGTGGTTGGCACTAAATTCGTTGCATCTCCCGCTCGGTATTGTGTCTTACCACATGGGAAATGTGGAGCCCCTGAACCAACTTCGAGAGGAACTGCTGATATTCGATGAAATCGTCATTGGAGTAAAGGTGGACAAAGTGTTCCTCTTCCTCAGAAGAGGAAGCTGAGGAGCTTGGATGTTCAGAGTCTTGCTGCGGCAGAGGAGACAGGCGAAAGACCTGCTCATCCATGGCTCAATATTACCTAAGGAAGGCCGCAACGGCCCTGAATATCTCCCAGGTTATGGGTCTGTATGGCCCACAAGGTCTGGGCCGGGAGGTATCTGCAGAGGGATTGGGAAGGAACCTAACTGAAAGTGCAATACTCTGCCAGAGCTCCGAGACCCCGCAGTAGATCCTCCCACGCTGGCGGATCCAGGGGTCGATCCAGTCAGTGGATGCTGCAAATGTGAAAACAAATCCTGGCCAAGCCCTGAGGGAGAATCTCCCCCGTGGTGCGAATGGGGTTGCATGGATCCAGAAGGGCAACCCTCAGTGCTGCCCACTAAGGGTGCCCCTGAAGTCTCAGAGACGGAGATGTGGGGCCCAGCACTGTGGCTCCTACCCCCCCCCGCAGGGTAGTGGAAGAAGGCCTTCGTAGTTCACCCCGGCCAACCCCTCGTACTCAGAGGCCACCCTCTTCCTCAAACCCAGTGCCAAGGAGTCTCCCAATCCCGCCGGCTCCCCGAGGGAGGTTGCAGAAGAAGGGGTCCCCATCCCCACCAAGGCAGCAACTGCCCTGGCCCGAGGCTGAGACCGTACCACCAGGCCCCCCGGAACCACTATTCACCGCAGCATCCCAAACACCAGAGTCGACGAGGGGGCCCGCGGAGACCGCAGATTCCGTGGAGCCCAGAAGGCGAACAGTAAGCCCTGGTGCCACGTCCTAGGGCCCTTCGACCCCAGGAGTCGGACATCAGTTGATCAGCCAGTGAGTCATCCAGCCTCCGAAGAAGAGGAGACCATACATACCGACACGCTAGCAACCCCGGGAGCTCTCCTACAGGCGGCGCAGTGAACGGTGCCGCTGCAGGACACGGCACCACGTACAGCGTCATCTCGACCACCACCACTGCGAACAGTGCCAGGATCTAAAACTACATCAGCATGCGGTGCTGAGGGTTAACTGGTGCTGGACCCAGTAACCGAGGGCCGCAACATCGGAGGAGCCTGCACCTCTATGGAGGTGACTGCCGTGGCGGTGCTCTCGACCTGGCTCCACAGGGAACCGAGCTGCTCCTCTGGCACTGCAGAAGAAAGAAACTTCCTCGATGGCAAGGCTGGAATCAGAAGAGGAGGCTTCCTCCTCACCAGGCCATACAGACCCGGGTCGCCAGGGTCAAGAGATCTTGCCATGGCATCCCTAGAACAACGCCATCCTCCAAAAGTCAGAGGGGCCCTGCCAACTTTAAATGCACGGATCTCAAGAACGCAGTGGTTCATGGAGAAACAGGTGTCGCAGCTGACCATATTGTGGTTGGGACCCAGGCAATGATGACAAACATCATGTCAGTCCATTACAGAAAAACACCGGCTACAGGGGCACGGCATGCTCTGGATTTTTTCTTAGCCCCCCGAACCAGACATGACATGAAAAGCAATGTAACAAAACTAAGAAAAGACCAGGCGCTGTTGGTAAAAGTAAAAGTAACGGTGTCGGGTGGTACTCAGAACTGGGACGGAGACAGGAACGCGATGCTGAATTTGGTAGAAGGCCTGATGACGAAGCAGCAAATTCTGTACTTGTGCAGCAAGTGCAACCTCGACGGTGGAGAAACAGAAAGTACAGTTGCGTAAGAACTTACCGTACAGTAGATCTCTAGAGAGGCTCTGCAGTAGGTAATTATATAGGACTGACGCCGCCGCGGCAGGACCCCATGGAAAAATTTCTAGCTAGCAGTCCCTGGCGGGACCGCCCCATCGCCACGTGACCGCGCCATATGACGTCGGTATAAAGGGGCGGTCCCGGACGCCCGCCTTCCAGTTCTTTCCCGCCACAGGCCCGGAAGGCCCGGACGAGAGAGAAGCAGACATTTCCCTCAATGGAAAAGGAGCTGAAAAAGCCTAGGGGGATGGAGGGCGGGAAGGTATTACCTACTGCAAGAGCCTCTCTCGAAGATCTACTGTTACGTTAAGTTCTTACGTAATTGTACTATCTTACTTTGAGAGGGCTCTTGCAGTAGGTAATTACATATAGGAAAGAATCCCAAGCAGTCTGGAATAAATGAAAGGCACCGGGAGGAGGAATTACTCCAAAAAGTAGCCAATACTCTAGCAGGTCTCAAGAAAGGAGGCCTTGCAAGACAGCTAACCCGAAGCCTGCTCTATGGCGAGAGGCAATATCCAAACTAATGTTTAGTAAAGGTATGGACTGAAGTCCAAGTGGCGGCAGCACAGATGTCTGCCGCAGACATGTTCTTGAAACAAGCCGCAGAGGCTGCTACTCCACGAGTGGAGTGACCTCTGACTTGACCCGGTAGGGTCTTGTACTTGTCATAACAGAAAGTGATGCAATGGGCCAACCATTTTGATAGGCATTGCTTAGAGACAGATTGCCTTCTCTTTGTGAGCAAAAGAGACAAACAACTGATCAGTCTTTCTTAGATCCTTCATCCTATCGTGTAGTATCTCAGGATCCTGTGAACATCCATGGTATGGAGCAGGTATTCTCCTTGATTGGAGTACTGCGTGAAGAAGACAGGTAATTCAATAGACCGATTCAAGGTAGATTCCGCTACCACCTTTGGGAGAAACTTAGGATTCGTGAGAAGAGCTACTCGTTCTTTGTGAAAAATCAGATAAGGGATTTTGCACATAAGGGCCTGGAGCTCGGAAATTCTGCGAGCAGAAGTAATGGCCACCAAGAAGAGTGTCTTCCACGATAAAAACTTCAAGTCTGCGGAAGCCGCAGGCTCGAAAGGAGGGAGGGTAAGTTTCTCGAGGACAAAGTTTAAATCCCATGGGGGAGCTGGAATCTGGACAGGGGGCCTGAGATGAAGAACCCCTCTGAGGAAAGTTTTGGATACCTCCAGCTGGGCAAATGCCTTGTCAGTGAAAGGGACATGGTAGGCTGAAATAACCGATATGGACTTTCAAAGAGGAGTCGCTGAGACCCAGGTCAAAAGATGACGATGTACCTCGCAGAATGGTCACAGGCAGGAAAGGGTTCCACGCTCCTGGCCGCAGCCCAGATAGAAAATCTTTTCCATTTCATGGCGAGGGTGGACCTAGTGGAGGGTTTTCTAGCTTCCACCAGAATCTCGCCACCTTAGGAGAAATGCCAAAACGAGATTGAGCTAAGTCTGCAGGAGCCATGCATGAAGTTGAAGGACTCAGAAAAGGAAGAGGAAGAGGAGGAACTCTGAATATTGTTGTAGAAGAGAGAACCAATTTGCTGGGCCAGAAAGGAGCGATCAGAATCATTCTCGCCCTTCTAAGGCCAGCTTCTGCACACGAGGGACCAGAGGAATTGGGGAAAAGCACAGATGAATCTGTCCTTCCACCTTAGAGACAGAGCGTCGTCCAGAAAGCTGCCCGCTCTGAACGAAAGCGAGCAAAAGACTGGAAGCTTATGCTTAGGGAGGAAGTGAACAGGTCTATCTGAGGAGTCCCCAAATCTGGAAGATACCTTTAGAATTTTTCGTCCCATTCCTACTGGTGGTAGAGCCGACTAGCGACTTAGTTTGTCTGCTAGGACATTGTCGACTCCCGAACATGGATCGCCATGAGGTGAAGGTTGTGAAGCGATGCTCATCCCAAACCTCATCGCTTCCCTGCACAGCGGGTAGGACTGAGTCCTCCCTGCTTGTTGATGTACCACACCACGCATATGTTGTCCGCTTGGACAGCTAGTGACCGGAAGGATGAATTGGTGAAGGGCCTGAAAGACATACAGCACTGCTCAGCTCGATAACGCTGATAAGGAGAACTATCTCCATCTTTGACCATAGGCCCTGGGTTCGGTGAGGACCCAGATGGGCTCCCCAACCTTCGCTTGAAGCGTCCGTGGTCAGAGTCTGATCGGGAGGAGGATGAAAAAGGGGGACCCCCCCAGAATAGGTTCTCTCGAACCATCCACCATTGCAAGTCTCTTACCATCGGTGAGGAGATCAGAACTAGATGATCTAGATCGTCTACCCATTGATCCCACTGACATCGGAGAGTCCACTGACAGATTCTCATGTGGAGGCGCGCGCGCGGAACCGTCGGTTTGGCCACCGCCATAAGCCCCAGTAGACGAAGCACTGACCTAGCCGGGGCCCTCCTGTGTTCCGACAGGAGGGAAATCTGAGACTGGAGGGAGGCCCCCCTGTCCGGAGGCAGAAAGGCCTTGCACAGTGATGTGTCGAGAATTGCCTCGATGAACTGGAGCCTCTGTGAAGGCTCCAGGTGAGACTTGGAATGGTTGATGGTAATACCCAGGCCAGTGAAAACCTGCTGGGTGAGGGAGAGAAAATGCAGGAGTTCCTCCCTGGACGAGGCTGCCAAGAGCCAGTCGTCCAGGTAGGGAAAAACCTGAGCTCCCAAAGAACGCAGGCTGGCTGCAACCACCGCCAGGCATTTGGTAAAGACTGGGGGAGGGAAAGACCAAACAGGAGCGCCTGGAATTGGTAGTGGGCCCCTGGAACGCAAACCTGAGGTACTTTGCTAAGGGCGCAATGGGGATGTGCGGGCATGCATCCTGCATATCTAGTGCACAAAGCCATTGACCCAGCCGAAGCAGGGGCCAAAGGGTTTGAAGGGAAAGCATCCTGAACCTCTTGTATTCCACATACAGGTTCAGAGAGCTGAGATCGAGAATAGGTCTGAGATCTCTTGTCTTCTTTGGTACAAGGAAAAAGTGGGAATAGTAACCCGTCCCGTAGAGGTGAGGGGGGGACGGGTTCTATAGCCTGTTTCGCAAGGAGCGCCGAGATTTCGTCCCTGACAAGGAAGATGGTCCTTTGAGTAAGCGGAGTTCAGAGGGGTGACACGGAGGTTTCTGGAGAAACTCTATGGAGTGCCCTCTGCTATGATCTGAAGCACCCATGAATCCAATGTTATCCTCTCCCAACCCAGAAGGTGAGGGAGAACCTCCTCCACCGTTCCTCCGGGCCGCCGGAGACGGTGGGAGGGAAGGAGTCAGGAGGTGTGAGGCAGCCGCAGCTGGGGCACCCGCTGCTTTTTGGGCGAGGAGGCCTGGCAGCTGTGGTGGCCAGACGCTTAGTGGCCCGCCTTCCCTGAGGTTTCCGCTTTGAGGCCGGGCTGCTCATGGAAGGGACGGCACTGTGGATGGGACGCTGCACAATGAATCAAGAGATTTAAGGGCCGGCCCCTTCTCCTGTAGATCAGTGATGATGTCCTTGACATCACCACTAAAAGCAGAACCCCTGAAAGGTGCTTCTGGATCTGACTGCACCCTCCGGACCAGACCTGACACACGGAGCCATGCATGACGCCGAAGACTGACGGCAAAGGCAGAACTCCGTCCTGCAGTGTCCACTGCATCGTAGGTCATCCTCAAAATATGACGACTGGCCGAATGAGCAGAACGGACTAGGTCGGCCAACTCCTGCTTGACTTGGGAGTCAGGCAAAGAGTCGATCTTAGATTCCGCCTGGGTAAGGACGGCCTTCTGGTAATCCCCCATATGTGCTACATAGTTCAGGGCCCTAATCCCCAGTGTGGAAGAAGTGTAGATCTTCCTTCCATACTGATCCAGAAGGCGAGATTCCTTATCCGGGGGAGACGAGCTCAAGTGTTTTGGGTGTGCTGACCGGCCGTGAGCGGCGCTAATCACAACCGAGTCTGCACGGGGGTGAGAGTCTAAAAAGTCTACATCCTCCGGAGCCTGGTATAGCCTGTTCGACTTCCTGGAAGTGGGGCTAAAGCCGACGGTTGCTTCCAAATCATGGAAACAAGGTGGGCATGAGGCTTGATCCAGGGTGGCACTAGGGTAGGAGCCGTAAGGGGTAAGTCCAGATGTTCGGCAAGTTTAACCCGTTGAGGATCTGGCTCTAAGGAGTGCCACTGATGGACCTCCTGGATCTTCCTGAGCAACTCCGTGAAGGAAGGATCCTCCAGAGGAGACTTCGGAGGAGTCCTCGGCCGGGGTTTGGACGGAGAGCGTGGCTCGTTGTCTTTCTCGGAACATCCATCGGAAGCCTCGGAGGAGTCCGAGAGAGAAGAGGAAGAATCTGAAGCAGAGTAAGACTCCCTGACTCGACTAGGGGGAGGAATGAGTTCCTTGGGGGAAATCCCAGAACGCGTGTCCTGCCCCTCTCTGGATCCCAAGGGAAGGGCCCAGGAATCTGGAGGAGGAGAGGTAGTGTGCCGTCTGGGGCGTACGGGAGCCGGGGGTGGCACCATCGCTGTAAGATGGCTCTCGACTTCCTTGGTGAGCTGAGCCTTGGCCTCAGCCCACCAGGAGGCAAGAGTCTCCTGAAGATCCACCGGGCGCCCAGGGGGCGGTGGAGGAGGAGGAGGGAGGTGTACGGAGGAAACCGTAGGAGTATCCGTAACCCGGCGCGTATACCGCCGGTACCGCGCGCGGGTACTGCAGCGTCGAAGGAGTTGGATCCGGGTACTGTGGCGCAGGATACTGCGGACCTGGGAAAACCGGCGTCGGATATGACGGTGGATGCCCAGGCACTGGAGGAGCTGCCGGAGCAGACGGCCCAGCCGGGTATTCCACGGGCGGATCAGTTGGGATAGGCCCGTGGGGTGGAGGGCTCGATGGAAGAGGAATATCCCCCACCGGCGTCGGAGGGGCCGGTATTGGAACCGGTGTTGGCGGGGCCAGTGTCGGGGCCGGCGTCGGAGGAGCCGGCGTCAGATCCGGCTCTTCAGGAAGAGGATCGGATGGTAGCCCAGGGTCCCGAGCCTCATCCGAGGACGGAGGGGAAAAATCCCCGGGGTCAGGCAGGGGGGACCGGGGCTCCTCTGACTGCAGCGAAGGCTGCGGGGAGCCTGGTACGACAGACACGGCAGGGTCTGCCGTAGGCTCTGAGGCCCGGGGCACGTCTGAGGAGCCGACGTGAGGCTTATGGGCCGAATCCAGGCGGACGCCAGAGAAGCCGGCGTCTCGACTGGGGTCCCTGCCGGAGGCGGGCCAAGTATGGAGGAGGCCCAGTCCAGGGGACGCTGTCGCGCGCCGCCCAAGGGTCGAGCTGCCTTAGCGGCCTTCTCCCGTGTACGCCAGAGGAGCAGATGTCCGACTTAAGGAGGTGCCCGATTTGCAGGGCCGCAGGCTTGGGGCGGTACTGGGGCTAGAGTCTCTTGTATGGAGACGCCGCTGGGTCTTTAACGCCAACCCGACGGGCGGGCGATGCTCTTCCAAAGCCTTGAGGCTGCCATCGGCTCGATCCTCGAGGGGATGTTATTGCTCGCGACTCCGCCGGAGTCGCAGAGGAGGGGGCCTTTCTGGTGCCTTTCCTTGTCCCGCTTATGCCCTTCAGGGGGGGTCGATTCGCCGGGTTTCTTCAACTCCTTCTCCATCGCGGACATCTTCTTTTGAGGAGATGGGCTTCGAGGGACTGCTGGCATCATCTGCGGGTGGCCGCTTGAATCGAGGCAGTGGATACTTGTCGATCACGTGTGGTCAGCTTCCAAGCAGAAGGCAGAGGAGTGACCGCTTTGTGAGGCAGTTACCGCATTTATTCGTGACTTTATTCTTTGAAGGGATGATAAACCGACATTCTCCAGACGAAGAAGAATAAAATTTGTACTGAAAAACTTGTTCGAAAACCGATATAAGTAACAGGACTGAGCGATAAGAACTTAATCACGGATGCTACGAGCTGACGGCGGAAAGAAATGAAAAATTACGCACTCACCGTAATTCTGATCTTCTTGTATCTTCACCATTCATTACTGCTTGGGTGTAAGTTGGAGGCGCCGCACCGCCACGGGAGCTTTTTTTTTTTAGAGTGTGCTCCTCGAGGGCTGCGCATTGCGCATGCGCGAGGGCGCCGCTAGCAGCCACAGACTCCTCCTCCATCTCAGTTCTGTTAGCCGGAGAGGCAAAATAAAGTGTAGAGAAAGAGAAAGCGAGGCAAGCTAGCCAAGGGATAGCAAAGGAAGGAAATAAACTGAAAAGGAATAAGCCGATGGAGCATAGACAGAGGAGAGAGAATTCTGCCTAAGGATCGTGAGGGCTCCTTTCCGGGCGGCTCTAGGGAGGAACAGAGAGAGAGAAAAGGGAAGGAGAAAGAAAGGAATGAAGGAAGCAGAGAGAAAGAAAAGAGTGGCATGTTGAGGAGGCAATAGTGCCCACCGAGCATTGTTGGCTGAGAGGTTTAAGGCTCAAATTAATGAGGGGCAAGAACTTTCGCTGGTAGAGCTGAAGAGAAGGTTCACCGAACCCGCTAGACAGACCAAGGGAGGGCAGAGCCCTGACTCTCAACATGCTGAGTCTCTTCATCCTAGTTGAGGGCTCCTGGACTGATTGAGCAGAACCTGTTCCAGAAGAGCCCATCTAGGAAGAGGACTAAGTTTCAAGCAGCTTGATAAGAGCTACTCTAGAAGAGTACAGGAAGAAAACTGAGCCTCTCAAGGCAGTTTGTAAGAAAATATAGAGGGACTCAATCGGACTTGCTATGTCAAGGCAGATAGAGACTTGAAGCTGACAAGGCTAGCCAGCAGCTGTAAGGGCTTTTCTTGCAGTAATGCCTGCCAAGGATCCTAGCAAAAGGTGTCGAGGCAGAGCATGGCCACCAGGCTGTGAGGCAACATGACCTGAGAAGGCAAGGGATTGCACTATAGAGCAGTCCGAAAGAGTTCCCTCAGAATTAAGGAAAATTTTTGTAACCGTACTCGTCCTCTTCACCTTGAGAAAAAAGAAAGAGGGGTTCCAGGGTTTAGTAATTAATTAGCAGTTGTTTTGGGACTATACTAACTGCACAGACAGTATTACACAGAGTCCCTAGAAGTGCCTCGCCTGTCAACACGGCGGTGCAAGAGTCGCGGCATCCCCTCACGCACCCAGCACTTCTACAAGCAAATGCCAATGAATCTTAGAGTAAGTAATCCTGGGATCCATTCAATAAGAATGGGAAAACGGAAATGTGTTTTTTTTTTTTTTTTGGCATAAAGGCCAAAAGGAGTAGAGGAACGAGACGGAGGGGAGACGCCACAGAAGGAGGCCACTGAGGGGAAGGTGGTGGAACAGTAATGAATGTGAAGATACAAGAGAAGATCAAGAATTATGGTAGGTACATAATTTTCATATCTTCCCTTGTCAGTCTTCACCATTCATTACTGCTTGGGTGAGTATTAGCCCCTTCCCCTTAGAAGGGGAAGGTAGAACCTGAGGGAACAAGACCCCCAGCCTCCTGTTGGTGAGAAAACAGAAGGGAAGACCCTGGCTAGTGGTACAGAGAAAAGCCTAAGTGGGAGAAGAGCTAGGAGGTGCTTCCCGAGGACGGGAGACGGAGGAAGCCCTGCAAAAGTCTCCTAGCTCTGAGGAAAAGAGACGGTCCCCGAAAGCGGAGCGCATCACCCTACGCCGGGCCAGGGGTGACAACCTGGATAGACGAAGCCATGCCGTCCGCCTAATGCAGATCGCTGTCCCCGCAAGCCTGGAAGCCACCTCACTGGCGTCGTAAGATGCCCTTGCTTGGTGTCTTGCCAGCTCCAGGCCTATAGCGGAGAGGGCAACAGCTTGTCTGGTTTGCTCCGTATCAGGTATTGATGCTAGGAGCTGAGAGAGCATCGACCACAGATGCCGATTATAGGCAGCGTGGTGAGCCTGATGAGATGCAATACAAGCCACCGCACGAGAAGAAGAGAACACTCTTCGCCCCCACCAGTCGAACTGTAGAGAATCCGGATCCGGTGGGCAGTCGTGAGCCAGGCAGCGGCGCCCGGAAGGAGTCTCTAGGTACACCAAGCCTGAGGGCGGGTTGGGAAGCGTACCCAGGGATTCCGAGGGGGCACAATACCTACGACGGCAGTCAGCCAGGGCTGGAGAAAGGGCGGCTGGCGACTGCCAGGAACGGATAGACGCCTCCTGGAAGGGGATAGGCCAGGAAGGTACCACCACGTGCTGGCCACTGAATTCTCCAAGGAATTCACGCGTCTCCCGTTCGGTATTGTCTCTCCTTACATAAGAGATCCGAAGGTCCCTCACCATCCTCAAAAGGAATCGCTGATATTCAGTGAAATCAAGGCCGGAAGAAAGGTGAGCAGGGTTCCTCCTCAGAGGAGGGAGACGAGGATGATGGAGAGCTCGAATGCCCAGAGGATTCCTGCGGCGGTGGGGAGAGTCGAAGACCCGCTCATGCATACATCTAACGATGAGGGAAGGTCACCGCAGAACTCCCTGAACTGCTCCCAGGATAACGGACCAGAGGGACCGACATGGCCCGAAGCGGGGGGGTGGGGTGGAGGCAGATATAGGAGAAGGGCACCTCCACGTATGAGCAAGAAATGACCCTGCCAGGACTCTGAAACCGCGAACGGAGCCCGAGCTGGCAGGATCCCGGACAGCAAACCAGGCCGCAAGACGGAACCCTGAGGAAGCGATGCCTGGAAGAGCCCAGGGGGAGAACCTCCCCTGTGACGAACCCGGGACTGCATGGTTCCAGAAGGGCAGTCCACAGCAACGCCACCAGAGGGCACCCTAGAGCCCAGGAGGGAAGGGCGGGGTTCAGCGCTACGGCTCCTAGCCACCCCACCAGAGGTGGCCGACAGAGACCGGGGCCCTGCCCCTCAACCCCTCGGACTCCTAGAGAGCCCTCCTCCTCGACCGCAGCGTTCCCGCACCCCCAGAGGGAGCAACAGCACCCGGGAGGGCTGCTGTCACCGGTCCCCCGGGAGGGGGAGCCTCTTCCTTAGTCCCCACCACATCACCCCTCTGGGACTCAGGGCCACCCCTAGCCGGAGAGCCCTCAGGGGAGGACGGGAGGGGGACAGTGAGGGCCAGCCGACCGCCTGGCACTCGGCCACCGAGACCCCGACCGAGGAGTGAGGGTGCCAGGATGGGTCCACATCCGAGTCATCGGCCTCAAGAAGACGAGACCAGCAGGACCTCGATCACTGGCAACTCCGGGGTCCCCGGAGCAACGGCACCGCGAATGGCGCGGTGCCAGAGGCGGCGCCGGACTACTCCCCGCACACTCCGCCGACAGCCAGACCCGCCATTCCCTCCCGCTGCACCAGCGAGGCCCATGGCGCCGCTCTCCCGCGCCGGAACCGACCCGGCTCTGCAGGAAGAAGAAATCGCTCACGGCGCCGCAAACGGCGCTGGGGCCAGAGCGGTGCCACTCGCGCCTTCACTGCGCCGGCGCCGTGAACGGGCGCCGGATCCAAACGGCGCCAGAAGGCGGCATCGAGGGTCCACCGTGTCCGCCCAGAAATCTTGGCCCGACACTGGGGAGCCTGCACCGAGGAGGTGACTGCCGAGGCGGTGTCACCGTCAGGCCCCAGGAGGGACCACACGACGCCTCCGACACCGCGAAAGAAGCTTCCTCTTCGCAAGAGAAGAGGAGGAAGCCTCCTCCGGACTGTGATAGGCCCGGAGGGGACCCGGGAAGGGGCCTAGAGACCTTACCTGGGAATCCCTGGAGCCGACGCCGTCCCCGAAAGTCGGCGGGGCCTTGCCGAGCTTGAACGCTGCTGGACTTCGAGGACACGACGGTCCATGGAGAAACAAGCGTACGCACGCCCATGCCATGGTTGGTCCCAGGCAACGGAGACATACATCATGCCGTCCGAGACGCAAAATGCCGCCACAGGAGCACCGACGAGAAGCGCAGCCGCTCGAATAACGCTTTGCTCCAGAACCGGACATACGCGAACAATTAAGAAAAAACAGTAGGAAAAACACTCGACGCCGTAGAAAACAATAAAAGAACGGTCTTACCGGAGTATGGCGTCGAATGCAGACTGAGACGACAACGAGGAGTCGAAGAAAGTTTTTTATGTACGTATACTTCTCGCTAACCGCGCAGCAGGTGCAGCCTCGACGGCGGGAGAAACAGAACTGAGATGGAGGAGGAGTCCGTGGCTGCTAACGCGGTCCGCGATGGCGCCGCGTAGAGCCAACCTTAAAAAAAAAAAAAAGCTCCTGTATGGCACGCCACTCGGCTTACACCCAAGCAGTAATGAATGGTGAAGATTGACAGGGAAGATCTGAAGGCGGGCGCCTGGGACCGCCTTGATATCGTGAGGCGGTCCGCCGGGACCGCTAGCTAGAAATTTTTCCAGGTCCTGCCGCCGGGCGCCAGTCCTATATGTAATTACCTACTGCAAGAGCCCTCTCGGCAAGATCTGAGGTGGAGGAGGAGTCTGTGGGCCTAACAACTAATCCTCTGCGCGCTTAAGCAATGCGTTATTCTCATGTGCCGCTTGATGCTGACCCTCCCCAAAAGCTCCCATGCAGGTAAGCGCACTGGGTTACACCAGCAGTAATGAATAGTGAAGACTGACAAGGGAAGATTTCCTAATGTAATGATTCACCATTTGTAAGCTTTGAACATACAATTTAGCACCTAGTCTGTTAAGTAGGTTTTAATTTATAATTGCCTATGCATGCAGCACTAGGCCTCTGAAATATTCTAGAAAAGTACAGTTATGTAAGAACTGACCGAAACAGTAGATCTTCGAGAGAGGGTCTTGCAGTAGGTAATTACATATAGGACTGAAGCCGGCAGGCGCAGAACCCCACGGAAAAATTTCTAGCTAGCAGTCTCCAGTGGGGATCGCCCATTGTCAGGTGACTGATGTCGTGCAACATCAGTATAAAGGGGTGTCCTCACGCCCCTCTTCCACTTCTTTCCCACCAAAGGTCAAATGTGAGACGAGAGAAGCGGATATTTCCCATCCTGGAAAAGGAGCTGGAAAAGCTAAGGGATGGAGGGCAGGAAGGTATTATTTCCATTGTAGACCCTCTCTCAAGATCTACTGTTGGCTGTAAGTTCTACGTAACTGTACTATCTTACTTCGAGAGGGCTCCTGCAGTAGGTAATTACATATAGGACTGAGTCCCAAGCAGTCTGGAACAAAGACGCTCACGAGAGGATGAAACTACTCATAAACAGATCCTCTGGCTGTGAAGATCTTAGGAAAGAAGACCCTGTAGAACAGCCAACCTGAAGCCAGCTCTACGGTGAGAGGCAACGTCCAAACTGTAATGTTTCGTAAAGGTACGGACAGAAGTCAAAATAGTGGCTGCACAAATGTCAGCCGCTGACACATTCTTGAAACAAGCAGCAGAGGCAGCTACACCCCTAGTGGAGTGGCCTCTGACTTGACCTGGCAAGGTCTTGTGATACTTGTCATAAAAGAAAGTGATACAATGAGCCAACCATTTAGAAAGGCATTGCTTGAAAACAGCATTGCCCCCTCTTTTCGAGCAAATGAGATCAACAGTTGATCAGACTTTCTGAGATCCTTAGTTCTGTTGGTGTAGTATCTCAGAATCCGGTGAACATCCAGAGTATGTAAGAGGTACTTCTGATTGGAATGTTGTGTAAAATGCAGGCAGTTCCATAGATTGATTCAACGAGATCTTGCTACCACCTTAGGGAGAAACTTAGGGTTGCACGCAGAGCCACACGCCCTTGTGGAAAATCAAGTACGGGATTTTGCAAAGCACAAGGCCTGAAGCCTGAAATTGGCCAAGCGGAGGTAATGGCCACCAGGAAGAGAGTCTCTCAGGAAAGGAACTTAAGGTCTGCTGATGCTGACGGCCTCTAGGAGGCAGGGTAAGCTTCTCGAGAATGAAATTCAAGTCCCAAGGATGGGCAGGTGTGGAATGGGGGTCTCATGGGAGGACCCTTAGGAAAGCCTTAGCGACTTCCAGCTGCACAAAGGACCTGTCCCCAAAGGGAACATGGAAGTCACAACAGTCAGCCATGTGAACCTTCGAGGAGGAATGACTGAGACCCAGGTTAAAGAGGTGACACATGTAATCCAGGAGCCTCCCAACAGAGCAGGAGAATGGCTCGAAAGCTCTGGAAGAGGCCCAAATGGAGAACCTTTCCATTTCATGGCGTAAGTGGAACGAGTAGAGGGCTTTCTGGCCTCCACTAGAATCTCCGCCACCTACGATGAAACCCTGAACCGGGTTTGAATCATGTCTGCAGGAGCCATGCATGCAGCTGAAGGGATTTGAGTCCTGGATGGACCAGGGTCCCCTGATCCTGGGTCAGCAAGAGTTGCGACAGAGGAAGAGGAAGAGGAGGTTCCACTGAGTACTGTTGCAAAAGAGAGAAATGAAAATTACGTACCTACCGTAATTCTTGATCTTCTTTTGTATCTTCACCATTCGTTACTGCTTAGGTTAGTACCTGAGGCGCGAATCCGCTACTGGAGATTTTTTTTTTTTTAAGTCGGCTCCAACAGCGCCGACCCCAAGAGTGACATGCTGCATCATGCGCGAGGGGCGGCCATTAGATGCCGCAGACTCCTCCTCCTCCATCTCAGTTCTGGTAGCTGGAGAGGCGAAAACAAAGGGTAAGGAAAAAGAAGAACGAGGCAGGAGAGCCGAGGGACAGAAAAAGGAAAGGAAATAAACCGAAAAAGGAATAAGCCGGTAGAGGACAGAAAGGAGAGAGAGAGAGAATGCCTACCCTAAGAGACCGCAGGGCCTCCTTTCTGGGGAGGCTCCAAGGGAGGAACAGAGAAAGAGAAAGAGAAAAGGAAGAAAAAGAAGTAGAAGAAGAAGAAAGGGAAGAAAACAAGGGATGCTGAGAGGGGAGAACACTGCTCATAGATACACTGGTTGAGAGGCTTATAAGCTCGGAACCAAAAACAAGGGAGCAAGAGTCCCTCCTGACAGGACTGAGAAAAGGTTCAACTGAACCACTTGTACAGATTGGACATAAAGGGCAGATTTTCTAACCTCCTATCATCCCAACCCCCTACACTCTAGCTGAGAGCTCACAGACTGCCCAGGCAGAAAATCTGTTCCAGAAAGAGAGCCCCAACTAGAGGGGAATAAGCCCATTAGCACCTTGTTAAGTGCTAACAAAGAAGTGTGTGGGAGGGTTAAGTCCCACAGAAGGCAGCTTTGTATGAAAGGATAGAGTGGAACTCAATCAGACTCCCTGCAGGCAAGGCAAGAACAACAGCTCAAGGTTAATGAAGAGCCAGAAGCACCAACTAGAAGAAGCCGACAATATTAATTCATACCTGCCAGAGGGAAGCTGAAAATTGGGGCCGAGCCACAGAGGGATGGTCTCTTCAGCTGTGAACTGAACAACATTGCTAAGAAGCCAAGAGGTCACCCTTAGGGGCAATCAGAAAGAGTTCCCTCAGGATAGAATAAATCCTACTCGTTCCCCTTTACCTTGAGGAAAAGAATCTGCTCAGAGAAGAACGGAAAATCAAGACAGGGTTTTTTTTTTTTAGCAAAGGCCAATGAGGAAGGGAGAGGAACGGTAGGGAGGGGAGACGCCTAGACGCCACAGTGGAGGCCCATGAGGGACGGTGGTAGAGTCAGTAATGAATGGGAAGATACAAGAGAAGATTAAGAATTACGGGTACGTAATTTCCATATCTTCCTGTGAAATATTCACCATTCATTACTGCTTGGAGACTATTTTGCCTCTCTTCCGGAGGGGGTAACAGAGACCCTGAGGGAACAAGACTCCCAGCCTCCTTCTGGTGGGAAACAGGAGGGGAAGACCCAGGGCTAATCAGATGAGAAGCCTATGGCGGAGGAGGGCTAGGAGGTGTCCCCCGGGAACGGGGAGATGGAGGAAGTCCCTGCAGAAGCCTCCTAGCCCTGGAGGAAAAAAAGATGGGTCCCCCAGAAAGCGGAGCGAATCACCCTACGCCGGGCCAGTGGTGATGACCTTGATAGATGAAGCCATGCCGTCCGTCTAATACAGATCGCTGTCCCTGCAAGCCTGAAAGCCACCTCATAGGTGTCGTAAGATGCTCTTGCTTGCTGTCTTGCCAGCTCCAGGCCTACAGCAGAGAGAGCAATAGCTTGTCTGGATTGCTTCAGATCAGGCATTGATGCTAGCCTGGGAGAGCACCAACCATAAATGCCTCACTGTGGGCAGTATGGTGAGTCTGATGATGCAATGCATAACATCGCACCCAGAGGAAGGAGAACACTTTGCCCCACCGTCAAACTGTAGGGAATCTGGAGTCCGTGGGTGTCGTGAGCCAGGCTGGAATGATGCCCGAGGAGTTTCTAGGTATGCCAACCTCAAGGCAGGTTGGAAGAGGAACCTGAGACTCCAATGGGCACAGTACCTTCTTCTGCAGTCTGTGGCTGGAAACAGGGGCGGTTGGCATCGCCAGGAACGGATAGACGTCTCCGGAAGAGAATAGTCCAGGACTGTACCAGTAAATGCTGGGCACTGAATTATTGAGGAATTATGTGTCTCCTGCTCGTATTGTCTCACTAACAAAGGAGATACAAAGATCCCTCACCATTGTCGAAAGGAATCGCTGATATTCAGTGAAATTAGCATCGGAGGAGAGATGAGCAGTGGGTTCCTCTCCCTCCGAGGAGGGAGACGAGGATGATGGAGAGCTCGAATGTCCAGAGGACTCCTGCTGCGGTGGGGATAGGCGAAACATCTGCTCATGCATATATCTAACGTATGGGGAGAGGGCCACCGCACAGCCTCTGAACGTCTCACAGGATAACGGGCCCGTAGGACCGACATGGCCTGGGAGAGGGGGGTGGCTGCAGAGGAATGGGAAAGGGACACTTACGACGAGGCAACTGTCCTCTGCTGAGGCTCTGAAATCCGGAAAACGGAGCCCGAGCTGGCGGGATCCCGGACAACAAACCAGGTCGCAGAATGGAACCCTGGGGATGCGAAGCCTGGAAGAGCCTAGGAGGGGATCCTTCCCTGTGACGAACCTGGAGCTGTATGAGTCCAGAAGTGCAGCCCACAGCAACGCCACCAGAGGGGTCCCTGGAGCTCGAGAGGGAAAGACGGAGCCCGGTGTTACGGCTCCTACCCGCACCCGAGGGGTGGCAGGTGAAGACCGAGGCGCCTCAACCTGGTCTCTCAACTCCCTGGACTCTGAGAATGCCCTCTCCTGACCGCAGTGACACCCACACCCTGAGCAGGTGCAGCACTGGATCGGCAGCTACTGTAACCCCTCAGGAGGATGAGCCCTCCCCGCCCCACGCCATCCCCCAGGGACCCCAGACCACCCCAGCCTGGGAGACCTCAGGAGAGGACAGCATAGGAGACAGAGGAATAGGCGCCTGGGGCCACCTAGCACCTCGCTCTCACTGGAGACCCTGACTCAAGAGTCAGGGTGCCAGGACGGGTCCACATCTGAATCATCCTCCTCCGAGGAGGAAGAGACCAGCTGGACATCAATACTGGCCACCCCAGGGTCTCCAGAGAAACGGCACAGCGATGGCACGGTACCAGCGGGAGGCGCCAGACGATCTCGGACCACCCCAATGCCCAAACCCGCCCTGACTCCTCAACGGCCCGGGTCAGACCCAGCGGCACCACCCTCGTGCCGGGACCGAGGCGATTCAGGATCTGATTCGGCCAGAGCCGAGGGTGGCACCAGATGGCGGCGCTGGCAGGCGGCATCAAGGGTCCACCATGCCAGGCCCAGCAGACCCGGGACCTCGACACTGGGGAGCCTGCACCTCCGAAGAGGTGACTGCCGAGGCAGTGTCTCCACCGCAGCCCTGGGAGGGACCCCGGCATCCTCCCGACACTGCGAATAGGCCTCTCTTCCTCTCCAGACCGATAGGCCTGAGAGGGGACTCGGAGGAAGGGTCTAGAGACCTTACCTGGGAATCCCTGGAGCAGCGCCATCCCCCGAAAGTCGGCCGAGCCTTGCCGATCTTCAACGCGTGGACTTCCAGGACGTGAAGGTCCATCGAGAAACAGGCGTCGCACGCATCCATACTGTGGTTGGGACTCAGGCAGCGATGGCAAACGTCATGCCTGTCCGTGACGGAAAAATGCTGGCCACAGGAGCACCGACGCATAGGGGCATGGCCTGCCTTAGACTTGCGTTTTGCCCCCGAACCTGACATGATTCGAAACAATTAAAGAAAAAAACAGAACGGTTTTCGGCATTGAATATAATAGAAAAAACAGAACGGTCTTACCACTTGATGACGTTGAGAAAAAACGGGATGAAGGAGAAGTGCGGTCTATGAAGACGGCGTTGACGAACGACAGGCCTTGTGATGCAGTAACTATACTCTCCGCGCAGCAGGTGCAGCCTCGATGGCGGGAGAAACAGAACTGAGATGGAGGAGGAGTCTGCGTCTCCTAACGGCCGCCTCGCGCATGACGCAGCGCTGCCGCCTGGGGCAGTGCCGCTGGAGCAGACTTCAAAAAAAAATTCCCAGAAGCGGGTCTGCGCTCTGGCACTAACCAAGCAGTAATGAATGGTGAAGACTGACAAGGAAGATCCAAACTTGCCTAGGCCAGAACGGAGCGAGGAGAATCAGTGAGCTCCATCTGAACAAAGTTTGTGTAGGATCCCGGAATCAACGGGATCGGGGAAAGCATAGATGAATCTGCCCTTCTAGTCTAGAGACAGAGCGTCTGTCCAAAAAACTCCGTGCCCTGGAGCTAATGAGCAGAAGACTGGAAGTTTTGCGTTGAGAGAAGAGGCAAACAGGTCTACCTGAGGGGTTCCCCAGCGTAGGAAGATGTCTTCTACTATTCCCTGATCCAGTTCCCATTCGTGCGCTTGGGTGGACGACCAGCTGAGGTGGTCTGCCAAAGTGTTCTCGACCCCCGGAACATGGATCGCCGTGAGGTGAAGGCTGTGAAGGGTCGCCCAAACCCGCATTGCTTCCCTGCAAAAAGGGTAGGAACGGGTTCCTCCCTGTTTGTTGATGTACCACACTACGCTCATGTTGTCGGTCTGAACAGCCAGATGACCGGAAGCAGATACAGATGCAGGGCTTGTAAGGTGGACAGAACAGCCCTCAGCTCAAGTATGTTGATGTGAAGAGACTGCTAGAGTCTGGACCAAGAACCCTGGGTCCTCTGAGATCCCAAGTGAGCTCCCAACTCTCGCCAGAGCGCCTGTCGTTAGGATTTGGGGGAGAAAGACAGAAGGAACTCCCGATAAAGGTTCTCCTGCACCATCCACAATTGCAAGTCCCGCACCATCGGTGAGGAGACCACTATCTCGCGATCCAAGTCGTCCTCCAATTGATCCCATCAAGACTGAAGCATCCACTGAGACATCCTTATGTGGAGCCGAGCGAGGGACTGTCGGGATGGCAGCCATCATGAGCCCGAGGAGGAAGGAGACCGACCTGGCACTGACCCGCCTGCGGTCTGACAAAAGGCTGGCCTGATCCTGAAGGGATGCCACCCTGTCCAGAGTCAGGAAGGCCATGCCGGTGGTCGTATCCAGGATTGCCCCAATAAACTGGAGTCTTTGAAAAGGGATCAAATGGGACTTTGCCTGGTTGATGGTAATACCCAAGCAGGTAAAAACCAGCAGGGTGAGGGAAAGGGAGCGCAGGAGATTGTCCCTGGAAGGGGGCACCTTGAGTCAATCATACAGGTAAGGGAAAACCTGAACCCCCTGGGTATGCAGGTGGGCCGCTACCACGGAAAGGCATTGGTGAACACTGGGGCGAGGAGAGACCAGAGGGAGGGCCCTGAACTGGTAGTGGTCCCCTGAAAAGAAAGCCAGAGGTATCTGCGGTGAGACGGATGGATAGGGATATGCAGGTAGGAATCCTGCATGTCCGGGGGGCGCACAGCCACTGTCCCGGCCGAAGGAGGGGGAGAAGGCTCTGCAGAGAGAGCATTCGGAACCTCTTGTACTCCAGGAACAGGTTCAGGGAACTGAGGTCCATGATGGGCCTCACTTTGCCCGATTTCTTCGGGACCAGGAAGAAATGAGAATAATACCCGTCCCCTGAAGCTGGAGGGGAATGGGTTCTATTGCTGCTTTCAACAGAAGAGCGAAGATCTCTTCCCAAACCAGAGGAATCAGTTCTGGGGAGTATGATGAGCTGGGGATCTTGGAGGTTTCTGAAGAAACTCTACTGAGTGCCCTACTGCGATCAGCTGGAGCACCCAATTGTCTGTAGTGATCCTCTCCCAACCTGGCAGATGAAGGGAAAACCCCCTCCTACCGGTT
The DNA here is from genome assembly GCA_016271365.2 of Neoceratodus forsteri. Taxonomy (NCBI): domain Eukaryota; kingdom Metazoa; phylum Chordata; order Ceratodontiformes; family Ceratodontidae; genus Neoceratodus; species Neoceratodus forsteri. Next base: position 1,434,006,995 of record CM057453.1, read on the forward strand.
CCTCTGGAACCTCCAGAGGCTGTGGGAGAGGGGAGGAGTCAGGGAGTGTGAGGCAGCGTTGCGGCTGAAGCTCCCACTGCCTTTTTGGGCAGGGGAGTCTTCGTAGCCGGAGGGTCCCAACGTTTGTTGGCCCGCTTCCCTTGGGGTTTCGCTTTGGCCCATCCGCATTTGCAAAAGGGACGGCGTTGCATCTGAGGGGCTCTGTACATGGAGTCAACCTCCCTGAGAGCAGTGCCCTTCTCTTGCAGGCCGGTGATGATATCCTTGACATCACCACTGAGCAGCACTGAGCCCCTGAAGGGGGGGCCCTGGATGGCGGACTGCACTTCAGCGGCAATCCTGACAAACGAAGCCAGGTGTGTTGCCGCAAGCCTACGGCAAAAGCCGAGCTCCTACCAACCTGACCCTGGCAGGAGGTTGCTCCCTGGAAAGATTGACCAGGGTCACCGATCAGTCCACATCTTCCTGAGTTAGGACTGGGAGCACCAATGTCTGTGAGACAGACTCCTCGGCCTTATCTGACAACCGATTGACAGGCTCAAGAAAAATCTAAGCTGCGGCTGACAGGCTTGATGGTGGAGCTGAAGAGCCCTCGACCTGCCTAACCTGCCCCTTGGCTGAGGGGCGCGTGACAGCTGTCAAGCAGTCAGGTGACTTGAGGGACCGGGAGGACCTTGATCTCTTCCAGTCCCACAACCGGTGCCAGCAGCACTTGGATTTTCCACCATGGAGGGCAGGTCTCTCCACGACAGGCACATGTCATGGAACTGACCTGTGAAAACACCCTCTAATGCTTGCCCCAGAAAACAGCACTGAGACCAAGGAGGTGCCTGCTGGCAGCTGCCCACCCTCAAGGGCCGCAAGCTGCTCAGCAGATCTGGCTGCAGCTGAGACTTTTTGTGGCCCTTATGGCATTCCTTGGATCCTGTCTGAAGGCTGACCAGCAAGAGCTGGATTTTCTGTCCTCGAGACTCGGGAATCCTGGAAATGCACAGCCCACACCCAGCCACATCATGTCGCCCACCCAGGCACTACATGCACGTGATATGCGGATTGGTGACCTACATCTTCTGCCAACACCTAACTCAAAATTTGAATCCTTTTTTCTTGTATTCCATCGCTGGTCTAGACGAAGTCAAAAGAACCACAAACTGCAAGGCAAATTACTTTGAAAACTCTGAAAAGAAGAGGTTAGCTGATAGTGAAGAAAATCCTAAGTGGAGCATGAAGGGGGAGACCTGTTCTTCCAGCAGAAAGAAAGATCTAACATCACGGGGCGGGGTCAGGGGTTATACCGCCCGGGTGGTTGGAGAAGCTTAGCTTAAAGATGTTCTGGATAATAACATTGTTCCAGTGGAACTGCCACAGTGTGGGTAAGTGAACCATAGCCACGCCCCTAGAATAAGTGGTTCCAGGCAACAAACAGAAATCTTGCTTCTGGTGTGAATTAGGATGCTGACATACTGTAGGATGGTACATCATATGGCCAGTCATTTGCCAGCGAGTGTACTCAGTAGAGTGTGGTGGGCCAGGTCACACCACATTTCTGGCTGGTCCATAAGGTCTTCTATAGTGGACTGTGCCCCAGTGGGCTGGGGGTGCGATATAGCAGGTGGAAGCAATGGTTGGCACTCGAGTATGATACCACAACCCCTAAATCTGTCGGGAAACTTCCAGTCGGCTCTACTCCTAACCAGCTGGCCTTACCCGGAGGGGTGAACCCTGGAGAGTATATGAAGGGGCAGACAGTGTGTATCTGGGGTCTAATGGCAGTGGCAAATGATCCAGTGGACATAGGATCAGGGATGGTGGACTGTGCCCCAGCGAATGAAGAACCAGACCCTCTTGTAAAAGGGAAAATAAAAAGAACTTACTCAGACTCCTCATCATCTTCGCCTCGCCATCGTCGTCATCATCATTACTTTCCTCTTCACTCTCTTCTTCTTTGGCAATCTTTTGTCTAGCACTCTTAAACACTGACTGTAGTACAATAGAGTCTTCTATAGATCTGAAACAGCAAAGAGTGTGACATAAAAGTACACCACAATTTATCATCCCTGACAAGCAAATGTGTGCCACAGCTTTACAATAAGACAGAAGTTGTGCTCCTTTCACCTTGGCTCTAAAATTCTACTTCTCCCTCTCATTCAGTTATTTGTGCATATCAATGCGTGGTCATGTTTTGACCAGTCTTAGTTGCCCCATTTTCTCCTACTGAAAGTTTAAAATGGACATCTTTGGCCATACCACTCTTTGGTCTTCAATCCAGAGACGATGGGACCCTATGGTAAATGAAAATTATGTACTCACTGTAATTGCTGATTTTTCTACAGTATCATCATTATTCATTCACACTAATGGGTCTTAGCCAGAGGCAGTTCACAATCAAAAAGGAAATGCATCTGACAGGTAGGTGCTGAGGGAAACAAGCTGTTTTCCTTTCTTTATGCCTTGGTAATGCTCATGTAAAATCTAAGGACCCTTTTCACAACAAGGGAGTATAAAATTCTCTTGCCCTCATTCTGAAAACTAGCAAGTACATAGGCAGAATCAGGGACTTATTTGAGTGGAACTTAGACGTCACATTAGGAAGGAAATGAAAATTATGTCCCTACCATAATTATGATCTTTCTGTGCACAGTATCTTCACCATTCATCACCTTTGGGTATATGGCCGGAGGTCATGACCCCGTGGGAGCTTTTTTTTTGGGATGGTGGAGCCGACGCATATTCGGCGCACTCCTCGAGGCCGACGACTGGCGTGGCTCCAAGGGTTGGCACGTTAGGTGCTGTTGACTCCGCCCTCCACCAGTTTTGAGTCGCCGGAGAGGTGAGGAAATGGGTTGGGAGGGTGGGACAAGAAAGTCCAAGGGACAGATAAAGGAAAAGATACATAACATAAAGGAGAAATAAATGACTGAAAGGACTGAATAAGAAGGAAGTCTAAGGGGATTGGGTAGGGGCCCCAATCTCCAGCTTGTATAGGAAATGCAAGGAGTAGCCAAAAGGCTCATTGTCAGAATTCAAGGCATGGAATCACTGGCAATAACTCCAAAAGCAGAAAATGGCTATCCTGGAAGAAAGACAGGACACAGAGAATTCTCCCCCTCTCAGGGGAAGATTTTTGGTGAAAGAATATTTAGTTTTTTTTTTTTTTAAATAATAAACAACATGTCCAACAGACAAAGAAAATTAAAGATGGACGGGAACAAGGAGGAGGAGAGAATGGAGGGCAACTGCCAACTCCCACCCCACAGGGGTGGAGCTAACGCACTGGAGAAGGAGTGCCCCCCATGCTGACCACTCTCCCCAGAACATTATGCCCCTATGTGCCCCTGTTTTACCCCACTCCTGACAAGAAGGGGGGGGCGGATGGGCACAGAGAGGGAGGGGGACTCAGAGACTGTGGCCCCAGGGGGATGGAGAACGGATTTGATGAATGTGAAGACACACAGAAAGATCATATCACGGTAGGCACGTAATTTTCATATCTTATCTGTGTCAATCTTCACCATTCATCACCTTTGGGTGAGTGCCGAGCCCCCCTGAAGGTATTTAGCTCTCAGTGGGTGACACACTAAGAGGGAGAACCTTCAGGGCTTGGAGAGGCCCGAGAGTGGGGAGAGTGAGATGGGGACCCCCGGAGGGGGAAGGAAGCCCTCAACAAACGCCCTGGCTTCTCACGAGAGAAGAGATAGGTTCTCTGGTGAGCAGAGTTAATCACCCCACGCTGGGCTAAGGGGTGACAACCAGGAAAGACGATGTTTACACCGTCCACCTAGTGCACATTGCTGTCCCTATTACCCTGGTAGTTACCTCACTGGCATCGTGACTATGCCCCGCTTGCTGCCTTGTTAGCTCCAGGCCATGTGCAAAGAGTGCAATGGCTTGTCTGGTTTGCTCCATGTCAGGCATTGAGGCTAGAAGCTGACCGAGCCTGGACCACAGGAACCTGTCATAGGCCAGTGAGTGCGCCTGATGTGCTGTGATAGACAGCAACAACTGTGCCGAGTGGAAAGTCCTCCTACTCCAGAAGTCAAAATCTGAGGAGTCTTGATCTGGGGGCCGGTCACGGTGAAGGACGTAAAGCCCATCGGGAGTGTCCAGTTGCGTCAATCCTAACTGAGGATGAGGCATGGAACCTGGAGACTCGGGGGGGGGGCGCAGTACTGCTGGCAGAGATCCCTAGGGGCAGGAACTCTGGAAAAAGGTCTCTGCCAGGAAACGCAACAACGCCTCCCGAAAGGGAGCAGGCCAGGGGGGCACCACAAGGGTGTCCTCGTCTGAAATCGCTTAAAAAGGAGTGCAGAATGCTCTGGATTGCTTTGAGTGGAGGGTGATACGAGGTCCTCCATGAGATCAGCAGCTGGAGAATGCGGACAGATGTTCTCTCCTCCAGAAGAGGGGATGAGGAGTCAGACGACGCCGGCTGTTTGGAGCTGCTGCTCAGGGGAGGTTGGCCCTGATGTAGCGGGAACTGAGTAGCCACGGCTCTAAACTGCTCCCAGAAGAGAGGCCCGAAGGACCAAGAATACCTGGGAGCGCAGGAGAATGCAGCAGTGGGATGGGACAGAGCTGAGGGAGAAGTCAACTGACTCCGCCTGGGCAAGGAGGGACCATGAGCTCCAGAAGAAGGAGCTCCAGAAAACTCCACAGCTGACAGCTGAACAACCATATCGGAACTGCCTTGGCTGCACCCGGAAGATTCTCCTGTGAGGTGACCGGGCCAGATCCATGACGGTCCCCACCTTCCAAAGAATAGGGCCCCTCAAAGAAACTGAGGGGACGAGCGGAGATCTGCACTACGGCTCCTCCCAGAGCATGGGTGGGTTCCGGAAAAAGGCCACCGAACAGAAATGAAAATTATGTACCTACTGTAATTCTTGATCTTCTTGGACGGGTCTCCACCACTCATTCACACTATTGGGATCTGCGCCGGAGGCACTAGGACCCATCGGGAGCAAACTTTTTGCTGGGGAGTCGACGCCAGAGATGGCGCCGAGCCCCAGCTCATGCGCAATGACTATCTTGGCGCCGACTCCAACCGCCTCAGTACCTTTTACCAAGGAGGTGCAGCGAACTAACCTAGAAAGGTAGCTCATCCAAAACCGACATAAGATAGTCCGGACGACCCGTAAGAAGGGTCAACAAAGAAGTCTTCAAGGCCTAAAGATTTGAGGGAGGAAGACCAACAAGAGAGGTGAGTCTGGGATGGAGAAGGTAGGGATGAGTGGTGAGACTCGTCCAAGAAGATCAAGAATTACGGTAGGTACGTAATTTTCATATCTTCCTGGACATAAGTCTCCACCACTCATTCACACTATTGGGAGAGTACCGAGCTAATAATCCCCCGAGAGGGCGGCAGGAGAAACCAAGAGCTCACGTTTCTTAAGACAGGAGTCCATTAAGGATGGCTCTGCCAAAAGAAGAATGTCTGGCATGGACATCGAGTGCATAATGTTTGATGAAAGTATGCACTGAGCTCCAGGTGGCTGCACTGCAGATGTCTGCAATGGGCACGTTGCGGATTTCCGCTAGGGATGCCGCTACCACTCTGGTAGAGTGAGCGTAAACTCTACCTTCCAACTTAACCTGCGCCATGGAATAGCAGTGACGAAGGCACGCCACTAGCCATGCTGAGATACATCTAATAGCGACAGGCTGACCCAGCCGGCCTCACTGAAGGAAACGAACAGTTGCTGGGCTTTACGAAAACGCTGGTTCTATCTAAGTAGAAACGCAAGGCCCTCTTAACATCCAGAGAATGAAGAGAGCGTTGCCCTTCATTTTGGAAGTCTGCAAAATAAGAGGGAAGGACCAAAGGTTGGTTAAGATGAAATTCTGACACAACCTTAGGAAGAAATTTAGGATGAGTACGAAGGACTACTTTGTCCTTATGGAACACAGTATACGGAGGGTCTGTGACCAGGGCATGTATCTCAGAGACCCTACGGGCTGAGGTAATGGCCACTAGGAAGGCAGTCTTCCAGGTGAGGAACTTTAGTTCACAGGTAGCTAGAGGCTCAAAAGGTTTCCGAGTGAGCATGTCTAGCACAAGATTAATGTCCCAGGCTGCAACAGGACGCCTTGTAGGAGGTCCGTGTGCAGAATGACCTTAAGAAATCTCTTAACCATAGGTAACTGGAGCCAGTGAAAGGGAGGAAACCGCTCATGATACGCTGAAATGGCACTAAGGTGAACCTTAACTGTACAGTACTGAAGACCTGAATTTGAGAGGTCCAAAAGGTACTCTAAAACTTTATCTGGAGGACAGGAAAAGGGCTTCAAAGAGGACTTTGCACACCAGAGGGAAAAACGCTTCCACTTAGCCGTGTAAGTTTTCCGAGTGGCTGGCTTCCGCGCAGCCAGAAGGATATCAGAAACTCTACGAGAGACATTGAACTGATTTACTTCTATCTCTTCAGGAGCCAAGCGTGAGGGTGAAGAGATCTCAGATTGGGATGGACCACCGGTCCCTGAGTTAAAAGGTTCATCTGCAGGGGAAGTGGTCTCGGAGGAACTGCCAACATACTGTTGAGAAGTGGAAACCACAGTTGTCGAGGCCAAAAGGGAGCAATGAGAATCATCTTGTCTCCCTGAGACTCGAATTTGAGGAGTACACTCTGAATTAGAGGAAGAGGCGGAAAGAAACCGTTTTGTCCACCGCAGCCTGAACGCATCCGGACAAAAAATGCCAGGCCCTGGATTTCTGGAGCAGAAGAGAGGCAGTTTTGCGTTGAGTGGGGACGCAAAAAGGTCCAGGTCCGGAGTTCCCCACTCTTCGAATAGAGACTGAACTATGGTTGAGTCGAGAGACCACTGTGAGGATCTGCCTCTGTTCTGTTGAGACGACCTGCTGTCGCTTGCACACCTGGCAGGTAGATTGCTTGAATTAGAGCCTTGTGCTCCAAGCACCATTCCCAGACCTCATCGCTTCTCTGCATAAGGGGTAAGAATGAGCACCTCCCTGCTTGTTGATGTAATACATCACTGCTTTGTTGTCCGTTTGGAGGAGAATATTCTTGTGACAGAGAATGTCCTTCAAAGCTCGGACCCGATAAAGGACGGCTCTCATTTCTAGGACATTTACGTGAAGCTGGGACTTGACTTGAGTCCACACATCCTGAGTGTGGAGAGCCCGACAATGAGCTCCCCATTAGTGAGGCTTCTGTGGTAATGGAAATCTGATGGTCCAGAGGGGCAAAGGGGTATCCTTGCAGGAGATTGTCCTCTTGAGACCACCAGGTAAGAGACCTCTTTATGGTTCTGTCCACCTTGATGAGACAGGACTGCGGGTGAGTGGTTGGAGACCACTGAGTACTGAGTATCCACTGAGTGGTTCTCATGTGCAGACGAGCCAGAGGTACAGTGAACACTGAGGATGCCATGAGGCCCAGCATCCGTTGCATCGAGAGCGCTGTAACTGACCTGTTTTCTCCGATGTAACGAGCCATCTGAAGGATATCGCTCCTCCTGTCCTCTGGATGAAAAGCTTTCGCACAGGATGTGTCTAGAAGGGTCCCTATGAAAAGGAGCCTTTGGGAGGGCTGCAGCTGCAATTTCTTGAGGTTTAGCAGGACTCCCATGGACGTAAGGAGGCGAGAGGCCGTATCTACGGCATCCAGAGTCCCTTGCCTGGAAGGACTTGCCAGAAGCCATTCGTCCAGATAAGGGAACACCTGTATTCCGAGATTTCTGAGGTGCGCTGCGAGAAAGGAAAATTACGTACCTACCGTAATTCTTGATCTTCTTGGACGAGTCTCCACCACTCATTCACACTAGTGGGATTAGCGCCGGAGGCACTAAGACCCATCGAGCAAACTTTTGCTGAGGGTCGATACGAGACGGCACTGGCTAGACACGGTGTCAGCGAGCAGCTGGCTCGAGCGGTAATGACCATCTCGGCGACGACCCTCCAACCGCTTCAGTACCTTTTACCAAGGAGGTGCAGCAACTAACGAAAGAGTAAACCAACATTAAAAACGGACATAAGATAGTCCGTGACCCGTGTAAGAAGGGTCAGTAAAGAAGTCCTCACGGCCTAAAGATTTGAGGGAGTGAAGACCAATACAGCGTGAGCTCGGGATGGAGGGAGGAGGGAATGAGTGGGAGACTGCCCAAGAAGATCAAGAATTACGTAGGTACGTACTTTTCCTATCTTCCTGACATAAGTCTCCACCACTCATTCACCTAGTGGGAGAGTACCAAGCTGATAATCCCCAAAAGGGCGCAGGAGAGCCAGAGCTCACGCTGCCTAAGATAGAAGCCCATTAAGGATAGTTCTGCCAAATGCGAATGTCGCCAGCATGAACATCCAGTGCATAGTGCTTAACGAAGGTATGCACTGAGCTCCAGGTGGTGGCGTTCGGCATATATCTGCAATTGAACATTGCGACTTCCGCTAGGGATGCCACTGACACCTAGTAGAGTGAGCGACACCTACCTTCTAATTTAACTTGAGCCATGGAATAGCAATGACTGAAGGCATGCCACTAACCATGAAGAGATGCATCTAATAGCGACAGGTTGACCCAGCCGGGTGTCGCTGAAAGAAACGTAACAGTTGCTGAGTCTTATGAACATCCTTGGTTCTATCTAAATAGAACCGCAAGGCTCTCTTAACATCCAAGGAATGAAGAGCCTGCCTCTTCATTTTGGAAATTGGCAAGTAAGCAGGAAGTACCAGAGGTTGGTTTAGATGGAATTCTGACACAACCTTGGGAAGAAATTTAGGATGAGTACGGAGAACTACCTTGTCTTTATGGAATACAGTATACGAGGGTCCGTAACCAGGCATGTATCTCAGAGACCCGGGCTGAGGTAATGGCCACCAGGAAGGCAGTCTTCCAGGTAAGAAATTTTAGCTCACAGGTAGCTAAGGGTCTGAAGGCTTCCGAGTGAGCATGTCCAGCACCAGGTTAATGTCCCAGGCTGCAACTGGACGCTAACAGGGGTCTGGTATGGAGAATCCTTAAGAAATCTCTTCACTATAGGTAACTGAGCCAGAGTTAAGGAAGAAACCGCTCATGGAACGCTGAGATGGCACTAAGGTGAACTTTAACTGTGGAGTACTGAAGACCTAAGTTTGACAGGTCCAAAAGATACTCCAGAACCTTGCCAGGAGGACAGGAAAAGGGATTCAAGAGGATTTTGCACACCAGAGAGAAAAGCTTCCATTTGGAAGCGTACGCTGGGTGGCTGGCTTCCAGCAGCCAGAAGGATGTCTGAGACTCTACGAGACGTTGAACCGATTCACTTCTATCTCTTCAGGAGCCAAGCATGAAGGTGAAGTGATTTCAGGTTGGATGGACCAATGAACCTTGAGTCAAAAGACTGATTTGCAAAGGAAGTGGTCTCGAGAGGCTGCCAACATACTGTTGAGTAGAGGAAACCATAGTTGCCGAGGCCAGGAAGGAGCAATGAGAATCATCTTGGTCCCCTGAGACTCAAACTTGAGGAGTACTTCTGGATTAGAGGAAGCGTGGAAAGGGCGAAGAAAGCTGCTTTGTCCACCGCAGCCTGAACGATCCTGACAGAAAATGCCAGGCCCTGGATTTCTGGAGCAGAAGAGAGGCAGTTTTATGCTGAGTGGGATGCAAAAGGTCCAGGTCTGGAGTCCCCACTTTGAACAGGGACCGAGCTACGGTCTGATCGAGAGACCACTGTGAGGGTCTCCTCGCTCTGCTGAGGTGATCTGCTAGGTCGCTTTGTATACCCGCAGATAAACCGCTGAATCAGAGACTTGTGCTCCAAGCACCACTCCCACACCCTCATTGCTTCCCTGCAAAGGGATAAGAATGAGCACGCCTTGCTTGTTGATGTAATACATCACTGCTTTGTTGTCCGCTTGAAGGAGAATGTTCTTGTGACAAAGGACATCCTTCAGAGCTCGGATTGCATAGAGGACCGCTCCTCATCTCCAGGACATGTATGTGAGATGAGTTTGAACTGAGTCCATACACCTTGAGTGTGGAGGAGAGACAGTGAGCTCCCATCCCATTAGCGGCTGCGCCTGTGGTGATGGAGATCTGATGATCCGGGGAGCAAAGGGGAATCCTTCCAGGAGATTGCTTTTTGGAGACCACCAGGTGAGAGACCTTCAAGGGCCCGCTACCTTGATGGGATAAGACTGGGGGTGAGAGGTCGGGACCACTGAGTGGAGAGCATCCATTGGGTGGTTCTCATGTGCAGTCGGGCCAGAGGGACAGTGAAGACCGAGGACGCCTATGAGACTCCAACATGCGCTGCATCGAGAGAGCTGTAACCGATTGGTTCTCCTGATGTAACGGGCCATTCAAGGATGTCGAGTCTTCTGTCCTCTGGAAGGAAAGCCTTGCTGAAGAGGTGTCTAGAAGCGCCCCATGAAAAGGAGCCTGGGAGGGTTGCAGTTGAGATTTTTTCAAATTCAGCAGAACTCCCATGGACGTGAGAAGACGAGAAGTCGTTGCACGAGCTTCCAAAGTCCCTTGACGGAAGGGTTGCTAGAAGCCAATCGTCCAGGTAGGGAAACACTCGAGTCCGACTTTCCTGAGATGCGCCCGCAGAACTGCACAACACTTGTAAAACTCATGCGCCGAGCATAGCCCAAAGGGCAGGACTCTGAACTGATAATGCTGACCCAAAGCTACAAACCTGAGGAACTTATGTGGGTCAGGTGAGGGATATGCTGGTAAGCATCCTGCATATCCAGAGAGGCCAGCCAGTCGTGGTTGATGCAGCAAGGGCAACAGGGTACCTAGGAAATCATCTTGAATTTCTCCCTGGGAGGAATTTGTTTAACTTTCTGAAGTTCTAGAATGAGCGCATCCTCCAGATTTCTTTTGGAACCAGAAAGTAATGAGTAGAACCTGTGTTTCGTAGATGCGGGGCACCAGTTCTATTGCCCTGTTGTTCAGAAGGCCCTGGATCTCCGCGGTGAGGAGGTCTGACTGAGAGGCCGACAACCTGGGTTGTCATCTGGGAGGACAATCGGGGTTTCAGGCAATGTGAGAATAACCCTCGCTAATTATCCGAAGGACCCATTTGTCCGGGTTATGACTTCCACTGGTTGTAGAAGTACATCAGACGACCTCCCACTGAGGAGAAAGTTCCACCTCGGGCAGAGTGATGGAACTGGGGCCAACGACTCATAAGGTAGCACTGGAGCTTAGGCCCCGCGCCTTTCTGCTCGCCTTCTTGAGGTTGGGCAGGTTGGCTTTGCGGAAGCTTCCCTGCCTCTGCCTCGAAGGACTGACGACTATGAAACTGACGCTCTGTTCACATGCTCCCAGAGGGGCAGGCGGAGGTCTGGCCAACTTAATGGCCGATCTAGTCTTCTGAGTGGCCTCTAAGGCTTGCTCCACCTGAGGGCCAAAAAGAAAGGAGCCATCAAAGGCAGCGCCCATCACCTGCTGCTGAGCATCATTCGTGAAGCCAGAAGCACGAGCCAGGAATGGCCGAGTACAAATCCCCGCGCTGCTGAGCGAGAAGCAGTGTCGAAAGCATCCATGGCGGCTTTGACCTGTTGGTTATTGGACTCAATACTCTATAACGTCAGAAGAAGCTCTGACTTGAATCGAATCTGGAAGAGCTTCAACCATTCTTTCATAGAGTGCCACAGGATATACTCATACTGGGAAAAATAGCCTTGATAACTGGCAACACGAACATTAGAGTGGAGGCAGCAAAGACTCTCTTACTTAATGTATCAATCTTACGAGACTCTTTGTTAATAGGTCGAGCTGTAATAGTTTGAGGAAGAACGACCTTGTCATTCTCTGCCAGGACTACAATAGGATCCGCAAAGGCTTGGGATGCCAAAATGGGACGATCCTTGGGAGCTGAATACTTTATCAATGGATTTAGCCACTGAGGGAATAAGAGCAGGATTATTCCATACCAATTGAGACAGCTGCCTCAAGGAAGGCTGGATCTGGAGGAGTCAAACGTAGGGATTCCGGCTACGAAGATACTGGAGTTTAATATCTTCCCAGGATCGATGTCTGTAGTCTGAGAGAAAGAGTGGATCCCAGGTTCTTCAACAGAGACTTAAAGGACAGGTCCTCACCACAGGCTCTGTAGCAAAGAAAGATCCTGTTTCTCCACTTCATCACCCAACCAAGGTCTGGGTCAGGCTCAACATCATCTCCTGATGGTCCAGAAAGGACTGTTTGGACAGGAAAGAGTGAAAATGGAGAGGAGGAAATAGAAAACAAGGAGAGTCCCTGAGGCTGCCGGCGCCGAGACGGCAAAACGGGCTGAAGACGATATCGAGGAGGCGACGGCGCCGAAGAGGCACGCAGCTCGCAGCGCCAGGCGGGCGCCGATCGACAACGCCAAGACGGCGCAGCCGACGATGCCGCTAATGGCGCCAGGATTTACGCCGATTGGCGGCAATAACGGCACCGTGGACGACGCCGCGATCGGGCGCCGCCCATCCAACGGCACTTACCGCGGCGCCAGCAAGACCCAGCGGCACCGAAACGCCGACAAGCCAACAGACCCCTGCCAGGCGTCCGGAAAGCCCCAGGAACCTGGAAAGCTAGAGAACGAAAAAACCAGGAGATAAGGGCATCGGTGAGGCCCCGCGCCCGCAGCCATGTGAGGGGGAAACACTCTAGCACGGAGTCGCTGGCACTCAAGAAGGCGCCACGCGACTCAGGAAGGTCCAACCGCCTACCTGACGCTCGAGGGGCCCGAGGGCCCGAGGCAACCAGCCAGGCAGAAGAACCAACCTCCGAGCCCATTGGTCCATAAGAGCGCCCACTGATGAAACTGCTCATCTGGAGTCCTACCTATAGGCGGGAGGGACTGACGTCGAGGACGACGACACCGGAAGTTGGCGGCATCTCAAGAAGGAGACCGCAACTAGCAATCTATAACCGAGTCGCCGACGAGATGATATCATACAGAGGGCGGCACCGTGATGCCTTCTTTTTGACCTGTGGGGTCAAGAAGAGTTTCGAGGCTCTAACGGTGCCGCGACCGCTTATTTTTATGCCGGCGGGGACCGCCCATCCCCCGGCATCGGACTGACCGCTGTCGGAACCCCGCTGAGGAGAAGGAGGCGACCGACCCAGCCCGCTGACTGAACAGCTTACACGTAAGTCTCCTCGCTACCTGACCTGTTTATGGTCGACTCATTCAGTAGGTCGAACTTCTAGTCAAATTTAAATGTTAGAAAAATTTTTACTAAAATAGAATAAAATTAAGCTTATACTACTTATCGCGGATAAAGTTATAAAAAACAAACAAACTGAAAACTATGCGCTTAGTTTGAAGTTTGACTCCGACAGGCGAGCCACGCCGCCACTGAAGCCAAGCACTGACGGCGGAAAAAGGAATTGAGGCGGTTGGAGGGTCGTCAGCCGAGATGGTCATTATTGTCATCGAGCTGCCTGCTGGCATGGGCACCGTGTCTAGCGGCGCCTGCCTCGCTCGCGACCTCCAGCAAAAAGTTTGTTCCCGATGGGTCTTAGTGCCCGGCGCTAATCCCACTAGGTGAATGAGTGGTGGAGACTTATGTCCAGGAAGATCTGCACAACACTTTGTAAAACCTCAGCTTGAGGATAGCCCAAAAGGCAGGACTCTGAACTGATAATGTTGTCCCAGAGCCACAAACCTCAGGAATTTGTGATGCCTCGGTGAATGGGAATGTGCTGGAAGCATCCTGCATGTCTAGGGAGGCTAACAAGTCGTGCTGATGAAGCAAGGATAATAGGGTTCCTAGACAATTATTTTGAATTTCCTTGGGGAGAAATTTGTTTAGCTTTCTGAGATCTAGAATGGGCGATTCCCCAGACTTCTTTGGAACCAGAAAGTAATGAGAGTAGAACCTGTATTTCGCTGATGCAGCTGCACAAGTTCTACTGCCCTGTTGCTTAGAAGGCCCTGAATCTCGGAGGTGAGAAGGTCTGACTGAGGGCAGACAGCCTGGGCTGTCGCTTGGAGGACGATCCGGAGGGTTTCCAAATTGAGTGAGTACCTCGCGATTATCTGAAGGACCCATTTGTCTGAGGTTGTGGACTTCCACTGGCTGTAGAAGTGCATCAGCCGACCTCCCACCAGAGAGGAAAAGTCCACCTCGGGCAGTTGAGGTGGGACTTGGGCCAGCAATTCATAAGGTAGCGCTGGGCGCTTTGGGCCCTTGCGCTTTCTGTTGCACCTTCTTTTGAGGCTGGGCAGGTTGGTTCTTATGGAAACTTCCTCTGCCTCTGCCTCGAAAGGACTGACGGTTATGAAACTGACGTTTACTGGCATGCCCCGAGAGGGGGCAGGAGGGGGTCTAGCCAACTTAATGGCTGACCTAGTCTTTTGTGTAGCTTCTAGAGCTTGCTCGACCTGAGGACCAAAAAGATATGCACCATCAAAGGGTAATGCCATTACTTGTTGCGCATCATTGGTGAAGCCTGAAGTGCGCAGCCAGGAATGGCGGCCGGTGCAAATACCAGCAGCCGCTGAACGGGAAGCAGAGTCGAAAGCATCCACGGCTGCTTTAACCTGTTGGTTGTTAGATTCAATACCTCTGGTAATGGTTTGAAGAAGCTCTGGTTTTGAATCCGACTCCGGAAGCGCTTCAACCATTTGCTTGAGAGAGTGCCACAGGATATACTCGTACTGAGAAAAATAGCCTTGGTAACTGGCAATACGCATACTTAGGGTAGAAGCAGCAAAGACTCTCTTACCTAAGGTGTCTATCTTACGAGATTCCTTGTTAATAGGTCGAGCTGTAGTGGTTTGAGGAAGGACGACCTTATCATTCTCTGCCAGGACTACAATAGGATCCGCAAAGGCCTGGGATGCTAAAATGGGACGATCCTTGGGGGCTGAATATTTTCTATCAATGGATTTAGCCACCGATGAAGAGAGAGCAGGATTATTCCATAGCATTTGAGACAGTGTCTCGAAGGAAGGCTGAATCGGAGGAGTCAAATCCGTAGGGATCTCCGAGGCGTGAAGATATTGGAGTCTTAACAATTTCCCAGGATCGATGTCCGTAGTCTGGAGAGAAAGTGTGGAAATCATATTCTTCAGCAGAGACTTAAATGACAGGTCCTCGACCACAGGCTCTGCAGCAGTAAAAGATCCTGCTTCGTCCACCTCATCGCCCAGCTGAAGGTCTGGGTCAGGCTCAACGTCATCTCCTGACAGTCCAGGAGGGACTGTATGGACAGGTAAGGGATGAAATCCAGAAGATGAAGGAGGAAACGAGAGAAAAGGGGAGTCCCCAAGGGCCCCCGGCGCCGAGGAGGCGTACACGGCGCCGAGAATGACGCCGAGGAACCATGCGGCGCCGAAAACGCGCTAAGGACGGCAGCGTGGCGCTAAGGCGCACGCTGAGAGGCCGTGACGGCACCGCATACACCGAAGCCGCACGGCACCGCTGCAGATGCCGAGAAGCCACAAGGCATCGCGCTGCGGATGTCGGTGAAGCCGCGACAGTGTCGCGGGCGACGCCGAGGACGGCTCCGCGAGGCCACACGGCGCCGAAGGCACTCCCAGAGACAGAAAAACAGGTTTTGAAGGAAAAAGAGCAGGAGATAAGGGCATCGTGGCCCCCTGCACCAGCCATGTGAGGGGAGACACTTAAGACGAGTCGCGGCACTGAAGAAGGTGCCGCGCGACCGGGAAAATCCAACCGCCCTACCTGGTCGCCCAGAAAGCCCGAAGGCCCACGAGCGACCGAGCCAGGTAGCCGAACCAACCTCCGAGCCCATTGCTCCATAAGAGCGGCCCACTGATGAAACTGCTCATCTGAAGACCTACCAGCGGGTGGGGTAGGACTCCGATGTCGAAGACGTCGGCTACCAGAAGCCGCTGTTGGCAACTCTGAAGGAGGAGACTGGCAACTAGCCCTGATAGCAGAACGTCTACGCGAAGACTTATCAGAGGGCGACCTCGAGTGATGCCTTCTCTTTTTAGACCTGTGGGTCGAAGAAGAGCTCGAGGCCGAATGGTGCCGGAATCACCGTTGGCTTTATAGCTTCGCTGGGACCGCCCATCCCCGGCATTGGACTGACTGTTGTCAGACCCCTTCCGGAGAAGGCGGTGGACCGGACCCAGCCCCACTGACTGAACAGCTTTCATACGAAGTCTCCCTACCGTCACCTGACCTGTTCATGGTTGACTCCGTCAGTGTAGGCTGAGACTTCTTTATCGTTTTTATTTAAAAATAAGAATAACTTAAGCGATACTGTATGGAGATAATACTACAAAATAATAAAAACTGAAAACTATGCTGTTAGTTTGAAGTTTGACTCCCGACAGGCGAGCGTCGTCGTCACTGAAGCGCACTTTCGATGGCGGGAAAAAAGAACTGAGAGCGGTTGGGAGTCGGCGCCGAGACAGTCACTGCCCGCGCGACTAGAAGGCTGTGGCGCTTTCTCGCGCGCCATCTCTGGCGCCGACTCCCCAGCAAAAGTTTGCTCCCGATGGGTCCTAGTGCCTCCAGCGCAGATCCCAATAGTGTGAATGAGTGGTGGAGACTTATGTCCAGGAAGATCTTACACCCCTCGACCCCTCGGAATCCGAGAGTGCCCTCCTCCTCCTCCTCCTCCTTGAGAGAGCCAGCCTAGGCAGCTGGCAACCCTGGTCGGCCCCCGAAGGAACTATCCAAGGAGCACTACCCTCCCCTCCTGTGGGTGCTCCGATCAGCCCCAAAGTTCGGTGATCTAGGCACACCACTCGCGGGGGTACTACCACTGAGGGGTCAGCGAACGCCTCCGAGGTCAAACTGCAGAGCAATGGTGGCTTGCACCACTGCCTGATGGTCAGCACCCCTGACACTGGCCACGGTAGTCGCTGTCCGGTCCTCAGAGGGGGGCTGGTCACGGCCTGTCAAGGAAACTACTAGAGTGCCCACTTGGGCAACCAGCTCCAAGGAGCCAGACTGCCTGTCCAACTCAGAGTCCGACTCCTCCTCCTCCGAAGAAGTGGAGACCGAAGTCCTGTGTCAGTCAGTGGGTGGGAGCTCTCCACCGTCTTGACCAAACAGGGCACCAGAAAAGGAGACTGCACCCGAGATGGTTCCAGTGCCCCCCTCAGCACCGTGAACGGTGGCAGAAGGCAGCACGGATCCAACAAGGGCAGCAATCCCGGTGCCAGAACCTGACACAGCGCCATCTGGCCCCATGGTGCTGCGAACGGCTCCGGTTACAGAGACGGCGCTGACATCAGCTCCGACAGCCCCATCGGCGCCGAGAACGGCAAGCCCGGCACTGCAAGCGGCACCAACGATGGCACCGACAGTGGTCTCGGCAGCACGAACGGCTCCAGAGGTGGACATGGTGCCATGCTCAAGAGAATGATGAAGACGGCTCTATAGAAACTCCCACGACGCTGCTAGCACTATCGGTGCCGCAAACGGTACTGACAGCAGCCACGGTGCCAAGTGACCAGCCGAGAGCCCACGGCACCTTGAACGCTGCAGAAGCCCAAAATGGCACTGACCGACGGCGTCGAGGACGGCACTGACCCAGGCCTTCCAAGCCGCGGGTCCAACACCGGGGAAGCCTTCATCCCTGAAGGGGTGACTGCCATAACGGTGCCTCCCTCACTCCTTAGCTTTTTAAAACAGCTGACTGTGAGATGGGAGTCAAACAGACAATTCAGTATACCAGCTAATTCACTATAGCGCGGCTCATTACAGCGAGGGGTTACTGTATATGGAGGATCTATGATCAAAGCATAGATTTCAGACACACTGCATGTGGAGGTGATGGCCACAAGAAATGCTGCTTTCCAAGTCATAAATCTCATGTCTCAAGTGGCAAAGGGCTCAAAGGGCTTGCAAGTGAGCATATCCAGTAAAAGACTGAGGTCCCAAGAAGCCATCAGCTACCTAATGGGTGACCTCATGTGCAAGACAGCCCTGAGAAACTTCTTGAACAGTGGTAAAAGCACCAGAAAGAGGGTGCCTACAGGTTTGTTGTGGTACACTGATATGGCAGACAAATGCACCTTGACTGTGGAGTACTGCACACCTGCATCAGAAAGGTCCAGTAGGTATTCCAAAACCATCAGGCAGACACATTAAAGAGTCCAGGGAGGTTTTGGAGCACCAGATGGAAAAGTGTTTTCACTTGGCTGTGTATGTTTTCCTACTGGGAGGTTTATGAGCAGCCCATAGTATTTCAGAGACCCTCTGAGATACACTGAGCCTGTTCTCTTCTACATCTTCAGAAGCCAAGCCTGAACTGAAAAGAATGTACTCACTGTATTCCTGATCTTCCAGAATGCATTCACCATTCAGTCACACTGATGGGTCTAAGCCAGAGATGTCAGGACACCACAGGAGCAAAGTCTTCTGTAGCTTAGGGAGGGGACCAACATTGGTGTCAGCGCCACCCACACATGATGTGCACATGAGCCAGCCCACCATAATGGATGACAGACCCCTCTGTTACTCATTTCTGCTTGTCAGCAGAAGTAAAACAAGTGGGAAAGGAAAAGAGAAAAGGGGCTATAGACTTCTAGCCCAAAGGGATAGGACAAGGACACAGGACATAAAAATAATAAACTGAACAAAATAGTAATGGTAAATGCATGCTGAAAATAGACTTAAAATTGACGTTTCAACCTTGGGTCTTCTTCAGGAAATATCTAAAAGAGAAATAAGCAAAGTTAGTGTAGAGGGGAAGGGAAGAAACAGGTTACTCACCTGTAACAGTAGTTCTAGCAGGGGTACACGATGTTCATTCACACTTCCTGGCAGCCACCTTTCCCCTTTAAGACTAGCTGGAACGTCTTCAAGCTGACTCCTCTCACCCACCCGGGTGATAACTCCCTCGGCTCCGCCCCATGACGCCAGATCTTGTCCACTGGCAGAAGTTGTGTGCGCCAGAGCCAGGGGAGGTCGGGTGGGTCTGTATGGATGAACATCATATACCACTCCTAGAGCTACTGTTACAGGTGAGTAACTTGTTTTTATAGGGATGTAGACATGATGTTCTACCCACACTTTCTGTCAGTGAGGCAAGCACACACACCCTAATCTGGGAGCAGAGACTGGAGAACTGAGGCCACAAAACCAGCAGCCCGGTGTGACTAAAGGTTGATGTGGTAATGGGAATGCAGGTGTGTGCTTACCTCCAGGTAGCAGCCCTGCAGATTTCCTGGATAGGGACGTCCCTGAAAGCAGTCACCAAGGCAGCTGTATAACAGGTGGAATGAGCCCTTAGCCCCACGGGGGGCTCGCTACCCACCCATCTATAGCAGAGATCAATGCAGGAAACAATCCACCTGCCAAATGTCAGCCTGGCTGCCGATCTGCCAGGTGCGGCTTTAACGTAGGTGACAAACAGCTGGTGAACCTCTCCCCGAACTCCAGCAGTGCGCTCCTTGTGATAAGTGAGCACTCACCTCAGGTCCAGGGTATAGAGCCTGTGCTCGGCATCCGAGGTGTGAATGGTGAAGTACACCGGGAGATTAATCACCTGGTTAAGGTGAAACTCTGACATAACCTTTGGGAGGAACTTCAGGTTGGGGCAAAGGATGACCTCGTCCCTGTGGAAGACCAGGTAAGGAGACTCCACTGAAACCACCTGGAGCTCGCTGATCCTTCTGGCTGATGTGATAGCCACCAGGAAGGCGGTCTTCCACGACAGGTGAGACATGTCACACCTGTGCATCAGTTCGAATGGCTTGCCCAAGAGCTGGGCAAGCACTGGCAACAAGTCACAATGGGGTGGTGGTTCATGCACCAGAGGGGAAATGTGGTTGGGGCCTTTGAAAAGTGCCAGACCACTTTCTCCTGCACCACCAACTGCTGACCAGCCTGTGCCCGGTAAGCAGAGATGGCTGCCAGATGCACCTTGAGGGTCGTCGACCGAAGGCCCGACAGAGAGGGACCACAGATAACCAAGGATGCTAGCCACTGGACAGGACAAAGGGTCCAACCCCTTGCCCTGACATCAAATGGAGAACCACTTCCATTTGAAGGCACAGCACTTGTCGGTTGACTCCTTCCGAGATGCCTCCACCACAGTGAGGACATCTTCAGAGAGACTCAAAGCCTGGAACTCTAGCCACTCAGGAACCAGGTTGTCAGGTGCAGGGATTGAAGGTATGGATGGAGTACCTTCCCCTGACTGATGGAGAGCAGGTCCGGGCAGAGGGGAACACGCCTCAGGAGCCTGCTGCTGAGGCTGGGGTGATCGGGCTACCAAAACTGGTGTGGCCAGTCTGGAGCCACCAGGATCACCTGTGCCTTTTCCCTCCTGGCATTGAGTAACACCTTATGGATTGAGGGAAGGCATAGAAGAAAAAAATACTTACCATAGTAATCTTATTTCTTCCAAGTTATTCTCCAATATTCATAATTCTTGCAGTCAGCCTTTAAGGTAAAACTGCCTGGAGACAGAATGTATGCTAATGATGAAATCATCATCGGCTCGTGCCATTATTCAAATGCTGCCCTTATCAACTGCCTGGCCCCATGAGGAACTATATATAACAGTAATAAAAAAGCCAACACTAAACTATTCTGTAAACCTCCAGCTGGAGGAAAAAAACACAATCCCCCCCCCGAATGTCAGAATCACCTGAAGAAGGGGAAACCAATGCCCAAAGGGCTCAAAAAAACAGTTATGCCAGTGTGTGGCACCCTCACACATAGTTGTTCAGCTTACAGTGTAGAGGGCACTGGTTCTTAGTAGGGGAGGCAGGGTGGGAGAGTTATGAATATTGGAGAATACCTTGGAAGAAAATGGAAATTACGTACCTACTGTAATTATTGATCTTCTTGGACGAAGTCTCCATCACTCATTCACGCTGATGGGACTATGCTGGAGTGCTAGGACCCAGCGGGAGCAAAAAATCTTCAGGAGGGCTGATGCCGAGGTAGGGCCACGAGGAAGCGCCACTTGGAGCCTGGCTCACGCCATATATGCTACCTTGGCGTCGACCCTCCAACCGCCTCAGTACCCCCCACCCCCCGAGAAGGTGCAGCGTAAACTAAGCTATGTCGGACATAAGATAGTCTGAATGACCCGTGTTAAGAAGGGTCAACACATAAGGGTCTTCACAGCTCAGACATCGAGGGAGTGAAGACCACAAATAGATAAGTGAGCTTGGGGGACGGCGAGTGGGCGTGTGAATGAGTGGTGGAGACTTCATCCAGGAATATCAAAATTACGGTAGGTACGTAATTTCCATATCTTCCTGGACATAAAGTCTCCACCACTCATTCACACTGATGGGAGGAGTTCAGAGCTAAAATAATCCTCCCACTGAGATGGGCGCCAGGAAAGAAGAACTCACCTAGGACAGAAGTCCATTAAGGATTGTCCTGCCAAAAGACTGATGCTGTCTGGCATGCACATCCAAGGCGTAGTGCTTTACGAACGTGTGCACAGAGCAAGAGACTGCATTGCAGATGTCTGTAATGGGCATGTTGCGAATTTCTGCCAGAGATGCCGTGACTGCTCTGGTAGAATGAGCGTATACTCTTCCTTCCAGCTTGACCTGTGCCATGGAGTAGCAGTGGTGGATGCATGCCACTAGCCATGCGGAAATACACCTGATAGCAACAGTCTGACCCAGCCAGACTGTGCTGAAGGAGACAATTGTTTAGATGTGCGGATTTCCTTAGTCCTGTCTAACTAGAACTGCAAGGCTCTCTTCACATCCAGGGAGTGTAGGGTACACTCCCCTTCATTCTGGAAGTTCTGAGACAACCTTGGGAAGAAACTTGGGGTGGGTCCGAGAACCACCTTGTCTTTGTAAAATACAGTATACAGAGGGTCTGTGACTAAGGCATGTATTTCCGACACTCTGCAGGCGGAAGTAATGGTCACAAGGAAGGCCGTCTTCCAAGTCAGAGATTTTAGGTCACAAGTAGCTAGGGGCTCAAAAGGTTTACAGGTGAGCATGTCTAGCCCAAGGTTAATGTCCCAGGCTGCTACTGGTCATCTAACTGGTGGCCTGGTATGCAGAATGCCCTTAAGAAACCTCTTAACCACAGGTAGCTGAGCCAGAGACAAGGAGAGTACGAGCTCATGGTACACTAAGATTGCGCAAAGGTGAACCTTAACGGTGGAGTATTGCAGGCCTGTGTTTGAGAGGTCTAGAAGATACTCTAGGACTTTGTTTGGTGGGCAGGAAAAAGGGTTCCAGGAGGATTTTGCACACCAGATGGAGAAATGCTTCCACTCAGCAGTGTAGGTTTTCCCTAGTAGCTGGCTTATGTGCCGCTAATAGAATATAAGAGATCCTAAGTGAAATGCTAAACCTGTTCACCTTTATCTCCTCAGGAGCCAGGCATGGTGGTGAAGGGACCTCAGGCTGGGATGGACTACAGGGCCCTGGGTTAGTAGGTTCGTCTGAAGTGGAAGCGGTTTTGCGGAAGTTTCTGATAATCTGTTGATTAATGGAAACCAGATCTGACGAGGCCAGAATGGGGTGATGAGAATCACTCTGCCTCGTGCCTCCAGTTTGAGCAGCACCCTCAGAACTAAGGGAAGAGAAAGAAATGCGTACAGAAAGGGTTTTGTCCACCGCAGTCTGAATGCATCCTGACAAAAAATGCCAGGTCCTGGAATTCTGGAGCAGAAGAGAGGCAGCTCTGCGTTGAGCGGGGATGCAAAAAGGTCCAGGTCCGCAGTACCCCATTGTTCAAAGAGTGATTGCACGACGCTTGTGTCAAGAGACCACTCGTGAGGATCTGGCTCCATTCTGCTGAGATGGTCCGCCAGATCGTTCTGAAATCCTGGCAGGTAGACTGCCTGGATCAGAGCTTTGTGCTCTAGGCACCATTCCTACACCCTCATCACTTCCCTGCATAAGGGATAAGAGTGTGCTCCACCCTGTTTGTTGATGTACATCACTGCCTTGTTGTCCGTTTGAAGGAGAATGGTCTTGTCACAGAGTACGTCCTTCAAGGCCCGGATTGAGTATAGGATGGCTCTCATTTCCAGAACATTTATGTGAAGTTGAGACTCATCCTGGCTCCATTGACTCCGGGTGTGGAAATCCTGGCAGTGAACTCCCCATCCCAGCAGGGATGCATCTGTGGTGATGGAGATCTGGGGATCCACAGGGGCGAAGGGATAACCTTCCCGAAGGTTGTCCTCCTGAAACCACCAGGTGAACAACCATTTCAGCAGTTCCGTCACCTTGATGTGAAAGGACTGTGGGTGTGTGGTTCGCGACCACTGAGTACTGAGCATCCACTGAGTACTTCTCATGTGAAGACGAGCCAGAGGCACAGTTAACACTGAGGATGCCATGCGACCCAGAATCCGCTGCATCAAGAGAACTTGGACTGATCTGTTTTCTCGGATGAAGTGGGCCATCTGGAGGATGTCGCTCCTTCTGTCCCCTGGAAGAAAGACTTTCGTGTTGGAGGTATTCAGAAGGGCACCTATGAAGAGGAGCTGATGGAAGGGCTGTAGCTGTGACTTTCTCAAGTTTATCAGAACTCCCACGAATGTGAGGAAGTTTGAAGCTGTAGCTACAGCTTCTTGAGTCTCCTGTCTGGAGGGACTCGTGAGAAGCCAATCATCCAGATACGGAAACACCTGAATTCCGATCTTCCTCAGATGTGCTGCAAGAACTGCAAAGCACTTTGTAAAAACTCGAGACACCGAGGATAGCCCAAAGGGCAGGACTCTGAATTGGTAGCGCTGATCCAACGCCACAAATCTGAGGTATTTGTGATGGCTTGGGTGAATGGGAACGTATTGATAGGTGTTCTGCATGTCCAGGGAGGCTAGTCAATTGTCTTGATGAATCAGAGGTAAAAGCATCCCAAGTGATATCATCTTGAACTTTTCCTTGAAAAGGAACTTGATTAACTTTCTGAGATCTAGAATAGGGCGCATGCTGCCTGTTTTCTTTGGAAATAGGAAGTAATGGGAGTAGAAACCTGTGTTCCATGGATCCAGCAGAACTATCTCTACTACCCTGTTGTTCAAAAGGCCTTGGATCTTGGAAGCAAGAAGGTCTGACTGAGCGATAGACAGCCTGGGCTGTCGTTTGGGTGGATGATCGGAGGGGTTTCCGACAGATTTAGAGAGTACCCCTTGCGGATTATTTTGAGCATCAATTTGTCTGATGTGACTGACTTCCACCGGTGGTAAACCTGAGTCAGATGCCCTCCTACTGCCAAGGAAAAGTCCCCCTCGGACACCTGAGGTGGGACTTGGGCCGGGATCTCAGAGGGCGGCACTAGGCGTTTTGGGGCCCTGTGCCTTCTGCTGTGTTTTCTTTTGCGGCTGAGGGGGTTTGTTTTCTATTAAAGCCCCCTCTTCCTTTACCATGAAAGGACTGACGGTTCTGAAACTGATGCCTGTTCCCACCCCTTTGAGGAGTGAGAGGGGGTCTGGCCATTTTGATGGCCGTTCTAGTCTTCTGGGTGGCCTCCAGTGCCTGCTTGCCCTGAGGACCAAACAGATACGTACCATCGAAAGGCAAGGCCATAACTCTCTGTTGGGCATCATCTGTGAAGCCCGGGGTGCGCAACTAAGAGTGGCGATGGGTACAAATACTAGCCGCTGCTGCTCTGGAGGCAGTGTCAAAGGCATCCATGGCAGCTTTAAGCTGTTGATTATTGGATTCAATACCCCAGTAATGGTTTGAAGGAGCTCTGAGTTAGTCTCCAAATCAGGAAGAGCTTCTACTGTAGTCTTGAACGAATGCCAGACAGTATACTCATATTGAGAAAAGTAGCCCTGGTAGCTAGCAATACGCATGCCCAGGATGGAAGCAGCAAAAAACTCGCTTTCCCAAAGTGTCTGTCTTGCGAGATTCTGCTTATTGGACATGCTATATATTCTTGCGGAATAACGGCTTTGTCATTCTTCGCCAGAACAACGATGGTATCAGCAAAGGCTTGTTAGGCCAGAATGGGACGATCCTTGGGAGGGGCACATTTCCTATCTATGGACTTAGCCACAGAGGGAATGAGTGCCGGATTATCCCACACCATCTGCGAGAGTCTCGAAAAGAGGGTTGCACTAGTGGGGTCAATTCCACAGGAATATCCGAAATGTGCAGATACTGCAGATGCAGCAACTTCCCAGGATCGATATCCGAAGTCTGGAGAGAGAGTGTGGTATTCAAATTTTTGAGCACAGACTTAAAAGAAAGGTCCTTGACCAAAGGCTCTGTTGAAAGAGGTTTATGCACTGTCCCTGGGAGGAATCATTGATGAAGTCGTCCCCTAATTGAAGATCAGGATCGGGATCACCAACATCTCCAGTTAGTCCTGAAGGGACTGCGTAGATAGGAAAGGGATGAAAAGAAGGAGAAGGAGGAGGAGGAGCCAAGAGGATTGGCATAGAAAACCTTAGTACCTCACGCAGCACCGCAAGCGCCCCCCAGCACCAGCACGGAAAACAGCCACCAGGCGTGGCGCCAGGAAGTCAGCACCGAGTGCACTGCCGGCAGCAGAAGTTCCCAACCCTTAATTCACAGAAGAGAAACAAAGAAATTCAGCAGGAGATAAAGGCAGCGGTGTGGACCCCTGCGCCACAGCCATGTGAGGGGGATGAACACCAGAATACGGCATCGACTGCACCAGAAATGGCGCCGCACGACTAGGAGGCCCAAACTGCAGGTCTGAGACCGACAGGTCCAATGGCCCCGGTGACGGACTTGCCAGCTCAGGTAGCTGGGACAACGGCCACACCCTTTGCTCCATAAGAGCGGCCAAATGGTGAAACTGCTCACTGGAAGACCCCTCACTGGGCGGGGAGGTACTCCAGAATTGAGGATGCCGGGAACAAGAGGCAGAGAACAGAGGGGACCCTGGAAGAGGTGGAGTCTGGTCTCTGCCTCCAGAGACAGACGATTGACGCACAGACATACCAGAAGGTGACCTTGAGCTGTGCCGTTTGTTTTTTGACCGGGAGGCTGAAGAACAGCTCAGGCGAGCGGTGACGAAAGGAATCGCTTGCTTGCTGGAAGACCGCCCCCCCAAGCACTGATTACTCAGGTCAGAACCCCCCCCCCTCCATAGAGGGCGGCGGCCCAGACCCAGCCTGGCTGACTGAAGAGCTTTCATGCAAAGTCTCCCTACTGTCACCTGCCCCATTTATGGTTGATGCCGTCGAAGGAGCGCTGAAGACTTCTTCTGCGATAAACTAAAATAAAATTACTATTTATATTTTATTTTCACTAGAAAACAATAAAACTATGATAAACTAATCGAAAAGTACAGTTATGTAAGAAATGAAAATTACGTACTTACCGTAATTATGATCTTTCTGTGTATCTTCACAATTCATCACCTTTGGATACATGGCCAGAGGTCATGACCCTGCGGGAGCTTTTTTTTTTTTTTTGTAAGCGGAGCCGATGACCATCGATGCTTACCGAGGCTGACGATTAGGGCGCCGGGTTGGCGTTGGAGAGATAAAAGAAGGAGTAGAGGGTGGGACAAGGAAGTCCAGGAGACAGGAAAAAGGGAAAGATATAAAACTAAAAGGAGAAATAACGACTCAGAGGAAAGAGAGAAAGAAGTCGGAGACTAAAGGGATTAGGAGGGGCCCCAATCTCTGGAAATAGAGGAGGAAGGTAGGGAGGGATAAAGAATTTAGAAGGCAGAATGAGAGGGGAGAAGGTTAAACACATCCCAGACCCTGGTCCGTCTCCAGACTGTATAGGAACTGCAAGGAGTAGCCGAAGGCTTCCTGCCAGAATTCAAGGCACAGAATGGCTGGCAAAAACTCCATTTGAGCAGAATCAGCTATTCTGGAAGAAGGACAGGGCGCAGAGAATTAATACCCTCTCAAGGAAAGATTTTTGGCGAAAAAGGAGTTTTTTTTTTTGGTAATAAAGGATAGTACAAAGGACCAGGAAAAATAAGATGGACAGGAACAAGGAGGAGGAGGAGAGAATGGAGGGCAACTGCCAACTCTCACCCCACAAGGGTGGAGCTAACGGACTGGAGAAGGAGGTCACCCATGCTGACCACTCTCCCCAGAACATTATCCCCCTATGTACCCCTGTTTACCCCACTCCTAACAAAGAAAGGAGGGGAGCGAGGTTGGGCACAGAGAGGGAGGGGGACCCAGAGACTGAGGCCCCAGGGGGGATGGACGGTGGGACTGTGATGAATGGTGAAGATACACAGAAAGATCATAATTATGGCAGGTACGTAATTTTCGTATCTTATCTGTGTCAGTCTTCACCATTCATCACCTTTGGGTGAGTGCCGAGTCCCCCCGAAGTGGTTTTTCTTTTACACCCTAAGGAACAGAGTTCCTTAGCTCTCAGTGGGTGACACACCAAGAGGGAGAACCTTCAGGGCCTGGAGAGCCGAGGGGTAGGGAGAGTGAGACGGGGACCCCCGGGAGGGGTTGCCGATAGGAAGTTGCTCTTATACGCCTCGCCCCACGGGAGAAGAGAGAGGTTCTCTGGTGAGTGGAGTTAATCACCATATACTGGGCCAAGGGTGACAACCGGGAAAGACACAGCCATGCTGTCCGCCTAGTGCAGATCGCTGTCCCTACGACCCTGGTAGGTACCTCGTTGGCATCACAGGATGCCCTAGCTTGGTGCCTTGCTAGCTCCAGGCCACGTGCAGAGAGTGCAATGGCTTGTCTGGTTTGCTCCATGTCAGGCAACGAGGTTAGGAGCTGACCTAGCCTGGACCACAAGAACCTGTCATAGGCTGCATAGTGGGCCTGATGTGCAGAAATGGAAAGCAACAACCGTGCCGAGTAGAAAGCCCTCCTATCCCAGAAGTCAAAATCTGAGGAATCTTGATCTGGGGGCCAGTCACGATGAAGGGCGCGAAGCCCACCGGGACTGTGCAACTGGGTCAGTCCGGACCTGCGGATGGCGCATAGAACCTGAGACCCGGGGGCCCAATACCGCTGGCAGAGATCCTGTGGGCAGGAACTCCGAGAAGGACCTCTGCCAGGAATGCAACGACGCCTCCCGAAAGGGAGCAGGCCAGGGGGCACCACAAGGGCGGCCTCGCTGAAATCACCCAGAAAGGCGTGCGTCGAGTGCTCTGGATTGCTTAAAGTAGCAGGGGTGAGGTGCAAGTCCTCCAACATCCTCACGAGGAAACGCTGATACTCAGCAAGATCAGCATCTGGAGAGATATGGACAGAAGGCTTCTCCCCCGCAGAAGAGGGGGATGAAGAGTTGGAGGGCACCGACTGCTCAGAAGGCAGCTGCTCAGGAGGAGGTTGAAAAACCTGACTGTCCAGTGCCCTGACGTAAGCTGGGAACTGAGCAGCCACAGCCCTGAACTGCTCCCGGGAGAGACGCCCGCGAGGACCAAGGATGCCTGGGAGCGTAGGAGAATGTGGCAGAGGGATGGGGACAGAGCCGAGAAGACATGTCGGCTGACCTCCGCCTGGGCTAAGGAGCAGACCAAGAGCACCCGTAGAATAAGGTGCTCCGGAAGACTCCACAGCCGACAGCTGAACAACCATTTCAATACTGCCATGGCTGCACCCAGAAGAAACCCCCCTGTGAGGCGACTGGGGCTGTATAGGTCCAGAAGGACGGTCCCCTACCTCAAAAGAATGGGGCTCTCTCAAAGAGATCGAGGAGGAAGAGCGGAGATCTGCACTATGGCTTCTCCCAGAGCCCGAGTGGGCCCCAGAAAAAGGTCGCAGTGCAGACTCCATGCCCCTCGACCCCTCGGAATCTGAGAGAGCCCTTCTCCTCGGGGGGGCCAGCCTAGGTAGCTGACAGCCCTGGGCAGCACCCGAAGGAGCTATCCAGGGCACAGTACCCTCCCCTCCCGTAGTTGCTCTGATCGGCCCCAAAGTTGGGCGATCCAGGCACACCACAGGCGGGGGTACCACTGCTGAGGGTCAGTGAACCCACCAGGACCGGACTGCAGAGCAATGGTAGCCTGCACCGCTGCCCACTGGTTGGCACCCCTGACTCCAGTCTCGGCAGTCACCGACCCCACCTCAGAAGGGGTCTGACTCTGGCTTGACGAGGACACTACAGGGCTGCCAACACTAACAGTCAACCCGAAGGAGTCAGACTTCTCGTCTGATTCAGAGTCCGACTCCGCCTCCAAAGAGGTAGAGTCCGAGGCCCTGTGCCAGACCGTAGGAGGGCGCCCGCTGCCATCCTTGCCAAATGGGGTGCCAGAAACCAAGACCACACCCGAGCCAGTGCCCCCACAGCACCGCGAGCAGTATCCATGGAGGACACGGCTCTGGCTCGAACAGCAGCCCCGGAGTCAGAACCAGAAAAGGTGCCGTCTGGGTGGGGACGGTGCCAACGATGGCACCGACGGTGTCATCGGTGCTGCCTGGCTCCACGGCGCCGCGAACAGCACCAAGGGCAGGGGCGGCACTGACGACGGCGACGACAGTGGATTCCGAAGCCCTCACGGCGCTGAGTCCCGAGCAAGACACGGCACTGTGCTCAACCTTGGGCAGACTGACAGTGATCCCTAGGGCATGGAACAATTGCTTGGTATGCACCAGGGTCTGGAGCAATTGCTCCCAGCACTGCGCCTTCAGTAACCAGTCGTCCAGGTAAGTGAAGACTAAGCTCCTCCCTCCTTAGTGCTGCTGCCACCACCGCCATGCATTTTGTAAAACCCGAGGCACAGAGGATGAGTCAAAGGGCATTATTTGGAATTGACAGTGCTTCCCCTGGAACTGCAAACTGAGGTACTGCTGGTGGGGAGCACATATATACATCCTGTATATCCAGGGAGCATATCCAATCTCTCTGGTGCAAAACGGGCAGCTGGCCCTGCAGAGTCACCATCCACAATTTCTTGTACTGAATGCTGTAATTCAGGTTTCATAGGTCCAGGATGGGCCATAAGAAAAAATTACTCACCTTAGTAACGTTGTTTCTTCTAATGGAGTCTTGCTATATTATGACTATTGCAGTTTGTCCCAGCCTTAGAACTGCTCTGGAGGTGAAAGAGTTAACTTCCATGCAGAGCATGGAGCTTAGAGCGCGTGCTCGGTTCAGAAGCTCTGTTAGGGTGGTTTCAAACCGAAACCGTCAGATCTTTACGAGCAAAAACTCACTAAGGTTCTGTGTGGAAGCTGTAACCTACACTAGCCAACTGGCCACTAATATAGTAACACATTTTCCTGGTCCCAACACCAAGACTCAAGTCAGTGGACCAGAAAAATAAGATAAAATAACTAAATAAACACAACACCCAAACATGAAAGCGGGCATCAATAAATGCCAACAGAGGACTACCCACCCCATACCCAAAGTAGGAGTTCTGAGAGGGGCAGGCTGGGGGGGAGGTCATAATATAGCAAGACTCCATTAGAAGAAACAACATTACTAAGGTGAGTAATTTTTTTTCAAATAACATGAAGTCTTGCTATATTATGACTATTGCAGACTACACAGCAGTACCTCCATGGAGGAGGACAGAACCTACTTAGGAATAGGCTCTGAAGCACGGTGTGCTAAACCGAGCATCCCTCCTGGCCTGAATATCCAGGGAGTAATGCTTGGTGAAAGTGTGTACTGTCTTCCAAGTAGCTGCCTGACATATCTCCAAGATAGGAAGTCTCTACCAGCAGCTGAGATGCAGCTGTACCTCTGGTAGAGTGAGCCCTCAGGCCTGAGGGGGAACCTTACCCAGCTTTTGATAGCAAATTGATACAATGATCCACCTGGCAATGGATCTCTTAGTGGCAGGTCTCCTTTACCAACCTCAACATAAGTGAGAAACAGTTGGAGGAGTCAAACCTGTGACCTTGGTACGCGTATGTAGTAACTTAGGGCCCTCTTAACATCTAAGCTTGCAGCCTCTACTCAGAGGAGGAATGGTCAGTGAAGAACACTGGAAGTGAAATAGATTGTTGGGTGGAAACTGAAACCACCTTAGGGCAAAACTTCCTGTTAGTCCTGAGGACTCTTTATCCCTGTGAAAGGAAATAAAGTCAGTCTCTACTGATAAAGCCTGTAACTCACTTATACGCCTGGCAGAAGTGATGGCTACCAGAAATACAGTTTTCCAAGTCAAATACTTAAGCTCTGCCGAAGACAGAGGCTCAAAGGGGTTGCATCAGCTGAGCAATGCATACATTAAGATCCCAAGCCGGCAGGGTCCCTGAATGGAGGATTGGTGTGAAGCAACTTTAAAAACTTGGAAAATACAGGATGAGCAGAAAGAAGAGGCTTCCCTGCTGAAATGAAGGCAGAGACAGCAGCCAAGTGCACTTTCAGGGTAGCTGGTCTCAGTCCCAAAGAATTAAGATGGACCATGTAGTCCAATACAGTGGGTAGATCAGCAGATTCTGGGAAACATGCTTCCCAGAACACCATATGGAAAACCTTTTCCACTTGGAGTTATAGGTAGCCCTGGTGGAAGGCTTCCAGCAGCCTTCAGGATTTCGAGAACACTTTGAGAAAGTTGTAAATCAGCAAACTCTAACTGCTCAAGAGCCAAGCCTTGAGGTTGAGGGATTTGAGATTCGGATACCAAACTCTCCCCTGAGCACAGGTTAACAGATTGTGGTTCCTCGGGAGACACAGGGGAAGATGGACTGCTATGGACAGAAGGAGTGGGTACCAGGGCTGCCTGGCCCAGTCTGGAGCAATCAGGATCATTTTGCAGGGCTGAGACCTGATTTTGACTAGTACTTTGAACAGGAGAGGGAAGGGGGAAGGCATAAAGAAACTTCCCTTCCCAATCGAGGAGAAAGGCATCCAGGGGAACTGAGGCCAACACTGGGGGCCTGCAACAAAACAGTGGAAGTTGATGATTGTCTGGGGCTGCAAAAAGATCTATCTGAGGAGTGCCCCATCTGGCAAACACTATCCCCAGTACTAGGGGATCCAGTGACCATTCGTGATGGCCCTGGGAAATCCTGCTGAGAGCATCTGCCAGGACATTGTCCTTGCCTGGGAGGTGAACTGCTATGAGGAAGTGTTCGAGGAATAAGCCAGAGACCACAACTTCATCGCTCGGTGCATAAGGCCGAAGACCGAGTGCCCCCTTGTTTGTTGATGTACCACATTGTAGTGGTGTTGTCTGTTCTGACCTGTACAACCTTGTTCTGAACAGATGCAGAGAAACCTGAGTGCTAGAAAACAGCTCTGAGTTCCAACAGATTGATGTGGAGCAGAGATTCCTGAGGGACCATAACCCTGGGTGGAGAGGTCGCCCATGTGAGCTCCCATCCCAAGAGGGATGCATCTGTAGTAGGGTCAAGGAATGGGACAGAGGGATGAAAGGCACCCCTGTCTCAGATTGCTCTGATCCAGCCACCACTGAAGGGCCTGGATCAGAGTTCGAGTCACTAGGATTAACTTGGATAGAGGATCTCCTCTTGAGACCAGAAAGCTCTCAAATGGAACTGAATGTCCTCATCTGAAATCTTGCTCCTTGCACCACAGCTGTGGAGGCAGCCATGTGCCCTAGGAGCTGCAAGAAATGCCTTGCTGGTCGAGAGACCTGCAGAGTGAAGGACGCAGCCAGGGCCAATAAGGTCCTTACCCTTTCCAAGGGAAGGAAGGCTCTGGCCTGCTTTGTGTCCAGTTCTGCTCCTATAAAGGTGAGTACCTGGACAGGTTCCAAAACTGACTTTGGAAGATTGAGAAGAAATTCAGAGAGGTAAGCAGCTGCTGGGTAACTAGCAGGTGTGATTTGACCTGGTCTGGAGACTGACCCACAATGAGCCAGTCGTCCAGGTAGGGAAAATGGCAATCTTTGCCTTCTTAGATGAGCGACTGCTACTGCCAGACATTTTGTGAACACCCTTGGGGGCAGAAGTGAGGCCGAAGGGCATTGCTCTGAACTGATAATGGCCTGAGGGCAGTTCAATCTGAGGTACTTTCGATGAGGAGCTTCTGATAAGAACATGGAAGTAGGCATCCTTGAGGTCCAGGGAGGCTAGCCAGTCCCTGGCCTTAGGGAGGGTAAATCATTCCCAGAGTCACCATTTTGAACTTTGGCTTTAAAAGGTGCTTGTTTAGATATCTTAGATCCAGGATAGGCCGCCACTCTCCTGTCTTTTTTGGGGTAAGGAAGTACCTGGAGTACAGACCCTTGCCCTGGTGAGGGGGAGAAACCCTTTCTACAGCTCTGAGAGCCAAGAGGGTTGAGACTTCTGTTTCCAAAGCAAGAGTCTCTAAAGATCTGGCTCTCATCTTTGGAAATTTTTTGAAGCTGAGAACCAGACCCTGGCTCACTACTTCCAGGACCCACCTGTCTGAAGTTAAAGACTCCCAGTCCTGGACGAAGTGAGCCAACCTGCCCCCTACAAGTAGTGGAGAGCCGACCCTGGGCATCCCATCAAGGTGCCTGTTTGGCAGGGGCTTTAGGCTGAGGGGTGGGAGCAGGCCTGCTCAAACCCTGTCTGCCTCTCCCTCTGAAGAACCCCCTCTGTACATAGGCTGAAGAGGAGGAGGCCTGGGTCTGGTAAAAAGGCCTGTGAAAAGGCCTACCCCTACCCCTGGGGGCTGCCTCTGAGGAGTGGCTTGCCGTTCCTTGGCTTGTGCACTCCTGTAAGTAGTTCTATATTAATCCATATTCTTCATATAATTCTCTGTCTGCTCCCCAAACAGAGAATTTCCCACCACAGGAAAATCCATAGCCTTAGACTGGGTATCCTGTGACAAAATAGTACACATGAGCCAGGCCAATCTCCGAAAAGCCACAGATGTAGCCATGACTCTAGAGGATACATCGTTAGAATCCACTGCAGCATGGAATTGCACCTTAGATGCCTCAATACCATCAAGAGCCACCTGTTCCAGCTCCTTTGCAAGCTGGCCAGGGACCTGTTTGGCTAAGGCCATGACAGTATCCCATCTAGATTTCTGGTATCTCCAACATAAGCCATATAGTTTGTTTGTCTGAGTCCCAAGGATGCTGCCATGTATTGTTTGGCCATGGCATCAATCCTCCTGGAATCCTTGTCAGGAGGATGAAGCCAGTGGAATATTAGCTTATCACAGGCTGCAGCCTGAACTACTCCAACATGACTGCATTGCTGTGAAAGAAAATCTGTATCAGGACCTGACAAAGCTGCACTCCTGTCCATCTTTTATCCACAGGAGGCAAAAGAATTAGGAGCGTTTAAAATTTTATTGTTTGTTTTCTAAAAGATTTATGTAAAGGGATGGACAACCTCCTGGACTCTGGGATATCCATCATCTCACATAGTCAGGCTCCTCTTGCTCATCCAAAGCCTCCTCTAAGGGAAGCTGGAGGGTCTCAGCAACTTTTTATAAACAAAAAATGAGAAGGGACTCAGAAAGCCTAGGGAAGACTCACCGAAGGTCTGTCTGGGAGATGTCCGTTCAATGGGCACATCCAGACTTTCAAAGTCACATTCACGCTGATCATAATCCTCATCCCCCTCCTCTGGTTCATAGAACTCTTCTATATCATAATCCTGAACCATTGGAACCGACCAACCGGACTTTTGCCAGACAGTGCAGGTTCGGAGGAACTGGACAGGGACTGGACAATCTGTATTGCCCTGGCTATCTCTGCAGCAGTTAGAGAAGAATTTTGGACTCCAAACCTGCTGATTTTTAGTTTTCTTTGCTGGAACTGGCTCCTCAGAGCCAGCTTTCGTTGCCGAGAGTCTCGCCCTGGTCAGAGGCACTCCCTCCGTTCGGTTGGCACCAGCCGGGCTGGCCATCCGGGTCAGCAGACTTTTTGGCCTCTCGTTCCCTGAGCCTGCCCACTCTCTTGTCCAGGGTGGCTGCAGGGAAATTTTTACAAATCTGGCAGTCTGAATTGAGGTGGTCAAACCCCAGACAATAGACACATGTAGTGTGTGGGTCAGCCTTGGCAAAGGCTTCCCCACAGACACTACAGTGTTGAAACCCAGTGGGCCCGGGTTTTCTTTTGGGTTTCTCAGACATGATGCCAGCCTAACCAACAAACTGCCCCTCTGAATGGCAGTGCCAGGCAAGACACCCTTATCGGTTCCAAACGTGTAGCGAATAAATGGAAAAAACTGTAATGAAATCCGTTTTTTTAGAACCGATAGAACCGAGAACCGATTTAAGAAGCCTTAAAAGGCTTTAAACTTAAATTTTAATACAATTCGATCGGTTCAACCGAACCGATAACACTTTACAAGTTCCACACAGAAAAAACCTATCTATTACTTACGATTACCATAGACAGAGCTTGAACCGATCGGTTTTGCGGTTAAAATAATTAAATCGCGGTTAAATTCAACCAAGAAATAGCGCTTTGAACCGAAAAAATGAACCGAGCAACAGGAGGAATCTCCGGAGCGACTGTTTAGTGAGGCGGAGAAGAATCTGACTGCCTGCTTGAAACCACCCTAACAGAGCTTGAACCGAGCTCGCGCTCTAAGCTCCATGCTCTGCATGGAAGTTAACTCTTTCACCTCCGGAGCAGTTCTAAGGCTGGGACAAACTGCAGTAGTCATAATATAGCAAGACTTCATGTTGTTTGAAATCCCTTGTGCATTTGGCGACCAGAAAAGAAATGGGAGTAGAGCCCTCTGTTCTTTTGATCCTCTGGAACTGGTTCTATGACCCGTTTCTGCAGCAACATACTAAGTTCCCCTCACAACATTGGAATGTGGTTAGGAGGGTAGCTGGACTGAACTGGAGGTTGAGCTGAAGGCCACTTCAGAAGTTCTAGGGTGTGACCTTGCTCTATGAGCGGTAGGACCGAAGCATCCATGGTAATCTTCCGCCACCCATCCAGGTGCAGGGAGAACTGACCCCCTACCACTGCCTCCTGCAGAGCTGGGGGGGCGAGCAAGGAGTCATGCTGAAGTAGCACCTGTGGCTGGGGCCGCACCCCTTCTCTGGGGACCTTCCCTGCAGTGGAGGTAGGGGTAGGTAGGGCTGTTGCTGCTCTAGGTCTGCCTTGAGGTCTGGGGCCCAGCTTGGGCCTATGAGTGGCACGATGAAAGGGCACCTTCTGGCCACCTTTTGGCTGGGTGTATTATAAGAGTGGACTGACCGCAGTGTTCTGTCAGAGGCCTACAGGTCAGAAAGCATGTCCTGCACATCCGCCCCGAAGAGCTTGTAGCCTCAGAAGGGGGCATTCACTGTTGCATGTCAAGGGCAAACCCTGACAGCCCAAGCCAAGAATGCCTTCTTAGGCAGATGCCAACTGCAGCTGCTGTAGCAGAGGTATTAGCAGCATTGTAAGCAGACCTCAACAGGTGTTTGCCAACATCCGCTCCAGACTGGAGGGTTATGATCAATTCTTGTCTGTGGGGACCCTCCGGAAGGTCCTGGGTGGTCGCTTTGGCCTGTCACCAGAGTTTATTCTGAAATCTGACCATGTGGGCAATGTAATTCTGGACCCTGATGGAGAGCGTAGCAGAGGCAAAGGTCCATTTTCCTTATAAGGTCCAGCTTTTTGGACTCCCTGTCTGGAGGGAAGGGAGCTGAGGTAATTAGGCTACTTGGACCTATCACGGGCAGCACTGATGATCACGGAATCTGCCAAGGGTTGCTCTGTGAAGAATGGTTTCCCTTAAGAGGCCAGGTACAATTTTTCCACCTTTTTAGGCATGGCAGGGACCAAAACTGGGCCTATACCAGGCAGTCATGATGGTGTCCTCGAAGGCCTCCATCAAATGAGGATGATCAGTGGAGGAAAATCTGGCAGCTCCAAGTATTCTGTTAAGCATTTCCTAGCAAGATCCTGCTCTTCAACCTCAAACCCCATGGCAGACTATAACTGCCTCCTCACAGAGATGAAAAAGGGCGTCATCCAAGGGGACCTGGGGGGTATACCTGGTCAAGTCCTCACCCCCTGATGAAACCATGGGGGTAGAGTGAGAGGGGCTAGCAGCCCCCTGGTCCTCATCTGCCCCGTTGTCCTCATCATCAGGGGGAAGAGGTCAGGGTGGTACTCGTCCTCATCGCCAGACTCTGAAATGGGCACAGACAGTGTTGAGGAGACAGGGTAAGCAGGGTGCGGCACCGTGGAAGGTGGCAAGCTTGGTCCCTGAGGAGGGACAAGGCGGTGCATGAATTCCCAGAAGGAGTATAGCACAGCCCGGAGATCAATGGAGATCTACATCAGAGCACCCTGTGGCACTGACAAGAGATGACTGGGAGCTCAGTGTCAGTGGTATGGCCAGAGTGGGTGATGGGAGGGGCTGAGGCCTTGGTGTCAGCTCGACGGCCTGGGCAGATGTCAAGGGAATTTGAATCCCCGACATCTCGGCCTGCGGTGATGCCAGGGGAGATTGGGTTCCCAACATCGAGAGTAAGGTTGAAGAGGCCGAGGATGGCGCCTGGGGAGGGGAAACCCCCGAAGTCACTGTAGTGACACTGGCAGGAGGCCCATGGAGAAGAGGGTCTGAAACAGCAGGGGCTGGCAAGTCTGTGGGGTCGAGAATAGGCTTCGACGCTGAGGAGCCTGCACTGGCCAGTGTAAGACTGGCAGAAGGCACTACCACAACAGACCCTGTGGAAGAAAAAAATTACTCACCTTAGTAATGTTGTTTCTTCTAATGGAGTCTTGCTGTATTCTGACATATGCAGTGATCTCCAACCCTTGAACTGCCCCGGAGAACAAAGAGTTAACTTTCCATGCTGGGTATGTAACGCTGAGCTCGAGCTTGGTTGAAGCCTCTGTCAGCTGTTGTTTAAACTCCAACCGTCAGATCTTACGAGCTATACTCACTGGGTGTTCTGTGTGGAAACTGTAAACTCACACTAGCCAACTGGCAACTAAATTTGATAAAAAGGGTTTTTTGGTTTGAAAGCAAAGACTCAAGTCAGGAAACCCAAAAAAAAAAACACAGCACACCCAAACTAAAAGAGGGTGAGAAAAAAGGGGCACCTCTAGGTGCCAACACTGCTCCTGCCCACCCACATCCCAAAAAACAGGTTCTGAGAGGGGAGGCGGGAGCTCAGAATACAGCAAGACTCCATTAGAAGAAACAACATTACTAAGGTGAGTAATTTTTTCTTCAAACAACATGAAGTCTTGCTGTATTCTGACATATGCAGACTACCAAGCAGTACCTACAAGGAGGAGGGACAGAACCTACTTTGGGAATAGGCTCTGAAGCACTGCTGTGCCAAACCAAGCATCACTCCTAGCCTGGATATCCAGAGATTAATGCTTGGTGAATGTATGGACTGTTTTCCAGGTGGCTGCTTGACAGATTTCTAAGATAGGAATATCCCTGGCAGCAGCCAGGGAAGCAGCTGTACCTCTAGTGGAGTGAGCCCTCAGGCCTGAGGGTGGGGTTCTACCCAATTTTTCGTAGCACAATTGTATACAAGAGACAATCCACCTGGCAACAGATCTTTTAGTGGCAGGTTTGCCCTTACCGACCTCTCCATAAGTGAGGAACAACTGGAGGGACTCAAACCTGTGACCCTTGGTACGCCCTATGTAGTAGCTAAGGGCCCTTTTTACATCAGGCTGTGCAACCTCCTCTCTCCAGAGGAGGAATGGTCAGTGAAGAAAACAAGGAGAGACATAGACTGATTAAGGTGGAAATCTAAAGCCACCTTAGGCAAAAAATGAAAATTACGTACCTACCGTAATTCTTGATCTTCTTGGACGAGTCTCCACCACTCATTCACACTACTGGGATCTGCGTCGGAGGCACCAGGACCCATTGGGAGCAAACTTTTTGCTGGAGGGTCGGCGCCAGAGATGGCGCCGCGAGGCACGGCACCGCGAGCCTCAGCTCGCGCTGTAATGATTATCTCGCCGTCGACCCTCCAACCGCCTCAGTACCTTTTTTACCAAGGAGGTGCAGCTTAACTAACCTAGAAGGGTAGCCTAACCAAAAATTGGACATAAGATAGTCTGGACGACCGTATAAGAAGGGTTAACAAAGAAGTCTTCACAGACTAAAGATTTGAGGGAGTGAAGACCAACAACAGAGGTGAGCTCGGGGGACGGAGGGTGGGCGTGTGAATGAGTGGTGGAGACTCGTCCAAGAAGATTAAGAATTACGGAAGGTGCGTAATTTTCATATCTTCCTGGACATAAGTCTCCACCACTCATTCACACTATTGGGAGAGTACCGAGCTAATAATCCCCCGAGAGGGCGGCAGGAGAGACCAAGAGCTCACATTCCTAAGACAGAAGTCCATTAAGGATGGCTCTGCCAAAGGAAGAATGTCGCCTGGCATGGACATCTAGTGCATAATGTTTAACAAAATATGCACTGAGCTCCAGGTGGCCGCGTTGCAAATATCTGCAATGGGCACGTTGCGAATTTCCGCTAGGGATGCCGCGACCGCTCTAGTAGAGTGAGCGTAAACCCTACCCTCCAACTTAACCTGCGCCATGGAATAGCAGTGGTGAAAGCATGCCACGTGCCATGCTGAGATACATCTGTTAGTGACAGGTTGACCCAGCCGGGTCTCGCTGAAGGAAACGAACAGTTGCTGGGCTTTGCGAAAGTCCTTGGTTCTATCCAGATAGAAACGCAAGGCCCTCTTAACGTCCAAAGAATGAAGAGAATGCTTTCCTTCATTTTGGAAGTTCACAAAGTAAGAGGGAAGGATCAACGGTTGGTTTAGATGAAATTCTGACACAACCTTAGGAAGAAACTTAGGATGAGTACGAAGAACTACTTTGTCCCTATGGAACACAGTATACGGAGGGTCTGTGACTAGGGCATGTATCTCAGAGACCCTGCGGGCTGAGGTAATGGCCACTAGGAAGGCAGTCTTCCAGGTGAGAAATTTTAGCTCACAGGTAGCCAGAGGTTCGAAACGTTTCCGAGGGAGCATATCTAGCACAAGATTGATGTCCCAGGCTGCAACTGGACGTCTTGTAGGAGGTCTGGTATGCAGAATTCATTTAAGAAATCTCTTAACCACAGGTAACTGAGCCAGAGATAGGGAAAAAATCGGCTCATGATATGCTGAAATGGCACTAAGGTGAACTTTGACTGTAGAGAAAGGAAAATTACGTACCTACCGTAATTCTTGATCTTCTTGGACGAGTCTCCACCACTCATTCACACTAGTGGGATTAGCGCCGGAGGCACTAAGACCCATCGGGAGCAAACTTTTACTGGAGGGTCATGCGAGACGGCGCCAGAGACACGGCGCCATGAAGCAGCGGCTCGAGCGTAATGACCATCTCGGCGACGACCCTCCAACCGCCTCAGTACCTTTTTACCAAGGAGGTGCAGCGCAACTAACGAAGAGTAAACCCAACATTAAAAACGGACATAAGATAGTCCGTGATGACCCGTGTAAGAAGGGTCAGCAAAGAAGTCCTCACGGCCTAAAGATTTGAGGGAGTGAAGACCAATACAGCGGTGAGCTCGGGGGATGGAGGGTGGGCGTGTGAATGAGTGGTGGAGACTCGTCCAAGAAGATCAAGAATTACGGTAGGTACGTAATTTTCCTATCTTCCTGGACATAAGTCTCCACCACTCATTCACACTAGTGGGAGAGTACCAAGCTGATAATCCCCCAAAAGGGCGGCAGGAGAGCCAGAGCTCACGCGTCTAAGATAGAAGCCCATTAAGGATAGTTCTGCCGAATGCGGAATGTCGCCTGGCATGAACATCCAGTGCATAGTGCTTAACGAAGGTATGCACTGAGCTCCAGGTGCGGCGTTGCATATATCTGCAATTGGAACATTGCGACTTCCGCTAGGGATGTCATGGACGCCTCTAGTAGAGTGAGCGCACTACCTACCTTCTAA
The DNA here is from genome assembly GCA_016271365.2 of Neoceratodus forsteri. Taxonomy (NCBI): domain Eukaryota; kingdom Metazoa; phylum Chordata; order Ceratodontiformes; family Ceratodontidae; genus Neoceratodus; species Neoceratodus forsteri. The sequence continues at coordinate 1,434,047,532 of CM057453.1, forward strand.
TTTAACTTGAGCCATGGAATAGCAATGACGAAGGCATGCCACTAACCATGAAGAGATGCATCTAATAGCGACAGGTTGACCCAGCCGGGTGTCGCTGAAAGAAACGAACAGTTGCTGAGTTCATGAACATCCTTGGTTCTATCTAAATAGAACCGCAAGGCTCTCTTAACATCCAAGGAATGAAGAGCTCGCTCCCTTCATTTTGGAAATTAGCGAAGTAAGCGGAAGTACCAGAGGTTGGTTTAGATGGAATTCTGACACAACCTTGGGAAGAAATTTAGGATGAGTACGGAGAACTACCTTGTCTTTATGGAATACAGTATACTGGAGGGTCCGTAACCAGGGCATGTATCTCAGAGACCCTATGGCTGAGGTAATGGCCACCAGGAAGGCAGTCTTCCAGGTAAGAAATTTTAGCTCACAGGTAGCTAGGGTTCGAAGGCTTCCGAGTGAGCATGTCCAGCACCAGGTTAATGTCCCAGGCTGCAACTGGACGCTAACAGGGGTCTGGTATGGAGAATCCCTTAAGAAATCTCTTCACTATAGGTAACTGAGCCAGAGTTAAGGAAGAAACCGCTCATGGAACGCTGAGATGGCACTAAGGTGAACTTTAACTGTGGAGTACTGAAGACCTAAGTTTGACAGGTCCAAAAGATACTCCAGAACCTTGCCAGGAGGACAGGAAAAGGATTCCAAGAGGATTTTAGACACCAGAGAGAAAACGCTTCCATTTGGAAGCGTACGTCTGGGTGGCTGGCTTCCGAGCAGCCAGAAGGATGTCTGAGACTCTACGAGACGTTGAACCGATTCACTTCATCTCTTCAGGAGCCAAGCATGAAGGTGAAGTGATTTCAGGTTGGGATGGACCAACGAACCCTGAGTCAAAAGACTGATTTGCAAAGGAAGTGGTCTCGAGAGGCTGCCAACATACTGTTGAGTAGAGGAAACCATAGTTGCCGAGGCCAGGAAGGAGCAATGAGAATCATCTTGGTCCCCTGAGACTCGAACTTGAGGAGTACTCTCTGGATTAGAGGAAGCGGTGGAAAGGCGTAAAGAAAGCGTTTTGTCCACCGCAGCCTGAACGCATCCTGACAGAAAATGCCAGGCCCTGGATTTCTGGAGCAGAAGAGAGGCAGTTTTGCGTTGAGTGGGGATGCAAAAAGGTCCAGGTCTGGAGTCCCCCACTCTTTGAACAGGGACCGAGCTACGGCTGGATCGAGAGACCACTCGTGAGGGTCTGCCTCCGTTCTGCTGAGGTGATCTGCTAGGTCGTTTTGTATACCTGGCAGATAAACCGCTTGAATCAGAGACTTGTGCTCCAAGCACCACTCCCACACCCTCATTGCTTCCCTGCAAAGGGGATAAGAATGAGCACCGCCTTGCTTGTTGATGTAATACATCACTGCTTTGTTGTCCGCTTGAAGGAGAATGTTCTTGTGACAAAGGACATCCTTCAGAGCTCGGATTGCATAGAGGACCGCCTCATCTCCAGGACATTTATGTGGAGATGAGTTTCAACTGAGTCCATACACCTTGAGTGTGGAGGAGAGACAGTGAGCTCCCCATCCCATTAGCGATGCGTCTGTGGTGATGGAGATCTGATGATCCGGGGAGCAAAGGGAATCCTTCCAGGAGATTGTCTCTCTTGAGACCACCAGGTGAGAGACCTTCAAGGGGCTCCGCCACCTTGATGGGATAAGACTGGGGTGAGAGGTCGGGACCACTGAGTGGAGAGCATCCATTGGGTGGTTCTCATGTGCAGTCGGGCCAGAGGACAGTGAAGACCGAGGCGCATGAGACCCAACATGCGTTGCATCGAGAGAGCTGTAACCGATTGGTTCTCCCTGATGTAACGGGCCATTCAAGGATGTCGAGTCTTCTGTCCTCTGGAAGGAAAGCTCTCGCTGAAGAGGTGTCTAGAAGCGCCCCTATGAAAAGGAGCCTCTGGGAGGGTTGCAGTTGAGATTTTTTCAAATTCAGCAGAACTCCCATGGACGTGAGAAGACGAGAAGTCGCTTGCACGGCTTCCAAAGTCCCTTGGCCGAAGGGCTTGCTAGAAGCCAATCGTCCAGGTAGGGAAACACTCGAGTCCGACTTTCCTGAGATGCGCCCGCAGAACTGCACAACACTTTGTAAAACTCGCGGGCGCCGAGGATAGCCCAAAGGGCAGGACTCTGAACTGATAATGCTGACCCAAAGCTACAAACCTGAGGAACTTATGTGGGTCGGGTGGACGGGATATGCTGGTAAGCATCCTGCATATCCAGAGAGGCCAGCCAGTCGTGTTGATGCAGCAAGGGTAACAGGGTACCTAGGGAAATCATCTTGAATTTCTCCTGGGGAGGAATTTGTTTAACTTTCTGAGGTCTAGAATGGGCGCATCCCCAGATTTCTTTGGAACCAGAAAGTAATGGGAGTAGAACCTGTGTTTCGTAGATGCGGGGCACCAGTTCTATTGCCCTGTTGTTCAGAAGGCCCTGGATCTCCGCGGTGAGGAGGTCTGACTGAGAGGCCGACAACCTGGGTTGTCGTGGGAGGACACCTGGGGTTTCAAGAAATTGAGAGAATAACCCGCGATTATCCGAAGGACCCATTTGTCCGAGGTTATGGACTTCACTGGTTGTAGAAGTACATCAGACGACCTCCCACCGGAGGAGAAAGTTCCACCTCGGCAGAGTGGATGGAACTTGGGCCAACGACTCATAAGGTAGCGCTGGGAGCTTTAGGCCCCGCGCTTGCTGCCTTCTTTGAGGTTGGGCAGGTTGGCTTTTGTGAAGCTTCCTGCCTCTGCCTCGAAAGGACTGACGACTATGAAACTGACGCCTGTTCACATGCCCCGAGAGGGGAGGCGGAGGTCTGGCCAACTTAATGGCCGATCTAGTCTTCTGAGTGGCCTCTAAGGCTTGCTCCACCTGAGGGCCAAAAGAAAGGAGCCATCAGCAGCAGCGCCATCACCTGCTGCTGAGCATCATTCGTGAAGCCAGAAGCACGCAGCCAGGAATGGCGCCGAGTACAAATCCCCGCGGCTGCTGAGCGAGAAGCAGTGTCGAAAGCGTCCATGGCGGCTTTGACCTGTTGGTTATTGGACTCAATACCTCTAATAACGGTCAGAAGAAGCTCTGACTTGGAATCCGAATCTGGAAGAGCTTCAACCATTCTTTTCATAGAGTGCCACAGGATATACTCATACTGAGAAAAATAGCCTTGATAACTGGCAATACGCATACTTAGAGTGGAGGCAGCAAAGACTCTTCACCTAATGTATCAATCTTACGAGACTCTTTGTTAATAGGTCGAGCTGTAGTAGTTTGAGGAAGAACGACCTTGTCATTCTCTGCCAGGACTACAATAGGATCCGCAAAGGCTTGGGATGCCAAATGGGACGATCCTTGGGAGCTGAATACTTTATCAATGGATTTAGCCACTGAGGGAATAAGAGCAGGATTATTCCATACCATTTGAGACAGCGCTCAAGGAAGGCTGGATCGGAGGAGTCAAACGTAGGGATCTCCGCACGAAGATACTGGAGTCTTAATATCTTCCCAGGATCGATGTCTGTAGTCTGGAGAGAAAGAGTGGATCCCAGGTTCTTCAACAGAGACTTAAGGACAGGTCCTCAACCACAGGCTCTGTAGCAAAGAAAGATCCTGTTTCCTCCACTTCATCACCCAACCGAAGGTCTGGGTCAGGCTCAACATCATCTCCTGATGGTCCAGAAAGGACTGTTTGGACAGGAAAGGAGTGAAAATTAGGAGAGGAGGAAATAGCAGAAAACAAGGAGAGTCCCCAGGGCTGCCGGGCGCGCAAACGGGCTGAAGACGGCATCGAGGAGGCGACGGCGCCGAAGAGGCACGGGCTCCCGCAGCGCCCGGCGGGCGCTATGGACGGCTGGGACAAGACGGCGTCGCCCACGACGCACACGGCGCCGCAATTACGCCGCGAACGGGTGCCGCTGGACGACGCGCAGAACGGGCGCCGCTTCTATCCAACGGGCACCACCGCGGCGCCGCAAGATCCAGCGGTACTGAAAACGGCGCCGACAAGCCAACAGACCCTGCAGAAGGCGCTCGAAGAGCCCCAGGAACCTGGAATGCTAGAGAAGGAAAAAACAGAGAGATAAGGGCATCGGTGAGGCCCTCGCCGCAGCCATGTGATGGGGGGAACACCTAGCACGGAGTTGCTGGCACCGGAAGAAGGCGCCACGCGACTAGAAGGTCCAACCGCCCTTACCTGATCGCGGAGGGGCCCGAGGGCCCGAGGCAACCGAGCCAGGCAGAAGAACCAACCTCCTCGGGCCCATTGCTCCATAAAGAGCGCCCACTGATGAAACTGCTCATCTGGAGTCCTACCTATAGTGTGGAGGCTCCGATGTCGAGGACGACGACACCGAAGTTGGCTACTCAAGAAGGAGACCGCAACAGTAACGATAACCGAGTGAGTCGACAGCAGATATACCAGAGGGCGACTCGAATGATGCCTTCTTTTGACCTGTGGGTCAAGAAGAGCTCGAGGCCAACGCCGTAGAATGCGACCGCTTATTTTATGCCGGCGGGGACCGCCCATCCCCGGCATTGGATCACCGCTGGTCGGAACCCCGCTGAGGAGAAGGAGTGATCGACCAGCCCGCTGACTGAATAGTTTTCATACGAAGTCTCCCCACCGTCACCTGACCTGCCTATGGTCACCCGCCCAGTAGGCCGAGAGATTTCTTCGCAAAATTGAAATATTAGAAAATTTAACTGTAAAATAGAATAAAATTAAGCGATACTACTTATCGTGATAAAGTTACAAAACAAACTGAAAACTATGCTCATGTTTGAAGTTTGACTTCGACAGAGCGAGCGTCGACACTGCTACTGAAGCAGCACTCGACGGGCGGGAAAAAGGAACTGAGGCGGTTGGAGGGTCGTCGCGAGATTGGCTTCAGTTACCGCCGAGCTGTTGCTCATGGGCGCATGTCCGCGGGCGCTCGCCTCTCGCGGGCCACCTCCAGCAAAAGTTTGCTCCCGATGGGTCTTAGTGCCTCCGGAGCTAATCCCACTAGTGTGAATGAGTGGTGGAGACTTATGTCCAGGAGATCTGTAGGCCTGAATTTGAGAGGTCTAAGTGATACTCCAGAACTTTATCTGGTGGGCAGGAAAAAGGATTCAAAGAGAACTTTGCACACCAGAGCGAGAAACGCTTCCATTTGGCTGTGTAAGTTTTCCTAGTGGCTGGTTTCCGTGCAGCCAGAAGAATATATGAAACTCTTCGAGACACATTGAACCGATTTACTTCTACCTCTTCAGGAGCCAAGCGTGAAGGTGAAGCTGATCTCAGGTTGGGATGGACCACCGGTCCCTGAGTCAAAAGGTTCATCTGCAGGAAGTGGTCTCGAGGAACTGCCAACATATTGTTGAGTAGTGGAAACCACAGCTGCCGAGGCCAAAAGGGAGCAATGAGAATCATCTTGTCCCCCTTGGATTCGAACTTGAGGAGTACCCTCTGAATTAGAGGAAGAGGTGGAAAGGCGTAAAGAAAGCGTTTTGTCCACCGCAGCTTGAACGCATCCTGACAGAAAATGCCAGGCCCTGGATTTCTGGAGCAGAAGAGAGGCAGTTTTGCGTTGAGTGGGGATGCAAAAAGGTCCAGGTCTGGAGTTCCCCACTCTTCTGAATAGTGACTGAACTATGGTTGAGTCGAGAGACCACTCGTGAGGGTCTGTCTCTGTTCTGCTGAGACGGTCTGCCAGTTCGCTCTGAATACCTGGCAGTAGACCGCTTGAATTAGAGCCTTGTGCTCCAAGCACCATTCCCATACCCTCATTGCTTCCCTGCATAAGGGGTAAGAATGAGCACCGCCTGCTGTTGTTGATGTAATACATCACTGCTTTGTTGTCCGCTTGAAGGAGAATGTTCTTGTGACACAGAATGTCCTTCAAAGCTCGGACCGCATAAAGGATGCTCATTTCTAGGACGTTTATGTGAAGCTGGGACTCACTTGAGTCCACGCACCTTGAGTGTGGAGAGCCTGACAGTGAGCTCCCACCCCATCAGGGATGCGTCCGTGGTAATGGAGATCTGATGGTCCAGAGGAGCAAAGGGATACCCTCCAGGAGATTGCTCTCTGAGACCACCAGGTGAGTGACCTCTTTAAAGGTTCGATCACCTTGATGAGATAGGATCCGGGTGAGTGGTTGGGGACCACTGAGTACTGAGCATCCACTGAGTGGTTCTCATGTGCAGACGTGCTAGGGGTACAGTGAACACTGAGGATGCCATGAGGCCTAGCATCCGTTGCATCGAGAGAGCTGTAACTGAGCTGTTCTCCCCGATGTGATGGGCCATTTGAAGGATATCGTTCCTTCTGTCTTCTGGAAGAAAAGCCTTCGCACAGGAGGTGTCCAGAAGAGTCCCTATAAAAAGGAGCCTCTGGGAGGGCTGCAGTTGCGATTTCTTGAGGTTCAGCAGAACTCCCATGGACGTAAGGAGGCGAGAGGCCGTCTCTACGGCGTCCAGAGTCCCTTGCCTGGAAGGGCTTGCTAGAAGCCAATCGTCCAGATAAGGGAACACCTGTATCCCAACCTTTCTGAGGTGCGCTGCGAGAACTGCACAACACTTTGTAAAAACCTGTGGCGCCGAGGATAGCCCAAAGGGCAGGACTCTGAACTGATAATGTTGTCCCAGAGCCACAAACCTCAGGAATTTGTGATGCCTCGGGTGAATAGGAATGTGCTGGTAAGCATCCTGCATGTCTAGGGAGGCTAGCCAGTCGTGTTGATGAAGCAAAGGTAACAGGGTTCCTAGAGAAATCATTTTGAATTTCTCCTTGGGGAGAAATTTGTTTAGCTTTCTGAGATCTAGAATGGGGCGCATACCCCGGACTTCTTTGGAACCAGAAAGTAATGGGAGTAGAAACCCGTGTTCCGTTGATGCAGCGGCACCACTTCTACTGCCCTGTTGTTAGAAGGCCCTGAATCTCGGCAGCAGAAGGTCTGACTGAAGGGTTGACAGCCTGGGCTGCCGTTTGGGAGGACGATCCGGAGGGGTCTCCACAAGATTGAGTGAATACCCCTCGCGAATTATCCGAAGGACCCATTTGTCTGAGGTTATGGACTTCCACTGGTTGTAGAAGTGCATCAGACGACCTCCCACCGGAGAGGAAAAGTCCACCTCGGGCAGCTGAGATGGGACTTGGGCCAGCAATTCATAAGGTAGCGCTGGGCGCTTTGGGCCCTTGCGCTTTCTGTTGCGTCTTCTTTTGAGGTTGGGCAGGTTGGTTTTTATGGAAACCTCCTCTGCCTCGAAAGGACTGACGATTATGAAACTGACGTTTATTGACATGCCCTCGAGAGGGGGCAGGAGGGGGTCGAGCCAACTTAATGGCTGACCTAGTCTTTTGTGTAGCTTCTAGAGCTTGCTCTACCTGAGGACCAAAAAGATATGCACCATCAAAGGGCAACGCCATTACCTGCTGCTGCGCGTCATTCGTGAAGCCCGAAGTGCGCAGCCAGGAATGACGGCGAGTGCAAATACCAGCAGCCGCTGAACGGGAAGCAGTGTCGAAAGCATCCATGGCTGCTTTAACCTGCTGGTTGTTAGATTCAATACCTCTGGTAATGGTTTGAAGAAGCTCTGGCTTTGAATCCGACTCCGGAAGAGCTTCAACCATCTGCTTGATAGAGTGCCACAGGATATACTCATACTGAGAGAAATAGCCCTGGTAACTGGCAATATGCATACTTAGGGTAGAAGCAGCAAAGACTCTCTTACCTAAGGTGTCTATCTTACGAGATTCTTTGTTAATAGGTCGAGCTGTAGTAGTTTGAGGAAGAACGACCTTATCATTCTCTGCCAGGACTACAATAGGATCCGCAAAGGCTTGAGATGCCAAAATGGGACGATCCTTGGGGGCTGAATATTTCCTATCAATGGATTTAGCCACCGAAGGGGTGAGAGCAGGATTATTCCATACCATTTGAGACAGCGTCTCGAAGGAAGGCTGAACCGGAGGAGTCAAATCCGTAGGGATCTCCGGAACATGAAGGTATTGGAGTCTTAACAATTTCCCAGGATCGATGTCTGTAGTCTGGAGAGAAGGAGTGGAACTCAGATTTTTTAGCAGAGACTTAAATGACAAGTCCTCGACCACAGGGTCTGTAGCAATGATAGATCCTGCTTCGTCCACTTCATCACCCAACCGAAGGTCTGGGTCAGGCTCAATGTCATCTCCTGACAGTCCAGGAGGGACTGTATGGACAGGAAAGGAATGAAAATCAGAAGAGGGAAGAAGGAAATGAGTGAAAGAGGAGTCCTGAAAGGCAGAGGGAGCCTGAGAGCCCCCCGCGCCGAGGGAGGCGACGGCACCGAGAACGACGCCAAGGACCGTGACGCATCTCGAAAATGATGCTTAGGGACCACGTAGCGCCGAAAAATGGCTACCGAGAGGCTGCGACGGGCGCCGAAAAGGGACGCTGGAAAACACCCCCAGACTAAAAACAGGTTTTGAAGGAAGAAGAGCAGGAGATAAAGGCATCGGTGTGGCCCCCTGCGCCGCAGCCATGTGAGGGGGAACACCTAAGCGCAGGGTCGACAGCACCGAAGAAGGTGCCGCGCGACCAGGAAAATCCAACCACCCTAACTGGTCTCTCAATGAGCCTGAAAGCCCACAAGTGACCGAGCCAGGTAGCTGAACTAACCTCCGTGCCCACTGCTCCATAAGAGCGGCCCACTGATGAAACTGCTCATCTGAAGACCTACCTGTGGGCGGGATAGGACTTCAATGTCGAAGCCGTTGGCTACCAGAAGCAGAGGTTGGCAACTCCGAAGGAGGAGGCCGGCAACTAGCCCCGATAACCGAACGTCTACGCGCAGACATATCAGAGGGCGACCTCGAGTGATGCCTTCTCTTTTTAGACCTGTGGGCAAGAAGAGCTCGAGGCGGAGCAGGTGCCGAGGAATGCGACTGCTTATTTTATGCTTCTCTGGGATCGCCCATCCCCCCGGGCATTGGACTGACCATTGTCAGACGCCCCCCTCTGGTGAAGGAGGAGGACCGGACCCAGTCCGACTGACTGAACAGCTTTCATACGAAGTCTCCCTACAGTCACCTGACCTGCTCATGGTCGACTCCGTCAAAGCAGGCTGAGACTTCTTTATTTTTAAAACAAGACTAAGCGATACTGTATCGAGATAATACTACAAAATAACAAAACTGAAAACTATGCTGCTAGTTTGAAGTTTGACTCCCGGCAGGCGAGCGACGTCGTCACTGAAGAGCACTCGACGGCGGGAAAAAAAGAACTGAGGCGATTGGAGGGTCGATGCCGAGATAGTCATTACAGTGCGAGCTGAGGCTCGCGGTGCCGTGCCTCGCGGTGCCATCTCTGGCACCGACCCTCCAGCAAAAAGTTTGCTCCCGATGGGTCCTGGTGCCTCCGGCGCAGATCCCAATAGTGTGAATGAGTGGTGGAGACTTATGTCCAGGAAGATCTTCCTGTTAGTTCTTAGGACCACTTTATCTCTATGGAAGGAGATGAAATCAAGCTCCACTGACAGGGCATGCAATTCACTGATTCGCCTGGCAGAGGTAATCGCTACCAAAAACACAGTTTTCCAAGTCAAGTACTTAAGCTCTGCAGAGGACAAAGGCTCAAAGGGGGGTTGCATAAGCTGAGCAATACAAACATTAAGGTCCCAAGCAGGAGCACGGTCCCTGAAGGGAGGATTGGTGTGCAACAATCCCTTGAAGAATTTGCAAAACACAGGATGGGCTGATAGAGAAGAGGGCTTACCTACTGACAAAAAAGCAGAAACAGCTGCTAAATGTACTTTAAGTGTAGCTGATCTGAGTCCCAAGCCATTGAGATGAACCATATGAAAAATTTACTCACCTTAGTAATGTTGTTTCTTCTAATGGAGTCTTGCTATATTATGACAGGTGCAGTTTGTCCCACCACTAGAACTGCTCCGGAGGTGAAAGAGTTAACTTCCATGCAGAGCATGGAGCTTAGAGCGCGAGCTCGGTTAAAAAAGCTCTGTTAGGGTGGTTTCAAACCGAAACCGTCAGATCTTTACGAGCAAAACTCACTAAGGCTCTGTGTGGAAGCTGTAACCTACACTAGCCAACTGGCTACTAACATATTCACACATTTTCCTGGTCCCAACACCAAGACTCAAGTCAGTGGACCAGAAAAATAAGATAAAATAACTAAATAAACACAACACCCAAACATGAAAGAGGGCATCAATAAATGCCAACAGTGGACTGCCCACCCCATACCCAAAGTAGAAGTTCTGAGAGGGGCAGGCTGGGGGGGAGGTCATAATATAGCAAGACTCCATTAGAAGAAACAACATTACTAAGGTGAGTAATTTTTTCTTCAAACAACATGAAGTCTTGCTATATTATGACAGGTGCAGACTACACAGCAGTACCTCCATGGAGGAGGGACAGAACCTACTTAGGAATAGGCTCTGAAGCACGGTTATGTTAAACCAAGCATCCTCCTGGCCTGGATATCCAGGGAGTAATGCTTGGTGAAAGTGTGTACTGTTTTCCAAGTAGCTGCTTGACATATCTCCAAGATAGGGATGTCTCTAGCAGCAGCTAGAGATGCAGCTGTACCTCTGGTAGAGTGAGCCCTCAGGCCTGAGGGGAACCTACCCAGCTTTTGATAGCAAAATTGGATACAAGAGACCATCCACCTGGCAATGGATCTCTTAGTGGCAGGTCTCCTTTCCCAACCTCACCATAAGTGAGAAACAGTTGGAGGAGTCAAACCCAGGACCCTTGGTACGCCTATGTAGTAACTTAGGGCCCTCTAACATCTAGCTGTGCAGCCTCCTCTCACCAGAGGAGGAATGGTCAGTGAAGAACACTGGAAGTGAAATAGATTGGTTAAGGTGGAAATCGAAACCACCTTAGGCAAAAACTTCCTGTTAGTCCTGAGGACTACTTTATCCCTGTGAAAGGAAATAAAGTCAGTCTCCACTGATAAAGCTTGTAACTCACTTATCGCCTGGCAGAAGTGATGGCTACTAGAAATACAGTTTTCCAAGTCAATACTTAAGCTCTGCGGAGACAGAGGCTCAAATGGGGTTGCATCAGCTGAGCAATGCAAACATTAAGATCCCAAGCAGGGCAGGGTCCCTGAATGGAGGATTGGTATGAAGCAATCCCTTAAAAAACTTGGAAAATACAGGGTGAGCAGAAAGAGAAGAGGGCTTCCTGCTGAAATGAAGGCAGAGACAGCTGCCAAGTGCACTTTCAGGGTAGCTGGTCTCAGTCCCAAAGAATTAAGATGGACCATATAGTCCAATACAGCGGGTAGATCAGCAGATTCTGGGGAAATATGCTTCAAAGAACACCATATGGAAAACCTTTTCCACTTGGAGTTATAGGTAGCCCTGGTGGAAGGCTTCCTAGCAGCCTTCAGGATTTCGAGAACACTTTGAGAAAGTTGTAGATCAGCAAACTCTAACTGCTCAAGAGCCAAGCCTTGAGGTTGAGGGATTTGAGATTCGGATACCAAACTCTCCCTGTGCACAGGTTAACAGATTGTGGTTCCTGGGAGACACAGGGAAGATGGACTGCTAAGGACAGAAGGAGTGGGTACCAGGGCTGCCTGGCCCAGTCTGGAGCAATCAGGATCATCTTGCAGGGCTGAGACCTGATTTTGACTAGTACTTTGAACAGGAGAGGAAGGGGAGAGGCATAAAGAAACTTCCTTCCCAATCGAGGAGAAAGGCATCCAGGGGGACTGAGCCCAACACTGGGGCCTGCAACAAAAAAGTGGAAGTTGATGATTGTCTGGGGCTGCAAAAAGATCTATCTGAGGAGTGCCCCATCTGGCAAACACTATCCCCAGTACTAGGGGATCCAGTGACCATTCGTGATGGCCCTGGGAAATCCTGCTGAGAGCATCTGCCAGGACATTGTCCTTGCCTGGGAGGTGAACTGCTATGAGGGAAGTGTTCAGGAATAAGCCAGAGACCACAACTTCATCGCTCGGTGCATAAGGCCAAGACCGAGTGCCCCTTGTTTGTTGATGTACCACATTGTAGTGGTGTTGTCTGTTCTGACCTGTACCATCTTGTTCTGAACAGATGCAGAAAAACCTGAAGTGCTAGAAAAACAGCTCTGAGTTCCAACAGATTGATGTGGAGCACAGATTCCTGAGGGGACCATAACCCCTGGGTGGAGAGGTCGCCCATGTGAGCTCCCCATCCCAAGAGGGATGCATCTGTAGTAAGGGTCAAGGAGTGGGACAGAGGGATGAAAGGCACCCCTTGTCTCAGATTGCTCTGATCCTGCCACCACTGAAGGGCCTGGATCAGGGTTCGAGTCACTGGGATTAACTTGGATAGGGGATCTCTTCTTTGAGACCAGAAAGCTCTCAAATGGAACTGAATGTCCCTCATCTGAAATCTTGCTCCTTGCACTACAGCTGTGGAAGCAGCCATGTGTCCTAGGAGCTGCAGGAAATGCCTTGCTGGTTGAGAGACCTGCAGAGTGAAGGACGAGGCTAGGGCCACTAAGGTCCTTGCCCTGTCCAGGGGAAGGAAGGCCTTTGCTCTTATTGTATCCAGCTCCGCCCCTATAAAGCTGAGGAGCTGTACTGGCTCCAGAACTGACTTTGGGAGGTTTAGGAGGAATCCTAAGGAAGTGAGCAGTTGCTGAGTTATCTGAAGATGTGACTTGACTCAGTCTGGAGGCTGACCCACTATGAGCCAGTTGTTCAGGTATGGAAAGATGAAGATCTTTTTTCTCCTTAGGAAAGCAACCACTACTGCCAGGCACTTTGTGAACACCTTTGGGGCTGATGTTAGACCAAAGTGCATTGCTCTGAATTGATAGTGGCCTGAGGGCAACTCGAACCTGAGGTACTTTTTGTGGGAGCACCTGATGGGAATGTGAAAATAGGCATCTTTGAGGTCCAGAGAGACTAGCCAGTCCCCTGGCCTTAGAGAGGGCAGAATTATTCCCAGAGTCACCATTTTGAACTTTGGCTTTAAAAGGAGCTTGTTTAGATGTCTCAGATCCAGGATGCGCCACCATTCTCCTGTCTTTTTCGGGGTTAGGAAGTACCTGGAGTACAGTCTTTTGCCCCTGTGTAGGGTGGGAACCCTTTCTATGGCTCTGAGAGCCAAGAGGGAAGAAACCTCTGCCTCTAGGGCAAGGACCTCTGATGGATTTGCAGGTGGAAAGGATCTGGTTCTCATCTTGGGAAATTTTTTGAAGCTGAGAACCAGTCCCTGGCTTAATACTTCCAGGACCCACCTGTCTGATGTTAAGGACTTCCAGTCCTGGACAAAGTAAGCCAGCCTGCCCCATCAGGGTGTCTGCTTGGCAGGGGCTTTAGGCTGAGGGGTGGAAGCAGGCCTGCTCATACCCCGTCTGCCTCTCCCTCTAAAGAACCCCCTCTGAGCAAAAGCAGAAGAGGAGGCCTGGGCTTGGTAAAAAGGCCTTTGAAAGGGCCTGCCCCTACCCCTGGAATGCTGCCTCTGAGGAGTGGCTTGCCTTTCTTTGGCCTGAGCACTCCTGTAGGCGGTCCTGTACTCGTCCATCTTCTTCATGTAGTTCTCTGTCTGCTCCCCAAACAGAGAATTACCAATTACAGGAAAATCCATGGCCTTAGCCTGGGTATCCTGTGATAGGCTAGTACATATGAGCCAAGCCATCCTCCAAAGGGCCACAGATGTAGTCATGACTCTAGATGAAACATCCTTGGAGTCCACAGCAGCATGAAATTGCACCTTGGATGTCTCAATCCCATCCGCAGCCACCCGCTCCAGCTCCTAGGCAAGCTGGTCAGGGGCCTGTTTAGCTAGAGCCATCACAGTGTCCCACCTGGACTTCTGGTATCTAGCTGTGTAGGCCATATAGTTAGCCTGCCTGAGTCCCGTAGATGCTGCCATGTACTGTTTCTTTGCCATGGCATCAATCCTCCAGGAGTCCTTATCTGGGGGTTGTGAAGCCAAGGGAATATTTGCCTTATCACAGGCAGCAGCCCAACATGGCTGCATTGCTGGGAAAGGAACTCCGTGTCTGAGCCTGAAAGAGTATACCTCTTGTCCATTCTTCTGTCCACAGGAGGTATGGAATTAGGAGTTTTTAGAATTTTAAATGTCTGTTTCCCAAAAGACTTACAGAGGGGAACAGACAATCTCCTGGACTCTGGGATGTCCATCATCTCAACAAAATCAGGCTCCTCCTGATCCTCTACTGCTTCTTCTATAGGAAGCTGGAGGGTTTCAGCCACTTTCTTGTAAAACATAAAGTGGGAAGGGGGACACAGAAAGCCTAGGAGGAGAAACACCTGAAGGACTGTCTGGGGAGATGTCCGGGTCAATTGGCACATCCAGACTTTCATAATCACCATCATCATCATCAGCTTCATACTCTCCCTCCTCCTTCTCCGGTTCATAAAATTCTTCTAAAGTATAATCTGGAACCGACCGAACCGAGCCCTTGACAGATGGTGCCGGTTCAGCTGGAACCGAAGTTAGCGACTGAACTATCCTTATTGCTTTGGCTATCTCATCAGCGGTCGGAGAAAGAACTTGTGGATCCAAACTGGATGATTCATCCCTTTTTTTTCTTTTAACCAGAACCGACTCCTCAGAATCGGTTCTCCCTTTGCCCAAAGAAGTTTCGTCCTGGTCAGAGGGCACTCCTTCTGGTTCGGTCAGAACCGAACCGGGCTGGCCATCCGGGTCAGCGGACTTCTTGGTCTCCCTTTCCCTCAGTCTACCTACTCTCTCATCCAGGGTAGCTTTGGGAAAACTTTTACAAATTTGGCAGTCTAAATTGAGGTGGTCAAACCCCAGATAATAAACACAGGTGGTGTGGGGATCAGCCTTAGCAAAGGCTTCCCCACACACACTACAGTGTTGAAACCTAGTGTGCCCATTTTTTTTCTTGGGTTTCTCAGACATGGCCAATCCTAACCAAAACTTACCCTTTTTTCCGCAATCCGCCAGGCAAGACACCCCTATCAGTTCCTGACCGTGTTACGGGTCTTGGGGAAAAAAACGTAATGAAATCCGTGCTTTTTTTAGAACCGATACGGACCGGTTACCACACTCTAATAAAGACAGAAGTTTTTTTTACACAAACCTGATCGGTTCAAACCGAACCGATCCAATGTTTACAAGTTCCACACAGAAACTAAAATAGAAAAACCTATCTAGTACTCACGGTACCACAGACAGAGACTTAAACCAACAGGTTTAGAAGCAGAAATTCGGTTGAAATCGAGTGGAAAAATGACACTTTAACCGACTTTTCTGAACCGAGCGAAGGAGAAATCTCCGAAGTGACTGTTCAGTGAGACGGAGTAAAGAATCTGACGGTTGGAGTTTAAACAACAGCAGACAGAGGCTTCAACCGAGCTCGAGATCAGCGTTCCATGCCCTGCATGGAAAGTTAACTCTTTGTTCTCCGGGGCAGTTCAAGGGTTGGAGATCACTGCATATGTCAGAATACAGCAAGACTTCATGTTGTTTGAAAAGAGGGTGTGGGTGGCAGAGGGGGTCGCCACTGAAGCCTGAAGCGACAACCACGATCTAGCCTGGGAGGACCCATCCTTGTCCTGGTCCTTATCCCAGTATGTGTGCTTTCTGGGCTTTGGAAGAGTGGGAGACCATGGATGGGGCCAGGGAAGCAGAGGAGCTTCTTTCCCGGAGCTCCTTCTCCATGCAGGCGACCTTCTGTTTCAGCGGGAAGGATTTTAAGACCTTCTGGTTTTGTCTCCAGGTAGCTTGGCTGAATCTGTGGTAGACCTCACAGGCCTTCACGTTGTGGCTTAGGCAGTGGACACAGGCATCATGGAAGTCCTTCTCAAAGATCTTTTTCCCGCACCCGCAGAGACGGAAACGTTTTTCGGGGTCGGCCGGCATATACTGATGCTGAAAACCACTTTATAAAATAAAGTGATGCGCTAACTAGGGAGAGAGAAAAGAAAAGCAAATACAAAGTTTTGGTGGTTGACTGAAATGGTGGTCTCCGTGGAGTCAGACGTGCTATGGCTGACAGCAGGAAAAGAACTGAGGAGGGCTCGTGGCCACCCATGTTTATGTGGGAGGATTGTCATCAGTGTGTGACACCGTGGGTGGCGCCTAACTGACTGCTAGCTAGAAAAATTTCCTTGTGGTCCTAATGCCTGTAGTTCTAGAGGTGTGGCCTGCTCCAAGAGATACCTTCGATGACGATCTGGCTCCCGCTTTGATTTGGTCTACCCCCACCTACCTCAAGGTATGGCTGAAAGTGGGGCTGCGAACTTTCCTCACAGTGGAGGCAACTGAAAAGGCTCTAACCATTGAATCTCCAAACGTGTTCCCTTAGCGACTCTGCTAGACCAGCTAAGAATCTGATGGGACCCAAGTAAGTGTGGTGAATTATTTTACTGACTGTCCTCCCCAGCACTGAAGCAAGTTTTCATGTCGCCCTGGCAGCAGTGAACAAGCCTGATTCTCCATTGCCATGCCACACCTCCATGCTCACTCTGTGCAGGACTCAACCAGGTCTATGCACACAGTGGGCGAGACAAATCCTTGAACACCGCACAGTGTATTTTTTTTGTTTATTTTATTTTCTTTATGCTGCTCAGGCAATGAGCTGGGATGCCCTCCCTTCATCAGCACCTGAACCCACCAACCGGCATCCCCTCATCAGGCTGTCTGGTCTGGGAGGTTCGCAGCTTACTCCCTATAGCAGGGCTCCCAGAGGAAATAAGACACAGATCTACCTGAGGCTCCAGCTGAGGATTACATCCAGGACATAATTTGGGTGGCGGTCTGGGGACTTTCACTTGAGCTGCCCTTCATAGTTATTTATTTATTTTTAGGTTTCCACTAGGAGACGCAGATGTTCAAGGACGTCAGTGCAGGTCATGCATGCTCCCACACGTGACCCACAGATGTCTGCCGTCATCTCTGCCTATTACACTGATGGCCCTTGACAGTGTGCACCCAGTCTCCACTGGGTGTCGCTAGTATGCCACACACACCCCCCCCCAGAGGAGGAAAGCTGTCTGTGGGATGCTCATCCTACCTCCCCTTGGCCGATATTCTGACACTCAGTGCTCATTCCCAAACACAGGTCGTCAGCACCGCAGGAGGTAGCTCTACCACTGCATTGGCCGGTCAGCCACACAGTGTGGGTTGCTGCAGTAAAGACTTCACATGTACAGTTGTCAAACTGAGTCTTAGATCCAGCCCCCATGTGGACTAGCTGCGGGTACTGGATTGCCTTCACGAACATAAGAATGTCTGCATCATACTCCACCTGGTCTACATGCAGCTACTGAAGTAGAGACTCTGATAGTTTCATGGTGGGGGGGGGGTTAATATGGAGCCTTCTGATTCCCCACCATCTTCCTATCAGATTTTTACTATTTTTCCTTAAAATTAGAAATGCAATCTCGGCCCAATGGTGCACAGCGCTGAGGGCCTGGGCACCTCACCTGCCGCCACACCGGTGACCCAGGTTCCAGAACAGACTCGGGTCGCTGGAAGGCTGGCTGCATGAAGGAGAACTGAGCATCCACTAACAGCTTTCCTCCTTCGGGGAAGGGGGACAGCCCAACACTGGTTAACAGAATTTGTCATTTTTACACCAGCACTTGGGAGCCAGTTTTTCATGAAAAAAAAAACAAAAAAAAAACACTTTGTATCAGCTTTGTGGACAAACCTCTCTATTGTGAACCAAAATTTGTGTACACAACATGTTTATTTTTCCTCAGTTTTGGGGAAAAACAGATTTTAAGATTTTGCCACATGGGATTGGCCATTTTTAAAAACGGAAAAATTACTGGCTCTAGCCACTGCTCGGTCACCACCAAGCAAAGGCTGGGTGATGTGGAGTAACGGCCTTCTGACTGTCCAGACTGGCACAAGGGCAGAGTACACAGAACATCTTTATGTCACACACCCACACGATTGCACATGTGCCGGCTTAAGGAAAGGGGAAAAGAAATGGGGGAAGGTATGTGCCCCGGTCGTCTTACATAATGACAAACCGGAGCCCTCACACCTCTCCCCACGTGGATCCGCACTGGTGAGACAGTAGGGGGAGTGTCGGTTGGGGGCACCAAGATGCCTGAAGGCTGGAGCTGGTGGCGACTGGGTTCAAGCAGCTATATGGAAAAAATTAAAATAAAAATGCTGCTGATTATCGTGATAAATAATATATTCTGATAATTTTTACACAAATATTGTGAACATTTTAAAATTTGATATCTTGACATCCCTAGTCTAGCACAGTTTTATATCGTGTGGGCATGTGAAGGACCCCATGTGTTGGTGCTGGGTACTGGCACCGCCAACCCCAAAAGTTCAGGCTCCTGTGGGGTCCTGTAGCCTCTAGTTCTAAGACCAAAGAGTGGGACTCTATGGAGAAGTCTTACTCGTGAAAATATTTATCTGTGCAAAGTAACTGACACACTTCCGGCACTGGCGCTTGATATTCAGCTTTGTTCTGCTCCGGTGAGTTACTTTGCACAAAAAAAACTGATTTGGGCACTACCTTTGGACTTCTCCCTTCTAAGCACAGTTTCTCTTGTACATCAGACCAACACCATGAGGCAAGCAAGAAGATGGATGGATCCAACCGTTCCCTCAGGGAACTGTGTATGACGAGGCACTTGATCCATTCCTGACATCCTAGACTTAGACCACAACTCAGGAAGCTAATGTGCTGAGCTGTCCTGTACTGCTTCATGACATGGAGCTCAACTTCAATGGTAAGTTTTGTTTAGAAAAAGCAAGTAGGCTACTAAAGCTTTAATTCACATGTACACTGGTTTTCTGAGTTATATGTGTCGTTGAGGCACAGGTCAGAAAGCATAGGAAAAACCAGGAGCAGCTGTAGAATTCGCGAAAAGTGTTTGTTAGTACTAGCAGAAACATAAAACCATAAATTTGTTCAGTATACCTATTTATGAAGGCAAAATAAACAGAGAAGATCCATCTGAGTTTTCCTTCAGTCTCTGTATGTCCCAGAATGTACGACCCTTCTCCAAAGCTCTTCTGAAAAAGGGCTTAAAAACTGCTCTCAGGTTAAGCCCTTGAGTTCCCAATAGCTTTTTACAATCATCTCAAACTATAATTATCTACGTTTCAACAGTAACACTATATAATTTCTAAACAAAGGGACCCCAATATCAGTTACATTTCCAAATAATGATTTGCATATATATTTTATACCACCAGATATGCAAGGGAGGAAAGGACAGAACAGTAAATGAAGACTGAGAGACAGTGAGAGGCAAAGAACTGCAAGACTGTCGGGGTGATCAAGTCCTAGGTCTCACGGAAAAATCTGGTTGCGCAACCAGAGAAGAGACAAGAAAGGAAAGAAAAGAACCTTGCATTCAAACTCTCCATAACAACTGGGACAGGGTCCTAGTCAACCCTGTCACAACATGCAACAGGAAAGTACAGTTTCGTAAGACCTTACTATAACAGTAGATTTTCGAGAGAGGCTCTTACAGTAGTTAATTACTAGTAGGTAATTACTTGAAGGACTGCACCACCTGGCACCAGGACCACACGGAAACTTTTGCTAGCAGTGTCTGACAGGGGACCGCCCACCCGATGTCACATGATGGACATCAGCTTGACACTATAGAGTGGGCAGTCCCCATGTCCACCCTCAAGTTCTCCCACTGGACACCGCCAAGAGTCATGACAGGAGAATGGGAAGAGGCTCCTGGATCCAAGAAAAGGCTCCTGGAAAAAGAGCTACAGACTAAAGAGGGGAAGGAGGTTACCTACTGCAACAGCCTCTCTCGAAGATCCACTGTTACGGTAAGTTCTTATGTAACTGAATTATCTTACTTTGAGAGGGCTCTTGCAGTAGGTAATTACTTGTAGGATTGAGTCCCAAGCAGTAAGAGTCCAAGGCACAGAAAAACATGGGAGGCTGGAACTGAAAAGCTAGTAGGTAGCCAAATACTTAGGACAGGAGTCCCTGGAGGACCGCCAGTCCAAAACCAGCCCTTCGCCTAGAGGCAATGTCCAAACTGTAGTGTTTTGTGAAAGTGTGGACAGAACTCCAAGTAGCAGCCGAGCAAATTTCTGCGGCAGATACATTTCTGAAACAGGCTGTTGAGGCAGCCATACCCCTGGTAGAATGTCCTTTAATTTGCCCCGGAAGGTCTTTATCTTACTTCTGGTAATAAAAAATGGAAATTACGTACCTACCGTAATTCTTGATCTTCTTGGACAAGTCTCCACCCCTAATTCACATTAATGGGATCTGCACTGGAGGCACTAGGACCCAGTAGGAGCAAAATTTTTTGCTGGAGGGTCGGCGCCAGAGATGGAGTCGCGAAGAGCGGCACTGCGAGCCCCAGCACGTGCGGTAATGACTATCTCGGTGTCGACCTTCCAACTGCCTCAGTACCTTTTTCTCTGAGGAGGTGCAGCGTAACTAACCTAGAAGGATAGCCTAAACAAAAACCAGACATAAGATAGTCCGGGCGACCCATATAAGAAGGGTCAACAAAGAAGCCTTCACAGCCTAAAGACTGAGGGAGTGAGGACCAACAACAGAGGTGAGCTCGGGGGATGGTGGATGGGTGTGTGAATGACCGGTGCAGACTCGTCCAAGAAGATCAAGAATTACGGTAGGTACGTAATTTTCATATCTTCCTGGACATAAAGTCTCCACCACTCATTCACACTAATGGGAGAGTACCGAGCTAATAATTCCCCGAGAGGGTGGCAGGAGAGACCAAGAGCTCACAATTTTAGGACAGAATTCCATTAAGGATGGTACTGCCAAATGAAAGATGTTGTCTGGCATGGACATCCAGGGCATAGTGTTTGACAAAAGTATGCACTGAGCTCCAGGTGGCCGTACTGCAAATATCTGCAATGGGCACGTTGCAGATTTCTGCTAGAGATGCCGCGACTGCTCTAGTAGAGTGAGCGTACACTCTGCCCTCCAGCTTAACCTGCGCCATGGAATAATAGTGGCGAAGGCATGCCACCAGCCATGCTGAAATACATCTGATAGCGACAGGCTGACCCAGCCGGGTCTCGCTAAAGGAAACAAACAGTTGTTGAGCTTTGCGAAAGTCTTTTATTCTATCTAGATTGAAACACAAAGCTCTTTTGACGTCCAAGGAATAAAGAGAACGCTCTCCTTCATTTTGGAAGTTCGCAAAGTAAGTGGGAAGGACCAAAGACTGGTTTGGATGGAATTTTGAAACAACCTTAGGAAGAAACTTAGGATGAGTTCTAAGGACTACTATGTCTTTATGAAACACAGTATACGGAGGGTCTGTGACCAAGGCATGTATCTCAGAGACCCTGCGGGCAGAGGTAATGGCCACTAGGAAGGCCATTTTCCAAGTGAGAAATTTTAACTCACAGGTAGCTAGAGGCTTGAAAGGTTTTCGAATCAGCATGTCTAGCACAAGATTAATGTCCCAGGCTCTGACTGGACATCTAATAGGAGGTCTGGTATGCAGAATTCCCTTAAGAAACCTCTTAACCACAGGTAACTGAGCCAGTGACTAGGAAAGTACTGGCTCATGATAAGCTGAAATGGCACAAAGGTGAACCTTAACTGTAGAGTATTGCAGACCTGAATTTGAGAGGTCTAGGAAGTACTCTAAAATTTTATCTGGTGGGCAGGAAAAAGGATTCAAAGAGGATTTTGCACACCAGAGCGAAAAACGCTTCCACTTGCCTGTGTAAGTTTTCCTAGTGGTTGGCTTGAGCACAGCCAGAAGAATATCTGAAATCCTGCAAGAGACATTGAACCTGTTCACTTCTATCTCTTCAGGGGCCAAGCATGAAGGTGAAGCAACCTCAGGTTGGGATGGACCACAGGCCCCTGAATCAGAAGGTTTGTCTGAAGGGGAAGCGGTTTCAGAGGAGCTTCCAACATACTGTTGAGTAGTGGAAACCATATCTGTCGAGGCCAGAAGGGAGCAATGAGGATCGTTTTGTCCCCCTGGGACTCAAATTTGAGAAGTACTCTCTGAATTAGAGGAAGAGGCGGAAAGGCGTATAGAAGGAGTTTTGGCCACTGCAGCCTGAACGCATCCTGACAGAAAATGCCAGGCCCTGGATTTCTGGAGCAGAAGAGAGGCAGTTTTGTGTTGAGTGGGGATGCAAAAAGGTCCAGGTCTGGAATTCCCCACTCTGCGAATAGTGACTGAGCTATGGCTGAGTCGAGAGACCATTCGTGAGGATCTGTCTCTGTTCTGCTGAGACAGTCTGCCAGTTCGTTTTGCACCCCCGGCAGATAGACCGCATGAATTAGAGCCTTGTGCTCCAAGCACCATTCCCACACCCTCATCGCTTCCCTGCATAAGGGGTGAGAGTGAGCACCGCCCTGCTTGTTGATGTAATACATCATTGCTTTGTTGTCCGTTTGAAGGAGAATGTTCTTATGACACAGAATGTCCTTCAAAGCCCAGACTGCATAAAGGACGGCTCTCATCTCCAAGACATTTATGTGAAGCTGGGACTCATCGTGAGTCCACACACCTTGAGTGTGGAGAGTCTGACATTGAGCTCCCCACCCCATCAGGGACGCATCTGAGGTAAAGGAAATCTGATGATCCAGAGGAGCAAAGGGATACCCTTGCAGAAGATTGTCCTCTTGCGACCACCAAGTGAGTGATCTCTTCAGAGGTCCTGTCACCTTGATGAGAAAGGACTGAGGGTGAGTGGTCGGGGAACACTGAGTACTGAGCATCCATTGAGAGGTTCTCATGTGAAGGCATGCTAGGGGTACAGTGAACACCGAGGAGGCCATGAGACCTAGCATCCATTGCATCGAGAGAGCTGAAACCGAGCTGCTCTCTCCGATATATCAGGCCATCTGAAGGATATTGCTCCTCCTGTCCTCTGGAAGAAAAACTTTCGCGCAGGAGGTGTCCAGAAGAGTTCCTATCAAAAAGAGCCTCTGGGAGGGCTGCAGCTGCGATTTTTTGAGGTTTAGCAGGACTCCCATGGATGTGAGAAAGTGTGAAGCCGTAGCTACTGACGTCAGAGTCCCTGCCTGAAGGACTTGCTAGAGCCAATCATCCAGATATGGGAACACCTGTATTCGATTTTTCTGAGATGCGCTGCGAGAATTGCACAACACGTTGTAAAAACTTGCGGCGCCGAGGATAGCCCAAAGGGCAGGACTCTGAACTGATAATGCTGTCCCAAAGCCACGAACCGTAGGTATTTGTGATGCTTCCGGTGAATAGGAATGTGCTGGTAAGCATCCTGCATGTCCAGGGAGGCTAACCAGTCATGTTAATGAAGCAAAGGTAACAGGGTTCCTTGTGAGATCATTCTGAATTTCTCTTTGGGAAGGAATTTGTTTAGTTTTCTGAGGTCCAAAATGGGGCACATACCCCCGGTTTTCTTTGGAATCAGAAAGTAATGGGAGTAGAACCTTGTGTTCCGTTGATCCAACGTGACTACTTCCACTGCCCTGTTGTTCAGAAGGCCCTGTATCTCTGAGGCGAGAAGGTCTGACTGAAGAGCTGACAGCCTGGGCTGTCATCTGGGGGGAGGGTCCGGAGGGGTCTCCAAAAGATTGAGGGAATACCCATCGTGGATTATCTGGAGGACCCATTTGTCCGAGGTTATGGACTTCCATTAATTGTAGAAGTAAGTCAGACAACCTCCTACCGCTGAGGAGGAGTCCACCTCGGGCAGGTGAGGTGGGACTTGGGCCAACAACTCAGAAGGCGGAATTAGGCGCTTTGGGTCCTTGCGCCTTCTGCTGCATTTTCTTTTGAGGCTGGGGGGCTTAGTTTTTATTAAAACTTCCCCTGCCTTTGCCTCGAAAGGACTGACGGTTATAAAACTGGCGTTTATTAACACCCCCTCGAGAGGGGACAGGAGAAGGTCGAGCCAATTTAATGGCTGACCTAGTCTTTTGTGTAGCCTCTAGAGCCTGTTCTACTTGAGGGCCGAAGAGATACGCAGCATCGAAAGGCAACGCCATTACCTGTTCTTGTGCATCATTCATGAAACCTGAAGTGCGCAGCCAGGAGTGACGGTGGGTACAAATGCTCGCCACCGCCGCTCCGGAGGCAGTATCGAAGGCGTCCATAGCTGCTTTAACATGCTGGTTGTTGGACTCGATATCCCTGGTTATGGTCTGAAGAAGCTCTGAGTTAGCGTCCGACTCCGGTAGAGCTTCAACCATTTGTTTGAGCGAATGGCAAAGGATATACTCATACAGAGAGAAATAGCCTTGGTAGCTGGCAATACGCATACCTAGGGTGGAAGCAGCAAAGACTCTCTTACCTAAAGTGTCTATCTTACGAGATTCTGTGTTAATAGGTCGAGCTGTAGTAGTCTGGGGAAGGACGACCTTATCATTCTCTGCCAAGACTACAATAAGATCCGCAAAAGCTTGGGATCCCAAAATGGGTCGATCCTGGGGAAATGAAAATTACATACCTACCGTAATTCTTGATCTTCTTGGACGAGTCTCCACCACTCATTCACACTAGTGGGATCTGCGCCGGAGGCACTAGGACCCATCGGGAGCAAACTTTTTGCTGGAGGGTCGACGCGAGAGATGGCGCCGTGAGGCATGGCGCTGCGAGCGGTGGCTCGCGTGGTAATGACTATCTTGGCGATGACCCTCCAACCGCCTCAGTACCTTTTTTACCAAGGAGGTGCAGCGCAACTAACGTAAAGAGTAAACCTAACCTTACAAAACGGACATAAGATAGTCCGGACGACCTGTAAGAAGGGTCAGCAAAGAAGTCTTCACGGCCTAAAGATTTGAGGGAGTGAAGACCAACACAGCTGTGAGCCTGGGGATGAGAGGATCGTAGAATGAGTGGGAGATCATCTAAGAAGATCAAGAATCACGGTAGGTACGTAATTTCATATCTTCCTGGACATAAGTCTCCACCACTCATTCACACTAGTGGGAGAGTACCAAGCTGATAATCCCCAAAGGCGTGCAGGGGAGCTAGAGCACACCGTCAGGACAGAAGTCCATTAAGGTATACTTCTGCCGAAGGCGGGAATGACTTCGGCATGAACATCCAGTGCATAATGTTAACGAAGGTATGCACTGAGCTCCAGGTGGCGTGCATTGCAGATATCTGCACTCTGAAACATTGGCGACTTCCGCTAGGGATGCCATCGATCACTTAGTGCAGAGTGAGCGTACACTCTACCTTCCAATTTAACCTGTGCCATGGAATAGCAATGTCAAGACATGCCACTAACCATGATGAGATGCATCTGATAGCGACAGGCTGACCCAGCCGGTCTCGCTGAAGGAAACAAACAATTGCTGAGTCTTTACGAAAATTCTTGGTTCTATCTAAGTAGAACTGCAAGGCTCTCTTAACATCCAAGGAATGAAGAGACCGCTCTCCTTCATTTTGGAAGTTCGCAGTAAGAGGAAGCACCAGAGGTTGGTTTAGATGGAATTCTGACAAAACCTTGGAAGAAATTTAGGATGAGTATCGAGAACTACTTTGTCCTTATGGAACACAGTATACTGGAGGGTCCGTAACCAGGGCATGTATCTCAGAGACCCTATGGCTGAGGTAATGGCCACTAGGAAGGCTGTCTTCCAGGTAAGAAATTTAGCTCACAGGTAGCTAGGGTTCGAAAGGCTTGCGAAAGTGAGCATGTCTAGCACAAGGTTAATGTCCCAGGCTGCGACCGGATCGCTAACAGGGGTCTGGTATGCAGAATTCCTTAAGAAATCTTTACCATAGGTAACTGAGCCAGAGACAAGGAAGAAACTGGCTCATGGAATGAAATGGCACTAAGGTGAACTTTTAACCGTGGGAGTACTGGAGACCTGAGTTTGATAGGTCCAAAGGTACCCAGAAGCTTGTCTGGAGTGACAGGAAAAGGGATTCCAAGAGGACTTTGACACCAGAGAGAAAAGCTGCCTACCTTAGAAGCGAAGTTTTTCGGGTAGCTGGCTTCCGAGCAGCCAGAAGGACGTCTGAGACTCTACGAGAGACGTTGAACCTGTTCACTTCTACCTCTTCAGGAGCCAAGCATGAAGGTGAAGTGACCCTAGGTTGGGATGGAAACAACGGACCCTGAGTCAAAAGATTGATTTGTAAGGGAAGTGGTCTCGGAGAGGCTGCCTGTACATTGTTGAGTAGAGGAAACCATAGTTGCCGAGGCCAGGAGGGAGCAATGAGAATCATCTTGGTTCCCTGAGACTCGAACTTGAGGAGAACCTCTGAATTAAAAAGCGGTGGAAAGGCGAAGAAAGCGCTTGTCCACCGCAGCCTGAACGCATCCTGACAGAAATGCCAGGCCCTGGGATTTCTGGAGCAGAAGAGAGCAGTTTTATGCTGAGTGGGATGCAAAAGTCCAGGTCTGAGTCCTCACTTTCTAACAGTGACCGAAGCCACGGCTGGGTCGAGAGACCACCTGTGAGGGTCTGCCCGGCCCCGCTGAGGTGATTTCAGGTAGTTTTGTACACCCGCAGATATACCGCTGAATTAGAGACTTGTGCTCAAGCACTACTCCCACACTCTCATTGCTTCCTGGCAAGGGGATAAGAGTGAGCACCGCCTGCTTGTTGATGTAATACATCACAGCTTTGTTGTCGCTTGAAGGAGAATGTTCTTGTGACAAAGAACATCCTTCAACGCCGGATCGCACAGAGGACCGCCTCATCTCCAGAACATTTATGTGGAGCTGAGTTTCAGCTGAGTCCATACACCTTGAGTGTGGAGAGAGACAGTGAGCTCCCATCCCATTAGCGGCGCGCCTGTGGTGATGGAGATCTGATGATCCAGAGGAGCAAAGGGGAATCCTTCCAGGAGATTGTTTTGAGACCACCAGGTGAGAGACCTTCGAGGGGCTGGCCACCTTGATGGGATAAGACTGGGGGTGAGAGGTCGGTGACCAATGAGCGGAGAGCATCCATTGGGTGGTCCCTGTGTAACCGAGCTAGAGTACAGTGAACACTGAGGACACCATGAGACCCAACATAATGCTAATCGAGAGAGCTGTGACCGATCGGTTCTCCCCGATGTAACGGCCATCTGAAGGATGCTCGAGTCTTCTGTCCTCTGGAAGGAAAGCTCTTCAAGGAAGAGGTGTCCAGAAGAGCCCCTATGAAAAAGGAGCTCTGGGAGGCTGCAGTTGTGACTTCTTCAGATTTAGCAGAACTCCCATGGACGAAGAAGGCGTAGAGGCCATTTGAACGGCTTCCAGAGTCCCTTGGCTGGAAGGACCGCAGGAGCCAATTGCTCAGGTGGGAAACACTGGAGTCCTATTTCCTGAGATGCACCGCTAGAACTGCACAACACTTTGTAAAACTGGTACTTAACTGATAATGCTGACCGAGAGCCACAAACCATGAATTACGATGGTGGTGATTGATGCTGGTAAGCGTGCATATCCAGGAGGCTAGCTAGCGTGTTGATGCAGCAAAGGTAACAGGGTACCTAGGGAAATCATTTTGAATTTCTCCTGGGAGGAATTCTGTTCAACTTTCTGAGGTCTCAGAATGGGCATCCCCCAGATTTCTTTGGAACCAGAAAGTAATGGGAGTAGAACCTGTGTTTCGCTGATGCGGGGCACCAGTTCTATTGCCCTATTGTTTAGAAGGCCCTGGATCTCGGGCGTGGAGGAGGTTCTGATTGAGAGGCCTACAACTGGGTTGTCGCTTGGGAGGGCACCGGGGTTTTCCAAAAGATTGAGAGAATTACCTCTGAATTATCCGGAAGGACCCATTTGTCCGAGGTTATAGACTTCCACTGATTGTAGAAGTACATCAGACGACCTCCCACTGGAGGAGAAAGTTCCATCTCGGTAGTGTGGATGGAACTGGGGGCCAGCACTATAAGGTAGCGCTTGGGGCTTTAGGCCCCCCGCGCTAAGGCGCTTTTGAGGTTGGGCAGGTTGGCTTTTATGAAGCTTCCTCTGCCTCGCGAAGGACTGGCGACTATGAAACTGACGCTTGCTCACATGCCTCGAGAGGGGAGAAGGGGTTCAGCCAACTTAATGGCCGACCTAGTCTTCTGAGTGGCCTCTAGGGCTTGCTCTACCTGAGGGCCCAAAAAGATAGGAGCCATCAAAGGGCAACGCCATTACCTGCTGCTGAGCATCATTCGTAAAGCCAGAAGTACGCAGCCAGGAATGGCGCGAGTACAAATACTCATGGCTGCTGAACGAGAAGCAGTGGAAAGCGCCCATGGCGGCTTTGACCTGTTGGTTATTGACCCAATACCTCTGATAACGGTTAGAAGGAGCTCTGACTTGGAGTCGGAATCTGGAAGAGCTTCAACCATTCGCTTCATAGAGTGCCACAGGATATACTCATACTGAGAAAAATAGCCTTGATAGCTGGCAATACGCATACTTAAAGTGGAGGCAGCAAAGACCTTCTTACCTAATGTATCAATTTTACTAGACTCTTTGTTAATAGGTTGAGCTGTAGTAGCTGAGGAAGAACGACCTTGTCATTCTCTGCCAGGACTACAATAGATCCGCAAACGCTTGGGATGCCAAAATGGGACGATCCTTGGGAGCTGAATATTTTATCAATTGATTTAGCCACTGAAGGAATAAGAGCAGGATTATTCCATACCATTTGAGACAGCTGCCTCAAGGAGGGTTGAATCGGAGAGTCAAACTGCAGGGATCTCTGAAGCATGAAGATACTGGAGTCTTAATATTTTCCCAGGATCGATGTCCGTAGTCTGAGAGAAAGAGTGGATCTCAGGTTCTCAACAGAGACTTAAAGGATAGGTCCTCACCACAGGCTCTGTAGCGTGAAGGATCCTGTTTCTCCACTTCATCACCCAACCAAGGTCTGGGTCAGGCTCAACATCATCTCCTGATAGTCCAGGAAGGACTGCTTGACAGGAAAGGAGGAAAGATAGGAGAAGAAGAAAGAGCAGATAGAAAGGGAGAGTCCCCGAGGCCCCCGGCGCCGAGGGAGGTGAAAGGGAGCTCAAAACGGCGCTGCAGAGGCGCACGGCATCAAGCACCCGGCACTGCAAGCGCGCCGCCTGGCCGCAGCACCCAGCGCCGCAGTCGGCGCTGCAGCGCCCCGCCGGCGCCGACAAGTGCAGCGACTTCGCGGGAGGCGCCGAGGACACCCTGGAACCTGGAAAGGAAGAGAAGGAAAACCAGGAGATAAGGGCATCGTGTGGCCCCGCGCCGCAGCCATGTGAGGGGGAAACACCTACATGGAGTCGCTGGCACCGAGGGAGGCGCCGCGCGACTCAGGAAGGTTCAACCACCCTGCCTGATTGCCCGACGAGCCTGGCGCCGGGCAACCGAGCCAGGCAGAAGAACCAACCCGAGCCCATCGCTCCATAAGAGCGGCCCACTGATGAAACTGCTCATCTGGAGTCCTACCTACAGGCGGGTGGGTCTGGCGTCGAAGACGGCGGAAACCGGAAGTTGGCGACCCGGAAGGAGGAGACCGCAACTAGGTACGATAACCGACCGCCGACGCCGCAGACGATTGTCATTGTGAGGGCTTACCTCGAGTGATGCCTCTTTGACCTGTGGGTCAAGAAGAGTTCGAGGCCGAATCGGTGCCGAGAATGCGACCGCTTATTTTTATGCCGGGCGGGGACCGCCATCCCTCGGCATCGGACTGACCATTGTCGGAACCCCGCTGAGAAGAAGGGGCTGACCGGACCCAGCCCGACTGACTGAACAGCTTTCATAGAAGTCTCCCTACCGCCACCTGACCTGCTCATGGTCGCACTCGCCCAGTAGGCCGAGACTTTTTACTATGTTAAATTCTAAAATATAACAGAAATAGAATAAAATTAAGCGATACTACTATCGAGATAGAATTACAAAAAATAAACTGAAAACTATGCGCTTAGTTTGAAGTTTGATCTCGACAGGCGAGCGACGATGTCACCGAAGCGCACTCGACGGCGGAAAAAGGAACTGAGGCGGTTGGAGGGTCGCTGCTAAGATAGTCATTATCGCTGCTACGACCGTCCATGCGCCATGCTGCGTCATCTCTCGCCGACCCTCCAGCAAAAGTTTGCTCTCCGATGCGTCCTAGTGCCTCCGGAGCAGATCCCACTAGTGTGAATGAGTGGTGGAGACTTATGTCCAGGAAGATCAGCATATTTCCTATCTTTGGACTTAGCCACCGAAGGAAAGAGCAGGATTATTCCATACCATTTGAGACAGAGTCTCAAAGGAGGGCTGTACCGCAGGAGTCAAATCCATCGGGATCTCCGGAACATGGAGGTATTGGAGTCTTAGCAGTTTCCCAGGATCGATATCCGTAGCTTGGAGAGAAAGAGTGGAATTCAAGTTTTTCAGCAGAGGCTTAAAAGACAGGTCCTCGACCACAGGTTCTGCAGCAGGAATAGATCCTGTTCCTTCCACATCATCACCCAGCCTAAGGTCTGGATAAGGCTCAATGTCATCTCCTGACAGTCCAGGAGGGACTGTATGAACAGGAAAGGAGTGAAAATCAGAAGGAAAAGAGGAAGAAAAAGGATTAAAAGAGGAGGAGCCCTGAAGACCGGATGACGTCCTAACAGGTCTCGGCGCCGAAGAAGAGCACGGTGCCGAAAACACGCACGGCGCCGAAGACTGCACCGACAGGCCAGACAGGGCCAAAGATGGTGACAAGAGGCTGCACGGTGCCGAGAAGCCACACGGTGCTGATGAGGACGGCACCGATGAAGCGCACAGCACTGAGAAACCCAACGGCATCGAGGATGGTGGAGGCGCCGAAGACGGCGCAGAGCGTGTCATCGACGCCAAGGGTGTCAAAAACATCCCAAGACTCCGAAAAACAGGATTTGAGGAGACAGAAGGATGAATACCAGGAGACAGAGGCATCGGTGTGACCCCCTGAGCTGCAGCCGTGTGAGGGGGAGAACACCTAAGCGTGGAGTCGACGGCACCAAAGATGGCGCCGCGTGACTAGAGAGGCTCAACCTTATCTCCCAAAAAGCCCGAAGGCCTCTGAGTTACCGGGCCAGGCAGCTGGACCAACCTCCGAGCCCACTGCTCCATAAGAGCAGCCCACTGATGAAACTGCTCATCTGAAGACCTACCAGAGGGCGGGGTAGGGCTCTGATGTCAAAGACATCGGCTACCATAAACAGAAGCTGGCGACTCCAAAGGAGGAGACTGGCAACTAGCCCCAATAACTGACTGTCTACGCGCAGACATATCAGAGGGCGACTTCGAAAGGATGCCTTCTTTTGACCTGTGGGCCAAGAAGAGCTCGAGGCCTAACGGGCCGAGAATGCACTGCTTACTTTATGCTTTCGAGGAGCACCCACCCCCTCGGGCATTGGACTGTCCATTGTCATACCCCCCCTTCCAGAGAAGGCGGAGGACCGGACCCAGCCCGGCTGACTGAACAGCTTTTATAC
Source organism: Neoceratodus forsteri (assembly GCA_016271365.2). Taxonomy (NCBI): domain Eukaryota; kingdom Metazoa; phylum Chordata; order Ceratodontiformes; family Ceratodontidae; genus Neoceratodus; species Neoceratodus forsteri. The sequence goes on from CM057453.1 coordinate 1,434,078,856, forward strand.
AAAGTCTCCCTACCGTCACCTGACCCGCTCATGGTCGACTCCATCAATGTAGGCTGAGACTTCTTTTTTAAATAAGAATAAATAAACTAAGTGATACTTTATTCTAGATATTACTACAAAACAATAAAACTGAAGACTATGCTGCTAGTTTGAAGTTAGACTCCCGGGGGGCGAGCAACGTTGTCACTCAAGTGCACTCGATGGCGGGAAAAAAGGAACTGAGGCGGTTGGAGGGTCGAGGCTGAGATGGTCATTACCGTACAAGCTGGGGCTCGCGGTGCCACTCCTCACGGCTCCATCTCTGGCGCCGACCCTCCAGCAAAAAAGTTTGCTCCTGCTGGGTCCTAGTGCCTCCGGCGCAGATCCCATTTAGTGTGAATGAGTGGTAGAGACTTTATGCCCAGGAAGATCTACATCAAATAAACAATGGTGTTCACCAAACAGCATGGGAAAACTATTAAGAGAGAGAGAGAAAAATACAGGTTACTCATCTGTAACAGGAGTTCTAGGAATGGTATATGTTGTTCATCCACACTGCCTGGCAGGTTCCTTGCCACTTTAAATCTTGCCGGAAGGTCTTCAAGCTGGTTCCTCCCTCCCACCCACTCGGATGGTAAAACTCTCGGCCCCGCCCCATGATGCCAGATCTAGCCCGCTGGAAGCCAGGTTGGCGTCAAGCTGGGAGGTTGAGGAGTAGGATGAACAACATATACCATTCCTAGAACTCCTGTTGCAGGTGAGTAACCTGTATTTCTAGGACATGGATATGTTGTTCATCCACACTGTCTGGCACACTCCTAGCGGTTCTCCGGGAGGAGGGAGGCAAGGCGAACACCCCCTACTTAGGGAATAAAGACTGGAGAACCGAGGCCCCAAAACCAGCATCCTGGCGTGACTCAAGGTCAATGTGGTAGTGGGTGATGAAGGTGTGTGCTAACTTCCAGGTAGCAGCCCTGCAGATTTCCTGGATAGGGACGTCTCTGGAAGCAGCCACCAATGCAGCGGTATGGCGGGTAGAATGAGCTCTTATCCCTCTGGGAGACTCCATGCCCGCCAACCTATAGCAGAGATCTATGCAGGAGGTGACCCACCTGCCTATCATCCGCTTGACTACAGGTCTGCCAGGTGCGGCTTCAGAGTAGGTGACAAACAGCTGGTGAACCTCTCCCGAACTTCAGCTGTCCGCTCCTTGTAGTAAGCGGGCGCTCTTCTAGGGTCCAAAGTATGGAGCCTATATTCGGCCCCCGAGGTGTGAATGGGGTAGAACACCGGCAGAGTCAACACTTGGTTAAGGTGAAACTCTGACACCACCGTCGGAAGGAATTTCGGGTGGGGGTGCAGGACAACCTTGTCCCTGTGGAAGACCAGATAAGGAGACTCGATGGAAAGCACCTGGTGCTCTCCCATCCTTCTGGCTGACGTGATAGCCACCAAGAAGACGGTCTTCCACGACAGGTGAGAGATGTCGCACCTGTGCATCGGCTCGAATGGCTTGCCCATGAGCTTAGCCAATACCAGCAGTAGATCCCACGGAAGTGGAGGTTCTCGCACCAGAGGGGATATGTGATCAAGGCCTTTGAAAATGCTCCCGACCACCTTCTCCTGCGCCGACTGCTTCCCGGCCCGCACCCAGTAAGCAGAGATGGCTGCCAGGTGCACTTTGAGGGTCGTCGACCGAAGCCCTTGCTGAGAAAGGGACCACAGGTAGTCCAGAATGCTAGCCAAGGAACAGGAGGAAGGGTCCAGGCCCTTGCCCTAACACCAAATGGAGAATCTCTTCCATTTAAAGGTGTAGTGTTTCCTGGACGACTGCTTACGGGACGCCTCAACAACGTTGAGGACCTTGTCGGAAAGACCCAAGGTCTGGAAATCTAGCCGCTCAGGAACCAGGCTGTCAGGTGCAGGGATTGAAGGGCCGGATGGAATACCTTCCCCTGATTGACTGAGATCAGGTTCGGGCGGGCTGGAAGTCGCCTCGGGAGCCTGGAGCTGAGACTGAGGAGATCTGGATACCAGAACTGGCAGGGCCAGTCTGGGGCTACCAGAATCACCTGCGCCTTGTCCCTCCTCGCCTTGAGAAGCACCTTGTGGATCAAAGGAAATGGGGGAAAGGCGTAGAAGAGGCCCGGGTCCACGGCCCTCGAGAAGGCATCCCTGCAGCCAGCCCTGGTGAGGGGGGCAGGCATGAAACAGTCTCAGCTTCGCATTCTCCCTGGAGGCAAACAGGTCCACCTGAAGCATGCCCCAGTGGGAGAACAGATCTTGTACTACCTCCGGCAGGAGAGACCACTCATGGGACGCAGCCCCTATCCGGCTTAGGGCATCGGCCAGGGTGTTGGAGGCTCCTGCCACATGAATGGCTAGGAGATCCGCCTCCAGGCTGCGCATGAGGAACCAAATGCGGAGAGCTTCCCTGCACAGAAGCATGGAGCGTGTCCCGCCCTGGCGGTTTAGGTAGTACATGGTTGTGGTATTGTCCGTCTGGACCTGGACCACTTGACCCCGTACAAATGGAGCGAAGGTGGTGAGGGCTAGAAGAATCACTTGAAGCTCCAGCAGGTTGATGTGGCATCGGGACTCCAGAGGGGACCAGAAGCCGTGCGCTCTCTGTTCCCCCAGATGGGCACCCCAACCCATCAGAGAGGCATCGGTCGATAGAGAGACCGTCGGCTCACGGCGGACGAACGGGATGCCCTCCTGCAGATGTGCTGGAACGGTCCACCACTGGAGGGCGTTCCACATCCCCTGGGTCACTGTCACTAGCTGATCCAAGGGATCGGAGTGCTGTGACCATCTGCTGGCCAGCCCCCACTGTAGGGGATGCGTGTACCAACAGGCCCAACGAACCACGCTGGTGCAGGCCGCCATGAGGCCCAGGAAGTCCCGGGCAGGGTGCAATTGCCCAACCTGAAATGACTGGGCAAAGGAGGAAAGAACCTCGGCCCTGTCCGAGGGGAGCCGTGCTCTGGCTTGTAGAGAGTCGAGCTCTGCCCTGATGAATTGTATCACCTGCTTTGGCACGAGTTCCGACTTGGCCTCGTTGATAAGGAGGCCAACCTGAGAGCAAACCTGGAGGGCCAGATCCCTGGACCGCTCCACCTCCACTCTAGAGGAGGCTGCAATCAGCCAGTTGTCTAGGTAGGGGTACACCCGGACCCTTCGGCACCGCATGAATGCTGTCACCACTGCCATGCATTTGGTGAAGACCCTGGGAGCTAGGGAAAGGCCGAAGGGCATGGCCCAGAACTCGTAGAGGGATCCCTCTGCCCTGAAGCGGGAGGAATCTCTGCTGGGACGGACGGATTGGGACGTGAAAGAACGCGTCCTGGAGGTCCAGAGAACAGAACCACACACCTCGTTCCAAAGATGGAATGATCTGAACCAGAGTGACCATCCTGAATGTTCGAGACCTTAGGAACCTGTTCGGGTCATGCAGGTCTAGAATGGGGCACCAGCCCCTTGTCCGTTTCGGGACCAGGAAGTACCTGGACACAAACCCTGGGTCTGGTGGAGGATCCGCCACCTTCATGATCACTTCTTTTTCGAGGAGCAGGGCAATGCCGACTCGGCGAGCCGACAGAGAGGCTGAGGACCCCGTAGCCCCCCGAGGGGCGACAGCTCGGAAGGGGGGCCTGCTCGAACTCCAGAGGAAGGCCCTTTCCTACCACCTCCAACACCCAGCAGTCCATGGTGATAGCGGACCAGGCGGAAAGGAAGCGGCGGAGCCTGCCCCTCACGGGAGTGGACGAGGCTGGGGTGACACCCTCAACCCGTCACTGGGCAGGCTTGGAGGAGGGGCCGGCCAAGGGACCTCCTGGGCCTTTTCCTCCCTGTTTCCTGTTAGAGGAGGCCGCAGGCTTGGCTTTGGGATGACAAGCGTGAGCCTGCTTGCCCTGATGCTGGTGTTGTTGGGCCGGACGTGCCGCAGGCGCAGAAGGGCGAAAGGACTTATGTTGTTGACGACAGCCATTGTCCTTCTAGGCGGAGGTGACCGAGTCCAGGGTAGCACTGGACTTTTCGATCCACTGGAGGTGGCCTTCTACTCCAGGGCCGAACAGGTCAGTCCCCAAGAAGGGGATGTCCGCCAATTTATGCTGGATATCCGCCGTGAAGGGGGATATCCTCAGCCATGCTCTGCGGCGCATGGCCACTGTGGCCACTACTGATCTGGCACAGGAGTCTCCAATGTCCAGAGCCATTTGGATCTGCTGTTCTGCCACCGCCCTTCCCTGATCCCGCACCTGCTTGACCGTGGTCTGCAGGTCGGCCGGGAATTGAGGGATCACCTCATCCAGGGAGCCCATGAGGGCGTGGAAGAAGTGTGCCATCAGCATGGCCGAGCTGGCCTGGCCGAGGCCTAGGGAGGACGCAGCGTGCACCTTGCACCCGGCTTAGTCCAGCTTTTTGGACTCCTTGTCGGGGGGCTTATCCACATCCCCAGCGTTCCCGGAACGCCGGAAAACGCTATCGGTGACTAACCCCTCCACAGAGGGGAGCTCTGAAAAACCGGACAAAGAGCCAGTAGGGACCGCATACTTCCTGGCCATCCTGGCCGAAGGCACAGGGCAGGAAGCCAGACGCTGCCAGAGCTCCAAGGCTGGGCCAACAATGGGTTCAGCCATCGGAAAGGCCTCCGTAGGCGAGTCCCCTCGGTCTAGTGTCTCCGTCAGGGGATACTTGGCCCGCTTGGATATGGGCTCGAGCTGCATCCCGGTGGAGTCCGAGATGAGCTGAAGCAGACCCATAAACAACGATGGGCTCTCGTCCATCGACTGCCCCCACGGAGGACTCCCAGTCAAGGGGCCTGGAAAACAGGGAGTAGTCGTAGTCAGACTCCGAGGAGTCCGCGAAGAGCTGCCAGGGGCCTGAGCCACCCTCCACCTGCTGAGGACGGTCGGGAGTGAGGGTGACCGACAACCTGTGGGGCAGACCCTGACCCAACCAAGAGTCCTTGGTCGGCGCCCCCGATTTCGGTTGTGGAGGCGGAAGTTCCACCACAATCGGTGGGGCAGCTGGTTTTGGCTGGAACAACCGCCCAGGCTTGGGCACCCGATTACAGCGAGGTTGTTCGCCTTCGGGTGACAGTCACCGATGGCTGGGGAAGGCGACGGCATCGGCTTGTTCCCGGACAAAAGTAACTGCTGCCACATTAAGTCCTCGAGCGCTGACGCACTTTGTGCTGGAAGCCCTCTTCTGAGGAGGAAGACGGACGAGCGATGCCGCCGCCACTCGGTGTTGAGACTCGAGACGCCGATGTCGGCGATCGGCTGACCGAGACAAGGACCGAGACCGAAACCCTCGGTGTTTTAGGGCAGGTCTGGAAGGAGTGGGGACACCTGCTCTTCCCTTGGCTCGGGAGCCTTGACCAGGGACTCCGGCACAGGAGGCGTAGGCAAGTCCTCGGTCTCCACCGGGGGAACCGGTGAAGAAGGGTTGTCGGCTTCACCAGTCGACAGCCCATCCGACGGGTTGAGAATAATCTCAACCACATCAACGGGTGTCTCGGCCGGCTGACTTGATGGGGACACCGTGAAGCCAGTGGCCTTAGCCGCAACCTTGACCAAAGTCGAATGTCGACTCTCCAGGGAAGGGAACCTCTCCCGCTCCCACGAACGCCGACGGTGGGACTTACCTTTTGAGTCCTTTTTTTTGGATTGAGAAGAGTGTCCCGATGGCCCCTCTCCCTTCGTGGAAAGGGATTGGCAAAGGTCCTTAAAAGAAGCTGTGTAGGAGGATCCCAGAGAGAGTGGGATAAATGCCGCGACTGAAGAAGATGAGGATGCTGCCTGGGCCGCCTCCTCCTCGAGGGCGATTATCTGCTCGAGTTGCTCAGCAGAGCCAGCCGCCATGGACACCGCCCAACGGGCCTCCTTGGACTTCACTGGCGGGTAGCGCTCCTCGGGGCACCCAAGCTGTAACCGGGCAGCGCGGTTCTAGGACGCTACGAAAACGATCGTCATATAACTCGTAGGCTTATGGTCGTGATCTAGGCCGAGGCAGTAGACGCACGTGGAGTGCGGGTCCGTCCTGGACATTTTCTGCCCGCATGGGCCCCGCCGAGATCCATGAGTCTATTTGTCCATCGCAGCCGCGAGGGAGTAACTAGACCGAAGTCTTGAAAACTTTAGAATTATTTTCGGGCGAACCGAAGAATTAGGATCCAGTCTATACGCAGAGCGTTAAGGAGGGAACCTGAGCTTCCAAGCGGTAAGGAAGATCTGGCATCATAACCGAGAGTTTTACCACCCGGGTGGGTGGGAGGAGCCAGCTTGAAGACCTTCTGGCAAGATTTAAAGCGGCAAGGAACCTGCCAGACAGTGTGGATGAACAACATATCCATGTCCCTAGAAACTCTGTTTGAATCTATTCAGTATAGAGAAGTGTACTCAGAAGGGTATGGCTATGTGGCACTAGCATGCAGAGTGCAGAGGCTGAAGTTCTGGAAGGGGAGGATGGGAGGGAGTTATGAATATCTGAGCATCACTGGGAAGAAAGATTATTATGGTAAGTAATTTTTTTCTTCTAACCCCAGTAATGCTCAGGATATTCATAACTTTGTGCAGACTACCAAGCAGTATCCCTGGAGGTGGGCACAGAACTTATTTTGGAAACAGACTTTGCAGGACTGCTGTGCCAAACCTTGCATCACTTCTGGGCAAAACATCCAAGTTGTGATGCTTTGTAAAGGTGTGTACTGATTTCCAGGCAGCTGCTTTACAAATATCCAATAATGGAACTTCCCTAGCAGCTGCACGACAGGCAGCTGTTCCTCTAGTCGAGTGTGCCCTCAGTCCAGCTGGGGACTCCCTACCTGCCCTAGTGTAGCAGAAATGAATACGATGGACAATCCATCGAGAAATGGATCTTTTTGAGGCTGGTTTGCCCATTCCGACATCCCCATATGTAAGGAAAAGTTGTTTTTTGTCTTGCCTATGGCCCTTAGTAGCTGTCATGTAATAGCTGAGAGCTCTTTTCACATCCAGACTGTGGAGTCTTCTTTCACCAGAGCTCGTATGGTCTGTGAAAAAGACAGGCAGAGTGATTGATTGGTTCAGATGAAAGTCTGAAATGACCTTGGGAAGGAATTGTCTGTCTGTTCTGAGGACTACCTTATCTCTGTAAAAGGAGATGTAGTCCTGGACAACACAGAGAGCCTGAAGTTCACTGATTCTTCTTGCTGAGGTAATTGCTACCAGAAAAACTGTATTCCAGGTAACATACTTTAGATGGGCTGTAGCCATGGGCTCAAAAGGAGCCCTCATTAATCTGGCTATACATATATTAAGATCCCAAGCGGGCACTGGTGCCCCGTGAGGAGGATGCAAATGTATCAGGCCTTTAAAAAATCTTTTGAAAATGGGATCTGATGCTACTGACACCTTTGTCCTAGCAGAAAGATATGCAGACACTGCTGCAAGATGAACCCTTAGAGAACTGGGTTGCAGACCTTGTGAATCTAAGTGAGTCAGATAACCCAACACCACTGAGACTCCTGCATCATTTGGGGCGAAATTCCTACTACAGCACCAAAAAGAAAATCTCTTCCACTTAGCAGAATACATTTTCTTAGTGGAGGGCTTTCTATAACCTTTCAAGACAGTTAATACAGCTTCAGAAAGGTTTAAGTCTGCATACTCTAATTCCTCAAGAGCCATGCCTTGATGTGGAGGGACCTAAGATTTGGGTACAACAATGTTTCTTGATTGGAGGTCAGGAGATTGTGCCTGAGAGGCAAACTTATTGGTTTGCTCACTAACATGGAGAGCAGAAGAGAGTTCATACCATGGTTGCCTGGGCCAATCTGGAGCTATCAAGATCAGAAAAGCTGAGAGGGATTTGAGCTTCAGTAGTACTCTGAAAACCAGAGGAAAAGGGGGGAAGGAATAAAGAAACTTGCCCGACCAGTCCAGTACCAGAGCATCCAAAGGGATTGTGCCCTGGGCCGGTGGTCTGCAGCAATACTGAGGCAACTGGTGGTTCTGGTGGGATGCGAACAAGTCAATCTCTGGAATGCCCCACCTTCTGAAAATGACCCGTACCACCTGCTTGTTCAGTGTCCATTCGTGATGGGACTGATTGATTCGACTTAGTGTGTCTGCCAAAGTATTGTCCTTTCCTGGCAGATGGATTGCTTGCAAGAACACCTTTAGGGAATACGCCAGAGTCCAAATTTTCATGGCTTCTGTGCATAGGGGGCCTGATCTGGTGCCTCCCTGCTTGTTTATGTAATACACAGTGGTGGTATTGTCTGTTCTGACCTGTACCACCTTGCCCATCACCAGTGTAGAGAAAACTTCTAGTGACAGCCACACTACTCTGAGTTCCAGCAAGTTTATATGCTGAAGGGACTCTGCTTCTGTCCAGGTACTCCGAGTTGTGTGCTCCCCCAGATGGGCGCCCCAGCCCAGAAGGGACGCATCTGTCGTGAGGACTAGTGAAGGATCCTTCTTCTGAAAAGGGACCTCTGCCTTAGGTTGATCTTTTCCACCACAAAAGGGCTTGTAACAGTGCCCTTGTCACTGGAATGAGTTTTGAAAAGGGATCTTTTTTCTGACTCCAATGATTCCTGAGATGAAACGATGTCTCTCATGTGAAACCTGGAACCCTGCACTGTGCCTGTGGATGCAGCCATATGACCCAAGAGCTGCAGGAATTGCCTGGCTGTTTTTTGCCTGTGCAACTTCAAGTAATTTTCTATGGCTTGAAGGAATTGCACCCTGTCCAGTGGCAAAAAGGCCCTGGCCTGTAGAGTACTAATCTCTGCCCCTATGAACTGTAAAGTCTGTGTAGGGGTTAAGACAAGATCTTTTTCTGGTTTATTATGAAACCCAAGGACTCCAAAAGATCCTGTGTGAGCTGTAGAGAGGTTCTGACTTGTTCTGGTGACTTGACCACCACCAGCCAGTCATCCAGATATGGGAAAACAGTCACTTCCTGTCTTCGAAGAAATGCCACCACAGCTGCTAGGCATTTTGTAAACACCCTTGGTGCAGAGGAAAGGCCAAAGGGCAGGGTTGCAAACTGATAATGACCTGATGGGAGTCTGAATCTGAGATATTTCCTGAAAGATTCTTTTATGGAGATGTGAAAATAGGCATCTTGTAAGTCCAGAGATGCCAGCTAGTCCCCTTTTTGGACTGTTGGCAGAATCCGCGCCAAAGTTACCATTTTGAACTTTGTTTTTTTCAGGTGCTTGTTTAAAGATCTGAGATCCCAAATTGGCCGCCACTCCCCATTTTTCTTTGTTAGGAAGTATCTGGAGTAAAAACCTCTTCCTCTCAGGGTTGTAGGAACCGGTTCCACTGCTCTGAGCTGTAGCAGCTTTTGAACCTCTGCCTCTAGCAATGAAGTTTGTGCTAGGGGAGGAGAGATGAAAACCCTGGAATTTTTTTGAGGAAGAAATATGAAGTCCAGAGACAAACCTTTGCCCACTACCTCCAACACCCACTTGTCTGTGGTGATGGTTGACCAAAGATGGAGGAAACGGAACAGTCTGCCTCCGACAGGTAGGGAGGAGGCGGCCTGCATCTCAGGGGTTCTGTTTAGGCTGGGGCTGAGGTTGTGCATGAGACCCTCGCCTACAGCCCCTTCTACCCCTACCCCTACAGTAGCCCTGTTGGGGGTACTGCTGGTATTGGGGCAAGGCTACTGGCTGGAAAAAAGGTCTTGTCATGAAAGACTGACCTCTGCCCCCCTTCCATAGGGACTGGTGGATGAAGAAGCTCTGTCTCTGGCAGAGTTGCTTCTATAAGTAGCCTTATATTCATCCACCTTCTTCATATAGGCCACCGTAGATTCCCCAAAAAGAGAATTTCCTTCTAATGGAAAATCCAGGGACTTCGACTGGGTATCCTGAGTGAGGTTTGTAGCCCTAAGCCAAGCAAACCTCCTCTGAGCCACTGTGTTAGCCATCCATCTGGCTGCAGTGTCATTTGAATCAGCAGCCATCTGGAACTGGTACTTAGCCGCCTCTAGCCCAAACCTGGCAGTTTCAGCCAGGTCATCTGATAAGGGTGAGGTGACTTTCATGGACATTGCCAGTACCGACTGCCACTGGGATTTCTGATACTGGACAGCATAAGCTTGGAAAGTAGCCTGTCTCATGGCCAGTGAGGCCGACAAACAGCCTTTTTTGGCCACACTGTCCAATTGTCTGGAGTCCTTGTCTGGTGGATGTGAGGATAAAGGGACCTTAGCTTTATCACAGGCTGCCTGTTGTATTACCCCTTGATGGTCAGGATGGGAGAAGAGGAAGTCAGCTCCCTCCCTATCCAACTGGTGCTTTTTGTCTATTCTCCTGTCAATGGGAGGAATAGAATTAGGGGTCTGCAGGAGCTTCAGAGCATCCTTCTTAAAAAATGTATATACTGGGAGGAGGCGGGCCTTTGTGGGTGCTAAACCCATCATAGTAAGGTACTCAATTTCCTCCTCACCCTCCACTTGTTCTGCTGTGGCGATATCTAAGGCATCTGCCATTTTCCTTACAAAGGAAAAGTGGGAGGAAAAATCCTCAGACACCCTAGGAGGCGAGCCAAAATCCTGCTCAGGGGACACCTCTGGAGGGATAGGTTCGTCCTCCTTATAAGGCTCATCATCCTTCAAAAATAGTTGTCTCGTCTGGCCTGTCGGCGCAGCGGCTGGATTGTTGCAGACGCCGGGCACCCAGGTTCGAGAATGGACTCGGCCGGAGGGGTCGGGTCGGAGGGAAGGATGAAGCGCCCGAGACAGCCTCCTTCTCTGGGAGGGCAGGGATGCACACCAGTGTGGGCTGACCCTGGTGGAGGCTGGGAGTGCAGCAGTACAGCCAGGGCACAGTAGTACAAGGGGAGTGGCAGACGCCGGGCGAGCGCCTTGACGTCAGAACGACACTCCCCACAGGAAAAATGGGAAAAAGAGCTGCCTGGTCTACCGGATGATGGCTGCTGACTCCCCGCCACCTCAGATGCCCCGACACCCCGGAATCCACCTCAGCAGTACCCAGGGACTGATAGTAGAGTGCGCTGGTATCCCCCTCCTGGCGCCTTCCCCCTTGGAAAAGAGGGACCCATCCGGTGAAGGGTTACGCCGGGCCACCCCTGGGACAGCTGCGATCTGAGGTGAGTAGGAAGGGGGTTGGGGTGAGGAGGTCGGAGGGGGTCATGTGCAGCCGGAAGGAGTGGCAGGCCAGGGGCTAGGAAGGCGGAAAAAAAAAATAGTTGCTCCGGTGCAGAGGACAACACAGTACTAGCAACCTGGGGACCCTGTGAGGGGGCAGGAGGCTGAGGGATGATGCTCTGCAGAGCCTGAATAATTTTGAATGCCTGAGCTGTCTCTTGAGCTGAAAGCATTGCAGACACCTGCACAGAAGTCCCTGGTTTAACAGGAGAGGGTTCTGCATGTTTAAGTTTCTTTGTTTTCTCTGAGGGAACCGTAGAGTCAGACGGTTCTTTTCCTCTTTTTGCCCCTTTTTCGCCCGTATCAGGGGCAGGGGTAGTAGCACTTGTGGGTTCAGCCACAACAGACTGGGGTGTCAGCTGGTCAGAGACTGAGGGACCCCTAGGAAATCCTTTTTATTGAGCTGCCTGGGCGCTTTTCCACAGTTTTATCTGGAAAGTTTCACATATCTCACATTCCTGGTCCAGATAAATCAAACCCAGACAAGCTACACATAAGGTGTGATTGTCTGCCTTGGTAAACACATCTCCACACTTTAAACAGTTTTTAAACCTGGGCTCCCCGATTCTCTTCTTTGGTTTCTGTGCCATGGTGAAAACCAAAGAAGAAAACACCAACCGTTAAATAATAGATACTGTTGCGGTGATTTAAACAGCTTTTATTTTTTTTTTTGCGGTTGGTTCCGGAACCGATAAGGAAATGGAGGAACTGAGCAGGGAGATGAAATATGAACCGGTTCAGCGGTTTTGTAACCGATAAAAACGGTTACAAATAAACTTTGTAAAGACCAAAATTTAGCCAAAATAATATAGGTTCTTTAGTCAGAGAACCCAAATTAAACTAAATTAACTCGGATCCCTCACGGTTATGCCGAACCGCGAGGAACCGAGAAAAAACAACTACTTTAATAATAAACTAGATCTAAACTGACAATCAGTAGAGGCAGTAAAAGAAATTAAATATACTTATGATTTTGATGATTTTTTTTTTTTTATCTTTCTTCACATGAAAGAGGGTGACAGAGACTCCGAGCGACCAGACTTTCAGGCGGAGAGAAAAATCTAAAGAGGTTAAAAGAAAAAATTACTCATCTTAGTAATTATGTTTCTTCTACTGGAGTCTTGCTGTATTCTGACAAGTGCAGTTAGCCCCAGCTTTTAAACTGCCCCGGAGAACAAAGGGTTAAACTTTCTATGCAGAGCATAGAATGCTGAGCTCGAGCTCGGTTGATGTCTCTGTCTGTTTCCCTTTGAAATCTAACCATCAGATTCTTATGAGCAAAACCCTAATAGCTATTCTATGTGGAAATTGTAAAATTTTTAATAGCCAACTGGCAACAAAAAGTTTTGGATCCCCAAAGGAAGACTCAAGTCAGGAAACCCAAATCTCAAAAACCAAACCAAACAAGAATAGTAATAAAACAACACCCAAACAAAGAAGAGGGTGTAAAAGGAGCACCCCTGGGGTGCAACACTGCACCTGCCCACCCACTTCCCAAAATGAAAATTACGATCTACCGTAATTTTTGATCTTCCTTGTATCTTCACCATTCATTACTGCTTGGGTTGCTTGAAGCGCGACTCCGCTTACAGGAGTTTTTTTGGAGTCGGTTCAACGGCGCCCCGAGGACAACGACTACGCCATGCCGAGGGGCGGTTAGGTGCCGCAGACTCCTCCTCTATCTCAGTTCTGGTAGCCGGAGAGGCAAAAATAAAGGGTAAGAAAAAAGACAGCGAGGCAAGAGAGCCGAGGGATAGAAAAGGAAAGGAAATAAACTGAAAAAGGAATAAGCCGATGGAGAAAAGACAGAGGAGAGAGAATTCCTACCCTAAGGGACCGCAGGGCCTCCTTTCCGGGGTGGCTCTAGGGGAGGAACAGAAAGAAGGAAAGGGAAGTAGAAGAAGAAGAGAGAAAGAGGCATGTTGAGAGGGAGAACAGTGCCCATCGAGAGCATTGGTTGAGAGGCTTATAGGCTCGAACTAACAAGGAGCAAGAATCCCAGTTGTTAGACTGAGGGAGGTTCAACCGAACCACCTGAACAGATCCGAATGAGGGCGGACTCTCTGAACTCTCAACATGCCAAGTCCCTTCATCCTAGTTGAGGGCGCCTAGACTGCCCAGGCAGAACCTGGTCCGAGAGAGCCCATCCAGGAAGGGGCTAAGTCCCTAGCACCTTGTTAAGTGCTAACACAGTAGTGTATGGAAAACTATGCCTTCTGGAAGGCAGTTTTGTATGAAAGATAGAATGGAACTCAATCAGACTCCCAAGGCAAGGCAAACAGATGCTCAAAGCTGACAAGTTCAGTCAGTATCTAGAAGAGCTCGAAATAATACCTGCCAGGAGGATTCTAGACTTTGCCGAGGCCCAGTCAAAGCATGGCCATTTGGGCTGTGAAACTGCATAACCTGAAGAAGGTATTTAGGAATCGCACCCTAAGGGCGGTCAGAAAGAGTTCCCTCAGAATTAGAGAAATACAACCGTGCTTGTTCCTCTTCACCTTGAGGAAAAAAGGGGATCCATTCACTAAGAATAGAAAACAGAAAGGGTTTTTTTTTGGCATAAAGGCCAAGGGGAGTAAGAGGAACGAGACGGGCGGGGAAGACGCCACAGAAGGAGGCCACTGAGAGGAAGGTGGGTGGGTATCAGGAACGAATGGTGAAGATACAAGACAAGATCAAGAATTACAGTAGGTACGTAATTTTCATATCTTCCCTTGTCAATCTTCACCATTCATTACTGCTTGGGTGAGTACCAAGCCCTCTCCCTTAAAAAGGGGGTAGAACCCTGAGGAACAAGACCCCAGCCTCCTGTTGGTGAGAAAACAGAAGGGGAACCCGGCTATAGCAGAGAGAAGCCTAAGGGAGAAGAGTTAGGAGGTGCCCCCAGGACGGGAGACGGAGGAAGCCCTGCAGAAGTCTCCTAGCTCTGGAGGAAAAAGACGAGTCCCCAGAAAGCCGGAGCGAATCACCCAACCGGGCCAGGGGTGACAACCTTGATAGACGAAGCCATGCCGTCAGCTTCAATGCATATCAAGAAACCTCGAAACCTGGAAGCCACCTCACTGGCGCCATAAGATGCCCTTTGCTTGGTGTCTTGCCAGCTACAGACCTATGGCAGAGAGGCAATAGCCTGTCAGGTGTGCTCCGTATCAGGCATTGATGCTAAGAGCTGGAGAGCATCACCACAGATGCCGATTGTAGGCAGCGTGGTGAATCCTGATGTGATGCAATGCAAGCCACCCATCGAGGAAGAAGAGAACACTCTTCGCCCCCACCGTCGAATTGTAGGATTCAACCGTGGACGGTCGTAAGGCCAGGCGGCAACGCCCGGAAGGAATTCTAGGTAGACCAAACCCAAGGACGGGTTTGGGAAGGGTACCTGGTGGATTCCGAGGCACAACACTGACGACAGTCTGCCGGGCTGAAAAGGGCGGCTGGCGCATCGCCAGGAACGGACAGACGCCTCCTGGAAAGGGATAGGCCAGGAAGGTACCACCAGGTGTTGGGCACTGAATTCTCCAAGGAATTCACGATCTCCGCTCAGTATTGTCTCTCCTAACGAAGAGATTCAAGATCCTCACCATCCTCGAAAGGAATCGCTGATATTCAGTGAAATCAGCCGGAAGAAAGGTGAGCAGTGGTTCCTTCCTCAGAGGAGGAAGACGAGGATGATGGAGCTCGAATGTCCAGAAGATTCCTGCGGCGGTGGGGAGAGTTGAAAGACCCGCTCATGCATATGTCTAACATATGAGGAGAAGGCCGCAGCAGAACCTCTGAACTGCTCCCAGGATAATGGACCCGTAGGACTGACATGGCCTGGAAGAGCGGGGGTGGAAGCAGAGGTACTGGAGAAGGGCACCTGCGTAGAGGCAACTGACCTCTGCTAGGACTCTGAAATCCGGGGAACGGAGCCCGAGCTGGCGGGATCCCGGACAACAAACCAGGCCGCAAGACGAGACCCTGGGGATGCAATGCCAGGAAGAGCCCAGGGGGGGATCTTCCCCGTGACGAACCCGGGACTGCATGGCTCCAGAAGGGCAGTCCACAGCAACGCCACCGCAGGAAACCCCAGGGCCCAAGAGGGAAAGGCGGGGCCGGTGGAGACCGCGACGACCATCCCCCGCCCCTCGGACTCCGAGAGACCCCTCCTCCTCGACTCCAGCGTTCCCTGGCAACAGCACCTGGGAGGGTAGCCCCTCAGTCCCTACCACACATCAACCCCTGGGACCTGGGCCACCCTAGCCCGAGGGCCTCAGGAGAGGACGGGAGAGGCCTGCCAGCCGCCTAGCACCCTGCACACCGGGGACCCAGACTCCGAAGAGTCAGGGAGCCAGGATGGGTCCTCATCCAAATCATCGGCCTCCGAAGAGGACGAGACCAGCAGAACCTCGATGCTGGCAACTCCAGGGGTCCCCGGAGGAACGGCGCCGGATGACCCCAGCCCACCCGCGACAGCCAGGCCCGGTCCTGGCCCCCCTGCCATGCCAGTTAGGCCCACGGCGCCGCCCCTGGTGTCGGAACCCAACCTGGCGCCGCCGCGAGCGCAAACCGGCTCGCGGTGCCGCCTGCAGCGCCTGCTTTTGATCACCGCGCCGATCCGAACGCGCCGGGAGGGCGCCGTCAGGGTCCACCAGTGCCAGGGCCCAGCAGGCGGGCCTCGACACTGGGGAGCCTGCACCTCCGAGGAAGTGACTGCCGAGGCGTATCCCCGCCGCGGCCCCGGTGGGACCTACGACGCTCACGACACCGCGAGAGAGCTCTCTTCGACAAGAGAAGAGGAGGAAACCTCCTCCTCCGCGGACCGTATAGGCCCGGGAGGGGACCCGGGGGAAGGGCCTAGAGATCTTACCTGGTTCCTGGAGCGACGCCGTCCCCCGAAGGTCGGTGGGGCCTTGCCGAGCTTGAACGCGCGGACTTCGAGGACACGACGGTCCATGGAGAAACAAGCGTTGCACGCGTCCATGTTGTGGTTGGTTCCCAGGCAACGGAGACAGACATCATGCCGGTCCGAGACGGAAAAATGCCGGCCACAGGAGCACCGACGCATAGGGGCGCGGCCCGCCTTCGACTTACGCCTTGCTCCCGAACCGGACATGATGCGAACTAAACAAGGGAAAAAAGCAATAAAGCACTTGGCGCCGTAGATAGAAAAATAAAAGGAACGGTCTTACCGGTGTACGGTGTCGAGTGAATCGTGAAACCTTCTGAGAAAATGAGGAGTCTTGAAGAAACCGAAAACACTATATGCTACCACGCAGCAGGTGCAGCCTCGACGGCGGGAGAAACAGAACTGAGATATAGGAGGAGTCTGCGGCACCTAACGGCCGCCCCTCGCGCATGACACGGTACGTCGTCCTCGAGGGTGGCGCCGTTGGAGCCAACTCCTAAAAACTACCAGTAGCGGGGTGCGCCCCGGTTTAACCCAAGCAGTAATGAATGGTGAAGATTGACAAGGGAAGATCCAGGTTCTGAGAGGGGAGGCAGGGAGGGAGGTCAGAATACAGCAAGACTCCAATAGAAGAAACATAATTACTAAGGTGAGTAATTTTTTCTTCAAACAACATGAAGTCTTGCTGTATTCTGACAAGTGCAGACTACCAAGCAGTACCTCAATGGAGGAGGGACAGAACCTACTTTGGGAATAGGCTCTGAAGTACTGCTGTGCCAAACCGAGCATCTCTCCTAGCCTGGATATCCAAAGAGTAATGCTTGGTAAAGGTATGGACTGTTTTCCAGGTGGCTGCTTGACAAATTTCTAAGAGAGGGATATCCCTGGCAGCAGCCAGGGAAGCAGCTGTACCTCTTGTGGAATGAGCCCTCAGGCCTGAGGGTGGAATCTTTCCCAGTTTCTCATAGCAGAATTGTATACAAGACACAATCCACCTGGCAATAGTTCTCTTAGTGGCAGGTTTGCCCTTTTCTACTTTTCCATAAGTGAGGAACAACTGGAGGGAGTCAAACCTGTGACCCTTGGTATGCTCTATGTAGTAGCTAAGGGCTCTTTTAACATCTAAACTGTGTAGCCTCCTCTCTCCGGAGGAAGAATGATCAGTGAAGAAAACAGGGAGAGACAAAGACTGATTCAAATGGAAGTCTGAAACCACTTTGGGCAAGAACCTTCTATTGGTTCTAAGGACCACTTTATCCCTGTGAAAGGAAATACAATCAGGTTCCACTGACAGGGCCTGCAATTCACTGATATGCCTGGCAGAGGTAATGACTACCAAGAACACAGTTTTCCAGGTCAAGTACTTAAGTTCTGCTGAGGACATAGGCTCAAAAGGAGGTTGCATAAGTTGAGCAATGCAAACATTCAAATCCCAAGCAGGGGCAGGGTCTCTAAAGGGAGGATTGGTGTGAAGCAATCCTTTAAAAAAAATTACAGACCACAGGATGAGATGATAGTGAGGAAGACTTCCTCACTGACAGAAAAGCAGAAACAGGTGACAAGTGTACCTTGAGAGTAGCTGGTCTGAGCTCTAGGCCATTAAGATGGACCATATAATCCAGAACTGTAGGCAATTCAGCAGTATCTGGGGAAATATGCTTCTTGGAACATGAAATGCTGAATCTCTTCCATTTGGAATTGCAAGTCTTTCTGGTGGAGGGCCTTCGAGCAGCTTTGAGAATATCCAGAACCCCCTGAGAAAGATGCAAATCTGCAAACTCTAACTCTTCAAGAGCCATGCCTTGAGATTGAGAGACTGAAGATTGGGGTACCACATCCTCCCCTGAGAGGATGTTAACAGGTTGTAATTCCTGGGAAGAGACAGGGGAAGATGGACTGCTAGGGACAACAACAGGGGGTACCAAGGCTGTCTGGCCCAATCTGGAGCAACCAGAATCACTTTGCAAGGCTGAGACCTTATCTTGACTAGAACTTTGAACAGGAGTGGGAAAGGAAGAAAGGCATACAGAAATTTCCCTTCCCAATTCAGAAACAGAGCATCCAGGGGGATTGAGCCCAAGACTGGGGGTCTGCAACAAAAGAGAGGAAGTTGGTGACTGTCTGGGGCTGCAAAGAGATCTATCGCTGGAGTGCCCCACCTTGAAAAAATCACTTTCAACACCTGAGGGTCTAGGGACCATTCATGATGGCCCAGAGAGAGCCTGCTCAGTGCATCTGCTAGCACATTGTCCTTCCCTGGAAGGTGAACTGCTGTCAGAGAGGTCTGCAGGGAATAAGCCAGGGACCACAATTTCATGGCTTCCGTGCACAAGGCCGTGGACCGAGTGCCTCCCTGCTTGTTGATGTACCACATGGTGGTGGTGGTGTCTGTTCTGACCTGAACCACCTTGTTCTGCACTGACTGAGAGAAAGCTTTCAGGGCCAGAAAAACTGCCCTGAGTTCTAGGAGATTTATATGGATAACGGATTCTTGGGGGGACCACAGTCTCTGGGCAGTGAGGGCCCCCAGATGGGCTGCCCAGCCCAGAAGAGAAGCATCCGTGGTAAGGACCACTGAATGAGACTGGGTGGCAAATGGGACCCCTTGTCTTAAATTGTCCTGATCCTGCCACCACTGAAGTGCCTGGATCAAGGTCAGGGTCACTGGGATCAGTTTGGTAAGGGAATCCTTCCTCTGAGACCAAAAAGCCCTCAGATGGAACTGAATATCTCTCATCTGGAATCTTGCCCCTTGGACCACTGCTGTTGAAGCTGCCATGTGGCCCAAGAGCTGGAGAAAATGCCTTGCTGGTCGAGATACCTGAAGGGTAAAGGCCAGTTCTACAAGAACCCTTGCCCTTTCCAGAGGAAGAAAGGCTCTTGCTCTGACTGTGTCCAGTTCTGCACCTATAAAGGTAAAAAGCTGGACTGGTTCGAGAACTGACTTGGAAAGGCTGAGAAGAAATCCTAGAGAAGTGAGCACTTGCTGGGTCACTTGCAGGTGAGACTTGACTTGGTCTGGAGACAGGCCCACTATTAGCCAATCGTCCAGATATGGAAAAATGGAAATCTTTTGCCTTCTTAGAAAGCCAACTACTACTGCCAGGCATTTTGTGAAAACCCTTGGGGCCGAGGTTAGGCTAAAGGGCATTACTCTGAACTGATAGTGGCCTCAGGGCAACTCGAACCTGAGGTACTTTCTGTGGGAGCACCTGATGGGGATGTGAAAGTAGGCATCTTTGAGGTCCAAGGAGGCTAGCCAGTCCCCTGGCCTTAGAGAGGGAAGGATTATTCCCAGAGTTACCATCTTGAACTTTGGTTTTAGAAGATGTTTGTTTAGGTATCTTAGGTCTAGGATGGGTCACCACTCCCCTGTCTTTTTTGAGGTAAGGAAGTACCTGGGGTACAGCCCTTTACCCCAGTGTAGGGTAGGTACTCTCTCTATGGCTCTTAAGGCCAGCAGAGATGAAACCTCTGCCTCTAGGGCAAGAGTTTCCGAGAGATTTGCAGGTGGAAAAGACCTGGCTCTCATCTTTGGAAATTTTCTGAAGCTGAGAACCAGTCCCTGGCTTACTACTTCCAGGACCCACTTGTCTGATGTAGTAGACATCCAGTCCTGGACAAAGTAAGCCAGCCTGACCCCTACTGGAATAGGAGAGTCAACCTGGGCAGGCCCATCAGGGTGTCTGCTTGGCAGGGGCCTTAGGCTGAGGAGTGGATGTAGCCCTGCTCACCCCCCTTCTGCCTCTCCCGCTGAAGAACCCCCTCTGTGAAAAGGGAGAAGAGACCTGTGCTTGGTAAAAAGGCCTATGAAAATGCCTGCCCCTGCCCCTAGACTGCTGCCTTTGAGGAGTTGCCTACCTCTCCTTGGCCTGAGCACTCCTGTAGGTGGTCCTGTACTGATCCATTTTCTTCATGTAATTCTCTGTCTGCTCCCCAAACAGAGAATTACCCACTACAGCAAAATCCATGGCCTTAGCCTGGGTATCCTGCGAGAGGCTAGTACATCTGAGCCAAGCCACTCTCCAAAGAGCTACAGATGTAGCGATGACTCTTGATGATACTTCACTGGAGTCCACAGCAGCATGAACCTGAACTTTAGATGCCTCAATCCCATCTGCAACCACCACCTCCAGCTCCTTGGCTAGCTGGGGGGAGGCCTGTTTAGCCAGTGCCAGTACAGTGTCCCGCCTGGACTTCTGGTACCTGACTGTATAGGCCATATAATTCGCCTGCCTGAGTCCCAAGGAAGATGCCGTGTACAACTTTTTTGCCATGGCATCAGTCTTCCTGGGGTCTTTGTCTGAGTGGTGTGAAACCAAGGGAATGCTTGCCTTATCACAGGTAGCAGCCTGCACAACCCCTACATGGCTGCATTGCTGATATAAAAACTCTGTATCTGAGCCTGAGAGTGCAGATCTCTTGTCCATTCTTCTGTCCACAGGAGGTATAGAATTAGGAGACTTCAGAATTTTTTGTGTCCGTTTCCCAAAAGATTTGTGTAGGGGAATAGACAGTCTCCTGGACTCTGGGATGTCCATCATTTCTACAAAATCAGGCTCCTCCTGATCCTCCATTGCCTCTTCCATAGGAAGCTGGAGGTTCTTAGCCACCTTTCAGTAGAACATAAAGTGGGAAGGGGACTCAGAAAGCCTAGGAGGGGATACACCCAAAGGTCTGTCTGGGGAGATGTCTGGTTCCACAGGCACATCTAGACTTTCACCATCACCATCATCATCTTCAAACTCCCCTTCCTCCTCAAACTCCGGTTCATAAAGTTCTTCAGGGGCATAGTCGTGAACCGGGGGAACCGACCGAACCGAGCCCCTGCCAGAAGGTACCAGATCGGTCAGAACCGGGCGAAGCGATTCCACAATCCGAATCGTTCTGGCTATTTCTTCGGTGGTCGGAACATGGACTTCTGGATCTGAACCGGACAATTTTTCTTTGTGCTTTCTTTTAGTCGAAACCGACCCCTTGGGATCGGCTCTCCTTTTGCCCGAAAAAGTATCACCCTGGTCAGAGAGCACACCTGGTTCGGTCGGAACCGAACTGGGCTGGCCATCCAGGTCAGCAGACCTTTCGGCCTCCTTTTCCCTCAGTCTACCTAATCTCTTTTCAAGGGTAGATTTGGGAACATTTTTGCAAATTTGGCAGTCTGAATCGAGGTGTTCAAACCCAGACCATAACACAGGTGGTGGGATCGCTTTGGCAAAGACCTCCCACACTCACTCCAGTCAGGGAAACCCAGTGCCTGCTTTTTTTCTTCGTTTCTCAGACATGGCCAACCTAACCAAACTTCACTCTTGTTTGGCAACCGCCAGGCAAGACTCCCTATCGTTCCTAACTGTGTCACAGGTCTTGGAAAAACCGGATAAAAACACGGGGTTTTTTTTAGAACCGATAAGGACCGGTAACCACACACTAAAGTTAACACAAGAATTTAAACAAATGATCGGTTCAGCCGAACCGATCCATACTTTTTACAAGTTCCACACAGAAATACAGTACAAAACCTATCTAGTACTCACGGTACCACAGACAGAGACTGAATCGACTATGCGGAATAATTTTTTGGTTAGAAACCAACGAAAAAAGTACAGTTACATAAGAACTTACCGCACAGCAGATCTTCTAGAACAGCTCTTGCAGCAGGTTACACCACCATTAGGACTGAAGCCGGCAGGCGCCAGGACCCTATGGAAAATTTTCTAGCTAGCAGTCTTCAGCAGGGGACCACTGACATCGGTCCCGCCCGATATCAGGCGTAGTACATAAGGAGGCGGTCCCGCCAGAATCCCCAGTTCTCCCGGCGGAGACTTCCGGCTGCTGGATGACATCAGAAAAGGAGATCGAGGACCCGCCATCAGATGGCCAAGAACCGACCTCTCCAATCCTAAAGATAGCGTAGGCTGGAACCTACTTCCTCCAAGGGGGAATGGTGGTCGGGAAGGTACCTGCTGCAAGAGCTGTTCTCGAAGATCTGCTGTTACGGTAAGTTCTTACCTAACTGTACGATCTTCTTCGAGGTACAGCTCTTGCAGCAGGTTACACCATTAGGACTGATTCCCAAGCAATGGCGCCCTGAAAGGCCATCGGGAGGAGGCAGTACGGAGATTCTAGACCCGCCCTGGCCTAGGACAGGAGGCCCTGAAGAACAGCAAGGCTGAAACTTGCTCTTCGCTGAGGCGATATCCAGGCTATAATGCCTGATGAGCGTGCACCAACCCAAGTAGCTGCAAGATATGGCTGATGTAGAAACGCTCTTCAGTGCCGCAGCGAGGCAGCCACCCTCTTGTGGAATGGCCCTTGACCACTCCTGGTAAGGGTTACTGACGCTTGTCGTAGCAAAAAGAAATACATTGGATGGGCCAGCGTGAAAGGGTCTGTTTTGAAACTGGGGCCCCTTTCATCATCTCAGCGAAGGATATGAACAGCTGCTCTGATTTCCGTTGCTGTTTGGTTCTGGTCAAATAATATCTGAGACACCTGTGAACATCCAGGGTGTGAAGCAGTGCCTTTCCTCGATTAGCGTACTTAGGAAAGTACACTGGTAAATCAATGTCCTGATTAATAGTAAAGGCTGAAACCACCTTAGGCAGGAACTTAGGATTCGTCCTCAGGGACACCCTGTCCTGATGAAAAATCAGATAAGGCTCCTTGCACGAGAGCATGTAATTTGGAGATTCTTCTCGCCGAAGTAATGGCAACTAAAAACAACGTTTTCCATGACAGAAAACGTAGCTCGCAATCTGCGGCAGGTTCAAAGGGTGGCAGTGTAAGCTGCTCCAGGACGAAGGGTAAATCCCAAGGAGGGACGGGATCCCTGATGGGCGGCCTAAGGTGGAGGACCTCTAAAAAGGCAGGGTAGTGTCCAGCTGGGCCACCATGCGTTGGCCTATGGGGGCATGATAAGCTGAGATTGCACAAAGGTGCACTTTGATTGAGGAGTAAGCTAACCCGGATCGAAAGAGGAAAAGCAGGTACTCTAGAACCAGCTTCTCGGGGCAGTCTAAGGGCGAAAAACCGCGTGCCTGAGACCACAGGCAAAACCTGCGCCATTTCATGGCGTATGTTGCGTGTGTCGCCGGTTTTCTGGCGGCCGAAAGTACCTCCGCCACCTCTTGCAAGATCCCATGTTGCAACATAGCTATGTCTCTAGGAGCCAAGCATGCAGGTTCAGTGAACGTAAGTCCGGGTGGACTAGTGAACCCTCCTCCTGAGACAACAGGTGGGAGCTGATTGGTAAAGCAAGGGGAGGTTCCCGGGACAACTGATGCAGCAGCAGGAACCAAATTTGCCTGTGCCAAAAAAGGCGCTATCAAAATGAGCGTCACGTGCTCCCTGCGAAGTTTGAGAAGGACTCTCTGGATCAACGGGAAAGGAGGGAAGGTGTAGAGGAATCTGCCCGCCCAGGAGAGGGACAACGCATCTCGCCAGAAAACACCAGGCCCTGGATCCAGCGAGCAAAAATTGGGCAGTTTTGCGTTGGATGGGGAGGCGAATAGGTCCAATTCTGGAGTACCCCATCTGTGGAACAGATCCTCTGCCACCTCCTCTGAAGTTCCCACTGTGGACTCTGGCCCGAATGACTCAGGTCGTCTCGGACCGTAGTTGTCCACCCCGGAACGTGAACTGCGAGTATAAGGTTTGCACCGTGTCGTATTACCCATTCCCACACCCTCATGGCCTCCCTGCAAAGGGGATAGGAGTGTGTGTCTCCTTGTTTGTTGAGGTAATACATCACCGCAGTATTGTCTGTTTGTAACAGGAAAGTACTGGGTGGAATGTCCGACTGGAAGGCTTGCAGGGCATAAAGGACCGCCCTCATCTCCAATATGTTGATATGGAGATGAGATTCCTGGGTAGTCCATGTTCCCTGAGACCTCACCCTGCTCAAGTGCGCTCCCCACCCCTGCCCTGAGGCGTCTGTGGACAGTGTTATCACCGGGGACGGCGCTGTGAAGGGAAACGCTACTGAGTGAGTTCCCGGATCTAGCCACCATTGCCAGTCCCGAACCACGGTCTTCGTGATTCTGACTGGCTGCTGCAGACGGTCTTGCCTTTGGTCCCACTGCATCCTTAACATCCACTGGGTTACCCGCATGTGGAGTCTTGCCATTGGGACCGTTGGAATGGCCGCAGCCATGTGTCCGAGCAGGCGAAGGACCAACCTGGCTGGGACGGACTTCTTCACTGACATGTCCCTTATGAGGGATCGTATGCGTTCCGCTCTATCTTCGGGAAGAAAGACTTTCCCCTTGACTGTCGAGAACTGTGCCTATGAACTGCAGTCTCTGGGACGGTACCAGGAGAGACTTCTCATAGTCGATTAAGATGCCCAGAGACTGAAAGAGAGCCTGGGTATGCTGAATGGCCAGCAGCAATGCCTCCTTGGAGGAGGCCACGACAAGCCAGTCGTCCAGGTACAGGAACACGTAGTGACCCTGTTTCCTCAGAGATGCTGCCACGACTGCCATGCACTTGGTGAATACCCTTGGTGCTGATGACAGCCCGGAAGGAAGAGCTCGGAACTGGTAGTGGCAACTGAGAAACTCAAAGCGCAGGAACCTCCTGTGCGCCTCAGCGATAGGGATGTGCAGGTAGGCGTCCTGCATGTCTAGGGACGCCAAGAAAGCATCCTTCTTCAGCATGGGGATTAGTCCCGGGAGGGTCACCATGTGGAAGCGCTTGTAAACGACCGACATGTTGAGGTCGCTGAGGTCCAAAATTGGATGGAGGTCCCCCGTCTTCTTTGGAACCAGGAAGAAGTGTGAATAATAACCTGCTCCTATCTGGTTCCCTTGAACGTGCTCCATCGCTTCTTTCTGCAGAAGCTGAGCATTTCTGCTTTATGAGCAGAGCGTGCTGACCCGAGTAACGGGAGAGCAGAGGAGGCCTTGTGGAGGGCTTGTTTAGGAATTCCTATAAAGTGGCCTTTTCGAATTAACTGGCACCACCTGTCGGTGGTGATCGGTGCCACCCCGCAGGTGGTCTGCGGTACCCCTCACCTTGTTTCCTGCTGATCCTGAGGAGGTGCGGGGACGGGAAGAGTCATGCTGTGGCAGCAGAGGGTCCTGCAGGTTGGGCCGACTTGGAAGCATGTTGGCCCCTACCTGAGAAGCGTTTGACCTGGGCTTTCTGGGAAAAGGAGCCCCTCTGTTGCTGACCGGAACGAGGCTGTTGCCTCTGAGTCCGGCTGCGAAAACGACTCTGGTTCCTATGAAAGGAACTGAGTTTAGATCTGTACATGGCTTGAACAGATCTAACAGCCTTCCCAGCTTCCTGTAATTTGGTGATGACTTTTTCGGATGCTTTACCAAACAAAACTTCGCCATGAAAGGGGGCGTCCAAAATGTTTTTCTGGATGTCCGGGGTAAACCCGGAGACATGGAGCCATGAGTGTCTCCGGAGACATACGCCTGAGGCTGCCGCTCTGCCAAGAGTCCGTGCAGAGTCGCACGCGGGCTTGAGCACCGGTCCCCACGCCTGAACCTGCAAGCGGAGGAGCTGGAGAAGTTCCTCCTTTGGGCCACCGCTCAAAATTTCTCTGCCAGGTCCTGTCCCTGTTCCCACAGGTCTGTCGGAAACTGAACCATGGAGTCAGGTAATTCAAGGATCTAATGGCGCAAGTCGCGGCCGCGCAAGTGCGCCTACCCATCACGTCCAGTTGCTTGGACTCCAGGTCCGGTGGCTGCGTGCTCAGATGTTGTGGTTTCTGAAACCGGTCATGAGAGGCTGTGATGACCAGGGAGTCAGTCCGAGGATGGTTAGCCAGGTACTGGTCCTGCCTTGGGGCCTTGCACAGGCAGTCAGCCTTCTTCGGCATAGCCAGAGTCGAATGTGGATGCTTCCATGCTGCCTTGGTGACGTCCATGAAGGTGTCCACCAAGGGTGGTACTACCACAGGCTTGGGATCCTTTTGCCGAAGATAGCGGGCAAGGTGTAGCCTTTTGGGGTCGAGTTCCTCTGCATCCCATCCCATGTTCTCTTGGATGTGTCTCATTATCTCAGAGAACGAGGGGTCATCTGGAGGAGACCTAGGGAGGTCGCGTGGATCCGGAGAAGGGATGCTGATCGGTGAAGGAGACCTGGAGCATTCAGAGATGTCAGATCTGGAGTCCTCCGTTGACGGCGTATACCGACGTCTTCTGGGTCTCTTGGGGCTGGATGACCCTGAAGAGGATCTAGATGGAGACCTTCTCTTCTCTGTAGATCTGCCCCTAGGAGGTGCTACTGGCTCCTGGGGGGAAGGTGCTCGACCTGCTGTCCCTTTTGGTGAAGGAGCGCACGTGGTGGTGCCGGTCTGGGGAGGAGGGTGCGTGGTGACCACATCCTTTTTGATGGTGTCCCACCAGAAAGTGAAGAGGTCCTTCACATCTGCCATGTTGAGTCCCGACAACGGGCCGTGGGGTGACGGCGGCAAGGAGACTGACCGGACGTCGGAGGCCGAATGCTGGGACGAGGACTTGTGATGCTCCCCTGACCTGGACGAGGCCTTAGCAGAAGAGGAGGGCCTGGAAGTCTTGGCAGGCAGCAGAGTCGAAGAACCGCTAGCTGATTTGACCACAACCGGGGGAGGCTGTGAGTGGGCTCTAGACGGGGAGTGGTCCGACCTGGAGCCAGAGCTGCGGGAGTCCGAGGCACTAAAGGGGGATCTAGGTCTCACCTTCTCCCGATGCTTCTCGTGGTGCCTGTGCGACTTTCCCGAAGGTTCCCCCCTGGAGGAAGGTTCCATGGCCTTGAGCTTTTCTTCTAGGAGGAAAGCCTGGAGAGCCTTCTGTCGGCAGATTCTGGTCCGGCTGTTGAAGCCCTGGCAGAAGGAGCAAGCCTGGGTGTCGTGGTCCGGGCCCAGGCACCGAACGCAGGCCGAGTGGGGGTCTTTAAACGGGATCTGCCTCCCACAGGCACACTTAGAAGGATGGCCCTCCACTGAAGTTGGGGAGGACATCAGACGAAGAGAGGTTGTCTTGAAGAAGAATTTCTTCCAAAGTTTTTGATTTTGGAAAGGATTTCCTGGTCATCGCATGCTAGTACTAACCGAAAGGGTCGAGACATGCAAGCCAACGGCGGGAAAGAGCTGGGGATTCTGGCGGGACCGCCTCCTTATGTACTACGCCTGACGTTGGAGGTGGGACCGACGTCGGAGGCGGTCCCCGCTGAAGACTGCTAGCTAGAAAATTTTCCATGGGGTCCTGACGCCTGCCGGCTTCAGTCCTAATGGTGGTGTAACCTGCTGCAAGAGCTGTACCTCGAAGAAGATCCGACACTTCAACTGACTTTCAAACCGAGCTGCAGGAGAAATCTCCGGAGCGACTGTTCAGTGAGGCGGAGTAAAGAATCTGACGGTTAGATTTCAAAGGGAAACAGACAGACATCAACCGAGCTCGAGCTCAGCATTCTATGCTCTGCATAGAAAGTTTAACCCTTTGTTCTCTGGGGCAGTTTAAAGGCTGGGGCTAACTGCACTTGTCAGAATACAGCAAGACTTCAAGTTGTTTGAACACTACAGTTGGTAGAGGCAGTATTTGAAAGATGCTCACGTGCAAAGAATTCCATCATTTGCATGTGTTCCATCTATCCGGGCAGTCCAACCCACCAGGCTGACTGCACAAAGTTACGAATATCCTGAGCATTACTGGGGTTAGAAGAAGAGACCACTCTTCTTCCCCAGCAGTCAAACTGTAGAGAATCTGGATCCGGTGGACGGTCGTGCGCCAGGCGGCGGCGCCCAGAGGGAGTTTTCTAGGAATGCCAAACCCGCAGGTGGATTAGGGAGAGAACCTAAAGACTCAAGTGGAGCAAAATACCTTCTCCTGCAGTCTGCCGGGGCTGGAATAGGAACGTCTGGCTACTGCCAGGAACGGACAGACGCCTCCTGGAAGGGAATAGGCCAGGACAGTGCCAACAACGCTGGGCACCGAATTCACTGAGGAATCGCACGCCTATCTCGCATTGTCTCGCCTAATGAAGGGAGATATGAAGATCCCTCACCATCCTCGAAGGAATCGCTGATATTCATTGAAATCGCATCAGAGAACAGATAAGGTTCCTCTTCTCCGGGAGACGAGGATGATGGGGAGCCCGAATGTCCAGAGGACTCCTGGGTGGTAGGACAGGTGAAACACGCTCATGCATACATCTAACGATGAGGGGAAGGTCCAAGAGACGCTCGAAACGCCTCCCCAGATAACGGAGCTGAGGACCTATATGGCCTGGGAGAGGGGTGGCTGCAGAGGAATGGGAGAGAAGTACCTACGTCGAAGCAGTTGTCCTTTGCTGAGGCTCTGAAATCCAGAAAATGGAGCCTGAGCTGGGGGGGTTCCGGACAACAAACCAGGTCACAAAACGGAACCTGGGGGATGCAAAGCCTGGAAGACCCTAATAGGAGATCCTCCCCTGTGACGAATCTGAGGCTGCATGAGTCCAGAAGGGCAGCCCACAGCAATGCCACCAGAGGGTCCTGGGGCCCGAGAAGGAAAGATGGGGTCCAGCGCTACAGCTCCTACCCGCACCCCGAGGGGTGACAGGTGTAGACCAACACACCTCTCCTCGACCTCTCAACTCCTCGCTCTCCGAGAACGACCTCCTCCTCGACCTCAGCAACAACCCGCCCTGAGCAGTCGCAGCAGCACTGGGAGTGGCAGCTACTGCAACCCCCTCAGGAGGATTATGCCTCTTCCCCCGCCTCCACGCCATCCGGAGAGGACAGCAGAGGAGACTGAGGAATGGGTGCACTGGGCCGCCTAGCACCTCGTCTCACCGGAGACCCCGACTCCGAAGAGTCGGGGCACCAGGACGGGTCCACGTCCGAGTCATCCTCCCCCGAAGAAGAAGAGACCAGTTGGACCTCAATACTGGCCACCCCAGGGCCTCCAGAGAAAGCTGGCGCCCACGAGCAGCGCGGTGCCACCTATGGTGTGAGCGGCTTGGTGCAAAGACACCTGAACCCGCCCCGACACTCAACGGGCGCCGGTCAGACCGCACGGCACCGCCGCACCGGACCCAACATGGTCGATGATCGGGCGGCGCCAGAAGGCGCGCCGAGGGTCCAGCGATGCAGGACCCAGAAGTCCTGGGCCACGACACTGGGGAGCCTGGACCTAAGAGGTGACTGCCGAGGCGGTGTCTCCACCGAGCCCGGGAGGGACCACATGCTCTCCGACACTGCGAAAGAAGCCTCCTCCTCGGCAAGACCAGAAGATGAGGAGACTCCCTCCTCTCCAGACCGTATAGGCCTGGGAGGGGACCCGGAGGAAGGGTCTAGCAATCTTACCTGGGAAGCCCGAGAGCGATGCCATCCCCCAAAACTTGGCGTGGCCTTGCTGACCTTAAACATGTGAACTTCAAGGATGCAACGGTCCATTGAGAAACAGGCGTCGCACGAACCCATATCATGGTTGGGTCCCAGGCAACGAAGGCAAACATCATGCCGGTCGGTAAAGGAAAAATGCCGGCCACAGGAGCACTGACGCATGGGGGCACGGCCCTCTTTCGATCTATGTTTGGCTCCCGAACCTGACATGATGCTGAAAACAACTGAAAACACAGAAAAAGGCTCCTGGCGCCGCAGAAATAAGGAACGGTCTTACAGGACTGAAAATGGTTCAACGGCATCGGGAGGAACTGGAGGAGGAGTCGCAGGACGGCCCATGATGCAGGTTCAATGAATCTCACACACGCAGTAGCAGGTGCAGCCTCGATGGTGGGAGAAACAGAACCGAGATGGAGGAGGAGTCTGCGGCACCTAACGGCCGCCCCTCGCGTATGACGCAGCGTGTCGCTCTTGGGGGTGACGCCACTGGAACAGACTCCAAAACAACAATAAATCTCCCGCATGGTGCGCACTCTGCATAACCCAAGCAGTAATGAATGGTGAAGATTGACAAGGGAAGATCAGAACAGAACAGATCCCTGCATTCAAACTCTCCATAAATGAAAATTACGTACCTACCGTAATTATGATCTTTCTGTGTATCTTCACCATTCATCATAGATGGGTATCTGCCGGAGGTCAGGACCCCACGGGAGCCTTTTTTTTTTTTTAAAGGGTAGGCGGTGCTGACACACCATTGGCGCCGCCGCACTGTGTGGCGCTCGCGGGTTGGCTGTTAGGCTGTGTCGACTCCGTCTGCCTGCCAGTTCTGAGTCGCCGGAGAGGTAAGAAATAGGGAGTGGAGGGTGGGACAAGGAAGTCCAAGGTATAGAAAAAGGAAAAGATATATGAACTAAAAGGAGAAATAATGACTGAGAGGACAGAAAAGAAAGAGGTTAGAAACTAAAGGGGATTGGGAGGGCCCCATCTCTGAAGCGAAGAAGGGGGGTAGGGTGGGTAAAGAATTTAGGAGAGAGGGAGAAGGATAAGATATCCCAGACCCTGGTCCGTCTCCAGATTGTATAGGAACTGCAAGGAGTAGCAAAGCTTTCTGCAAGAATTCAAGGCACGGAATAACTGGCAAACACTCCAGATAAGCAAAGTCGGCTATTCTGGACGAAGAACAGGATACAGGGATTCAGCACCCTCTCAAGGAAAGATTTTTGGTGAAAAAAAGGTTTGTTTTTTTTAGGAGAAATAGGTTGGATGGAAACAGGGAGGAGGACAGAAGGAGGACAACTACCAACTACCACCAGACAAGGTACTGGAGAAGGAGTGCCGCTCGAGCTATCCACTCTTCCTGGAAAAATACTCCCGTGTGTCCCTATTTTACCCCACTCCTAAGGAGGAGAAGGGGAGTCACAGAGAGGGAGGGGGACCCAGAGACTGAGGCCCCAGGGGGATGGAGGGTGGGGTTGTGATGAATGGTGAAGATACACAGAAAGATCATAATTACGGTAGATAGGTAATTTTCAATACTTATCTGTGTCAGTCTTCACCATCATCACAGATGGGTGAGTACCGAGCCCCCCCGAAGGGGGTTTTCTTTTACACCCTAAGGGACAAGGTCCCTTAGCCCTCAGTGGGTGACACACTAAGGGGGGGGAACCTTCAGGGCCTGGGGAGGCCCGAGAGTGGGGAGAGAGAGACGGAGTCCTCCGGAGAGGGAAGGTCCCCCGACAGCGCCGCTCACTCTTGGGAGAAGAGGTAGGTTCCCTGGTGGCGAGTAATCACCCTACGCCGGGCCAAGGGTGACAACCGGGAAAGACATAGCCATGCCGTCCGCCTAGTGCAGATCGCTGTCCCTACGACCCTGGCAGCTACCTCGCTGGCATCATAAGATGCCCTCACTTGGTGCCTTGCTAGCTCCAGGCCACACACAGAGAGTGCAATGGCTTGTCTGGTTTGCTCCATATCAGGCAATGAGGCTAGGAGCTGACTTAGCCTGGACCACAAGAACCTGTCGTAGGCTGCGTAGTGGGCCTGATGTGCAGAGATAGAGAGAAGTAACCGTGCCGAGTAGAAAGTCCTCCTACCCCAGAAATCAAAATCCAAGGAGTCTTGATCTGGGGGCCAGTCACGGTGAAGGGCACGAACCCCATCAGGATTATCCAACTGTGTCAATCCAGACTGTGGATGAGGCATGGAACCTGGAGACTCCAGGGGTGCACAATACCTCTGGCTGAGATCCCTTGGGGCAGGAACTCTGGAGAAGGGCCTCTGCCAGGAACGCAATGATGCCTCCCTAAAGGGAGCCGGCCAGGGCGGCACCACAAGGGTGGCCTGCCCAAAATCGTCTAGAAAGGCATGCGTCGAGTGTTCAGGATTGCTAATAGTGGAAGGAGTAAGGTGCAAATCTCCAACATCTGAGGAATCGCTGATACTCAGATCAGCAGCAGGAGAGATGTGGACAGAGGGTTCCTCTCCCCCTGAAGAGGGGGATGAGGAGCTGGAGGTCACCATCTGTTCAGTGGGTGGTTGCACGGGGGGAGGTTGAAAAACCTGGCTGTCCATTGCCCTAACGTAAGCAGGGAACCGAGCAGCCACCGCTCTGAACTGCTCCCAGGTGAGAGGCCCGCTAGGACCGAGGATGCCTGGGAGCGCAGGAGAGTGTAGCAGAGGGATGGGGACAGAGCCGAGAAGAGATGTCGGATGACCTCCACCTGGGCTAAGGAGCGGACCATGGGCACCTATGGAGGAAGGTGCCCGGAAGACCTCACAGCCGACAGCTGAACAACCACATTGGTCCTGCCTTGGCTGCGCCCGAAAGAATCCCCCCGTGAGGCGACCGGGGCCGTATAGGTCCAGAAGGACGGTCCCCTACCTCAAAAGAATGGGACTCTCTCAAAGAGACTGAGGAGGAAGAGCGGAGATCCGCACTACAGCTTCTCCCAGGGCCTGGGTGGACCCCAGAAAAAGGCCGACGCGACGACCCCACACCCCTTGACTCCTCGGAGTCTGAAAGAGCCCTCCTCCTCGAGAGGGCCAGCCTAGGTAGCTGGCATCTCTGGGCAGCCCCCGAAGGGGTTATCCAGGGAGCAGTACCCCCCCTGCAGGCGCTCTGATCGGCCCCAAAGTTGGGCGATCAAGGCACACCACTAGAGGGGGTACCACAACTGAGGGGTCAGTGAAACCGCCAAGACCAAGCTGCAGAGCTATGGTGGCCTGCACCACTGTCTGCTGGTCAGCACCCCTGACCCTAGTCTCAGTAGCCACCGACCTCACCTCAGAAGGGGGCTGACTCCGACTGGTCGAAGAGACTACCGTGCTGCCCACCTAAACAGCCAACCCCGAGGGGTCAGATTACACATCCGACTCAGAGCTCAAATCCATCTCTGAGGAGGTAGAGTCCGAGGCCCTGTGCCAAACCGTGGGAGGGCGGGCATTGCCATCCTTACCACCAGGCCCAAAGACCACAGCTGTGCCCGAG
Organism: Neoceratodus forsteri; assembly: GCA_016271365.2. Taxonomy (NCBI): domain Eukaryota; kingdom Metazoa; phylum Chordata; order Ceratodontiformes; family Ceratodontidae; genus Neoceratodus; species Neoceratodus forsteri. The sequence goes on from CM057453.1 coordinate 1,434,111,703, forward strand.
TCGGTGCCAGCACCTCCCGCAGCCCTGCGAGCGGAATCCGAGGGAGGCGCGGCCCCAGCCCGAGCCAGAGATCCAGAGCCGGGACCAGTCACGGCACCATCCGGTCCCACGGCGCCGCAAGCAGCGCCGAGGACAGAGACGGCGCCAACAGCCCCAGCGGCACCATCGGCGCTGTCCCGGGCCGAGGGCAGGGCGGCCCCGAGGACGGCACCGAAGGCGGACACGGCGCAGAGGGCAGGTGACGCCAAGTCGGCGCCAACTGAGAAAACGAAGGCCCCATGGCGCGACTTGAGGACATGGCGCCTGCTCAACCTCGGGCGCTGTCCTGACATGGAGAAGGATGGCGTCATAGTAAATCTCACGGCGCCACTAGCAGTGTTGGCATCGCGAATGGCTCCAACAGCGATCACGGCGCTGTGTGACAAGTTGGCGCCGACAACGGCCTTGTGAGCTGTGGGAGCGACACCGAGGGAGCCTCACCTCAAGGGGCGACTGCCATGGCACTCTCCGCCTGCTCCCAGGAGGGAGCCGGATGGGCCTCCTGCGCCGCAGAAGAAGCCTCGGTAATGGCTAGGCCAAGGCAGCGAGGTTCCTCTCTCGATCCGTAGAGAGAACTGGGAGGGGACCCGGAGGAAAGGCCAAGAGAGCGGGCTTGGCCCGGATGAGTGCGCACTCCGACTTCAAAAGTCGGTGTGGAGCTCGCCCACTTTCCACACGCTGTTCGAGGACCCGCGGTCCATGAAGAAGCAGGCATCACACGAATCCATGTTGTGAAGCGGCCAAGACACGAGAGACACCGGTCGTGCTGGTCGGTGATGGAGAATTTTCGGGCGCGAGGGCACCGTCGCATGGGGGGCCGACCAGTCTTGGAAGATTTCTTGCCCTCCGACCGAGACATGACCTACGGAAAAAAAACCCCACCAAAAACAGACTCGATGGCACAAAAAAGAATAATAATGGAAAGATCTTACCGGGCGACGTCGAGTAAAGCAACACAGAACTGGCAGAAATCACCGACGGACTTCGGCACAATATACTGCGTAACGATAGAACACTGCGAAGCAGGCCTCAAATCTCTTCAGCTTCCACACGACGTGACCTCTATGGCGGGAGACGAAGAACTGGCAGGCAGGCGGAGTCGACACAGCCTAATGGCCAACCCGCGAGTGCCATGCAGTGAGTCGGCCCCGAGGGCGGCGCTGATGGTGTGTCGGCTCTGCCTACCCTTAAAAAAAAAGGCTCCCGCGGGGTCCTGACCTCTGGCAGATACCCATCTGTGATGAATGGTGAAGATTGACACAGATAAGATCAACTGGGACAGGGTCCTATTCAACCCTGTCACAATAGCTAGTGCAGAAGAGGAATAAAACTTCCTCCCGAACTGGTATAGCTGTCTGGATTCCTTGTCAGAAGGAAAGGTACTTAGGTGCTTGGGCTTAGCGGACCTGTTATGACCACCAAATCAGCCTTTGGGTGTATGCCCTGAGGTAGTCCTTGTCTTCTGGAGTCCTGTAAACCTGGTCGGCCTTCTTGGCCATAGCTGGGATAGAGGAGGATCTCTGCCAGATGTCGAGGATAAATCCTCATGAGGTTCCAGCCATGGGGGTGTGAGCACTGGACTCGTTTCTAGGAAGTCTAGATGCTCAGCCAACCTCTGACATTTTGGGTCTAGAGCATCAGACTTGTGCCTCCGCCATTTGCCTGAGGAGGTCCACGAAGGAGGGATCTTTTGGTGGGGGGGGGGGGCTTGGGAGACTCTCTAGGGACCAGCTCCTCCGGATGGGTCTCAAATCCCGAACCCTCAGAAAACAGCTCTGAATCCGCTTCAGAACCATCAGAATCCGCAGGTTCTTTGTCTGGAAGAGCAAGTTCCTTCTCCTTTGGAGCCACATCTGATGTCAGGGCTTGTGTACGGCCTGTCGTCTATCCTGACATCGAGGCTCGAGGGGTGACCAGAGAGGGCGCCCAAAGGGTGGGATCTGGGTGGCCTATTTCCAACGATCGTGGATGCCTGCTGTGCAGTTCTGAGATTGAGATTTTGTCTCAGACTATAATGATTTCAAAATCTCCCTGAAATCCACCTGTGGTTGAGCAGGAGGAGGTGGAGTGGGAGGTGGTGGAGGGTGACAGTTATGGAATCCTGGCCCGTCGCCATGTCCCGAGAAGCCCGGGGTAGCATAACGGTGAGTATAACCTGGTAACTGATAAAGGGATGATTGATAACCAGGATATCCTGGGTAGTAATAATCCGTCGAAAAGGGGTCCGGTGTCAGGCCCGATGGAGGGTAGCCTGATGGCGGAAAACATAATGGTGCCCCAGACGGAGGGTAACCTGACGGAGGGTAGCTGGATGGCAGCCCTGAAGGTGGATAGCCTGAAGGAAGAAGTACCGGTGGCCCTGACGAGGGGATCCCCAGTGAAGGGCCCGAAGGCGGAAGTCCTGAAGACGGCCCCGAAGGTGTGAAACCTGATGGGGGCCCCAATGGAAGATGGCCTGCTAGCGGCCCTGTTGGTGGGAGTAAAGGGCCCGATGGGCACTGAGGAGTAGGGTCTGGCACTCCTGCCAGGGGCAGCAGAGCTACTGTCAGTCCTTTGGAGGCTCCGTTGTCAGGTATACCTAACGAAAGGTTTCCTTCTCTCGGGACCTGCGGAGGAATGTCTGACGGAGGAGGAGACAGGGGTTCTCCATGAATGGAATCCCACGGTAACCCTTGCCCTCCAGCTGGGATGGAGTGGACATTCGGCTGCGCATTGTCAGAGCCTCCCAAATTGTCTGACGGATGCAAAATGGTTGTGCGATCAACGGACGGTAAGACGATCAACTTAGCGACCTGGGTCATGCAGGAGTCGGAGACACCGACCCCCGACTTACCAACCCCAGCCAGGCGCTCGTCTGAGGGTCCGACAAGTGGATTATTGGCCGCACCTGCCGACTTGGATCCCGAGGTTGTGATGAGCCTAACTGTGGTGGTGGCCTCGGATGAATCCAAGGTATCTACAGCCACCATAACCAGTGGCAGCGGGGTGCCAAAGCCTGCTCTTCTGGTGGGAGCGCAGGCTTGGCTGCGGCACTCATCTTCCTGCAGGAAGGGGGCCATTTCTCCACTGAAGAGCCTGTGGGCGGCTTCGGAGGAGGGGGGATTGCTCCTGGTCCTAATGTTTTTCCTTGTTCCTCTTCTTCTTCTTCTTGTGGGGGTCAGTTGGAGAGGAGAAGGCACTTTTTAGCTTCTTTAGCTCCTTTTCCATCTAAGCCATTTTTAGTTTCAGGAGACGGGCTTTGAGGGACTGTTGGCTCCTTTTCCATGTGGCCGGGTTGATCTGGGCGCAAGCCTCATACTCCTTGACATTGCGAACCGGTCCCAAACAGGACAGGCAGAGGGTATGCTGGTCCTTATACAGTAGACAACAATACACATTGTGCTCACAAAAGGCAGTAAAATAAATGCTGGAAGCCACACATGTTGTAGGAACTAACGCTTTTGAATAAGCACATTTTTTCCAGCAAAAGAGTACAAAATGAGGACTTGAACTCGGTACAAACCTCTTATGCGGTAGCTGAATGCCGCGCAAGAACTGCTTATTTTTATGCGATTCTGTAGATGAAGTGGACGACATACACAAATATTAGGAAATTTAAGTAAAAGAGAAAAAAAACAGATACTCATCTGAAGTTAGGCGTTTGAACTGCTGTGATGAGTTTCAGTAGGTTCGACATGCACAGGTCAACAGCGGGAAAGAACTGGAGGGCGGACGTGGGGACTGTCCACTATATAGTGTCACGATGACGTCTGTCACGTGACGTCGGGTGGGCGGTCCCCCGTCAAACACTGCTAGTAAAAGTTTCTGTGTGGTCCTTGTCACAAACCCACTCAGCAGGTCAGGCCCTCTACTTCCAAAGTGCCAACTTCCGAGTGCAGTCTTGTGAACAGTTTAACAGAACAAGGTAACCCTCTTGTCTGTTGTGAGTTCGGGATCAACCTTTGGTCTCAAGTCTTGGAGAGATTCAAACTGTGAACCTCTTGCTAGCGTACCCAATGCACAGGCTCAGATATATCTGTCTTCGGGGGCCAGATATCCTTGCCTACGGGCACCTAACCAGGTATACAGAGATGAACCCTTAAAAACTTTAATAAAGACCTCAGATTTAAAATGCTTCTCTTTCCAGTTTGGTACCACCATTCAAGCTTATGCTTCGTGTCTGCTATAACCATATATACTCTTCTTACAAGTGAAGGCAAAACAAAGGCAGACCAAGTAAGCCCTAAAAAGAGTTTTTACTAAAAATAGATAAAAATATGTCAAACACAAAATACAGAACTGTTATATCACAAGATATACAAATCTTTTAAAAGAACAAGGTTTAAACAGTGCAATTCCTACTACAGTACTTGGTCTTTAAATACCTGCTTAAGGTGCGTCTAGATAAAAGTGTCTCAGTAAAACAGAATTATCCTTAAACAAACTGTGTTTACCAACCACTTTCGTGTGACGTCACCTAGCTCCTCTGTCAGATTATATATATATATTTATATATTTATATAAAAACAGGATGTCTTTTCAAAGTATCAAATCCTGCAATCCTCAGCATGACTCATGTCCTTCAAATGCCATTTCTTTGATCTCATAATAAGCTTCCCCCTTCCAGGACATGAAAACATCTTTATGATTTTCGCACTAATACATCACAACCTGTTTTTCTTCCTCTGGAACCGTCATAAAATAGATATGATCTTTCATCTTAGTAACTACAGCTGTAGTTAACTCAGAAAAACAGGAGACCCTTGATTAAGGCCTTCCATGTAACACACTGTCGCTAAAACCTGTGTGTGTGATCTCACATGCTGTTTTAGCATTTTGTCATGGCTTTCATCTTTCAGCTGCAACTTTGGGGGGGGGGGCGAGGTCACTCCTAAAGCACCAGATTTCTCAGCAGAGACAGTCAGTAATACATTTTATATTAAAAAAAAAATGATACAGCACTTAGAACTGGCTGTCAACGTCACAATTACTCCCCATCTAGACTGAATTTGGGGGTTCTATCCCCTGCATGGGATGAGCTTCCCAAATCAGTTCACTCCTCATTGACCCTAGACAGCCCATATGAGTTCTGTTTTTTTCGCTCCAGCCCTATGTACGATTTTTAGATCATACCCTTGTAAAGCTAGACTCTATCTTAGCAGTCTGCCATTGTTTTTCCCCATCTGCGTCAGCCAAACTAGGGGGTTGTGGTCAGTCTGCACCACAAAATGCTGCCTATACAAGTATGGCTCTAATTTCTTTAGGGCCCACACTATGGCAAGACACTCCTTTTCCACCGTGGAGTATGCTTGTTCCCTGGGAAGTAACTTCCTACTGAGGTACACTACAGGCTGATCTGTCCCTTGGCTAGATGTCTGACACAGTACTGTCCCAATACCCACTTCTGAGACGTCAGTCTGAACTATAAAGGTCTTGCTATAGTCGGGACTTGTCAAAACAGGAGCACTGAACAGTGCCTCCTTTAGTCTGGTAAAGGCTTCCTCACAGGCTGGGACCCAGGTAATTTTCTTTGGCATCCTTTTCTTTGTCAGGTCAGACAGGGGAGCAGCCAGGGCACGGTAATTGGGTATAAATTTCCTGTAGTACCCTGTTGTCCCTAGAAAGCTCCTGACCTGCTTCTGGGTTTCTGGTCTGGGCCACGCCTGGATCACCTCTATCTTTATTTGATTAGGACGGAGCTGTCCCCGGCCTACCAAATGCCCGAGGTATGCCACTTCTCGGCCCTCTGTATCCTGTCCAGCACTTCCCTAAGGTGGGATAGGTGTTCCTCCCAGCTGATACTAAAGATGAATGTCATCCAGGTACGTTAACGCGCACTCCTCAGCACCATTCTAACACCTGGTTCACCAACCTTTGGAAAGTGGTCGGGCTGCTCTTCATTCCGAAAGGCATTACTTTAAACTCAAATAAGCCTATCGAGTGATGAAGGCTGACCCCTTCCTAGCTCTGTCTGTCAATTCTACTTGCCAATACCCCTTTGTCAGGTCAATGGTCGTAAGGTAGGTCGCCCCTCCCAACTTGTCCAGGAGTTCGTCCGTCCAGGGCATCGGGTGGACGTTTGACTTCGTGACTGCATTCAGTCCACACAGAAACGAGTTGAGCCTTCTGGTTTAGGTACAAGGACTATGGGTGAGGCCCAGGGGCTGTGGGATCTCTGGATTACCCCTAAATCCAGCATCTCCTCCACTTCCCTCCTAATGTCCTTTTGGACAGCCTCTAACACCTGATATGCTGTCCGCTGTATGGGCGTCTGTGTACCTGTCTCCACATCGTGTGTCACTAAGGGGGTTGGTCCCGGCTTGGTGCTAAACCCTCCTGGAAATACCCAAGCTGCGCCTAACCTACACTAGGAGGTCCTTCTCATTTGCTGCTATCTCAAGCTGGAACTCTCTTCCTCCACATGTCCTGAACAGTACCTCTCTTCCACTATTCAAGTCCAACCTATATGCCTCCCTTGTCTCCCTCTCCTCCTGCTCCTGTTCTCGTTGATGCACCTCTACCTCTATAGTCCCTGCTACCCTATCCCACTCCTCTTCCCTTCCAGCCAACCCTATCCCTTTATACATTTATAGCACTATGCTCCTTCCCACTTGTTATAGCACCCAGGCTATGTAGCACCTATGTCTGGGTATAGCTCAGTATGGCTATGTACCTTATATTCATATACCAATTGTACATGGAATTGATGATGCTTCACAGATGTATTGCATTTACTGTCTGTACACTGTACTGCTCTGTGATATTTGTTGTCCTACGATGAAATGTAATATATACATTGCAATATATATGTATATAACAATTGTACATGGAATTGATGCTCCACAGCCAACAACTACCGGCCAATCTCCATCCTCCCTCCCCTCTCTAAAGCCCTGGAGAAAGTGGTGGCCATTCAAATCACTGATTATCTGGCTAAGCATAACATTTTATGCCCAGAGCAACATGGCTTCCGTGCGGGTCACAGTACCAGCACTGCCCTTATTGAATTCTCCAACTTTCTACACTCCTCCTTGGATACCAGCTCTCAGCTGGTGCAGTGTTCATCGACCTCTCAAAGGCTTTCACACTGTCTCCCATCCACTTCTGCTGAATGCACTCTGCCACACTGGTCTCAGCTGGCCCCTGGCATGGTGCGCTAGCTATCTTGACACTGATCTCAGTGTGTAAAATTAATAGCACACTCTCCGATACCAGTCCCATTCTCTCTGGGGTCCCTCAAGGCTCCATCCTGGGCCCCTTCTTCTCGCCTATCTGAACACCCTGCCCAGTGCATGCCCTGGCAAAATTCTACTGTATGCAGGCACGCTGTCCTTTTGCCACCCACTGAATCCCATCTCCCTACAGGACTCCCTACAGCAGTCTTTCAACAGTGCCGAGGCTTGGTTTAAGGAGCGAGACTGCGTCATCAATCTTAATAAAACCAAAGCTTATGCTCTTTTCCACCCCCAAAACAAAGCTAGCAACCACCCACTCTATATCCTTCCAAGTACCAATCAGCCACTGGAACAAGTCTGCTCCTACAAATACAGGGGTTACCTTCGACTCCAGCCCTCACATTTCACAACACATCGGCTCTAACATCTGCCACTAACACACGGCTTGGCATCCTATTCCTCCGCCATAGAACCTGCTCTTCAAATGCTCTCCGCTAGCTGTTACATCATCCGTTTTGTCCCTTTGTAGACTATGGTTCATCAGTATATGGTGCTGCCACACCACTGCACTCAACAAAATTCACCTAACCTGAATAAAGCCTGCAGATTGATTACTGGTGCCCCAGGCTCACACACACCTGTCAGCTGTATGTCGAGGCTAACCTGCTTACCCTGGATGAACGGCTCCAATACCAAACCTGTCTCCTCACAAAAACCCTACTCGGGCTCTCCCCCTGGGGGTGTAATGGCATCCATCCACCAGAGCTCCTCCACCATTGCAACACGGTCTTCCTACAAGACCACTTAAAGGTCCCCAGATCAAGAACCAGCCGTTGCCAGAGGTCCTTCTGCTATAGAGCCCCAACCTGGTTTAACTCTCCCGCCCCATCGCCAATGCCACCACCATCTCCAAGTTCAAAACCACCTTCGAACCACATCTTCAGCACTCAGAATGCTCCTGTCTCTGAACATAGCCTCCACCTCTGCTTCTTCTTGACAATGCCTCCGGCAGCTCTCCACCTAACCATCCCCTCCACCACTTCCCTGTACACCGTGTTTATGTTTAACCTGGCCAGTGCCAGCTGTCCTAGTGTCTACCAACCAGATTGCTCACTTGATACCAACTTGTGTAACACCTGTTATCAATTACATGTACCTTGTACCCAATTGTATTTGTCTGACCACAGTGTGACGTGGCGCCTCTGTTGAACGCCTATTGTTTTGCAAATCTTTGCTATGTAACCAAAAACACAATGTATGTCTTTATGTGACGAAGTACCTTTGGAAACGAGCCTCTGGCTCAAAGGCTGTAAACTGATTCTTAGAAATAAAATAAACAGATGTCTTGCATTTACTGTATGTACACTGTACTGCTCTGTGATACTTGTTGTTCTGATATGAAATGTAATGTTCTACTCTGATACTTATTGTAATGCTATGTAACATGTTACCCCTGGGTCGATCCTGAAAAAGGGACTTCTACTGTCTAAGTGGTCTTACCCAGTTAACAAAATTTAAATAAATAAATGTCAGCCCTATTTGCATATGGCTTCATCATGTTGACATGGTACATCCTTTCTGTCTGTCTTCTGTCAGGTAACTACACAATGTAGTTCACGTCATTTACCTTCCTAACCACTTCGTACAGTCCTGCCCACTCAGCTTGCAGCTTGTCTTTCTGGACTATGATAAGGACCATGACTTCCTGACCCACCATGTATAAGCGAGCTCTGGCTCTACGGTCGTGCCACACTTTTTGTTTCTGTTGGGCAGCTGCTAGGTTGCTCTGGGCTGTCCCCATAATCTCCTTCAGCCTTTCCCTAAACTTAAGGACGTAATCCACAATGGGAGTTCCCTGGGTGGCATGCTTGCCTTCCCAGTCCTCCCGGATCAAGTCTAGCGTCCCACATACCCGGCGTCCATATAAGAATTCGAAGGGGGAAAATCCTGTCGACTCTTGGGGCACATCCCTGTATGCAAACAGGTGGGGAAGGTATTTCTCCCAGCCCCTCCCATGCTGTTCAGCAAACGCCTGGTGCATTGCCTTTATGGTACCACTGAATCGTTCCACAAGTCCATTGGCTTGTGAGTGATACAGCGTCGTGCATCTCTGCACCACCCCACACTTCTGCCATAAACATTTCATCAGGTCCAACATGAAGGAACCCCCTCAATCGGTGATAACCTCCTATGGAAACCCAACACGGGAGAAAATCCCAAGTAAAGCATCTGCCACTGTGTCTGTTCTCAGTGAGGATAGGGCGACTGCCTCTGGGTACCGGGTGGCATAATCCACCACAGTCAAGATGAATCTCTTCCCTGAGGAGCTGGGGGTATTTAAAGGCCCCACAATATCCATTCCCATCCTCTGGAATGGCTCCTCCACTATGGGCAAGGGTATCAGGGTGGCTTGGGTTTTCTTGCCCACCTTCCCCATTTCCTGGCACCGGTGACAAGACCTGCAATACTCCTTCACCTGCTGGGTGAAGTTAGGCCAGTATAAAGTCTGGGCTAACTGCTGCATTGTGTGCGCGATTCCCAGATGACCAGACAAGGCAATATCATGTGCAATTCTGAGCAACTGCTCCACGATACCCCTGGGAAAGCGATAAGCTGCCTGCCCAGAATCCTCCCTCTGTCTGTACTGCCTGAGTATACATAAGTCCATTTTCCCAATAAACCTTATGTTTACCGTCACCTCCCTGTGCACCGTCCGAGTCTACCCAAGCCCTCAGCTTCTCTAAACTAGAGTCACTTCTCTGAGCAGCTGCAAACCCCTCACACATTCCCAAGGCATGGGACAGATCCCCTTCAGTCGCTAAACTAGGGTCCCTAGCACTAGCGTCAGGGCCCTCAGGATCACTGTCAATCCCAACCCTCTGACAATGGGTCACCCCTCCCTCTTCAGAGTAACCTTCCATAGCTGTGTGGTCACTTGCTACGGGGGAAATTTCTACCCCCTCTTCATTAATCTCCATATCAGGAGACACAGGCTGGGGAACCAGCCTCTTAGTGGTTTCCACACTGGTTTCCGTGGGGTTCAGGGAACTACAATTTTCCCTTGCCACTTGGCTACGGGTAACTGCACATACCATCCCTTGTTGGAGACTGTTACCCAGGATCACATCCACTGCTAATGTTTTGGCTACAGCCACCTGTTGCACAGTTCCCTGTTCACCCCAGTCTAAGAGAACACTAGCGAGGGGCAATGTTTTCTCCCTGCTCACAAAGTCCTGTACAGTGATGTATTTATTGGGTATAAGCTGACCAGGCTGTACCAGATCCTCTTTCACTAATGTCAGGGATGCCCCTGTGTCCCTTAACCCCTGCATCTGTACACCATTCACCATGACTGGGTGTATGTGTTCCTTCATGTTCACAGGCATGCTTCCAGGGACACACAAACAACCCACTTCTTTTCTAGTACCCGGCTGTGTATTATGGCTTGCCTTTTTGGGACACTGTCTGACAATATGCCCAGTTTCCTTACACAACCAATATTCAGTTCCTCTCTCAGAGAAATCTTTTCTCTGAAACCTGGGGCTAACTGGTTTCAGTTGAGGCACTGAGGGGTTTTAGCTGCCCTGAAGGCGCGCTTTTCCCTTTCTGCGCTGCCACGCCCACCCCAGTCGCTCTCAGAGCAGGTCTGCTCTTGGCATAGCGATCAGAGAGTTCAGCAGCCTCTTGCACTGTTTTGGGGATCTCGGTCCTCTAGCCAGGTTTTTAGCTCTGCTGGGCAAGCCCAATAAAACTGTTCTAATAAAATCACATTTTCAATTTTATCAACAGAGTTTGCATCAATTCCTTCCCACCAACATTTTAAAAACTGCCGCTGTTTCATGGCTAGCTCCTCATAGCTCATGTCAGGGCTTCTCCTGAGCTTACAGAATTTACCTCTGTATGATTCAGCAGTTAATTCAAACTTTTTTAACAGTGCAGCTTTTAGCTTGCTGTAATCATTGCTGTCCTCATTGTCCATTTGACCTAATGCATCCCGAGCTTTCCCAGTAAGTAGCAGGGATAGCTGGAAGCTCCAGGACTCTCTAGGAATTTTAGCCTGAATACAAACTTTTTCAAAAGAATTTAAAAAGGCATCCATGTCCTTCCCCTCTTTAAACTTGGCTATTAATTTGGAGTTCAATTTATAACCCAGTCCTGCAGTCCCATTTAAACCCAAGCCACTTACCTGCTCTGGTGCCGCTGGTTGGAGTCGTATCTTCTCCAGTTCGTGTTGCCTCTGCTGCTCCTCTCTCTTCTCTTCTGCAGCTCGCTGGCGCTCATGCTCCTCACGGTCTGCCTCCCTCTGTTGCCACTCTGCCTCTCGGCTCTCTCGCTCCCTCTTCTCCTATGCAGCTCGCTGGCACTCACGCTCCTCATGGTCTGCCTCCCTCTGTTCTCGCTCTGCCTCCAGTTCCATCCTGCACAACTCAATTTGCAGTCTGAGTACCTCTGGATTCAGGATACTGGTGACCATCCCCTGCTGCTGTGGCCCGTCACTGACAGTGGCCCTGCTGTCCTCCTCACCGGACCTGGACACAGCACTGGCTGCTAGCCCTGCCACACTTGAGGTCTGGTCCCTTTCAGTCACGGTCTGTGACTTGCTGCTCTGGGTATTTGCTACCATCAGGGCCTCTATGAGGTTCTGCTTTTTGGCTGTCACGTCGAACGGGACTCCTCTGTCCCCGCACAACTGCTTCAAGTAATCTACAGTGTGCCTGCTGTAGTCAGAAGCCATCTTCTTCCCTGACTACGGCTACTCTGACTTGCACTTTAGGAAAAAATAAATAAAATGGGTAGGAACTTGACTGTACGCCAAGTGATTTATAGTTCTGTTTCCTTTTAAAATAAAACTCTTTTTTCTTTCTTTGCAAGAGAGCTTACGGTCTCGGCTGACATAGAACAATACAAGCTTGCAATACCAAAATTTTGCTACCGCTGCCAACCAATCTGTTACAAACCCACTCAGCAGGTCAGGCCCTCTACTCCCAAAATGCCAACTTCAAATCGCAGTCTTGTGAACAGTTTACCAGAACAAGGAAGCCCTCTTGCCTGTTTTGTGAGTTCAGATCAACCTTTGGTCTGAAGTCTTGGAAGGATTCAAACTGTGAACCTCTTGCTAGCGTATTCAATGCACAGGCTCAGATATATCTGTCTTCAGGGGCCAGATATCCTTGCCTATGGGCACCTAACCAGGTACACAGAGATGAACCCTTAAAAACTTTAATAAAGACCTCAGATTTAAAACGCTTCTCTTTCCAGTTTGGTACCACCACTCAAACTTATGCTTCGTGTCTGCTATAAAGTACAGTTACGTAAGAACTTACCCGTAACAGTAGATCTTCGAGAACAGCTCTTGCAGCAGGTTACACCATTGGGACTGAAGCCGGCAGGCGTCAGGACCCCACGGAAATCTTCTAGCTAGCAGTCTTCAGCGGGAACCGCCTCCGACGTCGGGCCCGCCCCCGATGTCAGACGTAGCACATAAGGAGGCGGTCCCGCCAGAATCCCCAGTTCTTCCACGGAGACTTCCGGCCGCTGGATGACATCAGAAGTGGAGACCGAGGATCCGCCATCAGAAGAAGAAAGCGTAAAAGCTCCTGCGAGGAGCCTGGTTAGGCGTGCCTCCTCAGGGGAATGGTGGTGGGAGGTACCTGCTGCAGAGCTCTCTCGAGATCTACTGTTACGGTAAGTTCTTATGTAACTGTACTATCTTATTTCGAGATACAGCTCTTGCAGCAGGTTACACCATTAGGACTGGTCCCAAGCAATAGCGCCTAGACACTCTGGGAGGAGGCATAGCGGAGAGATCTTAAAATCCTGACTCTAGGATAGGAGACCCTGTAGAACAGCGAGGCGAAACCTGCTCTCGCGTGAGAAGCGTGTCCAAACTGTAATGCCTGACAAGGTGTGCACTGAGTCCATGTAGCCGGCACAAATGGCGAGGTGGAGACGTTGGGGTGCGATGGCGAAGTAGCCACCCCCCAGCTTCAGGGTTCCCGGACTGTGCCCGGAAGGGGCTTCTGTTTGTTGTTGTAGCAAAACGAAATGCACTGGACAAGCCAGTGGGAAAGGGTCTGTTTTGAGACTGGTTGGCCCAACATCTTCTCAGCAAAGGAAATAAACAGCTGCTCTGAGTTGCGATGCTGTTTGGTCCTGGTCAAGTAGTATCTTAAGGAGCGGTGAACATCTAGGGTGTGAGGCAATGCCTCTCCTCTACTGGTGTACCTAGGGAAATACACCGGCAGATCGATGTCCTGATTAAGGGTAAGGGCTGAGACCACCTTAGGCAAGAATTTAGGATTAGACCCTCAGAGACACTCTGTCCTGGTGGAAAATTAAATGGGTTCCTTACATAAGGCGTGTAGCTCGAAATTCTCCTTGCTGGCGTGACAGCAACCAAAATAACGCTTTTCCGACGAAAAGCAGGCTCGTAATCTGCAGCAGGTTCAAAGGGGCAGCGTGAGCTGCTCAGGACGAAACTAGGTCCCAAGGAGGGACGGGATCCTTGATGGGTGGCCTAAGGTGTAACACCCCCCTCAGGAAATCATGAGAGGCATCGAGTTGTGCCACTGTGCGTTGACCTATCGGGTAGTGGTAGGCCGAAATCGCATAGAGGTGAACTTTAATCGAGGAGTAGGCAAGGCCTGAGTGGAAGAGGGAAAGCAGGTATTCCAGGACTGATTTCTCTGGGCAATCTAAAGGGGAGAGGCCGCATGCCTGAGACCACAGACAAAACCAGCGCCATTTCATGGCGTATGTCGCATGCGTTGCCGGCTTTCTGGCGTCAGAAAGGACTTCCGCCACTTCTTACGAGACCCCGTGTCGCATAATGGCTATGTCTCGAGAAGCCAGGCATGCAGGTTCAGTGAGCGTAAGTCCGGGTGGACTAGCGAACCCTCCTCTTGAGACAGCAGATGGGAGCTGATGAGCAACGGGAGTGGAGGTTCCCGGGACAATTGCATCAGCATGGGGAACCAGATCTGTCTGGGCCAGAAAGGCACTACCAAGATCATTGTTGCGTGCTCCCTGCGAAGTTTGAGAAGGACTCTCTGGATCAACAGGAAGGGAGGGAAAGCGTAGAGGAATCTGTCCGCCCAGGAGAGGGACAACGCGTCTCGCCAAAAAACACCAGGCCCTGGATCTAGCGAGCAAAAATTTAGCAGTTTTGCATTGGATGGGAAGCGAACAGTCCAATTCTGGAGTGCCCCATCGAAGAAACAGATCCTCTGCTACCTCCTGAAGAAGTTCCCACTGTGGACTCTGGCCTGGGATCGACTCAGGCTGCTCATGCATTGTGTTGTCCACTCTGGGAACGTGAACTGCAACCAGGCTTGCGCTGTGTCGATTACCCAATCCCACACTTACAGCTTCCTGCAAGGGCAAGAGTGTGTGCCCTTGTTTGTTCAGGTAATACATCACCCGTATTGTCTGTCTGGAAGCAGAAGGGTACTCGACGGGATTTCTGACTGGAAGGCCTACAGGGCATAAAGGACCACCCTCATCTCCAGAATGTTGATATGGAGGTGAGCTTCCTGAGGGGTCCACATTCCCTGGGACCTCACCCCGTTCAGGTGTGCTCCCCACCCCAGCCCTGAGGCATCTGTGGAGAGGATTACCTCCGGGGACGGCGCTGCAAATGGAACACCCACAGAGTGTGTCCCTGGGTCTAGCCACCATTGCCAGTCCCGAATCATGGCCTTCATGATTCTGACTGGCTGCTGCATGTGGTCTTGCCTTTGATCCCCTTGCACTTTTAGCATCCACTGGGTCACCCGCATGTGGAGCCTTGCCATCGGGATGGTTGAGATGGCCACAGCCATGTGTCCGAGCAGGCGGGCATGACCAGTCTGGCGGGACAGTCTTCTTGCTGAGAGGTCCCTGATGAGGGACCTGATGCGCCTGCTCTGTCCTCGGAAGAAAAAAGCTTTCCTTGATGGTGTCCATAGAACTGTTTCTATGAACTGCAGCTTCTGGGACGGTACTAGGAGAGACTCTCAGTTGATAAGGATACCCAGTGACTGAAAAGCATTTGGGTGTTCTGGATGGCTATCAACAGCGTCTCTCTGAGGCGGCCATGAGAAGCCAGTCGTCCAGGTACGGGAACACGTGAGTGGCCCTGTTTTTGAGACGCTGCCACGACTGCCATACACACTTGGTAAAGACCCTGGGGGCCATGACAGTCTGAAAGTGAAGAGCCGAACTGAAAATGGTGGCTTCGAGGAACTGGCGCAGGAACCTCTTGTGCACTCGAGCAATGGGGATGTGCAGGTAGGTGTCCTGCATGTCCAGGGATGCTAGAAAGGCGTCCTTCCTCAGCATGGGAATGAGCCCTTGGAGGGTCACCATGCGAAAACGTTTGTAGGCGACCGACATGTTGAGGTCGCTGAGGTCCAATATTGGACGGAGGTCCCCTGTTTTCTTTGGAACCAGAAAGAAGTGGGAATAGTAGCTGGCTCCTCTCTGGTTCTCCGGGACGTACTCCACTGCTCCTTTTTGTAGAAGCACGAGTACCTCTTGCCTGATGAGCGATCTGTGCTGACCCAAGTAATGGGAGAGCAGAGGAGGCCTTGTGGGTGGCTTGTCCACGAATTCTATAAAGTGGCCTTGTTCAACCAATTGAAGAACCCACCTGTCGGTGGTAACAGACTGCCACCCTGGCAGGTGGTCCGCAATACGACCCCCGACCTTGGTGTCCCGTTGATCCTGAGGGGCAGGGGCCGGGAAGGAGTCATGCTGTGGCGGCTGAGGGTCCTGCAGGCTGGGCCGACTTGGCAGGGCGTTGGCCTCGGCCTGCGGACGACTACCCTTGGGCTCTTCGGGAGAAGGAGCCCCTATGTTGCGGGCCGATGCGGGACTGTTGTCTCTGTGCCCGGCCGCGAAAACGGCTCTGGTTCCTACGATAGGAACCGAGCTTGGGTCTGTACATGGCTTGGACAGACCGCGACCGCTTCTCGGCCTTCTTGAAGTTTGGTGAGAACCCTCTCCAAGGACACACCAAAAAGAACTTCTCTGTGGAACGAGGCGTCCAGAATGTTTTTCTGGACGTCCGGGGTAAATCCGGAGACGTGAAGCCACGAGTGTCTCTGGAGGCATACGCCTGAGGCTGCCGCTCTGGCTGAGGAGTCCGCAGAGTCATACGCGGCTTGAAGCACCTGGGTTCCCACGTCTGAACCCGTGCGGAGGAGCTGGAGCAACTCTTCCTTCTGCTCACCTTCTGGCATCTTTTCTGCCAGGTCTAGTCCCTGCTCCCACAAGGCATTCTGGAACTGGACCATGTGGGTAAGATAGTCGAGGGACCTAATGGCGCAGGCAGCAGCTGCGTACATGTGCCTGCCCATTGCTTCCAATTGCTTGGACTCTGGGGCCGGTGGCAGGGTGCTCAGATGTTGCGGCCTCTGGGACCAGTCATGTGAGGCTGTAATGACCAGGGAATCGGCCAGAGGATGTGATGCCAAGTACTGGTCCTCCCTAGGGGCCTTGTACAGGCGGTCAGCCTTCTTCGGCATTGCCGGGAGCGAGTGTGGATGTTTCCACGCTGCCTTGGTGACATCCACGAAGGTGTCCACCAAGGGTGGCACCACCACAGGCTTTGGGTCCTTTTGCCGAAGATATCGTGCAAGGCGTAGCCTCTCGGGGTCAAGTTCCTCTACGTCCCAGCCCATGTTCTCTTGAATATGCCTGATAATCTCCGAGAATGATGGGTCATCCGGAGGAGATCTTGAGAGCTCACGTGGGTCCGGAGAGGGGACGCTGATGGGAGAAGGGGATCTGGATCCGTCTGAGAAGTCTGATCCCGAGTCCTCCGTCAAGGCGAGTGGCGCCTTCTGGGTCTCTTGGGGCTGGGTGACCCTGAAGAAGATCTGGACGGAGGTCTCCTCTTGTCTGGTCTGCTACTAGAGATTCCGCAGGCTTCCGGGGGGAAGGTACTCGGCCTGCTGCCCCTGATGGGGTTGGGGGCACTGGGGCTGGTGGAGTCACGGGTGGAGGAGGAGGAGGAAGAGGAGGAGGTGTGGGAACCACGTCCTTCTTTATGGTATCCCACCAGTAGGTGAATAACTCCTTGACCTCTGAAAAACTGAGGCCCGACGACGGACCGGGCGCCGGTGGTCGGTTGTCGGGTTCTGGCGTCGGCTCCACAGGGGTCTCTGGTTCAGGGGAGGGTTCCCTGGGGGGTTCGACAGGACCGGGTTCGCCCGCCTGGTCTTCGGGCTGAGTCGACTCCTCCTCCGTAAGCGGCTCCTGGCCGGCCGTCCGGTAGGTGGCGTGGGGTTCCTCTCTCTACTGGGTCGGGCGTGGGTCCCCAGCCGGCGTCCGTGTGGTAGAAGGCCTGACCGAGACGGGCGTCGGCAGTCGTCGTTCCTGGGACCGTGGTGCTTGGTCGACGGGCGTGTTGGGCCGACGGGCCCTCTTGAGCGATGTCAGCTCCTTGTTTTCTGCTGGGGTGGAGGGGAAGGAGACCGACCGGATATCGGGAGCTGAGTGGCGGAGCCGGACTTGTGTTGATGGCGGTCCCCTGACCTCGGCGAGGCCTTGGAAGAAGATGAAGAAGGCCTGGAGGTCTTAACAGGCTGTAGAGTAGAGGAACCCGAAGATGACTTGACCACGACCAGGAGAGGCTGAGAGCGGCCCGGAAGGCGAGCGGTCGGACCAGGAGCCGGAGCTACGGGAGCCGGAAGCCCTAGAAGGGGATTTTGATCTCACCCTCTCCTTGTGCTTTTCGAGGTCGCAGGCTTTCTCGGACGATTCCCCTTGGAGGCAGAATCCATGGCCTTACTCTCTTCAAGAAGGTAGCTTGTAGGGCCTTCTGCAGACGGATCCGGTCTGGCTATTAAATCTTGACAGAAGGAACAGGTCCGGTGTTGTGGTCCGGCCTAGGCACCGCATTTGAGGCGAATGCGGTCTTAAAGGGAATTTGCTTCCACAGGCGCATTCTAGATGGATGGCCCTCCACGGAAGTTCGAGAAGACATCAGATGGCAGACGCTCGATTGAGAAAAAGGTTTCCAATTCGGAAAAGAACTTTTCCAGGCATCGCGCTGAAACAGACCAAAGGGTCGAGAACATGCAAGTCGTGAAAAGAACTGAGATTCTAAGCGGACCGCCTCCTTATGTACTACGCCTGAGCCGACGTCAAGGGACCGATGGAGGCAGTCCCCGCTTGAAGACTGCTAGCTAGAAGATTTCCGTGAGGTCCTGAAGCCTGCCGGCTTCAGTCCCAATGGTGTAACCTGCTGCAAGAGCTGTATCTCGAAGTAAGATCCATATATACTCTTCTTACAAGTGAAGGAAAACCAAAGGCAGACCAAGTAAGCCCTAAAAAGAGTTTTTACTAAAAATAGATAAAAATATGTCAAACACAAAATACAGAACTGTTATATCACAAGATATACAAATCTTTTAAAAGAACAAGGTTTAAACAGTGCAATTCCTACTACAGTACTTAGTCTCTAAATACCTGCTTAAGGTGCTCGCAGATGTGTCCTTGTCAGAGTCTAGATAAAAGTGTCTCAGTAAAACAGAATTACCCTTAAACAAACTGTGTTTGACAACCCCTTTTGTGTGACGTCACCTAGCTCTTGCTTTGTCAAATTATATATATATATATATATATATATATATATATATATATACACATATAAAGATATAGTTATACAAAACAGGATGTCTTTTCAAAGTATCAAATCCAGCAATCCTCAGCATGACTCATGTCCTTCAAATTACATTCCTGTCTCAGATTTCACAGCAGACAGTCAGTAATACATTTTATATTAAAAAAAATGATACAGCACTCAGAACTGGCTGTCCACGTCACAGTCCTGACGCCAGGGGGCGCAGTCCTGCAAGTAATTGCCTACTAGTAATTACCTACTGCAAGAGTCCTCTCGAAATAAGATCATCTTGTCAGCATCTTCAGGCTAACAATATAACCATTCTTAAACCCCACCTTTTTTTTTCAGCACAGACAGTTAACTTAATATCGATAAAGCTAAAAACAGACCTGTGATCCTTCCAAGTTGAATGTCTGCGCATTGTGACAAAGCAACATGACATCTTTTTCCAGGTCTCCAACGCTCCGATATTTATGGTTGCGAATTCTTTCCTAATTAATTGAAAGACAAGCAGTCAGAAGAAAATGCAGTATCTAGGTTACGATCAACTAAAGAGTAACACACAACAGGGTTAGCGGAGATTCTGTTATAAATCCACACCCTGGGTGGGTTGTGAGGCTCGAGGCACAGTCTAGGGCCTTCAAGCAGTAAAGGAAAATTACGTACCTACCGTAATTCTTGATCTTCTCTTGTATCTTCACCATTCATTACTTCCTGGGTGTAAGCCGGAGGCGCGCACCCGTCACGGGAGCTTTTTTTTTTTTTTAAAGCTTTAACGGCCCCGCCCGAGAGTGACGCCATGCGCCATGCCGAGGGGTGGCTGCTAGTAGCGATCACCTCCTCCAACTCAGTTCTGTGAGCCGGAGAGGCAAAAATGAAAGCAGAAAATATAGATAGCGGGCAAGATAGCCGAGGGATAGCAAAGCAAGGAAGAATGAACTGAAAAGGAATAAGCCGATGGAGGAAGGACAGAGGAGATAAGAACATCCCTAGCCTAGGGAGTGCAGGGCCTCCTTCCTGGGCGACTCTAGGAGGAGAGATGAGTAAGGAATGAGAAAATAGAAGAAGAAGAAGAAAGAGAAGAGAGATGGGATATTGAAGGGACCAGAATGCCCAAATAGCATAGTTAGTTTGTAGCTGAAGGCTCGACTAAAGGGAAGCAAGAACCTCGGAGATAGAGCTGAAGAGAAGGTTCACCAACCCGCTAGACAGACTCAGGAGGGCATAGTCCTCATCTTCAACATGCCATTGTTCTTGACACCACCTCGGCTCCTGGCAGCGAAGGCCTTTTAACTGAGGGCAGCCGAGGAGGGAAGAATAAAACCTAGCAGCATGAGAGCGCTGCTCAGGGGTTTAGAAATGGAAATGTGCCTTCAGGCGCTCCAAGATAGAAACGGACTCAGACTGACTGGCTAAGGCCGCCAAGGCTTAGGCTGGCTAAGATTGGATATGGTCAGCAGAGCTCTACTGTAAAATTGTCCAGGAGGACACTTAAAGGGAGAAACCACTTAGAAACCAGCGAGAAGGATAGCCTACCTTCTCATTTGCCTTCTTGTTTAATTTCTCCTATTCCTTTTTTTTTTTTTTTTTTACAGATAACTAACTAGATGCATGACCCAGATACCAAGATGCCTATAGCAGTCGGAGAGAGTTCCCCAGCATTTTTTTTTTTTTTTTTTAGAAGAGAAAGGAACAGACGTATTGCTTTCTGCTCTGCAAGGCAAGAATAGAGGGGGGATTAGATTTCAGGGCAACTACTGAACACGGGATTGCAGGATCAAAACTGAATAGCCTGAGCCAGGCCAAACAACCCCAGAGGTATCTTGCCATAAGAATAGCAAGAGATAGTTGTGCAGTCTGATCGCCAATGCAATCCGCGAGATGACCCATGAATCTTAGGGTAAATAATTTTGTGATTTTAAACCTCCCAAGAAGATTTTTTTTTTTTTTGGAAAATGAAGCAATTTTCCCTATATTTTATATAATGCAGAGAGGAAGGAGACGGGAGGTGGAGAAGCCACAGGAAGAGGCCACTGAGGGGATGGTGGGCGGATGAGAATGAATGGTGAAGATACAAGAGAAGATCAAGAATTACGGTAGGTACGCAATTTTCCTATCTTCCTTGTCAATCTTCACCATTCATTACTTCCTGGTGAGTACTGCTTCTTCTCCCAGGAGGGGAAGAGGCCATACCCTGAGGGAACAAGACCCCAGCCTTCTGCTGGTGAGAAACAGAAGGAGAAGACCCTGGCTCATTCAGAAAGCCTAGTGGGAGAAGAGCTAGGAGGTGCCTCCCGAGGACGAGGGAGACTGAGGGAGCCCCTGTAAAAGTCTCCTAGCTCTGGATGAGAAAAGACGGGTCCCCCGGAAGGCGGAGCGCATCACCCCACGCCGGCCAGGGTGACAACCTGAGAGACGGGCCATGCCGGGCCCGCCTGATGCAGATTGTTGTCCCCGCGAAGCCTGGAAGCCACCTCATTGGCGCCATAAGATGCCCTTGCTTGGTGTCTTGCCAGCTCCAGGCCTACCGCTGGAGAGGGCAACGGGTTGTCTGGTTTGTCGTGTCAGGCATAGATGCCAGCAGCTGGGACATCATCGACCACAGATGCGGTTGTAGGCAGCGTGGTGAGCCTGATGTGATGCAATACATGCACTGGCACGCCAAGAAGAGAACACTCTTCGCCCCCAACGGCCCTAACTGGAGAGAGTCCGAACTGTGGCGGTCGCGGCGCCAGGCAACGGCGCCCAGAAGGAGTATCCAGGTATACCAAACCTGAGGACGGGTTGGGAAGGGAACCTAGAGACTCAGAGGGGCACAATACCACGCTGGCAGTCCGTGGCTGGGAAGAAACGGCAGGAACTGCCAGGACCGGATAGACGCCCTGGAAGGGGTAGGCCAGGAAGGTACATACTAGATGCTGGCACTGAATTCACCAAGGAATTCCGCTGCCCGGGTCGGGTATTGTCTCTGAACTAGGAAAACCAAGATTCCTCACCATCCTCGAGGAAACGCTGATATTCTGTGAAATCAGCATCGGAGGACAGATGAGTAGGTTCTCTCCTCAGAGGAGGGAGACGAGGATGATGGGGAACTGGAATGTCCAGAGGATTCCTCAGGTGGGGAGAGTCGAAAGACCCGCTCATGCATGTAACTAACATATGAGGGGAAGGTCACGAGAACTCCTTGAACTGCTCCCAGGATAACGGACCTGTGAGGACCGACATGGCCTGGGAGCGGGGTGGTGAAGGCAGAGAGATGGGAGAGGGCACCTCCGAGGAGGCAACTGTCGCCTGCGAGGGCTCTGAACCGGGAAGGAGCTCAGTAGGAGGGATCCCGATATCAAACCAGGCCGCAGAACGGAACTCTGGGGAAGCGGAACCTGCAAGAGCCCTGGGGAGAATCCCTCAGACGACGCCGGACTGTATGGATCCAGAAGGGCAGTCCACACAAACGCCGCCAGAGGACACCCTTAGAACCCTGGGGAGGGGCGGGCTCCGATGCCATGCTCCTGGCCACCCCCTGAGGTGGCCAAAGAAGACCGAGCAGCAGGACGCCTGCCCCTCAACCCCTCGGATTCCGAGAGGGCCCTCCTCCCCGACTGCAACGTTCCCCTAACCCCAGAGGAGGTAACAGCACCCCGGGGGGTAGCTGTCACCGGACCTCCAGAGAGGGGAGCCTCCCCCTCCGTCACCCCCACGTCTGCCCCCCGGGACTTTCGCCACCCCCAGCCGAGGAACCCCAGGAGACCACGGCAAGGGACAGAGGAGGGGCACACTGCGCCGCCTGGTACCCCAGCCACCGAGGACCCAGATTCCAAGAATGGGGATGCCAGGATGGGTCCACATCTGAGTCATCATCCTCCGAGGAGGACGAGACCAGCAGGACCTCGGTGCTGGCCACCCCAGGGTCCTCGAGGCCACGGGCCGCGAACGGCCCCGGTACCGAAAAGCGACACCGCCGCCTCAGCACGCCGGCAGCATGAAGGCCCAACCCCACACCCCAGCGGCCCGCAGACCCGCACCGCCCGGGAGGGAGGGGAGGCCGCCGATGCCGGGCGGCGCTGGAGAAGCGCAGCGTTACTGCCGGGCGGCGCCGCCAGTTTTACCGGGCACCGCGAACGGCGCCAAGGCCAAAACGAGCCGCTAACGGCGCCGCTTGATCACCGGGCGCCGCGAACGGGCGCTGGATTCAGAGCGGCGCGCTGCGAACGGGCGCCATTCACCACCGGCACCGTGAGCGCGCCGATCTGAACGGCGTTGAACGCCGCTGATCACCGGCACCGCGAATCGGCGCCGGGATCCAAAACGGCGCCGCGAGGCGACGTCGAGGGTCCACCCGAGCCGGGCCCAGCCAAGGGCCTCGACACGGGGGGAGCCTGCACCTCCGAAGAGGTGACTGCCGAGGCGGTGTCAGCGCTGCAGGCCCCGAGGGGCTACGACGCTCCCCCAACACTGCTGGAAGGGGCCTCGCAAGAAGGGAAGAGGAGACCCTCCTCCTCGATCGATAGGCCCGGAGGGGACCCGGGAAAGGCCTAGGATCTCGCCGAGATTCCTACGAGCTGACGCCGTCTCCGGAAGTCGGGCGGGGCTTTGCCGAGCTTGTAATACGACTGAGGACGCCGTATTTGTCCATCGAGAAACAAGCGCCGCACGTAATCCATATTATGGCTGGGTCCCAGGCAACGAAGACAGACGCATGCCGGGTCCGAGACGGAGAAATGCCGCCGCAGGAGCACTGACGCATAGGGGCACGCCTGCTCTTAGAAGAACGCTTCGCCCAGAACCGGACATAACGCGAAATAAACAAGATTAAACACAGTCGGAAATACACCCGCGATCGCATAAGGAAAGAAAAGGAACAGTCTTACCAGAGGGCGCTGAGTGTAGAAAAGGAGTCGGATACGCACTTTCGTTAGCTACCGCGAACAGGTGCTGCCTGACGGGCGGGAGAAACAGAACTGAGTTGAGGAGGAGTCGTCACACATCGGCCACCCTCGCGCATGACGCATGACGCCACTCAGGGCGGGGCGTTAGGGCAACTTTTTAAAAAAAAAAAAAAGCTTCCTCGCGGACGGGTGCGCCTCCGCTTACACCCAGGAAGTAATGAATGGTGAAGATTGACAAGGGAAGATCTACTGTAACTCAGCTTTAACTGCTGTTTTAATACTGGCATTCCTTCTAAAGTAACACCGGTGCAGTTACAGAGCATGTGCCAATTCCTCAGCAAGCCCAATGGTTAGAGCTTCAGTTCCTCATTTCTCTGTTACACCGCTGCCCCTCCATGTTTTAGATCTTTTGAGAGAAGCTTGAGGCCATGTCAACAAATAATAAATGAGGGCTAGAAGCTAGGAGAGAACATACGGCTTAGTGTGACTGTACAAGGAATACCAGTAGTGAAACAACAGCTACAGGTGAGGAAAGAATAAGTTACTCATCTGTAACTGTACTTCTGGGAGTTGTATATGGTTCACATCCACACTGTGGTAGTTCCACTGGAACAATGTTATTGGCCAGATTGTCTTTAAATGAAGCTCTTCCCACCACCCAGGCAGTATCCCCCGACTTCGTCCCGTGATGTCAGACCTCACATGCTGGAAGCAAGATCAGGTGCCACTTGCCAGGGAGACTGGGTGGGTTGTGTGGATGTGCACCATATACCACTCCTAGGAATGAAAATTATGTACTCGCTGTAATTCTTGATCTTCCAGGATTTCTTCACCATTCAGCATTGGTGGGTTTCAGCCGGAGGTGCAAGACCCCATAGGAGGCATATAACTTTAAGAGCTTTCTGAAGGAGGGGAGCCAATGTTGGAGGCAGCACTGCCCACGAGGCAGACGTATGATGTGGCGCTCGTGCACTGGCCAGTAACCTATGCCGGACCCCCTCCTCCTCAGTTCTGTCCGCGTAGGCAAGGAAATGGGGTGACAATACAAGAAAAGGGTAGGGAAAAGGAGCCCAAGGGACAGGGAACAGGATATAGGAAATAAGTAAATAAGGAAGTAAACCGACCAGAAGAGAGCAGACATTTTCTGGGCGGAGGGACCTGAACTGGCCACGTATGGCCAGGAAAACTGGGCAGCCAAAGGTCCGAAGGAGAAATGGGGAGGGGAGAGAAAAGAGGAGAGAGACAGACACAGCACCCCTTATTCTCGGTTTAAATAAATTAGACCAGGAGAGCTGGCTTGCCCTCAGCCTCAGAAGAGTGAGATTGATGTTTTCTGAAATGGTTGACTCTAGCAAGCAGGACAGCCTGAAGAGGACTAAGTGTAGTTTGCAAGGGAAGGCGTATTTCTCTGAGTCAAACTCAGATGAAAACCAGAAGAAAATAGGGGTTCTGGGAGAAGCTAGTAGTTCTAGAAGTTCATCTCTGGACTAAGGAAGTAAATCCCAAGTTGCATGAACCAGGGAAGAAGGCAGGCCTTTGTCGTCGAGGCACAGGTCATGAAGCATAGGAAAACCAGGTGCAGTTGTAAAAATCTCAACAAGCGATTTATTATTAATAACAGTAAAATAAAAAAATAAAATTGTTTGGTATAAGTATTTACAAAAGCAGTATAAACAGAGAAAGTCCATCCGGGTTTCTTCTCAATTTTCAATCTCAGACTCTGTGTTTCTCTCTTGCAAGAAACTACAGCTCTGTTTTTTATGTCTTTGTAACCCCCGCTCATTAAGAAAACAGCATGCTTCTCACACAGTGTTCCTGTAAGTTTCAAGTGCAGCAAAAAGAACACTGTGACCCAGGACTGACCTCTTGCTTACAGCTTCTCAGAGAGTTTGCAAACAGATTAACCCCTTGAGTTCCAAACCACTTTTTGCAATCATTTCAATAATGTAACTATATACATTTCTAAACAAAAGAATTCCAGTATCAGTTACATTTTCGCATAATGATTCACATATATTTTTATACTAGCAGATATGCGGGGGAACCGCAAGAGAAGATTGAGAGGTAGCGAGAGGCAGAGAATTGCAAGACTGTTGGGGTGATCAAGTCCTAGGTCTCACGCGAAAATTTGGTTGCGCAACCAGACAGAAAAGGAGAGAAGAAAAAATTACTTACCATAGTAATCTTCTTTCTTCCCAGTGATGCTCAGATATTCATAACTTTGTGCAGTGAGCCTGGAGGGATGGACTGCCCGGAGAGATGGAACACATGCAAATGATGGAATTCTTTGCACATGAGCATCTTTCAAATACTGCCTCTACCAACTGTAGTGTTCGAACCCTTTTAGATTTGTAAGAAGCCTGGAAGTCAGGCATTATGAAAAAATCCAACAGCTACTTTTAATTTTTTTTTTTTAGGGTTACCCTAATAAAGAGAATTTAACCAAAAACATCTTAAGGAGGAACTATATCAATAAACAATGGTGTTCACCAAACAGCATGAAAAAACTATTAAAACAAACAGAAAAAACTCTGTTTTAAATCTATTCGGTATTGAGAAGTGTACCCAGAAGGGCATGGCTATGTGGCACTAGCGTGCGGAGTGCAGAGGCTGAAGTTCTGGAAGGGGAGGATGGGAGGGAGTTATGAATATCTGAGCATCACTGGGAAGAAAGAAGATTACTATGGTAAGTAATTTTTTCTTCTAACCCCAGTAATGCTCAGGATATTCCTAACTTTGTGCAGACTACCAAGCAGTACCCCTGGAGGTGGGCACAGAACTTATTTTGGAAACAGACTTTGCAGGAGTGCTGTGCCAAACCTGGCATCACTGCTGGACAAAACATCCAAGTTGTAATGCTATGTAAAGGTATGTACTGCTTTCCAGGTAGCTGTTTTACAAATATCCAATAATGGAACCTCCCTAGCAGCTGCAAGACAGGCAGCTGCTCCTCTTGTCGAGTGTGCCCTCAGCCCAGCTGGGGACTCCCTACCTACTCTAGTATAGCAGAACTGAATACACTGGACAATCCATCGAGAAATGAAAATTACGTACCTACCGTAATTCTTGATCTTCTTGTATCTTCACCATTCATCACTTCCTGGGTGTAGCCGAGGCACGCACCCACCACGGGAGCTTTTTTTGCTTAGTTTGATCCATGCCCTCAGACCGACGCCCGCGCCATGCGCCAAGGGCGGCCAAGAGAAGATGACCCTCCTCCAACTCAGTTCTGTGAGCCGGAGAGGCAAAAAATCAAATTATGGAAAAAAGAGAAAGCGAGGCAAGATAGCCAAGGGATAGCAAAGTAAGGAAGAATGAACTGAAAAAGGAACAAGCCGATGGGAGAATAGACAGAGGAGAGAGTATTCCTGCCCTAGGGATCGCAGGGCCTCCTTACCGGGGCGACTCTAGGAGGAACAGATAGAGAGAAAAGGGAAGGAGAAAGAATGAAGTAGAGAGAAGAAGAAGAATAATGGGATGTTGAGGAGACAATAATGCCCAATGAGCATAGTTAGCTGAGAGGCTTAAGGCTCGACTTAACAAGGGAGCAAGAATCCCCATTGGTAGTGCTGAAGAGAAGGTTCACCGAACCCGCTAGACAGACTAAGGAGGGCATAGTCTTTGACCTCAACATGCCATGGTCCTTAATCCTAGCTGAGGGCCCCTGGCCTGATTGAGCAGGCCTTCGTTCTGGAAGAGCGCTCGGCTAGGAAAAGGTTGATTCCCAGGCAGCATGTAAGAGCTGCTCAAAGGGTACAGAAAGAAACTTAGCCTTTCAAGACGGTTTGTAAGAATATAACGGAACTCAATCGGACTTGCTATGTCAAGGCAGGTAGAGACTTGAAACTGGCAAGATCCGGCCATGGTTGGCACTGCTTTTCCTGCAGCACTGTTCGCAGAAGGACCCTTGAAAAGGGGGTCAGAACCGAGCATGACTCACAGGCTTATGAGGAAAACATGACCTGAGAAGCAAGGGATTGCCTTCAAAGCAGTCGGAGAGAGTTCCCTCAGTTTAAGAGAGAGACTGTATAACTGCATTCGCTCCTCTTACTCTGCAAAGGGGTTGATTTCTAGGGCTTAGTAATTGATTAGCAGAATATCCCGGACCAACACTGCACAGACAGAGTCAGGCAAAGTCCCTAGGAGTGCCTCGCCTGAAAACATGGTGGTGAGATAGTCGGCAGCTTCCTCACGACCCAGCACTCCCGCGACAAAAGCCCATGAATCTTAGAGTAAATAATTTTTTGGAACCCTTAAGGAAAAAGGCAAGGGTAGAGAGATTTTTTTTACATAAGGGTCAGTAAGAGGGAGGAACGAGAAGGGAGGGGGAGACGCCACAGAAGGAGGCCACTGAGGGGAAGGTGGGAGGGGTCAGTAATGAATGGTGAAGATACAAGAGAAGATCAAGAATTACGGTAGGTACGTAATTTTCATATCTTCCCTTGTCAATCTTCACCATTCATTACTTCCTGGGTGAGTACCAAGCTCCTCTTCCCCCAGAAGGGGGAAGGGGTAAAGACCCTGAGGGAACAAGACCCCCAGCCTTCTGTTGGTGAGAAACAGAAGGGGAAGACCCTGGCTAATTCACAGAAAGCCTAAGTGGGAGAAGAGCTAGGAGGTGCCTCCCGAGGACGTGGAGACAGAGACAGCCCCTGCAAAAATCTCCTAGCTCTGGAGGAAAAGAGATGGGTCCCCCGGAAGGCGGAGCGCATCACCCTATGCCGGGCCAGGGGTGACAACCTTGAAAGACGAAGCCATGCCGTCCGCCTAATGCAGATCGCTGTCCCCGCAAGCCACCTCGTTGACGTCATAAGATGCCCTTGCCTGGTGTCTTGCCAGCTCCAGGCCTATAGCGGAGAGGGCAACAGCTTGTCTGGTTTGCTCCGTATCAGGCATCGACGCTAGAAGTTGAGAAAGCATCGACCACAGGTGCCGACTGTAGGCAGCGTGGTGAGCCTGATGTGATGCTATACAAGCAGCCGCACGAGAAGAAGAGAACACTCTTCGACCTCAACGGTCGAACTGAAGAGAGTCCGGGTCCGGTGGGCGGTCGTGCGCCAGGCAGCGGCACCCGGAGGGAGTGTCAAGGTAGACCAAGCCAGAAGGGGGGTTGGGGAGAGTATCTAGAGACTCCGAGGGGGCACAATACCTACGCTGACAGTCAGCCGGGGCTGGAGAAGAAGCGGCTGGCAACTGCCAGGATCGGATAGACGCCTCCTGGAAGGGGATAGGCCAGGAAGGTACCACCAAGTGTTGGGCACTGAATTCCCCAAGGAATTCACGCGTCTCCCGTTTGGTATTGTCTCTTCGAATGTAGGAGATCTGAAGGTCCCTCACCATCCTCGAAAGGAATCGCTGATATTCAGTGAAATCAGCATCGGAGGCGAGATGAGCAGGGGGTTCCTCCCCCTCAGAGGAGGGAGACGAGGATGATGGGGAGCTGGAATGCTCAGAGGACTCCTGCGGCGGTGGGGAGAGTCGAAAGACCAGCACATGCATACATCTAACGTATGAGGGGAAGGCCGCCGCAGAACCTCTGAACTGCTCCCAGGATAACGGACCCGTAGGACTGACATGGCCCGGGAGCGGGAGTGGTGGAGGCAGAGAGATGGGAGAGGGGCACCTACGAGGAGGCAACTGATCTCTGCCAGGGCTCTGGAATCCGGGGAACGGAGCCCGAGCTGGCGGGGTCCCGGACAACAAACCAGGCCGCAAGACGGAACCCTGAGGAAGCGGAGCCTGGAAGAGCCCAGGGGGAGAACCTCCCCTGCGACGAAGTCGGGACTGCACAGATCCAGAAGGGCAGCCCACAACAACGCCACCGGAGGGTACCCTAGAGCCCCAGAGGGAAGTGCGGGGTTCAGCGCTACGGCTCCTGGCCATCCCCCCTGAGGTGGCCAGAGAAGACCGAGGTCCTGTCCCCCTGCTCTCAACCCTCGACTCGAGAGAGCCCTCCTCCCGACCGCAGCTGCTCCCACCCCCAGAGGGAGCAACAGCACCCGGGAGGCTGCTGTCACCGGTCCCCTGAGGGGAGCCTCCCTCAGTCACCCCACGCCTCCCCTGGGACTCAAGGCCACCCCAGCCGGGAGAGCCCTCAGGGAGGACGGAAGGGGGACAGAGGGAGGGGCCCGCTGCGCCGCCTGGTACCTCGTGCCACAGGAGACCCAGACCCCGAAGAGTGGGGGTGCCAGGATGGGTCCCCGTCTGAATCGTCGGCCTCCGAGGAGGACGAGACCAGCAGGACCTCAATACAGGCTACCACAGGGGTCCCCGAGGCAACGGTGCCGCGGACGGCACCGGTACCAGAGACGGCGCCGCCTGACCCCCGAACATCAGCAACAGCCAGGCCCGGTCCCAGCTCCCCCGCGGCACCAGCGGGGCCAATGGCATCGCTCCCAGCGGCCGGAAACCGAGCCGCACCGCGAGGAGGAGAAACCAGGCCCACGGGCGCTGGGGGCAAGCGCGGCGCTGTCCTGATCACCGGGCGCCGCAAATGGCACCGGATCCAAAACGTATCCGATCACCGGCACCGCGAACACGCCGGATCCGAAATGGCGCGAACGTGCCGCCGATCACCGGCACCGCGGTAATGGCGCTGATCCGGGCGGCGCCGAAAGGTGGCGCGAGGGTCCGCCGGTGTCCGCCCAGAAATTATGGGCCCGACACTGGGGAGCTCTGCACCTCTGAGGAGGTGATTGCCGAGGCGGTGTCGACGTCATGCCCCAAAGGGGACCGCCACTCCCTCGACACCGGAAGGAGCTTCCTCTTCGGCAAGATAAGATGAGGAAGCCCCCTCCTCCGCGGACCGTATAGGCCCAGGAGGGGACCCGGGGGAAGGGCCTAAAGACCTTACCTGGGAGTCCCGTGAACGACGCCGTCCCCCGAAAGTCGGCGGGGCCTTGCCGAGCTTGAACGCTGCGGATCTCGGGAGGACGCGACAGTCCATGGAGAAGCAGGCGCCGCATTTAATCCATGTCATGGTTGGGTCCCAGGCATCAAGACACACGCCATGCCGTCCGAGACGGAGAAATGCCAGCCACAGGAGCACCGACGCATCGCCGGCTCGTTTTAGAAAACGCCATTCCCAGAACCGGACATAACGCGAAACAATTAAGGTAAAAAAACAGTAGGAAAACACCTGATGCCGTACAGATAGAAAAAAGAACAGTCTTACCGTGGTATGGCGTTGAGTGCGGACGAAAGAGGAGTCGGCCGAAACTATTGCGCACTTATCACGAACTTCTCCGCGTAGCAGGTGCTGCCTCGACAGCAGGAGAAACAGAACTGAGTTGGAGGAGGAGTCGGTATCTACTAACGGCCGCCCCTCGCGCATGACGCAAGACGTTGGTCTCGAGGGCGCGCCATAGAGCTAGCTTTTTAAAAAAAAAAAAAAAAATTAGCTGGTAGGTGCGCCTCCGGCTTACACCCAGGAAGTAATGAATGGTGAAGATTGACAAGGGAAGATATGGATCTTTTTGAGGCTGGTTTGCCCATTCCGACAACCCCATATGTAAGGAAAAGTTGTTTTTTGTCTTGCCTATGGCCCTTAGTAGCTGTCATGTAATAGCTGAGGGCTCTTTTCACATCTAGACTGTGGAGTCTTCTTTCACCAGAGCTCGTATGGTCTGTAAAAAAGACAGGCAGAGTGATTGATTGGTTCAGATGAAAGTCTGAAACGACCTTGGGAAGGAATTGTCTGTTTGTTCTGAGGACTACCTTATCTCTATCAAAGGAGATGTAGTCCTGGTCAACACAGAGAGCCTGAAGCGCGCTGATTCTTCTTGCTGAGGTAATTGACACCAGAAAAACTGTTTTCCAGGTAACATACTTTAGATGGGCTGTAGCTATGGGCACAAAAGGAGCCCTCATTAATCTGGCTATACAAATATTAAGATCCCAAGCGGGCACTGGTGCCCTGTGAGGAGGATGCACATGTATCAGGCTTTTAAAAAATCTTTTGAAAATGGGACCTGATGCTACTGACACCTTTGTCCTAGCAGAAAGATATGCAGACACTGCTGCAAGATGAACCCTTAGAGAACTGGGTTGCAGACCTTGTGAATCTAAGTGAGTCAGATAACCCAACACCACTGAGACTCCTGCATCATTTGGGTCGAAATTCCTACCAGAGCACCAAAAAGAAAATCTCTTCCACTTAGCAGAATACGTTTTCTTAGTGGAGGGCTTTCTATAACCTTTCAAGACAGTTAATACATCTTCAGAAAGGTTTAAGTCTGCATACTCTAATTCCTCAAGAGCCATGCCTTGAGGTGGAGAGACCTGAGATTTGGGTACAACAGTGTTCATTGATTGGAGGTCAGGAGATTGTGGCTGAGAGGCAAATTTATTGGTTTGCTCACTAACATGGAGAGCAGAAGAGAGTACCATGGCTGCCTGGGCCAATCTGGAGCTATCAAGATCAGAGAAGCTCAGAGGGATTTGAGCTTCAGTAGTACTCTGAAAACCAGAGGAAAAGGGGTGAAGGCATAAAGAAACTTGCCTGACCAGTCCAGTACCAGGGCATCCAGAGGGATTGTGCCCTGGGCCGGTGGTCTGCAGCAATACTGAGGCAACTGGTGGTTCTGGTGGGATGCGAACAAGTCTATCTCTGGAGTGCCCCACCTCCTGAAAATTACCAGTACCACCTGCTTGTTCAGTGTCCTTCTGTGATGGGACTGATTGATTCGACTCAGTATGTCTGCCAAGGTATTGTCCTTTCCTGGCAGATGGATTGCCTGCAAGGACACCTTTAGGGAATACGCCAGAGTCCACATTTTCATGGCTTCTGTGCATAGAGGGCCTGATCTGGTGCCTCCCTGCTTGTTTATGTAGTACATAGTGGTTGTATTATCTGTTCTGACCTGTACCACCTTGCCCATCACCAGTGTAGAGAAAACTTCTAGTGACAGCCACACTACTCTGAGTTCCAGCAAGTTTATATGCTGAAGGACACTGCTTCTGTCCAGGTACCCCGAGTTGTGTGCTCCCCCAGGTGGGCGCCCCAGCCCAGAAGGGATGCATATGTCGTGAGGACTAATGAAGGATCCTCCTTCTGAAAAGGGACTCCTTGCCTTAGGTTGGATTCCTTTTTCCACCACAAAAGGGCTTGTAACAGTGCCCTTGTTACTGGAATGAGTTTTGAAAAGGGATCTTTTTTCTGACTCCAATGATTCCTGAGATGAAACTGGATGTCTCTCATGTGAATGCAGCCATATGACCCAAGAGCTGAAGGAATTGCCTGGCTGTTTTTCACCTGTGCAACTTGAAGGAGTTTGCTATGGCCTGAAGGCTTTGCACCCTGTCCAGTGGCAAAAAGGCCCTGGCCTGTAGAGCACTGATCTCTGCCCCTATGAAGTGTAAAGTCTGTGTAGGGGTTAAGACAGATCTTTTTCTGGTTTATTATGAAACCCAAGGACTCCAAAAGATCCCGTGTGAGCTTTAGAGAGGTTCTGACTTGTTCTGGTGATTTGCCCACCACCAGCCAGTCGTCCAGATATGGGAAAACAGTCACCCCCTGTCTTTGAAGGAATGCCACCACAGCTGCTAGGCATTTTGTAAACACCCTTGGTGCCGAGAAAGGCCGAAGGGCAGGGTTGCAAACTGATAATGACCTGATGGGAGTCTGAATCTGAATATTTCCTGTAAGATTCTTTTATGGGGATGTGAAAATAGGCATCTTGTAAGTCCAGAGATGCCAGCCAGTCCCCTTTTTACATTGTTGGCAGAATCCAAGCCAAAGTTACCATTTTGAACTTTCAGGTGCTTGTTTAAAGCTCTGAGATCCAAAACTGGCCGCCACTCCCCATTTTTCTTTGTTGTTAGGAAGTATCTGGAGTAAAAACCTCTTCCTCTCAGGGTTGTAGGAACTAGTTCCACTGCTCTGAGCTGTAGCAGCTTTTGAACCTCTCCCTCTAGCAGTGAAGTCTGTGTTATGGGGGGAGAGATGAAAACCCTGGAATTTTTTTGAGGAAGAAATATGAAGTCCAGAGACAAACCTTTGCCCACTACCTCCAACACCCACTTGTCTGTGCTGATGGTTGACCAAAGATGGAGGAAATGGGACAGTCTGCCTCCGACAGGTAGGGAGGAGGCTGCCTGCATCTCAGGGGTTCTGTTTAGGCTGGGGCTGAGGTTGTGCCTGAGACCCTCGCCTACAGCCCCTTCTACCCCTACCCGTAGAGTAGCCCTGTTGGGAGTACTGCTGGTATTGGGGCATGGCTACTGGCTGGAAAAAAGGTCTTGTCATGAAAGACCGACCTCTGCCCCCCTTCCATAGGGCCTGGTGGATGAAGAAGCTCTGTCTCTGTCAGAGTTGCTTCTATAAGTAGCCTTATATTCATCCACCTTCTTCATATAGGCCACCGTGGATTCCCCAAAAAGAGAATTTCCTTCTAATGGAAAATCCATTGCCTTCGATTCGGTATCCTGAGTGAGGTTTGTAGCCCTAAGCCAAGCAAACCTCCTCTGAGCCACTGTGTTAGCCATCCATTTGGCTGCAGTGTCATTTGAATTAGCAGCCATCTGGAACTGGTACTTAGCCGCCTCTAGCCCAAACCTGGCAGTTTCAGCCAGGTCATCTGATAAGGGTGAGGTGGCTTTCATGGACATTGCCAGTACCGGCTGCCACAGAGATTTCTGATACTGGACAGCATAAGCTTGGAAAGTAGCCTGTCTCATGGCCAGTGAGGCTGACAAATAGCCTTTTTTGGCCATACTGTCCAATTTTCTGGCGTCCTTGTCTGGTGGATGTGAGGACAGAGGGACCTTAGCTTTATTACAGGCTGCCTGTTGTAGTACCCCTTGGTGGTCAGGATGGGAGAAGAGGAAGTCATCTCCCTCCATATCCAACTGGTACTTTTTGTCTATTCTCCTGTCGATTGGAGGAATAGAATTAGGGTCTGCAGGAGCTTCAGAGCATCCTTCTTAAAACATTTATATACTGGGAGGAGGAGGGCCTTTGTGGGCGTTAAACCCATCATACTCAGGTACTCAATTTCCTCCTCATCCTCCACTTGCTCTGTTGTGGCGATATCTAAGGCATCTGCCATTTTCCTTGCAAAGGAAAAGTGGGAGAAAAAAATCCTCAGACACCCTGGGAGGCGAGCCAAAATCCTGCTCAGGGGACACCTCTGGAGGGATAGGTTCGTCCTCCTCATAAGGCTCATCATCCTCTTCAAAAAACAGTTGCTCCAGTGCAGAGGGCAACACAGTACTAGCAACCTGGAGACCCTGGGAAGGGGCAGGAGGCTGTGGGGTGATGCTCTGCACAGCCTGAATAATTTTGAATGCCTGAGCTATTTCTTGATCTGAAGGCATTGCAGACACCTGCGCAGAAGTCCCTGGGTTAACAGGAGAAGGTTCTGCACGTTTAAGTTTCTTTGTCTTCTTTGAGGGAACCGGAGAGTCAGCCGGTTGTTTTCCTCTTTTTGTCCCTTTTTCGCCCGTATCAGGGGCAGGGGTAGTAACACTTGTGGGTTCAGCCACAACAGACTGGGGGTGTCAGCTGGCCAGAGACTGAGGGACCCCTAGGAAACTTCTTAAGCCGTTCAAGGCGCTTTATAACAGTTTTATCTGGAAAAGTTTTACATATCTCACATTCCTGATCCAGATGATCGAAACCCAGACAAGCTACACATAAGGTGTGCTTGTCTGCCTTAGCAAACACATTTCCACACTTTAAACAGTTTTTAAACCCGGGCTCCCCGGTTCTCTTCTTAGGTTTCTCTGCCATGGTGAAAAGCAAAGAGGAAAAACACGAACCGCTAAATAATAGAGGCTGTTGCTGTTATTTAAACAGCTTATATATATATATATATATAAATAATTGTTGTTTTTTTTTTGCGGTCGGTTCCAGAACCGATAAGGAACCGGAGGAACCAAGCAGGAAGATGAAATATGAACCGGTTCAGCGGTTCTGTAACCGATAAAAAACGGTTACAAATAAAGTTTGTAAGGACCAACATTTAGCTAAAATAATATAGGTTCTTTAGTCAGAGAAGCCAAATTAACCTAAACTAACTCGGATCCCTCACGGTTATGCTGAACCGCGAGGAACCAAGAAAAACAACTACTTTTAATAATAAACTAGATCTAAACTGACAATCAGTAGAGGCAGTAAAAGAAATTAAATATACTTATGGTTTTTGATGATTTTTTATCTTTCTTCACGCGAAAGAGGGCGACAGAGACTCTGAGCGACCAGACTTTCAGGCGGAGAGAAAAATCTAAAGGGGTTAGAACACTACAGTTGGTAAAGGCTTTATTTGAAAGATGCTCACGTGCAAAGAATTCCATCATCTGCATGTGTTCCATCTCTCCGGGCAGTCCATCCCTCCAGGCTCACTGCACAAAGTTATGAATATCCTGAGCATTACTGGGGTTAGAAATGGCAATTACGTACTTACCGTAATTCTTGATCTTCTTGGATGCAGTCTCCACCACTCATTCACACTAATGGCATAGCGCTGGAGGCGCTAGGACCAAGCGGAAGCCAAAAATTTTCAGAAGGGTCGGCGCCGAGACAGGACCATGCATGCCTCGCACCACAAGATCAGCTCGCACCTGTGTAGGCTATCTCGGTGCTGACCCTCCAGTCGACTCAGTACCTTTTCAACTGAGGAGGTGCAGCGTAACTAGTAAAAATAACTTATCCTAACCTTCCGGGCCTGAAAGGTCCGGATAACCCTTGCAAGAACGGTCAATTGAGCAATGTCTTCACAGTGGGACCACAAGGCTATGAAGACTAAAGAAACAAAACGAGTGAGCACAGGGGATGGTGGGTGGGCATGTGAATGAGTGGTGGAGACTGCGTTCAAGAAGATCAAGAATTACGGTAAGTATGTAATTTCCACATCTTCCTGGACTGCAGTCTCCACCACTCATTCACATTAATGGGAGAGTACCATGCTAAAACCAACCCACCCAGAGTAGGGCGGTAGGAGATTGGGCTCACTCAGAAAGCATGTCCAAGGACTGTCCTATTGAGAAAAGAGTTGTCTAGAAAGAAGATCTGGAACATAGCCCTTACAATGGTATGCACTTGAGCTCCAACTCACCACTTTGCAGAAGACTGCAATGGACACAAAATGAAACTCTGCCAGGAGGCCGCAACCACTTTTTTTTTTTTATTTATTTTTTACCATGGTTATTTATCGTTCCCCCCAGCCCAGAACTCTCCTGGGCCACTTCACTCACCAACTTCGCTCTACCATCCGCAGTGTTCCCTGCCATCTTCAAGGACATCACATGGCTGCCCCGGGGGAGTAACGGCACAGGGAGAACTAAGGGCAGTAGCAGGGAACCGGCATTGGACGTGTGGCGGTGGCACTGGAAGGGTCGTCGCCTATCCAGGTGGGAGGTATTTTCTTTGTATAGCCCCATCCCACATCCCTTTCCCATGCGTGGTGCCTGTCTGACTCTGCGGCACATGGCAACCCTGCCAGCGTCATCCACGCAGTGTATGTGCAAGCCAGCGCTGCTACAGCAACCCCGGTCTCCACTAGGGGCTACTGGTGCACCGGACAATCCCATGCTCTCCCCCCAGGAGAGGAGAGCAGCCCTGTGGGCGCTCAATCCTCTCCCTGCCCTGCCGACCCCCGGTGCCCGAGCTCATTCCAGAACTCGGGTCGCCAGTGTGGCGCGAGGTGTGGCATCCAGCACCTCAACCCTCAACGCCACTGGGCCGGCTCCGCAACCACTCTTGAAGAGCAGTAAGAAACCCAGCCTCTCAATTTGGTCTAAGACAAAAATTAATAATGTCGAAGACATGCTACTAAACTAGACTAAAACATCTCAGGGCAAGAAGGTGATCCAACTGAGGCAAGCTGAGGCTACATAAAAAAAAGTTGGAGTGTAGCTCTTCTTTCTGTGAAGAAAGTCATAGAACCGTTGAAACAATCAAAGAATGAAGAGGGGTTACTAGTGGGGTACCGCAGGGTTCAGTATTGGGTCCAGTCCTTTTTAATGTCTTCATAAGTGACATTGCAGAGGGACTGGAAGGAAAAGTATGTCTCTTTGCAGATGACACAAAGATCTGCAACAGGGTTGATGCACAAGAAGGCATGGAAAGGATGAGAAGGGACTTGGCAAGGTTGGAGGAACGGTCAGAAATATGGCAGCTAGGATTCAATGCAAAGAAGTGCAAAATAATGCACCTGGGAAACAAGAACCCAGGGGAAGAATACACAATTGGGGGTAGTAACAACAACAAAAAAGGAAAGGGACCTGGGGGTAATCAGTGTCAGTGGCTCAGTAGGTAGCACACTCGCCTCTGAGGCTGGGAGATCAGAGGGCTGTGGGTTCTGTTCCCACATCTGGCACTTGGGTTAATATCCCAGTACTGACACTGTAGTGCAGCATGAGAGGGGTGCTGCACTTCTGAGGTGCCATCTTTCGGATGAGACGTTAAACCGAGGTCCCATCTGCTTGGACTGGTGGTAGTTCAGGTGGATGTTAAAGATCCCATGGCACCCATCGAAAAGAGTAGGGGAATTTCCCCGGTGTCCTGGCCAAATTTCCCTCATTCACTAAAAAAAATCCACCAAAAGCTTAATCTGGTTCAAGGTCAGTTGGCATTCATCTGTATCCTCTCGGTCGTGCCTGAAAATAGGCAGGATTTGTCTAGTGCACTTACCCGGCCAACAAAAACTAAATAAATAAAATATCAGATGACCCTAAGGTTAGCAAGGAATGTGAGAAGGCAGTAGGGAGGGCTGGAGGTATACTGGGATGCATAGGGAGAGGCATCAGCAGCAGAAAACAGGAAGTTGTTATCCCTCTGTACAGACAGTTGGTGAGACCCCATCTGGAGTACTGTGTCCAGCTCTGGAGACCCCATCTCCGAAAGGACATAGACAGGATAGAGGCAGTCCAGAGGAGGGCAACTAAAATGGTGCAGGGTCTGCCAGAGAAGCCATATGAGGAGAGACTAAAGGAGCTTAATATGTATACCCTTAAGGAAAGAAGGGGGGACATGATAGAAATGTTTAAGTACCTCAGTGGAATCAACAAAGTCCAAGAGGGTAGCATCTTTCAGAAAACAGACGGCAAGAACAAGGGGACACAATTTAAAGATTAAATAGCAATGTGAGGAAGTATTATTTCACAGAGAGGGTAGTGGATGCATGGAACAGCCTTCCTGAGGAGTTTGTGGGGTCTAAAACTGTGGGAGAATTCAAGAATGTATGGGACAGACATAAGGCAATTCTTGTAGGGGGTAGGAAGAAATAGGCTGTTGGTTAACTAGGATCTGCGGCCTATCTTGTAGGTAGGGAAATGGGCAGACTAGATGGGCCAAGCGGACCTTATTTGCCGTCAAAGTCTATGTTTCTATGAAGGGAGCAGTCCCTTCCTTCTGGAGGTAAGGCAAAAGGTTTTACTAACTGAAAGAGCCAGAGGTAACGTCTTCTGGTTCATGGTAGATGGAGAAAGTGCAGATGGATACCCCCACTACCAAGTATGGCTGGCCTGTGAACAACAGGTCCAAGAGGCACTTGAACCCCTTACTTGCTGAGCAATCGGAGGTCCAAGTGGGGTTAGCCAATCAGTGCAGAAAGGTTTCCACTTCCTGATGGAAGGCCAAAGCACGACTTAGAAGCCTCTTGTGGTGGACTGGGAGAACCAGAGGCTACCCACTTCTTACTCCAAGAGGAATCACTCTGCCCCTGTTTGTCTGCAACTCTAGTAGCAGTCTCTGAACTAAGGGAAGAGAGGGAAAGTGTACACGAGGACGTGTCCACTGCAGAGAAGCATTCCAACAGGAAAAAACAGGATCTGGATTTCTGAGGCAAGATAGGGACAGATCTGCATTGAGAGGGGACACAGAAAGGACCAAGTTCGGGCTGACCCATTTGTTGAAAGTGACTGCATAACGACTGAAGTGACTCGCTCCGGCCTTCCTGAAAGGGAGTAGGAAAAAAAAAAAAAAAGCTCTAAATTGTTGCTGATGAAAAACAAACAACACAGTTTAATCACCTGCTTGAAATAGGAAACTTGGTGTCAGAGGGTCTCCTTTGCCCTGGAGGTAACTAGGGGAGCTCCTAAGAGAAGGAGCAGAGGGGAAGGTGAAACTAACAATTCCGCCTAAATGGAAAATCTCTTCCTGGGAAAGGGAGAGGACAGCTGAGCAACTGTTGCCGAAAAATGTAGTCCGGAGTAACTGGCACGGAATCAATGTGCAGGAAGCGAAGGTATGAATACCGAGAACCTATCTCCTGAACAAGGACTTACTTGACCTTTACAGTAGAGAAAGGAGTATGCCATCTGTTAACTTGGAGCAAGCAAGGAAGTAGGAACCTGTGTTCCGACTCGTCATGGAGCCATTTCTGTTGCTCTGAGGTTCTGATCATGAGAAGAGAGTCTGAAGAAACAAAACCAACAGACTGGGCTGCTGCCTAGGTCTGGGGAACATCTCTAAATTAAGAGAAAATCTCCCTCGGAGAAAAGCAATGACCCATATTTCCGCTGGACTGGACTTCTCAAAGAAGTAGAAGTCAGGTGCTCTCCACTGTAGTCTAGAGATGACCGCCTCAGGCAGCTGAGGTGGAACCTGAGCCGGATCCAGATGGATGGTATCGGGTAGTTTCAGGCTAGGCCCTCTGCTGTGAGTATATATATTTGTAACATGGGCTGAAAGAAATGACTCAAATGGAGAGAAAAGATTGGTCGAAATGTGTCAGGTGATGCAAAATGAGCGGTGATTAACCCACCAGTAGAGCCCGCTGACGCCCTACCAGAAGTAGCCACATGGTGCAGCATTGCGACGGGAATGAGGAGGTTGGAGATCCAACTAAACATTAGCGGCAAGCAGAACGGCTGTGCACCAGTGGCACACACATACACATATCAGTAGTACATCGCGGTCTCACAGTGTGCATTCTGCCAACGTGTCCAGGACTCCGAGACATGGAGAAGTGCATAGGTATGTCCCGGTTGTGTGCAGTGAAGCGAATAGTAAGATGGGTGGACGATCAGTAACGAGGTGAGCGACACGAGAGCTGTAGTGGTAAGAGTAAGGGAAACAGAGAAAAGTATGCAAATGAAGCACAGCGCAACTGATACAGACACCAGACTTGTACAGGTATTCAGTGTCGAAAGTGAATTGTGAGGAATCGTATGCTTCGATTTCATGTGCTGTGGTACTGGGAGACTAATGATGCTGTAAACGTTAACAATATCAAACTTTGTCTTTGTAGTGGAAAACAAATCGTAAGATAAACAAATGTTGGTTAACGAACCAGAGTGCGTTTCGTACATTACTGAATGTCACCGTTGATGTTTACCGCTCTGATGAACCAACACGACACACAGAATCGGAAAGGTATTATGT
Organism: Neoceratodus forsteri; assembly: GCA_016271365.2. Classification (NCBI taxonomy): domain Eukaryota; kingdom Metazoa; phylum Chordata; order Ceratodontiformes; family Ceratodontidae; genus Neoceratodus; species Neoceratodus forsteri. The sequence continues at coordinate 1,434,152,716 of CM057453.1, forward strand.
GGCTTCCATAAGAGCAGTGTGATATCATCGACAGAGGAGGGTCACCGGTGATTATCGCCTGGTGGGTTGTTGAAGAACACAGCCTGCGGCCTTGTGCACCAACACCCCCCACCCAGGCATTAATCCACCGGTAGAGCCCTCCTCTGTCGGTGATTAATGCTTATATATATATATTTTTTTTTAAAAACAATTAATTAGAGCCTGACAAGGCTCTCAGGCTTCTACCTTGAAAGTACTGCCTGATACAAGGATGATGAAGATGTCGTCCATCTGAGGGGCAGGGGGAGCCTGAGCATCCATAACTGAAACTGGGACTGGACCAATAATCACAGCTGAAGAGATGTTAATCACCTGTGCCGATGAAGCCACCAAAGAGGCAGTATCACAGGGAGGGGCTGTATACTCCTCTCAAAGGTGCGGAAGAGTCCAGAAGGCTCCTGACCACTGAATTAGTGTATTCCACAGGGAGTAATTTTACTGGCGACTGAAGAGATTCCTGTTACAGAAGTGTTTGGTCCACGGAAGAAATCCGAGATGTTATGGTGGACCCCATATCCCTGAGGAAAAACTGAAAAGAAGAACATCCATCACAGACTCTGCTGATAGAGGAGGCCTACCCTCCAGTTTCTAAAATGAGTCATCCACTGTATCACCGACAAGTAGGACAGGGAGAGACTCATCTAGATGCACTTCTATCCCAGAAGGCCCTCCAAAAGGAGGTCTAGGTCAGAATCACTAGAGGCTCTGCCACCAGGAAAGGTGTTGAGGAGCTTGATGCCACTTAAGGAGCTGACCAAGTGCTGAGAGGAATGCAGAATTCTGCCGGCAGAACAGTGCAGAACAAGAGTCCCACCAGCGTAAAACTGCCGGAACGACACAGGATCTCATGCGGACCTCCATCCACTAGGATCTGCAGAAATATTCCACAGAATAGGACTTAATTCCGTGGAAAACTCTTCGCTACAACTTTCGCGGAAGAAGAGGTCTGCGGAAAGGAAAACTCTGCCAGACAGCACCAACCAGCACCATCTGCGGCACCGGCATTACCCGTGGCACCAGACACCTATGGTACCGCCTGTGGAGCCATCCGGCACCAGCGGCGCCACCTGCGGCATCGCGTAGCACCAATGGCCCAGTCGATGGCACCACCAACAGCACCACTGGTGCCATCCACGGCGCCGTGACACCAACAGTGCTATCCACGATGCTGCGCGGTATGAACGGCACCAACTGTACCAATGGTGCTGTCCACGGCACTGTGTGGCACTAATGGCGCTATCCACGGCACCGATGGCACCATCCACGGCATAGCACATCATCAACGGCGCCACGTGGCGCAGCGGCCCCGCACAGCAGCGCCAACGGCACCCAAAGATCCTGAGGAAAGGGGAGAAGGAAAAGTGGTACCCATGCCAGCCCCTGCATGGAAAAATGGGGAGAGGGTAGGCACGATGGCTTAGGCACCAGAGATGGCACCACGCACATCCTGACCCAATCGACCAGGCCCCGGTCCAGCGGCACCGAAGCTCTGAGGCCCCAGAACCAGGAATACTGGCCATGAAAACTGGACAGAAGTCGAACCCTTTGCTCCAAACGAGTGGCCCAACAGTGAAACTGCTCACCAAAACTCCATCGAGGACAGAGATGGAATCCAGTGTCGAAGAATGTGGCTGTTAACAGCGGGGTCAAGGGGAACTCACCAAAGTCGGTTCAGGCCTACTGCCCCTCACCACGGTCAATCCCCGTGCAGATGTACCAGAGGGTGACCTTGAGCGGTACAGATTCTTTCCCCCCCAAGGAGGAATAAGAGCTCGAGGTCAAGTGGTGCCAGATCCCTGGAACCGCCAGTTTTGTGCTTTGGCAGACTGCCCCCACCCCGAGCACAGGACTGTCCATAGTCGGACCCCCCCCTCTGCAAAGGGCAGCGGACTGGACACAGCCCCTCTGCCATAATAACTTTCGAACAAAGTCTTCCTACCATCACCGTTATTGTCTAAGGACGACTCCGTTGATGGCAGGTGAGAATAATTTCTTCTTCATCATCTTCTTTTTCTACTTCTTAAAATAAGAAAATAATACTAAAATGTTAACTTAAGTGAATACTAAACAGCTTAATGCTGCTGTCGTATAGACAAAAACTTTGACTCCGGCAGACGAGCAATGTTGACATCCAAGCGCACTCGACGAAGGGAGAAAAGGAACTGAGGCGGTTGGAGGATCGATGCTGAGATAGTTTACACAGGCATGAGATGGTCTCGCAGTGCCGTGCATGCGTGGTCCTGTCTCGGCGCAGACCTTTGTGAAAATTTTTGCCTCCCGCTTGATCCTAGTGCCTCCGGCACTGTCCCATTAGTGTGAATGAGTGGTGGAGACTGCAGTCCAGGAAGATTATAACAGATCCTTGCATTTAGACACTTTCTCCAGAACAACTGGGACAGGGTCCTATTCAACCTATCACAGTCTTGATCTAGCAGAGCAAAGCAGAAGACTAAGATAAGATACTCCTAGGAAAACAAAGTCTAGACAGAGCAGGTACAGCTGCAGCCGAGGTCATGGAGGAACACGGCACTGTCCGCTGTGTCCAAGATGGGTGTCGTGTCCACGACTCATGCATGTGCACTAAACTCCGGAGGCATGGTAGCATAGTCCGCCGTGTCCAAGATGGCTGCCATATCCACAACTCACGCATGTGCACTAAACTCCAGTGGTACGGTCCGTGTCCAAGATGGCTGCTGGAGTTCTTTGTGCATGCATGACTATACTTGCGCATACGCACTGGGCTCCAGTGGCCATCTTGGACACTGTGGACTGTGCCACTGGAGTTCAGTGCACATGTGTGAGTCACTGCGCATGCACAGAGAACTCCAGCAGCCATCTTGGACATGGTGCACAGTGCCGTGTTCCACTGACAGACCGACGAACAAAATAGCGTGGTGGACGCACAGTGACTCCCGTTCATTTCCACTATTTTTTTATTTTTTTTATTTAGTTGTTTAACCAGGTATAGCACACTAAGCTGAAAGCTTTTTTACAGGAGCGACCTGGGAGCACAAGGAGGTTAAGTGACTTGCTCAGGGTCACACAGTATGCAAGCGGAAGCTGTGGGATTCAAACCCAGGTCTGGTCTGCTGGATGTCACCAGATTTGCAGCTCAGAGCCTTAGACCACTGCGCTATACTGCCTCCTAATATGTAATATAATATTATAGATGTAATATTTAAAAGTCTATTTGGTATCCGGTAAGCTCCCTTTTCTCTACTGTGCTCGTAAGATATCTGCAGAGCTACGCCCACTGCAGACATAAAAACGAGACTCAGAAGCATAGCCAGGGGCATAGGACTCCTCTCCCATGCTCTCTCCTGTCCCAGGAAAAAAGTACCAGGACAATAGGGAAGAAAAAGATGACAGGCACATGAATAGTGGACTATAAGAGGGATATGAACTGGTAAGGAAAAAGGCTAATGAATGAGAAACAGGTAGCCTTTGAATAGCATAGCCCTTCAAGCTCTGTTCCAGGAGGGATCAGATGAGAGTTCAACAACAAAAAATGAAAAGTATGTACTCATCACAATTCTTGAATTCTTGATCTTCTTGGACAAATCTTCACCATTTATTCACACTTCTGGGTTCAAGCCAGAGGCGCTTGGACCCTGTGGGAGCCAAAAATCTCCAGGAGGGCCGGTGCCAAGACAGGATCGCTCATACGCGGCGCTACGAGACTGACTCACGCCATATAGGCTATCTAAGTGTGGATCCTCCAACCACATCAGTACCTTTTTTACCAAGGAGGTGCAGCGAAATATAAGTATGCAATACCTAACCTAACAAGGGTATAAGATAGCCGTTCAAATCCATGTAAGTAGGGTCAACTACAACCATGTCTTCACAGCCCAAACTGAAACAAGGGAGGCGAAGACCAAGAACAGAGTAAGTGAGTTTGGGGTATGGTGGGCGGGTGAATGAATAAACAGTGAAGACTTCTCCAAGAAGATCAAGAATTACGGTGAGTACATAATTTTCGTATCTTCCTGGACTAGACCTCACCATTAGTCATACTGCTGGGTTAGAGTACCAAGCTGAAACAAAATCCCTCTAGCAGGGCGGTAGGAGATGGAGCTCACTCAGAACAGAAGTCCATTATGGACTGTCGTGCCAAAAGAAGCACACTGTCTGGCATGAACATCCAGAGCATACTGCTTAACAAAAATGTGCACTGAGTTCCAAGTAGCTACTTTGCTAATGTCAACAATGGGAACAGAGTGGATCTCTGCAATGATGTAGAAACTGCTCTGGTAGAGCGGGCATACACTTGGCCCTCTAACTTGACCTGTGCCAAAGAGTAGCAATGGCAAAAAGAGGCCACTATCCAAGCAGAAATACTTTTAATGGTTACTTGCTGTCCCAGCTGGGTGGCATTAAAGGACATAAAAAGCTGCTTGGATTGACGGATGTCCTTGGTTCTATCGATGTAGAACCAAAGGGCTCTTTTAACATCCAGGGGGTGAAGGATGCTCTTCCCTTCATTCTGGAAGTTAGAAAAATATGTTGGCAGAACCAAAAGTTGGTACAAGTGGAACTCTGAAACCACTTTGGGTAGGAACCTGGGGTGTGTACGGAAAACCACCTTATCTTTGTAAAAGACAGTATATGGAGGATCTGTGACCAACGAATGTATCTCCAAGACCCTGCAAGCAGAAGTGATGGCCACCAGAAGGGCAGTTTCCTGGTCAGAAACTTGAGATCACACATAGCTAGAGGCTCAAAGGGTTTACGAGTGAGCACGTCTAGCACTAGGTTAATATCCCAGGGGGCATGAGGAACTTTCCGAACAGAAGTAGTTGAGCCAGGGTCGTGTTCTGGACTGGCTCATGACAGGCACAGACTGCACAGAGATGAACCTTTACAGATGAGTATTGAAGGCCTGCGTCTGAAAGGTCTAGTAAGTTTTCCAATACCTTGTCTGGGGGACACTGGAATGGGTCTATGTTGATTTTATCACACGACTCAGAAAACTGATTCCATTTGGCTGTGTAAGCTCTCCTAGTGGAAGGTTTACATGCAGTCAGGAGACTTTCTGAGACCCTCTGAGAAACCTTAAACCTGCTGACTTCTATATTTTCAGGAGCCAGGCGTGGAGATGATGGGAGGGCAGTATGGGATAGATCAGGGATCCCTGTGTGAAAAGGTCCATTGGTGTAGGCACCTGCCTCGGAGGGGCAACTGATAACTTGTTGATCAAGGGAAACCAAACCTGATGAGGCCAGTACACTGCAATGAGAATCATTCTGCCACTGTGTGCCTCCAGTCAGAGCAGTACACGCTGAACTAGTGGAAGAGGAGGAAATGTGTACAGAAAGCGATTTGTCCACTGCAGCCTGAATGCATCCTTACAGAAAACACCAGTTTCTGGATTTCTGGAGCAGAATAGAAGCAGTTTTGCATTGAGTGGGGATGCAGAAAGGTCCAGGTCTGGAGTACCTCACTCGTTGAAGACAGACTGCACAACATCTGGCGCTAATGACCTCTTGCGAGGATTCGCTTCCGTCCTGCTGAGTCGGTTCCCCAGATCATTCTGAATCTCTGGCAGGTAAACTGCTTGAATTAGGGCACTGTAGTCAAGGCAACAATCCCATACCCTCATGGCTTCTCTGCAGAATGGGTAGGAGTGTGCTCCCCCTATTTGTTGATGTAATAAATCACTGCTTTGTTGTTCGTCTGTAGAAGGATTACTTTGTGACTGACATCTTCCAAGGATGTAAAGGACTTCCCTCATCTCCAGAATGCTGATATGGAGGTGAGACTCTGCGTGGGTCCAGACTCCCTGAGTGTGATAACTCTGGCAGTGAGCTCCTTACCTGAGGAGAGATGCATCTGTTGTGATGGTTAATTGAGATTGTAGTGGAGCAAAGGGGAAATCTTGAAGAAGGCTGTCCTCCTGTGTCCACCATGCAAGTGACTGATACAGGGGTTCTGTCACTTTGATGGGGCAGGACTGAGGATGCATTGTTGGGGACCACCATGTGCTGAGCATCCAATGAGTGGTTCTCATGTGCAGTCGAGCCAGAGGTACTGTGAAGACGGGAGAGGCCATGAGGTCTAACATCCGTCGCATGGAGTCAGCCCCCACAGGATTTTTCTCCATGATGAATCGTGCCATTCGAAGGATGCTGCTCCTTCTGTCCTCTAGGAGGAAGGCCCTCACCTTGGTAGTGTCCAAGACGGCCCCTATGAAGAGTAGCTGTTGAGAAGGTTGAAGCGGTGATTACTCCAGGTTCAGCAGTATCCCCATGGAGGTCAAGAACTGAGCTGCTGTGGACACTGCTTTCTCTGTATCCTGCCTTGACGGATTTGCTAGGAGCCAATCATCGAAGTAAGGAAAGACCTGAATGCCGAGCTTCGGAAGGTGCGCTGTGAGAACTGCGAAGCACTTTGTAAAGACTTGAGGCACTGAGGAGAGCCCAAAGGGCAGGAATCTAAACTGAAAGTGCTGACACAGGACTTCCGGTGACGTCACCATTGGGAATGGCAGCACAGAGGGATAGCTCCCATACAGCCTGCCGATTATTTCTCCCCTTATCTGCCTCATCGATTTCCAAAATCAGCCTGAGTAAAAGAAGTATGTCGGGGAGGAAAAATAGAGGACACTCACGATCTGGAAGACCGCTACAAAAGACGGATGCACCTAGATTTAAAATGAGGCCTACAGACAGTCGCAGTGCTTCCCCCGTGAGCAGCATGTCCGGTGACCAAGAGCAAGATCCTGACACGGACAGGGAAATTGAAAGGCTATCGCGATCCCGATTTGAAATGCTTCTTAATGAGATAGTTAAATTAAAACTTTTAAATTAAACACTAAAAGCTGCTGTCGTATAGACGAAAACTTTGACTCCGGCAGACGAGCGATGTCGCCATCCAAGCGCACTCGACGGCGGGAGAAAAGGAACTGAGGCGGTTGGAGGGTCGAAGCCGAGATAGCCTATACAGGCGCGAGTCAGTCTCGCGGTGCCACGCGTGCTTGGTCCTACCTTGGCGCCTGCCCTTCAGAAAATTTTTGGCTCCCGCTTGGTCCTAGCGCCTCCGGCGCTATCCCACTAGTGTGAATGAGTGATGGAGACTTAGTCCAGGAAGATCCGCCTATCTGAGGTAGAGGGTAGACTGGATCGCTCGGAGGAAGCAACTGGAGAGGCTCCATACAGCAGTAGACTACTTGGTGGAACAACAAGAACTGATGCAGGATAAGATCACCGATTTAGAGGCCAGGTCCCGGAGAGATAACCTGCGAATTTATGGTCTCCCCGGAGGGATCTGAGACTGGTAGAATGGAGGACTTTATTTCTGACCTCCTGAAAGACGTCCTTGCTCTCCCTCCCACATTCAGTTTCAAGACAGAAAGAGCGCACAGAGCTTTGGCAAGAAAGCCCACTGACCCTTCCGCTAGACCCCGATCAGTGGTCCTGAAGTTATCCAGCTATAGAGATACAGAACATATCCTGAGAACAGCGTGGGCCTTAAAAAACGTCTCATACAATGCAGCCAGGCTATTTTTTGACAATGACTATCCCTCTGATATTATGTGAAAGAGAGTGGCTTTTGCTCCTATCCTAAGGCTGTTACGAGAAAAAGCTATAACATTCCAGACTCCTTACCCAGCTAAGCTACGGGTCTTTTGGGACTCAGGAACAGTCACTTACTCTTCTCCAGAAGAAATTTCGTCGGAACTAAAAAAAAGAGGATGGAGTTTCCACACGACTGGTCCAGTGCAACAACAAAAACGTCCCCCCCGATCCCTTTGGCAGGACCACGCTGACATTCGCAGAGATGCAGGCAAGAGGAGAAGATTTCGTTCTCTGCAGGATCTTAGGCAGTATATTCGGCCCAGACCTTAAAGTATAAATGATCAGGAAATCGTCCCTCCCTCCTCGGACACTTGAACTGCTTTTACCTCTTCGCATATCCCTGGAACTCAAGTAAACTGGTATTTTACTGTGCTGCTTTCTACAGCATCCGGGGGACAGTCAACTACTAGGCTGCACTACTGTTTTTTCCTCACACTGCTATCCCTATAGGCAAAGAGAGCTGTTATCCAATTTCATCTATGACTGGTTTAATGTTGCCTATTTTCAGATTGGACAGTAGGGGGAATTTCTCTGCTGCAAATATACTAGCTGAATTTTTTTTTTATAGTGTTATGTGAGTGCCTATGCTGAAAATTTAAGCCCTTAAAGGCGCAGGCTGTGGGAGCTGCTGATTACGTAAATACCCTCATGCAGCGATCCTGATCTTGCCCTTTTTGGCTATGCTACCAGGTAGCCCATTTGGTAGTGTACCTTATAGTTCCTCTCGATGGTTTTACGTCCCTATTTTACAACCCCGTGTTTTTTAGGGGTTGGGGAGGCCTGACTTTCCCGAAAGTCACTATTCCTCCCAAAGGGCCCCTGTGGTCCTTTTTCTCAGGAGGGGAAATCTTTTCGCCCTCCGCCTATGGAAGTGCAACTGTAAATAGGTTGACCAAGATTTGGTCTTTTCTGGTTACATTTCATTTATTCTCCTGTTATATGCACATACTACTAGGCTCTTTGAAACTTAATCGAGCCATGAGGATTTTTTTATTTTCAATTTTATTTTCTTGGCTGGCACAAAGCCATATAGGGGGCCACTCTAGTGAAGTGTTCTGTACATGGGAAAACAGATTGTTTTACTTTAAGCCTTTAAACGGTAGTGGTGGTTTATATACAGCACTAGACAACATCCCTGTGGCTCAATGACAAACAAAACCCCTTTAATTAAGGTTTGTTCTCATAATGTCAACGGTTTGAATAATCCCATCAAGACATACAGAGTGATATCCTCACTTAGAAAGCTGAAACCTTCCTTCCTTTTCTTACAAGAAACCCATTTAAACAAACAGGAACACCAGAAACTTACTAAATTTGGGTTCTCTACCGTTGTAGACTCTGTGTACGGGAAGGGTAAGAGGAGAGGAACTGCTGTACTGGTCTCAAAAGGTGTCCCCTTTCAGTTAACAACTTCATATTCTGACTCAGGAGGTCGTCTTGCCATTGCTGTTGGTAAATTGAATAATCAGGAGCTTACATTAGCCTCTATATATGTCCCCCCAGGTGAAGGACCCGCAGTCAGGAAACAACTCTTTCAGAAAATACTAGACAGAAGTAGGGGGGCTTTGGTAATGGGAGGGGGATCACAACCTTTCGCCCTCTTCCCTAGATACCTCTACTAAAAGGCCCTTTAAAAAATCCCCAGCTCACCGAATGGTACAGAGATGGCTTTCGGAGGCACACTGGATTGATATCTGGCGAAACCTCCACCCTAACAAAAGGGAATACATGCACTACTCAGCCCCCCACAAAGTGTATACCCGCATAGATTTTATACATGTCTCTAAAGAGCACCTATATAAAATGGAGAGCTGCACACACACACTTCAACGGTTTTATCAGACCACTCCATTTTAACATTAAATATGATCTGGAGTAAGGACAAGACTAACACCCTTTGGAAATTTAATAATTTTCTACTTAATAGGGACTTTAAAGTTTTTACACAACAGAAAATAAAACAGATCCTGAAAGACAATCATAGCCAGGACATCTAGAAGGGAGTCCTATGGGACACCCTTAAGGTGGTTTTAAGAGGGAATAATCAAATATGCTGCCTTCCATAAAAAACAGCAGCAGCTCCATTTGGATAACCTGCATACCCAGTTGCAAAACCTTCTTGCTTTGCATGCAGCGGGAGACAAAGGGGTTTACTCTTTATTACTAGCCACTAAGCAACAGATTCAAGGGATCCTGGATATACGAACTGAGCAGGCCTTACAGCTACTCAAACAAAAATACTATGAGGGGGGTCCGAGAGCTACTCGCTTACTAGCTCATAGACTTAGACAACATAAAGCCAGAGCCAGTGTTTGCCAAATAAGAGATCCGGTTCTAAAAAAATTAGTTACCTTCCCTCGTGAGATTGAACAGGCCTTCTGTAAATACTATACTATACTAGCCTTTATGGCTCTGAGCAACCAGTAGACCCCCATGCAACTGAAGCTTTCCTGGGGACACTTAATATTCCAAGGATATCCCAAGCCCATCAACAATTCCTGGAAAACTCAATCACCAGTATAGAACTGGAACAAACACTTTCTGCTCTAAAGGCCAATAAGAGTCCTGGACCTGATGGCTACACTGGAGACTTTTATAAAGCTTTTCGGGCAGAATTACTCCCCACTCTGCTTGACGCCTGTAAGGCCATACAACTGGGGGATCCGACTCCTGACACTTGGAGATATGCATACATATCTAGCATTTTGAAGACGGGTAAGGATATGACCTCCTGCTCCTCCTACAGACCCATTTCAGTTCTCAACCTTGATTATAAGATTTTTGCTTCGATATTAGCCAAAAGATTTCAAACTTTTTTACCTGAAATAATAGACCTGGACCAAACTGGTTTTGTTCCAGGTCGCCAGACTCAGGATAATATCAAGAGAACTTTACATCTGTTGCAGAGGGTGAGAGCCTCTGGAACTAAGTTTCTCCTGCTTTAGCTTGACGCCGAGAAGGCGTTCGATCGGGTCGAATGGCCTTACCTATGGGAGATGCTGAGAAAGATGGGAATCCCTCAAGCACTTGTTAACTCACTGAAAGCTATGTACTCTCATCCCAGGGCATATATTCACATTAATGGGTCCTTTTCCTATCCTATCTCTTTATCATGAGGCACTAGGCAGGGATGTCCTCTCTCCCCCTTGCTATTTGCACTATATCTCAAACCTCTAGCACAGGCCTTGAGACAGAGGGCCAAAATAACGGGAATAAGGGTCCAGCACAGGGAGCATAAATTGGCCCTATATGCAGATGATCTCCTAATATACCTTACAGACCCTGAATTTGCCCTCCCTCATCTCTGGGATACTCTGAAACGGTTTGGAGCTGTCTCCGGATACAAAATTAATGAAACTAAGACTGAAGTCTTGACCTGTAACTTTGCCCCCCATGAAGGCTTGAGGCAAACATTTAACTTTAAGTGGCACTTAGACAGCACTGAATATCTTGGGGTTTGTTTGGGCCCACCTGGCAGTGATTTGTTCACGCTGAACTATTCCCCTTTTCTACTTAAAACGACCTCTGACCTTGAGAGATGGCGGGCCCTTCCTGTGTCACTCAGCCAACGCATAGAATCGATTAGAATGGTAACCCTTTCCCGATTTCTATACTTAGCCCAAACCTTACCAGTACCAATCCCGGATACTTTCTTTAGGTCTTTGCAAAAAAGAATTTCTGCATTCATTTGGGCTTACCACAAACCTTGTATTAAATTGTCAATTCTACAACTTCCCAGGCAGGAGGCCTGTCCTTACCAAATTTTAAACTATACTATCAGGCCTGTCAACTTAGAATTCCTATGTATTGGCTAGACAAATTCTATACATCACGATGGAAAGAGGTGGAATTACAGGAGATGGAGCTCAATGATATATATGACGCCCTACTGTCCTTTCCTCCCAAGATCAAGATAGATTCCGTATCCAACCCCTATACCCAGACTACTCTTAAATGCTGGCAAAAAACTATGGCAACCAGAGCCTTTAAGTCCTGGAGACCAGCCCTGTTCTCTCTCCCACACCTTGATGCTTTCCCCCCCGGTAAGATGGATAGGGGGTTCTTTGGGTGGCTCAGGAAAGGCTTACACCTGGTGTAGCACTTCTCCCCCGGAGGCAAGATCCTGTCTCTCACTGAACTGACCCAAAAGTATAACATTGCCTATAACGAAAGATTCAGATATTTTCAGTTTAGGAATTATATGAATACATTGGGGAAACTACCCTGGGAAGACACTCCCCGACTTACTGCTTCTTCTGATCTCTGCAGTAGAGGGGAAACCGGTTCCTTCTCACCTAATATCTACTTTATATAAGGCCCTTGTTAAGATCCAAACACAATCTCTGGAGGGATCAGGTTGGCCTGGGAAAAGGACCTATTAGTGGAACTGTCCCCCCCCAGATTGGGACAGCTATTTGAGTAACATGTATAGGGGGGTTGGCTCAGGGACCTGGAAAGATTTTGCATGGAAACTAGCTGTTAGATTCTTCCTGACTCCGGTACGGACTCAGAAATATCTAACGCAAGCTAAAGCTGACTGCTGGAGACAATGTGGTTGTCCATTCGCCAACTTGGGGCATATCCTCTGGTCTTGCCCTATCCTCCAGCCTTTCATCCAACAGCTGTCCGGGGCTCTCCATCAGATGATATCTCCAAATTTACACTTAAACGCCCAAATTCTTCTTTATGGCCTCCTCCCCCCAGAAATTTCTGACACCTCCACAAAAAAAATTCTAAATCTGACCCTTTTGGCTGCAAAAAAAGCCATTACAAAAAAATGGTATTCCTCTCAACCCCCCACATTGGACCTTTGGCAACATTTAATGATAGACCTATATAAGATGGAGAGACTCACAGCCTTGATTAACAAAACACAACAAGCGTTTGAAGTCCTATGGAGAAAATGGGTTTTGTACATTATGCCTTTAAGATCTGACTTTATACCTTAGCCTACTACTGTATGCTTTACTGGCTTCCCTTTTGCTCATCTTTCCCTGTACTTTGCTAACTAGATTGATGAGATATAAATAACTGATGCTCTTTGGCCCTCATTGTATTTAAGAAAATGTAATACTTTGTATTTGGATGTATGTGCACTTTATATTCCCCCCACTCTTTTTTTGTAACCCTTCCCTTTTTTCTTTCTGTAAATATACCACCCCCACTTATGTATTTCCTTTTTAAAATACAATAAAGATTGAGAGTTTAAAAAAAAGAAAGTGCTGACACAAAACAAAGGAACCTGTGGTGGTTTGGGTGTACTGGAATATGCTGGTAGGCATCTTGCATGTCCAAAGATGCCTGCCACTCCTGTTGTTTGAGAAGTGGCAGAAGAGTCCCTAAGACCACCATCTTGCACTTCTCACAATACAAAAGCTTATTAGCTTTTGGAGGTCAAGAATGGGGCGCATGCCCCCTTTCCTTTTTGAAGCCAGAAAGTAATGGGACTAGAAACCTGTGTTGCATTCTTCCCAGGGTACTACTTCCATTGTCCTGTTTCTGAGAAGGTCCGCTATCTCTGTGGTGAGCAGATCCGACTGAGCAGCTGACAAAGCGTGTTGCTGCTTGGGCAGAAAGTTTCGGGGAATCTCTGAAAAGCTAAGCGAGTACCCCTCTTGAACAATCCGGAGGACCCACTTATCTGTGGTGACAGACTTCTACTGACTGTAGACCTGGGTCAGACGCCCCTCCATCACCAAGGAGAGGTCCACCTGGGGCAGCTGAGGCAGAACCAGGGCCGGGGTCTCAGAGGGTGGCACTGGGTGCTTTCGGAGGCCTATGCCTTCTGTTGCATTTTTGTTTACGGCTGAGGAGACTAGTGTTTGGCTAGGGCTCCTCTGCCTCTCCCATGAAAGGGCTGCCTGTTATGAAAGAACTGATGGTTCATGTCCCTCTGATGGGCTGAAGGAGCTGGTATGGCCGTTTTGATAGCAGTCCTAGTTTCCTGAGAGGTCTTGAGTGATTATTTCACCTGTTGGCTAAACTAGTAGGCACTGTGGAGAGATAAGGCCATATCTTATTGTTTTGGGTCACGTTTTATATAATTTTATGTATATACTGCATCAATGACACCCATGATGGCCAGTGTAAGTGCAAAGGATCATGGGTACAAGTACATGGGCCCTGTATAATGATGTTGTAATGCTTGTTACTGTGCAGGAATCTGTCAGCTACTAGCCAGGGGCTACAGTTAACTAAATTATTTAGAAGGAGACAAAAGATTAATTAAACAGAGCTGGCAAGCAAGCAGGTCCATTTGTGTCTAAATGGACCACAGCATCCACAGGAGTCTGGATGTCTGGCCTCCCATTATCTCTGCAGGGCTACCTAAGCTAATTTTGTTACCAGCTGAATGGGCTACCATTTAAGTAAAGTATAGCTTAATAACTGCCATTTCCAAAGAAAGAGGCTGGAATTTCCCCAGAATTCTGGTTTAAACTGGTTGACCATTTTGAGTTTTTTCCCCCTCTCATATTCAGAACTGCAGATCAGTGTTTTGTAATAAAATACTAAAATCTGATTGGTTGCGTAGCCACTGAAACAGAATACTAACCAATTGCAGGGCAAATCACTGTTCACTGGACCTGCCCTTTTGAAACCCTTTAAAACAAGAATGCAGAGTGGTATTTGAGCCTTTTGCCTTTTTGGCACTTGGGACCCTGCTGTCTGTTTGGAAAGCAGAGACAATTTCTCCTGGACAAGAGCCAAGACTTCAGCTGCTACATCTAAAGGACACTTTGCATTTCAAAATTCATCAAACTAAGGACACTGAGGCAGAACATTAAAACTAGAATTCTCAAAGTTTACTTTTTTTGTATACTTTCCATTTTATTTTCCATATCATGTAACCAATGTCTAAAATTATTTGCCTTAATGTTGCTGTTTTTTTTTTTATTAATTTAAATTAGTAAAGCCGTTGGCTTATTTTAAAATAATTCTGCCTATTTAGTTTCTCTGTGTGCTGCCTCGGTAAGGGTTATTCAAACGATATTATGCCTGTGTGACTGTTTTAAGGCCAAACACTACCAAAGTGAAGTACCACTAGGGACTTTGTGACGAAAGGAGGGGAGGAAATACAAAGGGTCTCAGGAGAAGTCTGTGAGGGATTTGAACTGAGCTCTGCATTTCAGGGGAAAGACACGTAATACAGTGCATAGGGCCCCCCAAAGTCTATACACACACCTGTGGCTTTCTGGTTTGTGGTGCAGTGGCCGAGAGGGTTCTACCCCAGAACACAGACTTGAGACTGTATTTGTATCCTCTCGCATAAAGAGAGGGTGCCCTGGGATTCTCTGGTGCACGTTCAGTTGTGAAACAGCGAGCATGCTAGAAGGATGGAGAAAGGGTATCTCTAACCCCCCCCCCAATCACTGGATGGATTTGCTGTGATGTAGAGAGAAATACCACCCCACGGGAGTGGGCTGGTGACAGATTTGGTGGCAGAGGTGGGATTGGCGAACGGTTTGAACAACCACACACAAAGAGGGCAGAAATTTGGAAAAGGTGAAAACTGGTTACAAGATATAGTTTCTCACCCTATTTTTTTTTTTTTTTTTGCTGCAAGTAAAAGACTAGTGGTAATGTAGGTAAGAAGGATGACTTCCAAGTACAGTGACTACACAGTAGAAGAGCTGAAGCAGCTGTCCCAGGAGAGAAGGGTCCAGTATGAGGAATGCAGTAAGAAGCACCTCATGGAAGTCCTTGAGGCAGCCGATGAAAAGGCAGCAGACTGCGGCACCGAGTCACAGCTGGTGACAGAGAAGGGACAGATCTTGGACGTGAGGGTGCCAAGGGACGATGTTGCAGTGTCCAGTCCCAGGGAGGAGGACAGCGACACCAGAGGGAACCCAGAGCTACAGAGCTGGAGCTGGAAGGGATCAGGCTGCAGCTGCAGTTGAGGAAACTGAAGCTTGCAGAAAAGCAGCAAGAAAGGGAACTGGAGCTGGAATTCGAGTAGAGAAAGTTCAAAGCCCAGCAGCAGACGGAATTCAAGCACAGAAAGTCTGAACTGGAGTTGCAGGAAAAGTAATGCATTTCAGAATGCCAACAAGAGTTTGAACTGGAGAAGCTAAGACTCCAACGACCAGCGCCAAAGGACGTAAGTGGCAAAGGTGAACCCGAAATTCCAGGGCTGGGGAACAAATTAAATTCTAAATTAACAGCGGAATTTAAAGAGGGGGAGGATATGGATGCATTTTTAAATTTGTTTGAAAAGGTCTGTATCCAAGCCAAGGTACCCAGGGAGTCCTGGAGCTTCCAGCTATCCCCACTACTTACTGGCAAAGGGCGTGAGATGCTAGACCAAATGGATAATGAGGACAGCAGAGACTATGAGAAACTTAAAACTGCTTTACTTAAAAAGTATGAACCGCCTCTTGAGGCCTACAGGGTTAAATTCTGTAAACTCCCAAAAAGCCCTGACATGAGCTTTGAAGAACTAGTCACAAAGCAATGGCAGTTTTTAAAGCATTGGTGGGAGGAGGTGGAAGCAAACTCTGAGGGGAAAACTCAGGAGATTATACTTTTAGAACAGTTCTTTTGGGCTTGCCAGGCAGAGCTAAAAACCTGGCTGGAGGACCGGGATCCCAAAAATGGAAATGATGTACCTACTGTAATTCTTGATCTTTTTAGATGTAGTCTTCACCATTCATTCACAGTAGTGGGACTACACCAGAGGCACTAGGATCCAGTGGGAGCCAAAAATCTTCAGGACGGCTGGCGCTGATGTATGCCTGCACATGCGTGGTGCCGTGAGACTGGCTTGTGCAGTATGAAAAAATTACTCACCTTAGTAATGTTGTTTCTTCTAATGGAGTCTTGCTATATTATGACATATGCAGTATAACCCCAGGTTAGAACTGTTCCGGAGGTGAAAGAGTTAACTTCCATGCAGAGCATGGAATCTTTAGCGTGAGCTCGGATGAACACTCTGTCTGTTGAAGCTCAAACTTAAACTGCCAGATCTTACGAGCAAAACTCACTAAGGTTCTGTGTGGAAGTCAGAACCTACACTAGCCGCGCACTAACTACAAAAATACCTTTTGATCTTGATCCCAAAACAAAGACTCAAGTCGGGGATTCAAGAAGAAACTGAAGTACAACACCTAAGCACCCAAGGAGGGTGAAATAAAGTTTGCATCAAAGTAGTGCCAACATTGCATTGCCCACCCACCTCCAAAAAACAGAGGTTCTGAGAGGGGCAGGCTGGGGGGAGGTCATAATATAGCAAGACTCCCTTAGAAGAAACAACATTACTAAGGTGATTAATTTTTTCTTCAAACAACATGAAGTCTTGCTATATTATGACATATGCAGACTACACAGCAGTACCTCCATGGAGGAGGGACAGAACCTACTTGGGAAATAGGCTCTGAAGCACAGCTGTGTTAATCGAGCATCACTCCAGCCTGGATATCCAAGGAGTAATGCTTAGTAAAGTGTGAACTGTTTTCCAGGTAGCTGCTTGACATATCTCTAGGATAGAATGTCCCGGCAGCAGCCAGAGACGCAGCTGTACTGGTAGAGTGAGCCTCAGGCCTGAGGGAGGAATCTACCCAGTTTTCGTAACAGAATTGGATACAAGAGACAATAC
Organism: Neoceratodus forsteri; assembly: GCA_016271365.2. Taxonomy (NCBI): domain Eukaryota; kingdom Metazoa; phylum Chordata; order Ceratodontiformes; family Ceratodontidae; genus Neoceratodus; species Neoceratodus forsteri. The sequence continues at coordinate 1,434,169,924 of CM057453.1, forward strand.
ACCTGGCAATGGATCTTTAGTGGCAGGTTTCTTTACCAACCTCACCATAAGTGAGGAACAATTGAGGGATTCAACCTGTGACCCTTGGTACGCTCTATATAATAACTAAGGGCTCTCTTGACATCTAAACTGTGCAATCTCCTCTCACCAGAGGAGGAATTGTCAGTGAAGTACACAGGAAGAGACATGGACTGATTAAGGTGAAAGTCTGAAACCACCTTAGGTAAAAACTTCCTGTTAGTCCTGAGGACTACCTTATCTCTATGAAAGGAGATAAAATCAGGCTCCACTGACAAGGCTTGTAGCTCATTTATGCACCTGGCAGAGGCGATGGTTACCAGAAACACAGTTTTCCAAGTCAAGTACTTCAGCTCTGCTGAAGACAATGGCTCAAAAGAACAAATTACTCACCTTAGTAATGTTGTTTCTTCCAATGGAGTCTTGCTATATTATGACATATGCAGTCTGTCCCAGCCTTAGAACTGCTCCGGAGGTGAAAGAGTTAACTTCCATGCCAGGCATGGAACTTCGAGCTCGAGCTCGGTTGAAAATTCTATCTGTTGTTCTTCAAACTTAAACTGTCAGATCTTTACGAGCAAAAACTCACAAAGACTCTGTGTGGAAGCTGTAAACCTACACTAGCCAACTGGCTACTTAATTAATAAACACATTTTTGGTGCCACAAAGAAGACTCAAGTCAGGAGACCCAAAAAATGACAACACAACAAAGATCACCCCAAAAGGAGGGGTGAAAAACAAGGTGGGCATCTAAAAAGTGCCAACGCTGCCCTGCCCACCCACATCCCCAAGAGTAAGGTTCTGAGAGGGGCAGGCGGGGGGGGTCATAATATAGCAAGACTCCATTAGAAGAAACAACATTACTAAGGTGAGTAGTTTTTCTTCAAACAACATGAAGTCTTGCTATATTATGACATATGCAGACTACACAGCAGTACCTCCATGGAGGAGGGACAGAACCTACATAGAAATAGGCTCTGAAGCACAGTTGTAGTAAACGAGCATCACTCCTAGCTGGATGTCCAGGGAGTAATGCTTAGTAAAAGTGTGCACTGTTTTCCAGGTAGCTGCTTGACATATCTCTAGGATAGAGATGTCCCTGGCAGCAGCCAGAGACGCAGCTGTACCTCTGGTGGTGTGAGCCCTCAGGCCTGAGGGAGGAAACTTTACCCAGTTGTTCATAGCAGAATTGGACACAAGAGACTATCCACCTGGCAATGGATCTTTTAGTGGCAGGTTTCCTTTTGCCAACCTCATCATAAGTGAGGAACAGTTGGAGGGGGTTAAACCTGTGACCTTTGGTACGATCTATGTAGTAGCTAAGTGATCTTTTGACATCTAAACTGTGCAACCTCCTCTCACCAGAAGAGGAATGGCCAGTGAAGTACACAGGGAGAGATATAGATTGATTAAGGTGGAAATCTGAGACCATCTTAGGCAAGAACTTTCGGTTAGTCCTGAGGCCTACCTTATCTCTGTGAAAGGAGATAAAATCAGGCTCCACTGACAATGCTTGTAACTCACTTATGCGCCTGGCAGAAGTGATGGCTACCAAAACACAGTTTCCCAAGTCAAGTACTTGAGCTCTGCTGAGGACAAGGGCTCAAAAGGGTGTTGCATAAGCTGGGCAATGCAAATATTAAGATCCCAGGCAGGGGAAGGATCCCTAAATGGGGGGTTGGTGTGAAGCAACCCTTTGAAAAACTTGGAGAATACAGGATGAGCTGAAAGAGAAGAGGGCTTGCCTGCTGACAAGAAAGCAGACACGGCTGCCAAGTGCACTTTTAGGGTAGCTGGTCTCAGCCCTAAAGTATTTAAATGAACCATATAATCCAGGATCATGGTAAGTCAGCAGATTCTGGGAAATATGCTTCCCAGAGCACCATATGGAAAAATCTCTTCCATTTGGAATTATAAGTAGTCCTGGTGGAAGGCTTCCTAGAAGCCTTCAGAATATCCATACACCTTGGGAAAGGTGTAGGTCAGCAAATTCTAACTCTTCAAGAGCCAGGCCTTGAGATTGAGAGATTTGAGGTTCGGGTACCAAACCCTCTCCTGAGCACAGGATAACAGATTGTGATTCCTGGGAGACACAGGGGACGGTGGACTGCTAAGGACATAAGGAGTGGGTACCAGGGCTGTCTGGGCCAGTCTGGAGCAATCAGAAACATCTTGCAGGATTGAGACCTCATTTTAACTAGCACTTTGAATAGGAGAGGGAAGGGCAGAAAGGCATAGAGAAACTTCCCTTCCCAACTGAGAAGGAAGGCACCCAGGGGGACTGAGCCCAACACTGGGGGCCTGCAACAAAAAAGAGGAAGATGGTGATTGTCTGGGGCTGCAAAAAGATCTATCTGGGGTGTGCCCCATCTGGCAATACCACCTCCAGAACTAGGGGATCCAGAGCCCATTCGTGATGGCCTTGAGAAATCCTGCTGAGAGCGTCTGCCAGGACATTGCCCTTGCCTGGGAGGTGAACTACTACAAGGAAGGTGTTCGGGGAGTAAGCCAGAGACCACAACTTCGTTGCTTCGGTGCACAGGGCCGTAGACCGAGTGGCCCCTTGCTTGTTGATGTACCACACTGTGGTGGTATTGTCTGTTCTGACTTGAATAACCTTGTTCTGAACAGATTTGGAAAAAACTTGAAGTGCTAGAAAAACTGCTCTGAGTTCCAACAGATTGATGTGGAGCAGAGATTCCTGAGAGGACCCCAATCCCTGGGTGGTGACATCACCCATGTGAGCTCCCCACCCCAATAGGGATGCATCTGTAGTAAGGATTAAGGAGTGAGACTGAGGGGTAAGGGGGAACCCCTGTCTCAAATTGCCCTGGTCCTGCCCCCACTGAAGGGCCTGGATCAGGGTTCGAGTCACTGGAATTAATTTGGTTAGAGGGTCCTTTCTTTGAGACCAAAGGCTCTCAATGGAACTGGATGTCCCTCATCTGAAATCTGGCTCCCTGCACTACTGCTGTGAAGCAGTCATGTGTCCCAGGAGCTGGAGAGTGCCTTGCTGGTCGAGAGACCTGAGGGTGAAGGAGGAAGCCAGAGAAATCAGGTACTTGCCTTTCCAGAGGAAGGAAGGCTCTGGCTTCTTTTGTGTTCAGTTCTGCACCTATGAAGGTGAGAAGCTGGACAGGCTCTAGGACTGACTTTGGAAGACTGAGAAGGAAACCTAGAGAAGTTAGCAGTTGCTGAGTTACTTGAAGGTGTAACCTGACTTGGTCTCTGGACTGGCCTACTATGAGCCAGTCGTCCAAGTAAGGAAAGATGGCAATTTTTTGCCTTCTTAAGTGGGCAACTGCTACTGCCAGGCATTTTGTGAATACCCTTGGGGTAGATGTAAGGCCGAAGGACATTGCTCTGAACTGGTAATGACCTGAGGGCAGTTCGAAGCTGAGGTACTTTCAATGGGAGCTTCTGATAAGAACATGAAAATAGGCATCCTTGAGGTCCAGGGACACTAGCCAGTCTCCTGGCCTTAAAGAGGGTAAAATAATTCCCAGAGTCACCATTTTGAATTTTGGTTTTAAAAGGTGTTTGTTTAGATACCTGAGATCCAGGATGGGCCGCCATTCTCCTGTCTTTTTTGGGGTAAGGAAGTACCTGGAGTACAACCCTTTGCCTTGGTGTAGGGGTGGAACCCTTTCCACAGCTCTGAGAGCCAAGAGGGTAGAGACTTCTGCCTCCAGGGCAAGAGCCTCTGAAGGAGTTGCAGGTGGAGAGGATCTGATTCTCATCTTTGGAAATTTTTGAAGCTGAGAACTAGTCCCTGGCTTACTACTTCCAGGACCCACTTGTATGGACGTTAGAGACTCCCAGTCCTGGACAAAGTAAGCCAGCCTGCCCCTACAGGTAGTGGAGACTGCCCTGGGCACCCCATCAGGTGCCTGTTTGGCAGGGGCTTTAGGCTGAGGGGTGGAAGCAGGCCTGCCTGCACCCCGCCTGCCTCTCCTCTAAAGAACCCCTTCTGTGCAAAAGCTGAAGAGGAATCCTGGCTTGGTAAAAGGCCTCATGAAAAGGCCTACTCCTGCCCCTGGGAGGCTGCCCTTGAAAGTGACTTGCCTTTCCTTGGCCTGTGCACCCTATAGGTGGTCCTATATTCATCCATTTTCTTCATGTAATTCTCTGTTTGTTCCCAAACAGAGAGTTGCCCACCACAGGGAAATCCATGGCCTTAGTCTGGGTATCCCAGACAGGCTAGTACATCTGAGCCAAGCCATTCTATGGAGAGCCACAGATGTAGCCATGACTCTGGATGATACATCATTAGAGTCCACTGCAGCATGGAACTGCACCTTGGATGCCTCAATACCATCAGGGGCCACCTGCTCCAGCTCTTCTGTCAGCTGGCCAGGAACCTGCTTTGCTAGAGCTAAAAAAGTATCCCATCTGGGTTTTTGATATCTAGCAACATAAGCCATATAATTAGCCTGTCTGAGTCCTAAGGAAGCTGCCATGTACTATTTCTTTGCCATGGCATCTATCTTTCTGGAGTCCTTGTCAGGGGGGTGAGAGGCTAAGGGAACATTTGCCTTGTCACAGGCTGCAGCCTGCACCACCCCACGTGGCTGCATTGTTGTGTAAGGAACTCTGTTTCAGAGCCTGATAATGCATACCTTTTGTCCATTCTTTTATCAACAGGAGGTATGGTGTGAGGAGCTTTTAAAATCTTTACTGTCTGTTTCCAAAAAGATTTATGCAGAGGAATAGACAGTCTCCTAGACTCTGGGATATCCATCATTTCTACAAAATCAGGCTCCTCCTGATCATCCACAGCTTCCTCCATAGGGAGCTGGAGGGTTTCAGCCACTTTTTTTTTTAAACATGAAGTGAGAAGGGACTCAGAAAGCCTTAGGGGAGACATCTCAAGGTCTGTCTGAGAGATGTCCGTTCAATGGGCACATCCAGACTTTCAAAACCATCACTCTCCTCATACTCTCTTCTCCTCTGGTTCATAAAATTCCTTTAAATAATACTCCTAAACCGGAGGAACCGATCAACTGAGCGCCATTTGATGATGCCGGTTCGGTCGGAACCGGGGAGACTGAACAATTTTTAATGCTTTAGCTATTTCTTCAGCGGTTGGAGAGGGAAGTTTTGACTTCACACCAGCTGATTTTCTAGATTTCTTTGTTGGAACTGACTCCTCAGAGTCGGCTCTCCTTTTGCCCGAGGAAGTATCGCCCTGGTCAGAGGGCACTCCCTCCGGTTCGGTTGAAACCGAACCGGGCTGGCCATCCGGGTCAGCAGACTTTATGGCCTCCCGTTCCCTGAGTCTACCAACTCTCTTATCCAGGGTAGCTGCAGGAAAACCCATGCAAATCTGGCAATCTGAATTGAGGTGGTCAACCCCAGACAATAAGCACATGTGGTGTGGGGGTCAGCCTTGGCAAAGGCTTCCCCACATACAACACAGTGCTGAAACCCAGTGGGCCCGGTTTTTCTTTTGGGTTTCTCAGACATAGTGCCAGCCTAACCAAAAACTTGCCCTTTTATGGCAATCTGCTGAAAGACTCCATTATCGGTTCCCAACCGTGTCATAGGTCGTGGAAAACGTAATTAAATCCTGCTAGAACCGAAGAACCGGAACCGCACTTAAAAGATCAGAATGTAGTAGAAGTAACTGATCGGTTCAAACCAAACCGATAAAAATGTTTACAAGTTCCACACAGAAAAATAAATGTAAAACCTATCTAGTACTTACAATACCACAGATAGAGCTTGAACCGACCAGTTGCGGTTTTATTTTGGTTAAAAACCAAAAACTTTTATACTTTAACCGACAAAATGAACCGTGCAGAAGGAGGAATCTCCGGAGCGACTGTTCAGTGAGGCGGAGTAAAGAATCTGACAGTTTAAGTTTGAAGAACAACAGATAGAATTTTCAACCGAACTCGAGCTCTAAGTTCCATGCCTGGCATGGAAGTTAACTCTTTCACCTCCGGAGCAGTTCTAAGGCTGGGACAAATTGCATATGTCATAATATAGCAAGACTTCATGTTGTTTGAAGGGGGTTGCATAAGCTGAGCGATGCAAATATTAAGATCCCAAGCAGGGGCAGAATCCCTGAACGGGGGATTGGTGTGAAGCAACCCTTTAAAAAACTTGGAGAACACAGGTGAGCTGATAAAGAAGAGGGCTTACCTGCTGACAAGAAGACAGACACAGTTGCCAAGTGCACCTTTAGGGTAGCTGGCCTCAGCCCCAAGGAATTCAAATGTACAAAATAATCCAGGATCGTGGGCACACCAGCAGATTCTGGGGAAATATGTTTACCAGCACACCATATGGAAAATCTCTTCCATTTTGAATTATAGGTAGCCCTGGTGGAAGGCTTCCTAGAGGCCTTCAAGATATCCAATACACCTTGAGAAAGGTGTAGGTCAGCAAATTCTAACTCTTCAAGAGCCAAGCCTTGAGATTGAGAGATTTGAGGTTCGGATACCAAACTCTCCCCTGGGCACAGGTTAACAGGTTGTGATTCCTGGGAAGGCATAGGGGAGGGTGGACTGCTAAGGACATGAGGAGTGGGTACCAGGGCTGCCTGGCCCAATCTGGAGCGATCAGGATCATCTTGCAGGATTGAGATCTGATTCTGACTAGCACTTTGAAAAGAAGGGGGAAGGGGGAAAAGCATAGAGAAACTTCCCTTCCCAACTAAGAAGGAAGGCATCCAGAGGAACTGAGCCCAACACTGGGGGCCTGCAACAAAAAAGGGGAAGTTGGTGATTGTCTGGGGCTGCAAAGAGATCTATTTGCGGAGTGCCCCATCTGGCAAATATTACCTCCAGTACTAGGGGATCCAGTGCCCATTCGTGATGGCCCTGGGAAATCCTGCTGAGAGCATCCGCTAGGACATTGTCCTTGCCTGGGAGGTGAACTGCCGTAAGGGAGGCGTTCAGAGAAAATGCCAGAGACCACAACTTCATTGCTTCAGTGCACAAGGCCGTAGACCGAGTGCCCCCTTGCTTGTTGATGTACCACATTGTAGTGGTATTGTCTGTTCTGACCGGAACTACCTTGTTCTGGACAGCTGTGGAGAAAACCTGAAGTGCTAGAAAAACTGCTCTGAGCTCCAGCAAATTGATGTGGAGCAGAGATTCCTGAGGGGACCACAGCCCTTGGGTGGAAAGGTCGCCCATGTGAGCTCCCCACCCCAAGAGGGATGCATCTGTAGTAAGGGTCAAGGAATGAGACTGGGGAGTGAAGGGAACCCCCTGTCTCAGATTGTTCTGATCCTGCCACCACTGGAGGGCCTGGATCAGGGTTCCAGTCACTGGAATCAATTTGGTTAGGGGATCTGTCCTTTGAGACCAAAAGGCTCTCAAATGGAACTGAATGTCCCTCATCTGAAATCTCGCTCCCTGCACTACTGCTGTAGAAGCAGCCATGTGCCTCAGGAGCTGTAGAAAATGCCTTGCTGGTCGACAGACCTGCAGGGTGAAAGAGGAGGCCAGAGACACCAGGGTCCTTGCTCTCTCCAGAGGAAGGAAGGCTCTGGCTTCTTTTGTGTTCAGTTCTGTGCCTATAAAGGTGAGAAGCTGGACAGGCTCCAGAACTGACTTTGGAAGATTGAGAAGGAAACCTAGAGATGTAAGCAGGTGATGGGTTACTTGTAAATGAAGTTTGACCTGTTCTGGAGACTGGCCTACAATGAGCCAGTCGTCCAGATAAGGAAAGATGGCAATCTTTTGCCTTCTTAAATGAGCAACTGCTACTGCCAGGCATTTTGTGAACACCCTTGGAGCCGAGGAGAGGCCGAAGGGCATTGCTCTGAACTGGTAATGGCCTGAGGGCAGTTCGAATCTGAGGTACTTTCGATGGGAGCTTCTGATGAGAACATGGAAGTAGGCATCCTTGAGGTCCAGGGAGGCTAGCCAGTCCCCTGGCCTTAGAGAGGGTAAAATAATCCCCAGGGTCACCATTTTGAACTTTGGTTTTAAAAGGTGCTTGTTTAGATACCTGAGATCCAGAATGGGCCGCCATTCTCCTGTCTTTTTTGGGGTAAGGAAGTACCTGGAGTACAACCCTTTGCCCTGGTGTATGGGTAGAACCCTTTCCACGGCTCTGAGAGCCAGGAGGGCAGAAACTTCTGCTTCCAGGGCAAGCGCCTCTGATGGGTTTGCAGGTGGAAAAGATCTGGCTCTCATCTTCGGAAACTTTTTGAAGCTGAGAACCAGTCCCTGGCTTACTACTTCCAGGACCCACTTGTCTGATGTTAAAGACTTCCAGTCCAGGACAAAGTAAGCCAGCCTGCCCCCTACCGGTAGTGGAGAATCGGCGCTGGCTACCCCATCAGGGAGCCTGTTTTGCAGGGGCTTTGGGTTGAGGGGTAGAAGCAGGCTTACTAGAGCCCCTTCTGCCCTTCCTCTAAAGAACCCTCTGGGCATAAGCAGAAGAGGAGGCCTGGCTTGGTAAACGGCTCATGAAAAGGCCTGCCTCTGCCCCTGACATGCTGCCTTTGAGGAGTGACTTGCCTTTCTTTGGCCTGTGCACTCCTATAGGTGGTCCTATACTCATCCATTTTCTTCATATAATTCTCTGTCTGCTCCCCAAACAGAGAATTTCCCACAACAGGAAAATCCATAGCCTTAGACTGTGTATCCCAGACAGGGTAGTACATCTGAGCCAGGCCATTCTGCTAAGAGACACAGATGTAGCCATAACTCTAGATGAAACATCATTAGAGTCTACAGCAGCATGAAACTGCACCTTGATGCCTCAATCACCGCCCGCAGCCACCTGCTCTAGCTCCCTGGCAAGCTGTTCAGGGCCTGTTTTGCTAGGGCCAGGACAGTATCCCACCTGGATTTCTGGTACCTAGCTGCGTAAGCCATATAATTTGCCTGTCTGAGTCCCAAAGATGCTGCCATGTACTGCTTTTTGCTATGGCATCCATCCTCCTGGAATCCTTTTCAGGAGGGTGAGAGGCTAGAGGAATATTAGCTTGTCACAGGCTGCAGCCTGCACTACCCCTGGAGGGATACCCTGAGGGTCTGTCTGAGAGATGTCCGTTCAATGGGCACATCCAGACTGTCAAAATCACACTCACTCTCTCCTCGCATTCTCCTCCCCTTCCCTGGTTCATAAAATCTTCAAAATCATAATCTTGAACTAAGGGAACCGACCAACCGGCGCTGCTCAATGGTGCCGGTTCGGACGGAACTGGGGAAAGAGACTGGACAATTTGGATAGCTTTGGCTATTTCCTCAGCGGTTGGAGAAAGAACTTTTGGCCCCAAACTAGCTGACCTTCTAGCCCTTTTAGTTGGAACCGGCTCCTCAGAGCTGGTTCTTCATTTGCCCGAGGAAGCATCGCCCTGGTCAGAGGGCACTCCCTCAGGTTCGGCTGGAACCGAACTGGCTGGCCATCCGGGTCAGCGGACTTTTGGCCTCCTTTCCTAAGCCTACCAACTCTTTTTTCCACGGTGCAGCAGGAAAATTCTTACAAATCTGGCAGTCTGCATTGAGGTGGTCAAACCCCAGACAATATACATAATGGTGTGGGTCAGCCTGGCAAAGGCTTCCCACAGAGGCCACAGTGCGAAACCCAGTGGGTCCAGTTTTTCTTTGGGTTTCTAGACATAGTGCCAGCCTAACCAAACTTGCCCGCTAATGGCAATCCACCAGTTAGACTCTCTTATCGGTTCCCAACCGTGTCAGGGTCGTGGAAAACGTAATAAAAACCGCTTTTTTAGAACCGATAAGAACCGGAACCGCACTCTAAAGGGCTAGAAAGTAATTTTAAATCCTCTGATCGGTTCAAACCGAACCGAAAAGACGCTACAAGTTCCACACAGAAGAAAAATAATAAATAAGCCTATCTATTACTTACAATACCACAGACAGAGCTTGAACCGACGATTGCGGTTAAATTTTGGTAAAATAAACCGAGAATTACACTTTAAAACCGACAAACAAACCGAGCAGCAGGAGGAATCTCCGGAGCGACTGTTCAGTGAGGCGGAGTAAAGACTCTGACAGTTTAAGTTTGAGCTTCAACAGACAGAGTGTTCATCTGAACTCGCGCTCAAGATTCCATGCTGTGCATGGAAGTTAACTCTTTCACCTTCGGAGCAGTTCTAACCTGGGGTTATACTGCATATGTCATAATATAGCAATACTTCATGTTGTTTGAAAGGCTATCTCGGTATTGACCCTCCACCCACCTCAGTACTATTTTGACTGAGGAGGTGCATGTGATGGGGTGAAATAGGACCCTGTCCCAGTTATTACAGAAAGTGTTTAAATGCAAGGATCTTTCCTTTTCTGTTTCTTCTCTGTCTAGTTGCGCAACCAAATTTTCCTGTGAGACTTAGGACTTGATCAAACCAACAGGCTCGCAGTTCTTCGTCTCTCGCTGTCTCTCAGTTTTCTCTTGCTGTTTTTTCTCCCTTGCATATCTAGATCTGCTGATATAAAAATATGTGCAAATCACTGTATGGAAATGTAACTGATGTTGGGATCCTTTTTGTTTAGAAAATATATAGTGTTACTGTTGAAATGTATATAATTATAAATTGAGATGACTGCAAAAAGCTGTTGGAAGCTAGAGGTTACCAGAGTTCAATTTTTAAGCCTTTTGCAAAAGCGGTGCAAAAGGGGACATCAACTCAAAAAGCACACTGTGTTCTAGCAGCTTCTGCCTGATATTTACAATAACAGGATGCTTGCTAAGAATAGGGATTGAAAGGAATTGAAAGGACTTATTAGGGAGCTGAGCTGCAACTGCTAGAGGAGAAGAAAAAGGGACACAGAGACTAAAGGAAAACTCTGTTTTATTTTGCCTTTGTAAATAGTTATACTGAGCAAGTTTTTTTTTTATGTTACTGCTACTGAAAATAAATATTTTTGGTGAATTCTATAACTGCTCCTGGTTTTCCCTATGCTTCCTTACCTGTGCCTCGACAACAGATGGTGTCAGCCTAAGTGGGATTTAAGCAGTGCATACCCTAAGACTGGAGTTTTGTGCGTGGGTACTGGACCTAGTAGCAGGGAAGCACAAAGAAAGGTATGGATTCTGTAGCAGCAAGTCCAGGAGTAGTTACTAGGAGAATGACAGCCAAACTAGCACAGACAGAAGTCCAGTCTGAGATTGTAAAGCCAGCACAAGTTATGGAAAAAGAACATGCAGTGAAAGAACCTATAAGCCTAACAGACTTTTTCAAATGGTGGGCTAAACAACAAAAAGAGATGGAGAAGCAGAGAGAAAGAGAGATGCAGCGACAGGAGCAGTGATGGCAGGATGCCTTGCAAGCTATCAAGGGCAGAGGATCCGGCACAGATCCAGACGAGCAACAAAATGCAAGCAACTTAAAAGCCATTAAACTTACAAAGTTGTGTCCCTCAGATGATATTGAGGCATACCTGACAACTTTTGAAAGAGTTGCCACAGCCTGCCAATGGCCAAAGCAACAATGGACCACCAGACTGTTACCTACCTGACAGGGAAAGGCCAACTTGCCTACAGCAGTATGGACACTGCACAGTCAGAAAACTATGACCTGGTGAAAAGCGAAATCCTGAAAAGGTATGACATCTCCAGAGAGGTGAAAATTACGTACCTACCGTAATTATGATCTTTCTGTGTATCTTCACCATTCATCACAGATGGGTATCTGGCGGAGGTCAGGACCCCGCGGGAGCTTTTTTTTTAAAGGTAGGCAGAGCCAACATACCATTAGCACCGCCCTCGGTACCGACGCACTGCGTGGTGCTCACGGGTTGGCCGTCAGGCTGTGTCGACTCCGCCTGCCTGCCAGTTCTGAGTCGCCGGAGAGGTAAGAGGAAGGGGGTGGAGGGTGGGACAAGGAAGTCCAAGGGACAGAAAAAGGAAAAGATGTATTAACTAAAAGAGAAATAACGACTGAGAGGACAGAAGAGAGAGGTTGGAAAATAAAGGGGATTGGGAGGGGCCCCAATCTCTGGAAGAGGAAGAGGGGGTGATAGGGTGGGTAAAGAATTTAGGAAGAGAGGGGAGAGGGATAAAACATCCCAGACCCTGGTCCGTCTCCAGATTGTATAAGAACTGCAAGGAGTAGCAATGCTTTCTGCCAGAATTATAGGCACAGAATAGCTGGCAAACACTCCAGATAAGCAGAGTCGGCTATTCTGGACAAGAAGAACAGGGTACAGGGATTCAGCACCCTCTCAAGGAAAAATTTTTGGTGAAAAAGGGATTTTTTTTTTGAGAAATAGGTTGGACGGAAACAGGGAGGAGGAGAGAAGGAGGGCAACTGCCAACTCCTACCCCACAGGGGTGGAGCCAAGGTACTGAAGAAGGAGTTCCGCTCGAGCTATCCACTCTTCCTGGAAAATTACTCCCCTGTTTGTCCCTATTTTACCCCTCTCCTAAGGAGGAGAGGGGGAGACACAGCGATGAAGGGGGACCCAGAGACTGAGGCCCCAGGGGGATGGAGGGTGGGGCTGTGATGAATGGTGAAGCTACACAGAAAGATCATAATTACGGTAGGTATGTAATTTTCATATCTTATCTGTGTCAATCTTCACCATTCATCACAGATGGATGAGTACCGAGACCCCCTGAAGGGGGTTTTCTTTTACACCCTAAGGGACAAGTCCCTTAGCCCTCAGTGGGTGACACACTAAGGGGGGGAACCTTCAGGGTCTGGAGAGGCCCAGGAGTGGGGAGAGAGAGAGAGAGACCGAGTCCCCCCCCGGAGGGGGAAGGAAGTTAACCTGACAAGCGCCATCTCACTCTGCGGGAGAATAGATAGGTTCCCTGGTGGGCAGAGTTAATCACCCTATGCCAGGCCAAGGGTGACAACCGGGAAAGACGCAGCCATGCCATCCGCCTAGTGCAGATCACTCTCCCTACGACCCTAGTAGCTACCTCGCTGGCATCATAGGATGCCCTCGCTTGGTCCCTTGCTAGCTCCAGGCCACACGCAGAGAGTGCAATGGCTTGTCTGGTTTGCTCCGTGTCAGGCAATGAGGCTAGGAGCTGACCTAGCCTGGACCACAAGAACCTGTCATAGGCTGCATAGTGGGCCTGATGTGCAGAGATAGAAAGAAGTAACCGTGCTGAGTAGAAAGGCCTCCTACCCCAGAAATCAAAATCCAAGGAGTCTTGATCTAGGGGCCGGTCACGGTGAAGGGCGTAAAGCCCATCAGGAGTATCTAACTGCGTCAATCCATACTGTGGATGGGGCATGGAATCTGGAGACTCCGGGGGTGCGCAATACCTCTGGCTGAGATCCCTTGGGGCAGGAACTCCGGAGAAGGGCCTCTGCCAGGAACGCAACAACGCCTCCTGAAAGGGAGCCAGCCAGGGTGGCACCACAAGGGTGGCTCGCCAAAATCGCCTAGAAAGGCGTGGGCCGAGTGTTAAGAATTGCTGATAGTGGAAGGAGTAAGGTGCAAATCCTCCAACATCCTCATGAGGAATCGCTGATACTCAGAAAGATCAGCAGCCGGAGAGATGTGGACAGAGGGTTCCTCTCCCCCTGAAGAGGGGGATGAGGAGCTGGAGGTCACCGTCTGTTCAGTGGATGGCTGCATGGGGTGAGGTTGAAAAACCTGGATGTCCATTGCCCTAACGTAAGCAGGGAACTGAGCAGCCACTGCTCTGAACTGCTCCCAAGTGAGAGCCCGCTAGGACCGAGGATGCTTGGGAGCGCAGGACAGTGTGGCAGAGGGATGGGGACAGAGCCGAGAAGAGATGTCGGCTGACCTCCGCCTGGGCTAAGGAGTGGACTGTGGGCACCCGCGGAAGAAGGTGCCTCGGAAGACCCCACAGCTGACAGCTGAACAACCACATCAGTACTGCCTTGGCTGCGCCCAGAAGAATCCCCCCAGTGAGGTGACCGGGGCCGTATAGGTCCAGAAGGACGGTCCCCTACCTCAAAAGAACGGGACTCTCTCAAAGAGACCGAGGAGGAAGAGCGGAGAGCCACACTACGGCTTCTCCCAGGGCCCGGGTGGACCCCAGAAAAAGGCAGAAGTGCCGACCCCCCACCCCTCGACCTCTCAGAGTCTGAAAGAGCCCTCCTCCTTGAGAGGGTCAGCCTAGGTAGCTGGCATCTCTGGACAGCCCCCAAAGGGGTTATCCAGGGTGCAGTAACCTCCCCCCCTGCAGGTGCTCTGATCGGCCACAAAGTTGGGCGATCAAGGCACACCACTGGAGGGGGTACCGCAACTGAGGGGTCAGTGCAACCGCCAAGACCAGGCTGCAGAGCTATACTGGCCTGCACCACTGCCTGCTGGTCAGCACCCCTGACCCTAGTCTCGGTAGCCACCGACCTCACCTCAGAAGGGGGCTGACTCCAACTTGTCGAAGAGACTACTGTGCTACCCACCTCAACAGCCAACCCCAAAGGGTCAGACTGCACGTCCGACTCAGAGCGCGACTCCGTCTCCGAGGAGGTAGAGTCTGAGGCCCTGTGCCAAACCGTGGGAGGGCGGGCAGTGCCATCCTTGCCAACAGGCCCAGAGACCAAAGCTGTGCCCGAGTCGGTGCCAGCGCCTCCCGCAGCCCTGCAAGCGGAATCTGAGGGAGGCGCGGCCCCAGCTTGAACCAGAGATCCAGAGCCAGGACCAGTCACAGCGCCATCCAGTCCCACGGTGCCACGAGCAATGTCGAGGACAGAGATGGAGCAGACTGCCTCAGCGCACCAACGGGCGTTACCGACAGCGCCATCTGCCCGCTGTGCCAATAGCACCAAGGGCAGGGGCAGCCCCGAGGACGGCTCCGTAGGCGGACATGGCGCCAAGCACAGTGCCGCCCGGCCCCCTGGCGCCGAGGACGGCACTGACTAAGGAAACCGAAGTCCTTATGGCACCGAGCCTAGAGGACATGGTGCCGTGCTCAACCTCGACATGGAAAGGGACAGCGCCGAAGAAGTTCTCACGGTGCCGCTAGAAGTGACAGCGCCGCGAATGGCTCCGACAGAGATCACGGCACCACGTGACAAGTCGGCACCGACAACAGCCTCATCAGGGCCTACAGCGCCGTGAACGGAGCCGAAGCCTCCAACGGCACTGGCCGACAGCATCAAGGACGGCGCCAACCTGGGCCTTGCGACCCGCGGGAGTGACACTGGGGGAGCCTTCACACCCAAAGGGGCGACTGCCATGGCGGCACCTTCCGCCCGTCCCCGGGAAGGAGCGGGACGGGCCTCCTGCGCCGCGGAAGAAGCTTCGGCAACGGCTAGGCTACAAGTAGCCGAAGCTCCCTCCTCCTCGGTCTGTATAGAACTGGGAGGGGACCCGGAGGAAAGACAAGAGAGAGTGTGGCTTGGCCCGAGTGCGCAGCCGACCCCCGAAAGTTGGCAGAGCTCGCCCCACTTTCCACGCACGTTGTTCGATGACCAGGCGGTCCATGGAGAAGCAGGCATCGCACGAATCCATGTCGTGAAGCGGGCCAAGACACGAAAGACACCAGTCATGCTGGTCAGTGATGGAACACTTTCGGCCGCATGGGCGGCTGACCCGTCTTGGAAGATTTCTTGCCCTCCGACCGAGATATGACCTACGGGGAAAAAAAACATGACGTTGCAAAAAAGAATAATAATGGAAAGATCTTACCGGGCGACGTCGAGTAAAGCAACATAGAACCGGCAGGTATAACCAACGGACTTCTGCATGAAAACAGCGGAGGAGTAACTGCGAAGAAGGCCTCAAATTTCTTTAGCTTCCACACGAGGTGACCTCTACGGCGGGAGATGAAGAACTGGCAGGCAGGCGTAGTCGACATAGCCTAACAGCCAACCCGCAAGCGCCACGCAGTGCGCCGGCACCGAGGGTGGCGCCGATGGTGTGTCGGCTCCGCCTACCTTTAAAAAAAAAAAAAATGCTCCCGCGTGGTCCTGACCTCTGGCAGATACCCATCTGTGATGAATGGTGAAGACTGACACAGATAAGATCTACAGGCAGAGATTTCGATCTCTGAGGTACAACTCGGTCGACATTCCTCGAGAAGCCTTCACCCAACTCAGAGAACTCCTGACAAAAGGGATCCAACCAGACAGCAAAAATGGAAATGATGTACCTACCGTAATTCTTCATCTTCTTGGATGAAGTCTCCACCACTCATTCACACTAATGGGATCTACGCCGGAGGCGCTAGGACCCAGCGGGAGCAAACTTTTTACAGGAGGGCTGGCGCCAGAGATGGAGCCACGAGGAGCGGTGCCACGAGCCTCTGCTCGTGCGGCAATGACTATCTCGGTGTCGACCCTCCAACTGCCTCAGTACCTTTTTGTCCCTGAGGAGGTGCAGTGTAACTAACCTAAAAGGATAGCCTAACCATAAACCGGACATAAGATAGTCTGAAAGACCCGTATAAGAAGGGTCAAGAAACAAGTCTTCACAGCCTAAGATTGAGGGAGTGAAGACCAACAATAGAGGTGAGCTTGGGGGATGGCGGGTGGGCGTGTGATTGAGTGGTGGAGACTTCATCCAAGAAGATCAAGAATTACGGTAGGTACGTAATTTCCATATCTTCCCGGACATAAAGTCTCCACCACTCATTCACACTAATGGGAAAGTACCGAGCTAATAATCCCCTGAGAGGGTGGCAGGAGAGACCAAGAGCTCACAAATTTAGGACAGAAGCCCATTAAGGATGGTTCTGCCAAATGAAATATGTCATCTGGCATGGACATCCAGGGCATAGTGTTTGATGAAAGTATGCACTGAGCTCCAGGTAGCCGCACTGCAAATATCTGCAATGGGCACGTTGCGGATTTCCACCAGGGATGCCACAACCGCTCTGGTAGAGTGAGCGTACACTCTGCCTTCCAGCTTAACCTGCGCCGTGGAATAACAGTGGTGAAGGAATGCCACCAGCCATGCAAAAATGCATCTGATAGCGACAGGCTGACCCAGCCGGGTCTCGCTGAAGGAAACAAACAGTCGTTGAGCTTTGCGAAATTCTTTTGTTCTATCTAAATAGAAACGCAAAGCCATTTTGACGTCCAAAGAATGAAGAGAACGCTCTCCTTCATTTTGGAAGCTCGCAAAGTAAGTAGGAAGGACCAAAGGTTGGTTTAGATGGAATTCTGAAACAACCTTAGGGAGAAACTTAGGATGGGTCCTAAGAACGACTCTGTCTTTATGAAACACAGTATATAGAGGGTCTGTGACCAATACATGTATCTCAGAGACCCTGCGGGCCAAGGTAATGGCCACCAGGAAGGCCGTTTTCCAAGTGAAAAATTTCAACTCACAGGTACCTAGAGGCCCGAAAGGTTTTCGAATGAGCATGTCTAGCACAAGATTAATGTCCCAGGCTGCGACTGGACGTCCAATAGGAGGTCTGGTATGCAGAATTCCTTAAAGAAACCTCTTAACCACCGGTAAATGAGTCAGTGACAAGGAAAGTACTGGCTCATAAGTTAAAATGGCACAAAGGTGAACCCTGACTGTAGAGTATTAGAGACCTGAATTTGAGAGGTCTAAGAGATACTCTAGAACTTTATTTGGTGGGCAGGAAAAAGGATTCAAAGAGGATTTTGCACACCAGAGTGAAAAACGCTTCCATTTGGCTGTGTAAGTTTTCCTAGTGGCTGGCTTGCAAACAGCCAGAAGAATATCTGAAACTCTGTGAGAGACATTGAACCTGTTCACTTCTATCTCGACAGGAGCCAAGCGTGAAGGTGAAGCGATCTCAGATTGGGATAGACCACAGGTCCCCGAGTCAGAAGGCTCATCTGAAGGGTAAGCACTTTTGGAGGGGTTTTCGACATACTGTTGAGTAACAGAAACCATATTTGTTGAGGCCAGAAGGGAGCAATGAGGATCATTTTGTCTCCCTGGGACTCGAACTTGAGAAGTAGCCTCTGAATTAGAGGAAGAGGCAGAAAGGCGTATACAAAGCATTTTGTCCACTGCAGCCTGAACGCATCCTGACAGAAAATGCCAGGCCCTGGATTTCTGGAGCAGAAGAGGGACAGTTTTGTGTTGAGTGGAGATGCAAAAAGGTCCAGGTCTGGAGTTCCCCACTCTGCGAATACTGACTGAACTACGGTTGAGTCAAGAGACCATTCATGAGGATCTGTCTCTGTTTTGCTGCGACGGTCTGCCAGTTTGTTCTGCACTCCCAGCAGGTAGACCGCTTGAATTAGAGCCTTGTGCTCCAAGCACCACTCCCACACTCTCATCACTTCCCTCCATAAGGGGTAAGAGTGCACACCGCCTTGCTTGTTGATGTAATACATCACTGCTTTGCTGTCCGTTTGAAGGAGAATGTTCTTGTAACAGAGAATGTCCTTCAAAGCCCGGACTGCATAAAGGACGGCTTTCATTTCTAGGACATTTATGTGAAGCTGGGACTCTTCCTGAGTCCACGTACCTTGAGTGTGGAGAGTCTGACAGTGAGCTCCCCACCCCATCAGGGATGCGTCTGTGGTAATGGAAATCTGATGATCCAGAGGAGCAAAGGGATACCCTTCCGGAAGATTGTCCTCTTGCGACCACCAGGTGAGTGACTTCTTTAGAGGTTCTGTCACCTTGATGAGAAAGGACTGAGGGTGAGTGGTTGGGGACCACTGAGTACTAAGCATCCATTGAGAGGTTCTCATGTACAGGCGTGCTAGGGGTACAGAGAACACCATGAGACCTAGCATCCGCTGCATCGAGATAGCTCGAACCGAGCTGTTCTCTCTGATGCACCGGGCCATCTGCAGGATATCACTCCTTCTGTCCTCTGGTAGAAAAGCTTTCGCACAGGAGGTGTCCAGAAGAGTTCCTATGAAAAGGAGCCTCTGGGAGGGCTGCAGCTGTGATTTCTTGAGATTTAGCAGGACTCCCATGGACGTGAGAAAGTCTGAGGCCATGACAACGAGAGTTCCTTGCCTGGAAGGGCTTGCTAGAAACCAGTCGTCCAGATATGGGAACACTTGTATTCCAATTTTCGGAGATGCACTGTGAGTATTGCACACCACTTTGTAAAAACTTGCGGCGCCGAGGACAGCCCAAAGGACAGGACTCTGAACTGATAATGCTGGCCCAAAGACACAAACCTTAGGTATTTGTGATGCCTTGGGTGAATAGCAATATGTTGGTAAGCATCCTGCTTGTCCAGGGAGGCTAACCAGTCATGCTGATGAAGAAAAGGGTAACAGGGTTCCTAGCGATATCATTTTGAATTTCTCTTTTGGGAAGAAATTTGTTTAATTTTCTGAGGTCCAAAATGGGGCGCATGTCCCCGGTTTTCCTTGGAACCAGAAAGTAATGGGAGTAGAACCATGTGTTCCATTGATCCAGCGGAACTACTTTCACTGCCCTGTTGTTCAGAAGGCCGTGTATCTCGGAGGTGAGAAGTTCTGACAGCCTGGGCTGTCCTTTGGGGGAACGATCCGGAGGGGTCTCTGAAAGACTGAGGTAATACCCCTCCCGGATTATCCGGAGGACCCATTTGCCTGATGTTATGGACTTCCACCAGTTGTAGAATTGAGTCAGACGACCTCCCACCGCTGAAGAAGAGCCCCCTCGGGCAGCTGAGATGGGACTTGGGCCAGCAACTCAGAAGGCAGCACTGGGTGCTTTGGGTCCTTGCGCCTTCTGTTACATTTTCTTTTGAGGCTGAGGGGCTTGATTTTTATTAAAACCTCCTCTGCCTTTGCCTTGAAAGGACTGATGGTTATGAAACTGGCGTTTGTTAACATCCCCTCGAGAGTGGGCGGGAGAGGTCAAGCCAATTCTAATGGCTGACCTAGTCTTTGTGCGGCTCCCCAGAGCCTGTTCTACTTGAGGGCCGAAGAGGTACACACCATCGAAAGGCAACGCCATGACCTGTTGCTGGGCATCATTCGTAAAACCTGAAGTTCGCAGCCAGGAATGGCAGCGGGTACAAATGCCCACCGCAGCCGCTCGGGAGGCAGTATCAAAGGCGTCCACAGCTGCTTTAACCTGCTGGTTGTTGGACTCGATACCCCTGGTTATGGCTTGAAGAAGCTCTGAATCAGAGTCCGACTCCAGTAGCGCTTCAACCATTTGTTTGAGCGAATGCCAAAGAATATACTCATATTGAGAGAAATAGCCCTGGCAGCTGGCGATATGCATACCCAGGGTGGATGCAGCAAAGACTCTCTTACCTAAAGTATCTATCTTATGAGATTCTTTGTTTATAGGTCGAGCTGTAGTAGTCTGAGGAAGGACAACCTTATCATTCTCTGCCAAGACTACAATAGGATCCGCAAAGGCTTAGGAGGCCAAAATAGGTCGATACTTGGGAGCAGCATACTTCCTATCTATGGACGTAGCCACAGAAGGAATGAGAGCAGGATTGTTCCATACCATTTGAGAAAGCGTCTCAAAGGAGGGTTGTACCGGGGGAGTTAAATTCATAGGGATGTCAGGAACATGAAGGTACTGGAGTCTTAAAAGCTTCCCAGGATCGATGTCCATAGTCGGGAGAGAAAGAGTGGAATTCAAATTTTTCAGCAGAGACTTAAATGACAGGTCCTCGACCACAGGCTCTGCAACAGGATTAGGTCCTGGTCCTTCCACATCATCACCCAGTCTATGATCTGGGTCAGGCTCAGTATCATCTCTCGACAGTCTAGGAGGGACTGCATGGACAGGAAAGGAATGAAAATCAGCAGGAAAAGAGGAAGGAAAAGAATTCAGAGAGGAGAAGCCTTGAAGATTGGCAGATGAAAAGCCAGGCCTCGGCGCCGAAGAGGAACACGGCGCCAAAAGGCCATGCGGTGCCGAGAGACTCAATGGCACTGACGCCGACGGTGCCGAAACCAACCTAGGGCCCCAAAGTTAGGGATTTGAGGGAAAGGAAGGAAGAATACCAGGAGATAGAGGCATCGGTGTGACCCCCTGCGCCGCAGCCATGTGAGGGGGGAAAACACCTGAGCACAGAGTTGACGGCACCGAAGAGGGTGCCGCGCGACTAGGAAGGCCCAATCGCCCTGCCCGATCTCCCAAAAAGCCTGAAGGCCCTGGAGTGACCGGGCCAGGCAGATGGACCAACCTCCGAGCCCATTGCTCCATCAGAGCGGCCCACTGATGAAACTGCTCATTGGAAGCCCTACCAGGAGGTGGGGAAGGGCTCCGATGTCGAAGAGGTTGGTGACCAGAACCAGGAACCGGCGACTCTGAACGAGGAGACCGGCAACCGACCCCAATGACCGACCGACCGACCATATATCAGAGACATGTCAGAGGGCGACCTCGGTGATGCCTTCTTTTTGACCTACAGGTCAAGAAGAGCTTGAGGTCAACGGTGCTGAGAATGCGACCGCTTTTATGCTTCCGGGGGACACCACCCATCCCCTTGGGCATTGGACCGTCCGTTGTCAGACCCACCCTCCAGAGAAGGCGGCAGACCAGACCCAGCTTGGCTCACTGAACAGCTTTCATACAAAGTCTCCCTATTGTCACCTGACCTGCTCTTGGTCGACTCCGTCAAAGTAGGCTGAGACTTCTTTCTTTGGTAAAAATAAATTATCGTAAGCTGTACTTTATTCCAGAAATGCTACAAATTAATAAACTGAAAACTATGGTGCTAGTTTGAAGATTGACTCTCGGTGGGCGAGCGACGTTGTCACTGAAGTGCACTCGACGGCGAGAAAAAAGGAATTGAGGCGGTTGGAGGGCCGACGCCAAGACAGTCATTGCCGCACGAGCAGAGGCTCGCGATGCCACTCCTCGCGGCTCCATCTCTGGCACCGGCCCTCCTGCAGAAACTTTGTTCCCGCTGGGTCCTAGCGCCTCCGACGTAGATCCCATTAGTGTGAATGAGTGCTGGAGACTTTATGTCCAGGAAGATCACAATTTTCCAGGTCAGGTACTTAAGCTCGGCCGAAGCCAGAGGATCAAAGGGTGGCTGCATAACCAGAGCAATGCAGATATTGAGATTCCAAGCTGGAGTAGGCTCTCTAAAAGGAGGGTTGATATGAACCAGACCTTTAAAGAACTTACCAAAAATAGGGTGAGACGCCAGGGAACAGCCCTTCCCTGCTGAGAGGAATGCAGACACAGCTGCTAAATGAACCTTTAAAGTGGCTGGCCTAAGGCCTAAGCCATTAAGGTGAACCAGGTAATCCAAAAGTGTAGCAATGCCAGCAGCATCTGGTAGAATATCCTTATGGGAACACCAATTGCTGAATCTTTTCCATTTGGAATTATACGTTTTCCTGGTAGAAGGTTTCCGAGAAATCTTAAGGATGTCCAAAACTCCCTGAAAAAGATGCAGGCCTGCATATTCTAACTCTTCAAGAGCCAGGCCTTGAGATTGAGAGACTGGAGACTGGGGTACCAGATCCTCCCCTGAGAGGAGGTTAGGAGATTGTGTCTTTTGGGAAGAGACAGGGGGAGTGAGACTGTTAGGGACAACAACAGACAATACCAAGGCTGTCTGGCCCAGTCAGGAGCCAGTAGAATCACTGTGCAGGGTTGTGACTTGATCTTCACTAGAACCCTGAACAACAGGGGAAAGGCATAAAGGAACTTGCCTTCCCAGTCCAATATCAGGGCATCCAGGGGAACAGTCCCTAGGACTGGGGGTCTGCAGCAGAAGAGAGGAAGTTGGTGATTGTCTGGGGCTGCGAAGAGATCTATCTCTGGAGTGCCCCCACCTAGTGAAGATTACTTTCAGTACATTCTGCTCAGAGCATCTGCTAACACATTTTCCTTCCCTGGGAGGTGGACTGCTATTAGGGAGGTTTGCAAGCGGTGGTCCAGAGACCATACTTTCATGGTCTCCGTGCACAAGGCCGTAGACCAAGTGCCCCCTTGCTTGCTGATGTAGCACATGGTAGTGATGTTGTCTGTCCTAACCTGAACCACCCTGTCCCTTACTGAGTCCGAAAGAGCTTGAATGGCTAGGAATACTGCCCTGAGTTCCAGAAGATTGATATGAAGGAGAAACTCTTGTGAAGACCAAACACCCTGTGCTGTGAGGGCTCCTAGGTCCCAACCGGACCGACCGAGAAGGAACTGAAGTTAACAATTTCCACAGAAGAAAAACACAAAATCACAGTACGCTATCTATCTATACTACGTACTGTACTGTAGACAGAGGCTCGAAACCGAAAATAAACCAATCAGTTGAAAAAACGACACATCTTGAAACTTTACCAAACAAAAGTGAAGGAGCAATCTCCAGAGCGACTTCACAGTTAGGCGGAGTAAAGAATCTGATGGTTACACTCTGAGGCACCACAGACAGAGGTTTGAAAACCGACCTTGAGCTCAACGTTCTATACCTGGCATAGATATTAACTCTTTCCTCTCCGGAGCAGTTCAAGTGCTGGGGCAAACTGCATATGTCAGAATACAGCAGGACTTCATGTTGTTTGAAACAGAGGCCTGGACAGCAGAGGACACTGGTGCAGCCGCAGCCAAAGGAGTATCCACGGAGGACGAAGAAGAAGCTGTAGGGGAGCAGAAGCACCACCGGCGGGGGGGAGGAGGGGGCCTGTTTGCAGTCTTTTTTGTGACACCCACCCTGAGGACTTGTCTTGGACCTTTGAGGCCTGAGAACTCGATGAACCAACCAGCAACTAAGTAGGGACCCCGGAAGACCCCTTCGCAGAACTGGCTACCTGTTGCTCCATGAGGAATTTCTTCAAAGCCTTTTTGCGTCGCCTAAGGGTTGTTTGGTTGAATTTCTGGCAGAGCTCACAGTCAGAGATGTTGTGGTAAGGCCCAAGACAGCAGACGTAGAGGATGGGGTCATCTGAAGAAGCAATCTTCTTTCCACAGCGGCAGTGACGGAAGAGTGACCTGGACGGAGTAACTCTCGACACAAACAAGGTAAAGGAATCTCTTGTTTAAAAGAGATTCTGAAAGCTAGAGTAGAAGTAAATTTATGGGCAAAAAAATGGCATGAACTGCGCTGGAACCTTCCACGGAGACCCATGCAAACGCAGTCGATGGCAGGTAAGAACTGAGGAGGGAGCGAGGCAGCTCACACCTTAATAGGGTTGGCGATGTCGGCAGGAGATGTCGGCGTGGGTGGCCCCAGTAGTACTGCTGGAAAATCTCCCATGTGGATCTTGCTTCACCGACGGTGGAGTTCTTGTTCTTCCAGTGGAAAGAAAGATCTGAAATCATGGGGTGGAGTCGAGGGATATATCTGCCGAGTGGTGGGAGCAGCTTAGCTTAAAGATGTTCCAGACAATCACTGCATTCCAGTGGAACTGCCAGGGTGTGGCTAAGTTAACCATATCCACGCCCCCAGAAAGAAAATGTACATACTTACATACATACAAAAGAGGTCTGAGGGCACTGAAAAAGGGGAGGAACCGAAGCTCTAGTCAATGGCCTTTCAGAGCAATTCACGCACGCTCAGTGTCTGCAAAAGTGTGACTACGTAGAAGGAATCCATGTAGTTGTACATGTGTTTATTACAAGACACTGCATACCTGGAGTGTTGCTACACTCCTGTATAAAAATCTCTAAAGTATTATAAAGGATTATAACATAAATAATGGTGACACTGCCACCAGTGGCTTATTGAAAAGCAAACTACAAAGTCGGAATATATATCCTGTTGGCCAGACTATAAGCCTATTACTGGGTTGTCATTACTTTCAGATTTTTAAAATATAAATCACAACTCTTAACAAGAATTACGCTATTACAGTTGACTGCCACATGGACAGTACAACTCAAAACTGTGCCAACAGCTACCTTTCAGTCACAGTTAGCTGCAAATTTAGTAATTCAGTTTAACTGATATTTCTAACAAGACACACTGTAAAACTCTCACCTTTATTTTTTTGAAATCCACAGGCTTTTTGATTAATTCATAATACTCAGGTAACTCCTTTTTTGAGGGCAGCTGAATGAAAACATCACTTAACTGTCGTTGTGAACTGTTGAATAAAAATAAAATAATTAGCTGCATAGTGTGACAAACGTTATTACTATATTCTCAGATGGTGGTTCATTGGCCTTTATAGAATAAGCTGTAGAGGTTTCAGTCTACTTCCAAGTGGGGCAGGTATCCACATCACAAAAACACCATAAGAACTAGCACCCTAGTTGGCAGTGTCACATGAAAGGCAAAAGACTGAATATGCAAGGAATCTACTGTATATTCACTAAGAGGAGACCTCACTATGTAGGGATTATAATGTACTGTCACTACTGTTAAATATTTTTTACTTTTTAAATGTGACTGTATGAATGAATGGTTGGACCCTACTGCGAATCAGTTCTCACTTAAATGGACTATCCCGTCCTTGAAGATTGACACAGATAAGATATGGAAATTACGTACCTACCATAATTCTTGATCTTCTTGGATGAAGTCTCTACCACTCATTCACACTGATGGGACTATGCCAGAGGCGTATTTCTTCAGGAGGGCTGCGAGGAAGCAGCACCGCGATCTTGGCTTGCGCCATATAGGCTAACCGGCGTCGAACCTCCAACCGCCTCAGTACCTTTTTTTCCAAGGAGGTGCAGTGTAAACTAACCTAGTGAAAATGAAAATTACATACTGTACCTACCGTAATTATGATCTTTCTGTGTATCTTCACCATTCATCACTGTTGGGTACATGACCGGAAGTCATGACCTCACAGGAGCTTTTTTTTTTTTTTTTGAGTAGGCGGAGCCGACGCACCATCGGCACTGCCCTCGAGGCCAACACATTGCATGGTGCTCACGGGTTTTGCTGTTGGACGCTGTTGACTCCGCCTGCCTGCCAGTTCTGAGTCACCAGAGAGGTACGAGGAAGGAAGTGGAGGGTGGGATAAGGAAGTCCAAGGTATAGAAAAAAGGAAAAGATATATGAACTAAAAGGAGAAATAACGACTGAGAGGACAGAAGAGGAAGAAGACGGAAACTAATGGGATTGGGAAGGGCCCCAATCTCTGGAAACAGAAGAAGGAGGTAGGGTGGGATAGAGAATTTGGGGGGGGGGCGAGTTAAACACATCCCAGACCCTGGTCCATCTCCAGATTACATAGGAACTGCAAGGAGTAGCCAAAGGCTTCTTGCCAAAATTCAAGGCACAGAATGGCTGGCAAAAAACTCCAGCTGAGCAGAGTCGGCTATTCTGGAAGAAGGACAGGGTACAGAGAATTAACACCCTCTCAAGGAAAGATTATTGGTGAAAAAAGGAAAAGGGAGTTTTTTTTTTGTAATGAAAGATAGTCCAAGGACAAGGAGAAATAAGCTGGACGGGAACAAGGAGGAAGAGAGAATGGAGGGCAACTGCCAACTCCCACCCCACAGGGGTGGAGCTAACGCACTGGAGAAGGAGTGCCCCCCATGCTGACCACTCTTCCCAGAACATTATGCCCCTATGTGCCCCTGTTTTACCCCACTCCTGACAAGAAGGGGGGGGGGGAAGGGATGGGCACAGAGAGGGAGGGGAACCAGAGACTGAGGCCCCAAGGGGATGGAGGGTGGGATTGTGATGAATGGTGAAGATACACAGAAAGATCATAATTACGGTAGGTACGTAATTTTCATATCTTATCTGTGTCAGTCTTCACCATTCATTACTGTTGGGTGAGTGCCGAGCCCCCCTGAAGGGGGTTTTCTTTTACACCCAAAGGGACTAAGTCCCTTAGCTCTCAGTGGGTGACACACTAAGAGGGAGAACTTTCAGGGCCTGGAGAGGCCCGAGAGTGGGGAGAGTCGAGACGGGGACCACCCAGAGGGGGAAGGAAGTTGCCCCGACAAACGCCGTCTCACTCTACGGGAGAAAAGAAAAAATTACTCACCTTAGTAATGTTGTTTCTTCTAATGGAGTCTTGCTGTATTCTGACTACTGCAGTTAGGTCCCGCCTTCAACTGCCCCGGAGAACAAAGAGTTAACTTTCCATGGCCAGCATGGAACGTTCAGCGCAAGCTCGGTTGAAGCCCCTGTCTGCTGTTGTTTAAACTCCAACCATCAGATCTTTACGAGCAATACTCACTAGAAGTTCTGTGTGGAAACTGTAAAACTCACATTAGCCAACTGGCAACTAAATTTATTAAAAAGGTTTTTTTGGTTTCAAAGCAAAGACTGAAGTCAGGAAACCCAAACAACAAAACACAACACACACCCAAAGTAAAGGAGGGTGAAAAAGGGGCACCCTAGGTGCCAACACTGCCCTGCCCACCCACATCCCAAAAACCAGGTTCGGGGGCAGAACATGAAAGACTCCATTAGAAGAAACAACATTACTAAGTGAGTAATTTTTTCTTCAAGCAACATGAAGCCTTGCTGTATTCTGACTATTGCAGACTACAAAGCAGTACCTCCATGGAGGAGGGACAGAACCTACTTTGGGAATAGGCTCTGAAGTACTGTTGTGTTAAACCGAGCATCACTCCTAGCCTGGATATCCAGAGAGTAATGCTTGGTGAATGTATGGACTGTTTTCAGGTGGCTGCTTGACAAATTTCTAAGATAGGAATATCCCTGGCAGCAGCCAGGGAAGCAGCTGTACCTCTAGTAGAGTGAGCCCTCAGGCCTGAGGGTGGGGTTCTACCCAATTTTTCATAGCAGAATTGTATACAAGAGACAATCCACCTGGTAATATATCTCTTAGTGGCAGGTTTGCCCTTACCGACCTCTCCATATGTGAGGAAGAACCGGAGGGACTCAAACCTGTGATCCTTGGTGCGCTCTATGTAGTAGCTGAGGGCCCTTTTAACATCCAAGCTGTGCAGCCTCCTCTCTCCAGAGGAGGAATGGTCAGTGAAGAAAACAGGGAGATTATAGACTGATTAAGGTGGAAATCTGAAACCACCTTAGGCAAAACTTCGTTAGTTCTTAGGACCACTTTATCTCTATGGAAAGAGATGAAATCAGGCTCCACTGACAGGGCTTGCAATTCACTGATACGCCTGGCAGAGTAATGGCTACCAAAAACACAGTTTTCCAAGTCAAGTACTTAAGCTCTGGCAGAGGACTAAGGCTCAAAGGGTGGTTGCATAAGCTGAGCAATGCAAACATTAAGGTCCCAAGCAGGAGCAGGGTCCCTAAGGGGGACTGGGTGCAGCAATCCCTTGAAGAACTTACAAAACACAGGATGGGCTGACAGAGGAGAGGGCTTGCCTACTGACAAGAAGGCAGAAACAGCTGCCAAATGCACTCTAAGTGTAGCTGGCCTAAGTCCTAAGCCATTAAGATGGACCATATAGTGCAGAACTGTAGGCAATCCAGCAGATTCTGGAGAAATATGCTTATTAGAGCACCAAATAGTGAACCTTTTCCATTTAGAGTTGTAAGTCTTTCTAGTTGAAGGCTTTCGAGAAGCCTGAAGGATATCCAGAACCCCTTGAGAAAAGTACAGATCAGCAAACTCTAACGCTTCAAGAGCCATGCCTTGAGATTGAGAGACTTGAGGTTCAGATACCAAATCCTCCCCTGAGAGGATGTCAACAGGTTGTAATTCCTGGGAAGAGACAGGGGAAGGTGGACTGCTAGGGACAACAACAGGGGGTACCAGGGCTGTCTGGCCCAGTCTGGAGCAATCAGAATCACTTTGCATGGTTGTGACCTTATCTTGACTAACACTTTGAACAGGAGAGGGAAGGGGGGAAAGCATACAGAAACTTGCCTTCCCAGTTCAGAATCAGAGCATCCAGGGGGACTGAGCCCAAGACTGGGGGTCTGCAACAAAAGAGAGGAAGTTAGTGATTGTCTGGGGCTGCAAAAAGATCTATCTGTGGAGTGCCCCATCTCGAGAAAATCACTTTCAAAACTAGGGGATCTAGGGTCCATTCGTGATGGCCCTGGGATATTCTGCTCAGTGCATCTGCTAGGATATTGTCCTTCCCTGGGAGGTGAACTGCTATCAGACAGGTCTGCAGGAAATAGGCCAGGGACCACAATTTCATTGCTTCTATGCACAAGGCTGTAGACCGAGTGTCTCCTTGCTTGCTGATGTACCACACTGTGGTGGTGTTGTCTGTTCTGACCTGGACCACCTTGTTCTGTACAGATTTGGAAAAAGCTTGCAGTGCCAGAAACACTGCTCTGAGTTCCAAGAGATTGGTGTGAAGCAGAGATTCCTGAGGTGACCACGGTCTTTGGGTGGTAAGATCCCCCAAATGGGCTCCCCAGCCCAGCAGGGAAGCATCTGTGGTGAGTATCACTGAATGAGACTGAGTGACAAAAGGAACCCCTTCTCTCAAATTGTTCTGATCCTGCCACCATTGCAAGGCTTGGATTAAGGTTCGAGTCACTGGGACTAGTTTGGTAAGGGAATCCTTTCTCTGGGACCAGAAGGCTCTTAAGTGGAACTGAATGTCCCTCATCTGGAATCTTGCCCCTTGGACCACTGCCGTGGAAGCTGCCATGTGGCCCAGTAACTGAAGGAAATGCCTTGCTGGTCGAGATGCCTGAAGGGTGAATGAAGAGGCCAGTTCCATGAGGGTCCTTGCCCTTTCCAGGGGAAGGAAGGCTCTTGCCATTACTGTATCCAGTTCTGCACCTATGAAGGTGAGGAGCTGTACTGGTTTGAGAACTGACTTTGGAAGGTTGAGAAGGAATCCTAAGGAAGTGAGCACTTGCTGGGTCACTTGCAACTGTGACTTGACTTGGTCTGGAGACTGACCTACTATGAGCCAGTCGTCCAAGTATGGGAAGATGGAGATCTTTTTTCCTCTTAGGAAAGCAACAACTACTGCCAGGCACTTTGTAAAAACCCTTGGGGCTGATGTTAGGCCAAAGGGCATTGCTCTGAGTTGATAGTGGCCTGAGGGCAACTCGAACCTGAGGTACTTTCTGTGGTAGCACCTGATGGGAATGTGAAAGTATGCATCTTTGAGGTCCAGGGAGGCTAGCCAGTCCCCTGGCCTTAGAGAGGGAAGGATAATTCCCAGAATCACCATTCTGAACTTTGGCTTTAAAAGGTGTTTGTTCAGATATCTTAGGTCCAGGATGGGCCACCATTCTCCTGTCTTTTTGGGGGTTAGGAAGTACATGGAGTACAATCCTTTGCCCTTGTGTAGGGTGGGAACCCTCTCTATAGCTCTGAGAGCTAGGAGAGAAGAAACCTCTGCCTCTTGGGCAAGGGTCTCTGAGAGATTCGCAGGTGGAAAGGATCTGGTTCTCATCTTGGGAAATTTTTTGAAGCTGAGAACCAGTCCCTGGCTTACTACTTCCAGGACCCACTTGTCTGATGTTAGAGACTTACAGTCCTGGACAAAGTAAGCCAGCCTGCCCCCTACTGGTATGGGAGAATCGGCCCGGGCAGACCCATCAGGGTGTCTGCTTGGCAGGGGCTTTAGGCTGAGGGACGGATGCAGGCCTGCTCATCCCCCTGTCTGCCTCTCCCTCTAAAGAACCCCCTCTGTGAAAAAGAAGAGGAAGCCTGAGTTTGGTAAAAAGGCCTTTGGAAAGGCCTGCCCCTGCCCCTGGACTGCTGCCTTTGAGGAGTTGCTTGCCTTTCTTTGGCATGGGCACTCCTGTAAGTGGTCCTGTACTCATCCATCTTTTTCATGTAGTTCTCTGTCTGCTCCCCAAACAGAGAATTACCAATGACAGGGAAATCCATGGCCTTAGCCTGGGTATCCAGTGAGAGGCAAGTACATCTGAGCCAAGCCATCCTCCAAAGAGCCACAGATGTAGCCATGACTCTTGATGAATCATCACTGGAGTCCGCAGCAGCATGAAACTGTACTTTAGATACCTCAATCCCATCTGCAGCCACCTGCTCCAGCTACTTGGCAAGCTAGTCAGGGGCCTGTTTAGCCACAGCCAGCACAGTGTCCCACCTGGACTTCTGGTATCTAGCTGTATAGGCCATATAGTTAGCCTGCTTGAGTCCCAAAGATGCTGCCATGTATTGTTTCTTTGCCATGGCATCAATCTTCCTGGAGTCCTTGTCTGGGGGGTGTGATGCCAAGGGAATATCTGCCTTATCACAGGCAGCGGCCTGCACTACCCAACATGGCTGCATTGCTGGAAAAGGAAATCTGTGTCTGAGCCAGAGAGAGTGTACCTCTTGTCCACTCGTCCGTCCACAGGAGGTATAGAACTAGGAGACTTAAGAATTTTATGTGTCTGTTTCCCGAAGGATTTGTGGAGGGGAAAACACAGTCTCCTGGACTCTGGGATGTCCATCATCTCAACATAATCAGGCTCCTCCTGATCCTCTACTGCTTCCTCCACAGGAAGCTGGAGGGTCTCAGTCACTTTTTTGTAAAACATATAGTGAGACGGGGACTCAGAAAGCCTAGGAGGAGAAACACCTGAACGTCTGTCTGGGGAGATGTCCGGGTCAATAGGCACATCCAGACTTTCATAATCACCATAATCATCCTCATACTCTCCTTCCTCTTTCTCCGGTTCATAAAATTCTTCCAAAGTATAATCCGGAACCGGGGAACCGACTGAACTGAACCCCTGCCAGATGGTGCCAGTTCAGTCGGAACCGCACTAAGCGATTGCACTATTCTTATCGCCTTGGCTATCTCATCGGCGGTCAGAGTATGAATTACTGGGTCCGAATTGGACGATTTATCCTTTCTGTTTCTTTTCACCAGAACCGACTCCTCAGAATCAGCTCTCCTTTTGCCTGAAGAAGTATCGCCCTGGTCAGAGAGCACT
This sequence comes from Neoceratodus forsteri, assembly GCA_016271365.2. Taxonomy (NCBI): domain Eukaryota; kingdom Metazoa; phylum Chordata; order Ceratodontiformes; family Ceratodontidae; genus Neoceratodus; species Neoceratodus forsteri. The sequence continues at coordinate 1,434,201,427 of CM057453.1, forward strand.
CCTTCTGGTTCGGTTGGAATCGAACCAGGCTGGCCATCCAGGTCAGCGGACTTCTCGGCCTCCCTTTCCCTCAGTCTACCTAATCTCTTTTCCAGGGTAGATTTGGGAAAATTCTTAAAATTTGGCAGTCTGAATCGAGGTGGTCAAAGCCCAGACAATAAACACAGGTGGTGTGGGGATCAGCCTTGGCAAAAACTTCACCACACATACTGCAATGTTGAAACCCAGTGGGCCCGTTTTTTTTCTTGGGTTTCTCAGACATGGCCAATCCTATCCAAAACTTACCCTTTTTTCGGCAATCTGCCAGGCAAGACACCCCTATCGGTTCCTGACTTTGTCACGGGTCTTTGAAAAAAACGTAATAAAATCCGTTTTTTTTTTAGAACCGATACGGACCGGTTACCACACTCTAAATCAAACACAAGCTTTTTTTCCTCAAACTGATCGGTTCAGCCGAACCGATCCACAATTTACAAGTTCCACACAGAAACAAAACAAAAAACCTATCTAGTACTTATGGTACCACAGACAGAGACTTGAACCGACTAAGCGGTAACAGCAATTCGATAGAAACCGACCGAAAAAATGACACTTCAACCAACTTTTTGAACCGAGCAACAGGAGAAATCTCCTGAGCGACTGTTCAGTGAGGCGGAGTAAAGAATCTAATGGTTGCAGTTTAAACAACAGCAGACAGGGGCTTCAACCGAGCTCGTGGTGAGCATTCCATGCTGGCCATGTAAAGTTTAACTCTTTGTTCTCCGAGGCAGTTGAAAGGCAGGACCTAACTGCATATGTCAGCATACAGCAAGACTTCATGTTGTTTGAAAGTCATTTGTCCCATTTAGAACACTTGCCTGATGAAAGTTCCTTCTTTTGTTCCTTCACACCCTCCTGTGGTAGAATGTTTGTCCATATAAAAAGACACCTTCCAATTTCTGTTTCAGAGCTCATCCCCTTAGCATGCCATAGACCAATCCCTGCTGGGGACCCGTACATTTAAAAGGTCGAGGTGGTGGGGTGGGAGAGTGTTTTTTTTTTTTCCTTCTGTATGAGAGGAAGAGGGAGTCCTGAGTTGGGATAGTATCCTTCTCTCTCCTCCGATCCTCAGGTGCAGCCTCCTTCAGGAAAAACGCATTGGTCGTGCTTTTAAAGGCCTGCCCTAACTTTTCAAAATGCAGCGGCTGGCCTTGATTGGTCTGCCTCTCTTCCTTTGATTGAAGCCACAAGTGCCTCCGTTCAGCAGCCGATTGGCTGCCACCTGATCCACTCCTCTGCTGTGTGAGGGAAAGAGGGAGTCCCAAGCTGGGACAGTGTCCTCCTCGCCCCTATGATCCTCAGGTGCAGCTTCCTTCAGGAAAAATGTGCTGGTCGCGCTTTTAAAGGCCTGTCTGGCTTTTCAAAATGCCGTGGCTGGCCTTGATTGGTTTGCCTCTCTTCCTCCGACTGGAGCCACAAGTTCCTCCGTTCAGTGACCGACTGGCTGCCACTCAATCCGCTCCTTTGCTATGTGAGGGGAAGAGGGAGTCTCGAGCTGGGACAGTGTCCTCCTCTCCCCTCCCCTCCAGTCCTCTGGTGCACCTTCCTTCCTTGCTTGTTGATGTAATAAACCACACACATGTTGTCCGAGTGCATCAACAGTGGACTGGGAAGGAGATGAGTTGGAAGGCCTGCAGAGGGTTCAGAACCCCTTGCATCTCATAGACATTGATGTGGAAACCCTGTTCCACTTATGTCCAAGTGCCTTGAGTCTGGTGAGCGCCCCAAATGAGCTTCCCAGCCCAGACCTGAGGCTTCCATCGTGAGAATTTGACAGACGTCCAGGATTTGAAAGGAAACCCCCAGAAACAGGTTGGCCAGCTCTAGCCACCACAACAGGATTCTTCGAATGTGATCGGAGACCATGACCATCCGGTCCAGATCACCTGTGCATTGGTCCCAATGGACTCTCAATGTCCACTGAGGTATCCACATGTGAAGGCAGGTGAGGGGAACCGTGGCAATGGCCGCCACCAAGTGGCACAGGAGTCAGAGGAAGACCCTGGTAGGGACCTGTTGACTGGTGGAAACCAGGCGAGCCTGGGCCATCAGGCACTCTACCCTGTCCATGGACAAGAACGCCATGCCCTGGGCAGTATCCATGACTGCCCGTATAAACTGGAGGCGCCAGCAAGCAGACAGGCAGGACTTAGCCGATTGATGGTGATACCCAAGGCTTGGAAAAGGTGGAAGGTATACTCCAGGGTCTGGACAAGATGGTCCTGGAGGGTGCCCTTAACAGCCAATCATCTAGGTAGGGAAACACGTAAAAGCCTTCCCTCCTGAAGGCACCACTACCACCGCCAGGCACTTGGTAAAGACCCTGGGGGCTGAGGACAGGCCAAAAGGGAGGGCCCTAAATTGAAAATGGGATCCCTGGAAATGGAAGCAGAGGAAGCACCGATGGGAAGGAAAGATTCTGATATGCAGATACGCATCCTTCATATCCAGAGAACAGAGCCAGTGCCCCCCCCAGTGCAGGAGAGGCACCAACCCCTTAAGGGTGACCATCCTGAGGCATCTGTACTCTATGTACAAGTTGAGGTGACTCAGATCCAGGACGGGCCGAAAATCCCTGGTCTTTCTGGGGACCAGGAAAAAGTAGGAGCAGAATCCCTTGCCCCACTGAGCTGGAGGGATGGGCTCTATGGCCCTTTTTTGCAGAAGAGCCTGTATTTCCTCCCGGATGAGAGGCAAATGAGCTTGGAGTAAGAGGAGTTCCCCAGAGAACTTTCTGGGGCCACTCGAGAAGCTCTAGCATGTGGCCATATTCTATGATCTGCAGTACGCAGCTGTCCGAGGTAATGCCCCGCCACCCATCGAGGTGAAGGGAGAACCTACCCCCCCGACTGCCTCCCCCAGAACCCTTTCCAAGGGGGGTCAGCCATGGAGTCTGGAGGTATGAGCGGGTGCCGGGAGGGTGGCCATGGGTGCTCGAGGGACTCTGGCGGTGGCTGCAGATGGGGCTGCCGCTTTGTGTTTGCCCTGACCTTTAGCAGGTGGGAGGGCCTATCTGCAGAAGAAGTGGGAGAAGCGGTGAAAGGGCAGCCACTGACCAGCCTTAGGCTGCGTATGGTACAGTGAGTGAATGGACCGACGGGCATGCCCTGACTCCTGAATCTGTTTTCTTAGGCACGGCCGGGGTAGTAGAAGGACGATTCCATGCTGCCCTGGTGACATCTTGGTAAGAGTCAAAGGGAGGCACACCCACTGGGAGAGCATCCGGCTGCCTCAAATAAATGGCCAGGCGACGCTGCTCTGGGTCCTGTTCCCCCATTTCCAAGACCATGATGGCCTGGATGTGCCGCATGATGTCCATGAACGATGGATCATCACGAGAGGACTTAGGAATCACCTTAACGGGTTCTTCGCCCTCAGAAGACTTCTCTGGCATGGAGGAAGTCTCCAAATAGTCCGAGTCATCCTCATGCTCCTCATCTGGCTCGCTTTCAGCCGGCAGGTGTTCATACTGGTAGGTGCTGGAGCCAGCGTCGGGTCTGGATCCAGTGGACTCTGGCAGACGGGGGACACTAGGACCTGGCCGTGCCTGATCCTGCGGCAGACAATCCTCAGCAGGCTGCTGAGGGGACGCTGGAGGTGGGCCCTGAGGAGCTGGGGTCTGCTTCTCCATGAAAGACCACCATGCAGTAAACTGGGCACTGTAGTCCACCAGTGCAGGGTAATTATAAACCAGAGGATACGAGTAGGGCCAGCAGGCACAGACTGTGGGACCGGCGCCAGGCCCGCAGGCTGTGGTAGGGATAATACGGGTGCCGGGTCTGCAGGCTGCAGCAGAGGCAGTGCTGGCGGCAGCCCAGTGGGCGCTGGCTGAGGATGCCTGAGAGGGGAATCCGACGGCGCCAGGAGAGGAGACACTGGCGCCTGGGGGAAAGGAGACTTCGCTGTCGAAACCAGAGGCGATGGGTCCCTGTAGAGGGGACTGACACAAGCAGAGGAGCCAATGTCAGTTGCACCTGCACCAGCTGAGCCTCCTGGCTGAGAGCCCATGGAAGTGATGGGCCTGAGCACCAAGGCCGGGGAGCAGGAGACAAAAGTCCCCTGCCCTGAGGAGCCACCGCTCGTGATAGAGATGAGGGTGGGTCCACCAGCAGCCCTGAAGGAGTATGAGCAGGCGGGGCCGACCCCCTGCAGGAGGACGACCCAGACATTGCTGAGAGTTTACAGGGAGACTATGAGTGGGAAGCAGACTGGTCCTGGTGTTTGTCCTGCCCGCCAGATTCTTTCTGGGACTAGGAATGGGAAGAAGCCCCGGAAGACTGGACTGGTGAAGTCAAAGATCTCCTGGCCTGCAGCTCCTTTTCCATAGTGATGAGCTTCTGCTTGATCAGATGGCTCTCCAGGATTTCTGATAACATCTCAGAGTGGCCTAGCTGAACTTCTAGCTGATCTGGCAGGCTTCAGTGCCGTGGCTGGGGCCTAGGCACATGATTTTATTTATTTATTTATAAGTTTTACCAGGAAGGCATACTGAGCAGACAAGCTGCTCGATTCCAGATGCGTCCTGGGGGAAGGGGAAACATGGAGACATTTACAAATAATATACAGTATGCAATAAAGGAAAGTATAGTTACGTAAGAACTTACCGTAACAGTAGATCTTCGAGAACAGCTCTTGCAGCAGGTTACACCATTACGACTGAAGCCGGCAGGCGTCAGGACCCCACGGAATTTCTAGCTATTTTCATGGGACTGCCCCCGATGTCAGGCGAAAGACAAGGGAAGGCGGTCCCGGCCAGATTCCCCAGTTCTCCTACCGGAGACTCCCGGCCGCAGAATGATATCAGAATGGGAGACCGAGGATCCGTCATCAAAGACAAAGGCATAACCCTGCCCAAGGCTCGGTAGGCCGACTCCTCCAAGGGAATGGAGGGGATATTTGCTGCAAGAGTTGTTCTCAAGATCTACTGTTACGGTAAGTTCTTACATAACTGTACTATCTTACTTCGAGATACAGCTCTTGCAGCAGGTTACACCATTAGGACTGATTTCCAAGCAATAGCGCCTCTAAGCATTCTGGGAGGAGGAAACTAGGAAGATCTTTGACAAGTCCTGACTCTAGGACAGGAGACTCTGTAGCACAGCCAGGCCGGAACCGGCCCTCCGCCGTGATGCAATATCCAGGCTATAGTGTCTAATGAATGTGTGCACAGAGCACCAAGTAGCTGCAGCACAAATGGCAGAGGTGGAGATGTTACGAAGTGCTGCAAACGAGGTAGCCACCCCCCCTCGTCGAATGGCCCCGGACGGGCTTCTGTTTGCTGTCATAGCAAAATGAGATACACTGGACAAGCCAGCCAGAAAGAGACTGCTTTAAGACTGATTGGCCCAGCATCCTTTCAGACAAGGAAATGAACAGTTGCTCCGACTTGCGAAGCTGTTTAGCTCTGTTCAGGTAATACCTTAGACAGCGGTGAACATCCAGAGTGTGAAGCAATGCCTCTCCTCTACTGGAATATTTAGGAAAATATATGGGTAAATCGATGTCCTGGTTGAGAGTGAGGGCAGAGACCACCTTAGGCAAAAACGTAGGAGTGGTCCTCAGAGACACTCTGTCCTGGTGGAAAATTAAATAAGGCTCCTTACACATGAGAGCGTGGAGCTCAGAAACTCTCCTTGCTGACGTGACAGCAACCAAAAATAACGTCTTCCACGACAGAAAACGCAGCTCGCAATCCGTGGCAGGTTCAAAGGGGGGAAGCGTGAGTTGTTCAAGGACGAAGAGTAAGTCCCATGGAGGAACTGGATCCTTAATGGGTGGCCTAAGGTGTAACACCCCTCTCAGGAAATCTCGAGAGGCATCAAGCTGTGCCACTGTGCGCTGTCCCCCAGGGAAGTGGTAAGCAGAAATCGCGCAGAGGTGCACCTTAATAGAGGAGTAAGTGAGACCCGAATGGAAAAGGAAAGCAGGTATTCCAGCACCACTTTCACCGGGCATCCTAGAGGGAAGGCCGCGGTTGGCGCCACAAAAGCTGCACCATTTCATGGCGCACGCCACATGTGTGCACTGCTTGGCCGCGAAAAGAAATTCTCGCTACCTCTTGGCGAGACCCCGTGTCGCAAAAGGGCTATGTCTCTAGGAGCCATGCATGCAGGTTCAGTGAGCGTAAGTCCGGGTGGACTAGAGAACCTTCCTCCTGAGACAAGAGATGGGAGCTGAAAGGCAACGGGATTGGAGGTTCCCAGGACAGCTGCATTAGCAAGGGGAACCAGATCTGTCTGGGCCAGAATGGGGCTACCAGGATGATTGTTGCATGCTCCCTGCGCAATCTGAGAAGAACTCTCTGGATCAAAGGAAGGGAGGGAAGGCGTAGAGGAATCTGTCCGCGCAGGAGAGGGACAACACGTCTTACCAGAAAACACCAGGCCCTGGATCTAGTGAGCAAAAACTGGGCAGTTTTGCGTGGATGGGGAAGCGAATAAGTCCAGTTCTGGAGTGCCCCACCGAAGAAACAGATCCTCTGCTACCCCTTGAAGAAGTTCCCACTCGTGGACCTTGGCCTGGGAACGACTCAGGCTGTCTGCGATTGTGTTGTCCACTCCGGGGACGTGAACTGCAATCAGGCTCGTGCCGTGATGGATTACCCAATCCCACACTCTCATCGCTTCCCTGCAAAGGGGGTAAGAGTGTGCGCCTCCTTGTTTGTTGAGGTAATACATCACCACCGTATTGTCTGTTTGAAGCATGAGAGTATTCGGCGGGATCTCTGACTGAAAGGCCTGCAGGGCGTAAAGCACCGCCCTCACCTCCAGAATATTGATGTGGAGATGAGCTTCCTGAGGGGTCCACGCTGCCTGGGACCTCACCCGCTCAGGTGTGCTCCCACCCCAGCCCTGAGGCGCCTGTGGAAAGAATCACCTCCTGGGACGGCGCCAGAACGGAACACCCGCAGAGAGTGTTCCTGGTTCAGCCACCACTGCCAGTCTCGAATCATGGCATTCGTGATTCTGACCGCTGCTCGCATGTGGTCTTGCTTTGGTCTCACTGCACCTTGAGCATCCACTGAGTTACCCTCATGTGGAGCCTTGCCAAAGGGACGGTTGGAATGGCCGCAGCCATGTGTCCGAGCAAACGAAGGACCAGCCTGGCAGGAGCGGTCTTCTTCGCCGAGAGGTCCCTGATGAGGGATCTGATGCGTTCCGCTCTTTCGTCGGGAAGAAAATACTTTCCCTTGGACGGTGTCCAGAACTGCGCCTATGAACTGCAGCTTCTGTGACGGTAAGAGGAGAGACTTCTTGTAATTGATGAGGATGCCCAGAGACTGGGACAGAGCCTGGGTGCTCTGGATAGCCAGCAACAACGCCTCTCTGGAGGCGGCCATGAGAAGCCAATCATCCAAGTACGGGAACACATAGTGGCCCTGTCTCCTTAAAGACGCTGCCACGACTGCCATGCACTTGGTAAAGACCCTGGGGGCCGAAGACAGTCTGAACGGAAGAGCTCGGAACTGAAAATGGTAGCCGAGAAACTCAAAGCGCAGGAACCTCCTGTGCGTTTGAGCCACAGGGATATGCAGGTAGGCGTCCTGCATGTCTAGGGACGCTAAGAAGGTGTCCTGCCTTAGCATGGGAATGAGACCCTTAAGGGTCACCATGCATAATTGTTTGTAGGCAACCGATGTATTGAGGTCGCTGAGGTCCAAGATTGGACGGAGGTCCCTGTTTTCTTCGGAACCAGAAAGAAGTGGGAATAGTATCCGGATCCTATCTGGTTCTCTGGAACATACTCCACTGCTCCCTTCTGCAGAAGCGTGAGTATTTCTTGCCTGATAAGCAATCTGTGCTGACCCGGGTAATGGGAGAGCAGAGGAGGCCTCGAAGGTGGCTTGTCTGCGAACTCTATAAAGTGGCCTCTTTCGACCAACTGAAGGACCCACCTGTCAGTGGTTATGGACTGCCACCCTGGCAGGTAGTCCGCAATGCACCCCGACCTTGATGTCCCATTGATCCTGAGGGGCGGGGCCGGGAAGGAGTCATGCTGTGGCGGCGGAGGGGCCCGCGGGCTGAGCCGGCTTAGCTGGCCGCTGACTTTGGCCCGTGGGCAACTTTCCCTGGGCTCTGCGAGAAATGGAGCCCCTCTGTAGTGGTCCGGTGTGGGACTGCTGTCTCTGCATCCAGCCACGAAAATGGCTTTGGTTCCTACGAAAGGAACTAAGCCTGGGTCGGTACATTGCCTGGACCGACCTCACCGCCTTCCCGGCCTCTTGGAGTTTGGTGAGGACCTTCTCAGAGGATTCACCAAAAAGAACTTCTCCATCAAAAGTGGCATCCAGGATGTTCTTCTGGACGTCCGGGGCGAATCCGGAGACACGGAGCCATGAGTGTCTCCGGAGGCATACGCCCGAAGCTGCCGCTCTGGCCGAGGAGTCCGCGGAATCGTACGCGGCTCGCAGCACCTGGGTTCCCACGTCCGAACCCGTACGGAGAGGTTGCAACATCTCCTCCTTCTGCTCACCGTCTGGCAATTTGTCCGCCAGGTCCAGTCCCTGCTCCCACAAGGCATTTTGGAACTGTACCATGTGGGTAAAGTAGTTCAGGGATCTGATGGCGCAAGTAGCGGAAGCATACGTGCGCCTGCCCATAGCGTCCAGCTGTTTGGACTCCCGGTCTGGTGGCAGGGTGCTCAAATGTTGCAGTCTCTGGGACTGGTCATGAGAGGCTGTGATGACCAGAGAGTCGGCCAGAGGATGTGAAGCCAGATACTGGTCCTCCCTAGGGGCCTTGTACAGGCGGTCAGCTTTCTTCGGCATCGCCGGGAGCGAGTGTGGACGCTTCCACGCTGCCTTGGTGATGTCCACGAAAGTGTCCACCAAGGGTGGTACCACCACAGGCTTAGGATTTTTCTGCCGAAGATACCTGGCGAGGCGTAGTCTCTCGGGGTCTAACTCTTCCGCATCCCAGCCCATGTTCTCTTGGATATGCCTCATGATCTCTGAGAACGATGGGTCATCCGGAGGAGATCTAGGAAGTTCACGTGGATCCGGAGAAGGGATGTGGATCGGAGAGGGGGATCTGGATCCTTCCGAGAATTCCGATCCCGTGTCCTCCGTTGAAGGCGAACAGCGGCGTCTTCTGGGTCTCTTAGGGCTGGGTGACCCTGAAGAAGATCTGGACTGAGGTCTCCTTTTGTCTGGTCTCCCCCTAGGAGGATCCGCCTGCTCCTGGGGCGAAGGTACTCGGCCTGCCGCACCGGACGGAGTAGGGGGCGCAGGGGCCAGTGGGGTTGCAGGCGGAGGAGGAGGAGGAGGAGTGGGAACCACATCCCTTTTTATGGTGTCCCACCAGTAAGTGAACAACTCCTTGACCTCGGATATGGAGAGGCCCGACGACGGACCGGGCGCCAATGGCCGGTCGTCGGGTTCCGGCGTCAGCTCCCAGGGGTCTCAGGTTCCGGAGAGGGCTCCCTGGGGGGTGCGACAGGACGGGGTTCGCTCATCTGGTCCTCAGGCTGGGTCAGCTCCTCCTCTGTAATCGTCTCCTGACCGGTGTCAGTGGGAGGCGTCAGGGTCCTCTTCTCGATGGGTACGGACGTTGGTCCCCCGGCCGAGAAGAGGTAGGCCTGACCGGCGACGGGCGGTCGACGGTTCCTGGGACCTATGGTGTAGGGCCGGCACTGGATCCGACGACTTCTTCAAGGAGGTAAGCTCTTTGGTCTTCCTCTGGGGAGGAGGAGGCAAGGAGGCAGACCTGACGTCGGGTTCAGAACGGCGGGAACCAGACTTATGGTGGTGATGACGGTCCCCCGACCTAGCCAAGGCCTTAGAAGAGGAAGATGAGGAAGGCTTGGAGGTCTTGGCCTGTGAGGCAGAAGAGGAGCCTGAAGGGGTCTTCACCGCTGCAGGGGGAGGCTGAGAACGGGCCTGGGAAGGAGAGCGGTCAGACCGGGAGCCGGAGCTACGGGAGTTGGAGTCCCTAGATGGAGACTTGAATCTTACTCTCTCCCTGTGCTTCTCGAGGCATCTCCGGGCCTTCTCTGAGGATTCCCCCTTGGAGGCTGCATCCATGGCCCTGATTTTTCCTTCGAGCAGGAATGCCTGAAGGGCCTTCTGGTGACGGATCCGGGTCCGGCTGTTGAACCCCTGGCAAAAAGAGCAGGACCGGAGTTGTGGTTGGGGCCCAGGCACTCGGACGCAGGCTCAATGCGGATCCTAAACGGATTGGCTTCTCAGAGGCGCATGATCAAGGATGGCCTTCAACAGAGGTTGGAGAGACATCAGACAGCAAAAGAGCGAAAACAAAGTTTTTCCAAGGAAGAACTTAACCGAAGGTCATGAAATGCAGAACGAGCTCAAGGGTCGAGACATGCAAGTCGACGGTGGAAAGAACGGGAATCTGCAGGGACTGCCCCTTATGTACTCGCCTGACGTCGGGTCGGGACCGACATCGGGCGTCCCTGCAGAATAGCAGCTAGCTAGAAGAATTCCGTGGAGTCCTGATACCTGCCGGCTTCAGTCGTGATGGTGTAACCTGCTGCAAGAGCTGTATCTCGAGGTAAGATCAGTACATTGTACACACAGAATCAACAGAAATTATGTTATAGTGCAACAGGAAAAATTCATATGATATGAAACCAAGCTCAGATGATTATAGCGGTCAATAAACACAAACAGAAAGTTTCAAATTGACAGCATGAACTGTCACCCTGCCAGACAGATTAGTAAGTGCTCAGACCTAAGCCCGGGAAATAGGGGGGATTAGGTGCATGTGCAAGTGGAGCTAAAGTGGGCATTGATGAGGGAGTTTTGGTAGTGTATCGGAGGGGGCATGCCGAATGGCCTAGGGGAGCAAGTTCCACAATTTAGGCATGTGATAGGAGAAGACTGCCCCGCCTACGGAGGTGGACTTGCGTGGGATAGCGAATGAGCGGGGTCATAGTGCCTGAGGAAGTGCGAAGGGGAGGGGGATGAAAGTATATGGCTACGTAGAGACATGGCGGTAGGGACTGGGTCCAGAAATGGAAATTACGTACTTACCGTAATTATTGATCTTCTTGGACAGTCTCCATCACTCATTCACACTAGTGGGATAGCACCGGAGGTGCTAGGACCAAGCGGGAGCCAAACATTTTCAGAAGGGTCAGTGCCGAGACAGGACCACACATGAGCGGCACCACAAGACTAGCTCACGCCTGTGTAGGCTATCTCGGCGTCGACCCTCCAACCACCGAAGTACTTTTCGACCGAGGAGGTGCAGTGTAACTAATGAGAATAACTCATCCTGAGTTTCTGGGCCTGAGAAGGCACAGATGGCCTTTGCAAGAAAGGTCAAAGAACAATGTCCACACAGTCTGAACCATAGGACCATGAAAACTAGGAAAGAAAACGAATGAACCCAGGGGATGGTGGGTGGGCGTGTGAATGAGTGATGGAGACTGTCCAAGAAGATCAATAATTATGGTAAGTACGTAATTTCCATATCTTCCTGGACTAAGTCTCCATCACTCATTCACACTAGTGGGAGAGTACCGTGCTAAAACCAACAACCCTGAGTAGGGTGGTAGGAGATAGGGTTCACTAAGAAAGGACAGCCAAGGACTGTCCTGCTAATAAAAAAAGCTGTCTTGTAAAGAGCATCTAGAACATAGTGCCTACAAGATAAGCGCTTGAGTTGTAACTCACCACTCTGCAGATGACTGCAGTGGGCACAAAATGAAACTCTGCAAGGAAGCCGCAACCACTGTAGGAGAGCGGCAAGAACGTGGCCTCACAATTTGGCCTAGGACCAAAAGAAAAAATTACTCACCTTAGTAATGTTGTTTCTTCTAGTGGAGTCTTGCTATATTATGACAGATGCAGTTTGTCCCAGCCTTAGAACTGCTCCGGAGGTGAAAGAGTTAACTTCCATGCAGAGCATGGAGCTTAGAGCGCGAGCTCGGTTCAGAAGCTCTGTTAGGCTGGTTTCAAACCGAAACCGCCAGATCTTTTACGAGCAAAACTCACTAAGGTTCTGTGTGGAAGCTGTAACCTACACTAGCCAACTGGCCACTAATATATTAACACATTTTCCTGGTCCTAACACAAAGACTCAAGTCAGTGGACCAGAAAATAAAAGATAAAATAACTAAATAAACACAACACCCAAACATGAAAGAGGGCATCAATAAATGCCAACAAAGGACCACCCACCCCATACCCAAAGTAGGAGTTCTGAGAGGGGCAGGCTGGGGGGGAGGTCATAATATAGCAAGACTCCATTAGAAGAAACAACATTACTAAGGTGAGTAATTTTCTCTTCAAACAACATGAAGTCTTGCTATATTATGACTATTGCAAACTATACAGCAGTACCTCCATGGAGGAGGGACAGAACCTACTTAGGGAATAGGCTCTGAAGCACGGCTGTGCCAAACCGAGCATCCCTCCTGGCCTGAATATCCAGGGAGTAATGCTTGGTGAAAGTGTGTACTGTCTCCAAGTAGCTGCCTGACATATCTCCAAGATAGGATGTCTCTAGCAGCAGCTAGAGATGCAGCTGTACTCTGGTAGAGTGAGCCCCAGGCCTGAGGTGGAACCTTACCCAGCTTTGATAGCAAAATTGATACAAGAAACATCCACCTGGCAATGGATCTCTTGGTGGCAGGTCTCCTTTCCCAACCTCACCATAAGTGAGAAACAGTTGGAGGGAGTCAAACCTGTGGACCCTTGGTACGCACTATGTAGTAACTTAGGGCCCTCTTAACATCTAAGCTGTGCAGCCTCCTCTCACCAGAGGAGGAAGGGTCAGTGAAGAACACTGGAAGTGAAATAGATTGGTTAAGGTGGAAATCTGAAACCACCTTAGGCAAAAACTTCCTGTTAGTCCTGAGGACTACTTTATCCCTGTGAAAGGAAATAAAGTCAGTTTCTACTGATAAAGCCTGTAACTCACTTATACGCCTGGCAGAAGTGATAGCTACCATGAATACAGTTTTCCAAGTCAAATACTTAAGCTCTGCCGAAGACAGAGGCTCAAAAGGGGGTTGCATTAGCTGAGCAATGCATACATTAAGATCCCAAGCCGGGGCAGAGTCCCTGAATGGAGGATTGGTATGAAGCAATCCCTTAAAAAACTTGGAAAATACAGGATGAGCAGAAAGAGAAGAGGGCTTCCCTGCTGAAATGAAGGCAGAGACAGCAGCCAAATGCACTTTCAGGGTGGCTGGTCTCAGACCCAAAGAATTAAGATGGACCATGTAGTCCAATACAGTGGGTCCATCAGCAGATTCTGGGGAAACATGCTTCCCAGAACACCATATGGAAAACCTTTTCCACTTGGAGTTATAGGTAGCCCTGGTGGAAGGCTTCCTAGCAGCCTTCAGGATTTCGAGAACACTTTGAGAAAGTTGCAAGTCAGCAAACTCTAACTGCTCATGAGCCAAGCCTTGAGGTTGAGGGATTTGAGATTCAGATACCAAACTCTCCCCTGAGCACAGGTTAACAGATTGTGTTCCTGGGAGACACAGGAAGATGGACTGCTAAGGACAGAAGGAGTGGTACCAGGGCTGCCTGGCCCAGTCCGGAGCAATCAGGATCATTTGCAGGGCTGAGACCTGATTTTGACTAGTACTTTGAACAGGAGAGGGAAGGGGGGAAAGGCATAAAGAAACTTCCCTTCCCAATCGAGGAGAAAGGCATCCAGGGGAACTGAGCCCAACACTGGGGGCCTGCAACAAAACAGTGGAAGTTGATGATTGTCCGGGGCTGCGAAAAGATCTATCTGAGGAGTGCCCCATCAGGCAAACACTATCCCCAGAACTAGGGGATCCAGTGACCATTCGTGATGGCCCTGGGAAATCCTGCTGAGAGCATCTGCCAGGACATTGTCCTTGCCTGCGAGGTAAACTGCTATGAAGTGTTCAGGGAGTAAGCCAGAGACCACAACTTCATCGCCTCGGTGCACAAGGCCGAAGACAGAGTGCCCCCTTGTTTGTTGATGTACCACATTGTAGTGGTGTTGTCTGTTCTGACCTGTACCACCTTGTTCTGAACAGATGCAGAGAAACCTGAAGTGCTAGAAAACAGCTCTGAGTTCCAACAGATTGATGTGGAGCAGAGATTCCTGAGGGGACCATAACCCCTGGTGGAGAGGTCGCCCATGTGAGCTCCCCATCCCAAGAGGGATGCATCTGTAGTAAGGGTCAAGGAATGGGACAGAGGGATGAAAGGCACCCCTGTCCAGATTGCTCTGATCCTGCCACCACTGAAGGGCCTGGATCAGAGTTCTAGTCACTGGGATTAGTCTGAGAGGATCTCTTCTTGAGACCAGAAAGCTCTCAAATGGAACTGAATGTCCTCATCTGAAATCTTGCTCCTTGCACCACAGCTGTGGAGGCAGCCATGTGCCCTAGGAGCTGCAGGAAATGCCTTGCTGGTCGAGAGCCTGCAGAGTGAAGGAGGCGGCCAGGGCCACTAAGGTCCTTACCCTTCCAAGGGGGAAGGCCCTGGGCTTTGCGTCCAGTTCTGCGCTTATAAAGGTGAGTACCTGGACAGGTTCCAGAACCGACTTTGGAAGATTGAGAAGACATCCCAGAGAGGTAAGCAGCTGCTGGGTAACTAGCAGGTGTGATTTGACCTGGTCTGGAGACTGACCCACAATGAGCCAGATGTCCGTGTAGGGGAAAATGGCAATCTTTTGCCTTCTTAGGTGAGCGACTGTTACTGCCAGACATTCTGTGAACACCCTTGGGGCAGAAGTGAGGTCAAGGGCATTGCTCTGAACTGATAATGGCCTGAGGGCAGTTCGAACCTGAGGTACTTTCGATGGGAGCTTGGATAAGAACATGGAAGTAGGCATCTTGAGGTCCAGAGAGGCTAGCCAGTCCCCTGGCCTTAGGGAGGGTAAAATCATTCCCAGTGTCACCATTTTGAACTTTGGCTTTAAAAGGTGCTTGTTTAGATATCTTAGATCCAGGATAGCCGCCACTCTCCTGTCTTTTGGGGTAAAGAAGTACCTGGAGTACAGACCCTTGCCCTGGTGAAGGGGAGAAACCTTTCTACAGCTCTGAGAGCTAAGAGGTTGAGACTTGCTTCCAAAGCAAGAGTCTCTAAAGGGTTTGTAGGTGGAAAAGATCTGGCTCTCATCTTTGGAAATTTCTTGAAGCTGAGAACCAGACCCTGGCTCACTACTTCCAGGACCCACCTGTCTGAAGTTAAAGACTGCCAGTCCTGGACGAAATGAGCCAACCTGCCCCCTACAGGTAGTGGAGAGCCGATCCTGGGCATCCCATCAGGGTGCCTGTTTGGCAGGGGCTTTAGGCTGGTGGGTGGGAGCAGGCCTGCTCAAACCCTGTTTGCCTCTCCCTCTGAAGAACCCCCTCTGTACATAGGCTGAGGAGGAGGAGGCCTGGGTCTGGTAAAAAGGCCGGTGAAAAGGCCTACCCCTACCCCTGGGGGGCTGCCTCTGAGGAGTGGCTTGCCTTTCCTTGCCTTGTGCACTCCTGTAAGTGGTTCTATATTCATCCATTTTCTTCATATACTCTCTGTCTGTTCCCAAAAATACAGGTTACCCACCTGTAACAGGAGTTCTAGGAATGGCATGTTGTTCATCCACACTGTCTGGCAGGTTCCTTGCCACTTTTAAATCTTGCGGGGAAGGTCTTCGTTGGCTCCTCCCACCCACCCGGTGGTAAACTCTCGGCCCGCCCCATGACCCCAGATCTGGCCCCTCTGGAAGCTCAGGGTTGTGGCCGTCGGGAGGTTTGCGTATGGTAGGATGAACAACATATACCATTCCTAGAACTCCTGTTACAGGTGAGTAACCTGTATTTCTAGGACATGGATATGTTGTTCTTCCACACTGTCTGGCAGACTTAAGCAGTTCTCCGGGAGGAGGGAGGCAAGGCTTACCTCTACTTAGGAATAATAAAGACTGAGAACCGAGGCCCCAAACCAGCATCCCGGCGCATCAAGGTCGATGTGGTAATGGGTAATGAAGGTGTGTGCTGACTTCCAGGTAGCAGCCCAGCATTTCCTGGATAGGGGCGCCCTGGAAGCAGCCACCGCTATACAGCAGTATGACTGGTAGAATGGAGCTCTTATCCTCTGGAGGCTCCAGTTTTGCCAACTTATAGCAGAGATCTATGCAGGAGGTGACCCACCTGCTTATCGTCCCGCTTGGCTGCAGGTCTGCCAGGTGCGAAGCCCAGCATAGGTGACAAACAGCTGGCGAACCTCTCCCCTGACTTCCACGCCGCAAGGCCCTTATATAAGCTTCGCCTCTAGGTCCAAAGTATGGAGCCTATTCGGCCTCCCGAGGTGTGATTGGGGTAGAACACCGCAGAGTCAACACCTGGTTAAGGTGAAACTCCCACACCTTCAGAAGGAATTTCGGTGGGGCGCGGACAACCTTGTCCTTGTGGCACCAGGTAAGGAGACTGCGATGGGCGCTTGGAGTTCTCCCATCCTTCTGGCTGGCGTGATAGCCACCAAGAGCTGGTCTTCCCGCGACAGGTGAGAGAGATCACATCTGTGCATTGGTTGAATGGCTTGCCCATGAGCTTTCCAGTACCAGCAGTAGATCCACGGTGGAGGTTCGCACGGAGGGGAAATGTGATCAATGCCTTTGAAAAGTGCCAGACCACCTTCTCCTCAAGCGCCACCGACTGCTCCTCGGCCAGCGTGTACAGAGATGGCTGCTAGGTGCACCCTTTAGGTCGTCGACCAAGCCTCCTTGATCAGAAAGGGACCATAAATAGTCCAAGATGCTTGCCAAAGGACGGAGGAAGGGTCCAAGCCCTTGCCCTGACACCAAATGGAAAATCTCTTCCATTTGAAGGCATAGCATTTCCTGGTCGACTCACGGGACGCCATCAACACTGAGGACCTGTCGGAAAGACCCAAGGCCTGGAACTCCTAGGCCCAGGAACCAGGTCAGTCAGGTGCAGGGATTGAAGGTCCGGATGGAACACCTTCCTGATTGGATCGAGAGCAGGTCCGGCGTAGCTGGTGTTTGCCCAGGAGCCTGGAGCTGAGGCTGAGATCTGGGTACCGAACTGGCGGGGCCAGTCTGGGGCTATCAGAATCACCTGCGCCTTTATCCTCCTTGCTTTGAGAAGCACTTCCTGTGAATCAAGGGAAATGGGGAAGGCGAAGAGGCCCGGGGTCCACAGCCTCGAGAAGGCATCCCCTGCAGCGAGACCTGCTGAGGGGGGGCAGCAAGGAAACAGCTCAGCTTCACAGTTTCCTCCTGAGGCAAACAGGTCCACCTGAGGTGTGCCCCAGTGGGAGAAGGAAAGATTTTGTACTACCTCCGGTCAGGAGAGACCACTGTGAGATGTAGCCCATCCGCCCAGGGCATCGGCCAGGTGTGGAGGCTCCTCGCCACATGAATGTCTAGGAGATCGGCCTGCAGTCTGCGCATTCCAGTGACCAAATGCGAGAGCTTCCTTTGCATAGAAGCATGGAAATGTGTCCCGCTCTCGGCAGCTTAGGGTAGTACATATGGTCGGTGTTGTCTGTCTGCTGACGGGCCACGGACCCAGAGGAACGGAGCAAAGGTGGTGAGAGTTGGCGGACCGCCCAGAGCTCCGGCAGGTTGATGTGGCATCGGACTCATGGGGACCAGAGGCGTGTGCTCGTGTCTCCCCAGATGGGTACTTCAACACATCAAAGAGGCATCGTCGATATGAGAGACTGTTTGGCCGGGAGGACAAAACGGGATGCCCTCCTGCAGATGAGATGGAATCGGTCCACCACCAGAGAGTTCCCACATCTCCTGGGTCACCATCACTAGCTGGTCCAATGGATCGCAGCTGCCAGGACCAGTGGCTGGCCAGACCCCACTGAAGGGTATGTGCCAGCGTGCTCAACGGGACCACGCTTGTACAGGCCGCCATGAGACCCAGGGAGGCGCAGGAAGTCCCGCGGTAGGGCGCGATTGCCCAACCAGAAATGACTGGGCAAAGCAGGTAAGAACCTCGGCCCTAAGTCCGCCGAGCCGTGTTTGCCAGAAGAGAGTCGCGCCTGCCCCGATAAACAGAATCACCTGCTTGGCTCGAGTTCACTTGGTCTCGTTGATGAGGAGGCCGACTTGAGAGCAAACCTGAGTGCCAGATCTCTGACTGCTCCACCTCCTGTCTGGAGGGGGCTGCTATCAGCCAATCGTCCAGGTAAGGGTACACCTGGACCCCAGGCGCCGCAGGAGAAACGTCACCACTGCAATGCATTTGGTGAAGACCCTGGGAGCTGAAGACAGGTCAAGGGCATGGCTCGAATCGAAAGAGGGATCCTCCGCCGAAAGCTAAGGAATCTCGATGTGATACGGACTTGATAGGGACGGAAAGAACGCCAGCCCTGCAGGTCCAGAGAGCAGAACCACACGCCGTGTTCCAGATGTATTATCTGCGCCAGAGTGACCATCCTGAAGGCCTTAAGACCTTTAGGAACTTGTTGAGGTCGTGTAGGTCGAGAATGGGGCGCCAGCCCCTCGTCCGCTGAACCAGGAAGCACCGACACAAACCTGGGGTCTGGACGCCTGAAGGGCGGGCCTGCCTCGATCCCAGAGGTAGGCCTTTTCCCACCACCTTCCACGCACCCGTCCGTGGTAATAACGAACCAGGCGGAAAGGAAGTGTCGGAGCCGTCCCCCAAGGGGGAACCAGGGGTGAGGTGACGGGGATGGGGGCGACACCCCTCAGCCCGTCACTGGGCAGGCTTGGAGAGGACCGGCCGAGGGACCTCCTGGGCCTTTTCCTCCCTGCTTCCTGTTGGAGGAAGCCGATGGCTTGGGTTTGGGATGCCAAGCCCGAGCCTGCTGGCCCTGACGTTGCTGGGCCGGGGCGCAGAAGGACGAAAGGGCTTAGGCTGAGGCTTGCGGCCTTTGTCCTTCTGGGTGGAAGAGACCGAGTCCAAGGTAGCATTGGACTTCCCGATCCTCTGCAGGTGACCTTCACCCCAGGGCAAGAGGTCAGTCCCAAAAATGGAACATCCGCCAACTTGTGCTGGGTATCCAGGTAAGGTGGATATCCTCAGCCAAGCCCGACTTGACATGGCCACTGCGGTCGCCAACAGACCTGGCACATGAGTCCCGATGTCTAAAGTAGTCTGGAGCTGCTGTTTGGCCACTGCCCTGCCCTGGTCCCGCACCTGCCTGACCGTAGTCTGCAGATCCGAGGGAAGATGAGGAACGACCTCATCCAGGGAGCCCAACAGGGCATGAGAAAAATGTGCCATGAGGATGGCCGAACTGGCCTGACGAAGGCCGAGAGGACGTAGCATAGACTTTTCGCCCGCATAATCCATTTCTTGGATTCTTGTCGGAGGTTTGTCCACATCCTGGCGTTTCATGGCGCTATGAAAACGCTTGTCGGTAACCAACCCTCAGCAGAGGGGTGTGTCAAAAACGGACAGGGAACCGGTAGGGGACCGCGATACTTCCTGGCCATCCTGGCCGAAGGTGCAGGGCAGGAAGCAGGCGCTGCCAAAGCTCCAGGCGGGCCACTATGGCCTCGCCACCGGAAAGGCCTCCGTAGGGGAATCCTCGGTCCAGAATCTCCGTGAGGGATTACCTGGGCCGCTTAGAAACGGGTTCGAAGCCATCCCGTGGACTCCAAGATGAGCCGGTAGTCCTAGGAAGGGACGGCGCTATCGTCCCCCTGACTGTCCTCCTGAGGACCCAAGTCCATTCAATTGGAGAAAAGGGAGGAATCGCCCTCAGACTCGAAAAGTCCTCAAAGAGCTGCCTCGGCCTGAGCCACCCTCCACGTGCGAGGCTTATCGGGAGTGAGACAGACAGCCTATGGGGCAGTCCCTGAGCCGACCGAGGAATTTTGGTCGGAGCCCCAAATAACGGCTGTGGAGGCGGAGGTTCCACCAGAATCAGGTGCAGCTGGAATTTGACGTCAACCGGCCTGGGAACAGGCTCGGCTACAACGAGGTTGTTTCGGTCGCTCTGGTGACAGCCACTTAATGGCCGGGGAAGACGACTGGGTCAGCTTATTCCCGGTCAGAAGGAGCTGTTGCCACATGCGTTCCTCATACCTCCGACGCAACTTGCGCCGAAGTCTCCCCTTGTCCGAGGAGGAGGAAGAGGAAGAGCGGCGGCGCTGCTTGCAGCGGTGCCGAGACCGAGACCACCTATGGTGGTGGTATCGGCTGGACCGCGAAGACGTCCGAGACAGAGACCTAGAACCTCGGCTAGGCCGAGGACGGTGCGGAGAGGTGTCGGGAATCGGCACTCCCCTCGGTTCGGAAGATTCCACCGAAGGCTCCTGAACCGGAGGCACAGATGAGCCGACGGGACCCTCAACTCCCACCGGGGGAACCGGGAAGAGGGGATTCTCAGCTTCTCCAGCCGACAACCTGTCCAACGGGTCGAGAAAAATCTTGACGCGTGTCGACGGAGTCTCGGTCAACCTGGCCTGGCGGGGACACCGTGAAGCCAGTGGCGAGGCAGTCGACCGGTGACTGTCGACTACTGGGGGAGGGGATCTTGCAGCTCCCAAGAGCGTCGACAGTGAAACTTACTTTGCTCTTTTGGACCGAGAAAAGGTCCAGAAGAAGTTGGACCCTCACCTTTGAATGGGAGGGTCAGACAAAGCTCCTTAAAAGAAGCCGAGTACGAGGCACCGAGAGAGAGCAGGACAAATGCCGCAGAGCGAGGTAGAAGCGCCTGCTACCGCTTCCTTCTTCGAGGGTGATCATCTGCTCGAGCTGATCTGCTGAGCCCGGCCGCATGACACCGCCAACCGGCCTCTTTAGACTTAACCGGAGGAATTTTTCTCGGACGCCCCAGCTGTAACGGCAGCACGGTCTTCGGGGACGAGGGCGAAAAAGAAGAGCACAGGTCGCAAGCCCGCGGGTCGGTGCTCAAGGCCTAAGCAGTAGACGCATGCGGGGTGCGGATCCGTCCGAGACATCTTCGCCCGCAAGGGCATCTCCGGGAAACTGGGAGTCGATGGTCCATCGCAGTCATGAGGAGAGAAGACCAAAAGTCTTTTTAGCAAAAAAACTTTTAATTTCGAAGATTCGAATAGTTAGGAAGAAAAAATTACTCACCTTAGTAATGTTGTTTCTTCTAATGGAGTCTTGCTATATTATGACAGTAGCAGTTTGTCCCACCACTAGAACTGCACCGGAGGTGAAATGGTTAATACCATTCTAAAATAGAACTTTGAGCACGAGCTCTAAGAAGCAGCTCTATCTGTGTAATTTCAAACCTGAACTGTCAGATCTTTACGAGCAAAAACTCACTAAGGTCTGTGTGGAAGCTGTAACTCACACTAGCCAAATGGCTACCTAAATATTAACAACCATTGCTGGTCCCAACACCCAAGACTCAATTCAGGGACCAGAACTACTAACACAATTCTAACAACATGAGAATAAAACAACAGTATAATAAAACACACACACCCCAAACTCCCAAAAGGAGAGACGCTAAAAGGCATAAAATAGTGCCCACATTAAGCTGCCCACACCCCACCCAAGTATAAGTTCTGAGAGGGGTAGGCTTGGGGAGGTTGATATAGCAAGACCCATTAGAAGAAACAACATTACTAAGGTGAGTAATTTTTTCTTCAAACAACATGAAGTCTTGCTATATTAGTGACAATAGCAGACTACACAGCAGTACCTCCATGGAGGAGGGCAGAACCTACTTAGGAATAGGCTCTGAAGAACAGCTGTGCCAAACCCGAGCATCTCTCCTGGCCTGGACATCCAGGGAGTAATGCTTGGTAAAAGTGTGTACTGTTTTCCAAGTAGCAGCCTGGCATATCTCTAATATAGGGGCGTCTCTGGCAGCAGCTAGAGACGCAGCTATACCCTGGTAGGAGAATGAGCCCTCCAAGCCAGAGGGGATCTCTGCCCAGTTTCTGATAACAAAATTGGATACAAGAGACAATCCACCTGGCAACTGATCTCTTAGTGGCAGGTTTGCCTTCCCAACTTCACCATAGGTAAGGAAAGTTGGAGGATTCGAACCTGTGACCTTGGCACGATCTATATAGTAACTAAGAGCCTCTTACCATCCAGGCTGTGCAACCTCCTCTCACCAGAAGAGGAGTGATCAGTGAAAATACTGGAAGGAGATAGATTGGTTAAGATGGAAATCTGAAACCACTTTAGGTAAAACTTCCTATTAGTCCTAAGGACTACCTTATCCCCTGTGGAAAGAAATAAAGTCAGTTTCCAGTGACAAGGCTTGCAACCTCACTTGTAGTGCCTAGCAGAAGTGATAGCCACCAGAAAACATGGCTTTTCCAAGTTAGATACTTAAGCTCTGCTGAAAACAGAGGTTCAAAAGGGGTTGCATTAACTGGGCAATACAAACATTAAGGTCCCAGGAAGGGCCGGTTCCCTAAAGGGTGGATTAGTATGGAGTAATCCTTAAAAACTTGGAAAACACAGGGTGAGTGGAAAGAGGGATGACTTTCCTGCTGACACAAAAGCAGATACAGCTGCCAAATGGACTCTCAGGGTAGCTGGTCTGAGACCCAAGGAATTAAGATGGACCATGTAATCTAATACAATGGGCAAATCAGCAGATTCGGGGAAATATTTTTCCCAGCACACCAAATGGAAAACCTTTTTCCATTTAGAACCATAAGTAGCTCTAGTGGAAGGCTTTCTGGAAGCCTTTAGGATTTCAAGAACACCTGGAGAGAGGTAAATCAGCAAATCTTAACCTCAAGAGCCAGGGCCTTGAGGTTGAGGGATCTGAGGTCCGGATACCAAACCCTTCCCTGTGCACAGTTAACAGGTTGTGATTCCTGGGAGGCAAACGGAAGACAGATTGTCAGTGACAGAAGGAGTGGGTACCAGGGGCTGCCTGGCTCAATCTGGGCAATCAGAATCACCCTGCAAGGCTGAGATCTGATTTTGACTAATACTTTGAATAGAGAGGGAAGCTAGGAAAGCATAAAGAAACTTCCCTCCCAATCCAGGAGAAGGGCATCCAGGGGACTGAGCCCAACACTGAGGCCTGCAACAGAACAGAGGAAGTTTGTGATTGTCTGGGGCTGCAAAAGATCTATCTGAGGGGTGCCCCATCTGGCAAAGACTATCCTCAGCACTTGAGGATCCAGGGACCATTCATGATGGCCCTGGAAATCCTGCTGAGAGCATCCGCTAGGACATTGTCCTTCCTGGAAGATGAACTGCTATGAGGGAAGTGTTCAGGGAATAGGCCAGAGACCACAACTTCATTGCCTCGGTGCACAAGGTCAAGACCAGTGCCCCCTGTTTGTTGATGTACCACATTGTTGTGGTGTTGTCTGTTTCTGACTTGTATCACCTTGTTGTGGACAGATGCAGAAATGCTTGAAGAGCTAAAAGACAGCTCTGAGTTCCAGCAAATTGATGTGGAGCAGAGATTCCTGGGGGACCACACTCCCTGAGTGGAAAGGTCGCCCATGTGGGCTCCCAACCCAGAAGGAAGCATCTGTAGTGAGAGTCAAATTGTGAGCAGGGGAATGAAGGGGACCCCAATCTTAAATTGCTCTGATCCTGCCACCACTGGAGGCCTGGATCAAGGTTCGAGGTCACTGCACCAACTTGGAAGGGGTCTCTTCTGAGACCAATAGGTTCTCAAGTGAAACTGAATGTCTCTCATCTGAAATCTTGCCCTGCACAACAGCTGTGGATGCAGCCATGTGTCCCAGGAGCTGCAGAAAGTGTCTTGCTGGTCGAGACCTGCAGGGTGAAGGAGGAGGCCAGAGTCACTAAATTCGCCACCCTTTCTAAGGAAGAAAAGCTCTGGCTAGCTTTGTGTCCAACTCTGCTCCTATAAAGGTGAGTACCTGGACTGGTTCCAGAACCGACTTTGGTAGATTTAGCAGAAAGCCCAGGAGGTGAGGAAGCTGCTGGGTAACTTGCAGGTGAGATTTTACCTGTTCTGGGAGGCTCACAATGAGCCAATCGTCTAGATAGGGAACAACAGCAATCCTTGCCTCCTTAGTGAGCCACTGCCACTGCTAGACACTTTGTGAATACCCTGGGCAGAGGTAAGGCCGAAGGGCATTGCTCTGAACTGGTAATGACCTGAGGGTAGTTCGAATCTGAGGTACTTTCGATGGGAGCTTCTGATTAGGGACGTGAAATAGGCATCCTTGAGGTCCAGGGAGTCTAACGAGTCCCCGGCCTTAGGAGGGTAAAATCATTGCCAGAGTTACCATTTTGAACTTTGGTTTAAAAGATGCTTGTTCAGATATCTGAGGTCTAATATGGGCCGCCATTCTCCTGTCTTTTTGGGTAAGGAAGTATCTGGAATACAGACCCCTGCCCTGGTGCAGGGGAGGAACCCTTTCCACTGCTCTGAGAGCCAACAGGGTTGAGACCTCTGCTTCCAGAGCAAAGGTCTCTGAAGCACTTGCAGGTAGAAAAAGTCTGCTTCTCAACCTGGGAAACCTTTTGAAGCTGAGAACCAGACCCTGGCTTACTACTTCCAGAACCCACTTGTCTGAGGTTAAAGAAGCCCAGTTCTGACTGAAGTAAGCCAGCCTGCCCCTCCACCGTAAAGGAGAATCGGCCCTGGGCACCCATCAGGGTGCCTGCTTAGCAGGAGCTTTAGGCTGAGGGTGGGAGCAGGCCTGCCCACCCCTCGCTCTGCCTCTGCCTCTGCAGAAGCCCTCTGAGCATAGGCAGAGGAGGCCTGAGTCTGTAAAAGGCCTGTGAAAGGCCTACCCCTACCCTGGGGTAGTGCCTCTGAGGAGTGGCTTGCCACCCTTAGCTTGGGCACTTTTGGTAAGTAGTCCCATATTCATCCATCTTTTTCATGTAATTCTCTGTCTGCTCCCAAACAGAGAATTTCCCACCACAGGAAAATCCATAGCCTTAGTCTGGGTATCCTGTGACAGACTAGTACACCTGAGCCAGGCCAACCTACTGAAAAGCTACAGATGTGGCCATGACCCTAGAGGAAACATCATTAACATCCACAGCAGCATGAAACTGTACCTTAGAAGCCTCCAATGCCATCAGCAGCCACCTGTCCTAGTTCGCTAGCCAGCTGGCCATGGGCTTGCTTGGCTAATTCCATAACAGTATCCCATCTAGATATCAGATACCTAGCTACATAAGCCATATAATTTGCTTGCCTGAGTCCCAGAGAGGCTGCCATATACTGTTTTTTCGCCATGGCATCAATCTTCCTGGAATCCTTGTCAGGAGGATGTGAAGCCAGGGGGATATTAGCTTTATCACAGGCTGCAGCCTGAACTACCCCAACATGACTGCATTGCTGAGAAAGGAATTCTGTATCAGGACCTGACAATGTGTACCTTCTGTCCATCTTTTTATCTACAGGAGGCACAGAATTAGGAGCTTTTAAAATTTTATTGTTTGCTTCCTAAAGACTTATGCAAAGGAATAGACAATCTCTAGACTCTGGAATATCCATCATTTCTACAAAATCAGGCTCCTCTTGCTCATCCACAGCTTCTTCCAAGGGAAGCTGGAGGGTTTCAGCAACTTTTTTGTAAAACATAAAATGAGATGGGGACTCAGATAGCATAGGGGGAGATTCCAGAGGTCTGTCTGGGGAAATGTCCGGTTCAATGGGCACACCAGACCTTCCCAGCCACATTCATACTGTTCATAATCATCCTCCCTCCTCTGGTTCATAAAATTCTCAACATCATATTCCTGAACCACTGGAACCGGACAAACCGACCTTTGCCAGATAGTGGCGCTCGGTCGGAACCTGAGACAGTGACTGGACAATTTGTATGGCTTTTGCTATCTCTGCAGCAGTTGGAGAAGGGTTTTGGACTCCAAACCTGCTGACTTTCTTGTTTTCTTTACTGGAATTGGTTCCTCAGAACCAGCTTTTCTTTGCCGAGGAAGTCTTGCCCTGGTCAGAGGGCACTCCCTCCGATTCGGTTGGCACTGAACCGGGCTGGCCATCCAGGTCAGCGGACTTTTGGCCTCTCGCCCTAAGCCTGCCCAATCTCTTTTCCAGGGTGGCTGCAGGGAAATTCTCACATATCTGGCAGTCTGACTGGGTGGTCAAACCCCAGACAATAGACACATGGGGTGTGGGTCAGCCTTGGCAAAGACTTCCCCACAGACATCACAGTGTTGAAACCCAGTGGGCCGGTTTTCTTTTGGGTTTCTCAGACATAATGCCAGCCTAACCAGAAAACTTGCCCTTTAAACGGCAGTGCCAGCAAGACACCCTTTATCGGTTCCTAACCGTGTCACGGTATTGGGAAAACCGTAATAAAATCCGCTTTTTAGAACCGACAAGAACCGGAACGCGACTCTAAAATGTTAAACTTTAAAGTTAATAAGTTTTAAACCCAGCTGTTCGGTTCAAACCGAACCAATAAACTTACAAGTTCCACACAGACAAACCTTTAATTTACTTACACGATTACCACAGACAGCGCTTGAACCTAACGGTTTTGCGGATAAAATAAAACTATTCTCGGTTGAATCGCACCGAGAAAACACTGTTTAAACCGAGAAATGAACCAAGCAGTAGGAGAAATCTCCGGAGCGACTGTTCACTGAGGCGGAGTAAAGAATCTGACAGTTCAGGTTTGAAATTACACAGATAGAGCTGCTTCTTAGAGCTCGTGCTCAAAGTTCTATTTTGGAATGGTATTAACCATTTCACCTCCGGAGCAGTTCTAGTGGTGGGACAAACTGCTACTGTCATAATATAGCAAGACTTCATGTTGTTTGAACCAGTCTTATACGCAGAGCGTTAAGGAGGGAACCTGAGCTTCCAAGCGGTAAGGAAGATCTGGCGTCATGGGGCGGAGCCGAGAGTTTTACCACCCGGGTGGGGGGGAGGAGCCAGCTTGAAGACCTTCCGGCAAGATTTAAAGCGGCAAGGAACCTGCCAGACAGTGTGGATGAACAACATATCCATGTCCCTACAACAGAGAATTTCCCACCACAGGAAAATCCATAGCCTTAGACTGGGTATCCTGTGACAAAGTAGTACACCTGAGCCAGGTCAATCTCCGAAAAGCCACAGATGTAGCCATGACTCTAGAGGATACATTGTTAGAATCCACTGCAGCATGGAATTGCACCTTAGATGCCTCAATACCATCAAGAGCCACCTGCTCCAGCACCTTTGCGAGCTGGCCAGGGACCTGTTTGGCTAAGGCCATGACAGTATACCCATCTAGATTTCTGGTATCTTGCAACATAAGCCATATAGTTAGCTTGTCTGAGTCCCAAGGATGCTGCCATGTATTGTTTTTTGGCCATGGCACCAATCTTCCTGGAATCCTTGTCAGGAGGATGTGAAGCCAGTGGAATATTAGCTTTATCACAGGCTGCAGCCTGAACTACCCCAACATGACTGCATTGCTGTGAAAGAAAATTTGTATCAGGACCTGACAAAGTGTACCTCCTGTCCATCTTTTTATCCACAGGAGGCACAGAATTTGGAGCTTTTAAAATTTTTATTGTTTGTTTTCTAAAAGATTTATGTAAAGGGATGGACAACCTCCTGGACTCTGGGATATCCATCATCTCCACATAGTCAGGCTCCTCTTGCTCATCCAAAGCCTCCTCTAAGGGAAGCTGGAGTGTCTCAGCAACGTGTCTAAGATAGAAGCCCATTAAGGATAGTTCTGCCGAATGTGGAATGTCGCCTGGCATGAACATCCAGTGCATAATGCTTAACAAATGTATGCACTGAGCTCCAGGTGGCGGCGTTGCAGATATCCGCAATTGGAACATTGCGAATTTCCGCCAAAGATGTCATGACTACCTAGTAGAGTGAGAGCGACACCTACCCTCCAATTTAACTTAAGCCATGGAGTAGCAATGTCGAAGGCATGCCACTAACCATGATGAGATGCATCTGATAGCGACAGGTTGACCCAGCTGGGTGTCGCTGAAAGAAACAAACAGTTGCTGAGTCTTGCGAAAATTCTTGGTTCTATCTAAATAGAACCGCAAGGCTCTCTTAACATCGCCGGACGGCTCCGCAAGGCCCAGCGGCACCGAAAACGGCGCCGACAAGCCGACAGACCTCGCGGAAGGCGCCGGAAACGCCCCAGGAACCTGGAAAGCTAGAGAAGGAAAACCAGGAGATAAGGGCATCGGTGGCCCCTGCGCACAGCCATGTGAGGGGAACACTAGCCGAGTCACCGGCATCAAGAAGGCGCCACGATCAGGAAGGTCCAACCGCCTACCCGATCGCCGGAGGAGCCCGGGCCCGTGGCAACCGAGCCAGGCAGGAGAACCAACCTCCGAGCCCATCGCTCCATAAGAGCGCCCACTGATGAAACTGCTCATCTGGAGCCCTACCTATAGGCGAGGAGGCTCCGATGTAAACGGCGACGATCACCGGCAGTTGGCGACTCGAAGAAGGAGAACGGCAAGCTAACGCGATAACCGACCGCCGACGCCAGATATACTACAGAGGGCGACCTCGAGTGATGCCTTCTTTGACCAGTGGGCCAAGAAGAGCTTCGAGGCCGAACGGTGCCGAGAATGCATCGCTTATTTTATGTCGACGGGGACCGCCTATCCCCGGCATCGGACTGACCGCTGTCGGAACCCCGCTGAGGAGAAGGGAGGCTGACCGGACCCAGCCCGCTGACTGAACAGCTTACACGAAGTCTCCTACCGCCACCTGACCTGCTCATGGTCGACTCCGTCTCAGTAGGCCGAGACTTCTTCAGGTAAGTTAAATTTAAAATTTAACGACAATAGAATAAATTAAGCAATACTATCGCTGATAATGTTAAGCAAAAAAACTAAACTGCACGCGCTTAGTTTGAAGTTTGACTCGACAGGCGAGCCGATCGGCGCGGCGGAAAGGGACTGAGGCGTTGAGGGTCGCCGCCTGTGACAGTCACTGCCGCCGAGCCGCTGTTGGGCACGGTGTTGCTGGCGCATATTCAAGGCGTTTCTCCAGCAAGTAGCCTGGTGAGATCGGTGCTGGGCGCATCTCACTAGTGGAATGAGTGGTGGAGACGTGTCCAGGAAGATATGAAATTCACGACCTACTGTAATTCTGATCTCTTGGACGGCTCCACCACTCATTCACACTAGTGGGATTAGCGCCGGAGGCACTAGGGACCCATCGGGAGCAAACTTTTGCTGGAGGGTCGGCTGAGACGGCGCCATGAGGCATGGCGCCAAAGCGCGCCTCGAGCTGCAATGACTATCTCGACGACGCACCTCCAACCTCTCAGTACCTTTTTTTACCAATGAGGTAGCTAACTAATGAAAGAGTAAATCTAACTCTAAAACGGACATAAGATAGTCCGTATGACCCGTAAGAAGGGTCAGCAAAGAAGTCCTCACGCCCAAAAGATTTGAGGGAGAGGAAGACCAACACAGCGGTGAGCTCGGGATGGAGGGAGAGGTAGAATGAGTGGTGGAGACTCGGCCGAAGAAGATCAAGAATCGTAGGCAATGTAATTTTCATATCTTCCTGGACATAAGTCTCACCACTCATTCACACTAGTGGGAGAGTACCGTTGATAATCCCCCAAAAGGGCGTGCAGGAGAGCCAGAGCTCATGCTGCCTAAGATTGAAGCCCATTAAGATAGTTCTGTCAATGCGGAATGTCACCTGGCATGAACATCCAGTGCATAATGCTTAACTAATGTATGCACTGAGTCCAGGAGGCGGTTGCAGATATCCGCAAGACTGGAACATTCTAATTCCTCAAAGATGCCGCAATCATTTCTAGTAGAGTGAGCGACACTCTACCTCCAATTTAACTTGAGCCATGGAGTAGCAATGTCGAAGGCATGCCACTAACCATGATGAGATGCATCTGATAGCTTACAGGTTGACCCAGCCGGATGTCGCTGAAGAAACAAACAGTTGCTGAGTCTATGAAAATTCTTGGTTCTATCTAAATAGAACCGCAAGGTTCTCTTAACATCCAAGGAATGAAGAGCTTGCCTCTTCTTTTGGAAATTAGCTGCGAAGAGGGAAGTACCAGAGGTTGGTTTAGATGGAATTTGACACAACCTTGGGAAGAAATTTAGGATGAGTACGGAGAATTACCTAGTCCTTTATGGAATACAGTATACGGAGGGTCCGTCACCAAGGCATGAATTTCGAGACCCGCGGGTTGAGGCAGGTAATGGCCACCAGGAAGGCAGTCTTCCAGGTAAGAAATTTTAGCTCACAGGTAGCTAGGGGCCTGGAAGGCTTCCATGTGAGCATGTCCAGCACCAGGTTAATGTCCCAGGCTGCAACTGACGCTTTAACAGGGGTCTGGTATGAAGAATCCTTTAAGAAATCTCTTCACTATAGGTGCTGAGCCAGAGTCAAGGGATGAAACCAGCTCATGGAACGCTGAGATGGCATTAAGGTGAACTTTAACTGTGGAGTACTGAAGACCTGAGTTAGATAGGTCCAAAAGATACTCCAGAACCTTGTCAGGAGGACAGGAAAAGGGGTTCCAAGAGGACTTTGTACACCAGAGAGAAAAGCCCATTTGAAGCAGATGTTGGGTGGCTGGCTTCACAGCAGCCAGAAGGATGTCCGAGACCTACTAGAGAGACGCTGAACCGATTCACTTCTACCTCTTCAGGAGCCAAGCATGAAGGTGAATTGATTTCAGGTTGGGATGGACCAACGAACCCTGAGTCAAAAGACTGATCTGCAAGGGAAGTGGTCTCGAGAGGCTGCCAACATACTGTTGAGCAGAGGAAACCATAGTTGCTGAGGCAGGAGGGAGCAATGAGAACTATCTTGGTCCCCTGAGACCGAATCTTGAGGAGAACTCTCTGGATTAGAGGAAGCGTGGAAGGCGAAGAAAGCTGCTGTCCACCCAGCCTGAACGCATCCTGACAGAAAATACAGGCCCTGGATTTTGGAGCAGAAGAGAGGCAGTTTTATGCTGAGTGGATGCAAAAGGTCCAGGTCTGGAGTCCCCACTCTTCAATAGTGACCGAGCTACGGTTGGATCGAGAGACCACTCGTGAGGGTCTGCCTCCGTTTGCTGAGGTGATCTGCTAGATCGTTTTGTACACCTGGCAGATAAAACCGCCTGAATCAGAGACTTGTGCTCCAAGCACCAATCTCCACACCCTCACTGCTTCCCCGCAAAGGGATAAGAATGAGCACCGCCTTGTTTGTTGATGTAATACATCACAGCTTTGTTGTCCGCTTGAAGGAGGAATGTTCTTGTGACAAAGGATATCCTTCAGAGCTTGATCGCGAGAGGACCGCCTCCTCATCTCCAAGACATTTATGTGGAGATGAGTTTCGAACTGAGTCCTACACCTTGAGTGTGAAGGGAGCGACAGTGAGCTCCCCATCCCATTAGCGAGTGCCTGTGGTGATGGAGATCTGAGATCCGGGGAGCAAAGGGGAACCCTTCCAGGAGACTGTTTCTGAGTCCACCAGGTGAGAGACCTTTCAAGGGGCCCGCCACTTGATGGGATAAGACTGGGGGTGAGAGGTCCGAGGACCACTGAGTGAGAGCATCCATTGCGGTTCTCATGTGCAACCGGCCAGGGTACAGTGAACACCGAGGACGCTATGAGACCCAACATGCTGCTGCATCGAGAGAGCTGTAACCGATTGGTTCTCCCCGATGTAACGGGCCATCCGAAGGATGTCGAGTCTCTGTCCTCTGGAGGAAAGTTTCATGAAGAGGTATCTAGGAGTGCCCTATGAAAAGGAGCCTCTGGGAGGCTGCAGTTGTGATTTTTCAAATTCAGCAGAATCTCATTGACGAAGAAGATCGGTAGGTCGCTTGACGTGCTCCAAAGTCCCTTGGCTGGAAGGGCTTGCCAGAAGCCAATCGGCCCCAGGTAGGGAAACAATCGAGTCTCATATCTTCCTGAGGATACCTGCAGAACTGCACAACACTTTGTAAAAACTGGTAGCGCGAGGATAGCTCAAAAGGCAGGACTCTGAACTGATAATGCCACCCAGAGCTACAAACCTGAGGAACTTATGTGGGTCGGGTGGATGGGGATATGCTGCAAGCGCCCTGCATATCCAGGGAGGCCAGCCAGTCGTGTTGATGCAGCAGGGGACCAGGGTACCTAGGGAATTATTTTGAATTCTCCCTGGGAGAAATTTGTTTAACTTTCTGAGGTCTAGAATGGGGCGATTCCCCAGATTTCTTTGGAACCAGGAAGTAATGGGAGAACCCTGTAAGTCAGAGATGCGGGGCACTAGTTCTACTGCCCTGTTGCTTAGAAGGCCCTGGATCTCGGCGCAGGAGGTCTGACTGAGAGGCACGAACTGGGTTGTGCCTGGGAGGACAATTGGGGTTTCAAAAATTGAGAGAATAACCTCGCGAATTATCCGACGGACCCATTTGTCCGGGTTATGGACTTCCACTGGTTGCAGAAGTACATCAGACGCACCTCCCACTCGAGGAGAAAGTTCCACCGGCAATGTGATGGAACTTGGCCAGCACTATAAGGTGGCGCTGGGGCTTTAGGCTCTGCGCTTGCCGCGCTTTGAGGTTGGCAGGTTGGCTTTTATGGAAGCTTCCCTGCTTCGCGTCTCTCGAAAGGACTGACGACTATGAAACTGACGCCTGTTCACATGCCTCCGAGAGGGGAGCAGGCGGAGGTCTGGCCAACTTAATGGCCGACTCTAGTCTTCTGAGTGGCTCTAAGGCTTGTTCCACCTGAGGCCGAAAAGACAGAGCGATCAAAGGGCAGCGCCATTACCTGCTGCTGAGCATCATTCGTGAAGCCAGAAGTACGCAGCCAGGAATGGCGCCGAGGTACAAATACCTGCGCTGCTGGTGAGCTAGAAGCAGTGTCGAAAGCATCCATAGCAGCTTTGACCTGTTGGTTGGTTGACTCAATACCTCAGTAACGGTGAGAAGAAGCTCTGACTTGGAGTCCTAATCTGGAAGAGCTTCAACCATTCTTTTCAAAGAGTGCCACAGGATATACTCATACTGAGAAAAATAGCCTTTGATAACTGGCACACGATACTTAGAGTGGAAGCACAGACTCTCTTACCTAATGTATCAATCTTACGACTCTTTGTTAATAGGTCGAGCTGTAGTAGTTTGAGGAAGAATCACCTTATCATTCTCTGCCAGGACTACAATAGATCCGCAGCGCTTGGGATGCCAAAAGGGACGATCCTTGGGAGCTGAATATCTTTATCAATGGATTTAGCCACTGAGGGAATAAGAGCAGGATTATTCCATACCATTTGACAGCCTCAAGGAAGGCTGATCGAGGAGTCAAACTGTAGGGATCTCCGAGGCATGAAGGTATTGGGAGTCTTAATATCTTCCCAGGATCATGTCTTTAGTCTGGAGAGAAAGAGTGATCTCAGGTTCTTCAACAGAGACTTAAAGGACAGGTCCTCGACCACAGGCTCTGTAGCAAAGAAAGACCCTCGCTTCCTCCACTTCATCACCCAAC
This sequence comes from Neoceratodus forsteri, assembly GCA_016271365.2. Taxonomy (NCBI): domain Eukaryota; kingdom Metazoa; phylum Chordata; order Ceratodontiformes; family Ceratodontidae; genus Neoceratodus; species Neoceratodus forsteri. The sequence goes on from CM057453.1 coordinate 1,434,234,742, forward strand.
CAAGGTCTGGGTCAGGCTCAACATCATCTCCTGATGGTCCAGGAAGGACTGTTTTGACAGGAAAGGGAGTGAAAATTAGAGAGTGAGGAAATAGCAGAGAACAAGGGAGAGTCCCCGAGGCCCCCGCGACCGAGAAGGCAAAACGGTTGAAACGGCACCGCAGAAGGGCACGCGCTGAAGAGGCACGCGGCACCGCAAGCGGCGCCGACGGACGGCGCCGCCACCAAGCGCGCGCCGCCGAACTGTGCGGCGCGCCGAACCAAGTGGCACTGCTGACGCGCCACAGACCCAACGGCGCCTGCAAGGCCCAGCAGCACTGAAAACGGCGCCGACAAGCCAACAGACCCCGCGGAAGGCGCCGGAAACGCCCCAGGAACCTGGAAAGCTAGAGAAGGAAAAAAAACAGGAGATAAGGGCATCGGTTTGGCCCCCTGCGCCGCAGCCATGTGAGGGGGGGAACACCTAAGCGCGGAGTCACCGGCACCGAAGAAGGCGCCGCGCGACTAGGAAGGTCCAACCGCCCTACCCGATCGCCGGAGGAGCCCGGGGGCTCCGTGGCAACCGAGCCAGGCAGGAGAACCAACCTCCGAGCCCATCGCTCCATAAGAGCGGCCCACTGATGAAACTGCTCATCTGGAGCCCTACCTATAGGCGGGGAGGGGCTCCGATGTCGACGACGACGATCACCGGCAGTTGGCGACTCCGAAGAAGGGGAACGGCAACTAGCAACGATAACCGACCGTCGACGCGCAGACATACCAGAGGGCGACCTCGAGTGATGCCTTCTCTTTTTTGACCTGTGGGCCGAGGAAGAGCTCGAGGCCGAACGGTGCCGAGAATGCGACCGTTTATTTTTATGCCGACGGGGGGACCGCCCATCCCCCCGGGCATCGGACTGATCGTTGTCGGAACCCCGCTGAGGAGAAGGAGGCTGACCGGACCCAGCCCGGCTGACTGAACAGCTTTCATAAGAAGTCTCCCTACCGTCACCTGACCTGCTCATGGTCGACTCCGTCCAGTAGGCCGAGACTTCTTCAAGTAAGTTAAATTTAAAATATTAGAAAAATTTAACGAAAATAGAATAAATTAAGCGATACTACTATCGTGATAATGTTACAAAAAAATAAACTGAAAACTATGCGCTAGTTTGAAGTTTGACTCCCGACAGGCGAGCGACGTCGTCACTGAAGCGCACTCGACGGCGGGAAAAAAGGAACTGAGGCGGTTGGAGGGTCGTCGTCGAGATAGTCATTGCCGCTCGAGCCGCTGCTCGCGGCACCGTGCCTCGCGGCGCCGACCCTCCAGCAAAAAGTTTGCTCCCGATGGGTCCTAGTGCCTCCGGCGCTAATCCCACTAGTGTGAATGAGTGGTGGAGACTTATGTCCAGGAAGATCTACCCCAACATGACTGCATTGCTGTGAAAGAAAATTTGTATCAGGACCTGACAAAGTGTACCTCCTGTCCATCTTTTTATCCACAGGAGGCACAGAATTTGGATCTTTTAAAATTTTTATTGTTTGTTTTCTAAAAGATTTATGTAAAGGGATGGACAACCTCCTGGACTCTGGGATATCCATCATCTCCACATAGTCAGGCTCCTCTTGCTCATCCAAAGCCTCCTCTAAGGGAAGCTGGAGTGTCTCAGCAACTTTTTATAAACAAAAATGAGAAGGGACTCAGAAAGCCTAGGGGAGACTCACCTGAAAGTCTGTCTGGGCGATGTCCGTTCAATGGGCACATCCAGACTTTCAAAGTCACATTCACACTGATCATAATCCTCATCCCCTCCTCTGGTTCATAGAACTCTTCTATATCATAATCCTGAACCACTGGAACCGACCGAACCGACCTTTGCCAGACAGTGGCGGTTCGGAGGGAACCGGGGACAGGGACTGGACAATCTGAATTGCCCTGGCTATCTCTGCAGCAGTTGGAGAAGGAATTTTGGACTCCAAACCTGCTGATTTTTTAAGATTTCTTTGCTGGAACTGGCTCCTCAGAGCCAGCTTTCGTTGCCGAGGAAGTCTAGCCCTGGTCAGAGGGCACTCCCTCCGGTTCGGTTAGCACCGAACCGGGCTGGCCATCCGGGTCAGTGGACTTTTTGGCCTCTCGTTCCCTGAGCCTGCCCACTCTCTTGTCCAGGGTGGCTGCAGGAAATTTTACAAATCTGGCAGTCTGAATTGAGGTGGTCAAACCCCAGACAATAGACACATGTAGTGTGTGGGTCAGCCTTGGCAAAGGCTTCCCCACAGACACTACAGTGTTGAAACCCAGTGGGCCCGGTTTTTCTTTTGGGTTTCTCAGACATGATGCCAGCCTAACCAACAAACTTGCCCTTTTAATGGCAGTGCCAGGCAAAACACCCTTATGGGTTCCAAACCGTGTCACGGGTCGTGGAAAACCATAATGAAATCGCTTTTTAGAACCGATAAGAACCGGAACCTGACTCTAAGAGCCTTAAAAGACTTTAAACTTATATTTTAATATAATTCGATCGTTCAACCGAACCGATAATACTTATAGTTCCACACAGAAAAACCCTATCTATTACTTACGATTACCATAGACAGAGCCTGAACCGATCGGTTTTGCGGTTAAAATAATTAAATCGCGGTTAAATTCAGCCGAGAAATAGCGCATTAAACCGAAGAAATGAACTGAGCAACAGGAGGAATCTCCGGAGCGACTGTTCAGTGAGGCGGAGTAAAGAATCTGACGGTTTCGGTTTGAAACTAGCCTAACAGAGCTTCTGAACCGAGCTCGCTCTCTAAGCTCCATGCTCTGCATGGAAGGTAACTCTTTCACCTCCGGAGCAGTTCTAAGGCTGGGACAAACTGCAATAGTCATAATATAGCAAGACTTCATGTTGTTTGAATTAACAGTGTCAAAGATGTACTAATGTAACGTAAAGGGACCTTAGGAGCTGAAAGAGACGGAGGTAAAGTCTACTGGTTCAGGGTAGGCCGGAAAGTGCAGATGGAACCCCCCACTATCAAGTATGGCTGTCCTGTAAACAACAGGTCCAGAAGCACTTGAACCCCTTACTTGGTGAGCAAGGGGGTCCAGGTGGGGTTAGCCCATCAAGGAGAATGGTCTCCACTTAGTCATGGGAACCTTCCTGATGGAAGGCCAAGCACGACTTAGAAGCTTCTTGCAGTGGTCTAGTAGAATCAGATCCTACCCACTGCATATTCCAAAAGGAATTATCCTGCCCCTCTGTGTACAACTGTAGTAGCAGTCTCTGAACTCAGGGAAGAAAGGAAAAAGTGTACAGGAGGACGTGTCCACTGCGGAAAAAAACATTCCAACAGAAAAAAATGGACTGGATTTCTAAGGCAGATGTGCGTCGAGGAGGGACACAGCAGGACCAAGTTAAGGCTAACCCATTTGTTGAAGTGGCTGAAAAAGGCAGTGACTCAATGCGGTGAGGCACTACCCACTCTGGCCTCCCTGAAGGGAGTAGGAAAGGATTCTAGTTTGTTTGCTGAAAAACAAACATCACAACTCCATCACGCACTTGGGGAGGATAGCTTCATGAGCGACTGGCATGGACCAGTGCGCAGGAACCGAAGGTGTGAATATTTGAGAAGCTATCTCAGAAAAAAGACCTACTTGACCTTCCACCAAGAAGGAGTAACTCGCCTGTTAAGTTAAAGCCAGCAAGGAAGTAGGAACCTGAGTTCCGACTTGGTGGACAGTCACTTCTGCTGCTGCAAGGCTCTGCTCAAGAGAAGAAAGCCTGATAAAAAGAAAGGGGAATTAACAGACTGGGCAGTAGCCTAGGTCTAGGAAATGTCTCTGAATGAGAGAAATCTTTCTTAGAGAAAGAGATGACCCATACCGCCACTGGATCAGACTCCTCCTGGGGAAGAAGAAGTCAAGTACTCTTTACTGTACTCTGGAGATGAGCGCCTCAGGGGCTGAGCGAAACCTGACCAGATCCAAAAACAGGGGTATCGGGTAATTTCGGCTAGGCTCTGTGGTGTGATAACATTTTTTTTTTTTTTTTAGTCCGAGCCTAACAAGGCTTTTAGGCTGCTATTTAGCAAGGATTGTCTTGATACAAAATGACGAAGATGTTCTCCATCTGAGTGCAGAAGGAGCCTGAGCATCCATACTGAAATCATGACCAGACTAATAATCACAGCTGGAGAGATGTTAACCACCTGTGCCGAAGAAGCCACCGAATGGGCAATATCACAAGGGGGCTATATACCCCTATCAAAGGAGCAGAAGAGCCAGAGCGGCTGCCGACCATTAAATTAGAATGTTCCACAGAGTGTAACTGTCTTGACGATTGAAAAAGTCTAGACGCAGAAGTGTATGGTCCACAGACGCAGTCTGAAATACTATGATGGACCCCATTACTGAGTAACTACTGGAAAGATTTTCCATCACGGACTTTGATAATACAGAGGACGTGCCCTTCAGTTTATAAAATGAGCCGCCCGCTGTATTACTGACCACAAGGACAGGGAAAGACCCATCTAGATGCACTTCTACCTCTGAAGGACCTCTAAGAGAGGTCTAGGTCAGAGCCACTAGAGACTCCGCCATCAAGAAGGATGTTGAGGAGCTTGGTACCACGCAGGGAGCCGAGAAAGTGCTGAGCAGAATGAGATTCCACTGGCAGAGCAGTACAGCAGAGTTCCATCAGCAGAAAACCACTGGATGACACAAGATCCCTCATAGACCGCCACTCACTAAGATGTGTGGAAAAAATAATCCGCAGAACAGGAGTTCATTTTGCGGAAAACATCCCGCCACAAGTTCTGTGGAAAAGAAGTCCAAAAAGGAAATATGTGTCACTAACTCTGCCATACAGCACCCACTAGCACCCGTACGGCACCAGCATCATTCGTGGCACAGGAGGGCACCAAGCAGTGCCTATGCCAACCTGAGCGATACCCGAGGGCACCCTTGGCAGTACTCACAGGCACCCCCGGCACCCATGTAGCAATGGCACCCAAGGGCACCCCCAACACCCATGGTACCATGACAAGAATGGCCCCCGAGGGCACCAGTGGCACCCACGGGTGCCCGTGGTGCCACCTGCAGCACCCATGAGTGCCTCCAGTGCCACCCATGGCACCCGTGGGTGCCCACAGCACCACCCACGGGTGCTCCTGGCGCCACCCAGGGCACCCGCAGTGCCTCACACGGGTGCTCGGCGCCGCCCATGGTTGCATGGCACCACCTAGACACCCGCGGCACCACTGACGGCGCCGACAACCAACAGCAGCAACAACAGCACCAATAGCAAAGACAGAGCCGGCTATGCTGGATCAAGCACTGAGGCTCGGCACCTAATTAAGGCACCGAGCCATCGCCAGAGGCATGGCGCTGAAGGAAAATGCCAATCGAAATCCTGAGAAGGGGAGAAGGAAAAAGGTGGTGCCCATGCCGGCCCCTGCATGAAAAAGGGAGAGGGGGGCAGGCACGATGGCTCAACATGATGGCAAAGGCACCAAGAGGGCACCTCGCCCATCGTGATCCAATCGACCCAGCTCCAGTCCAACGGCTCTAAGGCCCCAAAATCAGGAACAGAACCAGGAAAAACTGGAAAGTCAAACCCCCTGCTCCACAGGAGCGGCCCAGAGGTGAAACTGCCCACCGGAGCTCCAACGAGGACAGAGATGGAGCTCGGAGTAGAGAATGCAGCCGTTAGGAGTGGGGCCAAGAGGAACCCACCAAAGTCGGTTCAGGTCCTTCTCCCCTCCCAACGAACAATCCTCATGCAGACGTACCAACGGGCAACCTCGAGTGGCACCGATTCTTCTTCCCCCAGTGAGGAAGAACAGCTCGAGGTTAAGCGGAGCTGGATCCCCGGAACCGCTAGATTTGTGCTTCAGTGGACTGTTCTCCCCCCCCCCCAGCACAGGACTGTCCATAGTGGCCCCCATTAATTAAGGGCAATGGACCGGACACAGCCCTCTGCCATAAAACTTTCAAATGAAGTCCTCCTACCGTCACCGCTACCATCTAAGGACGACTCCGTTGATGGCAGGAAAGAATTTTTCTTTTATTTTCTTCATAATCTTCTTTTCTTGTTCATAAAATGAGAAATTACTACTCCGGCAGACGGCGATGACATCCAAGCACTTTCGGCGGTGGGAGAAGAGAAAGGAACTGGGCGGCTGGAGGGTTGGCCTTGAGATAGCCACACTGGCACGAGCTAGTCTCGTGGTGTGCGAATGCGTGGTCCTGTCTCGGCCGGTCCCTTCTAAAATTTTAGGTCTTCTCTGGTCCTAGCGCCTCGGGCGCTATCCCACTAGTGTGAATGAGTGATGGAGACTTAGTCCAGGAAGATCTTGGCATTAAGCCTAGCACAGTGGGACAGCCTTCTGTCCTGAAGAGAGGGGAGGCACAGGGATCGGTAGAGGACACAGTGATAGGTATTAGGAGGACAGTCAAGAACAAAATGGCTGTTAGAGTGGAAGAGGGTGTCCAGTCTGGTTAGGGAAGTTTTGGGAGCGGCACTGTAGACTACGTCGCCATAGTCAAAAATGGGGAGAATCATTTTCTGTACAACTGCATGGCGAGCTTGCAGCGGGATACAACCACGTTTGTGATACAGGGCACCCAACTTGGGGTTCAGCTTCTTGTGGATGGTATCAATATGTACTGAAAAGTCGAGGTGCTGGTCAAGCCAGACCCCAAGGTATCTAAAGGAGGTGCAGTCCTCCAACTTAGTCCCATCCAGGCTGTGGGAGGCAGGGAGGCAGGGGGAGCCGATAGGGACTCTACCTCGTGCCGAAGGTCATGGAGACAGTCTTCTTGGCGTTCAGGAAGAGCTGATTTGTGCGAAGCTAGAGCTGGACATCAGTGAAGTCGCGCTGGAGCCTAGCTGCCACATTAGAGGTTGAGGGGCTGGATGCAAACAGGACAGTGTCTTCCACATACAGGAATACAAGCAGAGTGATTTTTTTTCCAGGAATTTGTTTATCGCAGGCACACTTTGTGGGGCAGTCAAAAGACGAGGCAGGTGGAGAAGACATAAACTCAATGTCGATAACACCGAAAATTCGATGTTATACTAAAGAAAATGCAGAAAATAAAAAAAAGCATGGCAAGCGCAGGTTATGGCGAATGACTGTAGCTGCAGCATCTGCTAAGCTCTGATGTGTGCAGGTTGACGTCAGGAAAGAACTGGGGAGGGTGTGGGGGACCACCTTTATAGGCTAGGCCGACATTAGAGGCTGTCAGCAGTGGGTGGTCCCCTTTGGCAGATTGCTAGCTAGAAGGTTTCCGTGTCGTCCTGGCACCTGGCGGCTAAGTCACACCAGTTTTGCTCTGCTGCAAGACCTTCCTCGAAGTAAGATCTAGGGGTTTTGCAATCTCACCTGTCCTTGTAGTTTATTACAGTATCTATGATGGCATTCATTTGCTTGGTCAGCTTGGGTGGATTTGGAGAGAACTTCTCTGCTGGCGGTCTACCTCTTCTTTTCTTAGCCTTTTCTCCATCCTCCTTCCCAGAATCTTTGTCCACATGTCTTCGACGCTTGCGCTTTTTAAGTCGTACTTCTTCTTCCATTTCCTCCAAGTTACCGTCCTCGATAGCCTATTAGACATCAATAAAGGAAAGAAAAATGAGCTTTTTGCTTTTTCACTATCTCGACATTGGGCTATAAAAATAGTACAGAATTTGGTTTTATTTGGGGTCTTTTACAGACTACTATCTCAAAAAGTTTTACTATCTGAATTAGATTCTGCTAGTGCAGGACTGCAAGGTAATAAAGCAGCTACTCACAACATCCCTACACAACTGCATTAAAGAGGAAACTCTCACGCTTTGGACAAAAGTAAAGATTTACTTCTTTGTTAACATGAAGCTTAGTATGGAAGGCAGACAAAAAAGGAAGGGAGAGAGGACTCTACATAACACCACTTCATCCTGCTGAAAAAAAGAACAGTCACTTACCGTAACAGTAGACCTTCGCGAGAATCTCCTCCATCGAGCCATTACATGGAACTGTAAGCAGTCAGCATCAGAACCACCCGGATACTTTTGCTAGCTGGGGCTGCACACGTCGACGTGTATCATTGCTGCCTATATGACATGGGTGGCCCCATCATGCCTTGGTTTCCTGCCAGAGGCAAGCTCCGAGGATCATCAGACCAGCAAGAACCAAAGCAACCAGGACCAAACCAAGGAAACAGGAGAAGATACAGAAACCGGATTAGTATAATGCGGAACTCTGGCATAAGAGAACCAGCATGTGAAAGCAGGCAGGATAACCACCCGCCACCCGAAAAAGGAAGGAGGGAGGGAGGGAGAGCTGTGGCTCAATGAAGGAGACTCTTTCAAAGCGCTACTGTTCTTGTAATTAACTATTCCATCTTCTTCACAGATATCTCCCTTCACTGCGCCATATCATGGAAAAATTCCCAAGCAGTACCAAAGCACTGAGGAAAGAAGGATCTAAACAGCCTGAGTAAGGAGGCCTTGTAGGACAGCAAGTCCAAATCTGGCACCTGTATTACACACGACGTCCAGACTGTAATGTGCAGAGAAAGTATGACTACTACTGCAAGTGGCAGCAGCACAGATGTCATCAGAAGAAGACACACTGCAAAAACAAGTCACGAATGTAGCCATTATATGGGTTAAGTGAGCTTGGACAAGACCAGGAAGCTGCTTACTGCACTTATTTATTTATTTATTGAAATTGTTTCACCAGGAAAGGCACACTGAGCAAAAAGATGCTCGTCTCACGGTGCGACCTGGGGGGAAGTGTTACAGTGGAGGCAGATCATGGAGATCAAGGAGCACTTCTGGTAACAGTGATCAGTGCAAAAGGCCTCCATTTGAAAAAGGCCCTACTTTGAAATAGAGGTTCCACCATTCTGAGGGCGAACACTATGAATGGCTGAGAGGATTTTCTATTATCCTTCGTAAGCTCAAGGTACCAACGCAACGTCTGACAGATGGCAAGAGCGTGCAGAGGATCTTCCCCACTATCTGTGGGAGTCGAAAAGTAAACCAAAAGGTCAACAGTCTTTTTTTTTTTTAAATTATAGTTTATTGAATGTTTTTCCATAATACATACATAGGACCTATAATAACAACAGAAAATATACAGATACACAGATATATTATAATACCACATCATTTGACAATTAATTCAGCCTAAAAATAAAAATAGAAAAAAACAATTCCAAGTTATCCACTCTTAAAAACATTGGGCCAGATAATCAGAGTGCGCCTGGCAGTGGTGCAAGTGGGGGCGCAGCGCAACTGAGATGCGCTGGGGCCAGGACAGGGTGATATTGAAAGGTGACATGCAAAGGTGCATCTCCGTTGAATATGGCACAGAAGAAAAAATTACTCACCTCAGTAACTGTGTTTCTTCTAATGGAGTCTCGCTGTATTCTGACAATCTGCAGTTAGCTCCAGCCTTTGAACTGCCCCAGACAGTAGAGGGTTAATTTTCTACGCAGTGCATAGAATGTTGAGCTCGACCTCGGTTGAGGTCTCTGTCTGCAGCACTTTGAAACCCAACCGTCAGATTCTTACGAGCAACACTCACTGACTACTATGTGGAAATTGCAAACTTTTTTAACTAGCCAACTGGCAAAAGAAAGTTTTGGATTCCCAAAGGAAGACTCAAGTCAGGAAACCCAAAACCAAAACCTATCCAAAAATAAAGATTATAATACAAAGCACCCAGATAAATGGAGGGTATGCTGAAGACACCCCTGGGGTGCAACACTGCACCTGCCAACCCACTTCCCAAAAACAGGTTCTGAGAGGGGAGGCAGGGAGGGAGGTCAGAATACAGCAAGACTCCATTAGAAGAAACACAATTACTGAGGTGAGTAATTTTTTCTTCAAACAACATGAAGTCTTGCTGTATTCTGACAATCTGCAGACTACCAAGCAGTACCTCCATGGAGGAGGGACAGAACCTACTTTGGGAATAGGCTCTGAAGTACTGCTGTGCCAAACCGAGCATCACTCCTAGCCTGGATACCCAGAGAGCAATGCTTGGTAAAGGTATGGACTGTTTTCCAGGTGGCTGCTTGACAAATTTCTAAAAGAGGAATGTCCCTGGCAGCAGCCAGGGAAGCAGCTGTGCCTCCTGTAGAGTAAGCCCTCAGGCCTGAGGGAGGAATCTTTCCCAGTTTTTCATAACAGAATTGTATACAAGATACAATCCACCTGGCAATAGTTCTCTTAGTGGCAGGTTTGCCCTTTCCCACTTCTCCATAAGTGAGGAACAACAGGAGGGAATCAAAGCTGTGACCCTTGGTACACTCTATGTAGTAGCTGAGGGCTCTTTTAACATCTAGACTCCTCTCCCCCGAGGAAGAATGATCAGTGAAGAAAACAGGGAGAGACATAGATTGGTTCAGGTGGAAATCTGAAACCACTTTGTGTAAGAACCTTCTACTGGTTCTAAGGACCACTTTAGCCCTATGAAAGGAGATAAAATCAGATTCCACTGACAAGGCTTGCAACTCACTGATACATCTGGCAGAAGTGATGGCTACCAAAAACACAGTTTTCCAAGTCAGGTACTTCAGCTCTGCTGAGGACATAGGTTCAAAAGGGGGTTGCATGAGTTGAGCAATGCAAACATTTAGATCCCAGGCAGTAGCAGGGTCCCTAAAGGGGGGATTGGTATGAAGCAATCCTTTAAAAAATTTACAGAACACCGGATGAGATGCTAGTGAAGAAGACTTTCCCACTGATAGAAAAGCTGACACAGTTGACAAGTGTACCTTGAGAGTAGCTGGTCTGAGGCCTAGGCTATTACGATGAATCATATAATCCAGAACTGTAGACAACTCTGCAGTGTCTGGAGAAATATGCTTCTTGGAACACCAAATGCCAAATCTCTTCCATTTGGAGTTATAAGTCTTTCTGGTGGAGGGCTTTCGAGAAACTTTGAGAATATCCAGACCCCCCTGAGACAGATGCAAATCTGCAAACTCTAACTCTTCAAGAGCCATGCCTTGAGATTGAGAGACTGAAGATTAGGGTACCAAATCCTTCCCTGAGAGGAGGTTAATAGGTTGTAATTCCTGGGAAGGGACAGGGGAAGATGGACTGCTAGGGAAAGCAACAGGGGGTACCAAGGCTTTCTGGCCCAGTCTTGAGCAATCAGAATCACTTTGCAAGGTTGTGACCTTATCTTGACTAAAACTTTGAACAGTAGAGGAAAGGGAGGGAAGGCATAGAGAAATTCCCCCTCCCAGTTCAGAATCAGAGCATCCAGAGGGACTGAGCCCAAGACTGGGGGTCTGCAACAAAAGAGAGGAAGCTGGTGATCGTCTGGGGCTGCAAAGAGATCTATCTCTGTAGTGCTCCACCTTGAAAAAATCACCTTCAATACCAGAGGGTCCAGGGACCATTCGTGATGGCCCTGTGAGATCCTGCTCAGTGCATCTGCTAGCACATTGTCCTTTCCTGGAAGGTGAACTGCTACCAGGGAGGTTTGCAGGGAATAAGCCAGGGACCACAGCTTCATGGCTTCTGTGCACAAGGCCATAGACCGAGTGCCTCCTTGCTTGCTGATGTACCACATGGTGGTGGTATTGTCTGTTCTGATGTAACCCCCCTCCGTTACCCGGGGTTACTAGAATCCCAGTAAGACCTAGTGGTAGGCAGGGAAGGCAGCTTGTGAAACTTCAGTTAAATGGATTTCACACTGTCTCACTCTGTTCTGAGTCTCAGCTGAGACTGAGGGATGACATCACCATAGAACTATCGCAGCTGCATGAGCCACATTGTAATCTGCAGAAGGGAGTTAGATTAGAATGTTGGGAGTTTTTGAACAGTGTTCAGTCTGTAGTTGGAGATCGTTGTAGAGAGAGCACACAGCAGTTCTGTGCACAGGCTCTTGGAGCCTCAGCTCTGAAATAGAGCTACATTTAGGGAAAGGTGTGTGTTTCCACTTAAAGATGGACACAGTAAGCTGTTCTTTAAAGTGGTGGAGACCGCTGATTCGTGTCTCTGTGCCCCATCCCTCAGGGGATGGGGCTGGAAGGTTTGCCTGCTCTTCCAGGGGCAACCCCCTGGCTAATGCTAGAGAAGAAGCTGCCTTATTTTTCCCAAGTGTGTGTGAGGTACAAGAAGAATTCGAGATTCGCCTGTGGGGCACCTGCAACCGAAGGGTGAGTTCTGCTCTTTCTAAAGGGTCCATGTTTCATCCTGAACTGTGTTAAAGTGGGGGATTGGACTACTGAAGTAGTGGGAGGCCTAGAGTAATAGGCTTAGTCAAAAGTAAAAGTATGTTCAAGCCCAGCACAAGGGGAAAGTCAAGACATGTAGAGGAGATGTGATATACATCTACCCTGTAATCTACATTGCCAAGCTTTCAAAAAGAGTTGTTTAGTGTCCAGAGAAATGGCCGGGTATGGATTGTGGGAGCTGGAGGTGGGAGACCCCTCCATCTTTAGTAACCAGGTCCACCTCTACGGATTTGCTCTGTGGATTTCTACTTTGCCTCATGCACTTGGCCAGTGATGAGGGAAGTACCCAGATGTGGGATTGAAGGAAAATTTCCTTACAGTCGAAGGCTCTAAGGTGGTTTGGGAGCCACCAACAGGAAAACTGGTTCATTCCCATATGGATCATGATCAAATGGCCAGCGGGGAGCCGGGCCATGGGAAAACCCAAGTAGTGTACAAGTCGGCTGTGTATCCAAAGCTGCGGCAAGTCCAGGCTGTGTGCCTGGTGGGTTCAGAGCCTGAGGGCTGGAATAGTGAAGAAGTGTTCTGTGTCTCTAATCTGCATTACCAGGAATGTAGCCCCGTGGGGATCCGTCTATGCTTTGTTTGTTCAGTTGGGATGTGAATAAAAGCCACACTTTAGAATCCCATTCCTGGTTTTGGACATTACAGTTATTGCTTCCTGTGTTCAGATTTACTTGGGTGCCCCTGTGCAGAGTAGCCAAACCTAGGCCCCCTGTGCCGAGTAACCTAGTCCTCACCGAACCCAGTCCCCACCAGGTACTGCTGTCAGCTTCAACAGCATACCACCTGTTGTTTTGCAAAAAGGCAGGGGTGAGGGCATTACAAAATGGAGGCACCACTTTGGATTTTAAATTAGGGAGGAAAGGTGCTCGGACAAGGGGCTAGCATTTTGGCTATCTGGCAGTGGGTAGCCCAAAAAGCTGAAGCAAGTTAACTAGTGTGTCGCTGTGTGCTGTGGATCTTATGCTGCTGTTAAAATGCCAGCTGTTTACCAAGGAGCAGTAAAGCTAAAAGAGCGTGTCCTTGTCCTGCATCAAATGTTTACAGCGTTTTTGCCTGCTTTTCAAAAGAACTGTGTGTGATAAAGAAAAGTGTGGAAGACTAGGGGTAGCAACAGGAAAATTGTGCCCTGGATGTTGGAAATGCTTTTTAAAAGAACTGTGGTGATAAAAAAAAAGTGTGGAAGACTAGGGGAAGCAACAGGAAAATTGTGCCCTGGACGTTGGAAATGCTTTTTAAAAGAACTGTGAGTAATAAAGAAAAGTGTGGAAGGCTAGGGGTAGCAACAGGAAAATTGTGCCCTGGACGTTGGAAATGCTTTTGAGTAAACTGAGAGACTTGCTGTGTGAATGGCCATGCTATATGGCTGAAATGGGCTCCCGCCACGGAGTCAGTTGAAGGAAAAAAAAAAAAAAAGTGGTTTCTGCAGTTTAAATTTGCCTGCTCGACGATCGCCGTGAAGAGAAGAGCACTCGCGAGGAAGAAGAGGCTCTTTTGCATGGCGTCATGTGATTGGTGAGGCTGCAATCAGTCCCGCCCCTCAGCCAGCTCTACAGTGACTGTCCAGCATTCGAGAGGGAGTGTGAGTGGAGTGCATGTACTGGCTTGGTGGAGGAGCGTCGTGGTGATTAAAAAGCACTGTAAAACTATTAAAAATAGCCTTTGCTGTTTAAAATCAGGCTCAACCCGCATCTCGATCGACTGAATTGCGAGTGTGGTGATTGGGGAGACGATCGGCAGGACTGCCCACCCACTTTCTTTCTGAGGCCTCCAAGACTGGCTATAGGCCGTTTTTCCATCGCAGCAAACAGCTACTGATAACAGTGAGTACCAACAGTAAAAGTTGCTCAAACAATGCTTTTCTGCCAAAAGCCAGCTGAATGTGTGCAGCAGTGTAGTCGCTTTGCAAATGAAGACTGTGTCAAGTTTTATCAGCAAGTGCAAGTCTGTTAAGCCATTGACTGTGAGCATAGTTATAAATTCAGCATCAGTTTAAAGTTTTAAAGCCAGAGAGAGACTGTGAGTTGTAGCCAAATGTGCAGCACTAGTTTACAGGCAATCCTGTGCTTGAAATTCTGAGGCTTTAAGGGACTGTGAGTTAAAAAAAATGTTTCCAGTAAGTGAAAAGTCCGTGGCAAATCATGTAAATGTGTTAGAAAAAGAACAGTGCAAGTTTGTGCAGTTTGAGCAGAAGTTATCAGTAGTGTGTGTAAATCAGATGCGCAGTGGCTTGACCCAATTTCTGAATGTTGATGCGCAGGAGTGCTGCCGCCACCATTACAGGGTGGGGTAGTAAAGTAAATACAGCAGCAGAGGAGCCATTTTAAAAGTAAAGAAAGTGTTCAGTGAAGTGGGGCTTTCAGTAACAGTGAGCTTTTGTTTGTTTTCCCTGCAGTTATGGCCTCAGGACCAGCTCGCTACCCGGCTCATGCCCGGGCTGCAGTAACAGCAGCAGTAAATAGATTAAGGGACACTGAAAGGTGTTATTATGGAGAACAACTGCCTTCTCATGTGGCGATTCCTGGATATCCAGTGCAAGTGTGTCAAATATGCTTAAATGCTGGAAGGGACGTCTTCATGATACCTCACTGTTCTGGGTGCCTAGAATAATATGGCTTGTATAAAGTGCCCCAGATTTGTTTGGCTCCCACATGGACAAAGATTCAGGAATCTGAAGTTGGCAGCACACAGCACTAGGCGGAGCCTGTTGAAGAAGGCCCCTCGGAGGAGTGTGGCACAAAGCTAGAGGGTGCTGATTTAGAGACAGAACCAGACGTTGAAGTTTTGGATGCTGGATCTCAGAAGGAAAATTCAGACAAAGCATCAGTAGACCCCCGGAGGTGGGGGGCCCTAGCTCAAGTCTCATAGGAGAAGATGAGATGTGGGAGGCCTCTGAATGGGAGGCGTCGACCTCCATGCCTAGTGATGAGTGGATAGTCTCAGGAGTGAGGACGACTGCTCACTCCTGGGCTCAGATCCTCAGTGAGGAAGAAGAGGGGCCTTGGGAAAAAGGAACGGGTACACAGCCTCAAGCTCTTGCCTCGGAGGAATGAGTGCCTCCTTGCTTGCTGATGTACCACATGGTGGTGGTACTGTCTGTTCTGACTTGAACCACCTTGTCCTGTACTGATTGAGAGAAGGCTAGCAGGGCCAGAAAAACTGCTCTGAGTTCCAGGAGATTGATGTGGAGAAGAGAGTCCTGATGGGACCACACTCCTTGAGCAGTGAGGGCCCCCAGATGGGCTCCCCAACCCAGAAGGGAAGCAACCGTGGTAAGGACCACTGAATGAGACTGAGTGGTGAAAGGGACCCCTTGCCTTAAGTTGTCCTGATCCTGCCACCACTGAAGGGCTTGGATCAGGGTCCGAGTCACTGGAATAAGTTTGGTGAGGGAATCCTTCCTCTGGGACCAAAAGGTCCTCAGATGAAACTGAATGTCCCTCATCTGGAATCTTGCCCCTTGGACCACTGCTACAGAGGCTGCCATGTGGCCCAGGAGTTGGAGAAAATGCCTTGCTGGTCGAGACACCTGAAGGAGGAAGCCAGTTCTATAAGAACTCTTGCCCTCTCCAGGGGAAGAAAGGCTCTTGCTTTGACAGTATCCAGCTCTGCACCTATAAAGGTAAGGAGCTGCACCAGCTCGAGAACTGACTTGGGAAGGTTGAGAAGAAATCCTAGAGAAGTGAGCACCTACTGGGTTGCCTGCACGTCTGACCTGACCTGGTCTGGGGACCGTCCCACTATGAGCCAGTCGTCCAGATATGGAAAGATGGAAATCTTTTTCCTTCTTAGAAAAGCAACAACTACTGCCAGGCACTTTGTGAAAACCCTTGGGGCTGATATTAGGCCAAAGGGCACTGCTTTGAACTGATAGTGGCCTGAGGGCAACTCGAACCTGAGGTACTTTCTGTGGGAGCACCTGATGGGAATGTGAAAGCAGGCATCTTTGAGGTCCAGGGAGGCTAGCCAGTCCCCAGGCCTTAGAGAGGGAAGAATTATTCCCAGAGTTACCATCTTGAACTTTGGTTTTAAAAGATGTTCGTTCAGGTATCTTAGGTCTAAGATGGGTCGCCACTCCCCGGTCTTTTTTGGGGTAAGGAAGTACCTGGAGTACAGACTTTGCCCCAGTGTAGGGTAGGCACTCTCTCTATGGCTCTTAAAGCCATAAGAGACGAAACCTCTGCCTCTAGGGCAAGGGTTTCTGAGAGACCTGCAGGTGGAAAAGATCTGGCTCTCATCTTTGGAAGTTTTTGAAGCTGAGAACCAGTCCCTGGCTTACTACTTCCAGGACCCACTTGTCTGAGGTAACAGACATCCAGTCCTGGACAAAGTAAGCCAGCCTGCCCCCTACTGGAATAGGACAGCTGACCGGGGCTGACACATCAGGGTGTCTGCTTGGCAGGAGCCTTAGGCTGAGGGGTGGATGCAGCCCTGCTCACCCCCCTTCTGCCTCTCCCTCTGAAGAACCCTCTCTGAGAAAAGGGAGAAGAGGCCTGTGCTTGGTAAAAAGGCCTATGAAAAGGCCTGCCCCTGCCCCTAGATTGCTGCCTTTGAGATGTTGCTTGCCATTCTTTGGCCTGAGCACTCCTATAAGTGGTCCTGTACACGTCCATTTTCTTCATGTAATTCTCTGTCTGCTCCCTAAAACAAAGAATTACCCACTACAGGGAAATCCATGGCCTTAGCCTGGTCATCCTGTGAGAGGCTAGTACATCTGAGACAAGCCATTCTCCGAAGAGTCACAGAAGTAGCCATGACTCTTGATGACACATCATTGGAGTCAATAGCAGCGTGAAACTGTACTTTTGATGGTCAATCCCATCTGCAGCCACCTGCTCCAGCTCCTTGGCTAGCTGGGGGGGATGCTTGTTTAGCCAGTGCCAGTACAGTGTCCCACCTGGACTTCTGGTACCTGGCTGTATAGGCCATATAATTCGCCTGCCTGAGTCCCAAGGAAGATGCCATGTACTGTTTCTTTGCCATGGCATCAATCTTCCTGGAGTCCTTGTCTGGGGGGTGTGAAGCCAAGGGAATATTTGCCTTGTCACAGGCAGCAGCCTGCACTACCCCAACATGGCTGTATTGCTGGTATAAGAACTTTGTGTCTGAGCATGACAGTGTATACCTCTTGTCCATTCTTCTATCCACAGGAGGTATAGAGTTAGGAGACTTTAGAATTTTTTGTGTCTGTTTCCCAAAAGATCTGTGAAGGGGAACAGACAGTCTCCTGGATTCTGGGATATCCATCATTTCTACATAATCAGGCTCCTCTTGATCCTCCAATGCCTCCTCCATAGGAAGCTGGAGGGTTTCAGACACCATTCTGTAGAACATAAAGTGAGAAGGGGACTCGGAAAGCCTAGGAGGGGAAACACCAGAAGGTCTGTCTGGGGAGAGGTCTGGTTCCACAGGCACATGCAGACCCTCACCTTCACTATCATCATCTTCAAATTCCCCTTCCTCTTCAAACTCCGGTTCATAAAAATCTTCAAAGGTATAATCTTGAACCGGGGGAACCAACCGAACCGAACCCCTGCCAGAAGGTGCCGGATCAGTCGGAACCGGGCGAAGCGATTCCACAATCCGAATCGCTCTGGATATTTCTTCGTCGTTCAGAACATGAACTTTTAGATCTGAACTGGACAATTTTTCTTGACGTTTTCTTTTAGTGGGAACCGATCCCTCGGAATCGGCTCTCCTTTTGCCTGAAGAAGTATCGCCCTGGACAGAGGGTACTCCTTCTGGTTTGGTCAGAACCGAACCGGGCTGGCCTACTGGGTCAGTGGACTTCTCGGCCTCTCTTTCCCCTCAGTCTGCCTAATCTCTTTTCAAGAGTAGATTTGGGAAACTTTTCACATATTTGGCAGTCTGAATCGAGGTGGTCAAACCCCAGACAATAAACACAGGTGGTGTGGGGATCGGCCTTAGCAAAGACCTCCCCACACTCACTGCAGTGTTGAAACCCAGTGGACCCGTTTTTTTTCTTGGGTTTCTCAGACATGGCCACCCTAACCAACTTACCCTTTTTTCGGCAACCGCCAGGCAAGACTCCCTTATCGGTTCCTAACTGTGTCACGGGTATTGGAAAAACCGTACTAAAACACGTTTTTTTTTTAGAACCGATAAGGACCGGTAACCACACACTAAATAAAGTACAAAGAATCACTATCAAATGGTTGGTTCAGCTGAACCGACCTGCACTTTTACAAGTTCCACACAGAAAAACAGAACAAATCCTATCTAGTACTCACGGCACCACAGACAGAGACTGAACCGACTATGCTGATAACTTTTCGGTTAAAAAAAAACAAAAAACAACGAAAACTGAAAACTTTAACCGACTTTCAAACCGAGCTGAAGGAGAAATCTCCGGAGCGACCGTTCAGTGAGGCGGAGTAAAGAATCTGACGGTTTAAGTTTGAAACACTCCCAACTTAAAGGTTGGGGATCACTGCAGTATGTCAGAATACAGCAAGACTTCATGTTGTTTGAATGGGAACTCAATTGGACTCCCTGAGGACAAGCGAAGATCACCACCTCTAAAAGAGTAATGTCAGGACAGAGAAGTATCCGAGACTGACATAGGAGATCAGGGCTTACCAGAGAGGACCTTGAAAGGAGATAGAGCTAAAACTGGTTGTCTCCTAAACTGTGAATTGAACAGCATGGTCAAGAGAAAGACCAATGAGTCACCCCCTTGGGGTAGTCAGAAAGAGTTCTCTTGAGGATAGTAAAGGTCCTACTCCTTCCCTTTCTCCCCCTGAGAAGGTGTCTGTTCAGACAAACTGGTACTCAGGGGTTTTTTTTGGCTTAAAGGCCAACAAAAAAGAGGAGAGGAATGAGCAGGGAGGGGGAGACGCCAAAGTAAGAGGCCCTAGAAGGGAAGGTGGGTGGATATCATTAATGAATGATGAAGATACAAGAGAAGATCAAGAGTTACGGTAGGTACGTAATTTTCATATCTTCCCTTGTCAATCTTCACCATTCATTACTGCTTGGGTGAGTACCAAGCCCCTCTCCCCCACAGGGGGGCAAGAAAAACCCTGAGGGAACAAGACCCACAGCCTCCTGTTGGTGGGAAACAGAAGGGAGAGACCCTGGGCTAATCAAATGAAAAGCCTAAGGCTGAGGAGAGCTAGGAGGTGACCCTCGAAGACGAGGAGACGGAGGAAGCCCCTGCAGAAGTCTCCTAGCTTTGGTGGAAAACAGGCGGGTCCCTCGGAAGGAGAAGCGGATCACCCTACGCTGGGCTGGGGTGACAACCATGACAAATGAAGCCATGCCACCCGCCTAATGCAGATCACTGTCCCTGCAAGCCTGGAAGCCACCTCACTGGCGTCGTAAGATGCCCTTGCCTGGTGCCTTACCAGCTCCAGGCCTATAGCAGAGAGGGCAATGACCTGTCTAGATTGCTCCCAGTCAGGAATTGATGCTAGGAGCTGAGATAGCATCGACCATAGATGCCTGCTGTTGGCAGCATGGTGTGCCTGATGAGATGATATACAGAGTACCGCATGAGCGGAAGAGAACTCTCTTCTCCCCAACCAGTCAAATTGTAGAGAATCTGAGTCTGGCGGTCGGTCGTGCGCCAGGTGGCAGTGCCTGGAAGGAGTCTCTAGGTATGCCAATCCTGAAGGCGGGTTGGGGGGAGAACCTTGGGGCTCTGAAGGGGCAAAATACCTCCTTCTGCAGTCTGCCGGGGCTGGGATAGGGTCGGCTGGAGACTGCCAGGAACGGATAAACGCCTCCTGGAAAGGAATAGGCCAGGAAGGCACCACCAAATGCTGGGCACTGAATTCACTGAGGAATTCACGCGTCTCCCATTTGGTATTGTCTCGCCTAACAAAGGAAATACGAAGATCCCTCACCATCCTCGACAGGAAGCGCTGATATTCGGTGAAATCAGCGTCGGAAGAGATGTGAGCAGAGGGAGACGAGGATGATGGGGAATTCGAGTGTTCAGAGGACTCCTGCGGTGGTGGGGATAGGCGAAACATCTGCTCATGCATGCATCTAACATATGAGGGGAAGGCCGCAGCAGTGCCTCTGAACGTCTCCCAGGATAACGGCCCTGTAGGACTGACATAGCCTGGGAGAGAGGGGGGTGACTGCACAGGAATGGGAGAAGGGCACCTACGAAGAGGCAACTGTCCTCTGCTAGGGCTCTGGAATTCGGAAAATGGAGCCCGAGCTGGCGGGGTTCTGGATAACAAGCCAGGTTGCAGAACGGAACCCTGGTAATGCGAACCTTGGCAGAGCATGGAAGGGGGTCCACCCCTGTGACGTGCCTGGGGCTGTATGGATCCAGAAGGACTGCCCACAGCAACACCACCGGAGGGATCTGCTGAACCCAAGAGGGAGAGGCGGAGCTCAGCGCTACGGCTCCTCCCCACACCCCGAGGGGGTAGCAGGCGGAAGCCGACACACCTCACCGCAGCCCCTCAACCCCTCGGACTCAGAGGACGCCGTCCTCCTCGACACCAGTGACAGAGCCCGTCGATCCAGGGGTCTTCCAGGGGAGCTCCCCGAAGACAGAGCCCTAAGTTTGTTCCGAGAGGGCGCAGCAGCACCAGAGATGGCAGCTGCCACAGCCCCCTGTGGGACAACAGCCCTCTCCCCAACTTCCACGCCATCTCCTCCCAAAGGCTCTTGGCCACCCCCAGCCTGGGAGTCCTCAGAAGATGACTGCTGTGGAGACCGAGGAATGGGTGCGCTGGGTCGCCTGACAACATGTCCCTCAGAAGACACCGATCCCGAAGAATCAGAGAGTCAGGATGGGTCCACATCCGAATTGTCCACTTCTGAGGAAGAGGCGATCAGCAGGACCTCAATACTGGCCAACCCAGGAGTCTCCCGGAAACTGCACCGAGCGGCACCGTGCAACCCACAGCACCGGGTCAATTTCCCAAGACCGGGAGACGAGCGCCCGATCTGGTCCCGACCGCCCATGGCCGCAGTCAAGTCCTCGGTGCCGCCTTGGGCGTCGGGACCCGACACGACATCACTAGCGAAGTGGACCGGGCCCACGGCGCCACCAGCGGAGCTGAAAGCCAACACAGCGCCTGATCACCGGCACCGCGAGCAGCGCTGGGATCCAAAATGGCGCCAGGAAGCGGCGTCGAGGGTCCACCCATGCCGGGCCCAGCAAGCGCTGGCTGCAACACCAGGGAGTCTGCACCTCCGAAGAGGTGACTGCCGAGGCAGTGTCTCCACCACGGCCCCAGGAGGGACCACGGCGTTCCTCTGACACCGCAGAAGAGGCCTCCTCCTCGGCAACACTTGAAGATGAGGAGGCCTCCTCCTCTCCAGACCATATAGACCTGGGAAGGGACCCGGAGGAAGGGTCTAAAGTTCTTACCTGGGAAGCTTGATTGTGACACCTTCCCCCTAAAGTTGGCGGGGCCTTGCTGAGCGGGATTTCGAGAACACAGCAGTCCATCGAGAAACAGGCACTGCATCTGTCCTTATTATGGCTAGGTCCCAGGCAACGAAGGCACACATCATGTCGGTCCGTAATGGAAAAATGCTGGCCACAGGAGCACCGACGCATGGGGGGCATGGCCTGCTTTCAACTTACGTTCAGTTCCCGAACCAGACATGATGCAAAACAAACAGTTTAAACAGAAAAGCCCCCGCGTCGTTAGAAATAATAATAAGGAACGGTCTTACCGGTAGACGACGTCGGGACAACGAACCAGGATGCAGGTGGCGTCGAAGAACGACGAAGGGAAAAAACACAGGCCTAGTGGCGCAGTAACTTCTCTCACTCCACGCAGCAGATGCAGCCTCGACAGTGGGAGAAACAGAACTGGGATGTAGGAGGAGTCTGCGGCGCCTAACGGCTGCCCCTCATGCACCGCACAGTGCGTCTCTCTCGGCGGTGGCGCCGTCTCCTCTAATAAAAAATTATATAAAAAAAACTCCCGTGGCGGGTGCGCGCCTCCAGCTACACCCAATCAGTAATGAATGGTGAAGATTGACAAGGGAAGATCTGGTGTTCCACAGGGACAAGGTTGTCCTGCGTCCCCACCCGGAATTCCTTCCGAAGGTGGTGTCGGAGGTTCACCTTAATCAGGTGTTGAGACTCTGCCAGTGAGGTGTACTACCCCAATTTCACCTCAGAGGCTGAGTACAGTCTCCATACTTTGGACCTGAGACAAGCTCCCTCCTATTATAAGGAGAGGACGGTGGAGATTCGGGGAGAGGTTCACCAGCTGTTTGTCACCTACGCTGAAGCCACTTCTGGCAGACCTGCAGCAAAGTGGATGATTGCTCAATGGATAACATCTTGCATTAGTCTGTGCTACAAGCTGGCGGGCAAGGAGCCTCCCAAACGGATAAGAGCTCATTCTACCTGCCATACCGTTGTATCGGTAGCTGCTTCCAGGGACATCCCTATCCAGGAAATCTGTCGGGCTGCTACCTGGAAGACAGCAAACACCTTCATTACCAACTATCACATCGACCTTGAGTCACACCGGGATGCTGGTTTTGGGGCCTCAGTTCTCCAATCTGTTTCCCAAGTAGAGGGTGTGCGCCTTACCTCCCTCCTCCCGAAGAACTACTAGGAGTCTGCCAGTAAGAGTGGATGAACAACATATCCACGATCCTAGAAAAACAGGTTACTCACCTGTAACAGTAGTTCTAGGAGTGGTATATGTTGTTCATCCTCATGGCCCCACCTGACCTTTCCGGCTGCGGACACACAAACCTGGCATCCAGGGGGACTAAGATCTGGCATCATGGGGCGGAGCCGAGGGTTATACCACCCGGGTGGGTGGGAGGACCCAGCTTGAAGACTTTCTGGCTGATTTAAAGGGAAAGGGACTCTGCCAAGAAGTATGGATGAACAACATATCCACAACCCTAGAATAAAGATTTCTTTCAGTCTCTGTGGCTCTTGTTCTCCTAATCTTTCTTGTAGTTGCAGCATAGCTCTTTCATAAGTCTTTTCAACCCCCATCCTTAGCAAGCATCCTGTTTTTGTAAATATTGGGCAGGGCTGCTAGAACACAGTGTGCTTGTGCTAAGAGGCCCCCTTCTGCAAAAAGCTCAAAGATTTGCACTAAAGTAACCTCTAGAGTTTACACTAGCTTTCTCTAGTCATCTCAAAATATAATTAAATATTTCAACAGTAACATTACATATTTTCTGAACAAAAGTGATCCTAGTATCAGTTACATTTCCATACAATGAATTGCATATATTTTGATATCAGCAGATATGCAAGGGAGGAAAAGACGGACAGCAAGAGAGGACTGAGATACACTGAGGGGCAAATAACTGCGAGATTGTTAGGGTGATCAAATCTGTCTCACAGAAAAATTTGGTTGCACAACCAGACATAGAAGGGGCAGAAATGGACAGATCCTTGCAGTTAAACACCTCCTCCAACAAATGGGACAGGTTCCTATTCCACCCTGTCACAGTCACCTGTAACAGTAGTTCTAGGAGTGGTATATGTTGTTCATCCACACATCTTGGCATGTCCCGTTCCCCTTTAATTCTTGCCGGAAGGTCGTAAAGCTGGCTCCTCCAACCCACTCGGGTGGTATAAATGAAAATGACGTACCTACTGTAATTTTTGATCTTCTTGGATGAAGCCTCCACCACTCATTCACACTGACGGGACTACGCCAGAGGCGCTAGGACTCAGCGGGAGCCAAAATGTTTCAGGAGGCTGGCGCCGAGAGCCAGGCTCGTGCCATATAGACTACCTCGGCATCGACCCTCCAACCGCCTCAGTACCTTTTTTTCTGAGGAGGTGCAGCATAACTAACCTAGTGAAAAACTAACCTAATATCGGACATAAGATAGTCCGAATGACCCATTTAAAAAGGGTCAACAAAAGAGAGTCTTCATAGCCCAGCCATTGAGGGAGTGAAGACCACAAACAGAGAAGTGAGCTCAGGAGATGGCGGGTGAACGAGTGGTTGAGACTTCATCCAAGAAGATCAAGAATTACGGTAGGTACATAATTTCCATATTTTCCTGGACATAATGTCTCCACCACTCATTCACACTGGTGGTAGAGTACCGAGCTAAAATAATCCCCCCGAGACGGGTGGCAGGAGAAGAGAGGAGCTCACTTAGGACAAGAGTCCATTAAGGATTGCCCTGCCAAAGGACTGACGTTGTCTGGCATGGACATCCAAGACGTAGTGCTTCACAAAAGTATGCACGGAGCTCCAAGTTTCCGCACTGCAGATGTCTGCAATGGGCACATTGCGGATTTCAGCCAGAGATGCTGCGACTGCTCTATCAGAATGAGCGTATACGCTGCCTTCTAGCTTGACCTGTGCCATGGAGTAGCAGTGGCAGAGGCATGCTACTAGCCATGCTGAAATACACCTGACAGCAACAGGTCGACCCACCTGGGCCGTGCTGAAGGAGACAAACCGTTATTTAGACTTGCGGATTTCCTCTGTCCTGTCTAAGTAGAACTGCAAAGCCTTCTATACATCCAGGGAATGAAGGGTACGCTCTCCCTCATTCTGGAAGTTTGTGAAGTAGGTAGGAAGGACCAAGGGCTGGTTCAGATGGAATTCTGAGACGACCTTAGGAAGAAACTTGGGGTGAGTCCGAAGAAAGTACAGTTACGTAAGAACTTACCATAACAGTAGATCTTCGAGAAATGAAAATTACGTACCTACCGTAATTCTTGATCTTCTTGGACGAGTCTCCACCACTCATTCACACTAGTGGGATTAGCGCCGGAGGCACTAGGACCTATCGGGAGCAAACTTTTTGCTAGAGGGTCGGCACGAGAGATGGCGCCGCGAGCAGCGGCTCGATCGGTAATGACTATCTCGGCGACGACCCTCCAACCGCCTCAGTACCTTTTTTACCAAGGAGGTGCAGCGCAACTAACGTAAAGAGTAAATCTAACCTTAAAAAACGGACATAAGATAGTCCGTATGACCCGTGTAAGAAGGGTCAACAAAGAAGTCTTCACGGCCTAAAGATTTGAGGGAGTGAAGACCAACACAGCGGTGAGCTCGGGGGATGGAGGGAGGGCGTAGAATGAGTGGTGGAGACTCGCCCAAGAAGATCAAGAATTACGGGTACGTAATTTCATATCTTCCTGGACATAAGTCTCACCACTCATTCACACTAGTGGAGAGTACCAAGCTGATAATCCCCAAGAGGGCTGCAGGAGAGCCAGAGCTCACGCTGCCTAAGACAGAAGTCCATTAAGATAGTTCTGCCGAATGCGGAATGACGCCTGGCATGAACATCCAGTGCATAATGCTTAACGAAGGTATGCACTGAGCTCCAGGTGGCGGCTATTGCAGATATCTGCAATTGGAACATTGCAAATTTCCGCTAGGGATGCTGCTGATCGCTTCTAGTAGAGTGAGCGACACTCTACCTTCTAATTTAACTTGAGCTATGGAATAGCAATGCCGAAGGCATGCCACTAACCATGATGAGATGCATCTGATAGCGACAGGTTGACCCAGCCGGGTGTCGCTGAAAGAAACAAACAGTTGCTGAGTCTTCATGAACATCCTTGGTTCTATCTAAATAGAACCGCAAGGCTCTCTTAACATCCAAGGAATGAAGAGCCTGCTCTCTCATTTTGGAAATTAGCAAAGTAAGCGGAAGTACCAGAGGTTGGTTTAGGTGGAATTCTGACACAACCTTGGGAAGAAATTTAGGATGAGTATGGAGAACTACCTTGTCTTTATGGAATACAGTATACGGAGGGTCCGTAACCAGGGCATGTATCTCAGAGACCCTGCGGGCTGAGGTAATGGCCACCAGGAAGGCAGTCTTCCAGGTAAGAAATTTTAGCTCACAGGTAGCTAGGGGTTCGAAAGGCTTCCGAGTGAGCATGTCCAGCACCAGGTTAATGTCCCAGGCTGCAACTGGGCGCTTAACAGGGGGTCTGGTATGAAGAATCCCCTTAAGAAATCTCTTCACCATAGGTAACTGAGCCAGAGTC
This sequence comes from Neoceratodus forsteri, assembly GCA_016271365.2. Classification (NCBI taxonomy): domain Eukaryota; kingdom Metazoa; phylum Chordata; order Ceratodontiformes; family Ceratodontidae; genus Neoceratodus; species Neoceratodus forsteri. The sequence continues at coordinate 1,434,260,891 of CM057453.1, forward strand.
AAGGAAGAAACCGGCTCATGGAACGCTGAGATGGCACTAAGGTGAACTTTAACTGTGGAGTACTGGAGACCTGAGTTTGATAGGTCCAAAGATACTCCAGAACCTTGTCAGAGGACAGGAAAAGGGATTCCAAGAGGACTTTAGACACCAGAGAGAAAAACATTTCATTTGGAAGCATACGCTTTTTGGTTGGTTTAGTGAGCAGCCAGAAGGATGTCTGAGACTTACGAGAGACGTTGAAACGATTCACTTCCACCCTTCAGAGCCAAGCATGAAGGTGAAGTGATTTCAGGTTGGGATGGACCAACGAACCCTGAGTCAAAAGATTGATTTGCAAGGGAAGTGGTCTCGGAGAGGCTGCCAACATACTGTTGAGTAGAGGAAACCATAGTTGCCGAGGCCAGGAGGGAGCAATAAGAATCATTTTGGTCCCCTGAGACTCGAACTTGAGGAGTACTCTCTGGATTAGAGGAAGCGGTGGAAAGGCGTAAAGAAAGCGTTTTGTCCACCGCAGCCTGAACGCATCCTGACAGAAAATGCCAGGCCCTGGATTTCTGGAGCAGAAGAGAGGCAGTTTATGCTGAGTGGGGATGCAAAAGGTCCAGGTCTGGAGTCCCCACTCTTGAACAGAGACCGAGCTCACGGCTGGATCGAGAGACCACTCGTGAGGGTCTGCCTCCGTTCTGCTGAGGTGATCTGCTAGGTCGTTTTGTATACCTGGCAGATAAACCGCTTGAATCAGAGACTTGTGCTCCAAGCACCACTCCCACACCCTCATTGCTTCCCTGCAAAGGGATAAGAATGAGCACCGCCTTTGCTTGTTGATGTAATACATCACAGCTTTGTTGTCCGCTTGAAGGAGAATGTTCTTGTGACAAAGGACATCCTTCAGAGCTCGGATCGCATAGAGGACCGCCTCATCTCCAGGACATTTATGTGGAGATGAGTTTCGAACTGAGTCCATACACCTTGAGTGTGGAGGGAGTGACAGTGAGCTCCCCATCCCATTAGCGATGCGTCTGTGGTGATGGAGATCTGATGATCCGGGGGAGCAAAGGGGAATCCTTCCAGGAGATTGCTCTCTTGAGACCACCAGGTGAGAGACCTTCAAAGGGGCTCCATCACCTTGATGGGATGAGATGCGCTGCGAGAACTGCACAACACTTTGTAAAAACTCGTGGCGCCGAGGATAGCCCAAAGGGCAGGACTCTGAACTGATAATGCTGACCCAAAGCTACAAACCTGAGGAACTTGGTGGGTCGGGTGGACGGGGATATGCTGGTAAGCATCCTGCATATCCAGGAAGGCCAGCCAGTCGTGCTGATGCAGCAAGGGTAACAGGGTACCTAGGGGAATCATTTTGAATTTCTCCCTGGGGAGAAATTTGTTTAACTTTCTGAGGTCTAGAATGGGGCGCATCCCCCCAGATTTCTTTGGAACCAGAAAGTAATGGGAGTAGAACCCTGTGTTTCGCAAATGCGGGGGCACCAGTTCTATTGCCCTGTTGTTCAGAAGGCCCTGGATCTCGACGGTGAGGAGGTCTGACTGAGAGGCCGACAACCTGGGTTGTCGTCTGGGAGGACAATTCGGGAGGTTTCCAAGAAATTGAGAGAATAACCCTCAATTATCCGAAGGACCCATTTGTCCGGTTATGGACTCCACTGGTCGGAAGTACATCAGACGCACCTCCACCGGAGGAGAAAGTTCCACCTCGGGCAGAGTGGATGGAACTTGGGCCAGCAATTCATAAGGTGGCGCTGGGGAATTTAGGCCCCTGCACTTTCTGCTGTGTCTTCTTTTGAGGTTGGGCAGGTTGGCTTTTATGGAAGCTTCCCCTGCCTCTGCCTCGAAAGGACTGACGACTATGAAACTGACGTCTGTTCACATGCCCCCGAGAGGGGGCAGTGGAGGTCTGGCCAACTTAATGGCCGATCTAGTCTTCTGAGTGGCCTCTAAGGCTTGCTCCACCTGAGGGCCAAAAAGATAGGAGCCATCAAAAGGCAGCGCCATTACCTGCTGCTGAGCATCATTCGTGAAGCCAGAAGAACGCAGCCAGGAATGGTGCCGAGTACAAATCCCTGCGGCTGCTGAGCGAGAAGCAGTGTCAAAAGCGTCCATGGCAGCTTTGACCTGTTGGTTATTGGACTCAATACCTCTAATAATGGTCAGAAGAAGCTCTGACTTGGAGTCCGAATCTGGAAGAGCTTCAACCATTCTTTTCATAGAGTGCCACAGGATATACTCATACTGAGAAAACAGCCTTGATAACTGGCAACACCGATACTTAGAGTGGAGGCAGCAAAGACTCTCTTACCTAATGTATCAATCTTTACGAGACTCTTTGTTAATAGGTCGAGCTGTAGTAGTTTGAGGAAGAACGACCTTGTCATTCTCTGCCAGGACTACAATAGGATCCGAAAGGTTTGGGATGCCAAAATGGGACGATCCTTGGGAGCTGAATACTTTATCAATGGATTTAGCCACTGAGGAATAAGAGCAGGATTATTCCATACCATTTGAGACAGCTGCCTCAAGGAAGGCTGGATCGAGGAGTCAAATCAGTAGGGATCTCCAAGCATGAAGATACTTGGAGTCTTAATATCTTCCCAGGATCGATGTTCGTAGTCTGGAGAGAAAGAGTGGATCTCAGGTTCTTCAACAGAGACTTAAAGGACAGGTCCTCACCACAGGCTCTGTAGCAAAGAAAGATCCTGTTTCTCCACTTCATCACCCAACCAAGGTCTGGGTCAGGCTCAACATCATCTCCTGATGGTCCAGGAAGGACTGTTTGGACAGGAAAGGAGGAAAATTAGGAGAGGAGGAAATAGCAGAAAAACAAGGAGAGTCCCCGAGGGCCCCCGGCGCCGAGACGGCAAAACGGGTTGAAAACGGCACTGAGGAGGGGCGACGGCGCCAAGAAGCACGCTGAACCGCAGCGCCCGGGCGGCGCCACGGACTGCGCAGCCGAGCTAACGGGCGCCGCCAGACCAGACGGCACTGCCGCGGCGCCGCAAGACCCAGCGGCACTGAAAACGTGGCCGACAAGCCAACAGACTCCCATGGAAGGCGCCAGAAAAGCCCCAGGAACCTGGAAAGCTAGAGGAGGAAAACCAGAGATAAGGGCATCGTGGGCCCCGCGCCGCAGCCATAAGGAGGGGGAACACCTAAGCATGGAGTCGCTGGCACTGAAGAAGGCGCCGTGCGACTAGGAAGGTCCAACCGCCCTACCTGATCGCAGGAGGAGCCCGAGGGCTCTGAGGCAACCGAGCCAGGCAGAAGAACCAACCTCCGAGCCCATCGCTCCATAAGAGTGGCCCACTGATGAAACTGCTCATCTGGAGCCCTACCTATAGGTGGGGACGGGCTCCGATGTCGAGGACGACGATTACCGGAAGTTGGCGACTCCGAAGAAGGAGAACGGAAACCAGCAACGATAACCGACCGTCGACGCAAGAGACATACAGAGGGCTACCCCGAGTGATGCCTTCTCTTTGACCTGTGGGTCAAGAAGAGCTCGTAGGCCGAACGGTGCCGAATGCGAACGCTTATTTTATGCCGACGGGGACCGCCCATCCCCGGCATCGGACTGACCGTTGTCGGAACCCCGCTTGAGGAGAAGGAGGCTGACCGACCCAGCCCGCTGACTGAACAGCTTCATACGAAGTCTCCCTCACCGTCACCTGACCTGCTCATGGTCGACTCGGCCCAGTAGGTCGAGACTTCTTCAAGTAAGTTAAATTTAAAATATTAGAAAAATTTAACGAAAATAGATAAAATTAAGCTGATACTACTATCGTGATAATGTTACAAAACAAACTGAAAACTATGCGCTAGTTTGAAGTTTGACTCCCGACAGGCGAGCGACGTCGTCACTGAAGAGCACTCGACGGCGGGAAAAAAGGAACTGAGGTGGTTGGAGGGTCGTCGCTGAGATAGTCATTACCGCTCGAGCCGCTGCTCGTGGCGCCATGCCTCGCGGCGCCATCTCTCACGCCAACCCTCCAGCAAAAAGTTTGCTCCCGACAGGTCCTAGTGCCTCCGGCGCTAATCCCACTAGTGTGAATGAGTGGTGGAGACTTATGTCCAGGAAGATCAGCTCTTGGGGCAGGTTACACCATTAGGACTGAAGCCGGCAGACGTCAGGACCCCACGGAAAAATTTTAGCTAGCTATCTTCAGCGGGGACCGCCCCCGACGTCAGTCCCGCCTCCGACGTCAGACGTAGTACATAAGGGGGCGGTCCTACCTGATTCTCAGTTCTCTCCACTGAGACTTCTGGCCGAGGCTGACATTGAAATGGGAGACTGAGGATGCACCATCAGAAGACAAACGGAAAAATCTCTGTTGTTAAAGGTTAAAGCCATGCCTCCTCCAAGGGGAAGGTATGGAAGGTACTGCTGCAATAGCTGTTCTCGAAGATCTACTGTTACGGTAAGTTCTTACGTAACTGTACTATCTTACTTCGAGACACAGCTCTTGCAGCAGGTTACACCATTAGGACTGATTCCCAAGCAGTAACGCTGCCAAAAATCTGGGAGGAGGGCTAGGAAATACATTCCAGGACTTGAATCTAGGACAGGAGACCCTGCAGAACCGCCAGGCCGAAGCCGGCTCCATGCCGAGAGGCGACGTCCAGGATATAATGCCTGATAAATGTATGCACAGAGCTCCAAGTAGCTGCAGCACATATTGCAGAAGTGGAGACATTTCGTAGTGCCGCAAAGGAGGTGGCCACACCCCTAGTAGAATGACCCCGGACTGAACCCGGGAGGGGCTTTTGTTTGAGACCATAAGAGAATGAAATACACTGGACAAGCCAGCGAGACAGGGACTGTTTGGATACAGGTTGGCCCATCATCCTCTCAGAAAAGGAAACGAAAAGTTGCTAAGAACTACGAAGTGGTTTAGTTCTGTTGAGGTAATATCTCAGGCTGCGGTTAACATCCAGGGTGTGGAGCAGTGCCTCTCCTCTATTAGAGTAGTTCGGGAAGTAGACCAGCAGGTCAATATCCTGATTTAGAGTGAGTGTAGAGACCACCTTAGGCAAAAATTTAGGATCTCGTCCTCAGGGATACTCTGTCCCGTGGAAAACTAAATAAGTTCTTGCACATGAGAGCGTGAAGCTCAGAAATTCTTCGCTGAAGTAACAGCAACTAAAAATAGCGTTTACGACAGAAAACGAGCTCGCAATCCGCAGCAGGTTCAGGGAAGCGGAGTTGTTCCAAGACAAACAGCAAATCCCATGGAGGCACTGGGTCCTTAATGGGTGGCCTAAGGTGTAACACCCCTCTCAAAAATTCCCCGAGAGGCGACTAATTGTGCCACTGTACGATGTCCCACCGGAAGGTGGTAGGCAGAGATGGCACAAAGGTGCACCTTGATAGAGGAGTAGGCTAGACCCGAACGAAAGAGGGAGAGCAGGTAGTCCAACACCACTCCCACCGGGCAGCCTAAAGGGGAAAAATCGCGTGCTCACGACCATAAACAAAAACGGCGCTATTTCATGGCGTACGTAGCATGCGTTGCCGGCTTTCTGGCTGCAGAAAGAACTTCCGCAACCTCTTGCGAGACCCCGTGACGCAAGATGGCTATGTCTCTAGGAGCCATGCATGCAGCTTCAGGGAACGTAAGTCTGGGTGGACCAGTGAACCTTCCTCCTGAGACAAGAGATGGGAGCTGAACGGCAATGGGAGCGGAGGTTCCCGGGATAGCTGGATTAGCAAGGGGAACCAGATCTGTCTGGGCCAGAAAGGGGCCACCAGGATCATAGTTGCATGCTCCCTGCGCAGTTTGAGAAGAACTCTCTGGATCAACGGGAAGGGAGGGAAAGCGTAGAGGAATCTGTCTGCACCAGGAGAGGGACAACGCGTCTCGCCAGAAAACACCAGGCCCTGGATCTAGCGAGCAGAAATTGGGCAGTTTTGCGTTGGATGGGGATGCGAACAAGTCCAACTCTGGAGTTCCCCATCGCAGAAACAGATCCTCTGCTACCTCTTGAAGAAGTTCCCACTCGTGGACTCTGGCCTGGGAGTGACTCAGGTCGTCTGCAATCATGTTGTCCACCCCGGGAACATGTACAGTGATCAGATTCACGCCATGTCGGATTACCCAATCCCACACCCTCATGGCCTCCCTGCAAAGGGGGTAAGAGTGTGCGCCTCCTTGTTTGTTGAGGTAATACATCACCGCCATGTTGTCTGTCTGAAGCAGAAGAGTACTCAGCGGGATTTCTGACTGAAAGGCCTGCAGGGCATAGAGAACCGCCCTCATCTCTAGAACATTGATATGGAGATGAGCTTCCAGAGGGGTCCACGTACCCTGGGACTTCACCCCATCCAGGTGTGCCTCCCACCCTAGACCTGAGGCATCTGTGGTGAGGATTACCTCCGGGGAAGGCGTTACAAACGGGATGCCCGTGGAGAGCGACCCTGGGTCTAGCCACCACTGCCAGTCTCGAATCACGGTGTTCATGATTCTGACCGGATGCTGCATGTGGTCTTGCCTTTGATCCCACTGCACCTTGAGCATCCACTGGGTTACCCGCATGTGGAGCCTTGCGAAAGGGACGGTAGGAATGGCCGCAGCCATGTGACCGAGCAAGCGAAGGACCGACCTGGCAGGGACGGTCCTGTTCAACGATAGGTCCCTGATGAGGGATCTGATGCGCTCCGCCCTGTCGTCTGGAAGAAAGGCTCTTCCCTGAACGGTGTCCAGTACTGCACCTATAAATTGCAGCTTCTGCGACGGTACCAGGAGAGACTTCTCGTGGTTGATTAGGATGCCCAGAGATCGGAACAGGTCCTGGGTGCTCTGGATCGCCCGTAACAACGCCTCTCTGGAGGCGGCCATGAGAAGCCAATCGTCCAGGTACGGGAACACATAATGGCTCTGTCTCGTTAGAGACGCAGCCACGACTGCCATGCATTTGGTAAAGACCCTTGGTGCGGATGACAGTCCGAATGGAAGGGCTCGGAATTGAAGGTGGTGGTCGAGAAACTCAAAGCGCAGGAACCTCTTGTGCGCCTGAGCTATAGGGATGTGCAGGTATGCATCCTGCATGTCCAGAGGCGCTAAGAAGGTGTCTTGTTTCAACATGGGAATAAGACCCGGAAGAGTCACCATGCGGAATCTCTTGTAGGCGACCAACACGTTGAGATCGCTGAGGTCCAGAATCGGACGCAGGTCCCCTGTTTTCTTTGGAACCAGGAAGAAGTGGGAATAGTATCCTTGTCCTCTCTGGTTCCCCGGGACGAACTCTATCGCTCCCTTTTGCAAGAGCGCGAGTACCTCTTGCCAGATCAGAAACTTGTGCTGACCCAGATACCGGAGAGCAAAGGAGGCCTCGAGGGTGGCTTTTCATGGATTCTATACAGTGGCCTCTTCCGACTAACTGAAGAACCCACCTGTCTGTGGTTATAGCCTGCCATCCCAGCAGGAAGTTCGCAGCACCTCGACCATGATTTCCGCTGATCCTGAGGGCGGGGCCGGAAAGGAGTCAGGCTGTGGCGGTTGAGGGTCCCGCTGGCTGGGCCGGCTTGAAGTACGCTGGCTTCGCCTGCGGGTTGATTCCTCTGGCTCTGCTAAAACCGAGCCTTCTGTTGTGGAGCGGAGCGGACTGCTGCCTCTGCGTCCGCTACCTATTCGGCTTTGGTTCCATGTGAAGGAACCAAGCTTGGGTCGGTACATGGCCTGAACCGACCTCACCGCCTTCCCGGCCTCTTGAAGTCTGGTAATAATCTTCTCCGAGGGTTTACCAAACAAGAATTCTCCCTCGAATGGGGCGTCCATGATATTCTTCTGGACGTCCGGGGTAAAGCCGGAGACGCGTAACCAAGAGTGTCTCCGGAGGCATACGCCAGAAGCTGCTGCTCGGGCCGAGGAGTCCGCGGAGTCATACGCGGCTTGTAGCACTTGGGTTCCCACGTCCAAACCCGTACGGAGGAGCTGAAGCATCTCCTCCTTCTGCTCACCTTCCGCAGTTTTTCAGCCGCTCAGACTCCGGTTCCACAAGGCATTTTGAACTGTACCATGTGGGTCAAATAATTCAGGGATCTGATGGCGCAGGTAGCGGAAGCGTACGTGCGCCTACCCATAGCGTCCAACTGTTTGGACTCTGGGTCTGGTGGCAGGGTGCTCAGATGTCGCGGTCCCTGGGACCGGTCATGTGAGGCTGTGATGACCAGGGAGTCGGCCTGAGGCTGCTGAGTCAAGTACTGGTCTTCTCTAGGAGCCTTGCACAAGCGATCAGCTTTCTTCGGCATCGCCGGGAGCGAATGTGGACGCTTCCATGCTGCCTTGGTGACGTCCACGAAAGTGTCAACCAAGGGTGGCACCACCATAGGCTTGGGGTCCTTCTGCCAAAGGTATTTGGCAAGGCATAGCCTTTGGGGTCTAGCTCTTCCGCATCCCATCCCATGTTCTCTTGGATGTGTCTCATAATATCCGAGAACGAAGGGTCATCCGGAGGAGACTTCGGCATCTCGCGTGGATCCGGAGAGGGGAAATGGGGATCTGGATGTTGAGAACTCTGATCCCGTGTCCTCCGTCGAAGGCACTCGTCGGTGTCTTCTGGGTCTCTGGGGATGGGTGACCTAGAAGAGGATTTGGATGGAGGTCTCCGTTTGTCTGGTCTCCCCCTGGGAGGTGTTCCGTACTCCCGGGGAGGAGGTAAACGGCCTGCCGACCCCGATGGTGAGGGGGGTGCAGGAACCGGAGGAGTAATCGGTGTAGGAGGAAGAGGAGGAGGAAGAGGAGGAGGAGTGGGAACCATGTCCTTCTTTATGGTGACCCACCAGTAAGTGAACAGTTCCATCACATCTGCCATAGAAAGGCCCGATGATGGTCCGGGCGCCGGTGGATGGTTGTCGGGTCCCGGCGTCGGCTCCACAGGGGGCTCGGGTAACGGCGAGGGTTCCCTGGGCGTCTCGACAGGACCGGGTCGCCTGCCTGGTCCTCGGGCTGAGTCAATTCCTCCTCGGTTAAGGTCTCCTGACCGACGTCGGTCGGAGGCGTCAGGGTTCTCTTCTCAAGAGGAGCGGGCACCGGTCCCCCTACCGGCGTTCGATGAGGTGTTGGCCTGGCCGGCGACGGTCGTCTAGCCGACGGCGTCTCCAGGGATCTACGGCGAGAGGACGACGACGGACGCACTGGCGTCGGGTCCTGAGGTCTCTTCAGAGAAGTAAGCTCCAAGGTCTTGCGAGGAGGCAAGAAAGCCGACCTGACGTCGGGTTCGAAGGGCGGGAACCCGACTTATGATAGTGGCGATCCCCAGACTTGACCAAGGCCCTGGAGGAAGAGGACGAGGACGGCCTGGCAGTCTTGGCCTGAGAAGAGGAAGACTTCTTAACCGCAGCCGGGGGAGGCTGAGAGCTGGCCCTGAAGGGGGAGCGGTCGGACCTGGAACCGGAGCTGCGTGAGTCCGAAGCCCTGGAGGGGGACCTGGAAGGGGCCTTCTCCCTTCGTTTTTCAGCTTGCTTGTGGGTCTTTTTATCGGATTCCCTCTTGGAAGACATGGTCTTTAGCTTTTCTTCCAGTAAAAAAGCCTGAAGGGCCTTCTGGCGTCGGATCCGGGTTCTGCTATTAAACCCCTGGCAGAAGGAGCAGGCCCGGGTATCGTGGTCTGAGCCTAGGCACCGGACGCAGGCCTTGTAAGGGTCTTTGAAGGGGATCTGTTTCCCGCAAGCACACTTGGAAGAGTGACCGGAGGTCGGAGAGGACATCAGAGAAAAACTTGCTTGAAGAAATCAAAATTTCCCGTAGGAAAGAACTTAACCACGCTGGTCAGGCGCTAGAGCTGAACCAAGGGTCAGATACGCAAACACGCGGAAAGAACTGGGGAATTGGGCGGACCGCCCCTTATGTACTACGCCTGATCGTCGGAGGCGGGACCGACGTCGGGGGCGGTCCCTGCTGAAGATAGCTAGCTAGAATTTTCCGTGGGGTCCTGACGCCTGCCGGCTTCAGTCCTAATGGTGTAACCTGCTGCAAGAGCTGTGTCTCGAAGTAAGATCTACCTTGTTTTTGTGAAATACAGTATATTGGGGGTCTGGGACCAATGCATATATTTCCAATACTCTACGGGTGGAAGTGATGGCCACCAGGAAGGCAGTCTTCCAAGTCACAAATGGCTAGAGGCTCGAAAGGTTCATGGGTGATCATGTCTAGCACAAGGTCAATGTCCCAGACTGATACTGGACATCTAACTGGCGGTCTGGTATGCAGAATACCCTTAGGAAACCTCTTAACCACGGGTAACTGAGCTAAAGGCTTGGGGAGTACAGGCTCATGGTATGCAGAGATTGCACAAAGGTGAACTTTGACAGCGGAGTATTGTAGACCTGTGTTAGAGAGGTCCAGAAGATACTCTAGGACTTTGCTTGGTGGGCAGGAAAATGGGTTCCAGAAGGATTTCGCACACCAGATAAAAAAAAGCTTCCACTTAGCTGTGTAATTCTTTCGAGTAGCTGGCTTGCACGCAACTAATAGAATATCTGAAACTCTACTTGAAATGTTAAACCTGTTCACCTTTATCTCTTCAGGAGCCAAGTATGGAGGTGAAGGGACCTCAGGTTGGGATGGACTACAGGGCCCTGGGTCAGTCGGTTCGTCTTAAGTGGAAGTGGTTTTAGGGAGGCTTCTGATAAATACAGGTTACTCACTTGTAACAGGAGTTCTAGGAATGGTATATGTTGTTCATCCACACTGTCTGGCAAGTTCCTTGCAGCTTTAAATCTTGCTGGAAGGTCTTCAAGCTGGCTCCTCCCACCCACCCGGGTGGTAAAACTCTCGGCTCCGCCCCATGATGCCAGATCTGGCCCGCTGGAAGCTCAGGTTGTGCGTCGAAGCCGGGTGGGTCATGTGGATGAACAACATATACCATTCCTAGAACTCCTGTTACAGGTGAGTAACCTGTATTTCTAGGGACATGGATATGTTGTTCATCCACACTTTCTGGCAGACTCCTAGCAGTTCTCTGGGAGGAGGAAGGTAAGGCGAACCCCCCCGATACTTACTTGGGAAAGAGACACTGGAGAACCGAGGCCCCAAAACTAGCATCCCAGCGTGACTCGAGGTCGATGTGGTAGTGGGTAATAAAGGTATGTGCTGACTTCCAGGTAGCAGCCCTGCAGATATCCTAGATAGGGACATCCCTGGAAGCAGCTACCGATGCAGCGATATGGCGGGTAGAATGAGCTCTTATCCCTCTGGGAGGTTCCATGCCCGCCAACCTATAGCAGAGCTCTATGCAGGAGGTGACTCACCTGCCTATCGTCCGCTGGCTGCAGGTCTGCCAGGTGCGGCTTCAGCGTAGGTGACAGACACAGCTGGCAAACTCTCCCTGAACTTCAGCCATCCGCCTTATAATAAGCGAGCCGCTCAGGGTCCAAAGTATGGAGCCTATACTCGGCCTCCGAGGTGTGATTGGGGTAGAACACCGGCAGAGTCAACACCTGGTTAAGGTGAAACTCCGACACCACCTTTGGAAGGAATTTTGGTTGGGGGCACAGGACAACCATGTCCCTGTGGCAGACCAGATAGGGAGACTCGATGGAAAGCGCCTGGAGCTCTCCCATCCTTCTGGCTGGCGTGATAGCCACCAAGAAGGCGGTCTTCCACAACAGGTGGGAAATATTGCACCTGTGCATTGGTTCGAATGGCTTGCCCATGAGCTTGGCCAGTACCAGCAGTAGATCCCACGGAGGTGGAGGTTCTCGCACCGAAGGGGAAATGTGGTCAAGACCTTGGAAAAAGCACCCGACCACCTTCTACTGCGCCACCAACTGCTTCCCGGCCCGCGCCCAGTAAGCAGAGATGGCTGCCAGGTGCACCTTAAGGGTCAACGATCAAGCCCTTGCTGAGAAAGGGACCACAGGTAGTCCAGAATGCTTGCCAAGGGACAGTCGGAAGGGTCCAAGCCCTTCCCCTGACACCAAATGGAGAATCTCTTCCATTTGAAGGCGTAGCATTTTCTGGTCGACTCCTTACGGGACACCTCAACAATGTTGAGGACCTTGTCGGAAAGATCCAAGGCCTGGAACTCTAGCCACTCAGGAACCAGGCCATCAGGTGCAGGGATTGAAGGTCCAGATGGAATACCTTCCCCTGGTTGACTGAGATCAGGTCCGGGCGGGCTGAAAGCCGCCTCGGGAGCCTGGAGCTGAGGCTGAGGAGATCTGGATACCAGAACTGGCGGGGCCAGTCTGGGGCTACCAGAATCACCTGCGCCTTGTCCCTCCTCGCCTTGAGAAGCACCTTGTGGATCAAGGGAAATGGGGGAAAGGCGTAGAAGAGGTCCGGGGTCCACGGCCTCGAGAAGGCATCCCCCTGCAGCGAGCCCTGCTGAGTGGGGCGGGCATGGAACAGACTCAGCTTCACATTCTCCCTGGAGGCAAACAGGTCCACCTGAGGCGTGCCCCAGTGGGAGAACAGATCTTGTACTACCTCCGGCAGGAGAGACCACTCGTGAGACGCAGCCCCTATCCGGCTTAGGGCATCGGCCAGGGTGTTGGAGGCTCCTGCCACGTGAATGGCTAGGAGATCCGCCTACAGGCTGCGCACGAGGGACCATATGCGGAGAGCTTCCTGGCACAACAGCATGGAGCGCGTCCCGCCCTGGCGGTTCAGATAGTACATGGTCGTGGTGTTGTCCGTCTGGACCTGAACCACTTGACCCCGTAGAAATGGAGCGAAGGCGGTGAGAGCTAGACAGACCGCTCGGAGCTCCAGCAGGTGGATATGGCATCGGGACTCCCGAGGGGACCAGAGGCCGTGCGCTCGGTGTTCCCCCAGATGGGCACCCCGACGCATCAGAGATGCATCGGTCGATAGAGAGACCGTCGGCCCGGGGCGGACGAACGGGATGCCCTCCTGCAGATGTGCCGGAACGATCCACCACTGGAGAGCATTCCACATCTCCTGGGTCACTGTCACGGGCTGGTCCAACGGATTGCAGCATTGTGACCATTGGCTGGCCAGTCCCCATTGAAGGGGACGCATGTACCATCGGGCCCAACGGATCACGCTGGTGCAGGCCGCCATGAGGCCCAGGAGGCGTAGGAAGTCCCGGGCAGGGCGCAATTGCCCAACCAGAAATGACTGAGCAAAGGAGGAAAGAACCTCGGCCCTGTCCGCCGGGAGCCATGCTCTGGCTTGTAGAGAGTCGAGCTCTGCCCCGATGAATAGTATCACCTGCTTTGGCACGAGTCTCGACTTAGGCTCGTTGATGAGGAGGCCAACCTGACAGCAAACCTGGAGGGCCAGATCTCTGGACTGCTCTTCCTCCACTCTGGAGGGGGCTGCAATCAGCCAGTCGTCCAGGTAGGGGTACACCCGGACCCTCTGGTGCCGCAGGAACGCTGTCACCACTGCCATGCATTTGGTGAAGACCCTGGGAGCTAGGGAGAGGCCGAAGGCAATGGCCTGGAACTCATAAAGGGATCCCTCCTCTCTGAAGCGGAGGAATCTCTGATGAGACGGACGGATTGGGACGTGAAAGAACGCATCCTGGAGGTCCAGGGAACAGAACCACACGCCTCGTTCCAAGGATGGGATTATCTGAGTCAGAGTGACCATTCTGAAGGTTCGAGACCTTAGGAACTTGTTCAAGTCATGCAGGTCGAGAATGGGGCGCCAGCCCCCCATCCGTTTTGGGACCAGGAAGTACCTGGATACAAACCCCGGGTCTGGAGGAGGATCCGCCACCTTCCTGATCACCTCTTTTTCGAGGAGCAGAGCAATATCGGCTTGGCGGGCCGACAGCGAGGCTGCGGACCCCGTGGCCTCTGAGGGGCGACGGCTCGAAAGGGTGGGGCCTGCTCGAACTCCAGAGGCAGGCCTTTTCCTACCACCTCCAACACCAAGCGGTCCGTGGTGATAGCGGACCAGGCGGAAAGGAAGTGGCGGAGCCGTCCCCCCACGGGGAGAACCCAGGGGTGAGTGACGAGGCTGGGGGCGGCATCCCTCAACCCGTCACTGGGCAGGCTTGGAGGAAGAACCGGCCGAGGGACCTCCTGGGCCTTTACCTCCTTGCTTCCTGTTGGAGGAAGCTGCCAGCTTGGGTTTGGTACGCCAAGTGCGAGCCTGCTGGCCCTGTTGCTGGTGCTGCTGGGCCGGTCGAGATGCAGGGACCAAAGGACGAAAGAAAAAATTACTCACCTTAGTAATGTTGTTTCTTCTAATGGAGTCTTGCTATATTATGACAATTGCAGTTTGACCCAACCTTCGAACTGCTCCGGAGGTGAAAGAGTTAAGTTCCATGCAAGGCATGGAATCTTGAGCGCGAGCTCGGTTGAAAAAGGAAAATTACGTACCTATCGTAATTCTTGATCTTCTTGGACGAGTCTCCACCACTCATTCACACTAGTGGGATTAGCGCCGGAGGCACTAAGACCCATCGGGAGCAAACTTTTTGCTGGAAGGTCGGCGCGAGAGACGGCGCCGCGAGACACAGCGCCGCGAGCAGCGGCTCGAGCGGTAATGACCATCTCGGCGACTACCCTCCAACCGCCTCAGTACCTTTTTTACCAAGGAGGTGCAGCGCAACTAACGTAAAGAGTAAACCCAACATTAAAAAACGGACATAAGATAGTCCGTATGACCCGTGTAAGAAGGGTCAGCAAAGAAGTCCTCACGGCCTAAAGATTTGAGGGAGTGAAGACCAATACAGCGGTGAGCTCGGGGGATGGAGGGGGTTAGATGACTGGTGGAGACTCATTCAAGAAGATCAAGAATTACGGTAGGTACGTAATTTTCCTATCTTCCTGGACATAAGTCTCCACCACTCATTCACACTAGTGGAGAGTACCAAGCTGATAATCCCCAAAAGGGCGGCAGGAGAGCCAGAGCTCACGTGTCTAGATAGAAGAAGCCATTAAGGACAGTTCTGCCGAATCACGGAATGTCGCCTAGCATGAACATCCAGTGCATAGTGCTTAAATGAAGGTATGCACTGAGCTCCAGGTGGCGGCGTTGCATATATCTGCAATTGGAACATTGCAATTTCCGCTAGGGATGTCACGGACCGCTCCTAGTAGAGTGAGCGCATACCTACCTTCTAATTTAACTTGAGCCATGGAATAGCAATGACGAAGGCATGCCACTAACCATGAAGAGATGCATCTAATAGCGACAGGTTGACCCAGCTGGGTGTCGCTGAAAGAAACAAACAGTTGCTGAGTCTTGCGAACATCCTTGGTTCTATCTAAATAGAACCGCAAGGCCTCTTAACATCCAAGGAATGAAGAGCCGTCTCCCTTCATTTTGGAAATTAGCGAAGTAAGCGGAAGTACCAGAGGTTGGTTTAGATGGAATTCTGACACAACCTTGGGAAGAAATTTAGGATGAGTACGGAGAACTACCTTGTCTTTATGGAATATAGTATAAGGAGGGTCCGTAACTCAGGGCATGTATCTCAGAGACCCTCGGGCTGAGGTAATGGCCACCAGGAAGGCAGTCTTCCAGGTAAGAAATTTTAGCTCACAGGTAGCTAAGGGTTCAGAAGGCTTCCGAGTGAGCATGTCCAGCACCAGGTTAATGTCCCAGGCTGCAACTGGACGCTAACAGGGGGTCTGGTATGGAGAACCTTAAGAAATCTCTTCACCATAGGTAACTGAGCCAGAGTTAAGGAAGAAACCGGCTCATGAAACGCTGAGATGGCACTAAGGTGAACTTTAACTGTGGAGTACTGAAGACCTAAGTTTGACAGGTCCAAAAGATACTCCAGAACCTTGCCAGGAGGACAGGAAAAGGGATTCCAAGAGGATTTTGCACACCAGAGAGAAAACGTTTCCATTTGAAGCGTGACTTTTGGGTGGCTGGCTTCCGAGCAGCCAGAAGGATGTCTGAGACTCTACGAGAGCGTTGAACCGATTCTACTTTATCTCTTCAGGAGCCAAGCATGAAGGTGAAGTGATTTCAGGTTGGATGGACCAACGAACCCTGAGTCAAAAGACTGATTTGCAAAGGAAGTGGTCTCGAGAGGCTGCCAACATACTGTTGAGTAGAGGAAACCATAGTTGCCGAGGCCAGGAAGGAGCAATGAGAATCATCTTGGTCCCTGAGACTCAAACTTGAGGAGTACTCTGGATTAGAGGAAGCGGTGGAAAGGCGAAAGAAAGCGTTTTGTCCACCGCAGCCTGAACGATCCTGACAGAAAATGCCAGGCCCTGGTTTCTGGAGCAGAAGAGAGGTAGTTTTATGCTGAGTGGGGATGCAAAAAGGTCCAGGTCTGGAGTCCCCCACTCTTTGAACAGGGACCGAGCTACGGCTGGATCGAGAGACCACTCGTGAGGGTCTGCCTCCGTTCTGCTGAGGTGATCTGCTAGGTCGTTTTGTATACCTGGCAGATAAACCGCTTGAATCAGAGACTTGTGCTCCAAGCACCACTCCCACACCCTCATTGCTTCCCTGCAAAGGGATAAGAATGAGCACCGCCTTGCTTGTTGATGTAATACATCACTGCTTTGTTGTCCGCTTGAAGGAGAATGTTCTTGTGACAAAGGACATCCTTCAGAGCTCGGATTGCATAGAGGACCGCCTCATCTCCAGGACATTTATGTGGAGATGAGTTTGAACTGAGTCCATACACCTTGAGTGTGGAGGAGAGACAGTGAGCTCCCATCCCATTAGCGATGCGCCTGTGGTGATGGAGATCTGATGATCCGGGGAGCAAAGGGAATCCTTCCAGGAGATTGCTCTCTTGAGACCACCAGGTGAGAGACCTTCAAGGGGCTCCGTCACCTTGATGGGATAAGACTGGGGGTGAGAGGTCGGGGACCACTGAGTGGAGAGCATCCATTGGGTGGTTCTCATGTGCAGTCGGCGCCGGAGGGACAGTGAAGACCGAGGGGCCTATGAGACCCAACATGCGTTGCATCGAGAGAGCTGTAACCGATTGGTTCTCCCTGATGTAACGGGCCATTCGAGGGATGTCGGAGTCTTCTGTCCTCTGGAAGGAAAGCCTTCGCTGAAGAGGTGTCTAGAAGCGCCCCTATGAAAAGGAGCCTCGGAGGGTTGCAGTTGAGAATTTTCAAATTCAGCAGAACTCCCATGGACGTGAGAAGACGAGAAGTCGCTTGCACGGCTTCCAAAGTCCCTGGCCGGAAGGGCTTGCTAGAAGCCAATCGTCCAGGTAGGGGAAACACTCGAGTCCGACTTTCCTGAGATGCGCCAGTGAACTGCACAACACTTTGTAAAAACTTAGGGCGCCGAGGATAGCCCAAAGGCAGGACTCTGAACTGATAATGCTGACCCAAAGCTACAAACCTGAGGAACTTTGCGGTGGGTCGGGTGGACGGGATATGCTGGTAAGATCCTGCATATCCAGAGAGGCCAGCCAGTCGTGCTGATGCAGCAAGGGTAACAGGGTACCTAGAAATCATCTTGAATTCTCCCTGGGAGGAATTTGTTTAACTTCTGAGGTCTAGAATGGGCGCATCCCCCCAGATTTCTTTGGAACCAGAAAGTAATGGGAGTAGAACCCTGTGTTTCGCAGATGCGGGGGCACCAGTTCTATTGCCCTGTTGTTCAGAAGGCCCTGGATCTCCGTGGTGAGGAGGTCTGACTGAGAGGCCGACAACCTGGGTTGTCGTCTGGGAGGACAATTCGGGGGGCTTTCCAAGAAATTGAGAGAATAACCCTCGCGAATTATCCGAAGGACCCATTTGTCCGAAGTTATGGACTTCCACTGGTTGTAGAAGTACCTCAGACGACCTCCCACCGGAGGAGAAAGTTCCACCTCGGGCAGAGTGGATGGAACTTGGGCCAACGACTCATAAGGTAGCGCTGGAGCTTGAGTCCCTGTGCTTTCCGCCGTCTTCTTTGAGGTTGGGCAGGTTGGCTTTTATGAGCTTCCCCTGCCTCTGCCTCGAAAGGACTGACGACTATGAAACTGACGTCTGTTCACATGCCCCGAGAGAGGGGCAGGTGGAGGTCTGGCCAACTTAATGGCCGATCTAGTCTTCTGAGTGGCCTCTAAGGCTTGCTCCACCTGAGGGCCAAAAAGAAAGGAGCCATCAAAAGGCAGCGCCATCACCTGCTGCTGAGCATCATTCGTGAAACCAGAAGTACGCAGCCAGGAATGGCGCCGAGTACAAATCCTTGCGGCTGCTGAGCGAGAAGCAGTGTCGAAAGCGTCCATGGCGGCTTTGACCTGTTGGTTATTGGACTCAATACCTCTAATAACGGTCAGAAGAAGCTCTGACTTGGAATCCGAATCTGAAGGCTTCAACCATTCTTTTCATAGAGTGGCACAGGATATACTCATACTGAGAAAAATAGCCTTGATAACTGGCATGTCGCATACTTAGAGTGGAGGCAGCAAAGACTCTCTTACCTAATGTATCAATCTTACGAGATCTTTGTTAATAGGTCGAGCTGTAGTAGTTTGAGGAAGAACGACCTTGTCATTCTCTGCCAGGACTACAATAGGATCCGCAAAGGCTTGGGATGCCAAAATGGGACCGATCCTTGGGAGCTGAATACTTTATCAATGGATTTAGCCACTGAGGGAATAAGAGCAGGATTATTCCATACCATTTGAGACAGCGTCTCGAAGGAAGCTGGATCGAGGAGTCAAATCCGAGGGATCTCCGAGCATGAAGATACTGGAGTCTTAATATCTTCCCAGGATCGATGTCTGTAGTCTGGAGAAAGAGTGGATCCCAGGTTCTTCAACAGAGACTTAAAGGACAGGTCCTCGACCACAGGCTCTGTAGCAAAGAAAGATCCTGTTTCCTCCACTTCATCACCCAACCGAAGGTCTGGGTCAGGCTCAACATCATCTCCTGATGGTCCAGAAAGGACTGTTTGGACAGGAAAGGAGTGAAAATTAGGAGAGGAGGAAAAGCAGAAAACAAGGAGAGTCCCTATGGTTGCCGGCGCTTTAGACGCAAACGGGGCTGAAGACGGCACGAGGGAGGCGACGGCGTCAAGAGGCACGCGGCCCCAAGAAAGCGCCCGGGCGGCGCGGACGACGCCGTCATCCAATGAATTACCGGGCGGGCGCCATGAGACCTCAAGGCAGCGGACGGCGCCAAGAAGACCCAGCGACCGAAACTGTGCCGATAAGCTACCAGACCATGGAAGGCGCTGAAGAGCCTCAGGAACCTGGGAAAGTTAGAAGGAAAAACAGGAGATAAGGGTCATCGTGAGGCCCCTGCTGCAGCCATGTGAGGAAACATTTACACGGAGTCGCTGGCACCGGCGGCGCCACGCTGACTAGGAAGCAATCCAACCGCCCCTACCTGATCGCCGAGGCCCGAGGGCTCCAGGCAACCGAAGCCAGGCAGAAGAAGAACCAACCTCCGAGCCCACTGCTCCATAAGAGCGCCCACTGATGAAACTGCTCATCTGAGTCCTACCTATAGGGAGGCCCGGCGTCGAGGACGACGACACCGGAAGTTGCGATCTGAAGGAGACCGCAACTAGCAATCTATAACCGAAAGGCCGACAAAGGCAGACATACCTACAGAGGGCTAATTCCCGAGCATGCCTTCTTTTGGATTCCGTGGGCCAAGAAGAGCTCTTCGAGGCCGAACGGTGCCGGAATGCACTGGTTATTTTATGCCGCTGGGACCATCCCGGCATCGGACTGACCGCTGTCGAACTCCCGCTGAGGAAAGGAGGCTGATCGACTCCAGCCCGCTGACTGAATAGTTTTACACTAAGTCTCCCTACCACCTGACCTGCTCATGGTCGACTCCTTCCAGTAGGCCGAGACTTTTCAAGTAAAATGAAATATTAGAAAATTTAACTAAAATAGAATAAACTTGCGATACTATTTATCGTGATAAGTTACAAAAACAAACTGAAACTATGCGCTAGTTTGAAGTTTGACTCCTGACAGGCGAGTTACGCTGCTACTGAAGCGCATCGGGCGGGAAAGGAACTGAGGTGGTTGAGGGTAGTCAGCTGAAGCGTCCATGGCGGCTTTGACCTGTTGGTTATTGACTCAATACTCTAATAACGGTCAGAAGAAGCTTGACTTGAACCGAATCTGGAAGAGTTTCAACCATTCTTTTCATAGAGTGGCACAGGATATACTCATACTGAGAAAAATAGCCTTGATAACTGGCAACACGATACTTAGAGTGGAGGCAGCAAAAGACCTCTTACCCATCGCATCAATCTTGACGACTCTTGTTAATAGGTCGAGCTGTAGTAGCTGAGGAAGAACGATCTTGGTCATTCTCTCACAGGACTACAATAGGATCCGCGAAAGGCTTGGGATGCCAAAATGGGATGATC
Organism: Neoceratodus forsteri; assembly: GCA_016271365.2. NCBI lineage: Eukaryota > Metazoa > Chordata > Ceratodontiformes > Ceratodontidae > Neoceratodus > Neoceratodus forsteri. Next base: position 1,434,281,134 of record CM057453.1, read on the forward strand.
CTTGGGAGTTGAATACTTTTATCAATGGATTAGCCACTGGAGGGAATAAGCAGGACTATTCTACATACCATTTGGAGAAGAAGCTCAAGGAAGGTTGGATCGAGGAGTCAACCAGAGACTCCGAAGCATGAAGATACTGAGTCTTTATCTTCCCAGGATCGGCGTCTGTAGTCTGGAGGAGAAAGAGTGGATCCCAGGTTCTTCAACAGAGACTTAAAGGACAGGTCCTCGACCACAGGCTCTGTAGCAAAGAAAGATCCTGTTTCTCCACTTCATCACCCAACCAAGGTCTGGGTCAGGCTCAACATCATCTCCTGATGGTCCAGAAAGGATCGTTTGGACAGGAAGGTGAAAATTAGAGAGGAGGAAATAGCAGAAAACAAGGAGAGTCCCTGCTGGCTGCCGCCGAAGCGCCGAGACGGCAAACGGCTGAAGACGGCAATCGTGGTGAGTAGCGCACGGGCGCCGAAGAGGCACGCCGCCCCGCAGCGCCTTCAAGGCGCCGCGGACGACGCTGGCTTATCCAATGCGCATTCACCGCGCGCGTTGAGACCAACAAGAGCGGATCGGGCGCCGACACTCCAGCGCACCGAAAACTGTGCCGACAAGCCAACAGACCCCGCGGAAGGCGCCGAAGAGCCCCAGGAACCTGGAAAGCTAGAGAGCTGGAAAAACAGGAGATGGGCGGGCATCGGTGAGGCCCCGCGCCGCAGCCATGTGAGGGGAACACCCTAAGCACGGAGTCGCTGGCAATCAAGAAGGCGCCCGTCGCTTACTAAGGAAGGTCCAACCGCCTCTACCTGATCGCCGGAGGGGCCCGAGGGCCCGAGGCAACTGGCTGCCGGCAGGAAGAACCAACCTCGAGCCCACTGCTCCATAAGAGCGCCCACTGGTGAAACTGCTCATCTGGAGTCCTACCTATAGGCGGGGAGGCTCTGATGTCGGGGACCGACGATTACGGAAGTTGGCGATCTCAAGAAGGAGACCGCAACTAGCAACGATAACCGAGCGCTTATCGCTAGACATACTAGAGGCTTACCTTCGAGGATGCCTTCTTTTTGACCTGTGTGTAAGAAGCTCGACACGAACGGTGCCGAGAATGCGACCGCTTATTTTATGTCGGCGGGGGGCTCCCATCCTCGGGCATCGGACTGACCGCTGTCGGAACCCCCGCTGAGGAAAGGAGGCTGACCGGACCCAGCCCGCTGACTGGAATATTTGGTACTAAGTCTCCCTACCGCTACCTGACCTGCTATGGTCGACCGGTCCAGTAGGTCGAGACTTCTTCAAGTAAAATTGAAATATTAGAAAATTTATCGAAAATATAGAATAAAATTGCGCGATACTACTTATCGTGATAAAGTTACAAAAACAAACTGAAAACTATGCGCTAGTTTGAAGTTTGACTCCCGATGGCTGACGTCGTCACTGAAGCGTCGCCGGCGGGAAAAAGGAACTGAAGGTGGTTGGAGGGTAGTCGCCGAGATGTCACATTCGGGCTCGAGCCGCTGTTTCCGCGGGCGCGCTTGTGTTCCTCGCTGGCGCCGCTCTCGCTGCCGATCACTTCCAGCAAAAAGTTTGCTCCCCGATATTAGTGCCTCCGGCGCTAATCCCACTAGTGTGAATGAGTGGTGGAGACTTATGTCCAGGAAGATCTCTGTTTTGCTTCAAACCTAAACTGTCAGATCTTTACGAGCAAAAACTCACTAAGGTTCTGTGTGGAAACTGTAAGCCTACTCTAGTCAAATGGCTACTAAGCACTAACACATTTTCTGGTCCCAAAAACAAGACTCAAGTCAGGGGACCAAGAAAATGAAAATTCAACAATAACAAACAACAATTGTGTAAGCACTAGATGCCAACAATTCACTACTCGACCCACACCCCAACAGCAACAAGAGGTTCTGAGAGAGGGGTGTGGTGGTGTGAGGGGAGGTCATAATATAAGCAAGACTCCATTAGAAGAAACAACATTACTAAGGTGAGTCATTTTTCTTCAAACAACATGGAAGTCTTTGCTATAGTATGATCAACTGCAGACTACATAGCAGTACCCTCCATGGGAGGAGGGCAGAACCTACTTGGGAATAGGTTCTAGCACAGCTGTGTTAAACCGAGCATCACTCCTAGCCTGGATGTCCAAGGAGTAATGCTTTGTGAAAGTATGAACTGTTTTCCAAGCAGCTGCTTGGTTATATCTCTAAGATAGGATGTCCCTGGCAGCAGCCAAGGACGCAGCTGCTCTCTGGTAGAGTGAGACCTCAGGCCTGAAGGGGAACCTTACCCAGTTTTTAGATAACAAAATTGGATACAAGAAACGATCCACCTGGTACTAGATATTTTAGTGGCAGGTTTCCCTTTACCTACCTCACCATAAGTGAGAAACAGCTGAAGGGAAGCAAACCTGTGACCCTTGGTACGCTCCATGTAGTATCTAAGAGCTCTTTTGACATCTAAACTGTGCAATCTCCTCTCACCAGAGGAAGAATGGTCAGAGAAGTACAGGAAGAGACATAGATTGATTCAGGTGGAAAGTCCTAGAGACAATCTTAGGCAAGAACTTTTATTAGTCCTGGAGGACCAATTTTTATCCCTATGGAAAGGAGATAAAATCAGGTTCCAATTGATAATGCTTTGTAGTTCACTTATGCGCCTAGCAGAAGTGATAGCTACCAAAACAGTCTTCCACGCAAGTACTTAAGCTCTGCTGAAGACACGGTTGGGTTCAAGAGGTTGCATAAGCTGGGCAATGTAAACACAAGATCTCCCATGCAGGGGCAGGATCTCGAATGGAGGGTTGATGTGAAGCAACCCCTTGAAAAACTTCTGAGAAAACTGGATGAGCTGGAGAGAGAAGAGGATTTACCTGTTGGATAAGAAAGCAGAGACTGTGGGTTGCCAGGTGCACTCTTTTAGGGTAGCTGGTCTCAGCCCCAAAGCATTTAAATGCACCATAAATCAGAACTGTGGGCAAGCCGGCAGACTCTTGGGGAAATACTTCTTACTAGAGCACCATATGGAAAACCTCTTCCATTTGGAGTTATAAGTAGCCTCTGGTAGAAGGCTTCCTTGAAGTTCCTTCAAACATATATACACCCTGAGAAAGATAAGTCAGCAAACTCTAACTCTTCAAGAGCTGGGCCTTGAGGTTGAGAGATTTGAGATCTGGATACCAAACCCTCCCCCTGTGCACAGGCTAACAGATTGTGATTCCTGGAAGGCATAGGGGAAGGTGGACTGCTAGGGGACAGGAGCAGTGGATACCAGGGCTGTCTGGCTCCACCTGGGGGCAATCAGGATCATCTTGCAAGGTTGAGATCTGATCTGACTAGCACCTTTGGAACAGGAGAGGGAAGGGGAAATGCATAGAGAAACTTCCCTTCCCAATTGAGAAGGAAGGCGTCCAGAGGGACTGAGCCCAACACTGGGGGCCTGCAGCAAAAAAGAGGAAGTTGGTGATTGTCTGGGGCTGCAAAACGATCTGAGGAGTGCCCCACCTGGCAAACACCACCTCCAGGATAAGGGGATCCAGAGACCATTCGTGATGGCCCTGTGAAATCCTGCTGAACGCATCTGCCAGGACTTTGTCTTTGCCTGGGAGGTGAACTGCCATAAGGGAGGTGTTCAGGGAATAAGCCAGAGACCACAACTTCATTGCTTCGGTGCACAAGGCCGTAGACCGAGTGCCCCCTTGCTTGTTGATGTACCACATTGTAGTGGTGTTGTCTGTTCTGACTTGTACCACTTTGTTCTGAACAGATGTGGAAAAAGCTTGAAGTGCTAGAAAAACTGCTCTGAGTTCCAACAGATTGGCGTGGAGCAGAGATTCCTGAGGAGACCACAATCCCTGAGTGGTGAGGTTGCCATGTGAGCTCCCCACCCCAAGAGGATGCATCTGTAGTAGGGTCAAGGAGTGAGATGCATGGATGAAGGGTACCCCTTGTCTCAGATTGCTCTGATCCGCCACCACTGTAGGGCCTGGATCAGGGTCTTGAGTTACTGGGATCAACTTGGATAGAGGATCTCTTCTTTGAGACCAGAAGGCTCTCAAATGGAACTGAATGTCCCTCATCTGAAATCTTGCTCCCTGCACTACTGCTGTAGAAGCAACCATGTGCCCTAGGAGCTGCAGAAAATGCCTTGCTTGACGGAGAGACCTGCAGAGTGAGGAGGCGACCAGAGAAAACCAGGGTCTTTGCCCTTTCCTAAAGGAAGGAAGGCTCTGGCCTGTTGTGTGTTCAGTTCTAAGCCTATGAAGGTGAGAAGCTGAACAGGCCGTGAGAACTGACTTTGGAAGATTGAGAGAGGAAGCCTAGAGACTTGAGCAGCTGCTGGGTGACTTGAAGGTGTAATTTGATTCTGTTCTGGGGGACTGGCCTACTATGAGCCAGTCCTCCAGGTAAGGAAAGATGGCACTCTTTTGCCTTCTTAAGTGAGCAACTGCTACTGCCAGGCATTTTGTGAATACCCTTGGGGCAGAGGTGAGACTGAAGGGCATTGCTCTGAACTGGTAATGGCCTGAGGGTAGTTCGAATCTGAGGTACTTTCGGTGGGAGCTTCTGATGAGGACATGGAAGTAGGCATCCTTGAGGTCCAGAGACGCTTAGCGATCCCCTGGCCTTAGAGAGGGTAAAATAATTCCCAGAGTCACTATTTTGAATTTTGGTTTTAAAAGGTGCTTGTTTAGGTATCTGAGATCCAGGATGGGCCGCCATTCTCCTGTCTTTTGGGGTAAGGAAGTACCTGGAATACAGTCCTTTGCCCTGGTGTGAAGGTAGGAACCCTCTCTCCACAGCTCTGAGAGCCAGAGGGTTGAAACTTCTGTTTCTAAAAGTAAAGAGCCTCTGAAGGATTTGCAGGTGGAAAAGATCTGGTTCTCATCTTTGGAAATTTTTTGAAGCTGAGAACCAGTCCCTGGCTTACTACCAGGGACCCACTTATCTGATGTTAAAGACTTCCAGTCCTGGGCCGAGCTAAGCCAGCCTGCCTCCTACAGGTAGTGGAGAATCGGCCCTGCCCATCCCATCAGGGTGCCTGCTTGGCAGGAGCTTTAGGCTGAGGGGTGGTAGCAGGCCTGCTCATACCTCGTCTGCCTCTTCCTCTGAAGAAGCCCCTCTGGGCATAGGCTGAAGAGGAGGCCTGGGCTTGGTAAAAAGGCCTATGAAAAGGCATGCTCCTGCCCCTGGAAAGTTGCCTTTGAGGAGTGGCCTGCCTTTCCTTGGCCTGTGCACTTCTATAGGTGGTCCTGTACTCATCCATTTTCTTCATAAAATTCTCTGTCTGCTCTCCAAACAGAGAGTTATCCACAACAGGAAAATCCATGGCCTTAGCCTGGGTATCCTGTGACAGGCTAGTACACCTGAGCCAAGCCATTCTACGAAAGGCCACAGATGTAGCCATGACTCTGGAAGATACATCATTAGAGTCCGCTGCAGCATGGAATTGCACCTTGGATGCCTCAATACCATCAGCAGCCACCTGCTCCAGCTCCTTGGCAAGCTGGCCAGGGACTTGTTTTGCTAGAGCCATGACAGTATCCCATCTGGATTTCTGATATCTAGCAACATAAGCTATAAATTTGCCTGTCTGAGTCCCAAGGATGCTGCCATGTACTGTTTCTTTGCCATGGCATCAATCCTCCTGAGTCACTTGTCCGGGGTGTGAAGCTAAGTGAATATTTGCCTTGTCACAGGCTGCAGCCTGCACTACCCCAACATGGCTGCATTGTTGTGAAAGGAATCCATATCAGAGCCTGACAATGTGTACCTCTTGTCCATTCTCTTATCCACAGAAGGTATAGTGTGAGGAGTTTTTAAAATGTTAAATGTCTGTTTCCCAAAAGATTTATGCAAGGGAATAGACAGTCTCCTAAACTCTGGGATAGCCATCATTTCCACATAGTCAGGCTCCTCTTGATCATCCACAGCTTCCTCTATAGGGAGCTGGAGGGTTTCAGCCACTTTTTTATAAAAAATAAAATGAGAAGGGGACTCAGAAAGCCTAGGAGGAGACACTCCTGAAGGTCTGTCTGGGGAGATGTCCGGTTCAATGGGCACATCCAGACTCTCAAATCCACATTCACTCTCCTCATATTCCTCTTCCCCCTCCTCCAGTTCACAATATTCCTCTAAATCATAATCTTGAACCAGTGGAACCGGCCAAACCGGGCGCTTACCTGAAGGTGCCGGTTCGGTCGGAACTGGGGAAAGCGACTGGACAATTTTAATCGCTTTGGCTATTTCTTCAGCGGTTGGAGAGGAAAGTTTTGGCTCCACACCAGCTGATTTCCTAGTTCTTTTTGCTGGAACTGACTCCTCAGAGTTGGTTCTCCGCTTGCTCGAGGAGTCTACGCTCTGGTCAGAGGGCTCTGGTTTGTTGGAACTGAACCGGCTGGCCATCCGGTTCAGCAGACTTTTGGCCTCCCTTTCCTGAGCCTACCAACTCTCTTTTCCAGGGTAGCTGCAGGAAAATTTTTACAAATCTGGCAGTCTGCACTGGAGGTGGTCAAACCCCAGACAGTAACACAGGTAGTGTGGAGTCAGCCTTGGCAAAGACTTCCCCACACACACTGCAGTGTTGAAACCCAGTGGGTCCGGTTTTTCTTTTGGGTTTCTCAGACATAGTGCCAGTCCTAACCAAACTTACCTGTTTATGGCAATCCGCCAGGTAAGACCCTCTTATCGGTTCCCAACCGTGTCACGGGTCGTGGAAAAAAACGTAATAAAATCCGTTTTTTTTAGAACCGATAAGAACCGGTAACCACACTGTAAATCATAGATTAAGATATTTTAAACAACCTGATCGGTTCAAACCGAACCGGTAAACCGTTTACAAGTTCCACACAGAACAGAAATAATGTAAACCTATTTAGTACTCACGATACCAAAGACAGAGCTTGAACCGACCGGTTGTGGTTTAAATTCGGTTGAAAACCGAGAAAAACAATACTTTAACCGACAAAATGAACCGAGCAGAAGGAGAAATCTCCGGAGCGACTGTTCAGTGAGGCAGAGTAAAGAATCTGACGGTTTGAGTTTGAAGAACAACAGACAAGAGTTTCAACCGAGCTCGAGCTCAGCGTTCCATGCCTGGCATGGAAAGTTAACTCTTTCACCTCCGGAGCAGTTCGAAGGTTGGGACTCACTGTATATGTCATAATATAGCAAGACTTCATGTTGTTTGAAACAGATTTTTAGGGTCTAAAAGACTCAAGTCGAGAACCCCAAAAAGAAATCAAGTAGGTAGTGAAACTTAATACTATATTAAAGTAATAACAAAAAAAAACTCATCCTAGGCAGAGGGAAAAAACAGGTACACCCCTGAGGTGCAGCACTGCAGCTGCCCACCCACATCCAAATAAAAAAATAGGTTCCAGGAGGGGAGGCAGAGAGGGAGGTCAGAATACAGCAAGACTCCATTAGAAGAAACAACATTACAATGGTGAGTAATTTTTTCTTCAAACAACATGAAGTCTTGCTGTATTCTGACTATATGCAGACTACCAAGCAGTACCCCACCCTCCCTTGGAGGAGGGAGTTACAGAACCTATTTTGGGAACAAGCTCTGCAGTACTGCTGTGCCAAACCTAGCACCATTTCTTGACTGTATGTCGAGAGAATAATGCTTGGTAAATGTATGAACAGTTTTCCAGGTGGCTGCTTTACAGATTTCCACTACGGGTATATCTCTGGCTGCCGCAACCGAAGCAGCTGTACCTCTGGTGGAGTGAGCCCTCAGGCCTGAGGGTGGCTCCTTCCCCAACTTAGAGTAGCAGAACTGTATACAGGAGATAATCCACCTGGCAATAGATCTCTTAGTGGCAGGTCTGCCCTTCCCCACTTCTCCACAAGTGAGAAACAGCTGTGAACAGTCATCTCTATGAACCTTAGTAGATTCTAAATAATAACTAAGAGCTCTCTTTACATACAGACTGTGCAGTCTTCTTTCTCCAGAAGAAGAATGGTCAGTGAAAAATACAGGCAATGGCATGGATTGGTTCAGATGAAAATATGATACCACCTTGGGAAGGAATTTTCTATTCGCTCGAAGGACCACCTTATCCCTGTGAAATGAAATGCAATCAGGTTCCACTGATAAGGCCTGTAACTCACTGATTCTCCTGGCAGATGTAATGGCTACCAGGAATACAGTTTTCCAAGTCAAGTATTTTAGCTCAGCAGAAGATAATAGTTCAAAGGGAGGCTGCATAAGCTGTGCAATACAGATATTCAGATTCCAAACAGGAGTAGGGTCCCTAAAGGGAGGATTGATATGAACCAGACCTTTGAAAAATCTCTTGAAAACTGGATGGGAGGCTAAAGGAGAGCCCTTCCCAGCTGAAAGAAAGGCAGAGATTGCTGCCAAATGAACTTTGAGAGTGGTAGGCCTGAGGCCTAAACTGTTAAGATGCACCAAATAGTCCAAAGCAGTGGCAATGTCAGCTGAATCTGGCTGAATATGCCTCTCAGAACACCAAAAACCAAATCTCTTCCATTTGGAATTGTAGGTTTTCCTAGTGGAAGGTTTTCTACTAGCCTTAAGAATGTCCAGGGCTGATTGGGATAGATGCAGGCTTGCATATTCTAGCTCCTCAAGAGCCAAGCTTTGAGTATGAGAGTCTGAAGGTTGGGATACAGTATCCTCCCCTGTGAGGAGGTGAGAAGATTGAACTGTCTGGGAAGACAAACTGGAATTGTCACTGACTTTGACAGTAGAAGGGGGTACCAAGGCTGCCTGGCCCAGTCTGGAGCCACCAGAATCACAGTGCAAGGCTGAGAGCTGATCTTGAACAGAACTCCGAATATCAGAGGAAAGGCATACAGAAACCTGCTTGTCCAATCCAACAGAAGAGCATCCTGAGGAACAGACCCCACAAGAGGGGGGCTGCAAAGAGATCTATCTCTGGAATGCCCCACCTTTTGAAAATGATCTGAAGAGTTAGAGGATTCAGGGCCCATTCGTGGTGATCTTGATAAATCCTGCTGAGAGCATCTGCCAGTACACTGTACTTCCCTGGAAGATGTACAGCTATTAGGTAAACCTGCAGGGAATATGCTAGTGACCATATTTTCATGGCTTTGGTGCACAAGGCCGAGGACCCGAGTGTCCCCCTGCTTGTTGATGTACCACATGGTTGTGGTGTTGTCTGTCCTGACCTGCACCACTTTCCTCTGAATTCTGTTTGAGAATGTCTGAAGTGCTAGAAAGACAGCCCTGAGTTCAAGAAGATTTATGTGCAGGAGAGACTCCTGATGAGACCATGTTCCCTGAGCAGTGAGCTGGTCCAGATGAGCTTGCCATCCCAGCAAAAGGAAGCATCCATGGCGAGAATCACTGTTGGAGCTTGACTGAGGAAGGGAACACCCTGCGTCTGACTGTCCTCCTCCAGCCACGACTGGAGAGCCTGAACCAGAGTTTGAGACACTGGAACTAACTTGGAGAGGGTCTCTCTTCTGAGACCAAAAGGATTTTAGATGAAATTGAATATCTCTCATTTGAAACCTTGCCCCTTGCACTACTGCAGTGCAAGCTGCCATGTGGCCTAGCAACTGCAAGAAATGTCTGACTGGCCGAGACACTAGTGGATAGGAAGAGGAAGCCAGAGTGACGAGGGTCTGAACCCTTGGAAGAGGGAGAAAGGCCCTGGCCTAGACAGTGTCCAGTTCCACACCTATAAATGTGAGAAACTGGGCTGGTTCTAGAACAGACTTGTCTAAATTTAGGATGAATCCTAGGGATTCCAGAAGCTTTTGAGTGACCTCTAGAGCTAGCTTGACTTGGTTTGAGGACTGACCCACTATGAGCCAATCGTCCAGGTAGGGAAACAGTAAGATGCCTTGTCTCCTGAGAAAGGCCGCCACTACTGCTAGACACTTGGTGAACACCCTTGGAGCAGTTGTTAGGCCGAAAGGAATTGCTCTGAACTGGTAGTGACCTGAGGGCAACTCAAACCTGAGGTACTTTCTGTGGGAATGTCTGATAGGTATATGAAAATAGGCATCCTTGAGATCCAGGGAGGCTAGCCGGTTCCTGGTCTCATAGAGGGAAGAATTATTCCCAGAGTCACCATTTTGAATTTTGGCTTTAGTATGTGTTTGTTCAGGTATCGTAGATCTAGGATGGGTTGCCACTCCCCTGTCTTTTTTGGGGTAAGGAAGTATCTGGAATGCAGTCCTTTTCTCCGTGATTGAGAGGTATCTTCTCTACTGCTCGCAGGAGCAATAGAGAGGAGACTTCTGCCTCTAAAGCCCTTGTCTCCACAGGAGAGGGAGGACTGAAAGATTTTGCTCTCATTTTTGGGAACCTTCTAAAGCTGAGAGCAAGTCCCTGGCTCACTACTTCCAGGACCCATATGTCTGAGGTACTAGACTTCCAGGCCTGGAAATAGTAAGCCAGCCTGCCCCCTACTGGAATCGGGGAGGCGACCTTGACCGACACATCAGGGTGTCTGCTTGGCAGGGGGCTTGGACTGAGTGGATGATGGGAGTCCTGGTCATCCCTCTTCTGCCTCTTCCCCTAAAGAACCCCCCTCTGCTGAAAGGAAGAAGAGGCATGGGCTTGGTAAAAAGGCCTTTGAAAAGGCCTGCCCCTGCCAGCCCTAGATTGCTGCCTCTGAGGAGTGACCTGCTTTTCCTTGGCTGTAGCACTCCTGTAGGTGATCCTGTACTCGTCCATCTTTTTCATGTAAGCCTCTGTTTGCTCCCCAAATAGAGAATTACCTGTGACAGGAAAATCCATGGCCTTGGTCTGGGTATCCTGAGATAAACTGGTACACCTGAGCCAAGCAAATCTCCTCATGGAGACAGATGTAGCCATGACCCTAGAATGAACATAATTTGAGTCAACAGCAGCATGAAATTGGACCTTTGATGCCTCAATACCATCGGCAGCCACCTGCTCCAGCTCCTTGGCCAGCTTGGGGGGGGGGGCATTTGTAGCCAGCTCCAGAACTGTATCCCACATAGACTTCTGGTATCTGGCTGTATATGCCATGTAGTTAGATTGCCCGAGCCCCAAAGAGGATGCCAAGTACTGGTTCTTGGCCATGGCATCCACTTTCCTGGAATCCTTATCTGGAGGGTGAGATGCCAGGGGAATATTAGCCTTGTCACAGGCTGCAGTTTGCACTACCCCAATATGGCTCCAATGACTGGTAAGGAATTCCGTCCCAGGACCTGACAGGGCCTTGAACCTCGGAAGCAAGAAGGTCTGACTGAACCGCCGACAACCAGGGCTGTTGTTTGGGAGGATGATCCGGAGGAGTTTCTGAAAGATTGAGAGAGTACCCCTCGCGGATTATCCGGAGGACCCATTTGTCTGATGTTATAGATTTCCACTGATTGTAGAACTGAGTCAGACGTCCTCCCACCGCTGAGGAGGAGTTCCCCTCGGAGAGCTGAGGTGGGACTTGGGCCAGAAACTCAGAAGGTGGCACTGGGCGCTTTGGGGCCTTGTGCCTTCTTTTATGCTTTCTTCTGCAGTTGAGGGTTGTGGTTTTTATTAAAACCTCCCCTGCCTTTGCCGCAAAAGGACTGATGGTTGTGAAACTAATGCTTGTTCACACCTCCTCTGGAGGGAGTGGGTGTAGGTCTGGCCATCTTAATGGCCGACCTAGTCTTCTGCGAGGCCTCCAGTGCTTGCTCCACCTGAGGTCCTAACCGATATATACCATCAAAGGGTAGAGCTATAACTCGCTGCTGGGCGTCATTCGTGAAGTCCGAAGTACGCAGCCAAGAGTGGCGGCGGCTGCAGATGCCAGCCGCCACCCGTGAGGCGGTATCGAAGGCATCCATTGCAGCTTTAACCTGTTGGTTATTGGATTTAATACCCCTAGTTATGGTGTGAAGCAACTCTAAGCTAGCTTCCGATTCGGGTAAAGCTTCCACCATCTCTTTGAGGGAATGCCAAAGTATATACTCATACTGAGAAAAATAGCCCTGGTAGCTGGCAATGCGCATGCCCAGGGTTGAGGCAGCAAAGACTCTCTTACCTAAGGTGTCTAGCCTACGAGATTCTTTGTTTATTGGTCAGGCCATAGATCCCTGAGGAAGGACGGCCTTATCATTCTCTGCTAAGGTCACAATGGCATCAGCAAATGCCTGTGAGGCCAAAATAGGACAATCCTTGGGAAGGACATATTTCCTATTGATGGACTTAGCCACGGAAGGAATGAGGGCCGAATTCTGCCACACCATCTGAGAAAGAGTCTCGAAAGAGGGCTGTACTGGAGGGGTTAAATCCATAGGGATCTCTGGGACATGAAGATATTGGAGTTGTAAAAGCTTCCCAGGATCAATCTCTGAAGCTTGGAGAGAAAGGGCAGAGTTTAAATTTTTGAGCAGAGACTTAAAGGATAGGTCTTCCACCACAGACTCTGCAGAAGGATCGATTCCTGCTCTGTGGGCAGTATCATCAACATCATCACCCAGACGAAGATCTGGGTCAGGCTCAAAATCATCTTCTGACAGTCCAGGGGGGACTGCATAGACAGTAAAGGAGTGAAAATTTAGTGGAAGAACAGAAGAGGAAAGAATCGAAGTCGACAACCCCGGAAAGCCGGTCGGCACCATGCTAGACCCCAGTGCCGAGAAAAAGGAGGGAGGCACCTGCTTAAGTGGCACCCCACATGGCGCCGACAGCCCACATGGTGCCGTCTGCACCGTGCCAACAGGGCACCTGGCGCTGCGCACGTTGCCACCGACAGAGCCCGTGGTTCCGCCGATGGTGCCAAGAGTGTCCCAGAGGTCAAAAAGCTGCGATCTGACAAAGAAAGAGGGAAAAATGGCAGGAGATAAAGGCATTGGTGTGGGCGCCATGTGAGGGGGATAAACACCGGAGCATGGAGTCGACAGCACCGAAGAAGGCGCTGCGTGACTGGGAAGGCTCAACCGCCCTACCCGTCCACCCTGAGCCGAATGGGCTGAAGGCCCCGGCCTCGGAATGACCGGCTCGGGCAACTGGACCAACCTCCGAGCCCAATGCTCCATAACAGCAGCCCACTGGTGAAACTGCTCATTGGAAGCTCCCCGGAAAGGCGGAGAGGGGCTCTGATGTTGAAGAGGTCATCCATTGGAGACAGAGACCGGCAACTCTGCAGAGAAGGAGACCGGTGCCTGGCCCCAACAACCGACCATCTACGCGCAGACATACCAGAGGGCGACCTCGAGTGACGCCTTTTTCTCTTTGACCTATGCATCGAAGAGGAACTCGAGACCAAACGGTGCCGAGAATGGGACCGTTTCCTTTTATGCTTCCGGGGGGACTGCCCATCCCCCTGAGTATTGGACCGTCCATTGTCGGACCCCCTCCGGGCAGGGTGGCGGACTGGACCCGGTCGACTGAACAGCTTTCATATGAAGTCTCCCTATTGACACCCGACCCGCTCATGGTCGACTCCATCAATGGAGGGCTGAAGACTTCTTGATGTATAATTTGAATATAATTGGTACTTTGAAATAAAACTACAAAATAACAAAATGAACTATTGCTGCTAGTGAAATTTAACTCCTGGCGGGCGAGCGATGTCGGCACTGGTAGCGTACTCAACGGCGGGAAAAAAAGAACTGAGGCGGTTGGAGGGTTGACACTGAGATGGTCTTTACCGCATGAGCCAAGGCTCGCGGTGCTGCTTCCTTGCGGCTTCATCTCTGGTGCCGGCCATCTTGAAAAGAGTTTGCTCCCGATGAGTCCTAGCGCCACCGGCGAACTCCCATTAGTGTGAATGAGTGGTGGAGACTTTATGTCCAGGAAGATCAAGAAATGGGAGGGGGACTCAGAAAGTCTGGGAGGAGACACACTGGAAGGCCTGTCAGGGGAGATGTCAGGCTCTACTGGCTCATCTAGGCCTTCATAATCGTCATCTTCATAATCTTTGTCTCCTTCCCAATCGCCCTCATAAAATGCTTCAGGATCATATTCAGAAGCAGACAAGTCCGACCGAACCGACTGTCTTTGAGTCCGTGTCGGTTCGGTCAGAACCAGGTGAAGCGACTGCATAATAGCAATCGCTTCAGCTATCTCATCAGCGGTCGGAACATGGGAACCGGGATCTGAACCGGCTGACTTGCACTTTCTCTTAGACGGAACCGATTCCACAGAATCGACTCTCCTTTTGCCCGATGTGGTATCGCCCTGGTCAGTGGGCACCCCCTCAGGTTTGGTCGGTAACCGAACCGGGCTGGCCATCTGGGTCATCGGATTTCTTGGCCTCCCTTTCCTTCAGCCTACTTAAACATTTATCTAAAGTGGCTTTGGGAAAGTTCTTGCAGATCTGGCAGTCCGCTTTGAGGTGGTCAAGCACCAGACAGTAAACACAGATGAGGTGGGGATCAGCCTTAGCAAAGGCCTCCCCACACTCAGAGAAGTGTTGAAACCCACTTGGACCGGTTTATTTTTGGGTTTCTCAGACATGCCTAAAGAAGTAAGTTACCCTTACCCAGGGTGTAAGCCAGGCAACTACAAACCTATCGGTTCCAACCACGTCATGGGTTGGTTAAAAAAAAAAAAGGAATTTATCGATTTTTTTTTTTAAGGATCTGATAGGTGCAGGAAACCACACTACAATTTATAAAAACAAACCAAACAGAATTTCTTTGGTTCTCAACAGGACCGACCGGAAAGAAATCAAACAAAAAACAATTTCTCCACAAAAAAACAAAACAAAACGCTACTACCTACTAATACACTTACTGTACCAGGGACAGAGATGCGAACACCGAAAAAATGAGTAAGCGGTTAACAAATCGACCGATTTTTTACGCAAACCGAACTGAAGTGCAGGAGAGAATCTCCGGAGCGACTTCTCAGTTAGGCAGAGTAAAGAATCTGATGGTTACACTGAGGAGTATCTGGGACAAAGGTTTGAAAACCGAGCTCGTGCTCAACATTCTATGCCTTGGCATAGAGTTAACCCTTTCCTCTCCGGAGCAGCTCAAGTGCTGGGGCTAACTGCATATGGTCAGAATACAGCAAGACTTCATGTTGTTTAAATCAATGATGAAGATCGATTCCTGGAAGATCTGAGAAGAATTGAATGCTGCCATCGTACAGATGTAAAGTTTGTGACAAAACTCTGATGTGTACTGGATGGTGGGAGAAAAAAAGAACTGAGGTGGTTAAAGTCTGCAGCTGAGATGACCATGCACCTACATTCTATGTCCTGCGGTGCCGCACATGAATGCTGCTTACCTTGGCACCAGCCGCCTAAAAAGTTTTGGCTCCCACAAGGTCTAAGCTCCTCCAGCATAGACCCACTAGAGCGAATAAATGGTGAAGATTGATTCCCAAAAGATCTCTCTCTGTGCTACAGTACTTGCAGCACACATCCTGATACATACTTTTTGGTTAAAAATGGAGTCCGTGTTAATTGGGAACTTTTTTCACCCTTTTAAACAGCTACGTACAGTATTCCTGCCATGACAACCGTAGATGTCTGCTACAATAGGTTTTGTCCATTCAACCATTTTAAAATTATCTTTAATTATTCATTTCGTAATTAGTCTGAATCCACAATAAAGATGACTGTCCCAGGCAGTTTTTAATAATCTTCCATGAGGTTTTGTGTCACCTGTGAAAGCTGTGTTTGGCTTGCAGATAAATCTAGGTGCAGCAAGCACATGTTTATGATGCCTGAAAGCAAAGTACCATCCCAAACAACTTACCTTTATCAGGGTTGGCCTGGCAAGGAAACAAGATGTTTTAAAGAGAACCATTCCTGGTATTTTTAAAACTCCCCCCAAAACAAGAGGAATCTCCCTAACCACCATAGGAGCTCCTCTGTAGTAAAAAAACTCTTGTAATAATATCCCTGAGGGAAGGGATCGTAAATTGCCCCAAAGGGCTAGCAGCGCGATCCCTTTTCAGTTCCCTGTTGCTGGCCACGCCCCATTTTATGACACGGCAATAGGGAGAGCGCGGGGGTGAGCTCCATTAAAGTGTATAGAGTGTGATTTTAAAGCAGTTTTTGGTTATTTAAGTGGCCATTTGGTAATATTGGAGCCAGGGTTCAACTAACAAGACTCTTATTAATTGAATCCTGGCTCCGGTTTGACCAAATGTCCACTTAAACGGCTGAAAACTGTGCTTTAAAATCATGCTTCATACACATCAATGGAGCTCACCCTGCGCTTTCCCTATAGCCGTGCCACAAAAGGTCAGAGCATGGGGGTGTGGCCAGCAACAGAGAAGTGAAAAGAGATCACCCTGCTAGCCCCTCAGGGGCAATTTAAAATCCCTTCCTGTCCCTCGGGGTATAATTACAAAAGCTACTACTGAGGCGCTCCCATGGAGGTAAGGGAGGTTCCTCTTGTTTCTGTGCAGCACCAAGAAAGATGCTTTTTCAAAACAAAATCCAAAACATATATGAAGTATAATAGCTGGATAACTTGGTATCCTTGCATTTTTGTTTGTTCTAGCTCCTGAATAGGTTATTACTTCAACTATCTGGCATCATCACCTGCTGCTTCAACCGAAATAGTTGATGCAGTCATTACGTCCTATTCAGTAAATACAGAAGAAGTATCCACAAAACAAATTGGTCCACTTCTTAGAGACAGGCAATGGGTTTAGCCATTGATTTAGTTTCAACCCACAGGACCTGCTGTTCCTGAACTGACTTGTGTGTATGCCACAGTGGCAGAGCCTGATACACTGTTTTATTTCTGTCTTCGATAACTGTAATTACAATACAGGACATAGTGACAAAAATTCAGTCTGTGGCTCCTTCTTTCATGTCTGTTTACAAAAGATTTAACTATGTACAGCACTGGAACCTGCACCTACAAGAAATGATTCCACATGGGGAAAAAAATCCAAATGCTTCCTATAGCTAATGGGTATTTTAAACTGAGCATACTCCAAAGACATAGGCTTGGGAAGACTGCACCTCCCAACACTCACTACACAAAATCCATAAAAATCAGTGAACACATATTTCAAGTTATCTCTTTAAAAGGTGCTGTACGCTATGTTTAAAAGACAACATTGTATGCAAACATCAGTATTTTCTAATAGAATAAACAGTTGGTAAGGAAACACATTTCTACACTGAGTTGAGATGCATGAGCGGGTTTGTCAAATATGTTTCTTTCAAGATAGCGCTAAATCTGTTCCTTTAAGAGACACGGCAATGAAAAAACAAGCTTAAAAAAAAAAAACACAGTGAACTAATCAAACACTAATTAACCTGTATTACAGTAAAAGCACCCCCCACGTGACCCAAACATGTGACAGAAAAATCTGCAATTTCAGTATAAAAAAAAACAAAAAAATATATAAACAACATGGACATGAAGTGAAAGACCCTGCAGGTTTGCTAATAAAATGATTTTTAATTAGTCTAATGAATTATGTTCACTCTCTGAATAATAAATTACTTCTAGTATTTATTATTCCTGCATCTCAATGTTGCTGCAACTATGCAAATTATGATCGCCCCTTTCTCCTGGCAGTAGTAAAGCTTCTAATCAAAGACAATTACCTTCATTTGTCCACAGCAGCAAACATATCTACTATTTATGATAGCATGGGCACAGCAATTAATGCTCAGCCTGACTGCGGCTCATATTTTGCAGGTGAAACTTCATCAACAAAGCGTTTGTTGAACAAAAGCATGCACAATAAAAATTCGACCTGATATCTCAAGCCACCAGTGAGATTTCAAAATCCATTTCCTAGGCATCTTACTGATGTCAGAATCCAGAGAACAAACATGAACAGAGAATCTTAAGGGACAGCTTGAGACTAGGCCTTAATAATCAAGAACATATTTCCATCACACTTCTATAGTGCACAGCTAACCATTTTGAAAGATGCACACGATCTGATGAGTTAAAAAGGAGAGAGAGAGAGAGAGAGAGAGAGAACACGAAGAAACCTCATTCATTAATATTCATTCCACTGAAGCAGGACACCCACTAAATGCCACTGCAGCAATCGCATATTTAGGAGAAGGAAATCTGTTCTACAAATCCGGAGACTGAAAATGCTAACCAGGAGTACAGCATGCAAGACTGTCAACAGTTAATGTTAATGCTCTCTTCAAAACACAGGGTAATATAAATACGGAGAACACCAGCTTTGATGTGTTACACACCTACACATGCTTGCGATGTAGCTCTGCTGAATCTTCAAGACGACAATAAAAAAAGGATATTTACCTTACCACAATCAGCAGGCCGGCTATCGGAAATCACTGTTAGTGGGGATAAAATTAACAAGCCAGCAAAGCAGCGAGCTGCTAGTCTCTTCATCAGCTGATCAGGAGAGAAAAGGAGCTGGGGAAAGCCTTTGTTTTCATATACAAGTAATTTTATTTTACTGAAAATTTAATACTGGAAGGATTGTGAGACTCAGTTCTGCTGTTTCATTCTACCTGCTACAAGGCCCGAAGCCTTCTCCCTCAGCCTGCTTTAATATTGACAACTACTTATCAGATTTTTTCCCCTCTTATTATTCCAGGCATCCGAATCAGATTTTGAGCATGGGCAGTTATTGATTTTTTTTCTCCCAACATTGTAATTAGGAAAATCAGGGCATCGGTGAACAATTCAGCACAAAATTAAAAAAAAAAAAAAAAAAAGGAAAAGGCAAAGATACTTTTCTGCTGTGCTAATTTAGGTAACAAGGCTATCCAGCTTTCGCATAAGTAACAGTGCTTGTTGTAGTATGCTTAGACACTTAAAATGTAAAAGTACATGCTAAATCCAAAATTATACTGAACATCATTATTTTTATGCCAGTTTTTTTTTTTAATAAAGGCAACAGCATTTAAAAAAAGGTTTTTCTTTAGTTGCAGCTGCTACTTTCTCTAACTGTCTTCCAAAGCAGAAACATGTGTCTCAATGCAGATTATCTTTACTGTGTTCATTCTGCACATCTACCGCATGTGCAGTCAGTTCACAGGGTATTCCGATTTTTAAAATCTAAGAGAAATTAAAAAGTTGGTGTCATCCTCAACTAAAAGAAAAAAAGAAACATTTTTGTGCAGTTCCTGAAACCCCACGAGACAGAAGGGAATGCAAAGAAATGACTAATCTCAGTCAGCCAGAAATGAATGGATAAAGGTACATCATCTAGTGCAAACTAAAACGCACTGCATGAAGTACAGTGATCCACCACTGCCCCAGATTACACAATCAAGCAGCCATGCAAAGCAGATTTCAGCATCAAGTAGCATTGTTTTGCAAACTGAAATATGAAAAGTCTTTTGATTAAATATGACTGTGGTTCAGGGATCAAAACTTTCTCAATACACACTTCTTAAAGTGTGTACTGTTGAAAAATCACCCTGCGGACAGAACATTTTTCTGAGTTCAAATACAGAGCACTTTCATGCATCTGGGTCAAAGGAATCCAGGGGCTAGTTACAAACTATATGGGGTCGATCTGAAAGTTACAACCAGATAAAAGACCTAGGAATCTGGGTAACGAACAAACTATGGTTTGACATGCAAAGCATGGAGGTGGTCAAGAGGTGTAGCAAAGTCCTTGGATGTATCACCAGAAATACTGTAAGCAGAGCTAGTGGTGAATCATGCCACAATACAGAGCATCAGTGAGACCACATGCAGAATACTGTGGGCAATTGTGGGATATCCAGCATAAGGAGGAGATAAAAAGGATTGAGGGGGTCCAAAGGAGGGCGAGAAGGATTATTAGAGGTATGATGGCTAAGTCCCATGAGGAAGGAAGATCAGAGCTGGGATTATACATGATGGAACAGAGAATACTGAGAGGGGATGTGTTCTTCATTTACATTACAAGGCCACTAATAATAAGGTCTTCTGGGGTTGTCTAGGACTTGAGTGTAAGGAGTTTATATACGACAGGAGGGGCCATAACAAGCAACTGGGGTGTACGAGGGACGAATGTTTTTCCCCCAAAATATCATGAATAATACACTATTCATTTGGATATGAATAACGTATAGCGGCACTATTATTCATATTCGAGAAATCCTTGTTAAAAAAAAAAAGTAAAAAAACAGCCAACCACCCTTCTCCCAAGCCCAATTCTTTAAACATACACAACCCCACATACCCTCACCCACCCAGCATCCACAATTTATGTTTAAAAATCGATCCCACGATGGGCGACCAGCAACCCATCCCTCTCCATGGCTGGCAGCTGTCTCTTGTAGTGATGTTTTAAAATTAAGTCCTCTTTCAAAGTAATCAATAATCCCCCCAACCCACCACCCCAGCAGCAGCACCCGACTCCCAGCCCCCCTGACCCACATTTCCTTATAGAAGCAAGCCTTCCCCCAAGCATGGGAAGGTGATCAACACAACCAGCCCTCCATCACAGCCAGCCACTTTCTTATGAATGAAAGTGCACCCATGCTTGCTCAAACAGTAAAACAGCTAATCATGTGATCAGCTTTTTAACATGTAATCAGCGGTTTTACTGTGTGAGCAAGGGCAAGAGTGCTTTCATTCACAAGAAGACGGATGGCTGTGGTGGAGGGCAGGTTGTGTCAGTCGTCTTCCTGCATGCTGGGGGCGGGGCCTTCAATAAGGAAATGTGGGTGCTGGGGGAGAAAGTTGTGAGTTGGGTGCTGCTGCTGGGGTGGTGAGGATTACTGATTACTTTGGAAGAGGTCATAATTCTAAATGAAACAGTGCTACAAGAGATGGCGGCCAGCTGTGGAGGCAGGTGGTTTGTGCCAGCCGTCCATCGTGTATCGGTTTTAAACATAACTTGTGCTGGGTGGGTAGGGGATGGGGAGGTTGTGCAGGCTTAACAGTTGGGCTGGGGAGGAGGGTGGGGGATGTTGGTTTAACTTCTACCCCACAGGAACATGAATAATGAATACAAATACCGAAATCCAAATATTTGGGGACCCGAACACGAATATTTAGCCGAGTATCCAAAATAGGGTATTCACCACCAGTGACAGCGCCCTTTATGCGCTCAGAACACCAGTTAATCAGGGTACCAAATGCGGGATTCACTGCCCTGTCCCAAGGAGGAATCTTAGGGGTAGGGCACAGCCTCCGCAAAAATAGTGATCTGCAACACTGCCACTACACCCTACTGCTCGGCACCGGAACACTGGCGCGTTCAGAGGGTGGAACCTGACAATACTAGGGTTTTAAAATATGGGTCGAATTAGACCCACTTGTGTAAAAAATGTGGGTTGAAATGAAAAATAACTGGGTCAAAGCCTAATCAGAAGTACAAATTTTACTATTACAGAAGCTAAAACTTATCAAGAAAAGAATACTTTCCTACTGTTCACTTATCCATGTTTCATCTATAGTTACAGACTGGGTGCATCACTATAGACCCACTGTCAAGTGGAAAGTGGGTAATTTTTGGGCAGGCTGCAGCTTTTTCCCTTTTTGCCCTATCTAGCGCTGCCCCGCACCCACTCCACAAGCAACTCAGGGGAGACCTTTGTAAAACTGCTAAATGAGGGACCTGGATAATTCAGACAGTAATATGACTATGGAATACACTTTCTAGTAGAACTGTAAACAGTAGGAAAGTAAAAAAAAAAAGAGACTAGATGAGTACACAACTATTAATGGGGTCTCTGGTTATGGCCACTGAGTAATGATATGCAATTTAATGGGCTACCTGCCTCCTTTTACCTGTAAAACCTATATACTCTATGTATTTTAGACAACAGGTATAAAAATTTTGCAAGCTAAACATGTTATCTTTCAAGCTGTTTCTGTCACAATGACTATCTTAAAGGTTGGGCACATCACAAAGGACTACTGAACCAATCAGAGACTGTCTTTTTTAAATGCTGATGACATCTCAACAGCCCAGTGTAGCAGAGAAACAGTTAAAACTACACACAAACAGCTGACTTAAAAGTTATAACTAGTAAACTATGTAAAACCCAAATACACAACGGCCATAGAAAATATGCAGTTTATCTTAATTTGTGAGGGAGCAAAACGTGCAGTTACATAAGAACTTACTGTAACAGTAGATCTTCGAGAGAATCTCTTGCAGCAGGCCACACTGGAAGGACTTAGCCGCCAGACACTAGGACCACACAGAAACTTTCTAGCTAGCAGTCTACCAGAGGGGGCTGCCCATCACGGACGTCACCCTCTGATGTCGGTCTATCCTGTAATAATGGGCAGCCCCTATGGCCTCCTCAATTCTCCTGCCGGAGACCAAAAGCAAGAGCACTCTAGGAGAACCAAGGAGGTATCCAAGGAAGTTGTAGAAAGGACAGAAAAAGGAGGAGAAGGTTCTCCTCCATGGAAAAGAAGAGCAAGGCAGAAGGCCCAGCCAGGGAAGGAGAGAAAGAAAGGGGAAGGAGGAAGGGAAGGCATGGCCTGCTGCAAGAGATCTTCGCAAAGATCTACTGTTATGGAAAGTTCTTATGTAACTGTACTATCTTACTTCAAGGGTATCTCTTGCAGCAGGCCACACCTGTAGGACAAATCCCAAGCAGTTCTGGCAATTACTGTCAGACTGTCGGGAAGCTGGCCGTGAGGACCTAAGAGTGGAGGCCTTGAAGCACAGTCAGGCCGAAATTAGCCCTACGCCTAGAAGCAATGTCCAAACTGTAGTGTTTAGTAAAGGTGTGGACAGAGCTCCAAGTAACAGCTGCACAGATCTCTGCAGCTGAAACGTTTCTAAAACATGCCACGGAAGTGGCCATGCCCCTAGCTGAATAGCCATGAACCACCCCAGGAAATTCCTTACTGTACTTCTTGTAATAGAAGATAATACAAATGGCTAACCATTTGGATAAACGCTGTTCGGACTCCGGGACGCCCTCTTTCCCAGTGGCAAAGGAAACAAACAATTCAGAGGACTTCCTATAGTTCTTTGTCCGGTGCGTATAGTAATCTAAAATTTATGCACAACCAAAGTTTGGAGCAAAGCTTCTCCTGAATTGGCATGTTCTGGAAAATAAACAGGCAGGTGGATGGATTGATTCAAAGTGAACTCAGATATCACCTTAGAAAGAAAATGGAAATCATGTACCTACCGTAATTCTGATCTTTCTGCGTATCTTCACCATTGGGTTCTGGCCAGAGGTCACGATGCCGCGGGAGTTCTTTTTTTTTTTTGGATGGGCGCAGTCAGCACACCATTGGGGTCACCCTGAGCCAATAGCAGACTGGCTCACGGGTTGGCGTTAGGGTGTTGTCGACCCGCCTCCCTGCCAGTTCTGAGTCGCTTGTAGAGTAAGAAAAGGGGTTGGGAGGGATGGACAAGGAAGACCAAGGGACAGACAAAGGAAAAGATATATAAACTAAAAGGAGAAATAAATGCCTGAGAGGACAGAATAAGTGTGGAAACTAAGGGAATGGGGTAGTGTCCCCAATCTCTGGAAGAAGAAGAAAAGGAGGAGGGAGGGTTAAGGATTTTAGAAATAAGGATATGATTGGGGTTGGGGGGGAGAAGGAGAACACACCCTGGAACCTTGACCTATCTCCAGATTGTATAGCGACTGCGAAGGAGTAGCCAAAAGGCAAACTGCCAGAATTCAAGGCACAGAATCACTGGCAATAACTCCAACATAAGCAGAATCAGCTATTCTGGAAAAAAAGACAGGATACAGGGATATCTCCCCCCCTCAAAAAGAAATTGTTGGTGTAAGAAACCTAGTTTCTTAAATTAATTTGAGGTTGTGTCCGAAGGATAAGCAAATCAATGTAAGTTGATGGGGAGAAGAGGAGAGGGAGAGAAAGGAGGGCAACTACCAACCCCCACCCCACAGGGGTGGAGCCGAAGGCACTGAAGAAGGAGTGCCCCCCATCCTGACCACTCTACCCCTTAGAGAAAATTATCCCCCATGTGCCCCAAGTCACCCCTCTCCTGACTAACAGAAAGGAAGGGGGCAAAGGAGGAGGCACAAAGAGGAAGGGGGACCCAGAAATTGAGGCCCCAGGGGGATGGAGGGCAGGACTGTGATGAATGGTGAAGATACACAGAAAGATCAGAATTACGGTAGGTACATAATTTCCATATCTTATCTGTGTCAATCTTTACCATTCATCACCTTTGGGTGAGTGCCAAGCTCCCCCCCCCCCCCGAAAGGGGCCCTAAACCTAAAGGACTAAGTCCCTTAGCTCTCAGTGGGTGGCACATGAAGAGAGAGAGAGAGAGAGAGAGAGAGAGAGAACCTTCACAGGCCTAGAGAGGCCCGAGAGTGGGGAAGAGAGAGACGGGGACTCCTCGGAAGGAGTAGGAAGTTGCCCCAACAGACGCCGTCTCACCCTACAGGAGAAAAGATGGGTTCTCTGGTAGGGGGAGGAAATCACCCTATGCTGGGTCAAGGGTGACAACCGGGAAAGACACAGCCATGCCGTCTGCCTAGTGCAGATCGCTGTCCCTACGACCCTGGAAGCCACCTCGCTGACATGGTAAGATGCCCTCACTTGGTGCCTTGCTAGCTCCAGGCCACGTGCAGAGAGTGCAATGGCTTGTCTGGTTACCTCAGTGTCAGGCAAAGTGGCTAGGAGTTGACCTAGCCAGGACCACAGGAACCTATCATAGGTAGCATAGTGGGCCTGATGTGCTGAAATAGAGAGCAGCAACCATGCCGAGTAGAAGGTCCTCCTCCCCCAGAAGTCAAAATCCATAGAATTTTGATCTGGGGCCCGGTCACGGTGAGGGACACGAAGCCCATCAGGAGTGTCCAGCTGCGTCAATCCTGACTGAGGATGAGGCATGGAACCTGGAGACCTCGGGGGCACAGCACCACTGCATAGATCCTGAGGGCTGGGACTGAAAAGGGTCTCTGCCAGAACGCAAGGACGCTCCCAGGGGAGCAGGCCAGGGGCACCACAAGGGTGTCTGCACTGAAATTGCCTAGAAAGGCGTGTGTTGTGTGGGTGGGGGTGATGTGCAGGTCCTCCAACATCTTCACGAGGAATCGCTGATACTCTGCGAGATCAGCAGCTGGGGAGATGTGGACAGATGGTTCCTCTCCTCCAGAAGAGGAGAATGAAGAGTCAGAGGACCTCAAGAGTTCAAAAGCTGGCTGCTCAGGGGGAGGTTGAAAAACCTGTCTGTCCATAGCCCTGACATAAGTGGGAAATTGAGGAGCCACAGCTCTGAACTGCTGCCAGGAGAGAGGACCGCTAGGACCAAAAATACCTGGGAGCACAGGAGAATGTGGCAGAGGAGAAGGGGCAGAGCCAACAACAGGAATCGGCTGTCTTCTGCCTGGGCTTGGGAGCGCACTAGGAGCCCTAAGGAAAGAAGGAGCTCCGGAAAACTCCACAGCCAACAGCTGGTCAACCAAACTGGAACTGCCTAGGCTGCACCCTGAAGAATCCTCCCTGTGAGGTGACCGGCGCCGTGAAAGTCCAGAAGGACGGTCTCCTACCTCCAAAGAATGGCGCCCTCTCGAGGAAACCAAAAGGGAAGGGTGGAGATCCACGCTACAACTTCTCCCAGAACCCGGGTGGGTTCCAGAAAAAGGCCGCCACATGGAACCCATGCCCCTCGACCCCTCGGAATCCGAATGTGCCCTCCTCCTCGAAAGAGCCTGCCTAGGCAGCTGGCAACCCTGGTCGGCCCCTGAAGGAGCTATCCAGGGAGCAGCACCTTCCCCTCTTGTGGGTGCTCTGATCGGCCCCAAAGTTGGGTGATCCAGGCACACCACCTGAGGGGGTACCACTACTGAGGGGTCAGAAAACCCACCGAGACCAGGCTGCAGAGCAATGGTGGCCTGCACCACTGCCTGCTGGTCAGCACCCCTGACACTAGTCCCAGGAGCTGCTGTCCTATCCTCAGGAGGGGGCTGGTTCTGGCCTGTCAAGAACACTACCAGGGTGTCCACGTGAGCAGCCAACTCCAAAGAGTCAGACTGCCTGTCTGACTCAGAATCCGATTCCGAGGAGGAGGAGGAGGTGGAGACCGAAGTTCTGTGCCAAACGGTGCGTGGACACCCGCTGCCATCCAGACTGAATGGGGCACCAGACCGAGTAACTGCACCAGAGTCAACGCCGAGGCCTTCAGCCGCACCGTGAAAGGAGCGGGAAGAGGACACTGCTCCGACGATGGCAGCAGCATCGGGGTCAGGGCCTGTCACGGTGCAGTCCCAGCCCATGGCGCATAAGCGGCGCCAAGGCCAGAGACGGCACCACTGACAGCCCCGACCGCGCTCTCGGTGCCGAGGTCCAAAACACCCTCAGCACGGTGTCTTCGCTTGGTGCCGCAAGCAGCTCCAGAGCTAGACACAGCGCTGTGCTCAACCACGGTTTTGTGAGCAGCGCCGAGGCAAGAAACAGCAAAGGACGTCGCCATACAGCCTCCCATGGCACCACCAGCACCATCGCGCCGCGAACGGAGCCGACAGCAGCCATGGCGCCGAGCGACAGATCGGTGCCGACGACAGCGCCATCAGGGCCCACGGCACCGAGGCCCAAGATGGCACCAGCACACAGCATCGAGGACGGCGCCAACCCAGGCCTTCCGAGCCGAGGGTATGACACCAGGGGAAGCCTTCACCCATGAAGGGGTGATTGCCAAAGCAGTGCCTCCCGCCGGTCCCCCAAGGGGAAGGGACTGGGCCTCCTGCACTGTGGAAGGGGCTTCTGCAATGGTGAGGCTACAAGAAACAGAAGCCTGCCCCCCCTCGGTCCGTACAGAACTGGGAGGGGACCCGGAGGAAAGGCCGAGAGAATGTAGCTTGGCCCGACGAGTGCGCGCCTGTCCCCTGAAAGTCGGCGGAGTCGTCCAACTTTCCACACGCGTTGTTCGATGACACAATGGTCCATGGAGAAGCAGGCGTAGCATGAATCCATGTCGTGTAGCAGGCCAAGGCACACGAGGCAATGGTCATGCTGGTCGGTGACGGAATACTTACGGCCGCATGGGCACCGACGCATGGGGGGCCGTCCCATCTTCAAAGTTTTCTTGCCCCCCCGACCGAGACATGACCTACGGATAAAAGAACACCAAACAAGACCCAACGTCGCAAAATAAAATAAGGAACAGTCTTACCAGGCGACGTCGGTAACAGAGTTGAAGGCTTTTCGTGATCAGCAGGCCTCTCACGCAGTAAGTTTCTCGGAGCTACCCACGATGTGTCCTCAATGATGGAAGATGAAGAACTGGAGGAGGGCAGAGTCGACAACACCTAACGGCCAACCTGGCGAAAGTGCCACGAGTGCGCCAGCCTTCGGCGCGCCTCGATGGTGCGCTCGACTCTGCTCATCAAAAAAAAGCTCCACAGGGTCATGACCTCTGGCCAGAACCCAAAGATGATGAATGGTGAAGACTGACACAGATAAGATCTTAGGATTTGTACACAAAGACACCCTGTCCATGTGGAAAATCATATATGGCTGTTCACACATGAGCGCCTGAAGGTCGGAAATCCTCTGAGCAGAAGTAATAACAACTAAAAATAATGCTTTCCACGACAGATAGTGTACCTCACAACTCATGGCTGGTTCAAAAGGAGGCAGAGCGAGTTTCTCCTACACAAAATTTAAGTCCCAAGCTGGGACAGGATTGCAGATTGGAGGCTTCAAGTGCAGGATGCCTCTCAAAAACATGCAAGATATGTCAAGTTGAGCCACAGTGTGGCCATCAATAGGTACATGGTAAGCACAGATGGCTGAAAGATGTACCTTGATAGAGGAGTACTTCAGCCTGGAGTCTGAGAGGGAGAGCAAGTACTCCTAAATTTGGTTTACTGGACAGGTGAAGGGGTCTATGTATTGCGATGCAGCCCACAAAGGGAAACGCTTCCACTTCATGGAATAGGTGGCCCTGGTAGATGGTTTCCTAGCTGCCACCAAAACATCTGCCACCCTAGAGGACACCCCAGATCTTGCTATGGCTACGTCCTCAGCAGCCAAGTATGAAGATTTATTTATTTATTTGTACAGTCGGATTTGCAACATTTGAGCCAGAGGGTCGTTTACAAAGGTACCTCGTCACAGAGAGGACAACAGTGTTACAATATTATAGTAGATTGACATACAGATTTACACAGATTTTACACAGTAGTATACAGACATTGTTACATATCTTTTGTACATTTCATAAAACAGTAGTTACATGAATACAGATATCTGGCAGGGGGAAATGAAGGAAACCAGGTGGGAGGAGGGGCGGAGGAGGCAGTCTGGAGGACTTTGTCGAAGTGCACTCAGTGATATGCGAGCAGCCTGTTAAAGACAGGAACAGCAACAGGTGGTTCCGAAGAGCAGTTTTGAAGGAGGCAATTTTGGGAGTGTTAGTGATGGTTACAGGGAGAGTGTTAAACCAGGAAGGGGCCCTGTAGCAAAAGGATCTCTGAGCTAGGGAGGTCCTAGTTCTGGGTACCAGAAGAGTGGTCTTGTCTGAATTGCGGGTGGAGACTGTGTTGAGGGAGGCAGATACCGGGAGACAGTCCGAGTAGAATTTTTCTTGGCTAGGAGGCAGGTTTGGTACTGGAGACATTCTTCCAGGTTGAGGAGATTAGCAGTGGAATAGAGAAGACACGTGTGGGTAAGCCTGGGGGCACTGGTCAGTACTCTACAGGGATTGTACAAAGTGAGTCAGATCTTACTGAGTGCCGTGTTATCAGCGGCTCCATATATTGGTAGGCCATAATCTACTAGGGATAGTACAGATGGCCAGTCAGAGAGCATCGGGTGGAAGGCAGTCCCTATGGCGGTATAGGAGGCCAATCCAGGTGTTGGTGGCAGACGCGAGGGCATTAATGTGGGTATGAAAAGTAAGGTCAGTGTTGAAAGTAATCCCAAGATATTTGCAGGTGTGCACTTGGTCGAGTGGGTGTTGAGTGCTTGGGAGGATAAGGGGGGGGGGTTATTTTTTGCTTTGTTTTGATAATGGAAGAAGAGCAACGACTTGTTTTTTTTGAGATTAATGACAAGTATGTGCTCCTTGAACCAGCTTTCTGCTTGGTTGTAGGTGTGTTGGAGAGAGTCCTGGAGGGAGGCAGAATTTCAGTGAGAGGCGTAAAGAACGGCATCATCTGCATACAGAAGAATTTTGCCGGAGCAGGCACTGAGCAGGGTGTTTGGGGAGAGACTAAAAAGTAGGGGGCCCAGGATGGAGCCCTGGGGGACCCCGGAGCGAACAGGGCAGGTCTCTGAGAGTGTCCCATTGATTCTGATGCACTGGGAATAGGCTGATAGGTAGCTAGAGCACCAGGCAAGGGGACCAGTAGAGAAACCGATATGATAGAGGGCGTCAAGTAGGAGGGGATGGCAGACAGTGTCAAAGGCCTTTGAGAGGTCAATGAACACTGCTCCAGCAAGGCTGCCAGAGTCAAGAGAGGAGTGCAGAATGTTGGAGAATTCCAGTAAGGCTGTACCAGTGCTATGGCCTGCACAGAAACCATGCTGCTCTGGGCACAGAACAGCATATTAAGTCAGATACTCGGTGAGCTGTGTAGCCACCACTTTTTCCACGGCTTTGGAGAGTTGGGGAAGGATGGAGACTGGCCGATAGTTGCAGGGGGTGGACCTGTCCCCACCTTTATGAACAGGTATGACAATGGGATCCAAGGAGTCATTGCTTGGGCTGTTGCTGCCTAATGCTTTTAGAAGGAAAGTACAGTTACGTAAGAACTTACCGTAACAGCAGATCTTCGAGAACAGCTCTTGCAGCAGGTTACACCATTAGGACTGAAGCAGTCAGGCGTCAGGACCCCACGGAAATTTTCTAGCTAGCAGTCTTTAACGGGGACCGCCTCCGACGTCGGTCCCGCCCCCGACATCAGGCGTAGTACATAAGGAGGCGGTCCCGCCACAATCCCCAGTTCTCCCGCCGAAGACTCCCGGACGCTGGCTGACATCAGAAGAGGAGACAGAGGATCTGCCATCAGATGGCCAAGACTAAAAAAAAAAAAAAATCGTTCCATCCTGAAAGATGGATGTTAGGCTATAACCTACCTCCTCCAAAAGGGGAATGGTGGGCGGGAAGGTACCTGCTGCAAGAGCTGTTCTCGAAGACCTACTGTTACGGTAAGTTCTTACGTAACTGTACTATCTTACTTCGAGATACAGCTCTTGCAGCAGGTCACACATTAGGACTGATTCCCAAGCAATGGCGACATTCTAAAGCCATCGGGAGGAGGGAGAACAGAGAGTACCACCCTGCTTGAGCCTAGGACAGAAGGCCCTGAAGGACGGCTAGGCCGAAACCAGCCCTTCACCTTGAAGCGATGTCCAGGCTATAATGCCTAATAAAGGTATGCACCGAGCTCCAGGTGGCTGCAGCACAAACAGCTGAAGTGGACACATTCTTCAGCACTGCAAAGGAGGTGGCCACTCCTCTGGTAGAATGGCCCTTGACCGCGCCTGGCAAGGGGTTGCCGTGCTTGTCATAACAGAAAGAGATACATTAAATGAGCCAACGTGAAAGGGTCTGCTTCGAAACAGGGGCCCCTTTCATCCTCTCAGCAAAGGATATGAACAGCTGATCCGCTTTCCGTGCTGTTTGGTTCTGGTCAGGTAGTATCTAAGACACCTGTGAACATCCAGGGTGTGAAGCAACGCTTCTCTCGGTTGGTGCTTGGAAAGTACACTGGTAAGTCGATATCCTGATTAAGGGTAAGGGCTGAAACCACCTTAGGCAGGAACTTAGGATTTATCCTCAGGGACACCCTATCCTGGTGGAAAATTAAATAAGGCTCTTTGCACATGAGTGCATGCAATTCGGAGATTCTTCTCGCTGAAGTAACTGCAACTAAAAACAACGTTTTCCATGACAGAAGACGTAGCTTGCAATCCTCGGCTGGTTCAAAGGGTGGCAGCGTAAGCTGCTCCAGGACGAAGGGCAAGTCCCAAGGAGGAACCGGATCCTTGATAGGCGGCCTAAGGTGGAGGACCCCTCTAAAAAAGGCAAGAGTAGTATCCAATTGAGCCACCATACGATGGCCTATGGGGCATGATAGCTGAGATGCATAAAGGTGTACTTTGATCGAGGAGTAAGCTAGCCCAGATTGAAAAAGGGAAAGCAGGTACTCCAGAACCAGCTTCTCAGGACAGTCTAAGGGCGAGAAACCGCGCATTTGAGCCCACAGGCAAAATCTGCCCCACTTCACGGCGTATGTTGCATGTGTTGCCGGTTTTCTAGCAGCAGACAGCACGTCTGCCACCTCTTGCGAGACCCCGTGCCGCATCATGGCTATCTCTCTAGGAGCCAGGCATGTAGGTTCAATGAACGTAAGTCTGGGTGGACTAGTGAACCCTCCTCCTGAGACAACAGATGGGAGCTGATTGGCAAAGGAAGCGGGGGTTCCCGAGATAGCTGATGCAGTAGTGGGAATCAGATTTGTCTGGACCAGAAAGGTGCTATCAAGATCAGCGTCGCGTGCTCCCTGCGAAGTTTGAGAATAACTCTCTGGATCAACAGGAAAGGAGGGAAGGCGTAGCGGAATCTGCCCGCTCAGGAGAGGGACAACGCGTCTCGCCAGAAAACACCAGGCCCTGGATCTAGCGAGCAAAAATTGGCCAGTTTTGCGTTGGATGGGGACGCGAATAGATCTAATTCTGGAGTGCCCCATCTGTGGAACAGATCCTCTGCCACCTCCTGTAGAAGTTCCCACTCGTGGACTCTGGCCTGGGAACGACTCAGGCTGTCTGCGACGGTGTTGTCCACCCCGGGAACGTGAACAATAACAAGGTTTGAGCCGTGACGAATTACCCATTCCCACACTCTCATGGCCTCCCTACAAAGGGGGTAAGAGTGTGTGCCTCCTTGTTTGTTGAGGTAATACATCACTGCAGTATTGTCTGTTTGCAACAAGAGAGTACCCAGTGGAATCTCTGACTGGAAGGCTTGCAGGGCATAAAGGACCGCCCTCATCTCCAATATGTTGATATGGAGATGAGATTCCTGGGTAGTCCATGTTCCCTGAGACCTCACCCCGTTCAAGTGTGCTCCCAACCGCAGCACTGAGGCATCTGTGGAGAGGGATATAACCGGGGACGGCGCTGTGAAAGGAACCCCCACAGAGAGGGTTCCCGGATCTAGCCACCATTGCCAGTCCCGAACCACGGCCTTCGTGATTCTGACTGGATGCTGCAGATGGTCTTGCCGTTGGTCCTACACCCTTAACATCCACTGGGTTACCCGCATGTGGAGTCTTGCCATGGGACTGTAGGAATGGCCGCAGCCATGTGTCCAAGCAGCGAAGACCAGTCTGGCTGGGACGGTCTTCTTCACTGACAGGTCCCTTATGAGGGATCGAATCGTTCGCTCTGTCTTTGGGAAGAAAGGCTTTTCCTTGACGGTGTCCAGAAATGAAAATTACGTACCTACTGTAATTATGATCTTTCTGTGTATCTTCACCATTTATCACAGATGGGTATCTGGCCGGAGGTCAGGACCCAGCGGGAGCTTTTTTTAAAAAAAGGGTAGGCGGAGCCGACACACCATCAGCGCCGCCCTCGAGGCCGACGCACTGCGTGGCGCTCGCGGGTTGGCCGTTTGGCTGTGTCGACTCCGCCTGCCTGCCAGTTCTGAGTCGCCGGAGAGGTAAGAGGAAGGGATGGAGGGTGGGACAAGAGAGTCCAAGGGACAGAAAAAGGAAAGGATGTATGAACTAAAAGGAGAAATAACTGAGAGGACAGCAAAGAAAGAGGTTAGAAACTAAAGGGGATTGGGAGGGGCCCCAATCTCTGGAAGCGGAAGAAGGGAGGGGTAGGGTGGGTAAAGAATTTAGGAGAGAGGGGAGAAGTATAAGATATCCGAGACCCTGGTCCGTCTCCAGATTGTATAGGAACTGCAAGGAGTAGCAAAGCTTTCTGCCAGAATTCAAGGCACGGAATAACTGGCAAATACTCCAGAAGCAGAGTTGGCTATTCTGGAAGAAGGACAGGATACAGGGATTCAGTACTCTCTCAAGAAAAGATGTTTGGTGAAAAAAGGGTTTTTTTTTTTTAGGAGAAATAGGTTGGATGGAAACAGGGAGGAGGAGAGAAGGAGGGCAACTACCAACTCCCACCCCACAGGGGTGGAGACAAGGTACTAGAGAAGGAGTGCCGCTCGAGCTATCCACTCTTCCTGGAAAAATACTCCCCTGTGTGTCCCTACTTTACCCCACTCCTAAGGAGGAGAGGGGGAGTCACAGAGAGGAGGGGACCCAGAGACTGAGGCCCCAGGGGGATGGTGGGTGGGGTTGTGATGAATGGTGAAGATACACAGAAAGATCATAATTACGGTAGGTACGTAATTTTCATATCTTATCTGTGTCAATCTTCACCATTCATCACAGATGGGTGAGTACCAAGCCCCCCCGAAGGGGGTTGTTTCTTTACACCCTAAGGGACAAAGTCCCTTAGCCCTCAGTGGGTGACACACTAAGGGGGGGAACCTTCAGGGCATAGAGAGGCCCGAGTGGGAGAGAGATGGAGTTACCCGGAGAAGAGAAGGAGATTGCCCCGACGGCCGTCTCACTCTATGGGAGAAAAGGTAGGTTCCTGGTGGGCAGAGTTAATCACCCTCGCCAGGCCAAGGGTGACAACCGGAAAGACGAGCCATGCCGATTGCCCAGTGCAGACTGCTGTCCCCACGACCCTGGTAGCTACCTCTTTGGCATCGTAAGAGGCCCTCGCTTGGTGCCTTGCTAGCTCCAGGCCACGTGCAGAGAGTGCGATGGCTTGTCTGGTTTGCTCCGTGTCAGGCAATGAGGCTAGGAGCTGACCTAGCCTGGACCACAAGAAATGAAAATTACGTACCTACCGTAATTCTTGATCTTTTTGGACGAGTCTCCACCACTCATTCACACTATTGGGATCTGCGCCGGAGGCACTAGGACCCATCGGGAGCAAACTTTTTGCTGGAGGGTCGGCGCCAGAGATGGCGCTGAGGAACGGCACCCAGGAGCCCTAGCTCGCGGTAACGACTATCTCTGGCGTCAACCTCCAACCGCCTCAGTACCTTTTTACCAAGGAGGTGCAGCTAACTAACCTAGAAGGGTAGCCTAACTAAAAACGGACATAAGATAGTCCGAGGCGACCCGTGTAAGAGGGTCAATAAAGAAGTCTTCACGGCCTAAAGATTTGAGGGAGTGAAGATCAACAAGAAAGGTGAGCTCGGGGGATGGAGGGTGGGCGTGTGAATGAGTGGTGGAGACTCGTCCAAGAAGATCAAGAATTACGGTAGGTACGTCATTTTCATATCTTCCTGGACATAAGTCTCCACCACTCATTCACACTATTGGGAGAGTACCGAGCTAATAATCCCCCGAGAGGGCGGCAGGAGAGACCAAGAGCTCACGTTTTTAGGACAGAAGTCCATTGAGGATGGCTCTGCCAAAGGAAGAATGTCGTCTGGCATGGACATCTAGTGCATAATGTTTAACAGATATGCACTGAGCTCCAGGTGGCATTGCAGATGTCTGCAATGGGCACGTTGCAATTTCAGCTAGGGATGCTGACCGCTCTAGCAGAGTGGCGTAAACCCTGCCCTCCAACTTAACCTGCCATGGAATAGCAGTGGTGAAGGCACGCCACTAGCCATGATGAGATACATCTGATAGCACAGGTTGACCCAGCCGGGTCTCACTGAAGGAAGCGAACAAGTTGCTGAGCTTTGCGAAAATCCTTGGTTCTATCTAGATAGAAGCATAAGGCCCTCTTAACATCCAAAGAATGAAGAGAACGTTCCCTTCATTTTGGAAGTCCTAAAATAAGAGGGAAGGACCAAAGGTTGGTTTAGATGAAATTCTGACACAACCTTAGGAAGAAATTTAGGATGAGTATCTAAGAACTACTTTGTCCTTATGGAACACAGTATACGGAGGGTCTGTGACCAGGGCATGTATCTCAGAGACCCTGTGGGCTGAGGTAATGGCCACTAGGAAGGCAGTCTTCCAGGTGAGAAATTTTAGCTCACAGGTAGCCAGAGGTTCGAAGGTTTCAGTGAGCATGTCTAGCACAAGATTAATGTCCCAGGCTGCAACTGACATCTTGTTGGAGGTCTGGTATGCAGAATTCCTTAAGAAATCTCTTAACCACAGGTAACTGAGCCAGAGTTAAGGAAAAAAAGGGCTCATGATACGCTGAAATGGCACTAAGATGAACTTTGACTGTAGAGTACTGCAGACCCGAATTTGAGAGGTCCAAAAGGTACTCCAAAACCTTATCTGGTGGACAGGAAAAGGGATTCAAAGAGGACTTTGCACACCAGAGCGAAAAACGCTTCCACTTGGCTGTGTAAGTTTTCCGAGTGGCTGGCTTCCGTGCAGCCAGAAGAATATCTGAAACTCTTCGAGAGACATTGAACCGGTTTACTTCGACCTCTTCAGGAGCCAAGCATGAAGGTGAAGTGATCTCAGGTTGGGATGGACCACCGGTCCCTGAGTCAAAAGGTTCATCTGCAGGGGAAGTGGTCTCGGAGGAACTGCCAACATATTGTTGAGTAGTGGAAACCACAGCTGCCGAGGCCAAAGGGAGCAATCAGAATCATTTGTCCCCTGAGTTCGAACTTGAGGAGTACCCTCTGAATTAGAGGAAGAGGCGGAAAGGCGTAAAGAAAGCGTTTTGTCCACCGCAGCCTGAATGCATCCTGACAGAAAATGCCAGGCCCTGGATTTCTGGAGCAGAAGAGAGGCAGTTTTGCGTTGAGTGGGGATGCAAAAAGGTCCAGGTCTGGAGTTCCCCACTCTTCGAATAGTGACTGAACTATGGTTGAGTCGAGAGACCACTCGTGAGGGTCTGTCTCTGTTCTGATGAGATGGTCTGCCAGTTCATTCTGAACACCTGGCAGGCAGACCGCTGAATTAGAGCCTTGTGCTCCAAGCACCATTCCATACCCTCATTGCTTCTCTGCATAAGGGGTAAGAGTGAGCCCACCTGCTTGTTGATGTAATACATCACTGCTTTGTTGTCCGTTTGAAGGAGAATGTTCTTGGACACAGAATGTCCTTCAAAGCTGGACCATAAAGGATAGCTCTCATTTCTAGGGACGTTTATGTGGAGCTGGGACTCGACTTGAGTCCACGCACCTTGAGTGTGGAGAGCCTGACAGTGAGTTCCCACCCCATTAGGGATCGTCCGTGGTAATGGAGATCTGATGGTCCAGAGGAGCAAAGGGATACCCTTCCAGGAGATTGCCCTCTTGAGACCACCAGGTGAGTGACCTCCTTAAGGGTTCTGTCACCTTGATGAGATAGGACTGCGGGTGAGTGGTTGGGGACCACTGAGAACTGAGCATCCATTGGGTGGTTCTCATGTGCAGACGTGCTAGGGGTACAGTGAACACTGAGGATGCCATGAGGCCTAGCATCCGTTGCATCGAGAGAGCTGAGCTGTTTTCCCCGATGTGACGGGCCATCTGAAGGATATCGTTCCTCCTGCCTTCTGGAAGAAAAGCCTTCACACAGGAGGTGTCCAGAAGAGTCCCTATAAAAAGGAGCCTCTGGGAGGGCTGCAGTTGCGATTTCTTGAGGTTCAGTAGAACTCCCATGGACATAGAAGGAGAGGCCATCTCACAGCGTCCAGAGTCCCTGCCTGGAAGGGCTTGCCAGAAGCCAATCGTCCAGATAAGGAAACACCTGAATTCTGACCTTTCTGAGGTGCTGCGAGAACTGCACAACATTTTGTAAAACTCAGGCGCGAGGATAGCCCAAAGGGCAGGACTCTGAACTGATAGTGCTGTCCCAGAGCCACAAACCTCAGGAATTTGTGATGCCTCGGGTGAACAGGAATGTGCTGGTAAGCGTCCCTGCATATCTAGGGAGCTAACCAGTCGTGTTGGTGGAGCAGAGGTAACAAGGTTCCCAGAGAATCATTTGAATTTCTCTTTGGGGAGAAATTTGTTTAGCTTTCTGAGATCTAGAATGGGCGCATACCCGGACTTCTTTGGAACCAGAAAGTAATGGGAGTAGAACCCGTGTTTCAGTTGGTGCAGTGGCACCACTTCTACTGCCCTGTTGTTCAGAAGGCCCTGAATCTGGCGAGAAGGTCTGACTGAAGGGTTGACAGCCTGGGCTGCCATTTGGGAGCGATCCGGGGGGTCTCCACAAGATTGAGTGAATACCCTCGCAAATTATCCGAAGGACCCATTTGTCTGAGGTTATGGACTTCCACTGGTTGTAGAAGTGCATCAGACGACCTCCCACTGAGAGGAAAAGTCCACCTCGGGCAGCTGAGATGGAACCTGGGCAGCAACTCATAAGGTAGCGCTGGGCGCTTTGGGCCCTAGCCTTCTGTTGTCTTCTTTTTGAGGCTGGGCAGGTTGATTCTTATGGAAACTTCCTCTGCCTCAGCAAAGGACTGGCGATTATGAAACTGTCGCTACTGGCATGCACTCGAGAGGGGCAGAAGGGGCGAGCCAACTAATGGCTGACCTAGTCTTTGTGTAGCTTCTAGAGCTTGATCTACCTGAGGACCAAAAAGATATGCACCGTCAAAGGGCAATGCCATCACCTCTACTGCGTGCATCATTCAGAAGCCCAGTGCGCAGCCAGGAATGACGCGGGTGCAAATACCAGCAGCAGCTGAATGCGGAAGCAGTGTCAAAAGCATCCATGGCTGCCTTTAACCTGCTGGTTATTAGATTCAATACCTCTGGTAATGGTTTGAAGAAGCTCTGGCTTTGAATCCGACTCGCAGGGCTTCAACCATCTGTTTAATAGAATGCCACAGGATATACTCATACTGAGAAAATAGCCTTGGTAACTCAGCTCGCATACTTAGAGTAGAAGCAGCAAAGACTCTCTTACCTAAGTGTCTATCTTACAGATTCTTTGTTAATAGTTCGAGCTGTAGTAGCTTGAGGAAGAACGACCTTATCATTCTCTGCCAGGACTACAATAGGATCCGCAAAGGCTTGAGATGCCAAAATGGGACGATCCTTGGGGGCTGAATATTTCCTATCAATGGATTTAGCCACCGAAGGGGTAAGAGCAGGATTATTCCATACCATTTGAGACAGCATCTCGAAGGAAGGCTGAATCGGAGGAGTCAAATCCGTAGGGATCTCCGAGGCATGAAGATACTGGAGTCTCAACAATTTCCCAGGATCGATGTCTGTAGTCTGGAGAGAAAGTGTGGAACTCAGATTTTTCAACAGAGACTTAAAGGATAGGTCCTCGACCACAGGCTCTGCAGCAGTAATAGATCCTGCTTCGTCCACTTCATCACCCAACCGAAGGTCTGGGTCAGGCTCAAAGTCATCTCCTGACAGTCCAGGAGGGATATGGACAGGAAAGGAATGAAATTCAGAAGAGGAGGAAGAAGGAAGCAAGTGAAAGAGAGGAGTCCCAGAGAGCCGGGCGGCGCTGAGGAGGTGCACTGCACTGAGAACGACGCCATGAGGCCACGTGGGCGCCGAGAAGCCGCACGGGCGCTGAGCGCAGGCCGACGCCGAGGACGGGCAACAAAAACACCACCAGACTCAAAACAGTTTTGAAGGAAGAACAGAGGAGATAAGGGACTAGTAGCCCCCGCGCCGCAGCCATGTGAGGGAGAAACACCTGGCAAGGGAGTCGACGGCACCGGTTAAGAAGGTGCCACACCAGCTGAAGGTCCAACCGCTCTACCTGGTCGCCCAGAGAGCCCAAAGGCTCCACGAGCGACCGAGCCAGGTAGCCGAACCAACCTCCGGAAATGGTCATTGCTCCACAAGAGCGCCCACTCGATGAAATTGCTCATCTGAAGACCTACCTGCAGGCGGGGTAGGGCTCCGATGTAGAAGCCGTCGTACAGAAGCAGAGGTTGGCGACTCCGAGGAGGAGACCGCAACAAGCCCCGATAACTGGCGAGCTCTCACGCAGACATATCAGAGGGCGACCTCTAGTGATGCTTCTTTTTAGACCTGCGGGCCAAAGAAGAGCTTCGAGGACGAACGGTGCCGAGAGTGCGACCCGCTTATTTTTATGCCTGGGACCGCCCATCCTCGGCATTGGACTGACTACTGTCAGACCCTCCTCCGGGAAGGCGGCGACGGACCCAGCCCGACTGACTGAAAGCTTCCATACGAAGTCTCCCCACCGCCACCTGACCTGCTCATGGTCGATCTCGCCAAGGTAGGCTGAGACTTCTTTATTGTATTTATTTCAAAAATAAGAATAAATTTAAGCGATACTGTATTGAGATAATACTACAAAATAACGAAACTGAAAACTAGCTGCTAGTTTGAAGTTTGACTCTCCCATAGTGGCGTAGCAGATATCACTTGAAGTGCACTGGGACGTATGAAAAAAAGGAACTGAGGCGGCTGGAGGACGACGCCGAGATAGTCACACCGCACGAGCTAGGGCTCATGGTGCAGTTCCTCGCCGCTCCATCTCTGGCGCGACCCTCCAGCAAAAAAGTTTGCTCCCGATGGGTCCTAGTGCCTCGAGCGAGATCCCAATAGTGTGAATGAGTGGTGGAGACTTATGTCCAGGAAGATCCTGTTGTAGGCTGCATAGTGGGCCTGATGTGCAAAGATAGAGAGAAGTAACCGTGCTGAGTAGAAAGTCCTCCTACCCCAGAAATCAAAATCCGAGGAATCTTAATCTGGGGGCCGGTCACGGTGAAGGGCGCAAGCCCATCAGGAGTATCCAACTGCGTCAAACCAGACTGTGGATGAGGCATGGAACCTGGAGACTCCGGGGGTGTGCAATACCTCTGGCTGAGATCCCTTGGGGCAGGAACTCCGGAGAAGGGCCTCTGCCAGGAATGCAACGACGCCTCCCTAAAGGGAGCAGCCAGGGCGGCACCACAAGGGTGGCCTCTTCAAAATCGCCTAGAAAGGCGTGTGCCGCGTGTTCAGGATTGCTGACAGTGGAATCCTCCAACATCCTGACGAGGAATCGCTGATACTCAGAGAGATCAGCAGCCGGAGAGATGTGGACAGAGGGTTCCTCTCCCTGAAGAGGGATGAGGCTGCCGAGGTCACCATCTGTTCAGTGGGTGGTTGCATGGGGGAGGTTGAAAACCTGGCTGTCCATCGCCCTAACGTAAGCAGGGAACCGGGCAGCCACAGCTCTGAACTGCTCCCAGGTGAGAGGGCCGCTAAGGACCGAGGATGCCTGGGAGCGCAGGAGAGTGTGGCAGAGGGATGGGGACAGAGCCGAGAAGAGATGTCCGGCTGACCTCCGCCTGGGCTAAGGAGCAGACCGTGGCACCCGTGGAAGAAGGTGCCCGAAGACCCCACAGCCGACAGCTGCACAACCACATCGGTACTGCCTTGGCTGCACCGGAAGAATCCCCAGTGAGGCGACCAGGGCGTAAAGATCAGAAGGACGGGTCCCTGCCTCAAAGAGAACGGACTCCTCAAAGAGACCACGGAGGAAGAGCGGAAATGCACTCACGGCTTCTTCCAGGGCCCGGTGGACCCAGAAAAGGCCGACGTGCCGCCCCACACCCTCGACCCCTCCGGTCGAAGAGTCCTCCTCCTCCAGAGGGCCAGCCTAGGTAGCTGGCATCTCTGGGCAGCCCCCGAAGGGGATACCCAGGGAGCAGTACCCTCCCCCACTGCAGGTGCTCTGATGGGCCCCAAAGTAGGGCGATCAAGGCACACCACCGGAGGGGGTACCACAACTGAGGGATCGGTGAACCCGCCAAGACCAGGCTGCAGAGCTATGGTGGCGTGCACCACTGTCTGCTGGTCAGCACCACTGACTCTAGTCTCGGTAGCCACCGACCTCACCTCAGAAGGGGGCTGGCTCCGACTGGTCGAAGAGACCACCGTGCTGCCCACGTCAGCAGCCAACCCCGAGGGGTGAGACTGCACGTCCGACTCAGAGCCTCGACTCCATCTCCGGAGGTAGAGTCCAAGGCCTGAGCCAAACCGTAGGGAGGGCGGGCAGAACCATCCCTACCACCAGGAGAACAGCTCTTGCAGCAGGTTACACCATTAGGACTGAAGCAGTCCAAGGCGTCAGGACCCACGGAAATTTTTCTAGCTAGCAGTCTTTAAGCAGGATTCCGCCTCCGACGTCGGTCCCGCCCGACATCAGGCGTAGTACATAAGGAGGCGGTCCCGCCCATCCCCAGTTCTCCTCGAAGACTCCCGGACGCTGGCTGACATCAGAAGAGGAGACAGAGGATCTGCCATCAGATGGCCAAGACTAAAAAAAAAAAAAAACAAATCGTTCCATCCTGAAAGATGGATGTTAGGCTATAACCTACCTCCTCCAAAAAGGGGGAATGGTGGGCGGGAAGGTACCTGCTGCAAGAGCTGTTCTCGAAGACCTACTGTTACGGTAAGTTCTTACGTAACTGTACTATCTTACTTCGAGATACAGCTCTTGCAGCAGGTCACACCATTAGGACTGATTCCCAAGCAATGGCGACATTCTAAAGCCATCGGGAGGAGGGAGAACAGAGAGTACCACCCTGCTTGAGCCTAGGACAGAAGGCCCTGAAGGACGGCTAGGCCGAAACCAGCCCTTCACCTTGAAGCGATGTCCAGGCTATAATGCCTAATAAAGGTATGCACCGAGCTCCAGGTGGCTGCAGCACAAACAGCTGAAGTGGACACATTCTTCAGCACTGCAAAGGAGGTGGCCACTCCTCTGGTAGAATGGCCCTTGACCGCGCCTGGCAAGGGGTTGCCGTGCTTGTCATAACAGAAAGAGATACATTAAATGAGCCAACGTGAAAGGGTCTGCTTCGAAACAGGGGCCCCTTTCATCCTCTCAGCAAAGGATATGAACAGCTGATCCGCTTTCCGGTGCTGTTTGGTTCTGGTCAGGTAGTATCTAAGACACCTGTGAACATCCAGGGTGTGAAGCAACGCTTCTCCTCGATTGGTGTACTTAGGAAAGTACACTGGTAAGTCGATATCCTGATTAAGGGTAAGGGCTGAAACCACCTTAGGCAGGAACTTAGGATTTATCCTCAGGGACACCCTATCCTGGTGGAAAATTAAATAAGGCTCTTTGCACATGAGTGCATGCAATTCGGAGATTCTTC
This sequence comes from Neoceratodus forsteri, assembly GCA_016271365.2. NCBI lineage: Eukaryota > Metazoa > Chordata > Ceratodontiformes > Ceratodontidae > Neoceratodus > Neoceratodus forsteri. The sequence goes on from CM057453.1 coordinate 1,434,322,938, forward strand.
TCGCTGAAGTAACTGCAACTAAAAACAACGTTTTCCATGACAGAAGACGTAGCTTGCAATCCGCGGCTGGTTCAAAGGGTGGCAGCGTAAGCTGCTCCAGGACGAAGGGCAAGTCCCAAGGAGGAACCGGATCCTTGATAGGCGGCCTAAGGTGGAGGACCCCTCTAAAAAAGGCAAGAGTAGTATCCAATTGAGCCACCATACGATGGCCTATGGGGGCATGATAAGCTGAGATTGCATAAAGGTGTACTTTGATCGAGGAGTAAGCTAGCCCAGATTGAAAAAGGGAAAGCAGGTACTCCAGAACCAGCTTCTCAGGACAGTCTAAGGGCGAGAAACCGCGCATTTGAGCCCACAGGCAAAATCTGCCCCACTTCACGGCGTATGTTGCATGTGTTGCCGGTTTTCTAGCAGCAGACAGCACGTCTGCCACCTCTTGCGAGACCCCGTGCCGCATCATGGCTATCTCTCTAGGAGCCAGGCATGTAGGTTCAATGAACGTAAGTCTGGGTGGACTAGTGAACCCTCCTCCTGAGACAACAGATGGGAGCTGATTGGCAAAGGCAGGGGGTTCCCAGATAGCTGATGCAGTAGTGGGAATCAGATTTGTCTGGACCAGAAAGGTGCTATCAAGATCAGCGCCGCGTGCTCCTGCGAAGTTTGAGAATAACTCTCTGGATCAACAGGAAAGGAGGGAAGGCGAGCGAATCTGCCCGCCTCAGGAGAGGGACAACGCTCCGCCAGAAAACACCAGGCCCTGGATCTAGCGAGCAAAAATTGGCCAGTTTTGTTGGATGGGGACGTAATAGATCTAATTCTGGAGTGCCCCATCTGTGGAACAGATCCTCTGCCACCTCCTGTAGAAGTTCCCACTGTGGACTCTGGCCTGGAACGACTCAGGCTGTCTCTTGACAGTGTTGTCCACCCCGGAACGTGAATAATAACAAGGTTTGAGCCGTGACTTAATTACCCATTCCCACACTCTCATGGCCTCCTACAAAGGGGGTAAGTGTGTGCCTCCTGTTTGTTGAGGTAATACATCACTGCAGTATTGTCTGTTTGCAAACAAGAGAGTACCCAGTGGAATCTCTGACTGGAAGGCTTGCAGGGCATAAGGACCGCCCTCATCTCCAATATGTTGATATGGAGATGAGATTCCTGGGTAGTCCATGTTCCCTGAGACCTCACCCCGTTCAAGTGTGCTCCCCACCGCAGCACTGAGGCATCTGTGGAGAGGGATATAACCGGGGACGGCGCTGTGAAAGGAACCCCCACAGAGAGGGTTCCCGGATCTAGCCACCATTGCCAGTCCCGAACCACGGCCTTCGTGATTCTGACTGGATGCTGCAGATGGTCTTGCCGTTGGTCCTACTGCACCCTTAACATCCACTGGGTTACCCGCATGTGGAGTCTTGCCATCGGGACTGTAGGAATGGCCGCAGCCATGTATCCAAGCAGGCGAAGGACCAGTCTGGCTGGGACGGTCTTCTTCACTGACAGGTCCCTTATGAGGGATCGAATGCGTTCCGCTCTGTCTTTGGGAAGAAAGGCTTTTCCCTTGACGGTGTCCAGAAATGAAAATTACGTACCTACTGTAATTATGATCTTTCTGTGTATCTTCACCATTTATCACAGATGGGTATCTGGCCGGAGGTCAGGACCCCGCGGGAGCTTTTTTTAAAAAAAAAAGGGTAGGCGAGCGACACACCATCAGCGCCGCCCTGAGGCCGACCGCGCAGCGTGCTCGCAGCGGGTTGGCCAGTTGGCTGTGTCAGACTCCGCCTGCCTGCCAGTTCTGAGTCGCTAGGTAAGAGGAAGGGATGGAGGGTGGGACAAGAGAGTCCAAGGACAGAAAAAGGAAAGGATGTATGAACTAAAAGGAGAAATAACTGAGAGGACAGCAAAGAAAGAGGTTAGAAACTAAAGGGATTGGGAGGGGCCCCAATCTCTGGAAGCGGAAGAAGGGAGGGGTAGGGTGGGTAAAGAATTTAGGAGAGAGGGGAGAAGTATAAGATATCCGAGACCCTGGTCCGTCTCCAGATTGTATAGGAACTGCAAGGAGTAGCAAAGCTTTCTGCCAGAATTCAAGGCACGGAATAACTGGCAAATACTCCAGAAAGCAGAGTTGGCTATTCTGGAAGAAGGACAGGATACAGGGATTCAGTACTCTCTCAAGAAAAGATGTTTGGTCAAAAAAGGGTTTTTTTTTTTTTTTTTAGGAGAAATAGGTTGGATGGAAACAGGGAGGAGGAGAGAAGGAGGGCAACTACCAACTCCCACACCACAGGGGTGGAGACAAGGTACTAGAGAAGGAGTGCCGCTCGAGCTATCCACTCTTCCTGGAAAAATACTCCCCTGTGTGTCCCTACTTTACCCCACTCCTAAGGAGGAGAGGGGGAGTCACAGAGAGGAGGGGGACCCAGAGACTGAGGCCCAGGGGGATGGTGGTGGGTTGGATGAATGGTGAAGATACACAGAAAGACTGAATTACGTAGGTACGTAATTTTCATATCTTATCTGTGTCAATCTTCACCATTCATCTCATGAGATGATCAAGCCCCCGAAGAGGTTGTTTCTTTACACCCTAAGGGACAAGTCCCTTAGCCCTCAGTGGGTGACACACTAAGGGGGGAACCTTCAGGGCACTGGAGAGGTCCGAGAGTGGGAGAGAGATGGAGTTACCCGGAGAAGAAGGAATTGCCCCGACAGCGCCGCCTCACTCTATGGGAGAAAAGGTAGGTTCCTGGTGGGCAGAGTTAATCACCCTACGCCGGGCCAAGGGTGACAACCGGGAAAGACGTAGCCATGCCGATTGCCTAGTGCAGACTGCTGTCCCTACGACCCTGGTAGCTACCTCGTTGGCATCGTAAGAGGCCCTCGCTTGGTGCCTTGCTAGCTCCAGGCCACGTGCAGAGAGTGCGATGGCTTGTCTGGTTTGCTCCGTGTCAGGCAATGAGGCTAGGAGCTGACCTAGCCTGGACCACAAGAAATGAAAATTACTGCACTCACCGTAATTTTGATCTTTTTGACGAGTCTCCACCACTCATTCACACTATTGGGATCTGGCGCGGAGGCACTAGGACCCATCGAGCAAACTTTTGCTGGAGGGTCGGCGCCAGAGATGGCGCTATGAGGAACGGCGCCACGAGCCCTAGCTCGTGCGGTAACGACTATCTCGGCGTCGACCCTCCAACCGCCTCAGTACCTTTTTTACCAAGGAGGTGCAGCGTAACTAACCTAGAAGGGTAGCCTAACTTAAAAACCGGACATAAGATAGTCCGGGCGACCCGTGTAAGAAGGGTCAACAAAGAAGTCTTCAAGGCCTAAAGATTTGAGGGAGTGAAGACCAACAAGAAAGGTGAGCTGGGGATGGAGGGAGGAGGAATGAGTGTGAGACTCGCCCAAGAAGATCAAGAATTACGTAGGTACGTAATTTTCATATCTTCCTGGACATAAGTCTCCACCACTCATTCACACTCATTGGGAGAGTACCGAGCTAATAATCCCCAGAGAGCGGCAGGAGAGACCAAGAGCTCACGTTTCTAGGACAGAAGTCCATTGAGGATGGCTCTGCCAAAGGAAGAATGTCGTCTGGCATGGACATCCAGTGCATAATGTTTAACAAAAGTATGCACTGTGCTCCAGGTAACGCTGCAGATGTCTGCGATGGGCACGTTGCATTTCCGCTAGGGATGCGGCCGCTCTGGTAGAGTGAGCGTAAACTCACCCTCCAACTTAACCTGCGCCATGGAATAGCAGGAGTGAAGGCATGCCACTAGCCATGATGAGATACATCTGATAGCGACAGGTTGACCCAGCCGGTCTCACTGAAGGAAACGAACAGTTGCTGAGCTTTTGCAAAATCCTTGGTTCTATCTAGATAGAAACGCAAGGCCCTCTTAACATCCAAAGAATGAAGAGAACGTTCTCCTTCATTTTGGAAGTCCGCAAAATAAGAGGGAAGGACCAAAGGTTGGTTTAGATGAAATTCTGACACAACCTTAGGAAGAAATTTAGGGTGAGTACGAAGAACTACTTTGTCCTTATGGAACACAGTATACGGAGGGTCTGTGACCAGGGCATGTATCTCAGAGACCCTGTGGGCTGAGGTAATGGCCACTAGGAAGGCAGTCTTCCAGGTGAGAAATTTTAGCTCACAGGTAGCCAGAGGTTCGAAAGGTTTCCGAGTGAGCATGTCTAGCACAAGATTAATGTCCCAGGCTGCAACTGGACGTCTTGTAGAGGTCTGTAGCAACTCTTAAGAAATCTCTTAACCATAGGTAACTGAGCCAGAGTTAAGGAAATAACGGGCTCATGATACGCTGAAATGGCACTAAGATGAACTTTGACTGTAGAGTACTGCAGACCGAATTTGAGAGGTCCAAAAGGTACTCCAAAACCTTATCTGGTGGACAGAAAAGGGATTTAAAAGAGGACTTTGCACACCAGAGCGAAAACGCCTACTCCTTGGCTGTGTAAGTTTTCCGAGTGGCTGCTGGCTTCCGTGCAGCCAGAAGAATATCTGAAACTCTTCGAGAGACATTGAACCGGTTAGTTCGACTTCTCAGGAGCCAAGCATGAAGGTGAAGTGATCTCAGGTTGGGATGGACCACCGGTCCTTGAGTCAAAAGGTTCATCTGCAGGGGAAGTGGTCTCGGAGGAACTGCCAACATATTGTTGAGTAGTGGAAACCACAGCTGCCGAGGCCAAAAGGGAGCAATCAGAATCATTTTGTCCCCTTGGGATTCAAACTTGAGAAGTACCCTCTGAATTAGAGGAAGAGGCGGAAAGGCGGAAAGAAAGCGTTTTGTCCACCGCAGCCTGAATGCATCCTGACAGAAAATGCCAGGCCTGGATTTCTGGAGCAGAAGAGAGGAGTTTTATGCTGAGTGGGGATGCAAAAGGTCCAGGTCTAGAGTTCCCCTACTCTTCAATAATGACTGAACTATGGTTGAGTCAGAGACCACTCTGTGAGGGTCTGTCTCTGTTCTGTTGAGACGGTCCGCCAGTTCGCTCTGAACACCTGGCAGGTAGACCGCTTGAATTAGAGCCTCGTGCTCCAAGCACCATTCCCATACCCACATTGCTTCTGCATAAGGGTAAGAGTGAGCACCGCCTTGTTGATGTAATACATCACTGCTTTGTTGTCCGCTTGAAGGAGAATGTTCTAGGACACAGAATGTCCTTTCAAAGCTTGGACCGCATAAAGGATGGCTCTCATTTCTAGGACGCTTATGTGGAGCTGGGACACGACTTGAGTCCACGCACCTTGGGTGTGGAGAGCCTGACAGTGAGCTCCCCACCCCATTAGGGATGCGTCCGTGGTAATGGAGATCTGATGGTCCAGAGGAGCAAAGGGATACTCCTCCAGGAGATTGCCCTCTTGAGACCACCAGGTGAGTGACCTCCTTAAGGGCTCTGTCACCTTGATGAGATAGGACTGCGGGTGAATGGTTGGGGACCACTGAGAACTGAGCATCCATTGGGTGGTTCTCATGTGCAGACGTGCTAGGGGTACAGTGAACACTGAGGATGCCATGAGGCCTAGCATCCGTTGCATCGAGAGAGCTGAGCTGTTTTCCCGGTGACGGGCCATCTGAAGGATATCGTTCCTCCTGCCTTCTGGAAGAAAAGCCTTCACACAGGAGGTGTCCAGAAGAGTCCCTATAAAAAGGAGCCTCTGGGAGGCTGCAGTTGCTATTTCTTGAGGTTCAGCAGAACTCCCATGGACGAAGGAAGCGCGAGGTCGTGTCCACGCGCTCCAGAGTCCCTTGCCTGGAAGGGCTTGCTAGAAGCCAATCGTCCAGATAAGGAAACACCTGAATTCGACCTTCTGAGAAGCGCAAAAGAACTGCACATTTTGTAAAACTCACTAGGCCGAGGATAGCCCAAAGGGCAGGACTCTGAACTGATAGTGCGTCCCAGAGCCACAAACCTGTGAATTTGTAATGCCTCGGTGAACAGGAATGTGCTGGTGCTGCCCTGCATATCTAGGAGGCTAACCAGTCGTGGTTGGTGGAGCAGAGGTAACAGGGTTCCCAGAGAAATCATTCTGAATTTCTTTGGGGAGAAATTTGTTTAGCTTTCTGAGATCTAGAATGAGGCGATACCGGACTTCTTTGGAACCAGAAAGTAATGGGAGAACCCTGTTTCATTGGTGCATTGGCACCACTTACTGCCCTGTTGTTCAGAAGGCCCTGAATCTCGGCGCAGAAGGTCTGACTGAAGGGCTGACAGCCTGGGCTGCCATTTGGGGACGATCCGGGGGTCTCACAAGATTGAGTGAATACCTCTCGCAAATTATCCAGGCGACCCATTTGTCTGAGGTTATGGACTTCACTGGTTGTAGAAGTGCATCAGATGACCTCCCAACGAGAGGAAAAGTCCACCGGCAGCTGAGATGGAACTTGGTCCGGCACTATAAGGTAGCGCTGGACGCTTTGGGCCCTTGCGCTTGTTGCGCCTCTTTGAGGTGGGCAGGTTGATTCTTATGGAAACTTCCTCTGCCGCTGCTTCCAAAGGACTGGCGATTATGAAACTGTCGCCACTGGCATGCACCGAGAGGGGCAGAAGGGGCCGAGCCATTTAATGGCTGACCTAGTCTTTTGTGTAGCTTCTAGAGCTTGCTCTACCTGAGGACCAAAAAGATATGCACCGTCAAAGGGCAATGCCATCCCCTGCTGCTGTGCATCATTCGTAAAGCCCGAAGTGCGCAGCCAGGAATAACGCCGGGTGCAAATACCAGCAGCCGCTGAACGTGAAGCAGTGTCAAAAGCATCCATGGCTGCTTTTAACCTGCTGGTTATTAGATTCAATACCTCTGGTAATGGTTTGAAGAAGCTCTGGCTTTGAATCTGACCGTAGGGCTTCAACCATCTGTTTAATAGAATGCCACAGGATATACTCATACTGAGAAAATAGCCTTGGTAACTGGCAATACGCATACTTAGAGTAGAAGCAGCAAAGACTCTCTTACCTAAGGTGTCTATCTTACGAGACTCTTTGTTAATAGGTCGAGCTGTAGTAGCTTGAGGAAGAACAACCTTATCATTCTCTGCCAGGACTACAATAGGATCTGCAAAGGCTTGAGATGCCAAAATGGGACGATCCTTGGGGGCTGAATATTTCCTATCAATGGATTTAGCCACCGAAGGGGTAAGAAAGCAGGATTGTTTCATACCATTTGAGACAAAGGCCCTTGAGGAAGGCTGAATCGAGGAGCCAAACCAGGGATCTCCGAGGCATGAAGATATTGGAGTCTCAACAATTTCCCAGGATCGATGTCTGTAGTCTGAGAGAAAGTGTGGAACTCAGATTTTTCAACAGAGACTTAAAGGATAGGTCCTCGACCACAGGCTCTGCAGCAGTACTAGATCCTGCTTCGTCCACTTCATCACCCAAACGAAGGTCTGGGTCAGGCTCAACGTCATCTCCTGACAGTCCAGGAGGGACTGTATGGACAGGAAAGGAATGAAATTCAGAAGAGGAGGAAGAAGGAAGCAAGTGAAAAGAGGAGTCCCAGAGAGCCGGCGGCGCTGAGGAGGTGCACGGCACTGAGAACGACGCCGCGAGGCCACGTGGCGCCGAGAAGCCGCACGGCGCTGAGCGCGGTCGACGAGGACGCGCCAAACACCACCAGACCAAACAGGTTTGAAGGAAGAACAGCAGAGATAAGGGCATCAGTGTGGCCCCTGCGCCGCAGCCATGTGAGGGGGGAAACACCTAAGCGCGGAGTCGACGGCACCGAAGAAGGTGCCGCGCGACCAGGAAGGTCCAACCGCCCTACCTGGTCGCCCAGAGAGCCCAAAGGCCCACGAGCGACCGAGCCAGGTAGCCGAACCAACCTCCGAGCCCATTGCTCCATAAGAGCGGCCCACTGATGAAATTGCTCATCTGAAGACCTACCTGCAGGCGGGGTAGGGCTCCGATGTCGGGCCGCCGGCTACCAGAAGCAGAGGTTGGCGACTCCGGGAGGAGACCGCAACTAGCCCCGATAATCTGAGCTGCCCACGCAGACATATCAGAGGGCTGACTCTCGAGTGATGCCTTCTCTTTAGACCTGAAGTAAGAAGAGTTCGAGGACGAACGGTGCCGAGAGTGCACCGCTTATTTTATGCTCTGGGACCGCCCACCCGGCATTGACTGACCTGTCAGACCCTCCTCCGGAGAAGGCGGCGACCGGACCCAGCCCGACTGACTGAAAGCCTCATACGAAGTCTCCCTACCGTCACCTGACCTGCTCATGGTCGACTCCGTCAAGGTAGGCTGAGACTTCTTTATTGTATTTATTTCAAAAATAAGAATAAATTTAAGCGATACTGTATTGAGATAATACTACAAAATAACGAAAACTGAAAACTATGCTGCTAGTTTGAAGTTTGACTCCCGACAGGCGAGCGACATCGTCACTGAAGTGCACTCGACGGCGGAAAAAAGGAACTGAGGCGGTTGGAGGGTCGACGCCGAGATAGTCGTTACCGCACGAGCTAGGGCTCGCGGTGCAGTTCCTCGCGGCTCCATCTCTGGCGCCGACCCTCCAGCAAAAAAGTTTGCTCCCGATGGGTCCTAGTGCCTCCGGCGCAGATCCCAATAGTGTGAATGAGTGGTGGAGACTTATGTCCAGGAAGATCCTGTTGTAGGCTGCATAGTGGGCCTGATGTGCAAAGATAGAGAGAAGTAACCGTGCTGAGTAGAAAGTCCTCCTACCCCAGAAATCAAAATCCGAGGAATCTTAATCTGGGGGCCGGTCACGGTGAAGGGCGCGAAGCCCATCAGGAGTATCCAACTGCGTCAAACCAGACTGTGGATGAGGCATGGAACCTGGAGACTCCGGGGGTGTGCAATACCTCTGGCTGAGATCCCTTGGGGCAGGAACTCCGGAGAAGGGCCTCTGCCAGGAATGCAACGACGCCTCCCTAAAGGGAGCAGCCAGGGCGGCACCACAAGGGTGGCCTCTTCAAAATCGCCTAGAAAGGCGTGTGCCGCGTGTTCAGGATTGCTGACAGTGGAATCCTCCAACATCCTGACGAGGAATCGCTGATACTCAGAGAGATCAGCAGCTGAGAGATGTGGACAGAGGGTTCCTCTCCCCCTGAAGAGGGGGATGAGGCGCTGGAGGTCACCATCTGTTCAGTGGGTGGTTGCATGGGGGGAGGTTGAAAAACCTGGCTGTCCATTGCCCTAACGTAAGCAGGGAACCGGGCAGCCACCGCTCTGAACTGCTCCCAGGTGAGAGGGCCGCTAGGACCGAGGATGCCTGGGAGCGCAGGAGAGTGTGGCAGAGGGATGGGGACAGAGCCGAGAAGAGATGTCGGCTGACCTCCGCCTGGGCTAAGGAGCAGACCGTGGGCACCCGTGGAAGAAGGTGCCCCGGAAGACCCCACAGCCGACAGCTGCACAACCACATCGGTACTGCCTTGGCTGCACCCGGAAGAATCCCCCCAGTGAGGCGACCAGGGCCGTAAAGATCCAGAAGGACGGTCCCCTGCCTCAAAAGAACGGGACTCCCTCAAAGAGACCACGGAGGAAGAGCGGAAATCTGCACTACGGCTTCTTCCAGGGCCCGGGTGGACCCCAGAAAAAGGCCGACGTGCCGGCCCCACACCCCTCGACCCCTCGGAGTCCGAAAGAGTCCTCCTCCTCCAGAGGGCCAGCCTAGGTAGCTGGCATCTCTGGGCAGCCCCCGAAGGGGATACCCAGGGAGCAGTACCTCCCCCCTGCAGGTGCTCTGATGGGCCCCAAAGTAGGGCGATCAAGGCACACCACCGGAGGGGGTACCACAACTGAGGGATCGGTGAACCCGCCAAGACCAGGCTGCAGAGCTATGGTGGCGCACCACTGTCTGCTGGTCAGCACCACTGACTCTAGTCTCGTTAGCCACCGACCTCACCTCAGAAGGGGGCTGGCTCCGACTGGTCGAAGAGACCACCGTGCTGCCCACGTCAGCAGCCAACCCCGAGGGGTGAGACTGCACGTCCGACTCAGAGCTCGACTCCATCTCCGAGGAGGTAGAGTCCAAGGCCCTGAGCCAAACCGTAGGAGGGCGGGCAGAACCATCCCTACCACCAGGCCCGGAGACCACTGCTGTGCCCGAGTTGGTGCCAGCGCCCCGCAACCCCGCGAGCGGGATCCGAGGGAGGCACGGCCCCAGCCCGAGCCAGAGATCCAGAGACAGGATCAGTCGCGGTACCATCCAATCCCATGGCACTGGGAGCGGCACCAAGGACAGGGATGGCGCCGACGACAGTCCCGACGGTACCCTCGGCGCCGGTGTTGGTGCAGCCCGGCTCCCCGGCGCTGCAAGAGGCACTGAGGACTGTGGCAGCGCCGCCGATGGCCCCGAAGGCAGACACGGCGCTGAGCACGGCCCCTCCCGGCTTCGGCACTAAGGTTTCCGGGCGTTATATGGATGGCACCGATCGATGGAACCGGCGTCCTCGAGAAGCAGGCCATGCTCAACCTCGCGCTGAGGCGAGACATGGCAAAGGGACGACCGCAGTAGGATCTCACGGCACTGCAAACAGCGTCAGTGCCACGAACGGTGTTGACAGAGCCCACGGTGCCGTGCGACAAGTCGGCGCCGACGACAGCCCCGTCAGGGCCCACGGCACCGCGAACGGCGCAGAGGACTCTGATGGCGTCGAGGACGGCGCCGACCTGGGCCTTCCGAGCCGCAGGAACGACACCGGGGGAGCCTTCACCCCCGAAGGGGCGATTGCCATGGTGGCGCCTCCCGCCCGCTCCCGGGAAGGAGCGGGACTGGCCTCCTGCGCCACGGTAGAAGCCTCGGCAATGGCTAGGCTACAAGTAGCCGAGGCTCCCTCCTCCTCGGTCCGTATAGAACCGGGAGGGGACCCGGAGGAAAGGCCGAGAGAGTGTGGCTTGGCCCGACGAAAGGCGAACCCGACCTCCCGAAGTCGGCAGAGCTCGCCTCCACTTTCCACGCTGCTGTTCGAGGACCCGCGTCCATGGAGAAGCAAGTGTTGCACGAGTCCATGTCGGAAGCGGGCCAAGACACCAGAGACACCGTCGTGTTGGTCAGGATACGGAGAATTCTCGCCACATGGGCACCTATCGCATGGGGGCCGACCGCTTTCAAAGATTTCTTGCCCTCCGACCGAGACATGACCTATGGAAAAAAAAACACCAAAACAGACTTGATGTCGCAAAAATTCAAAAAATAAGGAAAGATCTTACCAGGCGACGTCAAGTAGAGGCAGAAAACAGAACCAGCAGGAGACCGACGGACTTGACGCCGAAGGATTGGTAATGAAACAGGCCTAAGATTTACTTCAAAGCTTCCCATGAGGCGACCTCTACGGCGGGAGATGAAGAACTGGCAGGCAGGCGGAGTCGACACAGCCTAACGGCCAACCCGCGAGCGCCACGTAGTGCGTCGGCCTCGATGGTGTGTCGCCCGCCTACCCTTTTTAAAAAAAAAGCAGCTCCCCTGGTCCTGACCTCCGCCAGATACCCATCTGTGATGAATGGTGAAGATTGACACAGATAAGATCTGCCCCTATGAACTGCAGTTTCTGGGACGGTACCAGGAGAGACTTCTCGTAGTTGATGAGGATGCCCAGAGACTGAAAAAGGGTCTGGGTACATTGGATGGCTATCAGTAGTGCCTCCTTGGAAGGGGCCATGAGAATCCAGTCGTCCAGGTACGGGAACACGTAGTGGCCCTGTCTCCTCAGAGACGCTGCCACAACTGCCATGCACTTGGTAAAAACCCGAGGTGCTGATGACAGTCCGAAGGGAAGCGCCCGGAACTGATAATGGCAGCCGAGAAACTCGAAGCGCAGGAACCTCCTGCGCCTGAGCAATAGGAATGTGCAGGTAAAGCGTCCTGTCCAGGGACCGCCAAAGGCGCCCTTCTTCAGCATGGGATTAGCCTGAAGGTCACTCATGCGAAGCACTTGTAGACGCATCGATAGATTGAGGTTGCTGAGGTCCAAGATTGGACGGAGGTCCCCTGTTTTCTTTGGAACCAGGAAGAAGTACGAATAGTATCCTGCTCCTCTCTGGTTCCCTGGAACGTGCTCCAAAGCTTCCTTCTCTAGAAGCATGAGCACCTCCTGCTGTATGAGCAGGGCGTGCTGACCCAAATAGCGGGAAAGCAGAGGAGGCCTTGTGGGCGGGTTGTCTACAAATTCTATATAATGGCCTTTTTCGACCAACTGTAGCACCCACCTGTTGGTGGTGATCAACTGCCACCCTGGCAGGTGGTCCGCGATGCGACCCCCGACCTTCATTTCCCGTTGATCCTGAGGAGGGCCGGGGGAAGGGGAGGAGTCATGCTGTGGCAGCATTGGATCCTGCAGGTTGGGCCGACTTTGTGGCTTGTTGGCCTCTGCCTGAGGATGTCTTGGCCTGGGCTTTTTGGGTGAAGGAGCCCCTCTGTTGCTGGCCGGAACGAGGTTGTTGCCTTTGGGTCTGGCTGCAAAAGCGACTCTGGTTCCTGCGAAAGGAACTAAGCTGAGACCTGTACATAGCATGTACAGATTTAATCGCCTTCCCGGCTTCCTGCAATTTGGTGATCACCTTCTCCGAGGCTTCACCAAACAGAACTTCGCCATGATAAGGGGCGTCCATAATGTTCTTCTGGACGTCCGGGTAAACCCGGAGACATGAAGCCGTGAGTGTCTCCGGAGACACACGCCTGAGGCCGCAGCTCTGGCCGAAGAGTCCGCAGAGTCGTATGTGGCTCTAAGAACCTGGGTCCCCACGTCCGAACCCGTATGGAGGAGTTGTAACAGCTCCTCCTTCTGGCCACCGTCTGGCAATTTTCAGCTAGGTCCTGTCCCTGCTCCCACAATGCGTTCTGAAACTGAACCATGTGGGTGAGGTAATTCAGCCACCTCACGGCTAAGTCGCGTCGCTGACGGCGCTGCCCAGGACGCCCAACTGCTTGGACCCGGGTCCAGTGGCTGCGGCTCAAGTGCTGCGGTTTCTGAGACTGGTCATGTGAGGCTGTAATGACCAGGAGTCGCCAGAGGATGGTTCGCAGGTACTGGTCCTCCTTGGGGCCTTGTACAGGCGGTCGGCCTCTTCGGCATTGCCGGGTCGAATGTGGATGCTTCCACGCAGCCTGGTGACGCCCACAAAGGTGTCCACCAAGGGTGGCACTACCACAGGCTTGGGTCTTTTGCCAAGTTAAGGGCAAGGCTTAGTCTTCGGGTCAAGCTCTCAGCCGCCCCACCCCTATGTTCTCCTGAATATGCCTCCATTATCTCAGAGAATGAGGGGTCATCCGGAGGGGACCTGGGAAGGTCGCGTGGATCCGGAGAGGGGACGCTGATTGGAGAAGGAGATCTGCAGCACTCAGAGATGTCACATCTGGAATCCTCTGTGGACGGGGTATATCGACGTCTTCTGGGTCTCTTGAGGCTGGGTGACCCTGAAGTGGATCTTGACGGAGGCCTTCTCTTCTTCAAAGATCTGCCCCTAGGAGGTGATGCTGGCTCCTTGGGGGACGATGTCCGTCCTGCTGACCCCCTAAGTGGAGGAGGGGTGCAGGGGTCGGAGGGGCAGCGGGCGCAGGAGGAGGTTGTGTGGTGACTACATCCTTCTTGATGGTGTCCCACCAGAAGGTGAAGAGCTCCTTCACTTCTGCCAGATTTAGGCCCGACGACGGACCGGGCACCGGTGGCCTGTCGTCGGGGCCGGGCGTCGGATCTCCGGGGGTCTCTGGTTCCAGAGAGGGTTCCCATGGGAGCTCGACGGGTCGGGGGTCGCCCGCCTGGTCTTCGGGCTGGGTAGACTCCTCCTCCTCTGACAACGCCTCCTGACCGACGTCGGTAGGCAGTGGTGTGGTCCTCTTTTCTGCGGTAGCGGATGCCGGTCCCCCCGCCGGCATCCTCGGGGGCGAATGCCTGACCGGCAACGGGTGATGGACGGTCACCGGTTCCTTGGAGTGCCTATGTGCCTTGGCCGACGACGGGTGGGCCGACATCGGGTCCGACGTCCGCTTAAGGGAGGTAAGCTCCTTGGTCTTGCGCTGGGGTGGCGGTGGTTGGGAGACAGACCTGACGTCGGAGGCCAGATGCCGGGTGGACGACTTATGGCGCTCCCCAGACCTGGACGATGCCTTAGCCGGAGTGGAAGAAGCAGGCCTGGAGGTCTTGACAGGCTGCAGAGAGGAGGAACCACTAAGCGATTTGACAAGAACTGGGGGAGGCTGAGAGCGGGCCCTCGACGGAGAGCGGTCCGACCTGGAGCCGGAGCTGGGGGAGTCTGAGGCCCTGGAAGGGGATCTGGGTCTCTCTCTCTCTCTCTCCCGGTGCTTTTCATGGTGCTGGTGGGACTTCCCTGAAGATTCCCCTCTGGAGAAAGGGTCTCGGTCCATTGCCTTAAGTTTCTCCTCAAGGAGGAAAGCTTGGAGGGCCTTCTGGCGGCGGATCCTCGTACGGCTGTTAAAGCCCTGGCAGAAGGAGCAGGCCTGGGTGTCGTGGTCCGGGCCCAGGCAGCGGACACAGGCCGAGTGAGGATCCTTAAAAGGAATCTGTCTGCCGCAGGCACACTTCGATGAATGGCCCTCCACGGAAGTTGGAGAGGACATCAGACGAATTCCGATGAAAAGAACTGTTGAAATTCTCCTAGCCGTCACGCGCTAGAACTGACAGAGAGGCCGATGCTGCGAAGTCAACGGCGGGAAAAGAACTGGGGATTGTGGTGGGACTGCCTCCTTATGTACTACGACTGACGTCGGGGGCGGGACCGACATCGGAGGCAGTCCCCGCTGAACACTGCTAGCTAGAAAATTTCAGTGGGGTCCTGACGCCTGACGGCTTCAGTCCTAATGGTGTAACCTGCTGCAAGAGCTGTATCTCGAAGTAAGATCGTTCTGGCTTCATGGATAGATATTTTGTGCAAGTAGAACCAGGGACGCTGAAAGACAGGGGGCTGTGAATCGGGAGCTGGGTCGAAGAAATTACTGGGAAGGACAGAGCTAAGGTCTGTGAAGGAGGTGTTAAGGCAGTTAGCCAGGTGGCCATGGTGGCGTCCTTGTAAGTATCTGTGAGGGGAGGGACCACCAATGGAGGGGTCTCCGGCTGGGGAAGATAAGTAGCAAGCCAATGCTGCTCCAGGTCCTGTTACTCTATCTTGAATCCCATGGCCTCCTGGATATGTCTCATGATAGCTGTGAAGAAGGGGTTGTCCAGTGGGGATTTGGGGACATACCTAGCAGTCCCTTCCCCTTCAGAGGAGCCCGTGGAGGGGGTGGAGGAACCACTGATGTTGCCTTCATCCCCCTCAACTTCATCCTGATCATCTTCATCAGGCAGACACAGGTCTGGACGATACTCATCCCCCTCGTCTCTGGACCACCAGGGGGTGTAAGTCAGCTGAGAAGGGGGGGTCAGCCACAGGAGTACAGGAGTCGATGGCCCAGAGAAGGTCCCTGGGGAGCAGGAGGTACTGGACCCCGAGGAGGGGGAACCTGTGATTACATAAACTCCCAAAGGGACAAAAGTAGGCCTTGAAAATCAAGAGTAACAGGCGGGTAAGGATAGACGCAGCCACGCCGTCCACCTAGTGCAGAGCACTGTCCCCACGACCTTGGAAGTTACCTCGTTGGCGTTGTAAGATGCCCTCGCATGGTGCCTTGCTAGCTCCAGGCCACGTGTAGAGAGTGTAATGGCTTGTCTGGTTACCTCTGAATCAGGCAAGGAGGCTAGGAGTTGACTCAACCTGGACCACAAGGACCTATCACAGGAAGCATAGTGGACTTGAGGAGCAGAAATCAAGCAACAACCCTGCCGAGTAGAAGGTGCTCCTCCCCCCAAAGTCAAAATCCGTGGAATCTTGATCTGGGGGCCAGTCACGGTGGCGGGGCGCAAAGCCCATCGGGAGTGTCCAGCTGCATCAGTCCTGATTGAGGATGAGGCATACGACCTGGAGACTCCAGGGGGAGGGGGCACAATACCTCTGGCTCAGATCCCTAGGGGTTGGGACCCCGGAAAAGGGTCGTTGCCAGAACCGCAGTGACACCTTCTGGAAAGGAGCAGGCCAGGCGGGCACCACGAGGGTGGCCACACTGAAGTTGCCTAAAAAGGCACGCGTCGATTGTGCTGAGGAGTGGGTAGGGTGATACGCAGGTCTTCCATCATCCTCACGAGGAAACGCTGATACTCGCCGAGATCAGCAGCAGGGGAGATGTGGACGGAAGTTTCCTCTCCCCCAGAAGAGGAGGAGGATGAGGAAGCGGAAGACTTCGGAGATCCAGAGGTTGGCTGCTCAGCGGGAGGGTGGAACACCTGCTTGTCCATGGCCCTGACGTAAGTAGGGAAGTGAGCAGCCGCACCTCTGAACTGTTCCCAGGAGAGAGGTCCCATAGGACCACGAATGCCTGGGAGAGCAAGAGATGGCGACAGAGGAATGGGGGCCAGATCCACAACAGAAGAGGAATATCCTCTGTCCGGGCAAGAGAGCGCACCGGAAGCCTCCAAGGAAGGAGGAGTTCCAGGGAGCCCAACAGCCGACAGCTGATCAACCACGCTGGAACTGCCTAGACCGTGCCCTGAAGAATCCCCCCTGTGAAGTGACTGAGACCGTGTAAACCCAAAAGGATGGTCCCTTCCCTCCAAAGAACAGGGCCCTCTCGACGAAACCGAGAAGGAAGGGCGGGGATCCGTGCTGTGACTCCTTCCCGAACTCGGGTGGGTCTCAGAGAAGGACCGCCTCATCGAACTCTGGGCCCTCGACTGCTCAGAGTCCGAGAGAGCCCTCCGCCTCAAAAACACCAGCCTGGGCAGTTGGCAACCCTGGTCTGTCCCCGAGGAGACCACCCAGGGAGTAGCACCTTCCCCCTCCGTGGGCGCTCTGTTTGGCCCTAAAGTTGGGCGATCCAGACACACCACATGAAGAGGTATCCCAACTGAGGAGGCAGAAAACCCTCCGAGCATAGGCTGCAGGACAATAGTGGCCTGGAAAACCACCTGCTGGTCAGCACCCCTGACCCCAGACTTGGGGGCTACCGTCCTCTCCTCAGAGGGAGGCTAGTTTCAGTCAGCTGAAGTAGCTACCAAGGTGTCTACATGGGCAACCAACTCCAAAGAGTTGGACAGCGGGTCCGAACCAGACTCAAGAGTCCACCTCTGAAGAGGTAGAGACTGTAGTCTGGTGCCAGACCGTACATGGACGCCTGCTGTTGTCTGGACCAAGGAAGGTGCCAGTCCGGCTGTCTGCACTGGAATCAGCACCGAACTCTCCCACGGCACCGTGAACGGCGCCGGAGGAAGAGATGGCACTGAGAGCGGCAGCAGAAGAACCAGAGTCAATGTCCACCATGGGTGCCGTCACCCCCACGGTGCGGCGAATAGCACTGAGGTCAGGGATGGTACCGCCAGCGGGGCAGAGAGTGACACCTCCCACGGCACCTTGGCCCCACTAGGTGCCGCAAGCGACGCCGAAGGTAGACACGGCATCATCCCTAGCCTCGCCGCCTCGAGGACGGTGCTGACCCAGGCTTTCCAGCCTGAGGAAATTACACTGGGGGAGCCTTCACCCCCGAAAGGACGATTGCCGGAGCGGTGCCTCCCGCACACCCCCAAGGGGGAATGGACTGGGCCTCCTGCACCACGGAAGGGGCTTCTGCCATGGCGAGGCTACAAGAGGCAGAAGCCCTTTCCTCCGCGGTCCGTATACAACTGGGAGTTGACCCGGAGGAAAGGCCAAGAGACCACGGCTTGGCCCGACGAGTGTGCACCCGACCCCCGAAAAGTCGGCAGAGCTCATCCAACTTTCCACGCACGCTGTTCAAGGACACGACGATCCATAGAGAAACAGGCCTTGCATGAATCCATGTTGTGAAGTGGGCCAAGACACGTAAGGCAACGACTATGCTGGTTGGTAACAGTGTACTTGCAGCCGCACGTGCACCGACTCATGAGAACGCATGGCAGGCCGCCCTGCTTTCAGCGACTTTTTGTCCTCCAACCTAGACATGATCGACAGTAAACAAAGTGAAAAAACAGCCTCGATGTCGCTGAAAATAATAAAGGAACAATCTTACCAAGCAGCGTCGTCGAATAGGGCGAAATGGAACCGACAGGTAGATAGGTGTCGACAGATGAAAATGAGGCCCTAAGTGCATAGTTGCTTGAAGCTCCTGACGAGGTGTGACCTCTACGGTGGGAGATGAAGAACTGGCGGGAGGGTGGGTCGACGACACCTAATGGCCAACTCACCAGCGCCACGCAGTGCGCTGGCCTCGAGGGTGGCGCCGACGGTGCGGCGATTCCGCCCATCCAAAAAAAAAAAGCTCCCGCGGGGTCGTGACTTCCGGCCACATACCCAACTGTGATGAATGGTGAAGACTGACACAGATAAGATCAAGATAAGCGAGCTTGGGGGATGGTGGGTGGGCGTATGAATGAGTAGTGGAGACTTCGTTCAAGAAGATCAAGAATTACGGTAGGTACGTAATTTACATATCTTCCTGGACATAAAGTCTCCACCACTCGTTCACACTAGTGGGAGAGTAATAAGCCAAAATAATCCTCCGAGAAGGGCAGCAGGAGAGAAGGGAGCTCACTCAGGACAGAAGTCCATTACGGATGGTCCTGCCAAAGGACAGATGCTGTCTAGCATGGACATCCAAGGCGTAATGCTTCACAGAGGTGCACAGAGCCCCAAGTAGCTGCACTGCAGATGTCTGCAATGGGCACGTTCCGGATTTCTGCCAGAGATGCCACGACTGCTCTGGCAGAGTGGGCGTACACCTGCCTTCCAGCTTGACCTGCGCCATCGAATAGCAATGGCAGAGACATGGTACCAGCCATGCCAAAATGCACCTGATGGCAACAGGCTGTCCCAGCCGGGCCATGCTGAAGGACACAGACTTGCTTGGATTTGCGAATCTCTTTCGTTCTGTCGATGCAGAACCACAAAACCCTTTTCACATCCAGAGAACGTAGGGTTTGTTCCTCTTCATTTCAAAAGTTCGCAAAGTAGGTCGGAAGGACCAAGGGTGGTTCAGGTGGAATTCTGAGACTCATTTTGAAAGAAATTTAGGGTGAGTTCTGAGAACCACCTTGTGAACTGCTGTATACGGAGGGTCTGTGACCAGAGCATGTATTTCAGACACCCCGCGAGCAGAAGTAATAGCTACAAGGAAGGCAGCCTTCCAGGTCAAGAACTTTAACTCGCAGGTTGCTAGAGGCTCGAAAGGTTTACGAGTGAGCATGTCTAACACAAGGCTGATACCCAAAGTGGTTACCGGTCTCCTGACTGGTGGCCTACTGTGAAGGATACCCTTAAAGAACCTCTTAACCAAGGGCAACTGAGCCACTGACATATTGTGGTAAGGCTCATGGTAAGCCGAAATCGCACAGAGGTGCACCTTCACTGTCGAATCCTGCATTTCACAGGTCTAGCAGGAACTCTAATACTTTGTTTGGTGAGCAAGAAAAGGGGTCCAGGGAGGACTTTGCACACCAGATGGAGAATTGTTTCCACTTTGCCATGCAACTTTTCCTAGTGGCCGGTTTTTGCGCTGTTAGGAGAATGTCTGAGACTCTACGGGAGATGTTGAATCTACCTACTTCTATCTCCTCAGGAGCCAGACATGGAGAAGAAGGAACCTCAGGTTGGGATGGACCACTAGGCCTTGGGTCAGAAGGTCCGTTTGAAGTGGCAGTTGTCTTGGTGGAACCTCCGATAATCTGTTGATTAATGCAAACCAAATCTGATCAGGTGAGCATGGGACGATGAGAATCATCCCCCCCACCTTGCCTCCAGCTTTAGCAGCACCCTCTGAATTAAGGGAAGAGGAGGAAATGCGTACAGAAAGCGTCTTGTCACACCACAGTTTGAATGCATCCTGACAGAAAACGCCAGGCTCTGGATTTCAGGAGCAGAACTGAGGCAGTTTTGTGTTGAGTTAGGATGCAAAAAGATTCAGGTCTGGAGTGTCCCACTCTTCGATGAGCAACTGCATAACGTTTGAGTCGTAAGACTACTTGTGAGGATCCACCTCCATACTGCTGAGGTGATCCGCCAGATCATTCTGGATTCCTGGTAGGTAGACCGCCTGGATCAGGGCTTCATGCTGCAAGGCACCATTCCCAAATTCTCATGGCTTCCCTGCACAGAGGGTAAGAGTGTGCTCCACCCTGCTTGTTGATGTAATACATTACTGCCTTGTTGTCTGTCTGAAGGAGAATTACTTTGTGACAGGAGATATCCTTCTGGGCTCAGACAGTGTACAGGACAGCTCTCATTTCCAGGACATTTATGTGTAGCTGAGACTCGTCTTGACTCCACAGGCCCTGGGTGTGGAGATCCTGACAGTGAGCTCCCCAGCCGATCAGAGATGCATCTCTGGTGATACTGATCTGTGTCTCCAGTGGGGCAAAGGCAAAGCCTTGAAGAAGGTTTATTTATTTATTTGAATTTGGTAACCAGGTAAGACCACTGAGACAAATGCAGTCCCTTTTTCAGGGTCAACCCGGGGTAACAACAACAATACAAATACAACATAATATAATGAAACAGAAAACCAAAAAAATTAACATACAGAATGAAAAGGTAACGATAATATCATACATAAGAAAGGCAAACGCAGAGTATGGTATATACACAACATGATATCGAGCTTGTGATGCATTTGACAAGTGAAGTTACAGTTTACAGATCTAGGGCAAAGGAATAAATTAAAAAAGTCCACTTGGTGAGTGACCTCATTAGGGGTTCCGTCATCTTGATGTGAAAGGACTGCGGATGTGTGGTTGGGGACCACTGAGTACTGAGCATCCACTGTGTGGTTCTCAGGTGCAAGCAAGCTAGGGGTACCGTGAACACCGATGACACCAAGAAACTCAGCATCCACTGCATCAAGAGAGCTTGAAACGAATAAACAGGTTACTCACCTGTAAAGTACAGTTACGTAAGAACTTACCATAACAGTAGATCTTTGAGAACACCTCTTGCAGCAGGTTACACCATTAGGACTGAAGCCGGCAGGCGCCTAGGACCCCACGGAAATTTTCTAGCTAGCAGTTCAGGGGACCGCCTCAGTCGGTCCCGCCTCCCCGACGCCGGGCGAGTACATATAAGGAGGCGGTCCCCATAAATGAAAATTACATACCTATCATAATTCTTGATCTTCTCTTGTATCTTCACCATTCATTACTGCTTGGGTTAAGCGGAGGCGCGCACCGCCTCGGGAGGTTTTTTTTTGAGTCGCTCCAGCGCTGCCCTCAAGCGCTGACGTGTTGCGTCATGCGCAGGAGGGGCGGTTAGGTGCCGCAGACCTCCTCTATCTCAGTTCTGTTAATGGAGAGGCGAAAATAAAGGGTAAGAAAAAGGAAAGCGAGGCAAGAGAGCCGAGGGACAGAAAAAGAAAGGATATAAACTGTGAAAGGGAAAGCAGGTAGAGAATAGACAGAGGAGAGAATTCCTACCTAAGGGACCGAGGCTCTTTCTCGGGGTGGCTCTAAGGGAGGAACAGAGAGAAGGAAAGAGAAAGTAGAAGAAGAAGGAGAAGAAGAAAAGGGGCATGTTGAGAGGGAGAACAGTGCCCATCGAGCATTGGTTGAGAGGCTTATAGGCTCGAGACTAACAAGGGAGCAAGAATCCCAGTTGTTAGGACTGAGGGGAGGTTCAACCGAACCACCTGAACAGATCCGAATGAGGGCAGACTCTCTGGACTCTCAACATGCCCAGTCCCTTCATCCTAGTTGAGGGCTCCTAGACTGTCCGGGCAGAGCCTGTTCCGGGTAGAGCGCCCAGCCAGAAGGGGACTAAGTCCCTTCAACACTTGTTAGGTGCTACACAGCAGTGTATGGAAAAGACTATGCCTTCTCGAAGGCAGTTTTGTATGAAAAATAGAGTGGAACTAAGACTCCCTAGGGCAAGGCAGGCAGACACTCAGAGCTGACAAGTTCAGTCAGTAGCTAGAAGAGCTAGAAATAATACCTGCCAGGAGGATTCTTGACTTTGCTGGGGCCAGGACAGACATGGCCACTTGGACCGTGAAACTGCATGACCTGAAGAAGGTAAGGAATCGCACCCAAAGGGTGGTCAGAAAGAGTTCCCTCAGAAGTAGAGAAAATTATAACCGTGCTCGTTCCTCTTACCTTGAGGAAAAAAGGGAGATCCATTCACTAAGAATGGAAAAATAGAAAAGTTTTTTGTTTTATTTTTTGGCATAAAGGCCAAGAAAAATAAGAGGAACGAGACGGGAGGGGGAAACGCCACAGAAGGAGGCCACTGAGGGGAAGGTGGGAGGGTATCAGTAATGAATGGTGAAGATACAAGAGAAGATCAAGAATTACGCTAGGTACGTAATTTTCATATCTTCCCTTGTCAATCTTCACCATTCATTACTGCTTGGGTGAGTACCAGGCCCCCTCCCCCTTAAAAAAGGGGGTGAACCCTGAGGGAATAAGACCCCAGCCTCCCGCTGGTGAGAAACAGAGAGGAAGACCCTGGCTAATGCAGAGAGAAGCCTATGTGGGAGAAGAGCTAGAGGTGCCCCCCGAGGACAGGGAGACGGAGGAAGCCCGTGCAGAAGTCTCCTAGCTCTGGAGGAAAAGAGACGGGTCCCCGGAAAGCAGAGCGAATCACCCTATGCCAGACCAGGGTGACAACCTTGATAGACTAAGCCATGCCGCCTGCTCAGATCGCTGTCCCAAGCCTGTAGCCACCCCATTAGCTACCAAGATGCCCTTGCTTGTGTCTTACCAGCTCCAGGCCTATAGCAGAGAGCAATAGCCTGTCTGGTGTGCTCCATATCAGGCATTGATGCTAAGAGCTGGGAGAGCATCGACCACAGATGCCGATTGTAGGCAGTGTGGTGAGCCTGATGTGATGCAATGCAGGCCACCGCACGAGAGCTGGCGACTGCCAGGAACGGATAGACGCCTCCTGGAAGGGGATAGGCCAGGAAGGTACCACCAGGTGCTGGGCACTGAATTCTCCAAGGAATTCACGTGTCTCCCGTTCAGTATTGTCTCGCCTAACGTAAGAGATTAGAAGATCCCTCACCATCCTCGAAAGGAATCGTTGATATTCAGTGAAATCAGCGTCGGAGGAAAGATGAGCAAGGGGTTCTTCTCCCCAGAGGAGGGAGACGAGGATGATGGGGAGCTCAATGTCCAGAAGATTTCCTGGCGGTGGGGAGAGTCAAAAGACCCACATGCATATATCTAACGTATGGGGAAGGCGCAGAGAACCTCTGAACTGCTCCCAGGATAACGGACCCGTGGGACCAACATGGCCTGGAAGAGCGGGGGTGGTGGCGAGGTACTGGAGAAGGGCACCTGCTAAGAGGCAACTGACCTCTGCTAGGGCTCTGAAACTGGGGAGCGGAGCCTTGTCTGGCGGATCCCGGACAACAAACCAGGTCACAAAACGGAACCCTGGGGATGCGAGGCCTGGAAGAGCCCAGAAGGCGATCCTCCCCTGTGACGAACCTGGGACTGCATGGATCCAGAAGAGCAGTCCGCAGCAACGCCACCGGAGGGAGTCCCGGCCCAAGAAGGAAAGGTGAGGGTTTCGCTATTGCCTAGCCACCCCACGGGTGGCCGGCCGAGACCGCGATGGACCGCCTCTGCCTCGACCCTCGGACTCGAGAGAGCCTCCTCCTTGACTCCAGCATTCCTCACCCCAAGAGGTGGCACAGCACCTGGAAGGGTAGCTGTCACAGACCCCCAGAGGGAGGGCCCCCACCCAGTCCCACCACATCCCTCCGGACCTGGGGCCACCACTAGCCCGAGGGTCCTCAGGAGAGGATGGGAGCGGAGACAGCGGGAGGGGCCCGCTATGCCGCCTAGCACCACGTATTACTGGGGACCCCGACCCCGAAGAGTCAGGGTGCCAGGAAGGGTCGACGTCAGAGTCATCGACCTCCGAAGAGGATGAGACCAGCAGAACCTCCACGCTGGCAACCCCGGGGTTCCCCGGAGGAATGGCGCCGCGAACGGCGCCAGTGCTAGGGACGGCGCTGGACCACCCTAGCCCACTTGACGACTGCTAGGCCCGGTCCTCCCTGCTGCGCCAGTTAGGCCCACGGCGCCACTCCCAGTGCTGGAACCCAACTCGCGCCTCGCTGAGAGCGCAAACTGGCCTGCGGGCGTCAAGGCCAGAGCAGCACTACCCACGGCGCTGTTCTCGATCACCGGCGCCGATCTTAAACAGCGCCGGAGGGCGCGCCGAGTCTGGTCGTGCCAGCCCAGCAGGTGCGGCCTCGACACTGGGGAGCCAGCACCTCCGAGGGAGGTGATCTAGCCGAGGCGGTGTCCCATCGTGGCCCAGGAGAGGACCCACGGCGTTCCCCGACACCTGAGAGAAGCTTCCTCTTCCCCGAGCAAGAGGAGAAGCCTCCTCCTCCTCGGTCGTAGTAGGCCCGGAGGGACCCAGGGAAGGGGCCTGAGACCTTACCTGGGAATCCTGGAGCGACGCCTGTCTCAGGTGCGGCGGGGCCTTGCCGAGCTTGAACGCTCGGACTTCGAGGACACGATGGTCCATGGACAAACAGGCGTTGCACGCATCCATGTTGTGGTTGGGTCCCAGGCAACAGAGACAGACATCATGCCAGTCCGAGACGGAAAAATGCCGGCCACAGGAGCACCGACGCATAGGAGCGCGGCCCGCCTTCGACTTACGCCATGCTCCAGAACCTGACATGATGCGAACTAAACAAGGAAAAAAAGCAATAAAGCACTTGGTGCCGTATTATAGAAAAAAAGGAACGGTCTTAACGGTATACGGCGTCGAGAGAGTCGTCTGAGAGAAAACGAGGAGTCTTGAGGTATTAGAAACCGAGAACACTATTCGCTACCGCGCAGCAGGTGCAGCCTCGACGGTGGGAGAAACAGAACTGAGATAGAGGAGGAGTCTGGCGGCACCTAACGGCCGCCCCGTGCATGACGCAACACGCTTGGCCGAGGCGCGCCCGCTGGAGCCGACTCCAAAACCAAAACCCTGTGCAGGTGCGCGCCTGGCTTAAACCAAGCAGTAATGAATGGGGAAGATTGACAAGGGAAGATTCCTCAGTTCTCCCGCTGGAGACTCCCGGCCGCTGGATGACATCAGAAGAGGAGACCAAGGATCCGCCATCAGATGGCAAAGATTAGTGGATAGGAATGTCCCATCCCATAAGATGGGTGCTTGACTACGACCTACCTCCAAAAAGGGGGATGGTGGGCGGGAAGCTACCTGCTGGAAGAGCTGTTCTCGAAGATCTACTGTTACGGTAAGTTCTTACGTAACTGTACTATCTTACTTCAAGATACAGCTCTTGCAGCAGGTTACACCATTAGGACTGATTTCCAAGCAATAGTGGCAATCGTGCACCACTGGGAGGAGGAAACGCAGAGACCTCTATGTTACTCGAGCCTAGGACAGAAGTCCCTGAAGGACAGCTAGACCGAACCCTGCTCTTTGCCTTGATGTAATGTCAAGGCTGTAATGCCTGATAAAGGTATGCACAGAGCTCCAAGTAGCTGCAGCGCAAATAGCTGAGGTGGAGACGTTCTTTAACGCCGCAAATGAAGTAGCCACCCCTCTTGTGGAATGACCTTTGACCGTGCCCGGAAAGGGTTTATTGCGCTTGTCGTAACAGAAAGTGATACACTGGATGAGCCACCTAGAGAGTGACTGTTTGGAGACAGGAGCTCCTTTCATCCTGTGAGCAAAGGAGACGAAAAGTTGGTCCGACTTTCGGAGCTGTTTGGTTCTGGTCAGATAGTATCTGAGGCACCGATGCACATCAAGGGTGTGCAGAAGGGCTTCTCCTCGATTAGTGTACCTTGGAAAGTACACTGGTAGATCAATATCCTGATTTAGTGTGAGGGCTGAAACCACCTTAGGCAAAAACTTTGGGTTTGTCCTTAGGGATACCCTGTCCTGATGGAAAACCAAATAAGGCTCTTTGCACATAAGAGCATGTAATTCCGAGATCCTTCTAGCCGAAGTAACAGCAACTAAAAATAACGTTTTCCAAGACAAAAACGTAGCTTGCAATCCACGGCTGATTCAAAAGGTGGCAGCATAAGCTGCTCCAGGACAAAGGGTAAGTCCCAAGGAGGGACTGGATTCTTGATGGGCGGCCTAAGGTGAAGGACACCCCTTAAGAAGGCACGAGCAGTGTCCAGTTGGGCCACCGTCTGATGGCCTACGGGGGCATGGTAAGCAGAGATTGCACAAAGGTGCACTTTAATCGAGGAGTAAACCAGTCCGGAGTGGAAGAGGGAAAGCAGGTACTCCAGAACCAGCTTTTCAGGACAGTCTAACGGCGGAAAGCTGCGTGCTTGGGCCCACAAACAGAATCTATGCCACTTCATGGCGACGCGTTGCGGGGTTGTCGGTTTTGACAGCAGAGAGTACGCCTGCCACTTCTTGCGAGACCCGGTATCGCATCATGGCTATGTCTCTAGGAGCCAAGCGTGCAGGCTCAATGAACGTAAGTCTGGGTGGACCAATGAATCCGCCTCCTGAGACAATAGATGGGAGCTGATTGGCAAAGGAACTGGAGGTTCCTGGGATAGCTGGTGCAGAAGAGGGAACCAAATCTGTCTGGGCCAGAACGATGCGATCAAAATGAGTGTCGCTTGCTACCTGCCAAGTTTTAAGAGAACTCTCAGGATCAACGGGAAAGGAGGGAAGGCATAGAGGAATCTGCCCGCCCAGGAGAGGGACAACGCGTCTCACCAGAAAACACCAGGCCCTGGATCTAGTGAGCAAAAATTGGGCAGTTTTGCGTTGGATGGGGACGCGAAAAGGTCTAACTCTGGAGTGCCCCATCTGTGAAACAGATCCTCTGCCACCTCCTGCAGAAGTTCCCACTCATGGACTCTGTCCTGAGAGCGGCTCAGCTGTCTGCGATGGTGTTGTCCACTCCCAGGACATGTACTGCAATTAGGTTTGCGCCGTGTTGCAATACCCACTCCCACACTCTCATGGTCTCCCTGCAAAGCGGGTAGGAGTGAGTGCCTCCCTGTTTGTTGAGGTAATACATCACCGCGGTATTGTCTGTTTGCAACAGAAATGTACCCGGTGGAATCTCCGACTGGAAGGCTTGCAGAGCGTAAAGGACTGCCCTCATTTCCAAAATGTTGATGTGGAGATGAGACTCCTGGGCTGTCCACAGGCCCTGAGACCAAACACCGTCCAGGTGTGCTCCCCACCTGAGCCCTGAGGCTTCTGTGGAGAGGGTCACAGTCGGAGACGGCGCTGTGAAGGGAACCCCCGCAGAGAGGTTCCCTGGATTTAGCCACCATTGCCAATCCCGAATAACGGCATTCGTAATTCAGATTGGATGCTGCAGATGGTCTTGCCTTTGGTCCCATTGCACCCATAGCATCGACTGGGTTACCCGCATGTGGAGACGTGCCAGCAGGACTCTTGCAATGGCCGCAGCCATGTGTCCGAGCAGGAGAAAGACCAGTCTGGCTGGGACAGTCTTCTTCACCGACAAGTCCCTGATGAGGGATCTGATGTGTTCCGCTCTGTCCGAGCGAAGAAAAGCTTTTACTCTGACGGTGTCCAGAACTGCTCCTATAAACTGCAGTTTCTGGGATGGCACCAGGAGTGACTTCTCGTAGTTGATGAGAATACCCAGTGACTGAAAAAGGGACTGGGTGCAGTGATTAGCCATCATCAGTGCCTCCCTGGAGGTTACCATGAGAAGCCAGCCGTCCAGGTATGGGAACACGTAGTGGCCCTGTCTCCTCAGAGACACTGCTACGACCGCCATGCACTTCATGAATACGCGAGGTGCTGATGCCAGCCCAAAGGGAAGAGCTCGGAACTGGTAATGGCGGCTCTGAAACTCGAAGTGCAGGAACCTCCGGTGCGCTTGAGCAATCGGAATATGCAGGTAAGCGTCCTGCATGTCCAAAGATGCCAGAAAGGCGTCTTGCTTCAATATGGGAATTAGGCCCGGAAGGGTCACCATGCGGAAGCGTTTGTAAATGACTGAAAGGTTGAGGTCGCTGAGGTCCAGTATTGGACGGAGGTCCCCTGTTTTCTTTGGAACCAGGAAGAAGTGAGAATAGTACCCTAGTTCTCTCTGGTTCTCTGGAACGTGCTCTAAGGCTTCCTTTTCCAGAAGCGCGAGCACTTCCTGCTGTATGAGCAGGGCACGCTGACCCAAATAACGGGAGAGCAGGGGAGGTCTTGTAGGTGGACTGCCTAAAAATTCTATATAGTGGCCTTTTTGACCAGCTGCAGAACCCACCTGTCGGTGGTGATCGATTGCCACCCTGGCAGGCATGCGATGCGACCCCCGACTTTCTTTTCCCATTGATCCTGAGGAGGGGCTGGGGCCGGGAAGGAGTCATGCTGTGGCAGCGTTTGATCCAGCAGGCTGGGCCGACTTTGCAAATCGTTGGCCTCTGCCTGGGGATGACTTGGCCTGGGCCTTGCGGGTGAAAGTGCCCCTCTGCTGTTGGCCGGAACGTGGCTGTTGTCTTTGTAGCCAGCCATAGAAGCAGCTCTGGTTCCTACGAAAGGAACTGGGCCGAGACCTGTACATAGCCTGTACAGAACGGACTGCCTTCCCTGCATCCTGAAGTTTGGTGATTACTCTCTCGGAGGCTTCACCAAATAGGACCTTGCCGTTATAAGGGACGTCTAAGATGTTCTTCTGGACATCCAGGGTAAAGCTGGAGATGCGGAGCCAAGAGTGTCTCCAGAGGCACACGCCTGAGGCTGCAGCTCTGGCTGAAGAGTCCGCAGAACCATATGTAGCTCTGAGCACCTGGGTCCCCACATCCGAACCCGTGCGGAGGAGGTTCAAGAGCTCCTCCTTGTGGTCGCCATCGGGCATCTTCTCGACCAGGTCCTGTCCCTGTTCCCACAGTTTGTTCTGAAATTGAACCATGTGGGTGAGGTAATTCAGTGACCTGATGGCACAGGTCGCAGCCACATACGTGCGCCTACCCAAGACATCCAATTGCTTGGATTCCTGGTCCGGTGGCTGTGTGCTCAAATGCTGAGGTCTCTGAGACCGGTCATGTGAAGCAGTAATGACCAGGGAGACAGCCAGAGGATGGTTCGCCAGATACTGGTCCTCCCTAGGGGCCTTGTATAGGCGGTCAGCCTTCTTCGGCATTGCTGGAGTGGTGTGTGGATGTTTCCAGGCAGCCTTGGTGACGTCCGCAAAGATATCCACCAAGGGCGGCACTAACACAGGCTTCGGATCTTTCTGCCGAAGGTTGCGAGCAAGGCATTGTCTCTCGGGGTCGAGTTCTTCAGCGTCCCACCCCATATTCTCCTGGATGTGCCTCATGATCTCCGCGAAAGAGGAATCATCCGGAGGGGACCTGGGAAGGTCGTGTGGGTCCGGAGAGGGAATGCTGATGGGAGAAGGAGATCTGGAGCGCCCTGTGGTGTTAGATCTGGAATCCTCCCCAGACGGAGTGTATCGGCGGCGTCTGGGTCTCTTGGGACTGGGTGACCCTGAGGGGGATCTAGAGGGAGGTCTTCTCCTTTCTGAGGATCTGCCCCGAGGAGGTGGTGTCTGCTCCTTGGGGGTTGGCGACTGTCCTACAGGCCCCTTGGGTGGAGGAGGGGGCATAGGCGGTGAAGGAGTAGGTGGAGGCGGAGTCGGAGTAGGAGGAGGACGTGTGGTGACCACATCTTTTTTGATGGTGTCCCACCAGAAGGTAAAAAGTTCCTTTACCTCTGCCAGATTCATGCCCGACGATGGGCCTGGCGCCGGTGGCCTGTTGCCAGGGTCGGGCGTCAAGTCCCCAGGGGAGCCCGGCGTCTCCGGTGTCACCCACCTGGTCCTCGGGCTGTGTGGCATCCCCCTCCGACGAGTCTTTCTGACCGTCGTCCACCGGCGACTCTAGTGCGGTCCTCTTCTCTGGAGTAGCCGACATCGGTCCCCTGGCTGATGCCCTCGGAGGCGAACGCCTGGCTGGCGACGGGCGCTTAGGTGTCGTCGGCTCCTGGGAGCGCTGGTGATGCTTGGCTGACGTCGGGTCCAACGTCTGTTTGAGGGACATCAGGTCCTTGGTCTTACGAGGAACCTGATCCGATCCACGCGGAGGCTGGGAAACTGACCTGGCGTCGGTGTCCCGCTGGTGGGAAGAAGATTTATGGTGCTCCCTGGACTTCGACAAGGCCTTAGATGGAGTGGAAGAGGCCGACGGCCTGGAAGTCTTCAGGGGCTGCAGAGAAGAGGAGCCACTGGAGGATCCGACCTGAACCGGGGGAGGTTGCGACCGAGCCCTGGAGGAAGGCGGTCCATTTGAGGCAGACTTGAAGTCTGAGGGCCATGAGGACCTGGACCTTTCCTTTTCCGGTGTTTGCCCCGGTACTTGTGGGTTTTACCTCACTCCCGGGAGGAAGGTTCTTTATCCATGGTTTTCAGTTTCTCCTCCAACAGAAACGCTTGAAGGGCCTTCTGGCGGTGGATCCTGGTGCGACTGTTGAAGCCCTGGCAGAAGGAGCAGGCCTTGGTGTCGTGTTCCGGGCCTAGGCAGCGCACGCAGGCCGAATGTGGATCCTTGAAGGGGATCTCTTTGCCGCAGGCACACTTCAAATGGTGACCCTCAATAGAAGTAGTTGGAGAGGACATCAGTTGATTCCAAAGTCGGAAGAAAGACGAAAGTTGTTGCACGCTACAAAAGGAGACCGAGAGGCCGATACTGACGATGTCGACGGCAGGAAAAGAACTGAGGATTATGGGGGGACCGCCTCCTTATGTACTACGCCCGACGTCGGTGGTGGGACCGACGTCGAAGGCGGTCCCCGCTGAAGACTGCTAGCTAGAAAATTTCTGTGGGGTCCTGGCGCCTGCCGGCTTCAGTCCTAATGGTGTAACCTGCTGCAAGAGCTGTATCTCGAAGTAAGATCAGTAGTTCTAGGACTGGTATATGTTGTTTGTCCGCACACTTTGGCATGTCCCCTTCCACTTTAAGATCAACCGAAAGTCTTCAAGCTGGCTCCTCCCACCCAGCCAGGTGGTATATACCTCGGCTCTGCCCCAAGACGCCAGATCTTAGCCCGCTGGAAGCCAGGTGTTGTGCGTCTGCAGCCGGGAAGGTCGAGTGGGTCCATGTGGATGAAGAACATATACCACTCCTAGAAATGGAAATTACCTACTTACCGTAATTATTGATCTTCTTGGACAGTCTCCATCACTCATTCACACTAGTGGGATAGCGCCAGAGGTGCTAGGACCAATCGGGAGCCAAACATTTTGTGAAGGGTTGGTGCCGAGGTAGGACCGCGCATGCGCGGCACTGCGAGACTGACTCGCCCCTGTGTAGGCTATCTCGGTGTCAACCCTCCAATTGCCTCAGTACCTTATCGACTGAGGAGGTGCGGCGTAACTAATGAGAATAACTCATTCTGAGTTTCTGGGCCTTAGAGGGCCCAGATGGCCTTTGTAAGAAAGGTCAAAGAACAATGTCTTCACAGTCCGAACCATAGGCCATGAAGACCAGGAAAGAAAAATGAGTGAACCCAGGGGATGGTGGGTGGGCGTGTGAATGAGGTCCAGGTGGGGTTAGCCCATCAAGGAGAATGGTTTTCACTTAGTCACTGAAACCTTCCTGATGGAAGGCGAAGTACAACTTAGAAGCCTCTTGTGGTGGTCTAGTAGAATCAGATCCTAGTCGCTGCATATTCTAAAAAGGAATCATCCTGCCCCTGTGTGTATAACTGTAGTAGCAGTCTCTGAACTCAGGGAAGAAAGGAAAAAGTGTACAGAAGGATGTGTCCACTGCGGAAAAAAACATTCCGATAGAAAAAACACGGGCTGGATTTGTAAGGCAAATAGAGGCAGATGTGCGTCGAGGAGGGACACAGCAGGACCAAGCTAGGTCTAACTCATTCGTTGAAGTGACCGAATAGCGGCAGAAGTGGCTCAATGCGGTGAGGCACTACTTACTCCAGCCTCCCTGAAGGGAGTAGGAGGACTCTAGTTTGCCTTGTTGAAAAAACAAACAAAAAAAAAAAACATCACAGCTCCGTCACGCAGTCGGAAAGGATAGCTTCGTGTGTGATTGGCTTGGAACCAGTGCGCAGGAACTGAAGGTGTGAATATTTGAGAAGCTATCTCGGAAAAGACCTACTTGACCTATGATCAAGAAAGGAGCATGTCGTCTGTTAAGTTGAAGCAAGCATGGAAGTAGGAATCTAAGTTCCGACTCGCTGAAGAGTCACTTCTGTTGCTGCGAGGCTCTGATCATGAGAAGAAAGCCAGATAAAAAAAGAGGGACTAACAGACTGGTTAGACGCCTAGGTTTTGGAAATATCTCAGAATAAGATAAATCTCTCTAGAGAAAAATGAAAATTACGTACCTACCGTAATTGTTGATCTTCTCTGTATCTTCACCATTCATTACTTGGGTGTAAGCTTGACGGCACCTGTCACGAGAGCTTTTTTTAAACTTTGGCTAACGGCACTGCCCCTCGAGAGGACATCAGCATGCGCGAGGGCGGTCACAGTAGCGACTGACTCCTCCTCCAACTCAGTTCTGTGAGCCAGAGGCAAAAGGAAAGCAGAAAATAGAGAGAGCGAGGCAAGATAGCCAAGGGATAGCAAAGGAAGAATGAACTGAAAAGGGGATAAGCCGATGGAGGAAGGACAGAGGAGATAAGAGTATCCCTAACCTAGGGACTGCAGTGCCTCCTTACCTGGGCGACTCTAGGAGGAGCGAAAGGAAGGAAATAAGACAGATGAAGAAGAAGAAGAGAAGAGAGAGATGGGATGTTGAAGGGACCAGAATGCCCAACGAGCATAGTTAGCTTATAGCTGAAGGCTCGACTAATAGGGAAGCAAGAATCCCCGGAGATAGAGCTGAAGAGAAGGTTCACCAAACCCGCTAGACAGACTCAGGAGGCATAGTCCTCATCTTCAACATGCCATTGTTGTTGATACCCCCTTCGGGGTCCTGGCCGCCAAGGCCTTAACTGGAGGACACCCGAGAGGGGAAGAATAAACCCCAGGCAGTAAGACAGCGCTGCTCAGGGGTTTAGAAATAGAAATGTAAGCCTTTCAGGCGGTAGCATAGAAGTGGGACTCAGGCGGACTCGCCAAGGCAGGCCAGAGGTTTAGGCTGGCTGGGATTGGTTACAGTCAGCACTGCTCTTCTGTAAAATTGTCCAGGAGGACACTTGAAAGGAAAAACCAATCATCAAAATCTCACGAGAAGGGTTGCCTGCCCTCTCATCTCCCTTGTTTGTTTTCCCCTTTTTTTTTTTTACAGATAATAACTTGCAGGCTAGGAGCATGACCCCAATACCAAAAATGCCTATAGCAGTCGAAGAGAGTTCCCTCAGCATTTTTTTTTTTTTTGAGAAAGGAAAAACAGACGTGCCCGTTCCTCCGCTCTGCCAGGCAAGAATTAGAGAAGGAGGGTTCTTGATTCTAGGCGCAACAGCTGGAGCACGGATTGCAGGATCAAAACTGAATAGCCTGAGCCAGGCTAAAACCCCAGAGGTTATCTCACCCGAGGGATGGCAAGATATAGTTGTGCAGTTTGATCGCCAATGCAAACCCACGAGATGGCCCAAGAATCTTAGAGTAAATAATTTTTCTGGAGAAATAAGAACCCTCCCCCCCAAGAAATAGATTTTTTTTTTTTTTTTGGAAAAGTTGAGCAACTCTTCCTATCTTTTGAAGTTTTTTTTTAATATTGCAGAGAGAGGAAGGAGACGGGAGGTGGAGAAGCCACAGGAAGAGGCCACTGAGGGGATGGTGGGTGGGTGTAAGTAATGAATGGTGAAGATACAAGAGAAGATCAACAATTACGGTAGGTACGTAATTTTCATATCTTCCCCTTGTCAATCTTCACCATTCATTACTTCCTGGTGATACCAAGCTCCTCTTCCCCTGAAGGGGAAGAGGCCATACCCTGAGGGAACAAGACCCCAGCCTTCTGCTGGTGAGAAACAGAAGGAGAAGACCCTGGCTATTCAGAAAGCCTAAGTGGGGAAAGAGCTAGGAGGTGCCTCCCGAGGGACGAGGAGACGGAGGAGCCCTGTAAAGTCTCCTAGCTCTAGAGGAGAAAGACGGGTCCCGGCAGGGCGAATCACCCTACGCCGGGCCAGGGGTGACAACCTGGAAAGATGAAGCCATGCCGTCCGCCTGATGCAGATCGCTGTCCCCACAAGCCTGGAAGCCACCTCATTGGCGTCATAAGATGCCCTTGCTTGGTGTCTTGCAAGCCCAGGCCCACCGCAGAGAGGGCAACGCTTGTCTGGTTTGCTCGTGTCAGGCATTGATGCCAGCAGCTGGGACATCATCGACCACAAATGCCGGTTGTAGGCAGCGTGGTGAGCCTGATGTGATGCAATACAGACACTTGCCGAGAAGAAGACACTCGCCGCTAGCGGTCGAACTGGAGAGAGTCCGCATCTGGTGGGCGGTCGTGCGCCAGGCAACGGCGCCCAGAAGGAGTATCTAGGTAAACCAAACCAGATGGCGGGTTGGGAAGGGAACCTAGAGACTCTGAGGGGGCACAAACCTACGCTGGCAGTCAGCCGGGGCTGGAGAAGAAGCGGCTGGGGACTGCCAGGACCGGACAGACGCCTCCTGGAAGGGGATAGGCCAGGAAGGTACCACCAAATGCTGGGCACTGAATTCACCAAGGAATTCTCGCATCTCCCGTTGGGTATTGTCTCTCCGAACATAGGAAATCCGAAGGTCCCTCACCATCCTCGAGAGGGAACGCTGATATTCCGTGAAATCAGCATCGGAGGAAAGATGAGCAGGGGGTTCCTCTCCCTCAGAGGAAGGAGACGAGGATGATGGGGAGCTGGAATGTCCAGAGGATTCCTGCGCGGTGGGGAAAGTCGAAAGACCCGCTCATGCATGTATCTAACATATGAGGGGAAGGCCACCGCAGAACCCCTGAACTGCTCCCAGGATAACGGACCCGTAGAACCGACATGGCCTGGGAGCGGGGGTGGTGAAGGCAGAGAGATGGGAGAGGGGCACCTCCGAGGAGGCAACTGCTCTCTGCGAGGGCTCTGAAATCCGGGGAAAGGAGGCCTAGTAGGAGGGATCCCGGATATCAGACCAGGCCGCAGAAGGGACTCTGGGAAGCGGAGCCTGGAAGAGCCCTGGGGAGAACCTCCCTGTGACGACGCCGGGACTGCATGGATCCAGAAGGGCAGTCCGCATAAACGCCGCCCGGAGGACACCCTAGAACCCTGGAGGAGGGGCGAGGCTCAGACTACGGGCTCCCGGCCACCCCCTGAGGTGGCTAAAGAAGACCGAGTGGCAGACCCCTGCCCCTCAACCCTCGTGACTCGAGAGGGCCTCCTCCTCACCACAGCGCCCCTGTCCCTAGAGGGGCAACAGCACCCGGGGGTAGCTGTCACCGCCTCAGGAGGCCTCCCCTCCCGTCACCCCGCCTGCCCCTGGGGCTCCCGGCCCACCCACAGCCAGGGAACCCTCAGGAGGCAGCAGTGGGGGGACAGAGGAGGGCCGCTTCGCCGCCTGGCACCTCTAGCCACCGGGACCCAGACTCGAAGAGGGGGGTGCCAGGATGGGTCACGATCAGTCATCGCCCTCCGAGGAGGGCGAGACCAGCTGGACCTCGATGCTGGCCACCCCAGGGGTCCCGAGGCCACGAGGGCTGCTGAGCAGCCCCGGTACCAAGGGAGCGCCGCTCACCCCCACGCGGAAGCAGCCAGGCCCAATCCCAGACTAATGGCGCCCGGCAGATCGGCACCGCCGGAGGAAGGACAAGGCCCATAGCGCGCTGGTGTCGGGGGCGGCAGCACCTAGACCAGCGCGCCTCATGTCCATCGGCGCCATAAGAAGCGCCCGAAGGATAAGCGGCACCAATGGCTACGCCTTGATCACGGGCCTTGGGATCAGCGGGCGCCGCCTGGTCACTGGCGCCTGAGCAGCGTCGGGATCCAAGCGCGCCTGATCACCAGCACCCACGGAAGGCGCGGGATCAGCGGCGCCGAAGGGCGGCGTCGAGGTCCACCCGAGCCAGGCCCAAAGTCGAGGGCCTCGACACGGGGGCCTGCACCTCTGAGAGGTGACTGCCGAGGGTGTCCGCATCAGCGGCCCAGGAGGGACCTCTGACGCTCCCAACCCAACACGCAGAAGAGGCCTCCTCCTCGGCAAGAAAAGGCGAGAGCCCCTCCTCCTCGGACCGTATAGGCCGGGAGGACCAGGGAAAGCCTAACGACCTTGCTTGAGAATCCCATGCGCGCCGTCATCGAAAGTCAGCGGGGCCTTGCCAGCTTAACGCGCGGATTTCGAGGGACGCGGCGTCCATCGAGAAACAGGCGCCGCACGAATCCATATCATGGTTGGGTCCCAGGCGAGGCAAAGCGTCATGCCGGTCCGGAGACGGAGAAATGCCGCCACAGGAGCACCGGACGCATGGGCGCGGCCTGTCTTCAGCGCTTAGCTCAGAACCGGACATAACGCGAAAATAACAAGGCTAAACACAGTAGGAAACACACCGGCCGTAAGATGAAAAAGAACAGTCTTACGGATTGGCGTCGGTGTGACAGGAGTCGGCCTGAACTCGCGAGTACTAATTACTCGCTCCGGCGCAAGCAGGTACTGCCTCGACGGTGGGAGAAACAGAACTGACTTGGAGGAGGAGTCGGTCGCTTAATCGCCGCCCGCAGATGACGATGACGCCACTCGGTGGACGGTGCCGCGTAGCCAAAGTTTAAAAAAGCCTCCGTGACGGGAGCGCCTCCGGCTTACACCCAGGAAGTAATGAATGGTGAAGATTGACAAGGGAAGATGAGGTGAGCCATACCACCGCTGGATCGGACTGCCCCTAGGGGTAGAAGAAATCAGGTACTCTTTACCAGGGTTGAGGCGGAACTTGACCAGATCCAAAGTGTGGTATCGGGAAATTCCAACTAGGCCCTGTGCTGTAAAAATTCTAACCCTCTTTTTTTTTTTTTTTTAAATCATTAGTCCGAGCCTGGCAAGGCTGCAGGCTGCTATTTCGCAAGGATTGCCTGATACAGAAATGACAAGCATGTCATCCTTCTAAGGAGCAGGAGGAGCCTGAGGATCCATAACTGAACTTTTGACTGGACTAACAATAATAGCTAGACAGATGTTAACCACCCGTGCTGAAGCAGCCACCAGACGGGCAGCATGAGAAGGGGGCTGTATACCCCTATCAAAGGAGTGGAAGAGATTGTGAGTCTCCTGACCATTGAATTAGAATGTTCCATAGAGGGTAACTGTCTTGACGACTGAAAGAGTCTAGACGCAGAGGTGTATAGTCCATGGATGCAGTCTGAACACTATGGTAGACCCCATTACTGAGGAGCTACCGAAAAGAGCTTCCATCACGGACTCTGATGATAGAGAGGGCGTGTCCTTCAGTATGTAAAATGAGTCATCCGCTGTAGCACTGACCAGAAGGACAGGAGAGACTCATCTGGATTCCCTTCTAGCGTAGACAGACCCCAAAGAGAGGTCTAGGTCAGAGCCACTAGAGACTCCGCCACCAGGAAGGGTGTCAAGGAGCTTGGCACCACATAGGGAGCTGAGAAAGTGCTGAGCAGAATGAGAAATTCTGCTGGTAGAACAGAACAGAAGAGTCCAATCAGCAGAAAACTGCTGGATGATACAAGACCCGATGCAGACCGCCACCCACTAAGGTGTGTGGAAAAAATAATCCGTAGAACAGGACTTCATTCTGCGGAAACATCCTGCCACAAGTCCTGTGGAAGAAGAGGTCCGTAAACGGAGATCTGTCCCTAGTTCTGTCGGACAGCACCAACTGGCCCCCCTGCGGCACCAGCATCACTCATGGCACAGGAGGGCACCAAGCAGTACCTATGCCAACCTGGGAGACACCTGAGGGTACCCACGGCGGAACCTGCAGGTATCCTTGGCACCCAAGGCAGCAATGGCATGCAAGGGTGCCTCTGACACCCATGGCACCAAGGCACCCAAGAAACTCATGGCAGCATGGCACCCGAGGGCACCCATGGCAGCAATGGCATCCAAGGGCACCCAAGGTACCACGGTACCCATGACACCCATGGACCCATGGCACCAAAGACACCCATGGAGTCAAGGCACCAGACACCCATGCCACCCGTGGGTGCCAGGTGCCACCCGTGGGTGCCCAGTGCTGCCCGCGGCACCCGTGGGTCCCTGGCACCGCCCGCGGGACCCACGGGTACATGGCACCACCCGCGGGTGCCCGCACCACCCACAAGCACCTGCGGCACCGTGAGACACCCACAGCACCACTAGCAGCGCTGGCAACGAAGGCAACAATGACAGCACCCATGGCGCCGCACAGAGTCCACGGCGCAGAGTGCAGCGCCGAGTGTGGCGCCAAGCGTGTTGCCAAGCCATGGTGCCAACCCAAACACCAGCAGCACCGCCTACGGCACTGATGCCAAACCAGTAGCCACGGCGCAGAAATGAAAATTACGTACCTACTGTAATTCTTGATCTTCTCTTGTATCTTCACCATTCATTACTGCTTGGGTTAGTGCCGGAGGCGTGCACCCGCTAGGAGGCTTTTTGTTTTATTTTTGGGATCGGCTCCAGCGTGCCCGCCCTCGAGCGCGGATGCACGCGCCATGTGCGAGGGCAGCCGTTAGGAGCCGGGACCTCCTCTATCTCAGTTCTGGTAGCCGGAGAGGCGAAAATAAAGGGTAAGAAAAAAGGAAAGCGAGGCAAGAGAGCCGAGGGACAGAAAAAGGAAAGGATATAAACTCAAAAAGGTATAAGCCGATAGAGAATAGACAGAGGAGAGAGAATTCCTACCCTAAGGGACTGCAGGGCCTCCTTTCCGGGGCGGCTCTAGGGGAAGAACAGAGAGAGGGAAAGAAAAAGAAGAAGAAGAAGCAGAGGCATGTTGAGAGGGAGAACAATGCCTATCGAGCATTGGTTGAGAGGCTTATAGGCTCGAGACTAACAAGGAAGCAAGAATCCCAGGTGCTAGGACTGAGGGGAGGTTCGACCGAACCACCTGAACAGATTCGAATGAGGGCAACATCTCTGAACTCTCAACATGCCAAGTCCCTACATCCTAGCTGAGGGCTCCTAGACTGCCCGGGCAGAACCTGTTCTGGGAAGAGCGCCCACCCAGGAAGGGGACTAAGTCCCTTAGCACCTTGTTAAGTGCTAACACAGCAGTGTATGGGAAAGACTATGCCTTCTCGAAGGCAGCTTTGTATGAAAGATAGAGTGGAACTCAATCAGACTCCCTAAAGCAAGGCAAGCAGACGCTCAGAGCTGACAAGTTCAATCAGCAGCTGGAAGAGCTCAAAAATAATACCTGCCAGGGGGATTCTAAATTTTGCCGAGGCCAAGTCAGAGCATGGCCTCTTAAGCTGTGAAACTGCATAACCTGAAGAAGGTATTTAGGAGTCGCACCCTAAGGGCGGTCAGAAAGAGTTCCCTCAGAATAAGAGAAAACTACAACCGTGCTCATTCCTCTTTACCTTGAGGAAAAAAGGAACCATTCATAAAGAATGGGAACAGAAAATACAGGTTACTCACCTGTAACAGGAGTTCTAGGAATGGTATATGTTGTTCATCCACACTGTCTGGCAGGTTCCTTGCCGCTTTAAATCTTGCCGGAAGGTCTTCAAGCTGGCTCCTCCCACCCACCCGGGTGGTAAAACTCTCGGCTCCGCCCCATGACGCCAGATCTGGCCCACTGGAAGCTCAGGTTGTGCGTCGAAGCCGGGGAGGTCGGGTGGGTCGTGTGGATGAACAACATATACCATTCCTAGAACTCCTGTTACAGGTGAGTAACCTGTATTTCTAGGGACATGGATATGTTGTTCATCCACACTGTCTGGCAGACTCCTAGCAGTTCTCCGGGAGGAGGGAGGCAAGGCGCACACCTCTACTTAGGAAATAGAGACTGGAGAACCGAGGCCCCAAAACCAGCATCCCGCGTGACTCAAGGTCGATGTGGTAATGGGTAATAAAGGTGTGTGCTGACTTCCAGGTAGCAGCCCTGCAGATTTCCTGGATAGGGACGTCCCTGGAAGCAGCCACCGATGCAGCAGTATGACAGGTAGAATGAGCTCTTATCCCTCTGGGAGGCTCCATGCCCGCCAACTTATAGCAGAGATCTATGTAGGAGGTGACCCACCTGCCTATCGTCCGCTTGGCTGCAGGTCTGCCAGGTGCGGCTTCAGCGTAGGTGACAAACAGCTGGCGAACCTCTCCCCGAATTTCAGCCGTCGCTCCTTATAATAAGCGAGCCCTTCTAGGGTCCAAAGTATGGAGCCTGTATTCGGCCTCCGAGTGTGACGGGGTAGAACACCGCAGAGTCAACACCTGGTTAAGGTGAAACTCCGACACCACCTCCGGAAGGAATTTCGGTGGGGGCGAGGACAACCTTGTCCCTGTGGAAGACCAGGTAAGGAGACTCAATGCAGAGCACCTGGAGTTCTCTCCATCCTTCTGGCTGACGTGATAGCCACCAAGAAGGCGGTCTTCCACGACAGGTGAGAGAGTTCACACCTGTGCATTGGTTGAATGAGCTTGCCCATGAGCTTTGCCGTCACCAGCAGTAAATCCCACGGAGGTGGGGTTCTCGTGACTGGAGGGGAAATGTGATCAAGGCCTTGAAAAAGCGCCAGACCACCTTCTCCTGCGCCACCGACTGCTCCCCGGCCCGCGCCCGCTAAGCAGAGATGGCTGCCAGGTGCACCTTTAGGGTCGTCGACCTAAGCCCTTGACTAGAAAGGGACCATAAATAGTCCAAAATGCTTGCCAAGAACAGGAGGAAGGGTCCAAGCCCTTGCCCTGACACCAAATGGAAAATCTCTTCCATTTGAAGGCATAGCATTTCCTGGTCGACTCCTTACGGGACGCCTCAACAACATTGAGGACCTCATCAGAAAGACCCAAGGCCTGGAACTCTAGCCGCTCAGGAACCAGGCCGTCAGGTGCAGGGGATTGAAGGTCCAGATGGAACACCTTCCCCCGACTGACTGAGAGCAGGTCCGGGCGAGCTGGAAGCTGCCTCGGGAGCCTGGAGCTGAGGCTGAGGAGATCTGGGTACCAGAACTGGAGGGGCCAGTCTGGGGCTATCAGAATCACATGCGCCTTGTCCCTCCTTGCCTTGAGAAGCACCTTGTGAACCAAGGGAAATGGGGGACAGGCGTAAAAGAGGCCCGGGGTCCACAGCCTCGAAAAGGCATCCCCCTGCAGCGAGCCCTGCTGAGGGGGGGCGGGCATGGAACAGCCTCAGCTTCGCGCTCTCCCTGGAGGCAAACAGGTCCACCTGAGGTGTGCCCCAGTGGGAGAACAGATCTTGTACTACCTCCGGTAGGAGAGACCACTCGTGGGATGCAGCCCCTATCCGGCTCAGGGCATCGGCCAGGGTGTTGGAGGCTCCTGCCACATGAATGGCTAGGAGATCCGCCTCCAGGCTGCGCACGAGTGACCAAATGCGGAGAGCTTCCTTGCATAGAAGCATGGAACGCGTCCCGCCCTGGCGGTTTGGGTAGTACATGGTCGTGGTATTGTCCGCCTGACTCGGACCACTTGACCCCGGAGAAACGGAGCAAAGGGGTGAGAGCTAGGCGGACCGCTCGGAGCTCCAGCAGGTTGATGTGGCATCGGGACTCCCGCGGGGACCAGAGGCCGTGCGCTCGGTGTTCCCCCAGATGGGCACCCGAACCCATCAGAGAGGCATCGGTCGATAGAGAGACCGTCGGCTCGGGGCGGACAAACGGGATACCCTCCTGCAGATGCGATGAAACGGTCCACCATCGGAGAGCGTTCCACATCTCCTGGGTCACCACCACAAGCAGGTCCAATGGATCGCGGCGTTGTGACCAGTGGCTGGCCAGTCCCCACTGAAGGGGGCGCATGCGCCAGCGTGCCCAACGGACCACGCTGGTGCAGGCCGCCATGAGACCCAGGAGGCGCAGGAAGTCCCGGGCAGGGCACGATTGCCCAACCAGAAATGATTGGGCAAAGGAGGTAAGAACCTCGGCCCTGTCCGCCGGGAGCCATGCTCTGGCTCGAAGAGAGTCGAGCTCTGCCCCGATAAACAGAATCACCTGCTTTGGCTCGAGTTCCGACTTGGCCTCGTTGATGAGAAGGCCGACTTGAGAGCAAACCTGGAGGGCCAGATCTCTGGACCGCTTCACCTCCTGTCTGGAGGGGGCTGCTATCAGCCAATCGTCCAGGTAAGGGTACACCAGGACCCCTCGGCGCCGCAGGAAAGCTGTCACCACTGCCATGCATTTGGTGAAGACCCTGGGAGCTGGAGACAGGCCAAGGGCATGGCTGAACTCGAAGAGGATCCCTCCGCTCGAAGCGGAGGGAATCTCTGGTGAGGACGACGGATAGGGACGTGACAGAACGTGTCCTGCAGGTCCAGAGAGCAGAACCACACGCCGTGTTCCAGAGGTGGTATAATCTGCGCCAGAGTGACCATCCTGAAGGTTAGAGACCTTAGGAACTTGTTCAGGTCGTGTAGGTCGAGAATGGGGCGCCAGCCCCCCGTCCGTTTCGGAACCAGGAAGTACCTGGACACAAACCCCGGGTCTGAGGGGGGGTCCGCTACCTCCGTGATCACCTCCTTTTGGAGAAGAGGCGATGTATGGCTCGATGAGCCGCCAGTGAACGCGGACCCGAGGCCCCCAGGGGCGACGGCTCTGAAGGCCGGGGCCTGCTCGAATTCCAGAGGCAGGCCTTTTCCCACCACCTCCAGTACCCACCTGTCCGTGGTAATAGCGGACCAGGCGGAAAGGAAGTGTTGGAGCTGTCCCCCTATGGGGGGAACCAGGGGTGAGGTGACGGGGATGGGGGCGACACCCCTCAGCCCGGTCTGTGCAGGCTTGGAGGAGGGACCGGCCGAGGGACCTCCTGGGCCTTTACCTCCCTGCTTCCTGTTGGAGGAAGCCGACGACTTGGGTTTGGGATGCCAAGCCCTAGCCTGCTGGCCCTGACGCTGCCTGGCGGGCATGGGCGCAGAAGGATGAAAGGGCTTAGGCTGTGGCTTGCGGCCTTTGTCCTTCTGAGCAGAAGAGACCGAGTCCAAGGTAGCATTGGACTTCTCGATCCTCTGCAGGTGACCTTCCACCCCAGGGCCGAAGAGGTCAGTCCCCAAAAAGGGAACATCCGCCAACTTGTGCTGGGTATCCGAGTAAAGGTGGATATCCTCAGCCAAGCCCGACGACGCATGGCCACTGCGGCCGCCACAGACCTGGCACATGAGTCCCCAATGTCTAAAGCAGTCTGGAGCTGCTGTTTGGCCACTGCCCTGCCTGGTCCCGCACCTGCCTGACCGTAGTCTGCAGATCCGCCGGAAGATGAGGACGACCATCCAGGGAGCCCAACAGGGCATGAGAAAAATGCGCCACGAGGACGGGCCGAACTGGCCTGACGGGCCGAGAGAGGACGCAGCATAGACTTTTCGCACGGCATAATCCAGTTTCTTGGATTCCTTGTCGGAGGTTTGTCACATCCTCATGCTCCCGGCGACCGAAAACGCGCTGTCGGTAACCAACCCCTCAGCAGAGGGGTGTTCCGAAAAACCGGACAGGGAACCGGTAGGGACCGCATACTTCCTGGCCATCCTGGCCGAAGGCGCAGGGCAGGAAGCAGGGCGCTGCCAAAGCTCCAAGGCCGGACCCACTATGGCCTTGGCCACCGGAAAGGCCTCCGTAGGGGAATCCCCTCGGTCCAGAATCTCCGTGAGGGGATACCTGGCCCGTTTAGAAACGGGTTCGAGCTTCATCCCGGTGGACTCCGAGATGAGCCGAAGCAATCCTAGGAAGGACGAAGGGCTATCGTCCACTGACTGTCCTCCTGAGGACTTCAAGTCCATTCGCTTGGAGAAAAGGGAGGAATCGTCCTCGGAAGAGTCCTCAAAGAGCTGCCTCGGGCCTGAGCCACCCTCCACCTGCCGAGGTCTATACACACAGCCTATGGGGCAGTCCCCGAGCCGACCGAGAATTTTTGGTCGGAGCCCCAACTAACGGCAGTGGAGGCGGAGGTTCCACCAGAATCGGTGGGGCAGCTGGATTTGGCAACAACCGGCCTGGGAACAGGCCTCGCCACAACGAGGGTTGTTTCGACCGGCCCGGTGACAGCCACTTAATGGCCGGAAGACGGAGGTCGGCTTATTCCCGGTCAGAAGAGAGCTGTTGCCACATGAGTTCTCATACCTCCGACGCAACTTGCGCAGCTCCCCTCATCCGAGGAGGAGGAAGAGGAAGAGCGGCGCCGCTTGCCGAGAGAGACCGCCTATGATGGCGGATCGGCTGGACCGTGAAGAAGTCCGAGACCGAGACCTCGGCTAGGCTGA
Source organism: Neoceratodus forsteri (assembly GCA_016271365.2). NCBI lineage: Eukaryota > Metazoa > Chordata > Ceratodontiformes > Ceratodontidae > Neoceratodus > Neoceratodus forsteri. The sequence goes on from CM057453.1 coordinate 1,434,367,151, forward strand.
GGAACTGCAGGAGGTGTCGGAATCGGCACTCCTCGGTTTAGACGATTCAAAGGCTCCGAACCGAGGCACAGACGAGCTGACGGATCCTCAACCCCACCGGGAACCGGAGAGGGATTCAGCTTCTCCAGTCGATAACTCCGGCCTAACGGGTAGAAAATCTCGACCGACTGAGGAGTCTCGGTCAACTGGCCTGACGGGACACCGTGAAGCCAGTGGCCAAGCTGAGGGGTCGACCAAGTCGACTGTCGACAACTAGGGAGGGGGATCTTTCCCGCTCCCAAGAGCGTCGACGGTGAGACTTACTTTGTCTCTCTTTTTGGACCGAGAAAAAGGTCCAGAAGAAGTTGGACCCTCACCTTTCATCGAGAGGGTCAGACAAAGCTCCTTAAAAGAAGCCGAATACAAGGCACCGAGAGAGAGCGGGACAAATGCCGCAGCTGAGGTAGAAGTGGCCCGCGCCGCCTCCTCTTCGAGGGCGATCATCTGCTCTGTTGATCTCGCCGAAATGCTGGCCGCCGCTGACACCGCCAACCAGGCCTCTTTAGATTTAACCGGAGGAAATCTTTTCTCGGGACGCCCCAGCTGTAAACGGGCAGCACGGTCTTCGAGGACGTAGGCCGAAAAAGAAGAGCACAGGTCGCAAGCCTGCGGGTCGTGCTCAAGGCCTAAGCAGTAGACGCACGTGGAGTGCGGATCCGTCCGAGACATCTTCTGCCCGCAAGGGCATCTCCGGAAACCGGGAGTCAATTTGTCCATCGCAGCCGCGAGGGAGAGAAGACCGAAGTCTTTTTAGCAAAAACTTTTGATTTTGAAAATTCGAAGAATTAGGAACCAGTCTTATACGCAGAGCGTTAAGGAGGGAACCTGAGCTTCAAAGCGGTAAGGAAGATCTGGCGTCATGGGGCGGAGCCGAGAGTTTTACCACCCGGGTGGGTGGGAGGAGCCAGCTTGAAAACCTTCCGGCAAGATTTAAAGCGGCAAGGAACCTGCCAGACAGTGTGGATGAACAACATATCCATGTCCCTAGAAAAATATTTTTTTCCTTTTTCATAAAGGCTAAAGGAAGGAAGAGGAACGAGACGGAAGGGGGAGACGCCACAGAAGGAGGCCACTGAGGGGAAGGTGGGCGGGTATCAGTAATGAATGGTGAAGATACAAGAGAAGATCAAGAATTACGGTAGGTACGTAATTTTCATATCTTCCCTTGTCAATCTTCACCATTCATTACTGCTTGGGTGAGTACCAAGCCCCCCTAGAAAAGGGGGGGGGTAGAACCCTGAGAGAACAAAACCCCCCGCCTCCTGCTGGGGAGAAACAGAAGGGGAAGACCCTGGGCTAATCGAGAGAGAAGCCTATGGGGGAGAAGAGCTAGGAGGTGTCCCCCGAGGACGGGGAGACGGAGGAAGCCCCTGCAGTAATCTCCTAGCTCTGGAGGAAAAGAGACGGGTCCCCCGGAAAGCGGAGCGAATCACCCTACTCCGGGCCAGGGGTGACAACCTTGATAGACAAAGCCATGCCGTCCGTCTAATGCAGATCGCTGTCCCTTCAAGCCTGGAAGCCACCTCACTGGCGTCATAAGATGCTCTTGCTTGGTGTCTTGCCAGCTCCAGGCCTATAGCAGAGAGGGCAATAGCTTGTCTGGTTTGCTCCGTATCAGGCATTGATGCTAAGATCTGAGAGAGCATCGACCACAAATGCCTACTGTAGGCAGCGTGATGAGCCTGATGAGATGCAATGCAAGCCATCGCACGAGAGGAAGAGAACACTCTTCGCCCCCACCGGTCGAACTGTAGGGAATCCGAATCCGGTGGACGGTCGCAGCACCCAGAGGGAGTCTCCAGGTATACTAAACCCGAGGGCGGGTTGAAGAGAGTACCCAGGGATTCTGAAGGGGCACAATACCTTCGTCGACAGTCTGCCGGGGCTGGAGAAGGGGCGGCTGGCGACTGCCAGGAACGGATAGATGCCTCCTGGAAGGGGATAGGCCAGGAAGGTACCACCAGGTGCTGGGCACTGAATTCTCCAAGAATTCCGCGCTCCGTGCTCGGTATTGTCTCGCCTAACGTAGGAGATTCGAAGATCCCTCACCATCCTCGAAAGGAATCGCTGATATTCAGCGAAATCAGCATTGGAGGAGATATGAGCAGAGGGTTCCTCTCCCTCAGAGGAGGGAGAAGAGGATGATGGAGAGCTCGAGTGTCCAGAAGATTCTTGTGACGGTGGGGATAGGTGAAAGACCCGCTCATTCATACACCTGACATATGATGGGAAGGCTGCCGCAGAACCTCTGAACTGCTCCCAGGATAACGGACCCGTAGGACCAACATGGCCTGGAAGAGCGGGGGGTGACTGCAGAGGAACGGGAGATGGGCACCTACGAAGAGGCAACTGTCCTCTGCTAGGGCTCTGAAATCCGGAGAACGGAGCCCGAGCTGGTGGGATTCCGGACAACAGATGAGGTCGCAAAACGGAACCCTGGGGAAGCGAAACCTGGAAGAGCCCAGAAGGGGATCCTCCCCTATGACGAACCTGGGACTGCATAGATCCAGAAGGGCAGCCCGCAGCAACGCCACCGGAGGGGATCCCGGGGTCCAAGAGGGAAAGGCGGGGCCCAGCGCTACGGCTCCTAGCCACCCCCTCAGGGGTGGCCGGCAGAGACCGCGACGACTGCACCCCGTCCCTCGACCCTTCGGACTCCAAGAGCGCCCTCCTCCTCGACCCCAGCGTTCTCCCACCCCGAGTGGCTGCAACAGCACCAGGGAGGGTAGCTGTCATGAGCCCCCCAAGAGGGAGAGCCCTTCCCTCCGCCCCCACTCCATCACCCCCCAGGGTCCCAGAACCACCCCTAGCCCAAGGGCCCTCAGGGGAGGACAGCAGCGGGGACAGTGGAAGAGGCCCGCTGGGCTGCCTAGCACCACGTGTCACCGGGGACCCTGACCCCGAAGAGTCAGGTTGCCAGGACGGGTCCACGTCTGAGTCACGGAGAGAAAGAGACCAGCTGGACCACAATACTAGCAATCCCGGGGGTCCCCGGTGAAACGGCGCCAGTGCCAGAGGCGGCGCCGGACAACCTCGGCCCACCCACACCCGCTAGGCCTGGTCCCAGCTCCCCATCGGCGCTGGCTAGGCCCACGGCGCCGGAACCCGAACCGGCGCTGTCAGGAGAGCGAACCGGGCCTGCGTGCCGAAGGCCAGAGTGGAGCTAGTTAACGGCGCTGTTTGATCACCGACGCCGCTTAGCGCGCCGATCCAAAACGGCGCCTGAGGGCGGCGCGAGGGTCCACCGTGCCGGCCCAGCAGGCGGGCCTTGACACTGGTGGAGCCTGTACCTCCGAGGAGGTGACTGGCGAGGCGGAGTCCCCACCGCGGCCCCGGGAGGGACCACGACGTTCCTCCGACACCGCAAAGAAGCTTCCTCTTCGGCAAGAGAAGAGGAGGAAGCCTCCTCCTCCATGGACCGTATAGGCCCGAGAGGGGACCCGGAGGAAGGGCCTAGAGACCTTACCTGGGAATCCCTGGAGCGACGCCATCCCCCGAAGGTTGGCGGGGCCTTGCCGATCTTGAACGCGTGGACTTCAAGGACACGACGGTCCATGGAGAAACAGGCGTCGCACGCGTCCATATCGTGGTTGGGTCCCAGGCAACGGAGACAGACACTAAATAAGACAAAAAACAGCAACAAAGCACTCGGTGCCATCGATAGAAATAAAGGAACGGTCTTACCGGGAGACAGCGTCGAGCGAGAACCACTGGAGAAAACGAGGAGTCTTGTGACCCAGAAAAGCTTCAACTACCGCGCAGTAGGTGCAGCCTCGGTAGGGAGAAACAGAACTAAGATAGAGGAGGAGTCTGCGGCACCTAACGGCCGTCCCTCGCAGATGACGCAGTGCGTCAAGGCGTCAAGGCAGCGCCATTGAGCCGACTCCAAAAAAAAACTCCCAGAAGGGTGCGCGCCCGCACTAACCCAAGCAGTAATGAATGGTGAAGATTGACAAGGGAAGATCCTGCGGCGCCAGGGAAAACACCTTGGAAAAGCCAATGGAGAAGATGGGGAGAAGGAAAAAGGTGGTGCCCGTTCTGGCCCCAGCATGGAAAAGGAAGAGGGGGATAGGCATGAGGGGTCAACACGATGGCGAAGCTACCCAGAGGGTACCGTGCTCATCCTGATCCAATTGATGCTGGCACCGGTCCAATGGCTCTGAGGCTCGGAGGCCCCGAAAACAGGAACACAGCCAGGAAAAAAGGAAAGTCAAACCCCCTGCTCCACAGGAGCGGCCCAGGGGTGAAACTGCTCAGCGGAACTCCAACAAGGACAGAGATGCAGTCTAGAGTCGAGAATGCGGCCGTTAGGAGCGGGGCCAAGGGAACCCACAAAAGTTGGTTCAGGCCTAGCGCCCTTCCGAGGCAGAAATCCTCGTGCAGACATACTAAAAGGACAACCTCAGCCGGCACAGATTCTTCTTTCCCAAATGAGGAAGAAGAGCTCGGAGGTTGAGCCGGATTTTGAACTGCTACATTCGTGCTTCTCGTGGACTGTCCTCCCCCCGAGCATAGGACTGTCCATAGTCAGACCCTCCCGTTACTTAAGGGCGGTGGACCGGGCACAGCCCCTCTGCCACAACAACTTTCAAATAAAGTTTTCCTACCGTCACCGCTACCGTCTAAGGACGACTCCATTGATGGCAGGAAATAATTTCTTTTTCTTCATAATCTTTTTTTCTTGTTCGTAAAATAAGAAATTACTACTAAACAGTTAAATTAAACACTAAAGGCTGCTGTCGTAGAGACGAAAACTTTGACTCCGGCAGACGAGCGACGTCGACATCCAAGCGGACTCGACGTCGGGAGAAAAGGAACTGAGGCGGTTGGAGGGTCGATGCCGAGATAACCTACACAGGCGCGAGTCAGTCTCGCAGTGCCCTACCTCGGCACCGACCCTTCAGAAACTTTTTGGCTCCCGCTTGGTCCTAGCGCCTCCGGCTCTATCCCACTAGTGTGAATGAGCAATGGAGACTTAGTCTAGGAAGATCTACTGTTACAGGTGAGTAACCTGTTTTTCTAGGAGAGTGGATATGTTGTTCATTCACACGCTTTGGCAGACTCCTAGCAGTTCTTCGGGAGGAGGGAGGCAAGGCTCACACCCCTACTTAGGGAACAGAAATTGGAGAACCGAGGCCCCAAAACCAGCATCCCGGCAATACTCAAGGTCAATGTGGTAGTGGGTGATCAAGGTGTTTGCTGACTTCCAGGTATCAGCTCGGCAGATTTCCTGGATAGGGATGTCCCTGGAAGCAGCCACCAATGCAGCGGTATGGCGGGTAGTATGAGCTCTTATCCCTCTGGGAAGCTCTTTGCCCGCCAACTCGTAGCACAGACCTATGCATGATGTGATCCACCTTGCAAAAGTCCATTTTGCTGCAGGTCTGCCAGAAGCGCCTTCAGCGTAGGTGACAAACAGCTGGCGAACCTCTCCCGGAATTTCCGCCGTCCTCTCTTTATAATAGGAGAGGCCTCATCTCAGGCCCAAAGTATGGAGCCTATACTCGACCTCCGAGGTGTAATTAGGGTAGTATACCCGGTTAAGGTGAAACTCTGACACCACCTTCGGAAGGAAGTTTGGGTGGGGGCATAGGACAACCTTGTCCCTGTGGAAGCCCAGATAAGGGGAGTCCACCGAAAGCGCCTGGAGCACTCCTGTCTTTCTGGCAGACGTGATGGCCTCCCTGGTGGCTGTCTTCCACGACAAGTGTGAGAGCTCACACTTGTGTATCAGTTCGAATGGCTTGCCCATGAGCTTTGCCAGTACCAGCAGTGGATCCCACGGAGGTGGAGGCTCACGCACCGGAGGGGATATGTGATCCCGGCCTTTGAAAAAGTGCCCGACCACTGTCTCCTGTGCCAGCGTCGGCTGACCGGCCCGCGCCCGGTAAGCAGAGATGGCTGCCAGGTGCACCCTAAGGGTCGATGACCGCAAACCCCCTTTGGAGAGAGACCAAAGGTAGTCAAGAATGTTAGCCACTGGATGGGATAAAGAGTCCAGGCCCTTGCCCTGACACCAAATGGAAAACCTTTTCCATTTGAAGGCATAACATTTCCTGGTCGATTCCTTTCTGGATGCCTCCACCACGGTGGAGGCATCTTCATAAAGACCCAAAGCCTAGAACTCTAGCTGCTCAGGTACCAGGCTATGAGGTGCAGGGTTTGAAGGTCCAGATAGAATACCTTCCCCTGACTGAGTGATATCAGGTCCGGGCGTGCTGGAAGCCGCTCCGGGTGCCTGCAGCTGAGGCTGAGGAGATCCGGCTACCAGAACTGGCAGGGCCAGTCTGGGGCTATCAGGATCACCTTTGCCTTGTCCCTCCTCATCTTGAGGAGCACCTTGTGGATCACGGGAAATGGAGAGAAGGGGTAGAGGAGGCCTGGGGTCCACAGCCTTGAGAAGGCATCCCCCTGTTGAGGGGGGCGGGCATGAAAGAGCCTCAGCTTGGTGTTTTCCCTGGAGGCAAAGAGGTCCACCATCGGTTTGCCCCAGTGAGAGAACAGGCTGTAAGCTACCTCTGGATGGAGAGACCACTCGTGGGATGTCTGGCCTAAGCAGCTGAGAGCATTCGCCAGATGGTTTTGAGGCTCCTGCCACGTGGATGGCTAGGAGATCTACCTCTAATTGGCTCACGAGGGTGCAGATACGGAGCGCCTCCCTGCACAGCAGATGGGAGTGCGTGCCGCCCTTTTTGGTGAGGTAGTACATGGTCGTGGTATTGTCCGTCTGGACTTGAACCACTTGAACCCGGAGCTGAGGAGCAAAAGTTGACAGTGCCAGTCTGACTGCTCTGAGCTCCAACAGGATGATGTGGCATCTAGACTCCACAGGGGTCCAAAGCCCATGGGCCCTTTTGTCCCCCATGTGGGCTCCCCAGCCCGTGAAGAGAGGCATCGAGGACGACCGTCGGCTTGGGGCGGACAAATGGGATCCCTTTCTGCAACTGGTCTGGGGTGGTCCACCATTGGAGAGCGTCCCACATCTTCTGGGTTACAGTGATCAGCTAGGCAAAATGACCATGGTACTGAGTCCACTGGGCGGCCAGCTCCCATTGGAGGGGGCGGATGTGCAACCAGGCCCAACGGACCACTGAGATGCACGCCGCCACGTAACCCAGAAGGCATAGAAAGTCCCGGGCAGGGCACAATTGCCCATTCAGAAATGATTGAGCAAAGGAGGAAAGAACCTCCGCCCTGTCCGCTGGAAGCCGAGCTCTGGCTTGACAAGAGTCAAGCTCTGCCCCGATGAGTCCCATCACCTGAGAAGGCACGAGTTCCGACCTGGCCTCGTTGATCAGGAGGTGAAGTTGGGAGCAGATCTGGAGGGCCATGTCCCTGGACCTCTCCACCTCCTGTTGGGTGGAACCTGCTAGGAGCCAGTTGTCGAATAAGGATAAATCCTGATCCCCCGACGCCTGAGATGGGCCGCCACCACCGCAATGCAATTGGTGAAGACCCGTGGGGCCGATGACAGGCCAAACAGCATGGCTCAGAACTCGTACAGGGTCCCTTCAACCATGATGTGGAGGAACTGCTGATGGGACGGACGAATTGGGACATGAAAGAACGCGTCCTGCAGATCCAGTGAACAGAACCAAATATTTTGCTCCAAGGCACGTGACCTGAGATATTGATTCAGGTCATGCAGATCGAGAATGGGGTGCCAGACCCCCATCCGCTTGGGCACCAGGAAGTACCTGGAGACAACGCCTGGGTCTGCTGGAGGATCCGCCACTGGAGCTACAGCCTCCTTAAGGAGGAGCTGAGCGATGTCTCGGAGAGCCGACTGAGACTGAGCGGATACTCTTTCCTCCCGAGGGGCATGGGCTCTGCTTGGAGGGCACTGCTCAAATTACAGAGGCAGTCCCTGCCCGACCACTTCGAGAACCCACCTGTCTGAAGTGACAACTGACCAGGCGGAAAGGAAGTGGCGGAGCCGGCCCCCCACGGGAGCACCCAGAGCTGAGGTGATGGAAAAGGGGTTGACAGCCCCCGCCCCGTCACTGAGCAGGCTTGGAGGAAGAGGCTCCAGGACCTGAACCTCGGCCTCCTTTACGGGCCTGTTGTGGTTTAGGCTTGAGCTGAGGGCGCCAAGCTTGAGCTTGCTGCTGTTGCTGGTGCTGCTGTCCACCTTCAAAGGAGGACTGCTTAGCCGCAGGGGAAGAATGCCGAAAAGGCTTCTTCTTTTTCCTCTGCTGGTTCTTGCCTGAAGAACCCTTGGCAGGAGTAGCATCCAAGGTGGCATTGGACTGCTCAATGTGCTGAAGGTGACCGGCCACTCCTGGGCTGAACAGGTCGGTCCCTAGGAAGGGCATGTCAGCTAGTTTGTACTGGGTATCCGCTGAGAAGGAGGAGAGCCTCAGCCAAGCCCTACGATGAGAGGCAACTGCGGCTGCCATCGAACGGGCTCAAGAATCCCCAATGTCCAGGGCCATCTGAAGCTGCTGTTTCGCAACAGCTCGGCCCTGATCCTGGACCTGCTTGACCGTGGTCTGCATGTCCACAGGGAGATGTGGGAGGACTTCATCCAGAGACCCTAGGCGCGCATGAGAGAAGTGTGCCATGATGACGGCCAAACTTGCCTGACAAAGGCCAAGGAGGAAGCCACATAGACCTTCCTCGCTGAATGGTCCAAAAGCTTGGACTTTTTAATCAGGAGGTCGGTCAGTGTCGGCAAAACTGCCAGTATGCCTGAACACAGAAGTGGTCACCAGGCTCTTGGCCGAAGGGTGCTCTGTGAACCCCGCAAGAGACCCCATGGGCACCGCATACTTGCGGGCCCTGCGGGCAGACGGAGCTGCCAAAGTTCTACGGCCGGGCCAACAATAGCCTCAGCCACAGGAAAGGCCTCCACTGGGGTATCCCCTCCCTTAAAGATGTCCGTAAGAGGGTACTCCGCCTTTTTCTGGATTGGCTCCAGGGGCATCCCTGTGGACTCAGAGATGAGGCGAAGAATGCCCTGAAAAGACAAGGGACCTTCCTCTGTCTCTAAGCCAATGGCTGATTAATCATCACCTGGATGAGAATGCAAGCCGGTGATGTCCGAATCTGAGGAATCCGGATAGAACGGCTGACCACCCAGGTCACCTTCGACTCGCAGAGGGCGGTCCAGGGTGACCATGAATGAAAAACGCCGGAGAAGCCCGGTGTCTGGTCTATCTTCCTTGGAAGGAGACCCTCCCACAAGCTGTTTGGGCGGTGGCTCCACCACAATCGGTGGAGAGACCGTTTTGGGCCGATCTGGAGGTTTTACCGGCTCCGCAGGCTGGGGAAAGTACAGTTATGTAAGAACTTACCATAACAGTAGATCTTCGAGAACAGCTCTTGCAGCAGGTTACACCATTAGGACTGAAGCTGGCAGGCGCCAGGACCCCACAGAAACTTTCTAGCTGGCAGTATTCAGCGGGGACTGCCCCGACATCGGCCCGGCCCCCGAGTCAGGCATCATATAAAAGGGGGCGGTCCCCCAGAATCCCCAGTTCTCCCGCTGGAGACTCCCGGCCACTAGATGACATCAGAAGCGGAGACTGAGGATCCACCATCAAAAGGTATTCACAGCGGTGTTAGAAGCACCTAATCCTAGAAAAGAGATATCGGAACAACTCTACCTCCAGAGGGGATGGTGGAAGGGAAACTACCTGCTGCAAGAGTTGTTCTCGAAGATCTACTGTTACGGTAAGTTCTTACATAACTGTACTATCTTACTTCGTGAAACAGCTCTTGCAGCAGGTTACACCATTAGACTGATTCCCAAGCAATACTGGAAACTCGCAGGTGGAAGGAGGCTAGGTAGAGATCATGAGTTGGACCAAGCCTAGGATAGAGTCTCTGAAGGACTAAGCGATCAAACCAGCTCTCGCCATGAACAACATCCAGGCTATAATGCCTGTTAAATGCACGTGTGCTCCGCTAGCTGCTGGCGTATGGTGCTGAAGTGGACACGCTTTCATGGCCGCAAAGGAGGTAGCCACCCCCCTTGTGGAATGACCCTTAACCAAGCCCGGTAAAGGTTTGTTACATTTCTTGTAACAGAACGTGATAAAATCAATGAGCCACCTGGACAGCGATTCTTTAGAAACCAGAGCTCCCATCATCCTGTGGGCAAAGGAGGCGAAAAGCTGATCAGATTTATGGTGGTCCTGGTTCTGGTCAGGTAGTATCTTAAGACACCTATGCACATCTAGATTGTGCAACAGGGCCTCTCCTCTACTGGAGTATTTAGGAAAATACACCGGTAAGTCGATATCCTGATTGAGGGTGAGAGCTGAGACCACCTTAGGTAGAAACTTTGGATTTGCCCTTAGGGGCACCCTGTCCTAGTGAAAAACCAAATAAGGTTCTTTGCACATCAGTGCGTGAAGTTCAGAAATCCTTCTGGCCGAAGTAACGGCAACTAAAAATAACGTATTCCATGTTAGGAGACGTAGCTCGCAATCCGCGGCTGGTTCAAAAGGTGGCAGCGTGAGCTGCTCCAGGACAAAGGGTAAATGCCATGGAGGAATAGGATCCTTGATCGGAGGTCTAAGCTGGAGAACACCCCTCAGAAAATGAAAATTACGTACCTACCGTAATTCTTGATCTTCTCTTGTATCTTCACCATTCATTACTTCCTGGGTGTAAGCCGGAGGCGCGCACCGTCCGCGGGAGCTTTTTTTTTTTTTTAAACTTTACAACGGCACCGCCCCCGAGAGTGACGCCATATGGGAGGGCGGCCGCGTTAGTAGCTTATCACCTCCTCCAACTCAGTTCTGTGAGCCGAGAGGCAAAGCTGAAAGCAAAGAATAGAGATAGCGAGGCAAGATAGCCAAGGGATAGAAAAGCAAGGAAGAATGAACTGAAAAAGGAATAAGCCGATGGAGGAAGGACAGAGGAGATAAGAGTATCCTATCCTAGGGACTGCAGGGCCTCCTTACCTGGGCGACTCTAGGAGAGAAAAGGAAGGAAGAGAAAGATGAAGAAGAAGAAGAAGAGAAGAGAGAGATGGATGTTGAAGGACCAGAATGCCCAACGAGCATAGTTAGCTTATAGCTGAAGGCTCGACTAACAGGGAAGCAAGAATCCCGGAGATAGAGCTGAAGAGAAGGTTCACCAAACCCGCTAGACAGACTCAGGAGGGCATAGTCCCCATCTTCAACATGCCATTGTTGTTGTTGATACCCCCTTCGGGCTCCTGGCCGTGAAAGGCCTTGAACCGGAGGACACCCGAGGAGGGAAGAATAAACCCCAGGCAGCATGAGAGCGCTGCTCAGGGGTTTAGAAATGGAAAATGTAAGCCTTTCAGGCGTTTTTAAGCATAGAAGTGGGACTCAGTTGGACTCGCCAAGGCAGGCCAGAGGCTTAGGCTGGCTGGGATTGGTTATGGTCAGCACTGCTCTTCTGTAAAACTGTCCAGGAGGACACTTGAAAGGAAAACCAATTATCAAAATCTACGAGGAAGGGTTGCCTGCCCTCTCATCTACCCTCTTGTTTGTTTTCCTTTTTTTTACAGATAATAATTTGCAGGTTAGAGCATGACCCCAATACCAAGAATGCCTATAGCAGTCAAGAGAGTTCCTCAGCATTTTTCCCTTTTTTTTGAAAAAAAAAAAACAGATGTGCCTGCTCCGCCGGCAGCCTCGGAGGCGAGGGCGGCACCGCCAGCGCGCCGCCATATCCATCGGCGCCGTGGAGGCGAGAAGCCAAAGCGGCACCGCCAACGGCGCCCCGATCACCGGCGCCGTGAGCAGCGCCGATCAGCGGCGCTGCCTCGATCACCAGCGCCACGTAGCGGGCACCAGGATCCAAAGCGGCGCCGCGCCGATCACGGCACCACGAATGGCACGGGATCCGAAACAGCGCCCGAAAAAGCGTCGAGTCCTCCGAGCCAGGCCCAAAAGCCGAGGCCCGACACGGGGAGCCTGCACTCAAGAGGTGACTGCCGAGGCGGTGTCGCGCCGCCCGGGAGGGACTACGACGCTCCCCCAACACCGCAGAAGGGGCCTCCTCCTCGGCAAGAATAGACGAGGAGACCCCTCTTCCTCGGACCGTATAGGCCCGGAGGGACCCGGGAAGGGCCTAACGACCTTGCCCGAATCCCGAGAGCGACGCCGCCCCGCGGTCGGCGGGCCTGCCGAGCTTAACGCTGGATTTCGAGGGACGCCGACGGTCCATCGAGAAACAGGCGTCGCACGAATCCATATCATGGTTGGGTCCCAGGCAACGAAGGCAAACGTCATGCCGGTCCGAGACGGAGAAATGCCGGCCACAGGAGCACCGACGCATAGGGGCGCGGCCCGTCTTAGAAAAGCGCTTAGCTCCCGAACCGGACATAACGCGAAACTATTAAGGCTAAAACACAGTAGGAAACACACCCGGCGCCGTTGGATAGAAAAAGGAACAGTCTTACCGGATCGGCGTCGAGTGCGAAGAAAAACAGGAGTCGGTACACTACTACGCAGTTACGGACTGAACGCTTCATACGGTAGACAGGTGCTGCCTCGACGGCGGGAGAAACAGAACTGAGTTGGAGGAGGAGTCGGTCGCTACTAACGGCCGCCCGCGCATGACGTCACTCTCGAGGCGGTGCCATTAGCCAAAGTTTAAAAAAAGCTCTCGTGACGGTGCGTCCGCTTACACCCAGGAAGCAAAGAATGGTGAAGATTGACAAGGGAAGATGGCTCGTGCTGTGTCCAGCTGAGTTAAGGGACGTCGCCCTACAGGTGTATGATAGGCTGAGGTGGCACAAAGGTGTACTTTAATAGAGGAGTAGGCCAAGCCTGCCTGGAAGAGAGACAGGAGGTAGTCCAGGACTGATCTTTCCAGACAGTCCATCAGGGAAAGTCCTCGTGCTTGAGCCCAGAGGCAAAATCGGCGCCATTTCATGGCGTATGTGGCATGAGTGGCCGGTTTTCTAGCAGCCGCTAGAACATCTACCTCTTGCGAGACCCTGTACCGCATGATAGCTGTGTCTCTAGGAGCCAGGCGTGCAGGTTCAGAGAGCGAAGGTCCAGATGGACCAAAGAACCTGCCTCCTGGGACAATACGTGAGAGCTGATTGGCAGCGGCACCGGAGGTTCCTGGGACAGCTGGTGTAGCAGAGGGAACCAAATCTGTCTGGGCCAAAAAGGCACGATAAATATCAGTATCGTCTGCTCTCTGTGGAGTTTCAAAAGGACCCTCTGGATCAACAGGAAGGGAGGAAAAGCGTAGGGGAATCTGCCCGTCCAAGAGAGGGTCAACGTGTCTCGCCAGAAAACACCAGGCCCTGGATCTAGCGAGCAGAAATTGGGCAGTTTTGCGTTGGATGGGGATGCGAAAAGGTCTAACTCTGGTGTGCCCCATCTGTGAAACAGATCCTCTACTACCTCCTGGAGTAATTCCCACTCGTGGACTCTGGCCTGAGAGAGGCTCAGGCTGTCTGCGATGACGTTGTCCACTCCTGGGACATGAACAGCAATGAGGTTTGCAACATGTTGTAGAACCTAATCCCATACCCTCATGGCCTCCCTGCAAAGTGGGTAGGAATGGGTGCCTCCTTGTTTGTTGAGGTAATACATCACCGAGGTATTGTCTTGTCTGTAACAGGAGAGTACCCGGTGGGATCTCCGACTGGAAGGCCTGCAGGGCATAAAGAACTGCTCTCATTTCCAAAATATTTATGTGGAAATGAGCTTCCTGGGGTGTCCACGAACCCTGAGACCTGACCCCGTCAAGGTGTGCTCCCCAACCGAACCCTGACGTGTCCGTGGAGAGCGTCACAATTGGAGACAGCGCAATGAAGGGGACCCCCGCCGACAGGTTCTGTGAATCTAGCCACCATTGCAAATCCCGGATTATGACATTCATGATCCGAATTGGAAGCTGCAGATGGTCTTGCTTCTGATCCCATTGAACCCGTAACATCCACTGGGTCACCCGAATGTGGAGACGGGCTAGCATGACTGTTGCAATGGCCGCAGCCATGTGTTCGAGCAGGCAATGGACCAGTCTGGCTGGGACAGTCTTCTTTGCCAAGATGTCCCTGATGAGGGATCTGATGTGTTCCGCTCGGTCCTGGGGCAGAAAAGCTCTCCCTTGGACGGTGTCCAGAACTGCGCCTATGAACTGCAGATTCTGTGACGGAACCAGGTATGACTTCTCCCGATTGATAATGATGCCCAACGGCCCAAACAGGGACAGAGTACAGTGAATTGTGGACATCAGAGCCTCCCGAGAGGGTGCCATGAGGAGCCAGTCATCCAGGTAGGGGAACACATAGTGGCCTTGTCTCCTTAGAGCCGCCACCGACTGCCATGCACTTCGTAAACACCCGAGGTGCCGATGACAGTCCGAAAGGGAGGGCTCGGAACCGATAATGGCGACCTACAAATTCGAAGTGCAAGAACTTCCTGTGCGCTCGAACAATGGGTATGTGCAGGTAGGCATCCTGCATGTCCACAGACGCTAGGAAGGTGCCCTGCTTGAGCATGGGTATCAAACCGGGAAGGGTCACCATGCGGAAGCGTTTGTAAAGGACCAAAGCGTTGCGATCGCTGAGATCCAGTATCGGACGGAGGTCCCCTGTCTTTTTGGGAACCAGAAAGAAGTGGGAATAGTAACCTGCACCTCTCTGGTTCCTCGCTACGTGCTCTACAGCTTCTTTCTCCAGAAGCGCAAGCACCTCCTGCTGTATGAGCAGTGCAAGCTGACCCGAATAACGGACTTGATGGTGGGTGGTCGAGGAATTGTATAAAGTGACCTCTCTTGACCAGTTGAAGGACCCACTGGTCGGCGGTAATCGACTGCCACCCTGAGAAATGGCGCGTGATGCACCCCCCGACCTTTACTGCCCGTTGATCCAGAGGAAGGGCGGGAGCCGGGAAGAAGTCATGCTGTGGCGGCATTACCCCCCACAGGCTGGGCTGGTTTGGTATACCGCTGACCTCGGCCTGGGGAAGGCTTAGGTTGGGCCTTACGGTGGAAGGTGCCCCTTTGTTGCTGGCCGGAACGTGGCTGCTGTCGTTAGCCACGAAAACGGTTCTGGTTCCTACGAAAAGAACCAGATTTGGGTCTGTACATGGCCTGTACAGTCCTTACTACATTCCTGGTGTCCTGAAGCTTGGTGATGACCTTTTCAGAGGGTTCACCAAACAGGACCTCTCCGTCATAAGAGACGTCCAGGAAACTCTTCTATACGTCCGGGGTAAATCTGGAGACACGGAGCCAGGAGTGTCTCCGGAGACAGACGCCTGAAGCTGCGCCCTGGCAGACGAGTCCGCAGAGTCATATGCAGCTGTTAACACTTGGGTCTCCACGTCTGACCCTGTGCGGAGGAGGTTCAAGAGCTCCGCCTTCTGCTCGCCATCCGGTAGTTTGTCAACCAAGTCCTGACCCTGTTCCCACAGGGCATTCTGAAACTGGACCATATGAGTCACATAGTTCAGTGACCTGATGGAGCATGTAGCAGCCGCATACATGTGCCTCCCCAGGGCATCCAACTGCTTGGATTCTTGGTCCAGTGGCTGTGTACTCAGATGTTGTGGTCGTTGAGACCTATCATGGGAGGCCGTAATGACCAGGGAATCAGCCAGGGGTTGTTGTGTCAAGCACTGGCCCTCTACAGGAGCCCTGTACAGGCGGTCAGCTTTCTTCGGCACTGTGGGGGTGAAGTGCGGACACTTCCACGCAGCCTTGGTGATGTCTGTGAAGGTGTCCACCGAGGGTGGTACCACCACAGGCTTAGGGTCCTTCTGCCTAAGGTAACGAGCTAGGCATGGTCTCTCGGGGTCGAGATCTTCCGAATCCCATCCCATGTACTCCTGGACGTGCCTCAAGATTTCAGAAAAAGAGGGATCATCTGGAGGCGACCTGGGTAGGTCTCGTGGGTCAGGTGATGGGATGCTGATCGGAGAAGGAGACCTGGAGGTATCTGAGGTGTCAGGTCTAGAATCATCCCCCTGCGGAGTGGACCATCTACATCTGGGTCGCTTAGAACTGGGAGACCCTGAGGGAGATCTTGAAGGGGGCCTTCTCCGTTCTCTGGATCTTCCCCTAGGAGGTGGAGTAGGTTCCTTGGGGGTCGGTGGTCTTCCTGCTGGCCTCTGCAGTGGAGGAGGGGGAGTAGGAGGTGAAGGAGTAGGAGGAGGAGGTTAGACTGGGATCACATCCTTCTTTATTGTGTCCCACCAAAAGGTAAAGAGATCTTTGACCTCTTGAATATTCATACCGGACGACAGACCTGGCACCGGTGGTCTGTTGCCGGTATCGGGCGTCGGGTCCGAGGACGTCGCCGGGTTTGGCAAAGGCTCCTGTGGAAGCCCAACGTCCTCACTGTTGTCTTCCTGGTCATCAGGCAACGTCAGGTCCTCCTCTGTAGAGTCCCAGCGACCGGTGTCCACCGGTGTTGGGGAGGCAGTCTTCGGCTCCAGCGAATGTCTCACTGACGTTGGGTGCTTAGCCGACGTCTGGTCCGACGGGCGTTTAACCGATGAAGGGTCGGAAGCCCACTTCGGGTCCGTCGTCCGTTTTAGGGACGTCAGGTCCTTAAGTCTTCCTGGGAGGTGGATCCGAACCCCTTGGAGGCTGGAAGGCTGATCTGGCGTCGGAGTCCCGGCGACTCTCTGAGGAAGCTTGTTTTGAAGAGGACTTGGACTGGTGACGGTCTGAAGACTTCGAGGAGGCCCGGGAGGGTGTTGAGGAAGTCGTAGGCCTGGAAGTCTTGATGGGATGCAGAGAAGCCGAAGTGCTGCCTGAAGACTTAACCTTTACTGGAGGGGGCTGAGAGCGGGCCCTGGAGGGAGAGCGGTCTGAGTGCGTGGAGCCTGAGCTGGTGCGTGAGTCCGAGGCCCAGTTAGGGGATCTGGACCTGGCCTTCTCCCGATGCTTGTACCGGTGCTTATGGGACTTAGAGGTAGACTCACCTCTGGAGGCAGGGTCTTTGTCCATGCCTTTTAACTTTTCTTCCAAGAGGAACCCCTGAAGTGCCTTCTAGCGGCAGATCTGGGTGCGACTGTTGAACCCCTGGCAAAAGGAGCAGGCCTTGGTGTCATGTTCCGGGCCTAAGCACCGCAGGCAGGATGAATGGAGATCCTTGAAAGGGATCTGTTTGCCGCAGGCACACTTGGAGGGATGTCCTTCTGAGGAAGGAGCTGGAGATGCCGACATTTAGTAGGTAAAACTCTGAAAGTTCTAGTCGTTGTACGCTAGAGTGGGACCGTGAAGCTGATGCTGGCGAGCTGACGGCGGGAAAAGATCTGGGGATTCTGGGGGACCGCCCCCTTTTATATGATGCCTGGCGTCGAGGTCCCCGCTGAATACAGCTTAGCTAGAACTCTCTGGGGGTCCTGGCACCTGGCCGGCTTCAGTCCTAATGGTGTAACCTGCTGCAAGAGCTGTTTCGGAGCGCAGATCTCCTGGGCCTTAAGAACGCCTCCGTCAAGACGAGACTATCCCGATCCTTCTCCCACTTATGGGATCGAGAGGAGTGTGAACCCGCAGGCACCTCTCCCTTGGTGGGGAGAGACTGGCACAACTCTCGGAAGGAACCCAAGAAGGTGTAGCCCAGGCTGAGCGGAAAGAAGAAGCTCTGAGAAGCCTCTGCAGCACGAGCTGCTTCCTCCTCGAACGCTTGCATGTGTTCCAATTGCTCGGCGGATTCTGCAGCCTCGGAAACCGCCCACCAAGCCTCCTTGGATTTCACCGGAGGGTTCCGTTTCTCCAGCCTCCCCATCTTCAGGTGTGCAGGACGGTCGTCGAGGACGTTCAGATGAAAGGCGAGACACATATCGCATCTCGAAGTGTCATGGTCGACACCAAGGCAACAGACGCACGCGGTGTGGGGATCGGTGCACAACATTTTTTGGCCGCAAGGGCACCGACGAAATCCACGATAAGACTTGTCTTCCATAATCGAAGAGGTAAACTTGCGATCGCTAACGTGAACGATGCGAATTTTCGGAATAACCGAAGGTTTGAAAGCCAGGGCCTACAAAATGTGTGAGCACGAAGGAGGCAACCTGAATCTTCCAGCGGAAAGGAAGATCCGGTGTCATGGGGCGGAGCCGAGGTATATACCAATGCAAATTACATTATTATTCATTTATATAAAGATGTAGAGGGTTAGAGCAATTACGTGATATATGTCCTGTTTTTTTCCCTTATTCCTTTCTTTGATTTTGTGGCCAAATTTGTTGAAACTGCCACAATATGTACTCAGATTACAGTGATAAAGCAATATGTATGAAACAAAATGAATTAGTAACAATATCCTGAAATTCCGAAACCGAGCATCCTGATTGGCTGTTGACATAAAGTTACTTAAGATTCAAAAGTAGATACATAGTCAGGTTGCTACTAGTACTGAGTAGCAAGTCTCTAAGTTATTTTTGTAAATTTCCTGATTTTACAGGCATTATTACAATTTTTGTAACCGAGCACTCTGATTGGCTGATACATAAAAGTTTCTAATTTCACAATAATTATACATGGATTGTGTTAGGAGTATTTTCTTGTGGTATAATGATGTGTAGTTTTTTTTCAAATACTCCTTTTTAAACCACCAATAAGTATTTTTTAAGACTGATTGATTTAATTGGCTGGTGTCCAGTGAAACACAGAAACATAGAAGCTGACGACAGAAAAGGACCACACGGCCCATCCAGTCTGTCCATTTCTTTTTTTACCTTATGAATGTGCCATAGGCCTTTGCTCTGTCAATGTCCTATCTATTCATACTCATCTGTATTGCTCCCTTATGCCTATCCCATGCCTGTCTGAAGCCCTGCACTGTATTCATATCCACCACTTCCTGAGGTAGGCTGTTCCATGTATCCACCACCCTTTCTGTGAAAAAGAACCTCCCCACATTACCCCTTAATTGGCCTCCCTCTAATCTCATGCTGTGTCCTCTTGTCCTGCTATTTTTCTTATATTGAAACATGTTAGACTCTTTCACCTTGCTAATGCCCTTAAGGTGTTTGAATATTTCAATCATATCACCTCTCTCTCTCCTTTGCTCTAGGGTATACATATTGAGTTCAGTTAATCTGTCCTCATATGTTTACTGATGCAGTCCCTGCACCATTTTGGTTGCCCTTCTCTGGACTGCCTCAATTTGGTTAATGTCCTTGTGAAGGTGTGGCCTCCAGTACTGCACACAGTACTCCAGATGGGGCCTAACCAGTGTCTTGTAAAGAGGGATTATTACCTCCCTCTTCGGACTTATGATACCCCTACTAATATATCCCAACATCCCTCTAGCCTTACTTACTGCTTTAGAGGTCTGCTTGGATGATTTCAGTTAATCGGTGATGATGATGCCCAAGTCTCTTTCTTCCCTTGTGACTGCCAGCAACTCCCCTCCCAGCCTATAGCTGGCTTCAGGGTTTCTCTTCCCTATGTGCATGATCTTGCACTTCTTTGCATTGATGTCATATAAATGGAAATTACGTACTTACCATAATTACTGATCTTCTTGGACAGTCTCCATCACTCATTCACACTAGTGGGATAGCGCCGGAGGCACTAGGCGGCAACATTTTTCAGAAGGGTCGGCACCGAGACAGGACCACACATGCGCGGCACCACGAGGCTAGCTCGCGCCTGTGTAGGCTTTTTCGGTGTCAACGCTCCAACTGCCTCAGTAACTTTTCGACCGTGGAGGTGCAGCGTAACTAATGAAAATAACTTATCCTGAGTTTCTGGGCCTGAGAGGGCCCAGATGGCCCTTGCAAGAAGGGTCAAAGAACAATGTCTTCACAGCCTGAACCACAGGATCATGAAGACCAGGAAAGAGAAATGGAAATTACGTATCTACCGTAATTCTGATCTTTCTATCTTCACCATTCATCACCTTTGGGTTATTGGCCTGGATGTCATGACCCCGTGGGAGCTTTTTTTTTTTTTTTTTTGGATGGGCTGAGTCAGCACACCATTGGCGCCACTCTGAGGCCGGCCTTTCACGTGGTGCTCGTGGGTTGGCCGTTAGGTGTTGATGACCTCCTCCCTCGCCATTTCTGAGTCGCTGTAGAGGTTAGAAAAGGGTTGGGAGGGTGGGAGAAGGAAGTCCAAGGGACAGACAAAGGAAAAATATAAAACTAAAAGGAGAAATAAATGACTGAGAGGACAGAAGAAGTTTGAAGACTAAGGGGGATTGGGTAGGGGCCCCAATCTCTGGAAGTAGAAATGAGGAGGGGGGAGGTTTTAGAGGTAAGGAAAACATTTTGGGGGAAGACAGGAGAAACATACCCTGTAACCTTGACTAGCCTCCAGTTTATATAGGAACTGCGAAGGAGTAGCTAAGAGGCTAACTGCCAGACTTGCAGGCACAGAATTACTGGCAAAACTCCTATAAGCAGAATCAGCTATTCTGGAAGAAAGACAGGAAAAACATGGATATCGCCCCAAAAGGAGATTTTGGTGCAAGAAACCTAGTTTCTTAAATTAATTGAGGTTATGTCCACAGGACAAGGAAATCAAGGATTGACAGGGAGAAGGAAAGAAAAGGGGGCAACTGCCAACCCCCACCCCACAGGGGTGTAGCCGAAGCACTGAGGAAGGAGTGCCCCCACACCTGACCACTCCACCTTAAAGGAAAAACTAACTCCCTATGTGCCCCAGTTTACCCCACTCCTGACTCACAGAAAGGAGAGGGCTAAGAGAGGGGGCACAGAGAGGAAGGGGGACCCAGAGACTGAGGCCCCAAGGGGATGGAGGGTGGGATTGTGATGAATCGTGAAGATACACAGAAAGATCAGAATTACGGTAGGTACGTAATTTCCATATCTTATCTGTGTCAATCTTCATCACCTTTGGGTGAGTGCAGAGCCACCCGAAGGGGGTTTTAAACCCTAACGGACTGAGTCCCTTAGCTCTCAGTGGGTGACACACTAAGAGGGAGAACCTTCAGGGCCTAGAGAGGCCCGAGTGTGGGGAGAGTGAGACAGGGACCCCCCCAGAGGGAGTAGGAAGTTGCCCTGACAGACGCCGCCTCACTCTACTGGAGAAGAGACAGTTTCTTTGGTGGGCGGAGTTAATCACCCTACGCCGGGCCAAGGGTGACAACAGGGAAAGACGCAGCCATGCCATCCACCTAGTGCAGCTCACTGTCCCTACGACACTGGTAGCTACCTCACTGGCATCATACGATGCCCTTGCTTGGTGCCTTCCTAGCTCCAGGCCACGTGCAGAGAGTGCAATGGCTTGTCTGGTTTGCTCCGTGCCAGGCATGGAGGCTAGGAGCTGACACAGCCTGGACCACAAGAACCTGTCATAGGTTGCATAGTGGGCCTGATGTGCTGCAATGGAGAGCAGCAACTGTGCTGAGTAGAAGGTCCTCCTCCCCCAGAAGTCAAAATCCGAAGAATCTTGATCTGGGGGCCGGTCACAGTGCAGGGCGCAAAGCCCATCAGGAGTGTCCAGTTGCGTCAATCCTGACTGAGGATGAGGCATGGAACCTGGAGACTTCAGTGGGGCACAATACTGCTGGCAGAGATCCCTAGAGGCAGGAACTCTGGAAAGGGATCTCTGCCAGGAATGCAACGATGCCTCCAGAAAGGGAGCAGGCCAGGGGGGCACCACAAGGGTGTCCTCACTGAAATGGCCTAGAAAGGCGTGCGCTGAGTGCTCTGGATTGTGTTGAGTGGGAGGGATAATGTGTAGGTCCTCTAACATCCTCACAAGGAATCGCTGATACTCAGCAAGATCAGCAGCTGGAGAGATGTGGACAGATGGCTCCTGTCCCCCAGAAGAGGGGGATGAAGAGTCACAGGACCTCAAAAGTTCAGAAGCAGTTTGCTCAGGGGGAGGTTGAAAAACCTGACTGTCCACTGCCCTAACGTAAGAGGGAAACTGACCAGCCTGAGCTCTGAACTGTTCCCAGGAGAGAGGCCTGCTAGGACCACGAATGCCTGGGAGCACAGGAGAAGGTGGCAGAGAACTAGGGGCGGAACCGACAACGGGGATCGGTTGACCTCCGCCTGGGCTAGGGAGCGCACTGGGAGCCCTAGGGAAAGAAGGTGCTCCGGAAGACTCCATAGCCGACAGCTGAACAACCAAACTGGTACTGCCTAGGCTGCGCCTTGAAGAATCCCCCTGTGAGGTAACCGGGCCCTGTAGGTCCAGAAGGACGGTCCCCATCTCCAAAGAACGGGCCCTCTCAAGGAAACCGAGGGGAAGAGCGGAGATCCGTGACTACGGTGCTTCTCCCAGAGCCCGGTGGCTCCAGAAAAAGGCCGCCAGACAGACCCCATGCCCCTCAACCCTTGGAATCCAAGAGCGCCCTCCTAGGCAACCGACAGCCCTGGTCGCCCCCCGAAGGGGCTATCCAGGGAGCAGCACCCTCCCTTCCCCTCCCGTGGGTGCTCTGATAGGCCCCAAAGTTGGGCGATCCAGGCACACCACAGGAGGGGTTACCACTGCTGAGGGGTCAGAGAACCCTCAGAGGCCAGGCTGCAGGGCAATGGTGGCCTGCACCACTGCCTGCTGGCCAGAACCCCTGACCCTGGCCTCGGCAGTCACTGTCCACTCTTCAGAGGGGGTCTGACTCCGGTCTGTCGAGGACACTACCAGGGTGTCCACGCCCGCAGCCAACTCCAGGGAGTCAGACTGCCCATCTGACTCAGAGTGGGACTCCTCCTCCGAAGAGGTGGAGATCGAAGCCCTCTGCCAAACAGTGCATGGATGCCCGCTGCCATCCCTAGTGAATAGGGCATCAGAACCAGAGACTGCACCAGAGTCGATGCCGGTGCCCCCCTCCGCACTGCGAACGGTGCCAGAAAAGGACACGGCCCCAACAAGGGCAGCAGCCTCAGAGCCGGAGCCTGTCACGGTGCCATCCCGACCCCCGGCACCGCAAGCGGCACCGAGATCAGCAATGGCGCCAATGATGGCTCCAACCGTGCTCTCGTTTCCAGCAAATGGCACCGAGGCTGGAGACCCCGACGGCGCCGTGTCCATGTTCGGAGCCACGAACGGCTCCAGAACTGGACACACGTGCTGTGCACAACCCGTGCCGCCAAGAGAACAGATAAGAGACGCCAGACAGCCTCCCACGCCATGCAACAGCCGAAAGCAGCAACACGCCGAAGCGACGGACTGGCATTGTCTGTGCCATCAGGCCCACGCGCCATTGCCCAAAATGGTGTCGGATGGTGCCAACCCAGGCCTTCCAAGCCGCGGGTGCAACACCGGGGAGCCGCTGAAGGGGCGTTACCCAAAGCGGCACCTCCGTCCTGTCCCCAGGGGGACAGATTGGACCTCCTGCACGTGGGGAGGGCCTCTGCCAACTAGGCTAGAAGAGGCAGAGGCCCGCTCCTCCTCAGTCTGCATAGAACCGGAGGGGACCCGGAGGAACGCCAAGAGACGAGCTTGGCCCGACGAAAAGCCCGACCCCGGAAAGTCGGCAGAGCTCGCCCACTTTCCACGTGCATTGCTTGATGACCTGGCGGTCCATGGATAAGCAGGCGTTGCACAAATCCATGTCGTGAAGCGGGCCAAGACACGCGAGGCAACGGTCGTGCTGGTCGGTGACGGAGTACTTCTGGCTGCATGGGCACCATCGCATGAGGGGCTGTCCCGTCTTAAAAGATTTCTTGCCCTCCGACCGAGACATGACCTATGGGAAAAAGAACACCAAAACAAGACCCGACGTCGCAAAGCAAATAAAATAAGGAACAATCTTACCAGGCGATGTCGAGTGGAGTGAACCGAACTGGCAGGATATACGGAGTCGACGGACTATGCAGTGACACGCAGTCGAAAAGGCAGCCGAAGGCTTCAACAGTAGAGGTAGGCCTCTGAAAATTCTTCTTAGAGCTTCCCACGAGGTGATCTCGATGGCAGGAGATGAAGAACTGGTGGCAGGGCGCAGTCGACAACACCTAACAGCCAACCCGCGCCATGCAGTGCGTCGGCCTCAACGATGGTGCGTCGACTCCGCCCATCCAAAAAAAAAAAAAGGATCTCCCACGGGATCATGACCTCTGGCCAATACCCAAAGTTGATGAATGGTGAAGACTGACACAGATAAGATCGAGTGAACCCAGGGGATGGTGGGTGGGCGTGTGAATGAGTGATGGAGATCAATAATTACGGTAAGCACGTAATTTCCATATCTTCCTGGACTAAGTCTCCATCACTCATTCACACTAGTGAGAGATTTCCGAGCTAAAACCAACAACCCTGAGTAGGGTGGAGGAGATAGGGTTCACTCAAAAAGGACGGCCAAGGACTGTCCTGCTAATAAAAAGAGCTGTCTTGGAAAGAGCATCTAGAATATAGTGCTTACAAGATAAGTGCTTGAGTTGTAACTCACCACTTTCCAGACGACTGCAACGGACACAAAAATGAAACTCTACCAGGAAGCTGCAACCACTCTAGGAGAGTGGCGAGAAATGAAAATTACGTACCTACCGTAATTCTTGATCTTCTTGGACGAGTCTCCACCACTCATTCACACTAGTGGGATTAGCGCCGGAGGCACTAGGACCCATCGGGAGCAAACTTTTTGCTGGAGGGTCGGCGCGAGAGATGGCGCCACGCGAGCAGCGCCTGAGTGCAATGACCATCTCGCGCGACGACCCTCCAACCGCCTCAGTACCTTTTTACCAAGGAGGTGCAGCGCAACTAACGAAAGAGTAAATCTAACCTTAAAAAACGGACATAAGATAGTCCGTACGACCCGCGTAAGAAGGGTCAGCAAAGAAGTCCTCACGGCCTAAAGATCTGAGGGAGTGAAGACCAACACAGCGGTGAGCTCGGGGGATGGAGGGTGGGCGTGTGAATGAGTGGTGGAGACTCGTCCAAGAAGATCAAGAATTACGGTAGGTACGTAATTTTCATATCTTCCTGGACATAAGTCTCCACCACTCATTCACACTAGTGGGAGAGTACCAAGCTGATAATCCCCCAAAAGGGCGGCAGGAGAGCCAGAGCTCACGGTTCAAGAGTAGAAAGACCATTAAGGATAGTTCTGTCGAAGCGGAATGTCGCCTGGTATGAACATCCAGTGCATAATGCTTAACGGAAGGTATGCACTGAGCTCCAGGTGGCGGGCGTTGCAGATATCCGCACTGGAACATTGCGATCTCCGCTAAAGATGCCGCGAATCGCCTCTAGTAGAGTGAGCGACACTCTACCCTCCAATTTAACTTGAGCCATGGAATAGCAATGTTGAAGGCATGCCACTAACCATGATGAGATGCATCTAATAGCGACGAGTTGACCCAGCCGGTGTCGCTGAAAGAAACAAACAGTTGCTGAGTCTTGCGAAATTCTTGGTTCTATCTAAATAGAACCAAAGGCTCTCTTAACATCCAAGGAATGAAGAGATCGCTCTCTCATTTTGGAAATTAGCTAAGTAAGAGGAAGTACCAGAGGTTGGTTTAGATGGAATTCTGACACAACCTTGGGAAGAAATTTAGGATGAGTAACGAGAACTACCTTGTCTTTATGGAATACAGTATAATGGAGGGTCCGCTACCAAGGCATGAATCTCCGAGACCCCGCGGCTTGAGGTAATGCACCAGGAAGGCAGTCTTCCAGGTAAGAAATTTTAGCTCACAGGTAGCTAAGGGCTCGAAAGGCTTCCGAGTGAGCATGTCCAGCACCAGGTTAATGTCCCAGGTTGCAACTGGACGCCTAACAGGGGTCTGGTATGAAGAACTCCTTAAGAAATCTCTTCACCATAGGAAGCTGAGCCAGAGTCAAGGAAGAAACCGCTCATGGAACGCTGAGATGGCACTAAGGTGAACTTTAACTGTGGAGTACTGGAGACCTGAGTTTGATAGGTCCAAAAGATACTCCAGAACCTTGTCAGGAGGACAGGAAAAGGATTCCAAGAGGACTTGCACACCAGAGAGAAAAGCTGCTTCCATTTGGAAGCGTGACGTTGGGTGGCTGGCTTCCAGCAGCCACGAGGGATGTCCGAGACTCTACGAGACGTTGAATCGATTCACTTCTACCTCTTC
The DNA here is from genome assembly GCA_016271365.2 of Neoceratodus forsteri. NCBI lineage: Eukaryota > Metazoa > Chordata > Ceratodontiformes > Ceratodontidae > Neoceratodus > Neoceratodus forsteri. The sequence goes on from CM057453.1 coordinate 1,434,393,112, forward strand.
AGGAGCCAAGCATGAAGGTGAAGTGATTTCAGGTTGGGATGGACCAACGAACCCTGGAGTCAAAAGGTTGATTTGCAAGGGAAGTGGTTCGAGAGGCTGCCAACATACTGTTGAGCAGAGGAAACCATAGCTGCCGAGGCCAGGAGGAGCAATGAGAATCATTTTGGTCTCCTGAGACTCGAACTTGAGGAGAACTCTCTGATTAGAGGGATCGCGGAAAGGCGAAAGAAAACGCTTTGTCCACCGCAGCCTGAACGCATCCTGACAGAAAATGCCAGGCCCTGGATTTCTGGAGCAGAAGAGAGGCAGTTTTAGCTGAGTGGGGATGCAAAAGGTCCAGGTCTGAGTCCCCACTCTTCGAATAGTGACCGAGCTAATGTTGACTCGAGAGACCACCTGTGAGGGTCTGCCTCGCTCTGCTGAGGTGATCTGCTAGTTCGTTTGTATACCTGGCAGATAAACCGCCTGAATCAGAGACTTGTGCTCCAAGCACCACTCCCACACCCTCATTGCTTCCTGCAAGTGGGAAGAATGAGCACCGCCTTGCTTGTTGATGTAATACATCACAGCTTTGTTGTCCGTTTGAAGGAGAATGTTCTTGTGACAAAGGATATCCTTCAGAGCTCGGATCGCGTAGAGGATCGCTCTCATCTCCAGGACATTTATGTGGAGAAGAGTTTCGAACTGAGTCCATACACCTTGAGTGTGGAGTGAGCGACAGTGAGCTCCCCATCCCATTAGCGATGCGTCTGTGGTGATGGAGATCTGATGATCCGGGGGAGCAAAGGGGAACCCTTCCAGGAGATTGCTCTCTTGAGTCCACCAGGTGAGAGACCTTCGGAAGGGGCTCCATCACCTTGATGGGATAAGACTGGGGGTGAGAGGTCGGAGACCACTGAGTGGAGAGCATCCATTGGGTGGTTCTCATGTGCAACCGGCCAGGGTACAGTGAACACCGAGGACGCCATGAGACCCAACATGCGCTAGCATCGAGAGAGCTGTAAATCGATTGGTTCTCTAATGTAACGGGCCATCCGAAGGATGTCGAGTCTTCTGTCCTGGAAGGAAAGCTCTCATGGAAGAGGTGTCTAGAAGCGCCCCTATGAAAAGGAGCTCCTGGAGGGCTGCAGTTGTGATTTTTTCAAATTCAGCAGAATTCCCATGGACGTAAGAAGATTTCAGAAGTCGCTTGCACGGCTTCCAAAGTCCCTTGGCTGGAAGGGCTTACAGAAGCCAATCGTCCAGGTAGGGAAACACCGGAGTCCCATCTTTCCTGAGATGCGCCTACAGAACTGCACAACACTTGGTAAAGACTCAGGCTACCGAGATAAGCCCAAAAGGCAGGACTTGAACTGATAATGCTGACCCAGAGCTACAAACCTGAGGAACTTGCTGGGTCGGTGGATGGGGATGCTGGTAAGCAGCCCCATATCCAGGGAGGCTAGCCAGTCGCATGGATGCAGCAAGGGTAACAGGGTACCTAGGAATTATTTTGAATTTCTCCTGGGGAGAAATTTGTTTAACTTTCTGAGGTCTAGAATGAGGCGATTCCCCAGACTTCTTTGGAACCAGGAAGCAATGGAGTAGAACCTGTGCTCCACAGATGCGGGGCACCAGTTCTATTGCCCTGTTGCTTAGAAGGCCCTGGATCTCTCGGCGGTGAGGAGGTCTGACTGAGAGGTCGACAACCTGGGTTGTCGCCTGGGAGGACAATTCGGGGTTTCAAAAATTGAGAGAATAACCTCGCTAATTATCGAAGGACCCATTTGTCCGGTTATGGACTTCACTGGTTGTAGAAGTACATCAGACGACCTCCCACCAGAGGAGAAAGTTCCACCGGGCAATGTGGATGGAACCTGGGCCAGCAATATATAGGTGGCGCTGGGGGCTTTAGGCCCCGCGCTTGCTGCCGCTTTTGAGGTTGGGCAGGTTGGCTTATGCAAGCTTCCCCTGCCTCTGCCCTCGAAGGACTGACGACTATGAAACTGACGTTCTGTTCACATGCCCCGAGAGGGAGCAGGCGGAGGTCTGGCCAACTTAATGGCCGACCTAGGTCTTCTGAGTGGCTCTCTAAGGCTTGTTCCACCTGAGGGTCAAAAGAAAGGAGCCATCAAAGGCAGCGCCATTACCTGCTGCTGAGCATCATTCTGAGAAGCCAGCAGCACGAGCCGGGAATGGCGCCGAGTACAACACCCGCGGCTGCTGAGCCGGTGAAGCAGTGTCGAAGCGCCCATAGCGGCTTTGACCCGTTGGTTATTGACCAATACCCTAGTAACGGCCAGAAGAAGCTCTGACTTGGAGTCCTAACCGGAAGAGCTTCAACCATTCTTTTCAAAGAGTGCCACAGGATATACAATACTGAGAAAAAATAGCCTTGATAACTGGCAATACGCATACTTAGGAGTGGAGGCAGCAAAGACTCTCTTACCTAATGTATCAATCTTACGAGACTCTTTGTTAATAGGTCGAGCTGTAGTAGTTTGAGGAAGAACCTACCTTATCATTCTCTGCCAGGACTACAATAGGATCCGCAGCTTGGGATGCCAAAATGGACCCATCCTTGGGAGCTGAATACTTTTACCAATGGATTTAGCCACCGAGGGAATAAGAGCAGGATCATTCCATACCATTTGAGACAGCGCCTCAAGGAAGGCTGGATCGAGGAGTCAACCAGTAGGGATCTCCGAGCATAGAAGGTACTGAGTCTAATATCTTCCCAGGATCGAGCGTCTGTAGTCTGGAGAGAAAGAGTGGATCTCAGGTTCTTCAACAGAGACTTAAAGGACAGGTCCTCACCACAGGCTCTGTAGCAAAGAAAGATCCTGTTTCTCCACTTCATCACCCAACCAAGGTCTGAGTCAAGCTCAACATCATCTCCTGATGGTCTGATTGGACAGGAAAGGAGTGAAATTAGGAGAGAAAGCAGGAGAGAACAAGGAGGTCCCGAGGACCGGCACCAAGAAAGAAACAGGCTGAAAGCACCGCAGAGGCACAGCTGAAGAGGCCGGACACACAAGCGCGCCCGGACAAGCGGCGCCAAACAACGACGAAGACCTGGCCCGTGAGACCAGCGCCACGGACCGGCGCCGCAAGGCGGCAGCACCGACAAACCAACAGATCTGGAAGCCGGCGCCCAGGAACCTGGAAGCTAGAAGGAAAAACGGAGATAGGGCATCGTGGCCCCTGCGCGCAGCCATGTGAGGGGGGAAACACCTAAGCGGCGAGTCACTGGCACCAAGAAGGCGCCGCGACTAGGGAAGGTCCAACACCCTACCCGATTGCTGGAGGAGCCCGGGGCCCGTGGCAACCGAGCCAGGCAGGAGAACCAACCTCCGAGCCCATCGCCCATAAGAGCAGCCCACTGATGAAACTGCTCATCTGGAGCCCTACCACAGGTGGGAGGGGCTCGATGTCGAGGACGACGGTCACCAGCAGTTGGCAGCCCAAGAAGGAGAACGCAAATCAGCTATGATAACCGAACTGCCGACGCCAAGCAGACATATCACAGAGGGCGACTCGAGTGATGCTCTCTTTTGACCTGAGGGTCAAGAAGCTCGAGGCCGAACGGTGCCGAGAATGCACCGCTTATTTTATGCCGACGGGGGACCGCCCATCTCGGCATCGGACTGACCGCTGTCGGAACCCCGCTGAGGAGAAGGAGGCTGACCGGACCCAGCCCGCCGACTGAACAGCTTTCATATGAGTTCTCACCGCCACCTGACCTGCTCATGGTCAACTCCGCCAAGTAGGCCGAGACTTCTTCAAGTAAGTTAAATTTAAAATATTAGAAAAATTTAACGAAATAGAATAAAATTAGCGATACTACTATCGAGATAATGTTACAAAAAATAAACTGAAAACTATGCGCTAGTTTGAAGTTTGACTCGACAATGACGGCGTCATCACTGAAGGCACTTTCGGCGGGCGGAAAAAAGGAACTAAAGGCGGTTGGAGGGTCGTCACCGAGATGGTCATTGCCGCTCGAGCCGCTGCTCACGGCGCCATGCCTCGCGGCGCCATCTCTCGCGCCGACCCTCCAGCAAAAAGTTTGCTCCCGATGGGTCCTAGTGCCTCCGGCGCTAATCCCACTAGTGTGAATGAGTGGTGGAGACTTATGTCCAGGAAGATCCCGGCCTCACAATTTGGTATAGGATCAAAATTAATAGTGTCAAAGACATGTACTAATCCAACGTAAAGGACGTCAGGAGCTGAAAAAGCCGGAGGTAAAGTCTACTGGTTCAGGGTAGATCGAAAGCGCAGATAAAAACCCCCACTACCAAGTATGGCTGACCTGCAAACAACAGGTCCAGGAGCACTTGAACCCTTTACTCGGTGAGCAAGACGGTCCAGGTGGGGTTAGCCCATCAAGGAGAAAGGTTTTCACTTAGTCACTGAAATCTTCCTGATGGAAGCCCAACGCACGACTTAGAAGCCTCTTGTGGTGGAGTAGTAGAACCAGATCCTACCCACTTTATATTCCAAAAAGAGAGGAAAAGTGTACAGGAGGATGTGTCCACTGTGGAAAAACATTCCGACAGGAAAAAACAGGGGCTGGATTTCTAAGACAAAAAAGAGGCAAATGTGCATCGAGGAGAGATGCAGCAGGATCAAGATAGGGCTAACCCATTCGTTGAAAGTGACTGAATAGCGGCAGAAGTGACTCAATGCGGTGAGGCACTACTCACTCCGGCCTCCCTGAAGGGAGTAGGAAAGGACTGTAGTTTGTTTACTGAAAAACAAACATCACAGCTCCATCACGCACTCAGAGAGGATACCTGCGTGAGTGACTGGCATGGAACCAGTGCGCAGGAACCGAGGTGTGAATATTTGAGAAGCCACCTGAGAAAAAAGACCTACTTAACCTCAGTCAAGAAAGGAGTATGTCATCTGTTAAGTTGAAGTAAGCAAGGAAGTAGGAACCTGAGTTCCGACTCGCTGGAGAGTCGCTTCTGTTGTTGCGAGGTTCTGCTCAAGAGGAGAAAGTCTGATAAAAAAAGGGGGATTAACAGACTGGGCAATCGCCTAGGTCTAGGAAATGTTTCTGAATAAGAAAAATATCTCTTGGAGAAAGAGATGACCCATACCCCTGCTGGATTGGACTCCCCAAGGGGTAGAAGAAGTCAGGTACTCTTTACCGTATTCTAGAGATGAGCTCCTCAGGGGGCTGAGGAGGAATCTGACCAGATCCAAAAGGGAGGTATCAGGTAATTTCGGCTAGGCCCTGTGCTGTGATAAAAAAAATGTTTACCATTAGTCCGAGCCTAATAAGGCTTTCAGACTGCTATTTCGCAAGGATTGCCTGATACAGAAATGACGAAGATGTCCTCCATCTGGCATGTGCCGAAGAAGCCACTGAAGGGGCAATATCACAAAGGGGCTATACACCCCTATCAAAGGAGCGGAAGAGCCTGAGTGGCTCCCGACCATTGAATTAGAATGTTCCACAGGGTGTAATTGTCTTGACGACTGAAAGAGTCTAGACGCAGAAGTGTATGGTCCATGGATGCAGTCAAATACTAGAGTGGACCCCATCACTGAGGAACTACTGAAAAGATCTTCCATCATGGACTCTGATAATAGAGAGGGTGTGCCACTCAGTATATAAAATGAATCATCCGCTGTATTACTGACCATAAGGACAGGGAGAGACTCATCTAGATGACCTTCTACCCCAGGAAGACCCCTAAGGGAGGTGTAGGTCAGAACCACTAGAGACTCCGGCACTAGGAAGGATGTCAAGGAGCTTGGCACCACGTAGGGAGCAGAGAAAGTGCTGAGCAGAATGAGATATTCTGCTGGCAGAACAGTGCAGAAGAGTTCCATCAGCGGAAAACCACTGGATGTTACAAGATCCCACGCAGACCGCCACTCACTGAGATGTGTGGAAAAAATCTGCAGAACAGAACTCCATTCTGCGGAAAACATCCTGTCATAAGTTCTGTGGAGAAGAAGTCTGTAGAAGGAAATGTTGTCACTAGTTCTGCCAGACAGCACCCACTAGCATCCCTGCGGCACCAGCATCACTCGTGGCACAGGAGGGCACCAAGAAGTGCCTAGGCCAACCTGGGTGACACCTGAGGGTACCCACAGCGGTACCCGCAGGCACCCCTGACACTCATGCAGCAATGGCACCCCCAACACCCATGGCACCAAAGGTACCATAGCACCCATGGAACCCATGGCAAGAATGGCACCCGAGGACACGGTGGCACCCATGGGTGCCTGCAGCACCTCTTGGTGCTCGGCACCACCCGTCAGCACCCATGGGTGCCACGCACCCCTTGGTGCCTGCCTAGGCGCCAACCGCTGGTGCTCGCGCCAACCGCTGGGTGCTCGTGCCACCCGGCCGACACCGCTTAGACACCTGCAGCAACACCAGCAGCGCCCGGCAACCAACGGCAGCAAAAACAGCACCCGCAGCACCGCACCGAGTGAAAGTGTCGACCCACAGTGCCGACCATGGCACCAAGCCACGGCACCGAGGTACAGAGCCAACCCAGGCACTAAGCCACAGAGCCGACTCACGGCACTGACCCAAACACCAGCGATGCCACCTACAGCACAGACAACACAACCAGCAGCTGCCATGGCGCCGGACCTGCAGCATCACCCATGGCATCGGGCACAGTGCCAGGACAAACACCACCATGGAAAATCCTGAGAAGAAGGGGAGAAGGAAAAGGTGGTACCCATGCCGCCCCCATGGAAAAGAGAGAGGATAGGCACAAGGTTGGCTATGATGGCGAAGGGCACCAAGAGGGCACCGTCATCCTAATCCAATCGACCCAGCCCGTCCAGCGGCCCGAGGCCCCTAAAATCAGGAACACAGGCTACTAAAACTGGAAGAAGTCAACCCCTGCTCAACAGGAGCAGCCCAGAGGTGAAACTGCTCACGGGCTCCAACAAGGACAGAGATGGAGTCGGAGTTGAGAATGTAGCCGTTAGGAGCGGGGCCAAGGAGAACTCACCAAAGTCGGTTCAGGCCTATCGCCCCTCCCGATGAACAATCCTCGTGCAGACGCACCAGAGGGCAACCTCGAGTGGCACCGATTCTTCCTCCCCAAATGAGGAAGAAGAGCTCGAGGTTAAGCAGAGCTGGATCCCGGAACCGCTAAGATTCAGTCCTGGTGGACTATCCCCCACCCGAGCACAGGACTGGGACTGTCCATAGTCGATTCCCCGTTTATCAAGGCGGTGGACTGGACACAGCCCTCTGCCACAATAACTTTCAAATGAAGTCCTCCTACCGTCACCGCTACCGTATAAGGACAACTCCGAAGATGGCAGGTGAGAATTTCTTTTTCTTCTTCTTCATTATTTTCTTTTCTTGTCCGTAAAATAAAAAATTACTACTAAAATGTTAAATTAAATGCTAATAGCTGCTATCGTATAGACGAAAACTTTGACTCCAGCAGATGAGCGACGTCGACATCCAAGCGCATTCGACAGCGGCAGAAAAGGAACTGAGGCGGTTGGAGGGTCAATGCTGAGATAGCCTACACAGGCGTGAGCTAGTCTCGCGATGCTGCGCATGCATGGTCCTGTCTCGGCGCCGACCTTTCTGAAAAATCTTGGCTCCCGCTTGGTCCTAGCGCCTCCGGCGCTATCCCACTAGTGTGAATGAGTGATGGAGACTTAGTCCAGGAAGATTTTGAATTTCATGGTTATAAGAGGAGTTACTCATTAATGCAAAGGCCATCCCCCTGATGAAGCCTTAATTGGCAAAACGCCGGAGTCTATGCAAAGGGACTGCTGTGTCAGTCTCAGACATTCTGTGTGAACTGGAAAAAAGCTTGACATTTTTGTATCTACACAGGACTCCTTTCATGATTAATTTAATCTTCACTGGAGGTTTGAGTGACCACCTGGCTCTGGAGTGCAGGTGATTTGTGGTATTTGTTTATGTTCTAGGGCACGCCGCCCTCACCTGCACCACGCCCAGGGCTCTGCAGCACGGTGTTTTCAGAACAGAGTTTGGATCCTAAGGATCACCTTGTCCTTGTGAAATACAGTATATGGGGGGTCTGTGACCAAAGCATGTATTTCAGACACTCTGCAGCCAGAAGTGATGGCTATCAGAAAGGCTGTCTTCCAAGTCAGAAATTTTAGTTCACAAGTAGCTAGAGGCTCAAAATGTTTATGGGTGAGCATGTCTAGCATAAGGTTAATGTCCCAGGCTGCTACTGGTCGTCTGACCGGTGGCCTGGTATGTAGCATGCCCTTAAGAAGCCTCTTGACCACAGAAAGCTAAGCCAAAGACATGGAGTGTATGGGCTCATGATACGCTGAAATTGCGCAGAGGTGAACCTTAACAGTTGAATATTGCAGACCTGTGTTTGACAGATATAGAAGATACTCTAGGACCTTGCTTGGTGGACAAGAAAAAGGATTCCAGGAGGATTTTGCACACCAGATAGAGAACTGCTTCCACTTAGCCGTGTAAGTTTTTTGGGGAGCTGGCTTGTGAGCAGCTAACAGGACATCTGAGACACTACACGAAACGTTAAACCTGTTCACCTCTATCTCCTCAGGAGCCAGGCATGGAGGTGAAGCGACTTCAGGTTGGGTCAGTAGGTTCGTATGAAGTGCAAGCTGTCTCGGAGAAGTTTGTGATGATCTGTTGATTAATGGAAACCAGATCTGACGAGGACAGAATGGGGTGATGAGAATAATTTTGCACCCCCACCGTGCCTCCAGTTTGAGCAGCACCCTCTGAACTAGGGGAAGAGGAGCAAATGTGTAGAGAAAGCGTCTTGTCCACCACATTCTGAATGCATCCTGACAAAAGCACAAGGTCCTAGTTTTCTGGAGCAGAAGAGAGGCAGTTTTGCGTTGAGTGGGGACGCAAAAAGGTCCAGGTCTGGAGTTCCCTACTTTTCAAAGAGTGATTGCACGACGCTTGCGTCGAGACCACTCATGAGGATCTGTCTCCATTCTGCTGAGACAGTCCGCCAGATCGTTCTGAACTCCTGGCAGGTAGACTGCCTGGATCAGAGCTTTGTGCTCTAGGCACCATTCCTACACCCTCATCGCTTCCCTGCATAAGGGGTAAGAGTGTGCTCCGCCCTGTTTGTTGATGTAGTACATCACTGCCTTGTTGTCCGTTTGGAGGCGAATGGTCTTGTGACAGAGTATGTCCTTCAAAATCCGAACAGCATAAAGGACGGCTCTCATTTCCAGAACATTTATGTGAAGCAGAGATTCGTCCCAACTCCAACGACCCTGGGTGTGGAGATCCTGACAGTGAGTTCCCTATCCCAGCAAGGGCGCATTCGAGGTGATGGAGATCTGGGGATCCAGAAGGGCGAAGGGATAATCTTCCAGAAGGTTGTCCTCCTGAATCCACCAGATGAGTGACCACTTTAGAGGTTCCATCACCTTGATGTGAAAGGACTGTAGGTGTGTGGTGAGCGACCACTTAGTGCTGAGCATCCACTGAGTAGTTCTCATGTAAAGGCGAGCCAGAGGCACAGTGAACACTGAGGATGCCATGAGACCCAGCATCCCCTGCATTGAGAGTGCTCGGACTGAGCTGTTTTCTCTGATGAAGTGGGCCATCTGGGAGGATGTCATTCCTTCTGTCCTCCAGAAGAAAGGCTTTCGCTTTGGAGGAATCCAGAAGGGCTCCTATGAAGAGGAGCCACTGGGAAGGCAGTAGCTGTGACTTTCCCAAGTTTAGCAGGACTCCCATTGACATGAGGAATTTTGAAGCTGTAGCTACGGCTTCTAGAGTCTCTTATTTGGAGGGGCTTGCGAGAAACCAATTGTCCAGATACGGGAACACCTGAATTCTGAGCTTCCTCAGATGTGCTGCGAGAAATGGAAATCACGTACCTACCGTAATTCTTGATCTTCTTGGATGAGTCTCCACCACTCATTCACACTAATGGGAACTGCGCCGGAGGCACCAGGACTCAGCGGGAGCAAACTTTTTTTTTTACTAGAGGGTCGGTGCCAGAGATGGAACTGCGAGGAGCGGCAACGCAAGCCTCAGCTCATGCGGTAATGACTATCTCGGCGTCGACCCTCCAACCGCCTCAGTACCTTTTTTTCTGAGGAGGTGCAGCGTAACTAACCTAGAAGGATAGCCTAACCAAAAACTGGACATAAGATAGTCCGGACGACCCAATAGGAAGGGTCAACAAAGAAGTCTTCACAGCCTAAAGATTGAGGGAGTGAAGACCAACAACAGAGGTGAGCTTGGGGGACGGAGGGTGGGCGTGTGAATGAGTGGTGGAGACTCATCCAAGAAGATCAAGAATTACGGTAGGTACGTAACTTCCATATCTTCCTGGACATAAGTCTCCACCACTCATTCACACTAATGGGAGAGTACCGAGCTAATAATCCCCCGAGAGGGCGGCAGGAGAGACCAAGAGCTCACGGTTTTAGGACAGGAGTCCATTTAGGATAGTTCTGCCAAAAGAAAGGTGTCATGTGGCATGGACATCCAGGGCATAGTGTTTGACAAAAGTATGCACTGAGCTCCAGGTAGCCACATTGCAAATATCTGCAATGGGCACGTTGCGGATTTCCGCTAGGGATGCCGCGACCGCTCTAGTAGAGGAGCGTACACTCTGCCCTCCAGCTTAACCTGCGCCATGGAATAACAGTGGCGAAGGCATGCCACCAACCATGCTGAAATACAGGTTGACCCAGCCGGGTCTCGCTGAAGGAAACAAACAGTTGCTGAGCTTTGCAAAAGTCTTTTGTTCTATCTAGACAGAAACACAAAGCTCTTTTGACGTCCAAGGAATGACGAGAATGCTCTCCTTCATTTTGGAAGTTAGCAAAGTAAGTAGGAAGGACCAAAGGTTGGTTTAGATGGAATTCTGAAACAACCTTAGGGAGAAACTTAGGATGGGTTCTAAGGACTACTCTGTCTTTACGAAACGCAGTATACGGAGGGTCTGTGACCAAGGCATGTATCTCAGAGACCCCTCGAAAGGTTTCGAGTGAGCACGTCTAGCACAAGATTAGTGTCCCAGGCTGCAACTGGACGTCTTATAGGAGGTCTGGTATGCAGAATTCCCTTAAGAAACCTCTTAACCACAGGTAACTGAGCCAGTGACAAGGAAAGTACTGGCTCATGATAAGCTGAAATGGCACAAAGGTGAACCTTAACTGTAGAGTATTGCAGACCTGAATTTGAGAGGTCTAGGAGGTACTCTAAAATTTTATCTGGTGGGCAGGAAAAAGGATTCAAAGAGGATTTTGCACACCAGGCGACAACTTCCATTTAGCTGTGTAAGTTTTCCTAGTAGCTGGCTGTGAGCAAAAGAATAATATCTGAAATCCTGCAAGAGACATTGAACCTGTTCACTTCTATCTCTTCAGAAGCCAAGCGTGAAGGTGAGCGACCTCAGGTTGGGATGGACCACAGGCCCCTGAGTCAGAAGGTTAAGTCTGAAGGAAAGCAGTTTCGGAGGAGCTTCGACATACTGTTGAGTGGTGGAAACCATATTTGTTGAGGCCAGAAGGGCAATGAGATCATTTTGTCCCCTGGGACTCGAACTTGAGAAGTACCCTCTGAATTAGAGAAGAGGCGGAAAGGCGTATAGAAAGCATTTTGTCCACTGCAGCCTGAACGCATCCTGACAGAAAATGCCAGGCCCTGGATTTCTGGAGCAGAAGAGAGGCAGTTTTGTGTTGAGTGGGGATGCGAAAAGGTCCAGGTCTGGAGTTCCCCACTCTGCGAATATTGACTGAACTATGGTTGAGTCGAGAGACCATTCGTGAAGATCTGTCTCTGTTCTGCTGAGACAGTCTGCCAGATATGGCAACACTTGTATTCTGATTTTTCTGAAATGCGCTGCGAGAATTGCACAACATTTTGTAAAAACTTGCGGCGCCGATGATAGTCCAAAGGGCAGGACTCTGAATTCATATTGCTGTCCCAAAGCCACGAGCCTTAGGTATTTGTGATGCTTTGGGTGAATAGGAATATGCTGGTAAGCACCCTGCATGTCCAGGGAGGCTAACCAGTCGAGCTGATGAAGCAAAGGTAACAGGCTTCCTAGCGATATCATTCTGAATTTCTCTTTGGGAAGAAATTAATTTTTGGAGGTCCAAAATGGGGCGCATTATCCCCCGGTTTCCTTTGGAACTAGAAAGTAATGGGAGTAGAACCCTGTGTTCCGTTGATCCAGCGGAACTACTTCCACTGCCCTGTTGTTCAAAAGGCCTTGTATCTCGGAGGCGAGAAGTTCTGACTGAAGTATTGAGAGCTTTGGCTGCCACCTGAGGAGACAATCCGGAGGGTTCTCTGAAAAACTGAGAGAATATCCCTCGTGGTTTATCCGGAGGACCCATTTGTCCGAGGTTATGGACTTCCACTGGTTGTAGAATTGAGTCAGATGACCTCCCACCGATAAAGAGTCCCCCTCGGGCAGCTGAGGTGGGACTTGGGCCAAAAACTCAGAAGGCGGCACTGGGCGCTTTGGGTCCTTGCGCCTTCTGTTGGGTTTTCTTCTGAGGCTGAGGGGTTTGATTTTTTATTAAAACCTCCCCTGCCTTTGCCTCAAAATGACTGACGGTTGAAACTGGCGTTTGTTAACACCTCCTCGAGAGGGGGTGGGAGGAGGTCGAGCCAATTTAATGACAGACCTAGTCTTCTGTGTGGCCTCTAGAGCCTGTTCTACTTGAGGGCCGAAGAGATGCACACCATCGAAGGGCAATGCCATGACCTGTCGCTGGGCATCATTCGTGAAACCTGAAGTGTGCAGCCAGGAATGGCGGCGGGTACAAATGCCCGCAGCCGCCGCTGGGGAGGCAGTATCGAAGGCATCCATAGCTGCTTTAAACTGCTGGTTTTTGAACTCAATACCTCTGGTTACGGTTTGAAGAAGCTCTGAATTAGTGTCCGACTCTGGTAGAGCTTCAACCATTTGCTTGAGCGAATGCCAAAGAATATACTCATACTGAGAGAAATAGCCCTGGTAGCTGGCAATACACATACCTAGGGTGGAAGCAGCAAAGACTCTCTTACCTAAGGTATCTATCCTACAAGATTCTTTGTTTATAGGTCGAGTTGTGGTAGTCTGAGGAAGGACGACCTTATTCTCTGCCAAGACTACAACAGGATCCGCAAATGCTTGGGAAGCCAAAATGGGTCGATTCTTGGGAGCAGCATACTTCCTATCTATGGACTTAGCCACAGAAGGAATGAGAGCAGGATTATTCCATACCATTTGCGAAAGCGTCTCAAAGGAGGGTTGTACTGGGGGAGTTAAATTCATAGGGATGTCCAGAACATGAAGGTATTGGAGTCTTAAAAGCTTCCCAGGATCGAAGTCCATAGTCTGGAGAGAAAGAGTGGAATTCAAATTTTTCAGCAGAGACTTAAATGACAGGTCCGCGACCACAGGCTCTGCAGCAGGTTAGATCCTGCTCCGTCCACATCATCACCCAGTCTAAGATATGGGTCAGACTCAATATCATCTCCTGACAGTCCAGGAGGGACTGTATGGACAGGAAAGGAATGAAAATCAGCAGGAAAAGAGGAAGGAAAAGAATTCTAAGAGGAGAAGCCCTGAAGATTGGCAGACAAAGGGCCAGGCCTCGGCACCGAAGAACATGGCGCCGAAAAGCCAGACGGCGTCAACAAAGCAGACTGTGCCGAAGAAGAGCAAGGCGCCGATAAGCTGCATGGCGCTGAAAGGCTACACGGCGCCGAGAAAGTCAACAGTGCTGAAAACTCACACGGCACCGAGCGACCCACTGACACCAACGGCGCCGAAACCAACCCAGGGCCCCGAAAACCAGGATTTGAGGGAAAAAGAGGAAGAATACCAGGAGATCGAGGCATCGGTGTGACCCCCAGCGCTGTAGCCATTTGAGGGGGGACACACCTGAGCGCGCAGTCGACAGCACTGAAGAGGGCGCCGCGCGACTAGGGAGGCCCAATCACCCTGCTCAATCGCGCGAAGAGCCAGAGAGCCCCGGGGTGACTGGGCCAGTCAACTGGACCAACCTCCAAGCCCATTGCTCCCATCAGAAGCGGCCCACTGAAGAAACTGCTCATGGAAGCCCTACCAGAAAGGTGGGAAGGGCTCTGATGTCGCCGAAGGGTCGGCCGACTAAGACCAGAAACGGCAACTCCAAGCAGAGAGTCCGGCAACTGGTCCCAATGACCGACTGTCAACGCGCAGACATATCAGAGGGCAACCTCGAGTGATGCCTTCTCTTTCTCAACCTACAGGCCGAAGAAGGGCTCGAGGCTGAATGGTGCTGAGAATGCGACCATTTTCGTTTATGCTTCTGGGGAGACCGCCCCTCCCCTCAGGCACTGGACCGTCCGTTGTCAGACCCCCCCTTCCGGAGAAGGCGGAGGACCGGACCCAGCCCGGCTAACTGAACAGCTTTCATCTGAGAGGCTCCTACCATCACCTGACCCGCTCATGGTCAACTCCGTCTATGTAGGCTGAGACTTCTTTTAAGAATAAATTACTGTAAGCGTAACTTTACTCGAAAAATACTATAAAATAATAAACTGAAAACTATGCAGCTAGTTTGAAGTTTGACTCCTAGCGAAGACAGCGCGTCGTCACTGAGCGCACTCGACTGCGGAAAAAAAAAAGGAACTGAGGCGGTGGAGGGGTTGATGCGAGATATAGTCGTACGCATGAACCGCGCTCGCAGTGCTCACTCCTCGTGGCCCCATCTCTGGTGCCGACCCTCTAGCAAATAAGTTTGCTCCCGCTGGGTCCTGGTGCCTCCGGCACAGATTCCATTAGTGTGAATGAGTGGTGGAGACTTTATGTCCAGGAAGATCCTCTGCATCTCATGCAGCACCGCAGGAGCTCCCAGCGCCGGCACAGGATGCGGCACTGAGCTCCGGCACTGAACCTGAGGAATCCAGCCTCCGACTTGCTGAGAAAAAATGAAGAAATTCAGCAGGAAATAAAGGCACCAGTGTGGACCCCTGCGCCACAGCCATATGAGGGGGATAAACACTGGAGCACGACGTGGACGGCACCGGAGAAGGCGCCGCGTGACTAGGAAGTCCCAACCGCCCCGCTCGCAGGTCCGAAACCGAGAGGCTCGAAGGCCCCGGTAATGGACTCACCGGCTCGGCCAGACGGGACAACTGCTGAACCCACTGCTCCATAAGTGTGGCTCAATGGTGAAACTGCTCACCGGAGGACCCCCGCAGTGGGTGGGGAGGGACTCCGGAGTCTAGGATGCCGGTCACCAGGGACAGAGACCCGAGGGGACCCTGGAAGAGCCGAGGTCTGGCCCTGCCACCAGAAACCGATGAAGCGCACACAGATGTACCAGAAGCGACCTCGAGTAGTGCGTTTCTTTTTCAGCTGGAGGCGAAGAACTCGAGGTCAAGCGGTGCTGAGTCCTTGATGAGGATCGAGAATGAGGCCGCTTTTTTTGTGCTTTTGGGAAGACCGCCCCGAGCACTGGACTGCCTGTCGTCAACTCCCATCATAGAGAGGGCGCGGACCAGACCCAGCCCTCTTGACCGAACAGCTTTCATGCGAAGTCTCGCTACCATCACCTGCCCCGTTCATAGTCAATTCTGTTGAAGGAGGGCTGAAGACTTCTGACGAACAATCTACTTAACTTCAAAATTATTTTAAACTGGTAAGAAAATAATAAAACTACTGAAACTAATCAAAACTGAAAGACTATAGCTGTTGTCGTATAGACAAGATGTTTTGACTCCCGGTGGGCGAACTACGTCATCACTGAAGCGAACTCGACAGCGGCAAAAAAAGAACTGAGGTGGTTGGAGGGTCAACGCCGGATAGCCTATACAGTGCGAGTTGAACTCGCGGTGCCGCTTCCTCACAGCCCTACCTGGTGCCAGCCCTCCTGAAGAATTTTGGCTCCCACTGGGTCCTAGTGCCCCCGACATAGTCCCATCAGTGTGAATGAGTGGTGGAGACTATGTCCAGGAAGATCCTTCTCCTTGATGAAGCAAGCCATCTGGATGATATCGTTTCTCTTGTCCTCTGGAAGGAAGGCTCCTATGAAGAGGAGTTGCTGGAAGGGCTGAAGCTGCGATTTTTCCAGATTCAACAGAACTCCCATGGATATGAGAAACATGGATGCCGTGGACACCGCTTCCTGCGTTCCTTGTCTGGAGGAGCTTGCTAGGAGCCAATTGTCCAAATATGGGAATACTTGAACTCCGAGTTTCCTGAGATGCACTGCAAGTACTGCAAAGTACTTTGTGAAGACTTGCAGCGCCAAGGACAGCCCAAAGGGCAGGACTCTGAATTGGTAGTGCTGGCCCAGAGCCACAAAGTGGTGGCTTGGGTGCACTGGGACATATTGGTAGGCATCCTACATGTCCAGGGAAGCCAACCAATCATTTTGATGAATCAGACGTAGGAGTGTACCGACCGATGTCATCTTGAATTTCTCTTTGAAGAGGTATTTAACTTCCTTAGGTCTAGGATAGGGTGCATGCCGCCTGTTTTCTTTGGAACTAGGAAGTAATTGGAGTAGAATCCTGTGTCCCATTCTGCCTGCGGAATTTCTCCCCCCCCCCCAAAACTCTTTTTCTGGCTCCGACACCCCGAGGAACTCTCTCGGGCATCCACCTGCTCCTCCAGGTCTACCTCCGGGCCCGAAACTCCTCCTTACTCCTGGCACCAGCCCGACTATCCCACCAGCTCTGAGCCCCCTGAGGTGGGGCTGCCCCTATCCTCCCAGGGTGCTCTATCTACAGGTGGGGCGGGCTGGGCTCGGCCAGGAGAGGAGAGTCCGGCCGGTGGAGTGTGATGAGGTAAGGTGGTGCCGTCGCCTATCCTAAGGGGCAGGATTTTCTGCTTAGGATTGCCCTTGCCCCCATCCCCCAGGCGGAGCCATGAGCATGCAGTAATGCCAGGGGATGTCCGTGGCTCTGCATTCCTTCTGTGTGCCCCGAGCGGTGCAGTACCTCTGGTCTCCACTGGAGGCCATTGCGGTGCCGGGCAGCCCTAGAACCCCGAGAGAGGAGAGCAGTCCTCGGAAGCTTGATCCTCTCTCCCTGCTAACCCCGACGGCTTGGGCCTGTTCCAGAACCCAGGACACCGGCCATGGCACAAGGTGTGGTGTCCAGCGCCTCAACACTCAGCGCCACCGGGACGGCCTGCGGAATGACTTCCACTGCCCTATTGTTCAGAAGGCCCTGAATCTCTGAAGCAAGGAGGTTTGATTGAGTGATAGACAGCTTGGGCTGTCTTTTGGGTGGGTGATCCAGAGGGGTATCCGAAAAATTTAGAGAGTAACCCTCTTGAATTATCCTGAGGACCCATCTGTCTGTTGTGACTTGAATTCCATTAGTTGTAAAACAGAGTCAGATGCCCCTCTACTGCTGAAGAAGAGTCCCCTTGGACAGCTGAGGTGGGACATGGGCTGGGTCTTCAGAGGGTGGCACTAGGCGCCTCCGGGCTCTGTGCCTTTTGCTGCATTTTCTTTTGTGGCTGAGGAGCTTGGTTCTTGTTGAAGGCCCCTCGGCCTTTACCACGAAAGGACTGACGGCTATGAAACTGCCAGAGATGTCCGCCCCGCTGAGGGGCAGCAGGGGCTGGCCTGGCCGTCTTAGCAGCAGTCCTAGTTTTCTCAGTGGCCTTTAGTGCCTGCTCCACTTGTGGACCAAAGAGATAAACTCCATCAAATGGAAAATTCATGACTCTCTGTTGAGCATCATTTGTGAACCCTGAAGTCCATAACCATGAGTGATGCCTGGTGCATATCCCAGCTGCTGCTGCTCTCGAAGCAGTGTCAAATGCATCCACAGCAGCCTTAAGTTGCTGACTGTTGGACTCAATACCTCTAGTAATGGTCCAGAGAAGCTCTGAACTAGCGTCTGACTCTGGAAGAGCCTCCACAGCGGCTTTTAGCGAGTGCCAAAGGGTATACTCATATTGAGGGAAATAGCCCTGGTAGCTAGCAATATACGCATTCCTAGGGAAGCAACAGTGAACACTCGCTTCCCTAAAGTGTCATTCTTATGGGATTCTTTATTTACTGGACGAGCTGTAGATTCTGGAGGGAGAACGGCTTTGTCATTCTCTGCCAAGACCACTATGGCGTCTGCAAAGACTTGAGAGGCCAGGATTGGCCTGTCCTCAGGGGGAGAGCATTTCCTGTCTATGGACTTAGCCACAGGAGGAATGAGCGCCAGACTGTCCCACACCATCCATGAAAGAGTCTCGAAAGAGGGCCGTACTGGAGGTGTTAGTTCCACAGGGATTTCAGGGACGTGCAGATACTGAAGGCACAACAGCTTCCCAGGATCCACCTCAGAAGTCTGGAGAGAAAGGATGGAATTCATATTCTTCAGGAGAGACTTCAAGGATAGGTCCTCAACCAAGGGCTTCGCTGAAGTAGAGGGCTTACCTAACACTCCAAAGGATGAATCCTCATCCAAATCGTCCCCTAATTGCAGATCAGGATCAGACTCACTATTATCTCCTACTAGCCCGGAAGGGATAGTATAGAAAGGAAAAGGAGGAAACAGAGCAGAGTGCCTGGAGACCTCAAGCCCAACACCAGGGCACCGAAGGCTGAAGACCTGCAGTCATGTGAGGGGGGGGGAAAGCACAAGAGTGCGGCATCAACGGCAACAAAGGTGTCACGCAACTAGGTTGACCTAACCGCCCCACCCACGGGTCTGAGGCCCCGGGGCCGGCTCCACAGGCACGGGAAGTCAGGACAACCGCTGGACCCACTGCTTCATAAGAGCAGCCCAATGATGAAACTGCTCACCGGAGGACCCCCAAGGGGGCAGGGAAGGACTCCAGAGTCAAGATCATGGCAAATGGGAAACAATGCAGTGAGCCCAACAAGAATAGAGGTCAGCCTCGTATCCCATGCTGGCTGATCTCATGCAGACATACCAGAGGGTGACCTCGGGTGGTAGTGCTTCTTCTTCTACTGGTGGGACGAGGAAGAACTCAAGGCCAAGCGGTGCCGTGTCCCCGACCTCGATCGGGAATGGGCCAGTTTCTTTTAGTGCTTTCGAGAAGACCGCCCTTCCTCCCGTGCACTGGACTGCCCATAGTCAGACTCCCCCCTCTGTAGAGGGCGGCGGGCCAGACGCAGCCCTGCTGCTAAAACAGCTTTCAAGCGAAGTCTCCCTATCGTCACCGGCCCCGTTCATGGTCGCCTCTGTCGAAGGTGGGCTGAAGACTTCTGTTTCTTCGTCAAAAACGAATAAAACTTTCTTTTTTCAATAACTAAATAAAGTAATTTACTAAAAACAAAACTGAACGACTAATGCTGCTGTCGTATAGATGTGAAGATTTGACTCCAGGTAGGTGAGCGTCGTCATCACTGAAGTGCACTCGACGGCGGGAAAAAAGGAACTGAGGCGGCTGGAGGGTCGACGCTGAGACAGCCTATACGGCGCAAGCCAGTCTTGCGGTGCCGCGCATGCATGGTCCCTACCTCGGCGCTGGCCCTCCTGACGATTTTGGCTCCCGCTCGGTCCTAGTGCCTCCAGTGTAGTCCCACTAGTATGAAGGCGTGGTGGAGACTTTATGTTCAGGAAGATCCCTAAGTCCCCACTGCGTAGGACTGCTTGCTGTAAAACTGACGATGGTTCCAGCCCCTTTGAGGGGAGGAAGGAGCCAGTCCAGCTGTTTTGAAGGTAGTTACCTGAGTGCCAAATAGGTGAGAATCATTAGAAAATCCTGATGTTCTAAGTCGGGAGCATCACCTGACACAGATCCCAGTAGTAGCTGCCCTGGAGGCAGAGTTGTAGGCCTCCACTGAGCTTTTGCAGCAGCGACTGGTCACTTCCCCAAGGTGTCAATCTTGCAGGATTCCCTACTGATAGGACGAGCTGTGGACCCCTGACTGCAACTGACCCCAGACATCTGAAAAATTAATATTAGGAATACTGCCTCAGGGGGCACGCTGCCAGCAAAATATCTATACAGAACTTTACTAACAGAAGCCTTGAAAACTGTAACTAGGCAGTGGCTGTCCCTCTTCCTCTATCAATCACAGAATGGCTCACATTGATAAAGGAAATCAGAATAATGGAGGCAATGTACGGTAGAATATGTGCGAGTTATGACAGCGAGAACCTAAATGTATTAAGATGGGTGAAATGAGACAACGATATAGACTCAGCACAGACGGGGTAAATGCCAATGATACGAGCCCTGCTTTTTGCGTTCACTTGCGCAAGGAACATCCTGGGATTATACGGCATTTGAGAGGTGTGTCACTGCCAAGCCAATTACAGCTGAAACTGCAATGGGCTTGGCAGTGTACACCAATGATCAGACACTCTGGTCATGACACAAGTTCTGCTTTGCTGATGTGGCGTGTTCTCTAGCTGAAGAAAAGGAACTGCTCCAATGAGAGAGCGCTTCATTTCTTTCTGTAGACGTAACTCTGGGGATGCGCATTAGAGTTAACACTAATGTGCATGGCCGAGTTACAGTTTTTAGCGGCTCCTGTCAGTGCCACCTGCCACACTCCCCCGGCTTCCACATTAGCCACGGTGCGTTTACACACTGGCAGCCCTGCTGCACTCTCTCCCGGGTCCTTACTCCTTCTGACCCCCCAGGCTTGTGCAATATAGCTGCAGTATGGCTGTACATGTTGGTGGCTCCTGCTGCACTCTCTCTCTCTCTCCCAGTCCTTCTGAACCCCCCCAGGCTTGTGCAATATAGCCACCCCCCCCCCACCAAAAAAAACCCACTAGGACACTTACCCCATACTTACCTCCGGAGGTCAGCAGCTGTGATCTTCTGTGGACTGGGACATGTCTGCACTCTTAAAAGCTAAGTCGCAAACTGAAGAATGAAGATATGTGTTGTATAACGGCTATCAATTGCATTTTGAACGTATGTTGATATCTCTGCCATTTTTAGGAATTTTTGCACCACATTTTCAACATTGGCTTTTTGGGACCCCACCTCACAAACACTGGTGCTGTTATTTTGTTATTTGGTCCCGAAATGTGATTTCACGGTTGCTGTGCAGAGTCACCTTTCTGGACCGATTAACGAAACGACAGCACCACTGTTCATGAGGTGTGGTCCCAAAAAGTCCATGTTGAATATCTGGTGCAATATACGCGCAGCTGTTTGAATTTTTCAGCATACTCGGAATCTCTCGGCAGTTTTAATACTTCACCCAAATTTTCAACACTCCCATTTTTCACACCACCGTGAACAGTATAGCGGTTATTCTTCACATCCTGCCCGAAATGTGTTTTCGCACCTGTGGCACAGAATATAATAATAATAATAATTTTTACTTGTATAGCGCCTTTCAACTTATCAAGGCGCTGAACAAGTTAATAACAACAATACACATAGCCATTCACACATCGACTTATAAAAGTGCATCATAAATACATCAAAAGACTTAAGAAATTACAATAAAATCCAGTCAGATACTGACACTTTAATCCTCCAAAAAAGCCCTTTTCCATAAAAAAGTTTTTAATTCTTTCTTAAAAATCTCCAATTTTGGCGATTTGGCGCGAGAATGGCTCGATTGCTGTGTGAAATCACCTTTTCAGACCAATGAACGAAATTACTGTGGCAGTGTTCATGAGGTGGAGTCCCAAAAAGGCCATTTTGAAAATTTAGTGGAAAAACTAAAAATGGCAGAGTTATGTGTGTTCGTTGAAAATTTTCTATGCACGCGTGGAACTTTGGTCATTTTCAATATTTCCACTCCAATTTTTCAGTATAGCCATTTTATCACACCACCTCAGGAACAATACAGCAGTAATTTTTCACATCCTGTCCCGAACATGTTTTTGCACCTGTGGTGTGGAATGGCGTTTTCCCACGGATGTACAAATTTTCACCTATGGGGTTCATAAGGTAGGTGATAAGAAGACTATTCAAAATTTGGGGTCAAAATATTACAAAATGACAAAGTTATGCCCATTCGTTGCAATTTCAGTACCGCACCCTCGTAACTGTGGAAATCTTACATATCTTCACCCCAGATTTTTAACTTAGCCTTCTTATTACATGAGCTTATGTATATCACAGGTGTCATTTTTCAAATCCTGCCCAAAATGTGTGTTTCTACCTGTGGCATGGAATGGCATTCTACTTGCACACAATTATGTTTGGCGCAGATTTGAAAATGTTGTCTACTGTCTACATGTGCTGGGGTAGTAAGATGGCTATGCTGATAATTTGGTCACGCATCTATAGAGGGATGGGTGCTCAGGGTCCGAAGGACCCTGCGCTGCCACGCGAAAGTAAGGAACATGACGGACATGGGAGCTCAGGGCCTGAACGAACGGCATTTCAGAGCTGCGTCACTGCCAGGCCAATCACAGCTGCAACTGCTATGGGCTTGGCAGTGCTGACCAATGACCAGGCACTCTGGTCATGGCAGCAGTTCTGCTTGCTGACATGGCATGTTCTGTAGTTGAAAGAAATTAACTGCTCCAATGAGACAGTGCTTCAGTTCTTTCTGTAGTCGTAACTCCAGCCATGCGCATTACTGTTGACACTAATGCACATGACCAGAGTTACGGTTATTGTAAGCTGCTACCGCCCACTGCACTCTCTCCTTCCAGTCCTCAATCCTCTACCCCCGGCTTCTACACTGGCCGCAGTGCGGCTTCATTTATTGGCAGCTCATGCGCCCAGCGCCTCTCTCTCAGGTCGCTCCTCGGCCCCCAGGCATACATTACCCGCGGTGCAGCTTTACTTGTTGGCAGCTCTTGCCACCCGGCGCACTCTCTCTCTCCCTGGTCCACTAAGCCAGCTGGGCCGGCTTCTCTGACTACCAGCTTCTTTATGCATTTATGGTGCAGTTTCCACCATGTGGCACGCACCGCTCTCACTGCTGCCTCCTCGCTCCTCTGAAGCCACTACCAGTACCACATACCACTGCAAATACCAGCAAGTGAACGTTCGGCATTGACAAATGCTTGTTTCTTTTTAAAACAACAGCAAAAAAATACCTTAATGCTAGAATATTGATAATGCACTGACCTCGTATGTTATACCATATCAAAAAATACCATCCTTTACAAAACATGTACTAAACGAAAACACTGTTTTTGCTAGGACAATGTACTACACCTGTGATTTATCAAATGCTGTACTACCTGATTTTACTTTAATTAACTCTAAGTAAAAAAAAAAACAAACTAAAGACGTTCCTGATCAATTGCCAGGCACATTATACTAAATCCAAGCACAGTAGTTTGGGGCAGTACTATGTTACCAATCCTAAAAAACATGTGCTTGTGCCACTCAGAAATATCCACATTGTCATCTTTTACAGCTAAAGAGATGTTGCAGAAAAGACCATTTTTAAAAATTGCCAGGAGAAGCCATCTTTTTTTGCAGATCCCAACAAAGTACAAAATAATAAAAGCTATTTTCAAAATGGCTAAATAGATAGAATATATTGCAGCATAGAATGCAAGGACATCAGGAATACAGAGCCGTCAAAAGCAGTGTGGTGAAACTTTTCCCTAACATTAACTGTTGTTTTAAGTGCACTGAACAACATCAAACACAGTGAAAAACAAATGGCTGCAAAATTCAGATTAAAAAAAGAAAAAAAAATTCTTATACATTTACAAAGCAAGCTTCAATGTTTTTTCTCAAAAATATCCTGCAGACTTTATAAGCATGAACCCCCAAAAAAGACAACCTAATTATTTTAAAACAGACATTTCACCTCTCTTACTTCCTTAGTTCATTAAACATACACAATAAAGTCTCATCATAAGACCTCCAACAATGATCAGAATGGAACAATCATCTCTCCTTTAAAACAGAATAGGATTCCATATCCTGAATATAAGCAACAGGCTGTTTATTACAGTAAGCTCTCCTCAAGGAAAATAAAAAATGCGACTTACCCGTAGCCACTGCTTTTCAGTGAGGGCATCACTATAGTCCACATCCCTGCGTTGTCGGGATCCCCTTCCAAAGATTTTTTCTTCTTCCTCTTCACATGTAAGCCTTTCCACCTCAGCATCATCTTTAAGGATCCATGATGGGAGATCATCCTCTTCCATCAAGCGAGGTTTGCGTTTTGGGTTTCGAGCTTCCTCCCTGCGACGATCCATATCCATACGCTACAGGAAGGAGGCAACAACATTACAAGACTGCAAATAATTTTCCTTCTTACAAAATCTTTGAAAAGCAAAGCAAACAACAAAAACAGACCAATCAGAAGCCATGCACTATACGTAAGCAATAAGACATGACAGGGTGTATGTTGCCCTGGCACAACACACACCCGGGGGCATAGTGAGGCACGATGCCAAAGGTTGACTGCCTTTGGCCCTGGAATGTGCTCACCTTGAAGTGTCTTACTGACCTTACAAAATGGGTAAACTGAGAAAATTTACAAAAAAGCCAGCTTTTTAAAATTAAAAACAGATATTTTCTTTTGTTAAAAGTAACTAGCAAACAGAAGTCCCTCACCAGCTGTCAAGCATCTGTCTATCCACACAAGATGGAATGTCTGTCTACTATAGAATGCAGGAATTCAAATTTCTGCAGAATTCTACTGACTGAATGCTCATCTCTCCCAACACAAAAACATAAAAAGAGGGTCTCGGTAAAGCCAGGGGGTCCAATTTTCAAACGGGGACGCAGGGTTTGCGACCATGCCCTGTGTACCTGCAAAGTTAGCTGCACCTGCATTCAAGGGTCTGACACAACCTGCCTCCAATTTTAGAACCCTGGATACAGGTTGCGACAGTGCCCTCAATTAATGGTAGCTTGCGCCAAAGCCGTGGCACAAGCCCCATAAACCAGCTCCCCCACGGACGCAAAGTTGGACCGAAGGGGAGTTGGTCTAACTTTGCTGTGTCACCACAAGGGACTTGCAGCAGGGGTTTGTGGCAAGTTTCTTTGAAAATCCCACTTTCGGCACGGTTTGAAGCAAGTCTGCAATTGCGCCAAATTCCCTGCCGCAGTTCCCTTGCGGTACTCTGATTAGGTTTGAAAATCGGGCCCAGGGATTCCATTTTATCCGGGGCAAAGCAAGTAGCAGTGTTTTCCTTGGTAGGAAGGTAAAAAAACGGGAGAATGGTCAGAAAAGAAGCTCCAAAAACAAAACCGTGAGGAGTACCTAATTTTAAATTATGTATGGGTGCATAGACGGGGATAAATAAGAAAAAAATGTAATCAGTTTGCAAAGCAGCATGGGATGTATATGCAAATCACCATTAGACTGGTTCTGCTTTAAGCAGGAATATACAGTGCCAAAGAGCCTTTCACACAATCTGCAAAGGCTGTGAACAGAAGACAGAGAAACATGTTTTGTCCTACACAGGACTCATCAATGTGCCTCATCAGTAAATTAAAATTATGTACTCACTGTAATTGTTCATCTTCTAGGAACATGTTCACCACTGATTCACACCAATGAGTTTGGAGCCAGAGGCACCAGGGCCATGCGGGAGCCAGAACTTTTCAGGGTGGCTGGCGCCAAGGTAGGCTGTGCACATGCATGGCACTGCAAGACTAGCTCGTGCTGCATGGCTTACCTTGGCACCGGCCCTTAACCGTCTCAGTACCTTTTTTTACTAAGGAGGGACAGTGTAACCTAATAATAACACCCAACTAAAGGGCATAAGATAGCCCTTGCGACACGTATAAGAAGGGTAAACAGCCAAGAAAGCAGTGTCTACACAGCCCAAACCAAAATAAGGGGTGAAGACCAATGAACAGAAAGAGTAAGCCCGGGGGATGGAGCGTGGGTGTGTGAAGATGTTCCTAGAAGATCAAGAATTACAGTGAGTATATAATTTTAATATATTCCACGAATCAATCTTCACCATTGATTCACATCAATAGATTAGAGAACCAAGCTGAGACAAAAGTCCCCCCAGGCAGGGCAGTAGGAGATGGAGCTTACTCAGGACAGAAGTCCAAAAAGGATTGCCCTGCCAAAAGAGGCATGCTGCCTGGCATGGACATCCAGGGCACAGTGCTTGATAAAGGTGTGCACTGTACTCTAGGTGGCAGCTCTGCAAATATCAGAAATAGGAACAGAGTGAATCTCTATCAGGGACGTAGTGACCACTCTGATGGAGTGGGCACGAACCCAGCCCTCAAGTTTGACCTGCACCATAAAATAGCAGTGGCGGAGGTAACCAGCAATCCATGCGGAAATGCATTTGATCATAACTGGCTGACCCAGTCGATTGGGGTGAAAGGAAACGAAGAGCTGTTTCGACTGCTGGGAGTCCTCAGTTCTATCGAGGCAGAATGTGAGGGCTCTTTTAACATCCAAAGAGTGTAGGGTGCACTCTCCCTCATTCCAGAAGTTGGAAAAGTATGCAGGCAGTGCCAAAGGGTGCTTTAAGTGAAATTATGACACCACCTTAGTTAAGAATTTGGGATGTGTGCGGAGAACCACATTGTCTCTATAGAAAACGGTAAACGGATGATTCATGACCAGCACATGTATCTCAGAGACTTTGCGGGCAGCGATAATGACGACTAGAAATGCAGTTTTCCAAGTTAGGAATTTGGGGTCACATGTAGCCAGGGGTTTAAAGGGCTTACGGGTGAGCATGTCCAACACAAGGCTGAGGTCCCAGCCAGCTACGGTTTTCCTGACTGGGGGCCTTCTGTGCAAAATGCCTTTGAGGAACCTCTTAAATAGAGGCAGTTGAGCTGGAGAGAAGTTCTGAACAGGCTCATGGTATGCTGTAGAGTATTGCAATCCTGCATCAGAGAGGTCCAGTAGGTACTCCAAAACCCTGTCTGGTGGGCATTGTAATGCATCTATACAGGATTTGTAGCACCACTCAGAAAAACGTTTCCATTTGGCTGTGTAAGTCTTCCTGGTAGTGGGCTTATGAGCAGTCAGAAGACTTCCAGGGACCCTCTGAGACACCTTGTACCTGCCCACATCTATTTCTCCAGGAGCCAGGCAAGGACACGAAGGGAGCGCAGGTTGGGGTGAACCAGGGACCCCTGGGTCAGGGTCTGTCTGGAGACGGAAGGTTCTTGGAGGGCGCCGACTAACAATTTGTTGAGCAGAGCAAACCATATATGTCGAGGCCAATATGGGGCAATTAGAATAATTTTGCCCTTGTGTGCCTCCAGCTTGAGCAGTGCCCTCTTAAGTAGAAGAATAGGAAGAAATGTGTATAGAAAGCGATTTGTCCACCACAGCCTGAATGCATCCTGACAGAAAAATGGAAATGACTTACCTATCGTGATTCTTGATCTTCTTGGACGAAGTCTCCACCACTCATTCACACTAATGGGAGTACGCTGGAGGTGCTAGGACCCAGCAGGAGCCAGATTTTTTCAGGAGGGCCGGCGCCGAGATGGAGCTGCGAGGGAGCGGTACCACGAGCCAGGCTCGTACGGTATAGACTATCTCAGCGTCGACCCTCCAACCGCCTCAGTACCCATTTTTCCAAGGAGGTGCAGCGTAACTAACCTAGAGAGGACTTACCTAAAAATTGGACATAAGATAATCCGAATGACCTGTGTAAGAAGGGTCAAATAACCAAGTCTTCACAGCCCAGAGACTGAAGGAGTGAAGACCATAAACACAGAAGTGAGCTCGGGGGATGGCAGGTGTGTGAATGAGTGGTGGAGACTTCGTCCAAGAAGATCAAGAATTACGGTAGGCACGTAGGAAAAAATTACTCACCTTAGTAATTGTGTTTCTTCTAATGGAGTCTTGCTGTATTCTGACACTCTGCAGTTAACTCCAGCCTTTAAACTGCCCCAGAGAGTATAGGGTTAATTTTCTATGCAGTGCATAGAATGTTGAGCTCGAGCTCGGTTGAGATCTCTGTCTGCAGCACTTTGAAACCCAACCATCAGATTCTTATGAGCAAACATTCACTAACTATACTATGTGGAAATTGTAAAATTTTTAACTAGCCAACTGGCAACAGAAAGTTTTGGATTACCGAGGAAGAC
This sequence comes from Neoceratodus forsteri, assembly GCA_016271365.2. Classification (NCBI taxonomy): domain Eukaryota; kingdom Metazoa; phylum Chordata; order Ceratodontiformes; family Ceratodontidae; genus Neoceratodus; species Neoceratodus forsteri. The sequence goes on from CM057453.1 coordinate 1,434,420,969, forward strand.
TCAAGTCAGGAAACCCAAAACCAAAACCTATCCAAAATAAAGATTATAATACAAAGCACCCAGAAATATGGAGGGTGTGCTGAAGACACCACTGGGGTGCAACAGTGCACCTGCCCACCCACTTCCCAAAACCAGGTTCTGAGAGGGGAGGCAGGGAGGGAGGTCAGAATACAGCAAGACTCCATTAGAAGAAACATGATTACTAAGGTGAGTAATTTTTTCTTCAAACAACATAAAGTCTTGTTGTATTCTGACAATCTGCAGACTACCAAGCAGTACCTCCATGGAGGAGGGAGAGAACCTACTTGGGAATAGGCTCTGAAGTACTGCTGTGCCAAACCCGAGCATCACTCTAGCCTAGATATCCAGAGGTAATGCTTGGTAAAGGTATGGACTGTTTTCCAGGTGTCTGCTTGACAAATTTCTAACAGAGGAATATCCCTGGCAGCAGCCAGGGAAGCAGCTGTACCTCTTGTAGAGTGAGCCCTCAGGCCTGAGGGTGGAATTTTTCCCAGTTTCTCATAGCAGAATTGTATACAAGAAACAATCCACCTGGCAACAGTTCTCTTGGTAGCAGGTTTGCCCTTTCCCACTTCCCTATACGTGAGGAACAACTGGAGGGAATCAAACCTGTGACTCTTAGTACGCTCTATGTAGTAGCTAAGGGCTCTTTTAACATCTAAACTGTGTAGCCTCCTCTCTCCTGAGGAAGAATGATCAGTGAAGAAGACAGGGAGAGACGCACACTGATTCAAGTGGAAGTCTGAAACCACTTTGGGCAAGAACCTCCTACTGGTTCTAAGGATCACTTTATCTCTATGAAAGGAGATAAAATCAGGTTCCACTGACGTCATGAATTCACTGATCGTCTGGCAGGGTAATGGCTACCAAAACACAGTTTTCCAAGTCAAGTACTTAAAGCTCTGCTGAGAACATAGGCTCAAAGGAGGTTGCATAAGTTGAGCAATGTAAACATTTAAGTCCCAGGCAGGGGCAGGATCCCTGAAGGGAGGATTGGTATGAAGCAATCCCTTGAAAAATTTGCAGAACACAGGATGAGAAGATAGTGAGGAAGGCTTCCCCACTGACAGAAAAGCAGAAACAGCTGACAAGTGTACCCTGAGAGTAGCTGGTCCAAGGCCTAGGCCATTAAGATGGACCATATAAGCCAGAAATGAAAATTATGTACCTACCGTAATTCTTGATCTTCTCTTGTATCTTCACCATTCATTACTGTTTGGAGTTAGTACCGGGCGGCGCACCGCTTCACGGGAGTTTTTTTTGGTAGATGCCCCAACGGCGCCCTTCTAGAGCCGACGCACTGTGTCATCGCGAGGGTGGCCGTTAGGTGCACGAGACTCCTCCTCCTCCATCTCAGTTCTGGTAGCGGAGGTGAAAACAAAGGACAGGGAAAAAGGAGAGGCGAGGAAGAGGCAGGGGACAGAAAAGAAAGGATATAAACTGAAAAGGAATAAGCGGTGGAGGGCAGACAGAGGAGTGAAATTCCTACCTAAGGGACACAGGACCCCCTTTCAGGCGGCTCTAGGGGAGGAACAGATGAGAGAGAAAGAAGAAGAAGAAGAATAAGGAGGAGAAGAAAAGAAGGCACGTTGAGAGGGAGAACAGTGCCCATAGAGGCACTGGTTGAGAGGCTTATAAGCTCGAGACTAAACCAGGGAGCAAGAATCCCTGCTGATAGGACTGAGAGAGGGTTCGACTGAACAGCCTGCACAGATTGGACATAAAGGGCAGATTCTCTAATCTCTCAACATGCCAAGTCCCTAAATCCTAGCTCAGAGCTCACAGACTGCCCGGGCAGAAAATCTGTTCCGGAAAGAGAGCGCCCACCTAGGAAGGGAGAATATGCCCCTTAGCACCCTATTAAGTGCTAACACAGAAGTGTATGGGGAAGGATTATGCCATACGAAAGGCAGCTCTATATGAAAATATAGAGTGGGAACTCAATCAGACTCCCTAAAGACAAGGCAAGAGCAACCGCTCAAGGCTAAAAAGTGCAAAGCACCAGCCAGAATGAGCTGAATAATAATAACACCTGCCAGGGGGAATCTAATTTCTTTGAGGCCGAGCCAGGCACGGTCTCAAACTGTGAACTGCATAACGTGATTAAGGTGCCCAGAGGTCGCACCCTAGGGGCAGTCAGAAAGAGTTCCCTCAGAATAGGTGAAACACAGACCCTGCTCGTTCCTCTTTACCTTGAGGAAAAAAAGATCCATTCAATAAGAACGGAAAATAGAAAATAATTTTGGTTTTTTTTTTGGCATAAAGGCCAAGGGAGCGAGAGGAACGAGATGGGAGGGGGAGACGCCACAGAAGAAGGCCACTGAGGGGAAGGTGGACGGGTATCAGTAATGAATGGTGAAGATACAAGAGAAGATCAAGAATTACAGTAGGTACGTAATTTTCATATCTTCCCTTGTCAATCTTCACCATTCATTACTGCTTGGATGAGTACCAAGCTCCCCCCCCCAAAAAAAAGGGAGGAGTAGAAACCCTGAGGGAGCAAGACCCCCAGCCTCCTGTTGGTGAGAAACAGAAGGGGAAGACCCTGGGCTAATCAAGAGAGAAGCCTATGGGGGAGAAGAGCTAAGTGGTGCCCCCCCCGAGGACGAAGAGCGGAGGAAGCCCTGCAAGTCTCCTAGCTCTGGAGGAAAAGAGACGGGTCCCCCGGAAAGCGGAGCGAATCACCCTACGCCGGGCCAGGGGTGACAACCTTGATAGATGAAGCCATGCTGTCCGTCTAATACAGATCGCTGTCCCTGCAAGCCTGGAAGCCACCTCATTGGTGTCATAAGATGCCCATGCTTGATGTCTTGCCAGTTCCAGGCCTATAGCAGAGAGGGCAATAGCTTGTCTGGTTTGCTCCGTATCAGGCATTGATGCTAAGATTTGGGAAAGCATCGACCACAAATGCCTACTGTAGGCAGCGTGATGGGCCTGATGAGATGCAATGCAAGACATCGCATGAGAGGAAGAGAACACTCTTCGCCCCACCGGTCGAACTGAAGAAACGAGTCCGGTGGACGGTCATCGCCAAGGCGGCGCCGGAGGAGTCTCTAGGTATGCCAAACATGAGGGTGGGTTGGGAAGAGTACCTAGGGATTCGAAGAGGCACAATACCGGTTGGCAGTCTGCGGGGCTGGAGAAAGGCGGCTGGCGACTGCCAGGAATGGATGGGCGCCTCCTGGAGAATAGGCCAGGATAGTACCACCAAGTGCTGGGCACTGAATTAGCCAAGGAATTCCACCCGTCTCGTTCAGTATTGTCTCGCCTAATGTAGGAAATTGAAGATCCCTCACCATCTTCGAAGGAATCGCTGATATTCAGTGAAATCAGCATCGGAGGAGAGATGAGCAGTGGGTTCCTCTCTCCAGAGGAGGGGCAGAGGATGATGGAAGCTTGGTGTCCAGAGGACTCTTCTTGGCGATGGGGATAGGGGCGAAAGACCCGTTCATTCATGCACCTAACATATGAGGGAAGGCGCTGCAGAACCTGGCAGCCTCCCAGGATAGCAGGGCCCGTGGGACGACATGCCCGGGAGGCGGGGGTGGCTGCAGAGGAATGGGAGAAGGGCACCTACAGAGAGGCAACTGTCCTCTGCTAGGGCTCTGGAATCCGGGGAACGGAGCCCGAGCTGGCGGGATCCCGAACAACAGACCAGGTCGCAAAACGAACCCTGGGGATGCGTAGCCTGGAAGAGCCCAGAAGGGGATCCTCCCCTATGGCGAACCTGGGACTGCACAGATCCAGAAGGGCAGCCCACAGTAGCGCCACCAGAGGGGTCCCTGGGGTCCAAAAGGGAAAGATGGGGCCCAGCGCTACGGCTCCGAGACACACCCCATGGGGTGGCAGGCAGAGACCAAGATGCCTGAACCCTGCCCCTCGACCCCTCAGACTCCAAGAACGCCCTCCTCCTCCTTGATCCCAGCGACCTCCCACCCGGGGGTGCAGCAGCACCAGGGTCGGCAGCTGCCCTGAGACCCCAGGAGAGACCCTCCTCACCCCGCCCTCCGCCCCCAGGGACTCCAGACCACCCCCAGCCTGGGGGCCTCAGGGTTGGACGGCAGCGGGAACAGAGGAATAGGCGCGCTGGGCCACCTAGCACCTCGTGCCACCGGGGACCCTAACTCCGAAGAGTCAGGTTGCCAGGACGGGTCCACGTCTGAATCATCAGCCTCCAAAGAGGAAGAGATCAGCTGGACCACAATACTAGCAACCCCAGGGGTCCCTGGTGAAACGGCGCCGTGCTGGAGGTGGCGCTGGACGACCTCGGACCCCCCGCGACAGCTAAGCCCGGCCCCGGCTCCCCAACAGCGCCGGCCAGACCCACGGCACCGCCATCAGCGCCGGGACCCCACTCGGTGCTGCCAGGAGGCGGACCGGGCCCGTGGCACGCGGCGGCGCCAGAAACCAAAGCAGTGCCGCCACCGGGCGCCATCTTGATCACCGCGCCGGATCGAGAAACAGCGCGGGAAAGCGGCGTCGAGTCACTGATGCCGGCCCAGCAGGCGTGGGCCTCAACACTGGGGAGCCTGCACCTCCGGAGGTGGACTGCCAGGCGGTGTCCCTGCCGCCGCCCCGGGAGGGATACCGACGTCCTCCGACACCGCAAAAGAAGCTTCCTCTTCGGCAAGAGAAGATGAGGAAGCCTCCTCCTCTACAGACCGTATAGGCCCGAGAGGGGACCCGGAGGAAGGGCCTAGAGACCTTACCTGGGAATCCCTGGAGCGACGCCATCCCCTGAAAGTCAGCGGGGCCTTGCCGATCTTGAACGCGCGGACTTCTAGGATATGACGGTCCATGGAGAAACAGGCGTCGCATGTATCCATATTGTGGTTGGGTCCCAGGCAACGAAGACAAACATCATGCCGATCCGTGACAGAAAAATGCTGGCCACAGGAGCACCGACGCATAGGGGCGTGGCCTGCCTTCGACTTGTGTTTTGCCCCCGAACCTGACATGATGTGAAAAAAATTATACCAAAAACAGCAAAAGCTCTCGGCGCCGTCGAAAGAAGAAATAAACAGAACGGTCTTACTGGATGACGGCGTCGAGAGAAGTACGAGAAGGAGTCTGGCTTGCATGACGCAGAAGGCCTAACTTCAACTATCCGCGCAGCAGGTGCAGCCTCGATGGAGGGAGAAACAGAACTGAGATGGAGGAGGTCGGCGACTATGGCCACCCCTAGCGCTGGCGCGGTGCGTCGCTCGGCGGTGCCGTTGGAGCATAAAACAAAAAAACCCTCCTCAGAAGGGTGCGCGCCTCGCACTAACCCAAGCAGTAATGAATGGTGAAGATTGACAAGGGAAGATCTGTAGACAATTCAGCAGTGTCTGGAGAGATATGCTTTTTGGAACACCAAATGCTGAATCTTTTCCATTTGGAGTCGTAAGTCTTTCTGGTGGAGGGCTTTCGAGAGGCTTTGAGAATATCCAGAACCCCCTGAGACAGATGCAAAACTGCATACTCTTAACTCTTCAAGAGCCATGGCTTAAGATTGAGAGACCGAAGATTGGGGTATCAAATCCTCCCCTGAGAGGAGGTTAACAGGTTGTAACTCCTGGGAAGAGACAGGGGAAGACAGACTGCTAGAGACAGCAACAGAGGGTACCAAGGCTGTCTGGCCCAGTCTGGAGCAATCATAATCACTTTGCAAGGTTGTGACCTTATCTTGACTAGAACCCTGAACAGTAGAGGAAAAGAAGGGCAGGCATACAGAAATTTCCCTTCCCAGTTCAAAATCAGAGCATCCAGAGGGACTGAACCCAATACTGGGGGTCTGCAACAAAACAGAGGAAGTTGGTGATTGTCTGGGGCTGCAAAGAAACCTATCTCTGGAGGGCCCCAACTTGAAAAAATCACTTTCAACACCAGGGGGTCCAGGGACCATTCGTGATGGCCCTGGGAGAGCCTGCTCAGTGCATCTGCCAGCATATTGTCCTTTCCTGGAAGATGGACTGCTATCAGAGAGGTCTGCAGGGAATAAGCCAGGGACCACAATTTTATGGCTTCCGTGCACAAGGCCGTAGACTGAGTGCCTCCCTGCTTGTTGATGTACCACATGGTAGTGCTATTGTCTGTTCTGACCTGAACCACCTTGTTCTGCACAGACTGAGAGAAGGCTTGCAGGGCCAGAAAAACTGCCCTGAGTTCCAGGAGATTGATATTGAGAAAGGACTCCTGAGGGTACCACAGTCCCTGGTCTGTGAGAGCCCCCAGATGAGCTCCTCACCCCGGAAGGGAAGCATCCATGGTAAGAACCACCGAATGAGACTGAGTGACAAATGGGACCCCTTGCCTTAAATTGTCCTGATCCTGCCACCACTGAAGAGCTTGGATCAGTGTCCGAGTCACTGGAATCAGTTTGATAAGAGGGTCCTTCCTTTGGGACCAAATGCCCTCAGATGGAACTGAATGTCCCTCATCTGAAATCTTGCCCCTTGGACCACTGCTGTAGAAGCTGCCATGTGGCCCAAGAGCTGGAGGAAGTCCCTTGCTGGTCGGGACACCTGAAGGCTGAAGGAAGAAGCCAGTTCTATAAGAACTCTTGCCCTTCATACTAACATACTAAAATGCCAGCAGAATAGGCCTAACGGTCTTTCGTGTCTGCTCGTTTGGTGAGCCCCCACCCTGGGTGCTGACCTTGCTGCCCCCCTCACCTTCTCTGGCTTCTCCCTTCCCAGTTCCGGATATTCTTGCTGCATTGGATTTTGCTTCCAGAACCCTTCCCCTGTACCTGTCCCACCCCTCTTAAACCCCTCCACTGTCTCTGCCTCCACCAGCCCCTAGGCAGCGATTCCATGGCTCCACCACCCTCTCAGTAAGTAGCACCTCCTCCTTTCTCCCCTGAATCTTCCCCTCAGCTTCCACCCATGCCCTCTAGTGGCCCCCCTCCTTCCTTCAAGCACCCTGACTGTTCCTCCCTGTTTACCCTCTTCATGTACCTGAAGACCTTTATCATGTCCCCCCGGTCCCTTCTCTCTTCCAATGTGTACATATTTAGCTCTTCGAGCCTCTCCTCATAGGTCCTGTCCCCCAAGCCCCAAATCACTTTGGTTGCCCTCCTCTGGACCCTCTCCAGGAGGTTAATGTCCCTCTTTAAGTGTGGCCTCCAAAACTGCACGCAGTACTCAAGGTGTGGCCTCACCAAGCAGTTATACAGAGGGAGTATCACTTCCCTCCTTCTGGAGGTGATCCCCCTAGCGATGCATCCCAGCATCCTGTTGGCCTTGGCTGCTGCCCTCCTACAAGTCTCAGAGTTGTTCATCTTGACATCCACCACCACCCCCAGGTCCCTCTCAGCCATCGAGACTTGTAGCATCCCCCGGGGGTACACTTGGCCCGGGTTTCTGGCCCCCAGGTGGAGTACCTTGCATTTCCCTGCATTGAACCTCAGCTTCCACTTTCTAGACCATCTTTCCAGAGCCTCCAGGTCCCCCTGTAGGGCCACCCTCCCCTCCTCCCCATCCACCACCGCCCCCAGTTTGAGTCATCCATAGAGAGACTCATCTCACTCCTGATTCCTGTCCTTATGTCAGAGGCGTGGCGTTGAACAGAAGGGCCCAAGGACTGATCCCTGTGGGACCCCACTAATGACCCTCCTTGGGGATGAGACTATCCGCCAACTCGACCTTCTGGGTCCGGTCCTGGAGCCAACTGCCTATCCATCTGATCATCTGGTTCCCAACCCCCATTTCTCCCAGCTTATCCAACAGGTCCACGTGAGGAACAGAGTCAAATGCCTTGCTGAAGTCTAGAAAGAGGACGTCCACTGGTCTACCCAGGTCCAAGGCACTCGTCGCCCAGTCATAGAACTCAACCAGGTTAGTCTGACACGATTTCCCCGGGATGAATCCATGCTGTCTATCGTCCAGGCACCCTGACTTATCCAGGTCCCCCCCTAGCCTCTCCTTGACAATGCCCTCCATCACCTTGCCCACCACCGATGTCAGGCTGACAGGCCTGTAGTTCCCTGCCACCTCCCTTGATCCCCCCTTGTGGATAGGCACTATATGCGCCATCTTCCAGTCCTGGGGCACCCACCCTGTCCTCAGAGACGTGGTGAAAAGCTCCACCAGGGGTTTTGCCAGGACATCCATAAGTTCCTTCAGCACTCTGGGGCGTAATTTATCGGCCCGGTGCTCTCTCGTCTTAAGGAGCTGAGGGCTTCCCTCACTCTCTCTGCTGTGATTTCCACTTCCGGTACCTCTTCTCCCTGCTTAGCCCTCCCCCCACCTGCCAGTGATGCCTCCCCCTCTCCCCAGACCGGCCGAGCGGTAAGGGTCCCCCCTCCTCAGTATCTCTGTCTCCTCCCATGTATGATGCAGCACCCCATTTTCCTTGAAACTGAGGTGAAGTACTCATTTAGTACCTCAACCTGCTCCCCAGGTCTTGTGCCCATCTCTCCCTGATTTAATCCTGCTAATCTGCCCTTCACCCTTCGTTTTCCCCAATGTATCTAAAGAACCCCTTGTTCCCTCTCTAATTTCCCTGGCCAGGTTCTGCTCCCTTCCTTGCCTTAGCCGCCTCACCACCCTAGTGGCCCTTCTAGCCATCAGCTCGTGACTCCCCACGATCCCTTTCACTCCTTGAGCACTTGGATTGCTTATAGGCTGCCTTCTTTCCCGGCACCACCTCCTGGACCTCCCTGGTCCACCAGCAGGGTTTTTGGGCCCTACCACATTTACGTCTTACTCTTGCACAGGTGCTGGTAGCATCCTGCACCCCTCTCCTGATGATTTCCCACCTACTATCAGCGTCCATGTCTGACCCAATCCCATCCAAATGCTCCTTAAGGATCCTTCCCATTTCCTTAAAATCTGCCCCTCTGAGTGGTTACTTCTGTCTTTGTGCAGCCTTCTACCCCTCCTAGGTCCAGGCAGAACCAGACCAGTGGCATAGTCACTCCCGCCAATGGGTCCCTTACCTCCAGGCCCCCAATCTGGTCACTATCTGCCAGGACCACATCCAGTACCCGTGCCTCCTGGTCAGTTCCCTCACCTGCTGAGTTAGGAACGCGTCTTGAAAGACATCCAATAACCTCTGTTCCCTAGTCACAGAGGATGTCATAGTCTCCCAGTCTATTCCTGGCATGTTTAAGTCCCCCAACACCACCACCGTTCCTCTGCCCAGTCTGCAGTGTCTCCCAACATCTGCCACCAGACTGTCCTCCAGCTCCTCGCCAGGGGCAGGGGGTCTATACACCACTCCTATTTTTACTCTCTTGCCCCCCCTTGTTATCAAGGTGACCCAAATCGCCTCCACGGTTCCCTCTGCCTCCTCTACTCCCCCTATGCCAATGCAGTTTTTGACTATCATTGCTACCCCTCCTCCCCTTCCCTCCCCCCTGTCCTTCCTGAACATAGTGTAACCCTACAGGTTCAGGTCCCAGTCGTGTCCTGCGGTGCCCCAAGTCTCAGTGACCGCTGCCACATCCACTGCTCCCTCAGTTAGCATCCGCCTGGAGCTCAGGCATTTTATTCCCAAGCTCCTGGCATTTAACAGGACTACCTTCCACCCTTTCCTATAGTTCCATTTCCCGCTGCTTGTGTTCCCATGGAATTCTGTTTTCCCCTGGTCTGCACTTGAGTCGGCCTTTTCCGCAATCCTCCAGTTCCCCAGGGTGGAGACAGAGTCCCTCCTTTATCGGCACCCCCTTGACAGCCTTTTCTCCCATTCCTCCCCCCTTCACAAGTTTAAACCCCACTTTTCACCAATGAACCCCTCTATTTTCAACTTAAGGATTCCCTTCCCCTTCAAATTGAGATGGAGTCTATCTCTAGCATACAGCTCCTTATCCTCCCAGGTCTCCTCCAAATCCCCCATCAACCCATACCCTCTGGCCTCACACCACTCCCTGGGGAAGAAAGGCTCTTGCCTTGACAGTGTCTAGCTCTGCCCCTATAAAGGTAAGAAGCTGCACTGGTTCGAGAACTGGTTTGGGGATGTTGAGAAGAAATCCCAGGGAAGTGAGCACTTGCTGGGTGACCTGCAGATCTGACTTGACTTGGCCTGGAGACTGATCCACTATGAGCCAGTCGTCCAGATACGGGAAAATGGAAATCTTTTGCCTTCTTAAAAAGGCCACTACTACTGCCCGGAGCTGATGTTAGGCCAAAGGGCATTGCTTTGAACTGGTAATGGCCTGGGGGCAACTTGAACCTGAGGTACTTTCTGTGGGAGCACCTGATGGGGATGTGAAAGTAGGCATCTTTGAGGTCCAGGAAGGCTAGCCAGTCCCCTGGCCTTAGAGAGGGAAGAATTATTCCCAGAGTCACCATCTTGAACCTTGGTTTTAAAAGATGTTTGTTCAGGTATCCTAGATCTAGGATGGGCCGCCACTCCCCTGTCTTTTTTGGGGTAAGGAAGTAGCTGGAGTACAGACCTTTGCCTCAAGTGTAGGGTAGGAACTTTCTCTAAGGCTTCTAAGGCCAGAAGAGATGAAACTCTGCCTCTAGGGCAAGGGTTGGAGAGACTGCAGGTGGAAAAGATCTCGCTTTCATCTTGGAAATTTTTGAAGTTGAGAACCAGTCCCTGGCTTACTACTAGGACCCACTTGTCTGAGGGTAACAGACACCCAGTCCTGGGCGAGCAGCCAGCCTACCCAGGGATAGGAGAGTCGACCCGGGCAGGCCCATCAAGTGTCTGTTGGCAGGGCCTTAGGATGAAGAGTGGATGCAGCCCTGCTCATCCCTCTTCTGCCTCTCCCTCTGAAGAACCCCCTCTGAGAAAAGAGAGAAGAGGCCTGTGCTTGGTAGAAAGGCCTATGAAAAGGCCTGCCCCTGCCCCTAGATTGCTGCCTTTGAGGAGTTGCCTGCCTCTCCTTGGCCTGTGCACTCCTATAAGTTGTCCTATATTCCTGCATCTTCTTCACATCATTCTCTGTCTGCTCCCCGAACAGAGAATTACCTTCCACAGGGAAATCCATGGCCTTAGCCTGGGTGTCCTATGAGAGGCTAGTACATCTGAGTCAAGCCATTCTCCGAAGAGCCACAGATGTAACCATGACTCTTGATGGCACATCACTGGAGTCCACAGCAGCAGCATGAAACTGTACCTTAGATGCCTCAATCCCATCTGCAGCCACCTCCTCCAGCTCCTTGGCCAGCTGGGGGGAGGCCTGTTTAGCCAATGCCAGTACAGTGTCCCACCTGGACTTCTGGTATCTGGCTGTATAGGCCATATAATTAGCCTGCCTGAGTCCCAAAGAGGATGCCATGCATTGCTTCTTTGCCAAGGCATCCATCCTCCTGGAGTCTTTATCTGGGGGGTGTGAAGCCAAGGGAACATTAGCCCTGTCACAGGCTGCAGCCTGCACGACCCCAACATGGCTGCATTGCTGGTAGAAAAACTCCGTGTCTGAGCTTGATAAAGTATACCTCTTGTCCATTCTTCTATCAACAGGAGGGACAGAATTAGGAGACTTTAACATTTTTTGTGTCCGTTTCCCAAAAGATTTGTGCAGGGGAATAGACAGCCTCCTGGACTCCGGGATGTCTATCATTTCAACAAAATCAGGCTCCTCTTGATCCTCTGTAGCTTCCTCCTTAGGGAGTTGGAGAGTTTCAGCCACTTTCCTGTAGAACAGATAGTGGGGAGGGGACTCAGAGAGCCTAGGAGGGGAAACACCAGAACGTCTGTCTGGTGAGATGTCCGGTTCAATGGGCACATCCAGACTTTCTGCTCCATCATACTCATCATCTTGTTCATAATCCCCCTCCTCCTCAAATTCTGGTTCATAAAAATCGAACCGAACCCCCACCTAACGGAGCCGGATCAGACGGAACCAGGCGTAGCGATTCAACAATCCGAATCGCTCAGGCAATCTCATCAGCGGTCGGAACATGAACCTCCGGATGCGAACTGGCCGATTTGTCTTTTCTTTTCCTTTTTGTAGGAACCGATCCCTCAGGATTGGCTCTCCTCTTGCCCAAAGAAGTATTGCCCTGGTCAGAGGGCACTCCTTCTGGTTCCGTCGGAACCGAACCGGGCTGGCCATCTGGGTCAGCGGACTTCTCGGCCTCCTTTTCCCTAAGTCTACCTAATCTCTTCTCCAGGATAGACTTAGGAAAATTTTACAAATTTGGCAGTCTGTATCGAGGTGTTCAAACCCCAGACAATGAACACAGGTGGTGTGGGGATCGGCCTTAGCAAAGACCTCCCCACACTCACTGCAGTGCTGAAACCCAGTGGGCCCGATTTTTTTCTTAGGTTTCTCAGACATGGCCAACCTAACAAACTTACACCCTTTTCCCGTACACGCCAGGCAGGAACTCCCATATCAGTTTCCTAACACGTGTCACGGGTATTGGAAAAAAAATCCTTTAAAACATGTTTTTTTTTTTTTTTGGAACCGATACGGACCGGTAACCACACTCTAGAACAAAGTACAAGAATTCAATGTAAAGGATCGGTTCAGCCGAACCGATCGAACAAGCTTACAATTTCCACAAAGTAAACAGAAAAACTATCTAGTACTCACGGTACCGCAGACAGAGCCTGAACCGACAATGGCGGAATAATTTTGGCTTAAAACCGACACTTTAACCGACATTTTGAACCAAGCTGAAGGAGAAATCTCCGGAGCGACTGTTCAGTGAGATGGCGTAAAGAATCTGACGGTTGGGTTTCAAAGTGCTGCAAACAGAGACCTCAACCGAACTCAAGCTCAACGTTCTATGTACTGCATAGAAAATTAACCCCATACTCTCCGGGGCAGTTTAAAGGCTGGAGCTAACTGCAGATTGTCAGAATATAGCAAGACTTCATGTTGTTTGAAAGTACAGCTATGTAAGAACTTACCGTAACAGTAGATCTTCGAGAACAGCTCTTGCAGCAGGTTACACCATTAGGACCGAAGCCAGCAGGCGCCAGGACCCCACAGAAATTTCCAGCTAGCAGTATCCAGCGGGGACCGGCCCCCGACGTCAGGCATCATATAAAAGGGGGCGGTCCCCCAGAATCCCCAGTTCTCCTGCCGGAGACTCCCGGCCGTTAGATGACATCAGAAGTGGAGACTGAGGATCGGCCATCAAAAGGTATTGAGAACAGTGTTAGAAACACCTAATCCTAAAAAAGAGATATCAGAACAACTCTACCTCCAGAGGGGACGGTGGGAGGGGAAACTACCTGCTGCAAGAGCTGTTCTTGAAGATCTACTGTTACATAAGTTCTTACGTAACTGTACTATCTTACTTTGAGAAACAGCTCTTGCAGCAAGTTACACCATTAGGACCGACTCCCAAGCAATACTGGAAATCCCTTGCAGGTGGGAGAAGGCTAGGTAGAGATCGCGAGTTGGACCGAAGCCTAGGATAGAAGTCCCTGAAGGACTGCTAGACCAAAACCAGCTCTTCGCCGTGATGTAACATCCAGGCTATAATACCTGATAAAGGTGTGCGCGGTGCTCTAAGTAGCTGCTGCGCAGATGGCTGCGGTGGACACGTTCTTCATGGCCGCAAAGGAGGTAGCCACCCCCCTTGTGGAATGACCCTTAACCGAGCCCGGTAAAGGTTTGTTACGTTTCTGGTAACAGAACGTGATAAAATGGATGAGCCACCTGGACAGCGATTCTTTAGAAACCGGCGCTCCCATCATCCTGTGGGCAAAGGAGACAAAAAGCTGATCAGCTTTACGGTGGTGCCTGGTTCTGGTCAGGTAGCATCTCAGACACCTATGCACATTTAGAGTGTGTAACAGGGCCTCTCCTCTATTAGAGTATTTAGGAAAATACACTGGTAAGTCGATGTCCTGACTGAGGGTGAGAGCTGAGACCACCTTAGGTAGAAACTTTGGATTTGTTCTTAGGGACACCCTGTCCTGGTGAAAAACCAAATAAGGTTCTTTGCACATCAGTGCGTGAAGTTCAGAAATCCTTCTGGCCGAAGTATCGGCAACTAAAAATAACGTCTTCCATGTTAGGAGATGTAGCTCGCCATCCAAGGCTGGTTCAAAAGGTGGCAGCGTGAGCTGCTCCAGGACAAAGGGTAAATCCCATGGAGGAATAGGATCCTTAATCGGAAGTCTAAGGTGGAGAACACCTCTCAGAAAGGCTCATGCTGTGTCCAACTGAGTTATGGGACGTCGGCCTATAGGTGTATGACAGGCTGAGATGGCACAAAGGTGTACTTTAATAGAGGAGTAGGCCAAGCCTGCCTGGAAGAGAGACACGAGGTAGTCCAGGACCGACCTTTCCAGACAATCCATCGGGGAAAGTCCTCGTGCTTGAGCCCAGAGGCAAAATCTGTGCCATTTCATGGCGTATGTGGCATGAGTGGCGGTTTCTAGCAGCCGCTAGAACATCTGCTACCTCATGCGAGACCCCGTACCACATGATAGCTATGTCTCTAGGAGCCAGGCGTGCAGGTTCAGAAAGCGAAGGTCCGGATGGACCAAAGAACCTGCCTCCTGGGACAATAAGTGAAAGCTGATTGGCAGAGGCACAGGAGGTTCCTGGGACAGCTGGTGTAGCAGAGGAAACCAAATCTGTCTGGGCCAAAAAGGCGTGATAAATATCAGTGTCACCTGCTCTCTGCGGAGTTTCAAAAGAGACCCTCTGGATCAGCAGGGAAGGGAGGAAATCGTAGAGGAATCTGCCCATCCAGGAGAGGGACAACGCGTCTCGCCAGAAAACACCAGGCCCTGGATCTAGCAGGCAGAAATGGGCGGTTTTCGTTGGATGGGGGCAAAAGGTCTAACTCTGGTGTGCCCCATCTGTGAAACAGATCCTCTACTACCTCCTGGAGTGACCGCTTTCGTGGACCCTGGCCTGAGAGCGGCTCAGGCTGTCTGCGATGACGCTGTCCACTCCTGGGACATGAACCGCAATGGGGTTTGCGCCGTGTTGTAGGACCCAATCCCACACCCTCATGGCCTCCCTGCAAAGCGGGTAGGAATGGGTGCCTCCTTGTTTGTTGAGGTAATATTTCACCGCGGTATTGTCTGTTTGTAACAGGAGAGTACCTGGTGGGACCTCCGACTGGAAGGCCTGCAGGGCATAAAGAACTGCTCTCATTTCCAAGATATTTATGTGGAGATGAGCTTCCTGGGGTGTCCACGAGCCTGAGACCCCACTCCATCGAGGTGTGCTCCCCAACCGAACCCTGAGACGTCCGTGGAGAGTGTCACAATCGGAGACAGTGCAATGAAGGGGACCCCCACCAATAGGTTCTTTGAATCTAGCCACCATTGCAAATCCCGGATTATGACATTCATGATCCGAACTGGAAGCTGCAAATGGTCTTGCTTCTGATCCCACTGAACCCGTAACATCCACTGGGTCACCCGCATGTGGAGACGAGCTAGCGGGACTGTTGCAATGGCGGCAGCCATGTGTCCAAGCAGACAAAAGACCAGTCTGGCTGGGACAGTCTTCTTTGCCAAGATGTCCCTGATGAGGGATCTGATGTGTTCCGCTCGGTCCTGGGGCAGAAAAGCTCTCCCCTGGACGGTGTCCAGAACTGCGCCTATGAACTGCAGATTCTGTAACGGAACCAGGTGTGACTTCTCCTGATTGATAATGATGCCCAACGTCCTGAACAGGGACTGAGCACAGTGAATTGCAGATATCAGAGCCTCCCAAGAGGGTGCCATGAGGAGCCAGTCGCCCAGGTAGGGAAACACGTAGTGGCCTTGTCTCCTTAGATCCGCCGCTATGACTGCCATGCACTTTGTAAACACCGGAGGTGCCGATGACAGTCCGAAAGGGAGGGCTCGGAACTGATAATGGCGACCTAGAAATTCAAAGTGCAAGAACTTTCCTGGTAGCAGAGCAATGGGTATGTGCAGGTAGGCATCCTGCATGTCCAAAAGCGCTAGAAGGCTCTCGCAGGCATGGGTATCAAACAGGAAGGGTCACTATGTGGAAGCGTTTGTAGAGGACCGAAGCATTGAGATTGCTGAGATCCAGTATCTGACAGAGGTCCCCTGTCTTTTTGGGAACCAGAAAGAAATGGGAATAGTAACCTGCACCTCTCTGGTTCCTCGGTACGTGCTCTATAGCTTCCTTTCCCAGAAGCTCGAGCACCTCCTGCTGTATGAGCAGTGCATGCTGACCCGAATAAAGGGAAAGCAGGAGAGGTCTTGACGGTGGGTGGTCGAGGAATTCTATAAAGTGACCTCTCGACCATTTGAAGGACCCACCGGTCGGCGGTAATCGACTGCCACCCTGAAAAGTGACGAGCGATGCGACCCCCGACCTTTTCTGTCCGTTGATCCAGAGGAGGGGTGGTGGCCAGGAAGGAGTCATGCTGTGGTGGCATTGCCCCCCGCAGGCTGGGCTGGTTTGGCATACAGCTGACCTCGGCCTGAGGAAGACTTAGGTTGGGCCTACGATGGAAGGTGCCCTTTGCTGCTGGCTGGAGCAGTGGCTGCTGTCGTTGTTGCCGGACGAGCGGTTCTGGTTCCTACGAAAGGAACCAGATTTGGGTCTGTACATGGCCTGTACAGACCTTCCTGAAGTTTGGTGATGACCTTTTCAGAGGGTTCACCAAACAGAATCTCTCCGTTATAAGGGACATCCAGGATTCTCTTCTGTCGTCCGGGGTAAAACTGGAACCTGAGGCCAAAGGAGTCTCCGGAGACAAACACCTGAAGCTGCGCCCCTGGCGAGCGAGTCCGCAGAATCATATGCGGCTCTTAACACTTGGGACCCCACGTCTGACCCTGTGCAGAGGAGGTTCAAGAGCTCCACCTTTTGCTCGCCATCCGGTAGTGTCAACCAGGTCCTGACCCTGTTCCCACAGGGCATTCTGAAACTGAACCACGAGACAGATAGTTCAGGGACCTGATGGAGCATGTAGCAGCCACATACATACGCCTCCCCAGGGCATCCAACTGCTTGGATTCCTGGTCTGGTGGCTGTGTACTCAGATGCTGTGGTCGTTGAGACCTATCATGGGAGGCCGTAATGACCAGGGAATCAGCCTGGGGTTGTTGCACAAAGTACTGGTCCTCTGTCGGGGCCCTGTACAGGCAGTCAGCTGTCTTCGCACACGGGGTGGAATCGGACGGCTTCCGCAGCCTTGGTGACATCCGAGAGGTACACAATGGTAGCACCACCACAGGCTTAGGTCCTTCTACAAGGTACCGAGCCAGGCGCGGTTCTCGGGTCAAGATCTTCCGAATCCCATCCCATGTTCTCCTGATGTGCCTCATGATTTCGGAAAAGGAGGGATCATCCGAGGTGACCTGGGCAGGTCTTGTGGGTCAGGTGATGGGATGCTGATTGGAGAAGGAGACCTGGAGGTATCTGAGGTGTCAGGTCTAGAATCATCACCCTCGGAGTGGACCCCGGCGTGTGGGTAGCTTAGGACTGGGAGACCCTGAGGAGATCTTGAAGGGGCCTTCTCCATTCTTTTGGATCTTCCCTAGGAATTGGAGTGTGCTCCTTGGGGGCCGAGTGGTCTTCCTGCTGGCCCCTGCGGTGGAGGAGGGGGAGTAGGAGGAGGAGGTCTGACTGGGATCACATCCTTCTTTATTGTGTCCCACCAAAAAGGTAAAGAGATCTTTGACCTCTTGAATATTCATACCGGATGACAGACCTGGCGCCGGTGGTCCGTTGCTGGTATCGGGCGTCTCCGAGTTTGGCGAAGGCTCCTGTGGAAGCCCGATGTACTCACTGTCGCCTGCCTGGTCATCAGGCAATGTCAGGTCCTCCTCTACAGAGTCCCGGTGACCACCAGTGACGGGGAGGCAGTCTTCGGCTCCGGTGAGCGTCTCACTGCCGTCGGGTGTAGCCGACGTCTGGTCCGGCAGGCGTTTGACCAATGAAGGGTCGGAAGCCCGCTTCGGGTCTGTCTTCCGTTTTAGGGACCTCAGGTCCTTACTCTTCCTGAGAGGGGGATCTGGACCCCTAGGAGGCCGATCTGGTGTCGGAGTCCCGGCATCTCTCTGAGGAAGCTTGTTTTGATGAGGACTTGGACTGGTGATGGTCTGAAGACTTCGAGGAGGCCCGGGAGGGTGTTGAGGAAGCCGAAGGCCTGGAAGTTTTGATGGGATGCAGAGAAGTCAAAGTGCTGCCTGAAGACTTGACCTTTACTGGAGGGGGCTGAGAGCGGGCCCTGGAGGGAAAGCGGTCTGAGCGCATGGAGCCTGAGCTGGTGTGTGAGTCCGAGGCCCGGTTAGGTGATCTGGACCTGGCCTTCTCCCGATGCTTGTCCTGCTGCTTATGGGACTTAGAGGTAGACTCACCTCTGCAGGCAGGGTCTTGATCCATGCTTTTTAACTTTTCTTCCAAGAGGAACCCCTGAAGTGCCTTCTGGCGGCGGATCCGGGAGAGACTGTTGAACTCCTGGCAAAAGGAGCAGGCCTTGGTGTCGTGTTCCGGGCCTAAGCACCACAGGCAGGATGAATGGAGATCCTTGAAAGGGACCTGTTTGCCGCAGGCACACTTGGAGGGATGTCCTTCTGAAGGAGTTGGAGATGCCGACATTTAGTGGTAAAACTTGAAAGTTCTAGTCATCGTACGCTAGAGTGGGACCGTGAGGCCGATGCTGGCGAGTCGACGGCAGGAAAAGAACTGGGGATTCTGGAGGACAGCCCCCTTTTATATGATGCCTAATGTCGGGGGCGGGGCCGACGTCGGGGGCGGTCCTCGCTGGATACTGCTAGTTAGAAAATTTCCGTAGGGTACTGGTGCCTGCCGGCTTCAGTCCTAATGGTGTAACCTGCTGCAAGAGCTGTTTCTCGAAGTAAGATCTGCCATATCTTCCTGGACATAAAAGTCTCCACCACTCATTCACACTAATGGGAGAGAACTGAGCTAAAATAATGCTGAGACGGGCGGCAGGAGAGAGGAGCTCACTTTTTAGGACAGAAGTCCATTAAGAATTGTTCTGCCAAAGGACTAATGCCGTCTGGCATGGACGTCCAAGGCATAGTGCTTAACAAAAGTGTGCACAGAGCTCCAGGTAGACACATTGCAAATGTCTGCAATGGGGATATTATGAATCTCTGCCAGAGATGCCGCGACTGCTCTGGTAGAGTGAGCGTACACTCTGCCTTCCAGCTTGACCTGTGCCATAGAGTAACAGTGGTGAAGGGATGCCACCAACCATGCTGAAATTGCACCTGATAGCAACAGGCTGACCCAGCCGGGTCGTGTTGAAGGAGACAAAACAGTTGCTGAGCCTTGCGATTTTCTTTCGTTCTGTCCATATAGAACTGCAAAGCTCTCTTTACATCCAGAGAAAGAAGGGTATGCTCTCCCTCATTCTGGAAGTTAGCAAAGTAGGTAGGAAGGACTAAAGGTTGATTCAGATGAAATTCTGAGACAACTTTAGGAAGGAACTTAGGATGAGTCCTAAGAACTACTTTCTTCTTGTGAAATACAGTATTGGGGGTGGGGGGTGGGGCGTGACCAAGGCGTGTATTTCTGATACCCTACGAGCAGAAGTAATGGCCACCAGGAACGCCATCTTCCAAGTGAGGAACTTCAACCTGCAAGTAGCTAGAGGCTCGAAAGGTTTACGAGTGAGCATGTCTAGCACAAGGTTAATGTCCCAGGCTGCAACTGGACATCTAACAGGAGGTCTGGTATGCAGAATGCCTTTAACAAACCTCTTAACTACCTGTAACTGAGCCAGAGACATGGAAAGTACTGGTTCATGATATGCAGAAATTGCACAAAGATGAACTTTGACTATATAGTATTACAGACCTGTGTTCAAGAGGTCTAAGAGATACTCAAAGACTTAATTCAGTGGGCAGGAAAAAGGATTCCAAAAGTATTTTGCACACCAAATACAGAAACGCTTCCATTTAGCTGTGCAGGTTTTTCTGGTAGCTGGCTTGCATGCAGCTAAAGGAATATCTGAAACTCTACGAGAAACATTAAACCTGTTCACCTCTAACTCCTCAGGAGCCAGGCGTGGAGGTGAAGAGACCTCAGGTTGGGATGAACTACTGGACCCTGGGTAAGAAGGTTCGTCTGAAGAGGAAGCGGTTTCGGAGAGGTCTCCGACAGTCTGTTGATCAGAGGAAACCAAATCTGATGAGGCTAGAACGGGGCAATGAGAATCATTCTGCCCCCCTGTGCCTCCAAGTTGAGCAGTACTCTCTGAACTAGGGGAAGGAGAGGAAATGCGTAAAGAAAGTGTATTGTCCACTGCAGCCTGAATGTATCCTGAAAAAAAATTCCAGGTCCTGGATTTCTGGAGCAGAAGAGAGGCAGTTTTGCATTGTGTGGGGACGCAAAAAGGTTCAGGTCCGTAGTTCCCCACTCTTCGAAGAGTGACTAAACGATGGTTAAGTCGAGAGACCACTCGTGAGGATCTGCCTTCGTTCTGCTGAGACGGTCTGCCAATTCATTTTGTACTCCTGACAGGTAAACCACCTGAATCAGAGCATTGTGCTCCAGGTACCATTCCCACACTCTCATTCCTTCCGTGTATAATGGGTAAGAGTGTACACCACCCTGTTTGTTGATGTAATACATTACTGCCTTGTTGTCCGTTTGAAGGAGGATGGTCTTGTGACAGAGTATGTCCTTCAAAGCCTGGACTGCATAGAGGATAGCCCTCATTTCCAGAACGTTTATGTGGAGTTGAGACTTGTCCCGAGTCCATGTGCCCTGGGTGTGGAGATCCTGGCAGTGGGCTTCCCAACCCATCAGGGACACATCCGTGGTAACGAAGATCTGATGATCCAGAGGGGCGAAGGGATATCCTTTCAGAAGGTTGCCCTCCTGAGACCACAAGGTAAGGGACCTCTTCAGAGGTTCTGTCACCTTGATGAGAAAGGACTAAGGATGAGTTGGGGACCACTGAGTACTAAGCATCCAATGAGTGGTTCTCATGTTGAGACGAGACAAAGGCACAGTGAACACCGAGGATGCCATGAGACTCAGCATCCACTGCATCGAGAGAGCTCAAACTGAGCTGTGTTCTCTGATGGAGCAGGCCATCTGTAGGATATCGCTCCTGCTGTCCTCCGGAAGAAATGCTTTCGCGCAGGAAGTGTCCGGAAGGGTTCCTATGAAGAGGAGCTTCTGGGAGGACTGCAACTGTGACTTTTTGAGGTTCAGCAGGACTCCCATGGACGTAAGAAAGTCTGAGGCCATGGCCACGGCCTCCAGAGTCTCTTGTCTGGAGGGGCTTACTAGAAGCCAGTTGTCCAGATATGGGAATACTTGAATTACGATTTTCCTTAAATGCGCTGTGAGAACTGCACAGCACTTTGTAAAAACTTGAGGCGCAGAGGATAGCCCAAAGGGCAGGACTCTGAATTGATATTGTTGACCCAACGCCACGAATCTTAGGTATTTGTGATGCTTTGGGTTTATGAGAATGTGTTGGTATGCGTCCTGCAGGCCCAGGGAGGCTAGTCAAACGTGCTGATGAATCAAAGATAGCAGAGTAACGAGTGATATCATCTTGAGCTTTTCCTTGTAGAGGAATTTGTTTAACTTTCTGAGACTGAGAATAGGCACGTGCCGCCAGTTTTCTTTGGAACCAGAAAGTAATGGGAGTAGAAAACGAAAATTACGTACTTACCGTAACTGTTGATCTTCTTGGACAGTCTCCATCACTCATTCACACTAGTGGGATAGCGCCAGATGCACAAGGACCAAGTGGGAGCCAAAGATTTTCAGAAGGGTCGGCGCCGAGACAGGACCACGCATGCGGGGCACCGTGAGAATAGCTCGCATCTGTGTAGGCTATCTCAGCGTCGACCCTCCAACTGCCTCAGTACTTTTTCGACCGAGGAGGTGCAGCGTAACTAATGAAATAACTTATCCTGTCTCTCTGGGCTTGAGAGGGCCCAGATGGCCTTTGCCAGAAAGGTCAAAGAACAATGTCTTCACAGCCTGAACCATAGGACCATGAAGACCAGAAAGAAAAAATTACTCACCTTAGTAATGCTGTTTCTTCTAATGGAGTCTTGCTATATTATGACAGATGCAGTTTGTCCCACCATTAGAACTGCTCCGGAGGTGAAAGAGTTAACTTCCATACAGAGCATGGAACTTAGAGCGCGAGCTCGGTTAAAGAAGCTCTGTTAGGGTGGTTTCAAACCCGAAACCGTCAGATCTTCGAGCAAAACTCACTAGGCTCTGTGTGGAGCTGCAACCTACACTAGCCAACTGGCTACTAAAATATTCACACATTTTCCTGGTCCCAACACCAAGACTCAAGTCAGGGGACCAGAAAAATAAGATAAAATAACTAAATAAAACACAACACCCAAACATAAAAGGGGGCATCAATAAATGCCAACAGTGGACTGCCCACCCCATACCCGAAGTAGAAGTTCTGAGAGGGGCAGGCTGGGGGGGAGGTCATAATATAGCAAGACTCCATTAGAAGAAACAACATTACTAAGGTGAGTAATTTTTTCTTCAAACAACATGAAGTCTTGCTATATTATGACAGATGCAGACTACACAGCAGTACCTCCATGGAGGAGGGACAGAACCTACTTAGGGAATAGGCTCTGAAGCACGGCTGTGCCAAACCGAGCATCCCTCCTGGCCTGGATATCCAGGGAGTAATGCTTGGTGAAAGTGTGTACTGTTTTCCAAGTAGCTGCTTGACATATCTCCAAGATAGGGATGTCTCTAGCAGCAGCTAGAGATGCAGCTGTACCTCTGGTAGAGTGAGCCCTCAGGCTTGAGGGGGGAACCTTACCCAGCTTTTGATAACAAAATTGGATACAAGAGACGATCCACCTGGCAATGGATCTCTTAGTGGCAGGTCTCCCTTTCCCAGCCTCACCATAAGTGAGAAATAGTTGGAGGGAGTCAAACCTGTGACCCTCGGTACGCTCTATGTAGTAACTTAGGGCCCTCATAACATCTAAGCTGTGCAGCCTCCTCTCACCAGAGGAGGAATGGTCAGTGAAGAACACTGGAAGTGAAATAGATTGGTTAAGGTGGAAATCCGAAACCACCTTAGGCAAAAACTTCCTGTTAGTCCCGAGGACTACCTTATCCCTGTGAAAGGAAATAAAGTCAGTCTCCACTGATAAAGCCTGTAACTCACTTATGCGCCTGGCAGAAGTGATGGCTACTAGAAATACAGTTTTCCAACTCAAATACTTAAGCTCTGCCAAAGACAGAGGCTCAAAGGGGTTGCATCAGCTGAGCAATGCAAACATTAAGATCCCAAGCAGGGCAGGGTCCCTGAATGGAGGATTGGTATGAAGCAATCCTTAAAAACTTGGAAAATACAGGGTGAGCAGAAAGAAGAGGGCTTCCCTGCTGAAATGAAGGCAGAGACAGCTGCCAAGTGCACTTTCAGGTAGCTGGTCTCAGTCCCAAAGAATTAAGATGGACCATAAAATCCAATACAGTGAGTAAATCAGCAGATTCCGGGGAAATATGCTTCCCAGAACACCATATGGAAAACCTTTTCCACTTGGAGTTATAGGTAGCCCTGGTGGAAGGCTTTCTAGCAGCTTTCAGGATTTCGAGAACACTTTGAGAAAGTTGTAGATCAGCAAACTCTAACTGCTCATGAGCCAAGCCTTGAGGTTGAGGGATTTGAGATTTGGATACCAAACTCTCCCCTGAGCACAGGTTAACAGATTGTGGTTCCTGGGGAGACACAGGGGAAGATGGGCTGCTAAGGACAGAAGGAGTGGGTACCAGGGATGCCTGGCCCAGTCTGGAGCAATCAGGATCATCTTGCAGGGCTGAGACCTGATTTTGACTAGTACTTTGAACAGGAGAGGGAAGGGGGGAAAGGCATAAAGGAACTTCCCTTCCCAATCGAGGAGAAAGGCATCCAGGGGGACTGAGCCCAACACTGGGGGCCTAAAACAAAAAAGTGGAAGTTGATGATTGTCTGGGGCTGCAAAAAGATCTATCTGAGGAGTGCCCCATCTGGCAAAAACTATCTCCAGTACTAGGGGATCCAGTGACCATTCGTGATGGCCCTGGGAAATCCTGCTGAGAGCATCTGCCAGGACATTGTCCTTGCCTGGGAGGTGAACTGCTATGAGGGAAGTGTTCAGGGAATAAGCCAGAGACCACAACTTCATCGCCTCGGTGCACAAGGCCGAAGACCAAGTGCCCCCTTGTTTGTTGATGTACCACATTGTAGTGGTGTTGTCTGTTCTGACCTGTACCACCTTGTTCTGAACAGATGCAGAAAAAACCTGAAGTGCTAGAAAAACAGCTCTGAGTTCCAACAGATTGATGTGGAGCAGAGATTCCTGAGGGACCATAACCCTGGGTGGAAAGGTCGCCCATGTGAGCTCCCATCCCAAGAGGGATGCATCTGTAGTAAGGGTCAAGGAGTGGGACAGAGGGATGAAAGGCACCCCTTGTCTCAGATTGCTCTGATCCTGCCACCACTGAAGGGCCTGGATCAGGGTTCGAGTCACTGGGATTAACTTGGATAGGGGATCTCTTCTTTGAGACCAGAAAGCTCTCAAATGGAACTGAATGTCCCTCATCTGAAATCTTGCTCCTTGC
This sequence comes from Neoceratodus forsteri, assembly GCA_016271365.2. Taxonomy (NCBI): domain Eukaryota; kingdom Metazoa; phylum Chordata; order Ceratodontiformes; family Ceratodontidae; genus Neoceratodus; species Neoceratodus forsteri. Next base: position 1,434,445,402 of record CM057453.1, read on the forward strand.
ACTACAGCTGTGGAAGCAGCCATGTGTCCAGGAGCTGCAGGAAATGCCTTGCTGGTCGAGAGACCTGCAGAGTGAAGGACGAGACCAGGGCCACCAAGGTCCTTACCCTTTCCAGGGGAAGGAAGGCTCTGGCCTGCTTTGTGTCCAGTTCTGCGCCTATAAAGGTGAGTACCTGGACAGGTTCCAAAACTGACTTTGGAAGATTGAGAAGAAAGCCCAGAGAGGTAAGCAGCTGCTGGGTAACTAGCAGGTGTGATTTGACCTGGTCTGGAGACTGACCCACAATGAGCCAGTCGTCCAGGTAGGGAAAAAATGGCAATCTTTTGCCTTCTTAGATGAGCAACTGCTACTGCCAGACATTTTGTGAACACCCTTGGGGCAGAGGTGAGGCCGAAGGGCACTGCTCTGAACTGATAATGGCCTGAGGGCAGTTCGAATCTGAGGTACTTTCGATGGGAGCTTCTGATAAGAACATGGAAGTAGGCATCCTTGAGGTCCAGGGAAGCTAGCCAGTCCCCTGGCCTTCGGGAGGGTAAAATCATTCCCAGAGTCACCATTTTGAATTTTGGTTTTAAAAGGTGCTTGTTTAGATATCTTAGATCCAGGATAGGCCGCCACTCTCCTGTCTTTTTTGGGGTAAGGAAGTACCTGGAGTACAGACCCTTGCCCTGGTGTGGGGAGAAACCCTTTCTACAGCTCTGAGAGCCAGGAGGGTTGAGACTTCTGTTTCCAAAGCAAGAGTCTCTAAAGGGTTTGCAGGTAGAAAAGAACTGGCTCTCATCTTTGGAAATTTTTTGAAGCTGAGAACCAGACCCTGGCTCACTACTTCCAGGACCCACCTGTCTGATGTTAAAGACTCCCAGTCCTGGACGAAGTAAGCCAGCCTGCCCCCTACAGGTAATGGAGAGCCGACCCTGGGCATCCCATCAGGGTGCCTGTTTGGCAGGGGCTTTAGGCTGAGGGGTGGGAGCAGGCCTGCTCGTACCCCGTCTGCCTCTCCCTCTGAAGAACCCCCTCTGAGCATAGGCTGAAGAGGAGGAGACCTGGGTCTGGTAAAAAGGCCTGTGAAAAGGCCTGCCCCTACCCCTGGGGGGCTGCCTCTGAGGAGTGGCTTGCCATTCCTTGGCTTGTGCACTCCTATAAGTGGTTCTATATTCATCCATTTTCTTCATATAATTCTCTGTCTGCTCCCCAAACAGAGAATTTCCCACCACAGGAAAATCCATAGCCTTAGACTGGGTATCCTGTGACAAAGTAGTACACCTGAGCCAGGCCAATATACGAAAAGCCACAGATGTAGCCATGACTCTAGAGGATACATCATTAGAATCCACTGCAGCATGGAATTGCACCTTAGATGCCTCGATACCATCAAGAGCCACCTGCTCCAGCTCCTTTGCAAGCTGGCCAGGGATCTGTTTGGCTAAGGCCATGACAGTATCCCATCTAGATTTCTGGTATCTCGCAACATAAGCCATATAGTTTGCTTGTCTGAGTCCCAAAGATGCTGCCATGTATTGTTTTTTTGGCCATGGCATCAATCTTCCTGGAGTCCTTGTCAGGAGGATGTGAAGCCAGGGGAATATTAGCTTTATCACAGGCTGCAGCCTGAACTACCCCAACATGACTGCATTGCTGTGAAAGAAAATCTGTATCAGGACCTGACAAAGTGTACCTCCTGTCCATCTTTTATCTACAGGAGGCACAGAATTAGGAGCTTTTAAATTTTATTGTTTGTTTCCTAAAAGATTTATGTAAAGGGATGGACAATCTCCTGGACTCTGGGATATCCATCATCTCTACATAGTCAGGCTCCTCTTGCTCATCCAAAGCCTCCTCTAAGGGAAGCTGGAGGGTCTCAGCAACTTTTTTATAAAACAAAAAATGAGAAGGGGACTCAGAAAGCCTAGGGGGAGATTCACCTGAAGGTCTGTCTGGGGAGATGTCCGGTTCAATGGGCACATCCAGACTTTCAAAGTCACATTCACACTGATCATAATCATCCTCCCCCTCCTCTTGTTCATAAAACTCTTCTATATCATATTCTTGAACCGGTGGAACCGACCGAACCGACCTTTTGCCAGATAGTGGCGGTTCGGAGGGAACCGGGGACAGGGACTGGACAATCTGTATTGCCCTGGCTATCTCTGCAGCAGTTGGAGAAGGAATTTTGGACTCCACACCTGCTGACTTTCTAGTTCTCTTTGCTGGAACTGGCTCCTCAGAGTCAGCTTTACGTTTGCCCGAGGAAGTCTGGCCCTGGTCAGAGGGCACTTCCTCTGGTTCGGTTGGCACCGAACTGGGCTGGCCATCCGGGTCAGCGGACTTTTTGGCCTCTCGTTCCCTGAGCCTACCAACTCTCTTATCTAGGGTGGCTGCAGGGAAATTCTTGCAAATCTGGCAGTCTGCATTGAGGTGGTCAAACCCCAGACAATAAACACATGTGATGTGAGGGTCAGCCTTGGCAAAGGCTTCCCCACAGACACTACAGTGTTGAAACCCAGTGGGCCCGGTTTTTCTTTTGGGTTTCTCAGACATAATGCCAGCCTAACCAAAAACTTGCGTTTTTTCAATGGCAGTGCCAGGCAAGACACCCTTATCGGTTCCCAACCGTGTCACGGGTCGTGGAAAAAACCATAATGAAATCCGTTTTTTTTAGAACCGATAAGAACCGGGAACCGCACTCTAACAAGCCTTAAAGGCTTTAAAACCAAGTTAAATACAATTCGATCGGTTCAAACCGAACCGATAAACATTACAAGTTCCACACAGAAAACCTATCTATTACTTACAATACCATAGACAGAGCTTTAACCGATGGGTTTTGCGGTTAAAATAAATAATATGTGGTTAAATTCAACCGACAAAAGGCGTTTTAAACCGAGGAAATGAACCGAGCAGCAGGAGGAATCTCGGAGCGACTGTTCAGTGAGACGGAGTAAAGAATCTGACAGTTTCGGTTTGAAACCACCCTAACAGAGCTTCTTTAACCGAGCTCACGCTCTAAGTTCCATGCTCTGCATGGAAGTTAACTCTTTCACCTCCGGAGCAGTTCTAATGGTGGGACAAACTGCATCTGTCATAATATAGCAAGACTTCATGTTGTTTGAATTTCTGATTTCAGGCTGGTGGAAAAATGGTTTGGCTCCCACAAACTTGTCTTGAATTATAGCAAGACAAAGGTCATGACTTTCTGCAATGCTCGTAGCATGTATAAACCTCTACCCCTTACCATCAAGAATCAAGAGGGGACCACACTTGAACAGGTTCATGAGTTTAAATACCTCGGCATCACCCTGGACAGCTCACTTTCCTACTCTCAGCACATTGGGATGGTTGCTAAGTCTGCCAACATACGTCTTGTCCTGCTCCACAAGTACAAACACTGTATGACCTCTGAAGCCCTAAGACTGGCCATCCACAGCTCTGTTACCTCCACTGTCGACTATGGGCTAGTCATCTATGGCTCGGCCTCCCCCACTGCACTTAGGAGGATATCAGTGACACTTAACAAGGCCTGTAGACTTCTCATGGGGGCTGAGTGCCTAACGCACACCTGTGACCTTTACGCCAAGACTGGATGGCTACCTCTCATTAGCAGAATACAATACCAGATCTGTCTGACAGCCAAAAAAGCTCTTCTTGGACTCATGCCAACAGGTGTTGCAAGTCTCCTTAAGGCCAACAGCAGCACCCAGTCAACTCGCAGTTCTCAATACCAGACTTTCCATGTCCCCAGGCGCAGGACCTCGTTGGGTCAGAGATCTTTCAAGCACAGGGCTCCGCAGTGGTTCAACATCCTTAACAAAGAGACTCTTGCTGTTGCAATGCTAAGCCACTTTAAAAGGCAACTGCGGCTATTCCTCCTCTCTACCTCAACTTGTGACTGCCTCCCCTAAGCAAAGGTCACCACCCTCTATTGTGTCTGCCTCCCCTAAGAAATGGTCACCACCCTCTACCCTAGCTGTAGCTATAACCTGACATGCAAGCCTCGCTTTCTTGGCACCAGCCTCCTCCCTCTTGCCCTTTGTCCCCCCTTCACCCTCTCATCCCCTCTTCTTGGACCCACTCATTGGTATGGCCACTGGCCCCTGTTCCCCCTCGCTCTTTTCATCCTTGTCCGACAACGGCACCTATCAGCCGGCTTCCTACTGACTTCTCCTACCAAGTATACTGCTTCACCATGAATTCTGTTAGAAACTAGCTTGTGGTTGTTCTTCTGCAACGGATTGACTGAATTATATCATGTACTTGTTATTCTGTATGTTATGACTGTTACCATGTTTACCGTTGTTGTATGTTACCCCCATCCTCTGACGTGGAACCTTTGTAAACTAGCAGTTTCTGCTCAAAGGTTCTTGTAATCTTAGAGTTAATAAATAAAATAAATAAAAAGGAAAACGAATGAACCCTGGGGATGGTGGGTGGGGATGTGAATGAGTGATGAAGACTGTCCAAGAAGATCAACAATTATGGTAAGTACGTAATTTCCATATCTTCCTGGACTAAGTCTCCATCATTTATTCACACTAGTGGGAGAGTACTGAGCTAAAACAACAACCCTGAGTAAGGTGGTAGGGGATAGGATTCACTCAGAAAGGACAGCCAGGGACTGTCCTGCTAATAAAAGCTGTCTTGGAAACAGCATCTAGACCATAGTGCTTACAAAATAAGTGGTTGAGTTGTAACTCACCACTTCGCAGACAACTGCAATGGACGCAAAATGAAACTTTGCCAGAAAGCCTCAACCACTCTAGGACAGCACTAAGAACCCGGCCACACAATTTGGTCTAGGACCAAAAATAATAGTGCCAAAGACATATATTAATCTGACGCAAAAAGGCCTCAAGGACTGAAAAAGCCGGGGATAAAGTCTACTGGTTCACGGTACACCGAAAAGCGCAGACGGAAAACCCCCCCACTACCAAGTATGGCTGACCTGTGCACAACACGTCCAGGAGCACTCGAACCCCTTACTTGGTGAACAAAGAAGGTCCCGGTGGGGTTAGCCCATCAAGGAGAATGGTTTTCACTTAGTCACTGAAACCTTCCTGTTGGAAGGCCAAAGTATGATTTAGAAGCCTCTTATGGTGGTCTAGCAGAACCAGATCCTACCCACTTTATGTTCCAAAAGGAATCATCCTGCCCCTGTGTGTACAACTGTAGTATCAGTCTCTGAACTCAGGGAAGAGAGGAAAAGTGTGCAGGAGGACGTGTCCACTGCGGAAAAACATTACGACAGAAAAAAACAGGGGCTGGATTTGTAAGGAAAATAGAGGCAGTTACGCATCGAGGAGGGATGCAGCAGGACCAAGTTAGGGCTAACCCATTTGTTGAAGTGAATGAAAGAGGCAGTGACTCAATGCGGTGAGGCACTACCTAGTCTGGCCTCCCTGAAGGGAGTAGGAAAAGAGTCTAGTTTGTTTGTTGAAAAACAAACATCACAACTCCATCCCGCACTTGAAGAGGATAGCTTCATGAGCGACTGGCATGGACCAGTGCGCAGGAACCGAATGTGTGAACATTTGAGAAGCTACCTCGGAAAAAAAGACCTACTTGACCTTCTGTCAAGAAGGAGAAAATCGCCTGTTAAGTTAAGCAAACAAGGAAGTAGGAACCTGAGTTCCGACTTGGTGGAGGTATTCTCTGCTGCTGCAAGGCTCTGCTCGAGAAAGCCTGAATAAAAAGAAGGGAATTAACAGACTGGGCAGTCGCCTAGGTCTAGGAAATGTCTCTGAATGAGAGAAATCTCTCTTAGAGAAAGAGATGACCCATACCGCCGCCAGATCGGACTCCCCCTAGGGGAAGAAGAAATCAGGTACTCTTTACTGTACTCTGGAGACAAGCGCCTCAGGGGGTGAGGCGGAACCTAGCCAGATACAAAAAAGGGGGAGTATCGGGCAATTTCAGCTAGGCCCTGTGCTGTAATAAAAATTATATTTATTTATTTTATTTAGTCTGAGCCTAACACGGCTTTCAGATTGCTATTTCACAAGGATTATCCTGATACAAAATGACGAAGATGTTCTCCATCTGAGTGCAGAAGGAGCCTGAGTGTCCATACTGAAATCATGACCGGACTAATAATCACAGCTGAAGAGATGTTAACCACCTGTGCCGAAGAAGCCACCAAAGGGGCAATATCACAAGGGGGCTATATACCCATATCAAAGGAGTGGAAGAGTCAGAGCGGCTGCCGACCATTAAATCAGAATATTCCACAGAGTGTAACTGTCTTGACGATTGAAAAAGTCTAGACACAGAAGTGTATGGTCCACGGATGCAGTGTGAAATACTATAGTGGACCCCATTACTGAGGAACTACTGAGAAGATTTTCCATCATGGACTCTGATGATAGAGAGGACGTGCCCTTCAGTATATAAAATGAGTCGTCTGCTGTATTACTGACCAGAAGGACAGGGAAAAACCCATCTAGATGCACTTCCACCCCAGAAGGACCTCCAAGAGAGGTCTAGGTCAGAGCCACTAGAGACTCCGCCATCAGGAAGGATGTCAAGGAGCTTAGTACCATGTAGGAGCAGAGAAAGTGCTGAGCAGAATGAGATTCCGCTGGCAGAGCAGTACAGCAGAGTTCCATCAGCAGGAAACCGCTGGATGACACAAGATCCCACATAGACCGCCACTCTCTAAGATGTGTGGAAAAATATAGTCCGGAGAACAGGAATTCATTCTGCGAGAAACATCCCGCTACAAGTTCTGTGGAAAAGAAGTCCGAAAAGGAAAAATGTGTCTCTAATTCTGCCATACAGTACCCACTAGCACCTGTGCAGTACCAACACCACTCGTGGCACAGGAGGGCACCAAGCAGTGCCTATGCCAACCTGGGCGATACCCGAGGGCAGCCGCAGCAGTATCTGCAGGCACCCCCGGCAGGCATGTAGCAATGGCACCCAAGGGCACCCTCGACACCCATGGCACCATGATACCCAAGACACTCATGGCACCCGAGAGCACCAGTGGCACCCATGGGCACCCACGGGAGCCTCCGTGTCACTACCGGTACCCACAGCACCAGAGGCACCCATGGCACCTGTGGGCGCTCACAGCGCCATCCGCAGCACCCATGGATACCCCCAGCGCCACCCATGGCACCGTGGGTGCACAGTGCCACCATGGGTGCTCGGCGCCTGCAGGTGCTGCAGTGCCACCCAGACACCCAGCACCACTGACCACCGACAACAGCCAGCAGCAGCTGATGAGTACCCACGGCACCACACAGGCGAGTGGCGCCGACCCAGCGCTGACTAAGGCACGGCGCCCGACCAGGCACCGAGGCACTGGCACCAACTGAAGCATCGAGGCTCGCGACCGACTGCGCACCGAGCCCGGCCCAGGGGCACAGCGGCGCTGACCAAGGCACGGCCATGGCGCCAAGGAAAATGCTAATGAAAATCCAGAGAAGGGGAGAAGGAAAAAGGGAGAGGGGGGTAGGCACGAGGGGTCGGTGCGATGGCTAAGGCACCAAGAGGGCACCTCGCCATTCGTGATCCAATCGACCTGGCTCCGGTCCAACAGCTCCGAGGCCCGGAGGTCCCGAAATCAGGAACAGAGCCAGGAAAAACTGGAAAGTCAAACCCCCTGCTCCATAGGAGCGGCCCAGAGGTGAAACTGCCCACTGGAGCTCCAACGTGGACAGAGATGGAGCTCGGGTCGAGAATGCAGCGTTGAGCAGGGCCAGGAGACCCACCAAAGTCGGGGACAGGCCAATCGCCCTCCCGACCCAGACAATCCTCGTGTGAGCAGTGCCAACAGGCAATCTCGAGTGGCACCAGTTCTTCTTCCCCCAACGAGGAAGAGGAGCTCGAGGTTAAGTGGAGCCGGATTCCCGGAACCGCTAGATTTGTGCTTCGGAGGGCTGTCCTCCCCTCCTCCCCGAGCACAGGACTGTCCGTAGTCGGACCGCCCCCCGTTAATTTAGGGCGGCGAACTGGACACAGCCCCTCTGCCACAAAAACTTTCAAATGAAGTCCTCCAACCGTCACTGCTGCCATTTAAGGACGACTCCGCTGATGGCAGGAAAAAATTTATTTTTCTTCTTTTTCATAATCTTCTTGTTTGTAAAATAAGAAATTACTACTTAAAATATTAAATTAAAAGCTGCTGTCGTATAGACAAAACCTTCGACTCTGGCAGATGAGCGACGTCGACATCCAAACGCACTCGACGGCGGGAGAAAGAGAACTGAGGTGGTTGGAGGGGCGACGCTGAGATAGCCTACACAGGCGGGAACTAGTCTCATGGTGCCTCGCATGCGTGGCCCTCTCTTGGCGCCGACCCTTCAGAAAACTTTAGGCTCCCACTTGGTCCTAGCGCCTCCTGCGCTATCCCACTAGTGTGAATGAGTGATGGAGACTTAGTGCAGGAAGATCCATATCTGTCGAGGCCAGAAGGGGGCAATGAGAATCATTCTGCCCCCTGAGACTCGGATTTGAGAAGTACCCTCTGAAATAGGGGAAGGGAAAGGCGTATAGAAAGCGTCTTGTCCACCGCAGCCTGAATGCATCCTGACAGAAAATGCCAGGTCCTGTATTTCTGGAGCAGAAGAGAGGCAGTTTTGCACTGAGTGGGGACGCAAAAAGGTCCAGGTCTGGACTTCCTCATTCTTTGAAAAGTGACTGAACGTGGGTTAAGTCGAGAGACCACTCGTGAGAATCTCTCTCTGTTCTGCTGAGACGGTCTGCCAGCTCGTTTTGTACTTCTGGCAGGTCAACCGCCTGGATTAGAGCCTTGTGCTCAAGGCACCATTCCCACATTCTCATTGCTTCCCCGCATAATGGGTAAGAGTGTGCACTGCCCTGCTTGTTGATGTAGTACATCACTGCCTTGTTGTCCATTTGAAGGAGAATGTTCTTGTAACAGAGTATGTCCTTCAAGGCTCAGACCGCATAGAGGATGGCTCTCATTTACAAGACGTTTATGTGAAGCTGGGACTCGTCCTGAGTCCACGTACCTTGGGTGTGGAGATTCTGGCAATGATCTCCCCACCCCATCAGGGATGAGTCCATGGTAATGGAGATCTGATGATCCAGAGGGGCAAAGGGATATCCTTCCAGAAGCTTGTCCTCCTGCAATCACCAGGCGAGTGACCTCTTCGGAGGTTCTGTCACCTTGATGGGAAAGGACTGAGGGTGTGTGGTTGGGAACAACTGAGTGGTTCTCATATGGAGACGAGTTAAGGGTACAGTGAGCACCGAGGACGCCATGAGACCCAGCATCGACTACATTGTGATAGCTTGAACTGAGCTGTTTTCTCTGATGTATCGGGTCATCTGTAAGATATCACTCCTTCTGTCCTCTGGGAGAAAAGCCTTTGCACAGGAGGTGTCCACAAGAGTTCCTATAAAGAGGAGCTTCAGGGAGGGTTGCAACTGCGACTTGTTGAGATTTAGCAGGACTCCCATGAACGTGAGGAAGTCTGAGGCTGTGGCTACGGTGCCCACAGTCCCTTGCCTGGAAGGACTTGCTAGGAGCCAGTTGTCCAGATATGGGAACACTTGTATTCCGATTTTCCTGAGATGCGTCGCGAGAATTGCACACTTTGTAAAAACTCGAGGTGCCGGGGATAGCCCAAAGGGCAGGACTCTGAACTGACAGTGTTGACCCAGAGCCACAAACCTTAGGTATTTGTGGTGCTTTGGGTGTATAGGGATGTGCTGGTAAGCATCCTGCATGTCCAGGGAGGCTAGCCAATTGTGTTGAAGCAAAGGTACCAGTGTACCTAGTGATATCATCTTGAACTTCTCTTTGTGAAGGAACTTGTTTAACTTCCTGAGATCCAGAATGGGGTGCATGCCACCGATTTTCTTCAGGACCAGGAAGTAATGGGAGTAGAACCTGTGTTTCGTTTGTCCAGCGGAACTGCTTCTACTGCCCTGTTGTTCAGAAGGCCTTGTACCTCGGAAGCAAGAAGGTGTGACTGTACTACGAACAGCCTGGGCTGTCGTTTGGGGGGATGATCCGGAGGGGTTTCCAAAAGACTGAGCGAGTACCCCTTGCGGATTATCCAGAGGACCCATTTGTCTGATGTTATAGACTTCCACTGGTTGTAGAAGTGAGTCAGATGTCCTCCCACTACTGAGGAGGAGTCCCCCTCGGACAGCTGAGGTGGGACCTGGGTCAGAAACTCAGAAGGTGGCACTGGGCGCTTTGGGCCCTTGTGTCTTCTGCTGCATTTTCTTTTGTGGCTGAGGGTTGTGGTTTTTGTTAAAACCTCCTCTGCCGCAAAACAACTGACGGTTGTGAAATTGATGCTTGTTCGCACCCCCCGGGAGGGGAAGGGTGCAGATCTAGCCATCTTAATGGCAGATCTAGTCTTCTGAGTGACCTCCAGAGCTTGCGCTACCTGGGGGCCAAAGAGATACATACCGTCAAAAGGCAAGGCCATGACCTGTTGCTGGGTGTCATTTGTGAAGCCCGAAGTACATAGCCAAGAGTGGTGACGGGTGCAGATGCCAGCCGCCACTGCTTGGGAAGCGTCCACTGCAGCTTTAACCTGTTGGTTATTGGATTCGATACCCCTGGTAATGGTCTGAAGTAGCTCTAAATTAACTTCCGATTTGGGCAGAGCTTCTACCATTTGTTTAAGCGAATGCCAAAGGACATACTCATATTGAGAAAATTAGCCCTGGTAGATGGCAATGCGCATACCCAGGGTGGAGGCAGCAAAGACTCGCTTACCTAAGGTGTCTATCTTGTGAAATTCTTTATTTATAGGCCGGGCTGTAGATGCCTGAGGAAGGACGGCCTTATCATTATCTGCCAAGACTACAATGGGATCAGCAAAGGCTTGTGAGGCCAATATGGGGTGATCCTTGGGAGGGGTATACTTCCTATCTATGGACTTGCCCACGGAAGGAATGAGAGCCAGATTGTTCCACACCATCTGAGAGAGGGTCTCGAAAGAGGGCTGTACTGGAGGTGTTAAATCCATAGGGATTTCCGGGACATGGAGGTACTGGAGTCTTAAAAGCTTCCCAGGATCGATTTCTGTAGTCTGGAGAGAAAAGAGTAGAATTTAAATTTTTAAGCAGACTTGAAGGAAAGGCCTTTGACCACAGGCTCTGCAGAAGGATTGATCCCTGCTCCCAAGGCAGTGTCATCAACATCATCACCCAGTTGAAGATCTGGGTCAGGCTCAAAATTATCTCCTGATAGTCCAGGAGGGACTGTATGGACAGGAAAGGGGTGAAAATCAGGATGAATAACAGAAGAAAAAAAGAAGAACTGGAGTTGAAAACCCCTAGAGGCCAGATGACGACGCACCAAGCCTTGGCGCCGGCAAAGAAAACGGTGCTGAGCACAAGGAGGGTGGCGCCACTGAAAATGGCCCAGCACACGGCGCCAACAGAGCCCGCGGTACTGCGGACAGCGCCGACAGAGCCTGCGGCACCGCAGAAGGCACCCACAGACTCCTCAGCACCACGGACAGCGCCAACAGACCCCGGTGCCACGGACGGCGCCAAGAGAGTTCTAAGGGACTGAAAATAGAAATTACGTACCTACCGTAATTATGATCTTTCTGTGTATCTTCACCATTCATCACAGATGGGTACAGGCTGGAGATCAGGACCCCGCGGGAGCCTCTTTTTTCCTTTTTTTTTTAAAAAGGATAGGTGGAGTTGATGCAGCATCGGCACCGCCCTCGAGGCCGATGTACTATGTGGCGCTCGAGGATTAGCCGTTAAGCTGTGTCGACTCCGCCTGCCTACCAGTTCTGAGTTGCTGGAGAGGTAAGAGGAAGGGATGGAGGGTGGGACAAGAGAGCCCAAGGGACAGAAAAAGGAAGAGAAAAACTGAACTAAGAGGAGAAATAACGACTGAGAGGACCGCATAATGGAATTAAGACTAAGGGGATTGGGTAGGAGCCCCAATCTCTGGAAAAGGAAGAAGGGGGGGGGAGAGAGAGAATTTAGGAGAGAGTGAGAGGTAACAAGGATCCAGGACCCTTGTCTGCCACCAGACTGTATAGGAACTGCAGGGAGTAGCAAAGCTCATTTGCCAGAATTCAAGGCACAGAATAACTGGCAATACCCAAAAGCAGAGTCGGCTATTCTGAGAAGGACAGGGTACAGGGACTCAGTACTCTCTGTAAAGATATTTGGTGAAAAAAGGAGTTCTTTTTTCTTAAATTAGATGGATAACAGAAGGAGGGCAACCACAGTTCTCACCCGTAGAAGTGAAAGATATGTAGTGAGAAAGAGTGCCACTCGAACTGTACCATTAGGAGAAAGACTACCCCTGTGTCCCAACACCCCGCTCAAAAAGAGGGGTAGGCACAGAGGGAGGAGGATCCAGAGACTGGAGCCCCAGGGGGATGGCGGGCGGGATTGTGATGAATGGTGAAGATACACAGAAAGATCATAATTACGGTAGGTACGTAATTTCTATATCTTATCTGTGTCAGTCTTCACCATTCATCACAGATGGGTGAGTACCAAGCCCCGAGAGGGCTGATTAATTGCACCCTAAGGGACAGCGTCCCTTAGCCCTCAGTGGGTGACACACTAAGGGGGGGAACCTTCTGGGCCTGAGGAAGCCGAGTGGGAGGCCGAGGCGGGGTCCCCCGAGGAGGAAGGAATTTGCCCGACAAGCGTCGTCTGGAATCCTCGGGAAAGAGATAGGTTCCCTGGTGTCGGAGCAAATCACCCACGCGGGCCAAGGTGACAACCGGGAAAGGCGAAGCCACGCCGATCTCCTGGTGCAGATCGCTGTCCCTACTACCCTGGTAGCTACCTCATTGGCGTCGTAAGATGCCCTTGCTTGGTGCCTTGCTAGCTCCAGGCCATGTGCAGAGAGTGTGATGGCTTGCCTGGTTTGCTCCGAGTCAGATAAAGCAGCAAGGATCTGACCCAGCGCTGACCACAAGAACCTGTTGTAGGCTGCATAGTGGGCCTGATGAGAGGAGATGGAGAGAAGCAACCGTGCCGAGTAGAAAGTCCTCCTCCCCCAGAAATCAAAATCCAAAGAGTCCTGATCTGGGGGCCGGTCACAGTGGAGGGCGCGAAGCCCGTCAGGAATGTCCAGGTGCATCAATCTGGACTGCGGATGAGGCATAGAACCTGGAGACTCCGGGGGAGCGCAATACCTCTGGCTGAGGTCCCTAGGGGCAGGAACTCCGGAGAAGGGCCTCTGCCAGAAACGCATGGACGCCTCCCAGAAGGGAGCAGGCCAGGGCGGCACCACAAGGGTGCCGCACCAAAATCGGCTTAGAAAGGCGCATGCGATGCTCAGGATTGCTGACTGGACAGGGGAGAAAGGTGAAGGTCCTCCATCATCCTCACGAGGAAGCGCTGATACTCTGGAGATCAGCGCAGGAGAGATATGGACAGATGGTTCCTCTCCCCCAGAAGAGGGGGATGAGGAGCTGGAGGTCACCATACGTTCCGAGGGTGGTTGCTCGGGGGGAGGTTGAAAAACCTGGCTGTCCATGGCCCTAACGTAGGCAGGGAACCGAGCAGCCACCGCTCTGAACTGCTCCCAGTTGAGAGGGCCGCTAGGACCAAGAATGCCTGGGAGCGCTGGAGAATGCGGCAGAGGGATGAGGCAGAGCCAGGAGAAGAAGTCGGCTGACCTCTGCCAGGGCTAGGGAGCGGACCATGGACACCCGAGGAGGGTGTCCCGGAAGACTCCGCAGCCAACAGCTGTACAACCACGTTGGTACTGCCTAGGCTGCGCCCAGAAGAATCCTCCAGTGAGGCAACTGGGGCCGTATAGATCCAGAAGGACGGTCCCCTGCCTCCAAAGAATGGGACCCCCTCAAGGAACCGGAAGGGGAAGGGCGGAAGTCCGCACTACGGCTTCGTCCAGGGCCAGGGTGGACCCCAGAGAAAGGCCGGCGCGCCGACCCCACACCCCTCGACCCCTCAGAGTCCGAGAGGGTCCTGGTCCTCGAGAGGGCCAACCTAGGCAGCTGGCAGCTCTGGGCTGCCCCCGAAGGGGAGACCCAGAGAGCAGCACCCTCCCCTCCCCTAGACTTCCCGATGGGCCCCAAAGTTGGGTGATCGAGACACACCACGGGAGGGGGTACCACCGCCAAGGGGTCAAGGAACCCTCCAAGGCCAGGATGTATGGCAATGGTGGCTTGCACCATAGCCTGCTGGTCAGTACCACTGACCCCCTACCGTGGAGAACCTGACGCCCTCAGAGGGGCTGGCTTCACTGATCGTCGAGACCACGGCTCAGGCCCAACTCCGAAGAGGTAAGTCCGAGGCCCCTAAGCCAAACGGTGGGAGGGCGAGGAAAGTGACCACCGAGAAGCCCGGAAGCCAATGCAGTGGCCGAGGCGGCCCCCGTGCCCGCAAGCGGGGCTGACAGAAGGCGGCAGAGCAGCTCGGGCCAAAGGTCCTGAGCCAGGGCCAGCCGCGGCGCCGTGAAGTCCACTGGCACCGGGGGCGGTACCAGGAACAGAGACGGCACCGACGGCAGCCCCAGCAACGGCCTCGACGCCGCCGCCAGGCCCCTCGGCGCCGCGAACGGCCCCGAGGACCGAAGTGGCGCCGACGGCCCTGAAAGCGGACTCGGCGCTGAACACGGCACCATCAGGCCCCCCAGCGCCGCGAACGGCACCGAGAGCACCAACAGCACCGAGGACGGCGCCGCAGATGGCTCGGCGGCCCCATGGCGCTGTAAAGCACCTGCGCCGAGGACGGCACCGAGGCGAGACATATAGCGGAAGACGATGCTGAATCAGGGTCACGGCACCGAAAAGCCCAAGGCGCCGAGTGGTTGGCGCTGACAGAGCCACGGCACCGTGAACGGCGTCAAGGCCCTGACAGCGCCAACCGACAGCATCGACCCGGCCTTCTGGACCGTGGGAGCGTACGGGGACCTTTCACCCCGAGCGTTGCCATCGTGGCGCCCCGCCCGCTCCCAGGAGAAAGCGGACAGACCTCCTGCGCCGCTGGGAGGAGCCTCGCCAAGGCTAGGCTGCAAGAAGCCGAGACTCCCTCCTCCTCGGTCCGTATAGAACGGGAGGGGACCGGAAGAAAGGCCGAGGCGGCTTAGCCCAGCAGTCATGAACCTACCACCGAAGTCGGTGGGCTGCCCCACTTTGAACGCACTGTTCGAGGACGCGCGGTCCATGGATAGCATATGCGCACCTAATCCATGTCGTGAAGCGGCCAAGACACGCCGAGACATCGGGTCATGCTGGTCGGTAACAGAGTACTTGCGGCCGCACGGGCACCGACGCATAGGGGGCTGCCCCACCTTAGAAAGTTTCTTGCCCTCCGGCTGCGACATGACCTGCGGAAAAAACCACCAAAAATAGACTCGACGTTGCTATACTTTAAAATAAAAGGAAAGATCTTACCGGCGACGTCGAGTGGAGGCAGAACCCAGAACTAGCAGACCGATGGACTGACGAACGCACAAATTCGAAGGCTAAGGCCTAACAACTGTCAAAAAACTTCTTCAGTGGCTTCCCACGAGGTGACCTCGATGGCGGGAGACGAAGAACTGGTAGGCAGGCGGAGTCGACAGAGCTTAACGGCATCCGAGCGCACGTGGCACGCCGGCCTCCAGGGCGGCACCGATACTGCGTCGACTCCGCCTATCCTTTTTTAAAAAAAAAGGAAAAAAGAGGCTCCCGCGGGGTCCTGATCTCCGGCCAGTACCCATCTGTGATGAATGGTGAAGACTGACACAGATAAGATACTGCGATTTGAAGAAAAAGTAGGAAAATTGGCAGGAGATATAGGCATCGGTGTGGACCCCTGCACCGCAGCTATGTGAGAGGGATAAACACCCGAGCGCAGAGTCATCAGCACCGAAGAAAGCGCCGTGCAACTAGGAAGGCCCAACCACCCTATCCGTCCTTCTGAACGGCCCGAAGGCCTCAGAGAGACCGGTTTAGGCAACTGGACCAACCTCCGAGCCCACTGCTCCGTAACAGCAGCCCACAGGTGAAACTGCTCATCGGAAGCTCCTCCAATAGGTGGGGAGGGGCTCTGGTGTCGAGGAGGTCGGTCACCAGAGACAGAAACCGGTGACTCCGACAGAGGTGGAGACCGGCGCCTGGCCCTAACAACTGACCGTCTATGTGCAGACATACCAGAGGGCGACCTCGAGTGATGCCGTTTCTTCTTCGACCTGTGTGCCGAAGAAGAAAGTACAGTACGTAAGAACTTACTGTAACAGCAGATCTTTGAGAACAGCTCTTGCAGCAGGTAACACCATTAGAACTGAAGCCGGCAGGCGTCAGGACCCAGAAAAATTCTAGCTAGCTATCTTCCAGCGGGGACCGTGACGCCAGTCCCGCCTCCCGGCGTCAGGCGTGGTACATAAGGGCGGTCCTCCAGAATCCCCAAGTTCTCCTGCCGGAGACTCCGGCCGCAGGATGACATCAGAAGGAGACCGAGGATCCACCGTCAGAAGACAATCGGAGAAAATCCCGATACAAGCAGGAGCAGAGCCCTGCCTCCTCTAAGGGGGAAGGTGGGCGGGAAGGTACCTGCTGCAAGAGCTGTTCTCGAAGATCTACTGTTACGGTAAGTTCTTACGTAACTGTACTATCTTACTTCGAGATACAGCTCTTGCAGCAGGTAACACCATTAGGACTGATTCCCAAGCAGTAACGCTACCAGAAGATCCGGGAGGAGGTAGAAAGACAAGAAATAACATTCCAAGCCCTGACTCAGGACAGGAGACGCTGCAGCACCGCTAGGCCGAAACCGGCTCTTCGCCGAGAGGCAATGTCCAGACTGTAGTGCCTGATAAAGGTATGCACAGAACTCCAAGTGGCTGCAGCGCAAATAGCCGAAATGGAGACATTCCTAAGTGCTGCAAAGGAAGTGGCCATACCCCTGGTAGAATGACCCCGGATAGAACCCGGGAGGGCTTTGTTTAATCTCGTAACAGTACGAAATACACTGGACAAGCCAGCGGGACAAAGTCTGTTTGGATACTGGCTGGCCCTTCATTCTCTGGGAGAAGGAGACAAAAAGCTGATCAGAACCCCGAGAGGGTTTAGTTCTGTTAAGGTAATACCTCAGGCTGCGGTGAACATCCAGGGTGTGGAGCAAAGCCTTTCCTCTATTAGAGTAACTCGGGAAATAGACTGGAAGGTCGATATCCTGGTTTCAAGTGAGTGTCGAAACCACCTTAGGCAAAAATTTAGGGTTCGTCCTCCGGGATACTCTGTCCCGGTGAAAAACCAAATAAGGCTCTTTGCACATGAGAGCGTGAAGCTCAGAAATCCTTCTGGCTGAAGTAACAGCAACCAAAAATAACATCTTCCACGACAGAAAACGTAGCTCGCAATCCTCGTCAGGTTCAAAGGGAGGGAGTGTGAGCTGTTCCAGGACAAAGAGCAGATCCCATGGAGGCACAGGGTCCCTAATGGGAGGCCTAAGGTGTAACACTCCCCTAAGAAATTCCCGAGAGGCGTCCAATTGAGCTATAGCACGCTGTCCCACCGGGAGCTGATAGGCAGAAATGGCACAAAGATGTACCTTAATAGAGGAGTAGGCTAGAGCCTGAATGAAAAAGGAGAGGAGATAATCCAAAACTACTCCCACAGGACAACCTAAAGGGAAAGGTCCAGCCCGTGACCATAAACAAAAGCAGCGCCATTTCATGGCATACGAGTATGCGCTGTCGCTTTCTGGCTGCCGAAAGAACCTCTGCAACCTCTTGCGAGACCCCGTGACGCAAGATGGCTATGTCTCTAGGAGCCAAGCATGCAGGTTCAGAGAACCCAAATCCGGATGGAGCAATGAACCTTTCTCCTGAGACAGTAGGTGGGAGCTGAGCGTAACGGGAGCAGGGGTTCCCGAGATAGCTGTGCCAGCAAGGGGAACCATATCTGGGCCAGAACGGGGCCACCAGAATCATTTGCGCGTGCTCCCTGCGCAGTTTGAGAAGAACTCTTTGGATCAACGGGAAGGGAGGGAAGGCATAGAGGAATCTGTTCACCCAGGAGAGGGACAATGCGTCTCGCCAGAAAACACCAGGCCCTGGACCTATCGAGCAAAAATTGGGCAGTTTTGCGTTGGATGGGGATGCGAATAAATCCAGCTCTGGAGTTCCCCATCGAAGGAACAGATCCTCTGCCACCTCCTGAAGAAGTTCCCACTTGTGGACTCTGGCCTGGGAGCGACTCAGGCCGTCTGCGATCGTGTTGTCCACCCCGGGAACATGAACTGCAATCAGGTTTGCGCCGTGTCCGATTACCCAATCCCACACCCTCATGGCTTCCCTGCAAAGGGGGTAAGAGTGTGCGCCTCCTTGCTTGTTGAGGTAATACATTACCGCCGTGTTGTCTGTCTGAAGCAGGATAGTGCACAGTGGAATTATCAACTGAAAGGCCTGAAGTGCATAGAGGACCGCCCTCATCTCTAGGACACTGATATGGAGATGAGCCTCCAATGGGGTCCATGCACCCTGAGACTTCACCCCATCTAAGTGTGCCCCCCACCCGAGACCTGAAGAGTCCGTGGTGAGGGTTATCTCCGGGGACGGCGCTGCAAACGGGACGCCCTTGGAAAGCGACCCGGGGGCTAGCCACCACTGCCAGTCGCGGATCACGGATTTCGTGATCCTGACCGGATGATGCAAATGGTCTTGCCTTTGGCCCATTGCGCCTTGAGCATCCACTGGGTTGATAGCATGTGGAGTCGATGCGAGGAAGGGACTGTGGAATGGCGCAGCCATGTGTCCGAGCAGGCAGAAGGACCCGACCTGGCCGGTGCGGTCTGGTTCGATGATAAGGCCCCTATGAGGGGACCTGATGCGTTCCGCCTGTCGGCGGAAGAAAAGCTCTTCCCTGGACCGTGTCCAGTATTGCCTATAAACTGCAGCTTCTGCGGCGGTGCCAAGAGAGACTTCTCGTGATTTATGAGGATGCCCAGCGATTGGAACAAGTCCTGAGTGTTCTGGATCGCGAGCAAGAGGCGCTCTTTGGAGGCGGCCATGAGAAGCCAGTCGTCTAGGTACGGGAACACGTAGTGGCCCTGTCTCCTTAGAGATGCTGCCACGACTGCCATGCATTTGGTAAAGACCCTTGGTGCGGATGACAGCCCGAACGGGAGAGCCCGGAACTGAAGATGGTGGCCTAGAAACTCGAAGCGCAGGAACCTCTGATGCGCTTGAGCTATGGGGATATGCAGGTACGCGTCCTGCATGTCTAGGGACGCTAAAAGGCGCCTTGTTTCAGCATGGGGATAAGACCGGAAGGGTCACCATGCAGAATCTCTTGTATCGACGACATATTGAGGTCGCTTAGGTCCAGAATCGGACGGAGATCCCGTTTTCTTGGGAACCAGGAAGAAGTGAGAATAATATCCCTGTCCTCTCTAGTTCCCCGGGACGTAATCTATCGCCCCCTTTTTTAGGAGCGCGAGTACTTCTTGCCAAATTAAGGTTCCGTGCTGACCCGGATACCGGGAGAGTAGAGGAGGCCTCGAGGGTGGCTTTTCTGCGAACTCTATAAAGTGGCCGACACTGACCAACTGCAGAACCCACCTGTCGGTGTTGATTAGCCTGCCATCCCGGCAGGAAGTTGTAATCACGACCCCGACCATAATTCCCATTGATCCTGAGGGGCGGAGGAAAGGAGTCATGCTGTGGCGGCAGATGGGCCCGTTGGCTGGGTCGGCCCTAGGGTACGCTGACCTCTGCTAGCGGGCTGTTTACCCTGGGTTCTCTGAGCAAGAGCCCCTCTGTTGTGTAGCGGAGGAGCTGTTGCCTCTGTGTCGCCCCACAGCAGCTTTGGTTCCTCACAGAAGGAACCGAGCCTAGGAAGTACATGGCCTGTACCGACCTCACCGCCTTCCCGGCCTCTTGTAGTTTGGTAATAATCTTCTCCGAAGGATTACCAAATAACACATCTCCCTCGAAAGGGGCGTCCATAATGTTCTTCTGGACGTCCGGGGTGAAGCCGGAGACACGAAGCCAGGAGTGTCTCTGGAGGCAAACGCCGGAAGCTGCTGCTCGGGCCGATGAGTCCGCGGAATCGTACGCGGCTCTAAGCACTTGGGTCCCCACGTCTGAACCCCAGCGGAGGAGCTGGAGCATCTCCTCCTTCTGCTCACCTTCGGGTAGTTTCTCAGCTACCTCCAGACCCTGTTCCCACAGAGCGTTCTGAAACTGAACCATGTGGGTCAAGTAATTTAAGGATCTGATGGCGGAGGTAGCGGAACCATCGTGCGCCTGCCCAGAGAGTCCAATTGCTTGGATTCTGGATCCGGTGGCAGGGTGCTCAAATACTGCTGGCCTCTGTGACCGGTCATGTGAGGCTGTTATGACCAGAGAATCGGCCTGAGGTTGGTGCGCCAAATACTGGTCCTCCTTAGAGCCTTGTATAGACGGGTCAGCTTTTCGGCACTGCCGGTAACGAATGTGATGCCCATCGCCTTGGTGACGCCCACAAAAGTGTCCACCAAGGGTGGCACCACCACAGGCTTGGGGTCCTTCTGCCGAAGATACTTGGCAAGGCATAACCTTTCGGGGTCTAACTCTTCCGCATCCCACCCCATGTTCTCCTGGATATGGCGCATGATATCCATGAACGAGGGGTCATCCGGAGGAGACCATGGCGTCTCACGTGGGTCTGGAGAAGAGATGGAGATTGGAGATGGGGATCTAGAGGTGGAGTAAACTGATCCCGTGTCCTTCGTCGACGGCGAACGTTGGCGTCTCCTGGATCTCTTGGGACTGGGTGAACCAGAAGAAGATCTTGACGGAGGTCTCCTCTTTGTTGATCGAACCCCGGGAGGAGATCTGGACTCCTTGGGGAGAGTTGAACGGCTAACCGACCCAGCAGGCGAAGGGGGGGCCAGAGCCGAGGAGGAGGAGGAGGGAGGAAGAGCGGTGGGCGCCACGTCCTTCTTGATGGTGTCCCACCAGTATGTGAAGAGATCCTTCACATCCGCTAAAGACAATCCCGATGACAGCCCAGGCGCGAAGTGATAAATCGGGTCAGCGACAGCTCCACAGAGACTTGGCGGCGGTGAGGAGCCTGGGAGACTGACGAGGCCAGGGTCGCCCGTCTGGTCCTCGGGCTCGTCAGATCTTCCTCCGTTATGACTCCTGCCCGGCAGCGGTCGGAGGCACAGAGTCCTCTTCTCAGGCGTGGCGGGCGTGGTCCCCAACCGGCGTCCGGCCGGAAAACATCGGCCGACGACGGTCTCCACGGCCAACGACGGCTCAGGGAGGGGTAGAGGCGGTCAACGGAGGTCAAGTCGGCGTCGGGTCTACCGGCCTCTTCAGGGGGGTAAGTTCTAAAGTTTTCCGGGGCGGAACTGAAGAGGACCGGACGTCGGGTGCCGACGGGCGGGAGCCCGACTTATGGTGGTGGTGGTGACGCTCCTCGGACTTCGCCGAGGCCTTGGGGGCGGAGGAGGACGACGGCCTGGTGGGAGGGGCCTGAGAAGAGCGAGAAACTGGAACCGCAGCCGGGGGGAGAGAAGAGGCCCTGGATGGAGACCAGTCTGACTTCGACCCGGAGCTGCGGGACTCGGAGGCCCGAGTTGGAGACCTGGAAGGGTCCTTCTCCCTTCTCTTCTTTTCGGCGTGCTTGTGGGATTTCGAAGATTCCCCCTTAGAGGACATGGCTCTCAATTTTTCTTCTAGCAGAACGCCTGAAGAGCCTTCTTCGTCGGATCCTTGTGCGACTATTAAACTGGCAGAGGGAACAGGCCTGGAGTCGTGCTCTGGGCCCAGGCACGAGCGCGGAGCGTGTGGGGGTCCTAAAGGGGATCTGCTTCCGCAAGCACACTGCTGCATGTGCCCGGAGGTCGGAGAGGACACTAAAAATATTCAAGTAGAGTAACCCCGTAGGAAAGTTCAGCAACCACGTCGCTGCTAGACTAAGACCGAGGGTCGAGGCATGCAAGTCAACGGCGGGAAAGAACTGGGGATTCTGGCGGACCGCCCCTGTGTGTACCACGCCGACGCCGGAGGCGGACCGGGCGTCAAGGTCCTCGCTGAAGATAGCTAGCTAGAATTTTTTTTCCGTGGGGTCCTGACGCCTGCCGGCTTCAGTTCTAATGGTGTTACCTGCTGCAAGAGCTGTATCTCGAAGTAAGATCTCTAGGTCAAACGGTGCTGTGAGTGGGACCATTTCCTTTTATGCTTTTGTGGGGACTGCCCATCTCCCTGAGCATCAGACCGTCCGTTGTCAGACCCCCCCCACCTCCAGAGAGGCCGCCGAACTGGACCCAGCTCAGCTGACTTAACAGCTTTCATATGAAGTCTCCCTACAGTCACCTGACCCGCTCAGGTTGACTCCATCAGTGGAGGGCTGAAGACTTCTTTCTTGTTATAAGTAGAATTAAATATAATCGGTACTTATACGAAGATAAACTACAAATCCAAAAACTGAAAACTAAACTGCTAGTTTGAAGTCTGACTCCCGGTGGGCAAGCGTCGTCGTCACTGAAGCGCACTCGACAGCTGGAAAAAAAGAACTGAGGCGGTTGGAGGGTCGACGCTGAGAAAGTCATTACCGCATGAGCCAGGGCTCGTGGTGCTGCTTCCTCACGGCTCCATCTCAGGCGCCGACCCTGTCGAAAAAGTTTGCTCCTGCTGGGTCCTAGCGCCTCCGGCGAACTCCCATTAGTGTGAATGAGTGGTGGAGACTTTATGTCCAGGAAGATCAGAATATGAGGTAAAGCAATTTAGTGCAATACACATGAATGTGACTGCATCTAGATGTAGAAACTGGTAAGCATGTATGTAACAGAGATCTGCATATTTATTACTATTTTTGATAGACATTTATATGAAAAATGTAAAGATTTTAAGTATATGCATTAAGTGTGTATTTAAATTGTAACAATATAACTTGTTAAGCAATACATTTTTTTGATACCTGATATTAGTTTTACAGATTAGGTCAGATTTTACATCAGAAGAATGGCATCCCTTGGCATATTTACTACACTTGAAATAGGTCTCAGTTATTAGGCACTTACTGCCTTGTTGTGCTGTGCATGCAAATGGGAGAAAAATATGCCATGCGAGTTGTGTTGAACAGGTTAACAGGTTGGGAGGGTCAGGGTTTCCTGGACCAAATTTTTCTTTTTCTTGGCATTAATTTATGGCTAGTTTAGGGACGCTTAAATTTTGTTCACTAAATGTGAACGGCTTAAATAATCCCGATAAAAGACATAAAACATTGTCCCTTTTTAAGAAACAACATCCTTCATTTATGCTTTGGCAAGAAACACATTTAAATAAGGAGGAACACCAAAAATTAAGAAAGTTTGGATATATACATGTGATCTCCTCCTCCTACAAAAATGGCAAAAGAAGGGGTACAGCTATTTTGGTGCCACGCTCCACTCCATTTCACCTGACATCCTCCTATTCCGACCCAGAAGGCTGACTGTCAGTACTGAATGAAGAACTGGGGGATGCCCAGATCTCCCTGGCAAGTATTTATGTCCCCCCGGGTTCCTCACCTGAAGTGGTAAGAGCGCTGTTTCAAAGGATCAGTGCTAATCAGAATCAGTTATTAACAGCCGGCCCAGTGGTGCTGAGGGTTGAGGCACTGGATGCCACACCTTGCACCATGCCGGAGACCCGGGTTCGGGAATGGACTCGGGTCGCTTGGGTGTCGGCCGGGGGAGACAAGGATTGAGCATCTGGAGGACTGCTCTTCTTTCTCGGGAAGGGGGGTTTGTGCTGTGTGTGTCAGCACAAGAGGGGTTTGGCCCACGCTCAGGGTGCTTTGCTGTTTCTGTGGAGGTGGAGACAGATGTTGCGCCCATTGCACGGGCGTGGGAGAAAACCGGAGGAGAAATACCGGGACCCGGCAGGACCCATGCTGGCCTCGATGGGCCAGAGGACGTAACTGTCTGCATGGGCCATAGCTCCTGCCGGGTCTGCGGAGGTGGCAACAATACTGTCGTAATAAAAATAAAAAGAATGGGTTATTAATAGTTGGAGGGGATTGCAATATGACTTATGATCCTAAAGACACCACAAATCCTTGACACTCCTAGGAGAACAACTGCCCAAAAAGTCGCCAGTGCCCCATATTAAACTTACCAAATGGGTAGATGTATGGAGATATTTAAATCCTGCACAGAGGAAATTTTCCCACTATTCAGCTGTGCATAAAATTTACACTAGAAATCAAAATTGCGTACCTACCGTAATTCTTGATCTTCTCTTGTATCTTCACCATTCATTACTGATGGGTGTAAGCCGGAAGCGTGCACCTGCTACGGGAGTTTTTTTTTTTTTTTTCAGAGGGGTCAGTGCTGACGGCGCAGCCCCTGAGAGTGACGCACTGTGTGATGTGCAAGGGGCGTCCGTTAGGTGCCGCAGACTCCTCCTCCTCCATCCAAGTTCTGTTAGCCGGAGAGGCGAAATAAAGACAAGAAAAGGAGAGCGAGGCAAGAGAGCTGAGGGATAGAAAAAGGAAAGGATATAAACTGAAAAAGGAATAAGCTGGTAGAGGACAGAAAATGAGGAAATGCCTACCCTAAGGGACCGCAGGGCCTCACTTCTGGGGTGGCTCCTAGAGAGGAACAGATAAGAAAAGGAGAAAAGGGAAGAAGAAGAAGAGATGGAAGAGAACAAGGGATGTTAGGAGGGAAGAACTCTGCCCACTGATATATCGGTTTACGGCTTATAAGCTCGGAACCAAAACAAGGGAGCAATGATGCCGCTTGATGAGACTTGAAGGAAGGTCCAACCGAACTGCTTGCACAGATTGGACAGAAGGGCAGAATCTCTAGCCTCCCATCATCCCAACCCTTTAATTTCTAGCCGAGAGCTCACAGACTGCCGAGGCAGAACTCTGTTCTGGAAAGAGAGCGCCCAACTAGGAAGAGGTCCTCCAGCACCTTGTTAAGTACTAACACAGATGTGTGTGAGGAGGGAGTGAGCTCTACAGAGGGCACCCCTTTTAAGAAAAGGATAGAGTGGGAACTCAATCAGACTCCCTGAAGGCAAGACAACAGCATTAACTCAAGGTAATTAAAGTGCCAGGAAAGCATAAACCAGAAGAAACTGATACAAGAAAATTAAGGCCTGCCAGAGGGACCAGGACAAAAAGGACCTGAGCCATAGAGGGTCGGTCCTTAAACTGTGAATTGAACAACATGGCTAAGAAAACCAAGAGGTCACCCCTAAGGGCAATCAGAAAGAGTTCCCTCAGGATAGAATACATTCCGCTCATTCCCCCTTTACTTTGAGGAAATAGGGTCTGTTCAAAAAGAACGGAAAAATCAAGATAGGGTTGTTTTTGTTTGCTTTGTTTTGTGGCTTAAAGGCCAATGAAGAAGGAGGAGGAACGAGCAGGGAGGGGGAGACGCCGAAGAAGAAGGCCCATGAGGGGACGGTGGGTGGGAATCAGTAATGAATGGTGAAGATACAAGAGAAGATCAAGAATTACGGTAGGTACGTAATTTTCATATCTTCCCTTGTCAATCTTCACCATTCATTATTGTTGGGTGAGTACCAAGCTCCCCCGAAGGGGGCCTGGCTAGACCCTGAGGGAACAGACCCCTCAGCCTCCTACTGGTGGAAAGTAGGAAGGGGAGACCCTAACCAGCAGACTGGGGCAGTCTAAGGTTGTTGAGGATGAGGAGGTGTCCCCCGTGGGCGGGGGGAGGAAGGTTGCTCCTGAAGAAGCCTCCTCGCTCTGCGGGAGAACAGGTGGGTCCCCCGGAAGGCAGAGGCAGTCACCCTACGCCGGGCAATGGGTGACAGTCTGGAGAGACGAAGCCATGCCGTCCGCCTAATGCAGATTGCTTTCCCTGCTAATCTGGACGCCACCTCTTTGGCGTCGTAGGATGCCCTCGCTTTGTGCCTTGCAAGCTCCAGACCTTGCGCAGAGACAGCAATGGCTTGTCTAGACTGCTCCGTGTCAGGCAAAGATGCTAGGACCTGTGATAACATCGACCACAGATGCCTGCTGTAAGCAGCGTGGTGTGCCGGATGTGAACTGATGCACATTAACACACAACTTGAAGAGAAAACCCTTCATCCCCACTGGTCGAATTCAGCAGAATCCGGATCCGGGGGTCTGTCATGCGCCGAGGCCCGGAAGGAGTGTCTAGGGATGACAAGCTCGAAAGTGGGTGAGGCAGAGAACCTAGAGACTCATGAGGGCACAATACCATCTCCTGCAGTCTACCGGGGCTGGAGAAGGAGTGGCTGGAGACTGCCAGGTGCGGATAGACGCTTCCTGGAAAGGGATCGGCCAGGAAGGCACCACCAGGTGGCGAGCGTTGAATTCGCTAAGGAATGCACACGTCTGCTGCTCAGTATTGTCCCTACGGATGTAGGAGATGCCAAGCTCCGAAACCAGCCTCGAAAGGAACCGCTGATAGTCAGTGAAATCAGCGTCAGAGGAAAGGTGGACAGAAAGTTCCTCTTCCTCAGGTGAGAAAGTCGAGGAAGAAGTGTAGTCGAATGTTCAGAGGACTCCCGTGGTGGAGGGGACAGGCGGAAAACCTATTCGTCCATGGCCCTGACATAAGATGGGAAGGCCACCGCAGTAGCTCTGAATGTCTCCCAAGTTAATGGCCCCGTGGGACCCACATGGCCTGGGAGAGAGGGAGGTGGTTGCAGAGGGATGGGAAAAGGGCACCTAACAGCATGTGCCTGGCCTCTGCCAGGGCTCTGAGATCCAGGGAGCGACGCCGCCAGGATTGGGGGCCCTGAGATCATGCCGGGTTGCAAAGAAGAAAGAGAGGAAGGCAAACCCGGGAAGAGCCCTGAAGGGGAATCTCCCCTGTGACGCGCCTGGGATTGCATGAGTCCAGAAGGGCAGCTCTCTGAACTGCCACTAAAAGGTGCTTTGGAGACTTCGAGAGAAAGGCGGGGATCAGCGCTGCGCCTCCTCCCTACACCCCTCAGGGCGGTAGGCATTCGCCGCCGCTCTTCACCCTGACCTCGCAATCACTCGGACTCGGAAGCAGCCCTCTTCTGCGATGTCAGTGGGGGAGGTCCCTGCTGAGCGAGCCCCCGAAGGAAACTCACTGTGGCAGGGTCCTCCACCCTCTCCTGAAGGACCCTAGCAGTACCAGAGATGGCAGCTGCCCCGGACCTCCGGGAAGAGGGCATCCCCTCCGGATCTCCTGAAGGGTCCACCATAGAAGACACCCGGCCACCCCCTAACCATGGAATCATCTGGGCTAACCAGCTCTGGGGACTCGGGGAGAGGAACACTGGATCGCCTGGTGCTACGGCCTATAGGAGGTTCCGAGTCAGAAGACTCAGGTCGCCAGTCCGGGTCTCCCCCCCCCCGAGTCATCCTCTTCCAAAGAGGGGTCGACCAGGGCAGACTCCATCGAGGCGACCGCAGGAACCTCACCCAAAACGGTGCCAGGCCTGGTATCGCCGAAGGCCGCAATGCCAACGTTGCCAGAAGAGCTAACCGCACCTCCCTTGGCACCGGAAACCCCAGCAGTACCGTGAATGACGCCGCTCGAGTCACCGGCACCGTGGATGCCGCCAAAACCCAAGATGGCACCACCCGAGGCCCTGGTGCCGTGGACAGCGCCAGAACCCAAAGCAACACCGAGGACCGCGCCACCTGAGTCCCCGGTGCCGCGAACGGTGCTGAAACCCAAAGCGATGCTGCCAATGGTGCCACCCGAGTCCCCGGCACTGCAGATGGTGCCGGCCAGAGTCCCCGGCGCCGCGAACTGCGCTGGAACCCAAAGCAGCACCGCCAATGGCGCCGTCCGATTCCCCAGCGCCGCGGGTGGTGACAGACACTATGGCGGCAACGCTAGTTGGAATTGAGGATCCACCAGAGCCGGGCCCCGCAACCAGGTTCTGCAACACTGGGGGAGCCTGCACCTCCGAGGAGGTGACTGCTGGGACGGCACAGACGGTGTGAACCCGGGAGGGATCACACAGCTCCTCCAGCGCTGAGGAAGAAACCTCCTCCTCAGCAAGGCTAGAAGTGGAGGAGGTTCCCTCCTCGCCGAGCCGTATAGACCCGGGTGGGGACCTGGAGGAAGGGTCGAGAGATCTGGCCTGGGAAACCAGTGGGCGACGTTGTCCTCCGAAAGTCAGCGGAGCCCTTCTGACTTTAAATGCACGGATTTCCAACACACAGCGATCCATGGAGAAACAGGCGTCGCAATGATCCATATCACGGTAGGGTCCCAGGCACTGAAGACAAACATCATGCCGGTCCGTGACGGAAAGCTGCCAGCTGCAGGGGCACTGACGCATAGGAGCACGGCCCGCCTTAAATTTAC
This sequence comes from Neoceratodus forsteri, assembly GCA_016271365.2. NCBI lineage: Eukaryota > Metazoa > Chordata > Ceratodontiformes > Ceratodontidae > Neoceratodus > Neoceratodus forsteri. The sequence goes on from CM057453.1 coordinate 1,434,473,593, forward strand.
GTTTTGCCCCCGAAGCTGACATGACGCGGAACAAACAATATAAACAGCAAAGCTCCCGGCGTCATCAAATACAAAATAAAAGGAACGGTCTTACCAGCAGACGACATCGAGAAATGAACCAGGATGAAGGAACGGCGTCGAAAAACGACACGTGGCCTATGACACAGTCACTGAAGTATAACTCCGCGCAGCAGGTGCAGCCTTGATGGTGGGAGAAACAGAACTGGGATGGAGGAGGAGGAGTCTGCGGCGCCTAATGGCGGCCCCTCGCACATCATGCGATGCGTCACTCTCGGGGGTAGCACCGTCAGCGCCGACTCCTCTGAAAAAAAAAAAAAAAAACTCCTGTGGTGGGCGCGTGTCTCCGGCTTACATCCAGCAGCAATGAATGGTGAAGACTGACAAGGGAAGATCTGATTATTTTCATGTTCTAGAGGAACATGCTCACATGCTCCAAAACTGTGAAATGGTGCCTTTTGCCCATTCAGACCAGTCACTGGTGGTGTTAACTGTGAATTGGTGAAAAGACCCTAAACCCACGCTGTGATGGTTTAATCATTATCTGTTGAACTTCCCCAAATTTCAGAAGAGAATTAGAGAACTGATTCCACATATTCTAGAGGAAAATAGGGGGACAGAGATAAGTGCAGGAATTTTGTGGGACACCTTAAAGGCAGAATTAAGAGGTGAGATAATAAAATATGCTGCCCACTATAAGAAACCCCAGGCTGCAACACTGGAAGCCATCCAGTCACAACTGAAAGACTTACAGGAACGACATGCAAGGGGGATGATACGGTGTGGCCCTTGCTCTCTGTCACAAAGCAGCGAATTCAGAGGTTACTGGACCTTAAGATAGAGCAAGCTCTCCAATACATTAAAAAAGAGATATTACAAAGCCAGTGACCCGGGTTCGGGAACGGACTTGGGTACTGGAGCGCTGGCAGGGAAGAGAGGGCTTGAGCGTCGGCTGAGGGCTCACCTTCTCTCGGGGAGAGGGCGGGGATCGACCCAGTGATTGCTGACCCCTAAGCGGAGGCTGGGGTATGTGTCATGAGGTCTCAGATACTAGAGGCGTGATGAGCGTTGGCATCAAGTCTTCATGCTCATGGCACACCACGCCCCACGGGAGCAAACGCAAAAGAGCCCCGTAGCCGACCAGAAGATGGTCACCAGCTCCCGATGCTGCGAGTCCAAGGACAGTGCATACACCATCCCCAGCAGCACCTGGAACAGGACTGGCGCTGGCCGCCCCATCGGCACTGTCCCCCTCGGAGGAGGGGGACCCACCCAGCGAAAGGTTATGTCCGGGGGTCATCCGGAGAGCTGCAAATGTGGGGGTGAAGAGGTGGCTGATCCGAGGCAGTGCGGCTCGGAGGGCATAGGGGGCCTGAAGGAGAGGCTGGCCTGGAGCTGGGAGGGAGCAAAAATAGAATTTAAAAAAAAAAGAGATATTATAGGGGGAGACCCCACGCTACTCAAATCCTGGCACATAGGCTTAGACAGAAGGTGGCACAAGCTACCATCACGCAGATCCATTCCCCCCCACACTAAATAGGAAGACTAATGTTCTAGCTGAAATCAGACAGGCATTTCAAAACTTCTATTCAAATCTTTATACAACCTCTCTAAACCTTCCTATTTTAGCTGAAGAGCAGAAGGCTCAATTGGAGATCCCATTATCAGTGACTCAAATAAATAACGTCATCTGTAACCTCAAATCTAACAAAAGTGCAGGCCCAGATGGTTATACTAGTGAATTTTATAAGGTATTTTGACATCTACTCCTTCCACCTATAAAAGAAGCGCGAAGGGAGATCCTTGAGGGGAGCCAATTCTGCTCTCTTGAAACTTCGCTGTAATATCTAGTATTCCGAAACCAGGTAAAGACTTGACATATTGTGCATCGTACAGACCAATTTCGGTTTTGAATACTGATTATATGATTTTCACTAAGATAATGGCATCTCAGCTAGAGAAGGTACTGCTTCTGCTCATCAATCCGGATCAGTGTGGGTTTGTGGCAATCAGGCAGACACAGGATGACATTAAAAGACTCTGCACATTCTGCACCATGCTGCCCAGTCGAGGGCCCCATTCCTGCTTATGAGTTTAGATGCGGAGAAGGCCTTCGATCGGGTGGCATGGCTGTTCTTGGAGGCGGTGCAGGACTCGCTGGCCTTCCTGGAGTCCTTCCAAAAACTTAAAATGAATATATATGATAAGCTGAGGGCTTATGTGAAGGTAATCTCTGCCATTCCCGTTGCTCCGGGGGACAAGGCAGAGCTGTCTGTTGAGTCCATTGCTTTTGGCTATATACTTGGAACCTTTAGCTCAAGCAATAACGCAGGCAGACAATAATCAGGGGTTACAGGTGGAGGGGGGGGAAACACATAAAGTAGCATTATATGCGGACGATTTATTGGTGTATTTAGCCTCCCCTTAATCTTCCCTACCAACGCTATGGAAACTGCTGGAACAATCTGGGGAACTAGCAGGGTACTGAGTAAATCTAACTAAAACTTAAGTCTTGCAGATGAACTACATTCCATCACGGAATACACAAGCCCAATTCTCCTTTCGGTGGGACCTGTTCTATTTAAAATATTTAGGGGTGCAACTGTCAGATGATCATACTCAACTATACCATATTAACTATGAACCTCTGCTTCAATGTCTTAAGGGGAGATATAGAGAGGTGGAGAGATCTCCCCCTTCCTCCAATTCAGAGGACTGACACGGTCAGGATGAACTTACTCTCAAGGGTTTTGCATTTTGCACAGACTCTCCCTATTATCTCTCCGAATAGGTTCTTCACAGAACTTAATAAAAACATTTCTAGATATATTTGCAATTTTAAACAACCTAGAATTAAATTCTTAGCCTTGCAATTACCAAAAAGACTTGGGGGATTAGCACTCCCAAACTTTGCAACTTATCATTTAGCGGCCTAAATAAGAATTATTCTCCTTTGGTCACATAATTCGTATCTTGCAAACTGGAGAGAGATGGCGACCAAGGCGGAGGACCTGGTTCACTTTGTTTAAAATATTGTTGGCACACCCGAGGGTACCACTGAAGGACATTACAGAGAATCCATATACCAGAAACACTGTAAATGCTTGGTATTGTATGGTGGGCTCCAATGGTTTTGGGCAACTGAGGCTTCTACTGATCTCCCTGGCTCACAATCATTTATTCCAACTGGCAAGGTTAGATGGGGGCTTTAGACGATGGGAGAGACAGGGTGTACTTATTTTTGTGGCATTTCCTTAAAGATCCAGAACTCAAAAGGAAGCCGCCCTTCCAGCTAGGTGTGCACATGAAACAGATCAAAGAAATCACAAAAATTGCAGCACCACCCACCACAAAAGAACTAACAAGCGAAGTAAAATCCACAGCATTTATTATAACAAAATATGTAAAAGACAATAATGGAGAACAAAAGAGCACAAAGCTCCAAACTCAGGCAGCACAGGCAGAGCCCAGCCCCCCCAACCAACTTCAACCGGTTTCGCCCCAAAGGCTTCCTCAAGAAGTGCACCACACCATCAAGAACACAAATATTTAAGCACCTGTCTTAAAGGGGACAACTCCAACTTTTAAGTACTCACAATAAAACTGTTGCAAAATGCATAAATACATATACAGAAAACATACATATCTAAGTAAACATATGAACAAGCCAGCAGAAGAAGGCCATTTGGTCTATCAAGTCTGCTCATATTGCAGGGTCCACAGCTTGAGCTAATGTCCCTGCCCCCCCTCCCCACTCCTCCAATCCTCCCTACCCATGATTCTTATCTTCCCCCTATGCCTATCCCAGCCTCTCTTAAAGCTGCTCACTGTCTTTAATAAGATGAACTCTTCGGGCAGCACATTCCAAGTGTCCACCACCCTTTCTATGAAGTAGAGCTTCCTGACATCCCTCCTAAACCAATACCCTCCCGCTTAAGACTGTGCCCCCTCGTGATATGGTTGCCACTCAGCTTAAAGAGACTTTCCTTATCAACATTATTTATCCCTTTCAAGTACTTGAATGTCCCAATCATGTCCCCCCCTCTCTCTCTCCTGTCTTCTAGGGAGTACATGTTCAGTGCCCTCAACCTCTCCTCGTATGCCTTGCCCTGCTGACCGGCTATCATCTTTGTAGCCCTACTCTGTACCTTCTCCAGCAGGTTAATGTCCTTTTTGAGGTGTGGGCACCAGTACTGAACTCCATACTCTAGATGCGGCCTTACCAGGGACCTGTACAAGGGCAGTATGACCTCCTCTCTCCTACTACTGATCCCCCTAGCTATGTATCCCAGCATCTTATTTGCCTTTGCTGCTGTTTTCTTGCACTGCGTGGAGTGCTTCTGGTCACTAGTGATCATCACTCCCAGGTCCTTCTCCTCCTCTGATGCAGCTACTCGGACTCCACCCCAAGTAATACTCTGTCCTAGGATGCTTGGCTCCAATATGCATAACTTTGCATTTCTTGGCATTAAAGCCAAGCTGCCAGATCCTGGACCACCTCCCCAGCTTTTCCAGATCTTTCTGTAGGTCCCGTATCCCTTCAGCTGTGTCCACTCTCCCACAGAGCTTGGTGACATCTGCGAATAGGTACATTTTGCCTTTAATGCCATCCCCAATGTCACTGATGAAGACACTGAACAACACTGGCCCCAGCACGGAGTCCTGTGGGACCCTGCTGGTTATATCTCTGGTGCCAGATAACTCTCCCCCTCAGCCAGTTTTCCACCCATCTGGCCATCTTCTCCCCAACTCCAAGATCCACCAACTTCCTGGTCAACCTTTTGTGGGGAACAGAGTCAAAGGCATTACTGAAATCAAGATAGAGGATGTCTACTGCTTGGCCCCTGTCTACTGTCTTAGGGGCACAGTCAAAGAAGTCAATCAGATTTGTTTGACACAATCTCCCCCCATGAACCCATGCTGCCTCTCATCCTGGAGACCATGCTCCTCTAGATATGCCATCAACCTTTCCTTCAGTATGGCCTCCATGAGCTTTCCCACAATGGAGGTCAGACTGACTGGTCTGTAATTCCCTGGATCATCCTTGGGACCACTTTTGTGAAGGGGCACTACATATGCTGTTCTCCAGTCCCATGGTACCACGCCTGACTCTAGTGAACTATTAAATAGGTCTGCTAGTGGCCCTGCCAGCTCCTCAGCCACTTCCTTTAGTACCCTTGGATGTACTCTGACCGGGCCTGGTGATTTGTCCACTTTCAATACCAGCAGACCCTCCCTTACTCTATCCTCCTCTATCACTATGTCTGTGTTTCCCTCCCCCCGCTCCTCTTTTCCCTCCTGAAGGCACTGGTCCATCCTTCTCCATGGTGAAGACAGAACAGAAGTATTCATTTAGTATCTCTGCTTTTCCTCCATTATCCTCTACCCACTCCATCCGTTTCTTAAGCCTAACAATCCCTTCCTTCTTGTCCCTTTTCTCACTCATATAGTGAAAGAAAGCCTTCTCCCCCTTCTTAATTCCTTCAGCAATTTGCAGCTCTTTCTGTGCCTTTGCTCGCCGGACTTCCTTACTTGCCTCACTAGCCAACCTTAGGTAATTTTCCCTATCCACCTCTCTCTTGGTCTTCCTGAATTTTCCACAGGCCAACCTCTTTTCCCTTACTGCCTTGGCAACCCCAGAACTGAACCAGCTGGGCGCTTTGGCCCTTGTGTTCTTTCCCCTGAGCCTAACACACTCATCTGTGGCAACCAGTATCCCTTCCTTAATGATGGACCGCTTTTGGTCCACCCCCATATCTGCTCTGATGCCCACTAGATGGCTCCTTAGAACCTCACCCATTTTCCTGAAGTCCACCCTCCTGAAATCCTAGATTTTGGTCTTAGTTGGGTGATGGAATGTAGTTCATCTGCAAGACTTAAGTTTTAGTTAGATTTACTCAGTACCCTGCTAGTTCCCCAGATTTCCCTGACCATATCCAAATGGAACCACACTGTGCAATGGTCACTTCCGCCCAGTGGCTCCCTGATCATTATTTCCTGTACATGCTCCCCATTTGTGAGCACCAGATCAAGAATTGCCTCAGCTCTTGTTGGCTCAGTGACGCCCTGAGTCAGGAACCCACTCTGCAGTCCTTCCAGGATCACCTGACTTAGCACATGTTGTGGATGGTATCCTCCAGTCCACCTTGGGCAGGTTGAAGTCCCCCACAATTACCACCTCTCCTTTCCCCGCAGCTTCCAATATTTGTGAGATCAGTTCCCTGTCTCTCTCCTCATCCTGACTGGGTGGTCTGTAAACCACCCCCAACCTCATCTTTCTCCCTCTATTGGACCTTAACTGAATCCATAATGCCTCCACCTCCCCTTCCTCAGACTCCTCCCTCATGCAAGTTATTCCCTCCCTGATATAAACTGCCACCCCTGCCCCCTTCCTGGCTACTCTGTCCCTCCTGTATAGCTTCTATCCAAGGATAGCACGATAAACACACAAGAAGTTCTCTAATAATGTGCTTATAACTAACAAACCCCACAAAAAATACAAAAATATATATATTCTGCTGGAGTGTCTCAACAGGAATATAAAGTAAATAAGTATAAAGGGAACAATATACAAAAAAGGGGAAAAAAAAGTGTGACAAAAAAGGGGGAGGGAACAAAGAATAGATATCCTATCTACTGTATATAAAGCTCTGTCATTGTTGAAGGATAATTCATTAAGTTAAGCTGAACAAAAATGGGAGAGTGATATGGGTCTACTTATTTTAGACAAGGAATGGGAATATCATATCAGCCACTTACATACTAGCTCTTCTTCTCATAGTTGGAAGGAATTCAGCTGGAAGGTCACTATCAGATTCTTTATAACACCAGCTATTCAGGTGAAGTTTAATAGGGGGTAAGTGCAACGTGGAGGAGGTGTGAGTTCTCTCCTGCCACACATGGGCACATATTCTAGAGCTGCTGTTCCCTGAAGCCCTTCACTGCTGATCTGCAGAGGGCTCTCACAGAAACATCTGTCTCCCCGGTTCAGCTGACAGCAGGTTTTTTTCTTTTTGCTCTAGTGCCTCCAGAGTATAGAGATCCTGTTACCAGATCATTGTTAACCATTGCTCTCCTCACAGCTAAAAGGGCAGTTACTATGGGATGTCCTTGTAGGACAGATGATATGGAATGAAGATGGTGGCCACACTGGGCCAGCCGTCAGAAGTTCTCTGTTTGTAATGTTTGCTTGCTGATTTTATTTTATTTGCTCGTTTTCTCCATATAAGTCCTACGTTCTATGCCAAGTTTTATTGCTATGGTTTTTTGTTGCTACGGCCTCTTGTGTTTTTTTTACGACTGTGGGCGGAGCCTACAGGAGTATTGCATGTACAAAAGGAGTGATGTCATGTTTTCTGTCCGTGGAACTGACTGAAGGTGTAAATAGTCTCCTCCGCCTTACCCTCCTCCAAGCAACGTTTTCCGCCCTCAAATAAATACGCTTTCATGTTAGTCAATGGTTGCGGGTACTGTTTTCTTTCTTAAATGGGTGGTACAAAGAAAAAAAGATACATTACCTACCGTAATTCTGATCTTTCTGTGTATCTTCACCATTCATCACAGATGGGGTTTCTGGCGGAGGGTCGGGACCCCGTGGGGCTTTTTTTTTAAAAGGGGTGGCCCGAGCGACACCACCTGGCGCCCCCGAGGTCGACGTACTGCGTGGCACTTGAGGGTTGCCCGTTAGGCTGTGTCGACTCTGCCTGCCTACCAGTTCTGAGTCGCCGGAGAAGTAAGAGGAAGGGATGGAGGGTGGGACAAGAGAGTCCAAGGGACAGAAGAAAAAATTAGTCACCCTAGTAATGTTGTTTCTTCTAATGGAGTACTGCTATATTCTGACATATGCAGTGAGTCCCAACCTTCGAACTGCTCCGGAGGAGAAAGAGTTAACTTTACATGCCAGGCATGGAATGCTGAGCTCGAGCTCGGTTGAAACTCTGTCTGTTGTTCTTCAAACTCAAACCATCAGCTCTTTACGAGCTAAACTCACTGAGGTCCTGTGTGGAAGCTGTAAACCTACACTAGCCAAATGGCTACTAAACATAAGAACACATTTTTTGGTCCCAAAACAAAGACTCAAGTCAGGAGACCCAAAAAATGAAAAACACAACACCAAGTCATCCCAAAAAGGAGGGGTGAAAAACAACAAGGTGGGCAACTACTAAGTGCCAACACTGCACTGCCCACCCACATCCAAAAACAGAGGTTCTGAGAGGCGGCAGGCAGGGGAGGTCAGAATATAGGAAGACTCCATTAGAAGAAACAACATTACTAAGGTGAGTAATTTTTTCTTCAAACAACATGAAGTCTTGCTATATTCTGACATACGCAGACTACAAAGCAGTACCTCCACGGAGGAGGGACAGAACCTACTTAGGAAATAGGCTCTGAAGCACAGCTGTGCCAAACCGAGCATCACTCCTAGCCTGGCTGTCCAGGGAGTAATGCTTAGTAAAAGTGTGAACTGTTTTCCAGGTAGCTGCTTGACATATCTCTAGAATAGGGATGTCCCTGGCAGCAGCCAGGGAAGCAGCTGTATCTCTGGTAGAGTGAGCCCTCAGGCCTGAGGGAGGAACCTTACCCAGTTTTTCATAGCAAAATTGGATACAAGAGACAATCCACCTGGCAATGGATCTTTTAGTGGCAGGTTTCCCTTTACCAACCTCACCATAAGTGAGGAACAGTTGGAGGGAGTCAAACCTGTGACCCTTGGTACGCTCTATGTAGTAACTAAGGGCTCTCTTCACATCTAAGCTGTGCAGCCTCCTCTCACCAGAGGAGGAATGGTCAGTGAAGTACACTGGAAGAGATACAGATTGATTAAGGTGGAAATCTGAAACCACCTTAGGCAAGAACTTCCTGTTAGTCCTGAGGACCACCTTATCTCTATGAAAGGAGATAAAATCAGGCTCCACTGACAAAGCTTGTAATTCACTTATGCCTGGCAGAAGTGATGGCTACCAGAAACACAGTCTTCCTAGTCAAGTACTTAAGCTCTGCTGAAGACAAAGGCTCAAAGGGAGGTTGCATAAGCTGAGCAATGCAAACATTAAGGTCCCAAGCAGGGCAGGGGCCCTGAATGGAGGGTTGGTATGAAGCAATCCCTTGAAAAACTTGGAGAATACAGGGTGAGCTGAAAAGAAGAGGCTTACCTGCTGAAATAAAGGCAGACACAGCTGCCAGATGCACTTTACAAGTAGAGGTCTCAGCCCCAAGGTATTTAAGTGGACCATATAATCCAGGACTGTGGGTAAATCAGCAGATTCTGGGGAAATATGCTTTTCAGAGCACCATATGAAAAACCTCTTCCATTTGGAATTATAAGTAGCCCTGGTGGAAGGTTTTCTAGAAGCCTTCAGGATATCCATTACACCTTGGGAGAGGTGTAAATCAGCAAACTCTAACTCTTCAAGAGCCAGGCCTTGAGATTGAGATTTTAGTTTTGGGTACCAAACCCTCCCCTGAGCACAGGTTAACAGGTTGTGATTCCTGGGAAGACACAGGGGAAGATGGACTGCTAAGGACAGTAGGAGTGGATACCAGGGTTGTCTGGGCCAATCTGGAGCAATCAGGATCATCTTGCAGGGTTGAGATCTGATTTTGACTAGCACTTTGAACAGGAGAGGGAAGGGGAAAGCATAGAGAAACTTCCCTTCCCAATTGAGAACTAAGGCATCCAGAGGGACTGAGCCCAACACTGGGGCCTGCAGCAAAAAAGGGAAGTTGGTGATTGTCTGGGGCTGCAAAAGATCTATCTGAGGGTGCCCCATCTGGCAAACTCCACCTCAAGACCAGGGATCCAGTGACCATTCGTGATGGCCCTGGGAAATCCTGCTGAGAGCATCTGCCAGGACATTGTCATTGCCTGGGAGGTGAACTGCCGTAAGGGGAGGTGTTCAGAGAATAAGCCAGAAACCACAACTTCATTGCTTGTTGCACAAGGCCGTGGGCAAATTCTTACCCTTTGTTGATGTACACATTGCGGTGGTGAGCAGAGATTCCTGAGGGGACCACAACCCCTGGGTAGTGAGGTCGCCCATGTGAGCTCACCACCCCAAGAGGGATGCATCTGTAGTAAGGATTAAGGAGTGAAACTGAGTGACAAAAGGAACCCCTTGTCTGAGATTGCTCTGATCCTGCCACCACTGTAGGGCCTGGATCAGGGTTCAAGTCACTGGGATCAATTTGGTTAGAGGGTCTTTCCTTTGAGACCAAAAGGCTCTCAAATGGAACTGAATGTCCCTCATCTGAAATCTTGCTCCCTGCACTACTGCTGTAGAAGCAACCATGTGCCCCAGGAGCTGCAGAAAATGCCTTGCTGGTCGAGACACCTGCAGGGTGAATGAGGAGGCCAGAGAGACCAGGGTCCTTGCCCTGTCCAAAGGAAGGAAGGCTCTGGCTTTCTCTGTGTTCAGCTCTGCGCCTATGAAGGTGAGGAGCTGGACAGGCTCTAGAACTGACTTTGAAAGATTCAGAAGGAAACCTAGAGAGGTGAGCAGTTGCTGAGTTATCTGTAGGTGTAACTTGACTTGGTCTGGGGACTGGCCTACTATGAGTCAGTCGTCCAGGTAAGGGAAGATGGCAATTTTTTGCCTCCTTAGAGAAGCAACTGCTACTGCCAGGCATTTTGTGAATACCCTTGGAGCAGAGGTGAGGCCAAAGGGCACTGCTCTGAACTGGTAATGGCCTGAGGGCAGCTCGAACCTGAGGTACTTGATGGGAGCTTCTGATGAGAATATGGAAGTAGGCATCCTTGAGGTCCAGGGACGCCAGCCAGTCCCTGGCCTAGGAGAGGGTAGAATAATTCCCAAGTCACCATTTTGAATTTTGGTTTTAAAAGGTGCTTGTTTAAGTATCTGAGATCCAGGATGGGCCGCCATTCTTCTGTCTTTTGGGGTAAGGAAGTACCTGGAGTACAACCCTTTGCCCTGGTGTAGGGGTGGAACCCTTTCCACCTCTGAGAGCCAGGAGGAAGAGACCTCTGCCTCTAGGGCAAGTGCCTCTGGTGGATTTGCAGGTGGAAAGGATCTGGTTCTCATCTTTGGAAACTTTTGAAGCTGAGAACCAGTCCCTGGCTTACTACTTCCAGGACCCACTTGTCTGATGTTAGAGACTCCCAGTCCTGGACAAAGTAAGCCAGCCTGCCACAGGTAGCTGAGAATCGGCCTGGCAACCCCATCAGGGTGCCTGCTTGGCAGGGGCTTTGGGCTGAGGGGTGGAAGCAGGCCTGCTTGTACCCAGTCTGCCTCTCCCTCTAAGAACCCCCTCTGGGCATAAGCAGAAGAGGAGGCCTGGACTTGGTAAAAAGGCCTATGAAAAGGCCTGCCCCTGGGAAGCTGCCTTTGAGGAGTGGCCTGCCTTTCCTTGGCCTGTGCACTCCTATACGTGGTCCTATACTCATCCATTTTCTTCATGTAATTCTCTGTCTGCTCCCCAAACAGGGAATTACCCACAACAGGAAAATCCATGGCCTTAGTCTGGGTATCCGGTGACAGGCTACTACATCTGAGCCAAGCCATTCTGCAAAGTGCCACAGATGTAGCCATGACTCTTGATGACACATCATTTGAATCCACTGCAGCATGGAATTGTACCTTGGATGCCTCAATACCATCAGCAGCCACCTGCTCCAGCTCCTTGGCAAGCTGGCCAGGGACCTGTTTTGCTAGAGCCATAACAGTATCCCATCTGGATTTCTGATATCTAGCAACATAAGCCATATAATTTGCCTGTCTGAGTCCCAAGGATGCTGCCATGTACTGTTTCTTTGCCATGGCATCAATCCTCCTGGAGTCCTTGTCCGGGGGGTGTGAAGCCAAGGGAATATTTGCCTTGTCACAGGCTGCAGCCTGCACTACCCCAACATGGCTGCATTGTTGTGAAAGTAACTCCGTATCAGAGCCTGACAATGTGTACCTCTTGTCCATTCTCTTATCCACAGGAGATATAGTGTGAGGAGTTTTTGGAATTTTAATAATAATAATAACTTTATTTATTTAGCGCCTTTCCAAAACCAAGGCGCTGTACAAATAAGTCATAAAATCAGAATATACAAATAAAATCGACAATACAAACAGCATCAATCAGTAAAAGCCTTGTTCCATAAAAAAGTCTTGAAATCCCATTTAAAGGTTTCCACGGTCGCGCATTCTCTAAGCCGGCGAGGCAGAGAGTTCCAGAGGGTAGGGGCCACGAGAGCAAAGGCCCTAGCCCCAGAGGACTTCAATATAACCCTCGGAACCTCTAGCAACCCTCGTCGGCTGAACGGAGCTGTCGCAATGTCTGTTTCCCAAAGATTTATGCAAGGGAATAGACAGTCTCCTAGACTCTGGGATATCCATCATTTCCACATAGTCAGGCTCCTCTTGATCATCACAGCTTCCTCCATAGGGAGCTGGAGGGTTTCAGACACTTTTTATAAAACATAAAATGAGAAGGGACTCAAAAGCCTAGGAGGAGACACTCTGAAGGTCTGTCTGGGGAGATGTCTGGGTCAATGGGCACATCAGACTTTCAAATCACATTCCTCTCCTCATACTCCTCTTCCCCTCCTCCGGTTCATGTATTCCTCTAAATCATACTCTTGAACCGGTGGAACCCGCAAACAGGCGCTTACCTGAAGGTGCCGGTTCGATCGAACCGAGGAAGCGACTGGACAATTTTAATCACTTTGGCTATTTCTTCAGCGGTTGGAGAGGAAAGTTTTGGCTCCACACACCAGCTGATTTTCCCTAATCCTTTTGCTGGAACCGACTCCTTAGGTCGAGTCTCCTTTACCCGAGGAAGTCTCGCCCTGGTCAGAGGGCACTCCTTCTGGTTCAGTTGGAACCGAACTGGGCTGACCATCCGGTTCAGCGGACTTTTTGGCCTCCCTTTCCCTGAGCCTACCAACTCTTTTTTCCAGGGTAGCTGCAGGAAAATTTTTACAAATCTGGCAGTCTGCATTGAGGTGGTCAAACCCCAGACAATAAACACAGGTGGTGTGGGGATCAGCCTTGGCAAAGACTTCCCCACACACACTGCAGTGTTGAAACCCAGTGGGCCCTGTTTTTCTTTTGGGTTTCTCAGACATAGTGCCAGTCCTAACCAAACTTACCCATTTATGGCAATCCGCTAGGTAAGACCCTCTTATCGGTTCCCAACCGTGTCACGGGTCGTGGAAAAAACCGTAATAAAATCTGTTTTTTTTTAGAACCGATAAGAACCGGTAACCACACTCTAGTCACAGATTAAGATATTTTAAACAACCTGATCGGTTCAAACCGAACCGATAAACAGTTTACAAGTTCCACACAGAAGAGAATTAATGTAAACCTATCTAGTACTCACAAATACCACACACAGAGCCTGAACCAACCGGTTGCGGTTTAAATTTGGTAGAAAATAGAGAAAAACAATATTTTATCTGACAAAATGTACCGAGCAGAAGGAGAAATCTCCGGAGCGACTGTTCAGTGAGGCGGAGTAAAGAATCTGACGGTTTGAATTTGAAGAACAACAGACAGAGTTTCAACCGGCTCGAACTCAGCGTTCCATGCCTGGCATGGAAAGTTAACTCTTTCACATCCGGAGCAGTTCGAAGGTTGGGACTCACTGCATATGTCAGAATATAGCAAGACTTCATGTTGTTTGAAAACGGAAAGGATGACTGAACTAAAAGGAGAAAGAACGACTGAGAGGACAGCAAAGAAGAGGTTAGACTAAGGGGATTGGGTAGGGCCACCAATCTCTGGAAGCGGAAGAAGGGAGGGTAGGGAGGAGAGAATTTAGGAGAGAGGGAGGTATTAAGGTATCGAGACCCTTGTCTGTCACCAGATTGTATAGGAACTGCAAGGAGTAGCAAAGCTCTATGCCAGAATTCAAGGCACAGAATAACTGGCAAATACCCCAGAAGCAGAGTTGGCTATTCTGGAGGAAGGACAGGGTACAGGGATTTAATACTCTCTCAGGAAAAGATGTTTGGTGAACAAAAGGGTTTTTTTCTTTTCTTTTTTGAGAAATAGTTGGATGGAAACCAGAAGGAGAACAGAAGGAGGGCAACTACCAACTCCCACCCCATTGGGGTGGAGACAAAGTAGTAGAGAAGGAGTGCCGCTCGAGTTGTCTACTCTTAATTGGAAAATACACCCCTGTGTGTCCCTACTTTACCCCGCTCCTAAGGAGGAGAGGGGGAGCCAGAGAGGAGGGGGACCCAGAGACTGAGGCCCCAGGGGATGGTGGGTGGGGTTGTGATGAATGGTGAAGATACACAGAAAGATCAGAATTACGGTAGAGTACGTAATTTTCATATCTTATCTGTGTCAATCTTCACCATTCATCTGAATAGTGATGCAAGCCCCGAGAGAAGTTGTTTCTTTACACCCCTAAGGGACAAAGTCCCTTAGCCCTCAGTGGGTGACACACTAGGGGGAACCTGCCGGGCCTGGAGAGGCCGAGGTGGGGAGAGAGAGAGAGATGGGGTTCCCCCAGAGGGGGAAGGAAGTTGCCCCGACAAGCGCCATCTCACTCTACGGGAGAAAAGGTAGGTTCCCTGGTGGGCGGAGCTAATCACCCTACGCCGGGCCAAGGGTGACAACCGGGAAAGACGTAGCCATGCCAATCTCCTAGTGCAGATCGCTGTCCCTACGACCCTGGTAGCTACCTCGCTGGCGTCATAAGATGCCCTCGTTTGGTGCCTTGCTAGCTCCAGGCCACATGCAGAGAGCGCAATGGCTTCTCTGGTTTGCTCCGAGTCAGGCAACGAGGTTAGGAGCTGACCTAGCCTGGACCACAAGAACCTGTTGTAGGCTGCATGGTGGGCCTGATGAGCAGAAACAGAGAGGAGTAACTGTGCCGAGTAGAAGGTCCTCCTCCCCCAAAAATCAAAATCCGAGGAGTCTTGATCTGGGGGCCGGTCACGGTGAAGGGCGCGAAGCCCATCAGGAGTATCCAAGTGCGTCAAACCAGACTGCGGATGAGGCATGGAACCTGGAGACTCGGGGGCGCAATACCTCTGGCTGAGGTCCCTTGAGGCGGGAACTCTGGAGAAGGGCCTCTGCCAAAAACGCAAGGACGCCTCCCGAAAGGGAGCTGGCCAGGGCGGCACCACAAGGGTGGCTCGCCAAAACGCCTAGAAAGGCGGCGCCGCATGCTCAGGATTGCTGATAGAGAGGGTGAAAGCTGCAAGTCCT
This sequence comes from Neoceratodus forsteri, assembly GCA_016271365.2. Lineage (NCBI taxonomy): Eukaryota > Metazoa > Chordata > Ceratodontiformes > Ceratodontidae > Neoceratodus > Neoceratodus forsteri. The sequence goes on from CM057453.1 coordinate 1,434,488,781, forward strand.
CCAACATCCTCACGAGGAAACGCTGATACTCCGAGAGATCAGCAGCCGGAGAGATGTGGACAGAAGGTTCCTCTCCCCCTGAAGAGGGGGATGAGGAGCTGGAGGTCACCATGTGTTCAGAGGGTGGCTGCACGGGGAGGTTGAAAAACCTGGCTGTCCATTGCCCTAACGTAAGCAGGGAACCGGGCAGCCACCGCTCTGAACTGCTCCCAGGTGAGAGGGCTGCTAGGACCGAGGATGCCTGGGAGTGCAGGAGAATGTGGCAGAGGATGGGGCAGAGCAGAAGTCGGCTGACCTCCGCCAGGGCTAGGAGTGGACCGTGAGCACCCGAGGAGGTGCCCGGGAAGACCCACAGCCGACAGCTGTACAACCACATTGGTACTGCCTTGGCTGCGCCCAGAAGAATCCCCAGTGAGGCGACTGGGGCCGTGAGTCTAAGGGCGGTCCCCTGCCTCAAAAGCAGGACTCCCTCAAGGAACCCGAGGGAAGGGTGGAAATCCGCACTCTGGCTCCGCCCGGGGCCAGTGGACCCAGAAAGAGGCCCGACAGCGGCGACCCACACCTCAGAGTCGAAAGAGTCCTCCTCCTCCTCGAGGACGGGCCAGCCTAGGTAGCTGGCATCTCTGGGCAGCCCCCGGAAGGGAGACCCAGGGAGCAGTACCCTCCCTCCTGCAGGCTTCTCGATGGGCCCCAAAGTCAGGCGATCAAGACACACCACTGGAGGGGGTACCACCACTGAGGGGTCGATGAAACCCCCAAGACCAGGCTGCAGAGCTATGGTGGCATGCACCACTGCCTGCTGGTCAGCACCACTGACCCTAGTCTCGCGGGCCACCGACCTCTCCTCAGTAGGGGTCTGGCTCCGACTCGTCGACGAGACCACAGTGCTGCCCGTCCGCAGCCAACCCCGAGGCGCTGCCCGTCCGACTCGGACTTGACTCCGGCGAGTAGAGTCAAGCTCTAGGCCAAACTGTAGGACTGCGGGCAGAACTAACTTGCCACCGGGCCGGAAGCCACTGCTGTGCCAGTGGGCGCCCACGCCTCCGCAACCCAGCGGCAAGGACCGGCGGGAGATGCGGCACCAGCCAAGCCAGAGGTCAGTGCCAGGGCCAGTCGCAGCACCATCCAATCCACCGGCACCGGAGGCGGTACCAAGGACAGGGATGGCGCCGACAACAGCAGTGGCACCCTCAGCACCAACGTCAGCGCCACCCGGCCCCATGGCACTCTGGCGGCACGAGGACTGTAGCAGCGCCGCCGGCCCGGCCCAGGCGGACCGGCGCCCGACTGGCTCCTCGGCGCCACAAGCGGCGGCGGGCGTGGGCGGTGCCCGCAGCGGGCGGCACCGACAGGCAGGTCGAGAAGGCCCCTAGCGCCAAGCCCAGACCTGGCGCGTAGAGGACATGGCGAGGGCGACATTGGATCTGGTGTCACGGCCGTGAACAGTGTCAGCGCCCGGAAGGCGTCGGCCGAGCCACGGTGCCGATCGACAAGTCTGTGCCGACGGCGGCCCCACGGCACCGTGAGCGGCGCGACCCGGCGGCATCGGGGCGGCACGACCCGGGCCTTCTGAGCGCGGGAGCGACACTGGGGAGCCTTCGCCCCGGAAGGCGATTGCCATGCTGGCGCCTCCCGTCCACTCCCGGAAGGAAGTGGGACGGGCCTCCCTGCGCTTCTGGGAGGAGCCTCGGCGATAGCCAGGCTACAAGTAGCGAAGCTCCCTCCTCCTCGGTCCGTATAGAGCGGGGAGGGGACCCGGAGAAGGCCGAGACGCGGCTTGGCCCGACGAGTGCGAACCCTACCCCCGAAAGTCGGCGGAGCTCGCCCCACTTTCAACGCGCGCTGTTCGAGGACCCGGCGGTCCATGGAGAAGCAGGCGTCGCACGAGTCCATGTCGTGAAGCGGGCCAAGACACGCATGACACCGGTCGTGCTGGTTGGTGACGGAGAATTTTCAGTCGCATGGGCACCGACGCATGGGGGGGCCGACCTGTCTTCAAAGACTTCTTGCCCTCCGACCGAGACATGACATACGGAAAAAAACACCAAAACAGACTCGACGTCGCAAAATTCAAATAAAAAGGAAGAAAAAATTACTCACCTTAGTAATGTTGTTTCTTCTAATGGAGTCTTGCTATATTATAGACATTAGCAGTTTGATCCAGCTCTAGAACTGCCCCGGAGTGAAAGGGTTAAAATCATTCCAAAATAGAATTTTGGCACGAGAGCAGCTCTATCTGTGTCATTTCAAACTTGAACTGTCAGATCTTTCGAGCCAAACTCACTAAGGTCTGTGTGGAGCTGTAACCTACACTAGCCAAATGGCTCCTAAATAATAACAACCATTGATGGTCCCAACACCCAAGACTCAAGTCAGGGGACCAAAATACTAACACCATTCTAATAATATGAAAAAGGAACATAAGTATAATAAACACACACACAGCGTACACATACACACCCCAAAGTCCCAAAGGGACAAAATGCTAACAGGACATAGTAGTGCCCACACTAAGTTGCCCGCACCCACCAAGTAAGAGGTTCTGAGAGGGGCAGGTTGGGGAGGTCTATAATATAGCAAGACTCCATTAGAAGAAACAACATTACTAAGGTGAGTAATTTTTCTTCAAACAACATGAAGTCTTGCTATATTATAGACATTAACAGAATACACAGCAGTACCTCCATGGAGGAGGCAGAACCTACTTAGGAATAGGCTCTGAAGAACAGCTGTGCCAAACCGAGCATCTCTCCTGGCCTGGACATCCAGGGAGTAATGCTTGGTAAAAGTGTATACCGTTTTCAAGTAGCAGCCTGGCAAATCTCTAATAAGGAATATCTCTGGCAGCAGCTAGAGGCAGGCTGTACCCCTGGTAGAATGAGCCCTCAAACCGGGGGCTCTGCCCACTTTCTGATAACAAAATTGGATACAGAGACAATCCACCTGGCTATTGATCTCTTAGTGGCAGGTTTGCCTTTCCCAGCTTCACCATAGGTGAGGAAAGTTGGAGGATTGAACCTGTGACCTTTAGTGCAGCTCTATATAATAACTAAGAGCTCTCTTAACATCCAGGCTGTGCAACCTCCTCTCACCCGAAGAGGGTGATCAGTGAAAAATACTGGAAGGAGATAGATTGATTAAGATGGAAATCTGAAACCACCTTAGGCAAAAACCTCCTATTAGTCCTAAGGACTACCTTATCCCTAATGGAAAGAAAAAAAGTCAGTCTCCACTGACAAGGCTTGCAATTCACTTATCGTCCTGGCAGAAGTGATAGCCACTAGAAAAACAGTTTTCCAAGTTAGGTACTTAAGCTCTGCAGAAGACAGAGGTTCAAGGGGTTGCATTAACTGGGCAATGCAAACATAAGGTCCCAAGCAGGGGCGGTTCCCGAAAGGAGGATTAGTATGGAGTAATCCTTAAAAACTTGGAAAACACAGGCTGAGAGGAAAGAGGGGATGACTTTCCTGCTGACAGAAAAGCAGACCCAGCTGCCAAATGAACTCTCAGGGTAGCTGGTCTGAGACCCAAGGAATTAAGATGTACCATGTAATCTAACAAAATGGGCAATTCGGCAGATTCTGGGGAAATATTTTTCCCAGCACACCAAATGGAAAAGCTTTTCCATTTAAAACTATAAGTAGCCCTAGTGGAAGGCTTTCTGGAAGCCTTTAGGATGTCAAGAACACCATGAGAGAGGTGTAAATCAGCAAACTCTAACTCCTCAAGAGCCAGGCCTTGAGGTTGAGGGATTTGAGGTCCGGATACCAAACCCTTCCCTGGGCACAAGTCAACAGATTGTGATTCCTGGGGAGGCACAGGGGAAGATGGACTGTCAGAGACAGAAGGAGTGGGTACCAGGGCTGCCTGGCCCAATCCGGGGCAATCAGAATCACCCTGCAAGGCTGAGATCTGATTTTGACTAGTACTTTGAATAGGAGAGGAAGGGAAAGCATGAGGAACTTCCTCCCAATCCAGAGGAAGGGCATACAGGGAACTGAGCCCAGCACTGGAGGCCTGCAACAGAACAGAGTAAGTTTGTGTGATTGTCTGGGGCTGCAAAAGATCTATCTGAGGATGCCCCACCTGGCAAAAACTATCCCCAGCACTTGAGGATCCAGGGACCATCGTGATGGCCCTGGGAAATCCTGCTGAGGGCATCCGCTAGGACATTGTCCTTCCCTGGAAGATGAATTGCTATGGGAAGTGTTCAGGGAATAGGCCAGAGACCACAACTTCATTGCCTCGGTGCACAAGGCCAACAACCGAGTGCCCCCTGTTTGTTGATGTACCACATTGTTGTGGTGTTGTCTGTTCTGACTTGTATCACCTTGTCGCGGACAGATGCAGAAAAGCAGCGAGCTAAAAGACAGCTCTGAGTTCCAGCAAATTGATGTGGAGCAGAGATTCCTGGAGGACCAAACTCCCTGAGTGGAAAGGTCGCCCATGTGGGCTCCCCAACCCAGAAGGGAAGCATCTGTAGTGAGAGTCAAGTTGTGAGAAGGGGAAATGAAGGGAACCCCCGCTCTTAAATTGCTCTGATCCTGCCACCACTGGAAAGCTAGGATCAAGGTTCGAGTCACTGGGACCAACTTGGAAAGGGTCTCTTCTCTGAGACCAAAAGGTTCTCAAGTGAAACTGAATGTCTCTCATCTGAAATCTGGCTCCCTGCACAACAGCTGGGAAGCAGCCATGTGCCCAGGAGCTGCAGAAAGTGTCTTGCTGGTCGAGACCTGCAGAGTGAAGGAAGAGGCCAGAGCCACTAAATTCCTTACCCTTTCTGGGGAAGAAAGGCCCTGGCTAGCTTTGTGTCCAATTCTGCCCCTATAAAGGTGAGTACCTGGACTGGTTCCAGAACCGACTTTAGTAGGTTTAGCAGAAAACCCAGGGAGGTGAGAAGCTGCTGGGTAACCTGCAGGTGAGATTTTACCTGTTCTGGGGACTGGCCTACAATGAGCCAGTCGTCTAGATAGGGGAAAAACAGCAATCCTCTGCCTCCTTAAGTAGGCCACTGCCACTGCTAGACACTTTGTGAATACCTTTGGAGCAGAGGTAAGGCCGAAGGGCATTGCTCTGAACTGGTAATGACCTGAGGGCAGTTCGAATCTGAGGTACTTTCGATGGGATCTTCTGATTAGGACATGGAAATAGGAATCCTTGCAGTCCAGGGAGGCTAGCCAGTCCCCTGGCCTTAGAGAAGGTAAAATCATTGCCAGAGTTACCATTTTGAACTTTGGTTTCAAAAGATGCTTGTTCAGATATCTGAGATCTAAAATGGGCCGCCATTCTCCTGTCTTTTTTGGGGTAAGGAAGTATCTGGAATACAGACCCCTGCCCTGATGCAGGGGAGGAACCCTTTCTACTGCTCTGAGAGCTAACAGGGATGAGACCTCTGTTTCCAGAGCGAGGGTCTCTGAAGCACTTGCAGGTAGAAAAAGTCTGCTTCTCAACTTGGAAACTTTTGAAGCTGAGAACCAGACCTGACTACTACTTCCAGAACCACTTGTCTGAGGTTAAAGAAGCCCAATCCTGACTGAAGTAAGCCAGCCTGCCCCACTGGTACAGGAGAATCGGCCCTGGGCACCCCATCCAGGGTGCCTGTTTGCAGGACTTTAGGCTGGGGGTGGGAGCAGGTCTGCCCACCCCTCGTCTGCCCTGCCTCTGAAGAAGCCCCTCTGAGCATAGGCAGAGGGGCCTGAGTCTGATGAAAGGCCTGTGAAAGGCCTACCCCTACCCCTGAGAAGGTGCATTTGAGGTGGCTTGCGCTCCTTAGCCTGAGCACTCTTGTAAGTAGTCTATATTCATCCATCTTCTTCATGTAATTCTCTGTCTGCTCTCCAAGGCAGAGAATTTCCCCTACAGGAAAATCCATAGCCTTAGTCTGGGTATCCTGTGACAAACTAGTACACCTGAGCCAGGCCAACCTACGAAAAGCTACAGATGTGGCCAATGACCCTAGAGGAAACATCATTAACATCCACAGCAGCATGAAACTGAACCTAGAGGCTTCAATGCCATCAGCACACCTGTTCTAGTTCACTAGCCAGCTGGCCATGGATCTGCTTGGCCAATGCATAACAGTATCCCATCTAGATTTCTGATACCTAGCTACATAAGCCATATAATTTGCTTGCCTGAGTCCCAGAGAGGCTGCCATATACTGTTTTTTGCCATGGCATCAATCTTCCTGGAATCCTTGTCAGAGGATGTGAAGCCAAGGAATATTAACTATCTAAGCAGGCAGCCTGAACTACCTAACATGACTGCATTGCTGAGAAAGAATTCTGTATCAGGGCCTGACAATGTATACCTTCTGTCCATCTTTTAGCTACAGGAGGCACAAGAATTAGGAGCTTTTAAAATTTTAATTGTTTGTTTCCTAAAGACTTATGAAAGGAATAGACAATCTCCTAGACTCTGGAATATCCATCATTTCTACAAAATCAGGCTCCTCTTGCTCATCCACAGCCTCTTCTAAAAGGAAGCTGGAGGGTTTCAGCAACTTTTTATAAAACATAAAATGAGATGGGGACTCAGACAGCATAGGGAGATTCTAAAAGGTCTGTCTGAGGAGATGTCCAGTTCAATGGGCACCCAGACCTTCCAAGCCACATTCATACTGTTCATAATCCTCCTCCCCTCCTCTGGTTCCATAAATTCCTCAATATCATAATCCTGAACCACTGGGACAGGACGAACCGACCTTTTACCAGATAGTGGTGGCTCAGACGGACCCTGAGACAGTGACTGGACAATTTGTATGGCTTTTGCTATCTCTGCAGCAGTTGGAGAAGGAATTTTGTACTCCAGACCTGCTGATTTTCTTGTTTTCTTTACTGGAATTGGTTCCTCAGAACCAGCTTTTCTTTGGCCCGAGGAAGTCTGGCCCTGGTCAGAGGGCACTCCCTCTGGTTCGGTTGGCACCGAACCGGGCTGGCCATCCGGGTCAGCGGACCTTTTGGCCTCTCGTTCCCTGAGCCTGCCCAATCTTTTTTCCAGGGTGGCTGCAGTGGAAATTCTTACATACCTGGCAGTCTGACTGGGTGGTCAAACCCCAGACAATAAACACATGTGGTGTGTGGGTCAGCCTTGGCAAGAACTTCCCCACAAACATCACAGTGTTGAAACCAGTGGGCCGGTTTTCTTTTGGGTTTCTCAGACATAATGCCAGCCTAACCAAAACTTGCCCTTTTAGCGGCGGTGCCAGGCAAGACACCCTTATCGGTTCCTAACACGTAATCACGGGTATTGGAAAAACATAAATCCGGTTTTAGAACCGATAAGAACCGGAACCGCACTCTAAAATAGTAACTTTAGTTTTAAATGAGTTTAAACTCAATGATGGGTTCAAAACCGAACGATAACCTAGAAGTTCCACAGACAAAACCTTCATTTACTCGGTTACTACAGATAGAGCTTAATCGAACGGTTTTGCAGTTAAATAAAACTATTCTCGGTTAAATCAACCAGAAAACACTTTTAAACCGAGAATGAACCGAGCAGAAGGAGAAATCTCCGGAGCGACTGTTCACTGAGGTGGAGTAAAGAATCTGACAGTTCAAGTTTGAAATGACACAGATAGAGCTGCTCTCGTGCCAAAATTCTATTTTGGAATGGTTTTAACCATTTCACTCCGGGGCAGTTCTAGAGCTGGATCAAACTGCTAATGTCTATAATATAGCAAGACTTCATGTTGTTTGAACACCTGGACACAGAGTTTCCTGAGATGTGCTGCGAGAACTGCACAACACTTTGTAAAGACTCGCGGCGCCGAGGATAGCCCAAAGGGCAGGACTCTGAACTGATAGTGTTGACCCAGAGCCACAAACCTCAGGAATTTGTGATGCCTCGGGTGAATAGGAATGTGCTGGTAAGCATCCTGCATGTCCAGGGAGGCTAGCCAGTCATGTTGATGAAGCAAGGGTAACAGGGTTCCCAGAGAAATCATTTTGAATTTCTCCTTGGGAGAAATTTGTTTAGCTTCTGAGGTCTAGAATGGGGCATTCCCGGACTTCTTTGGAACCAGAAAGTAGTGGAGAGAACCCGTGTTTTGCTGATGCAGAGGCACCACTTCTACTGCCCTGTTGTTTAGAAGGCCCTGAATCTCTGTGTGAGAAGGTCTGACTGAAGGGTTGACAGCCTGGGCTGTCGCTTGGGAGGACAATCAGGAGGGGTCTCCAGAAAATTGAGAGAATACCCCTCGCGAATTATCCGAAGGACCCATTTGTCTGAGGTTATGGACTTCCACTGGCTGTAGAAGTGCATCAGACGACCTCCCACCGGAGAGGAAAAGTCCACCTCGGGCAGTTGAGATGGGACTTGGGCCGGCAACTCATAAGGTAGAGCTGGGCACTTTGGGCCCTTGCGCTTTCTGTTGCGCCTTCTTTTGAGGTTGGGCAGGTTGGTTCTTATGGAAACTTCCTCTGCCCCGAAAGGACTAACGATTATGAAATTGCCGTCTACCGACATGCCCTCGAGAAGGGGCAGGAGGGGGTCGAGCCAGCTTAATGGCTGACCTAGTCTTTTGTGTAGCTTCTAGAGCTTGCTCTACCTGAGGACCGAAAAGATAAGAGCCGTCAAAGGGCAACGCCATCACCTGCTGTTGCGCATCATTCGTGAAACCCGAAGTACGCAGCCAGGAGTGACGGCGAGTACAAATACCAGCAGCTGCTGAGCGAGAAGCAGTGTCGAAAGCATCCATGGCTGCTTTGACCTGCTGGTTATTAGATTCAATACCTCTGGTAATGGTTTGAAGAAGCTCTGGCTTTGAGTCCGAGTCTGGAAGAGCCTCAACCATTTGCTTGATAGAATGCCACAGAATATACTCATACTGGGAAAAATAACCCTGGTAACTGGCAATCGCATATTAGAGTGGACAGCAAAGACTCTCTTACCTAATGTATCTATTTTACGAGACTCTTTGTTGATAGGTCGAAGCTGTAGTAGTTTGAGGAAGAACTACTTGTCATTTTCTGCCAGGACTACAATAGGATCCGCAAAGGCTTGGGATGCCAAGATAGGACGATCTTTGGGAGCTGAGTATTTCCTATCAATGGATTTAACCACCGACGGGGTAAGAGCAGGATTATTCCATACCATTTGAGACAGCGTCTCGAAGAAAGGTTGAATCGGAGGAGTCAAATCCGTAGGGATCTCCGAAGCACGAAGATATTGGAGTCTTAACAGCGTCCCAGGATCGATGTCTGTAGTCTGGAAAGAAAGAGTGGAGCTCAGATTCTTCAACAGAGACTTAAAGGACAGGTCCTCGACCACAGGCTCTGTAGCAATAAAAGATCCTGTTTCGTCCACTTCATCACCCAGCCGAAGGTCTGGGTCAGGCTCAACGTCATCTCCTGACAGTCCAGGAGGGACTGTATGGACAGGAAAAGGATGAAAGCTAGAAGAGGAAGGAGGAAAAGAGACAAAGGGGAGTCCCTGAGAGCACCCGGCACCGAGGAGCTGCACGGCGCCGAGAACGACGCCGAGGAACCGCACGGCGCCAAAAATGGCGCTGAGAAGCTGCACGGCGCTGCAGCACCACACGGCGCAGCAGGCGGCGCCGAGAAGACGCGCGGCGCCACAGGCGACGCCGAGGATGGCGCCGCGAGGCCAGACGGTGCCGAAGGAACTCCCAGAGACCGAAAAACAGGCTCTGAAGGAAAGGAGACAGGAGATAAGGGCATCGGTGTGGCCCCCTGCGCCGCAGCCATGTGGGGGAAACACCTAAGCATGGAGTCGACGGCACCGAAGAAGGTGCCGCACAACCAGGAAAGTCCAACCGCCCTACCCCGTCGCCCAGAGAGCCCGAGAGCCCATGAGCGACCGAGCCAGGTAGCCGAACCAACCTCTGAGCCCATTGATCCAAAAGAGCGGCCCACTGATGAAACTGCTCATCTGAAGACCTACCTGCGGGCGGGGTAGGACTCCGATGTCGAAGGCGTCGACCATCAGAAGCCGCTGCCGGCGACTCGAAGGAGGGGACCGACAACTAGCCCGATAACTGAGCCTACGGCGCAGGCAGTATCAGAGGGCGACCTCGGATCCTTCTCTTTAGACCTGAGGGAAGAAGAAGAGCTCGAGGCCGAACGGGTGCGAGAATACGACCGTTGGCTTTATGCTCGCTGGACCGCCCCATCCCCGGGCATTGACTGCCCGTTGTCAGACCCCTTCCGGAGAAGGCGGCGGACCGGACCCAGCCCAACTGACTGAACAGCTTTCATACGAAGTCTCCCTACCATCACCTGACCTGCTCATGGTCGACTCCCGTCAAAGTAGGCCGAGACTTCTTTATCGTTTTAATTTAAAAATAAGAATAACTTAAGCAATACTGTATCGTGATAATACTATAAAAATAATAAAAACTGAAAACTATGCTGCAGTTTGAAGTTTGACTCCCGACAGGCGAGCGACGTCATCACTGAAGCGCACTCGACGGTGGGAAAAAAGGAACTGAGGTGGTTGGAGGGTCGACGCCGAGAGAGTCATTGCCGCGCAAGCTAGGGCTCGCGGCGCAGTGCCTCGCGGCGCCATCTCTGGCGCCGACCCTCCAACAAAAAGTTTGCTCCCGATGGGTCCTAGTGCCTCCGGCGCTATACCCAATAGTGTGAATGAGTGGTGGAGACTTATGTCCAGGAAGATTGTATTTCTTCTTTCAAGTTTGAGAAGTATGTATTATATATAAGTGTAACAGTGTTGTAAATGGTTAAATATCTTCTGTTCTGTTCTGTACTGTTCTCCACTGCACAGGATGTCTGTGAGCTAGCTAACTGGGGTTTCTGTAAGACAACAGCTACTAAATGGCCATGTTGTAAATGGTTAAGTAAGCAGTGGTTTAAGGCTCTGAGCTACAAGGTTTTAGTTTTCAGTACTGTTACAAGAGAATTTATTTACTTGAATAAAGGTCAAGGTTAACAAATAAATTCTACCTTTAGTTAGATTTGGTCTAATTCAATCAAATGTGATTTTAAAAGCTATTCTGATCAGAACTGACATAAAAAAATCTTAAATATTTTTTCTTTTCTCATGGACACTAGAAATAGGATGTCAGCTTTCACACCATTAAACCTGTTATTCCGGTTTTTTATAGCATCTTGCTATGGAAATCTTCCCAGAATGCAATCTGTCACGGGGGGGAGGGGTTGAAATTGTTTGAATCATGAAGCATTGGTGTTAGCAATGCATTTAGAAATACAATTTTTAATTGTCTTTACAGTTAAACATGCAGTTTCATGTCATTTGGGGGGATTCAAATTATTTTAAACATGGGCACAGTACTTGGTAAATACAGACTTTGATGATAAAGTGTATTTTTTCTTTCAAGTATGAGAAGTATGTATTATACATAAGTGTAACCATGTTGTAAATGGTTAAATATATTCTGTTCTGTACTGTTCTCCACTGCACAGGCATGGCTGTGAGCTAGCTAACCGGGGTTTCTGTAAGACAACAGCTACTAAATGGCCATGTTGTAAATGGTTAAGTAGGCAGTGGTTTAAGTTCAAGTTCAAGTTTATTGCAGGAAAACTCCATTGAGCAAGCTCATTCACAAGGAGGTCCTATGACATAAACACTTAAAGTACAAACACAGATAGGTAATAACAGTATATACATGAAATGCACGTTACATGATACAGGCTGGATATACATACAAGGGTACCACATAGGGTGACCGCAGGTGGTAAACATTGATATGAGACAGGGAAGCGACTTACAGGTTGCATACTGATAAATGAAACATGATGACTGGTGTGTGCAATACATATACAGTATTTTGACAGCTAGAACAAACAACAGTCTACAACTGATATGGGGGAGGTGATTTGATAGAGTAGCAGTGGGCGTAAGCAAAGATAAAACCAGGAGTAGAAGGGAAGGAAAGCAGTTAATATGACAAATCAATTATACCTTACCAGTGGATAAATATGGACACATGGGAAGGAAGAGACTTAATGACAGTTACAGGTGTCTTTTATTTTGGCTGAACTTAGCGATTTGTAGAAGTTTATTGAAACTGTGCTAGTTAGTTTCAGTACGGTTTGTAATTGGTTCCAAATGGAGGGAAGGGCATATGCAACAGCACGTTTACCAAAGGAAGTCCGCGTCCTTGGTATGTCAAGCATAATAAAGTCAGATTTTCTTAATGAGTATGCACTATGTGAGATACTAATAAGGGAAGAGAGATAGCTTGGCAATTTCTGCAGGAGCAGTTTAAGAGTCCATAACCCAGCATGGAGCAGGCGTCTAGTAGTAAGAGATGACCAACCAACAGCTGCATATAAGTCACAGTGGTGCGAACGGTAAGGGGAGTTGGTAATGAACCGTACGATGATAAAGGATGTCCAGTTTACTTAGACTTGCAAGAGTGGTGGAGAGGAACAGATTACATTGCCATAGTCCTAGTAGGGGAGAAAAGTGGCCTGTACAAGCTGTTTGAAGCTCAAGGGAAGGGCCTATTTCTGTAGAAGAAACCTAACCTTGATTTTAACCTTCTAGAGGCATCTTGACGTGGTCACTGAAAGATAATTTATTGTCAATCCAGATACCTAGATATTTAAATTTGGTTACAACTTCCAGAGGCTCGTTTAAGGTGGTGACAATGAAGTCTTGGGCAAGGGTATTGGGGATGCCTGTGACAGCACTGCGGAGAATATCATGCTTTAGTCTTCTTAGCATTGAGCAGAAGCTTTGCCTTTATTAGATTATGCCTGTTGTGCTAAGTCTGCTTGAAGCACCCTTTGACTTCAGATAATGATGAGCCAGAAGTATACAACACAGTATCATCTGCAAAAAGTGCAGATTGGACGAGATATGTTAGCATCTAAGTCATTAATGTACAGAGAAAACAAGATAGGCCTAAGATGGATCCTGGGGACTCCTCTTGCAACTGGCAAGGCAGCAGAAAAAAAGCCTTCGCCTTTACTTTTTGGAATCTTCCAGTTAGGTAGCTAGAGAACCACTGGTGGTATTGTATGTGGCACCCAACTTTGCAAGGCAATTGACTAATAGTTTGTGATCAACAGTATCAAAAGCTTTGCTGAGGTCCAAAAAAGACTGCACCAGTTACCTTCTTAGAATCTATACAGAGATCAATCATTGGTTACTTTTGCTAGTGCAGTGATTGTGCTATGATTAGCCAGGAAGCCAGATTGAGCTGGGTTAATAGAGAGAAGGTTTCAAGTGAGATTTTAACTGAATATGGATCAGTTTTTCGAGAACTTTAGAAAGGATAGGCAATATGGAGATAGGCCTATAGTTGTTTACATCGCATGGGTCACCAGATTTAAATAGAGGAGGATATGTGCTGATTTCCAGCAGGACGGCACAGTAGCAGATGTAATGGAAAGATTGAAGATGTGGAGAATTGGGGCAGTGAGATGGCGTAGCCTGACCTTAGAAAAAGGTTTCCAAGCCATCGTCCCTGCACTTTTTGGTGTCTAAGTTAAGAAGAAATCTTCTACTTCTTTATAAGTTATCTCGGCGCAGTTGGAAGGGGCTGGGTGCAGGACTAGATGTGACGGGAGGGGTATGCTGGCTCACCGCAGCACCAGCATAAGGTGACTAGTCAAAGCTAATCCAGCTGTGGCAAAGTGGGGAGTTAAGTTCCTCCAGGATTAGGGACTTGTTTTCCACAATCTTGCCACTTGCAACTATCTTTGTTGGGACAGAGGGGCCATGGGCAGTCCTTCTATAGCTTTGATAGTCTTCCATATTTTATGAGGGTTACCCTAGCTTGTTAGAGTAGAAATATAATAGTTAGCTTTAGCAGAGCAAAGTTTTTTCATACAGTTATTCCTGGCTGTTCTAAAGGCCTGCCAATCCAAGATTCTTTGAATGTCTAGCTTTAGCCCAGAGCTTATCTCGAGCTATAAGGGCTGCCTTGAGATCCGGGTGAACCAGGGGTTGGAATTATTCCGTGCCACTACTTTTGATGAAAGGGCATGCTTATTTATTATTTATTTATTATTGTAGTGAGTTTGTCATTAGGATGCAACTGCCTTGTTGACATCTTTGGCTAGGTAAAGATCTTGCCATCTGATCATGCTCAGGTCAGATAGGAAGTTTACTGCACTGAATTTCGCGAAGGATCTTTTGTTATAAAGATGGGTTGCGGCAGGCCTTAATTTGAGATCTTATGCAAGCAACAATTCCATGATCGCTCATGTCGTTGTGAAACACTGCCAAATGAGATATTTTGTGTGGATGGGTGGTTAATACCACATCTAGAATGGAACTGTTGGCAGTATTTAGAGTGTTGTTCCTAGTAGGTTCACTGACTAATTGCCCAAGACCTAGCTCGTCACAAAGGGATTTGAGGCCGTGTGATTTAGGTGACAGACAGTCCATATTTAGATTGCCTAGAAATATTGTTTCAGTTTTTGCATCTACGAACATGGATTTCAAAAGATTAAGGACTTCATCACCACTAGACGGGGGTCTATAGCCACCTAGGATAGTGATACATTATGAGGAGGGAGATGAAGGCTCATGAAACTAACTCAAATTCCTTGGCTAGAGATTTACAACTAATATTGGTGACCAAGTACTTAGATTTGGCGTAGATAACACACCCCGCCTCTAGATCTCTATCTGCTCTAAATAAATTGTAGCCCTGCAGTGATATTTGTTGATCAGTGTTCATCTTTTTAACCACGACTCAGTAATTATGATAAGGTCTGGGTTAACGTGTGCAACCAGGCTTGCAGCTGTACAAGTTTTTAGGCAGGCTTAAAATGTTGACCATCATCATTTTGAGACCGTGGCCTCAGCAAAATCGATAGGTGAGGTAAGTTGTGGGGCCAGGTTGAGCTCCACATTTGAGCAGAGAAGAAGCAGAAGTATAACTTTCTTTAAGGAGCTTATAAGAATGGAGACTGCTTTTTATTTCTCTACAACTCATATCGTGCTGCGCAAGAGGCGGCACCACTGTAATGACAGTTGATCGTGATCAATGTAAATGCTTGGGTAGACATAGGTGAGGACAGTAGCAAGGGGGTGTAGGCTAACCGGGGGGAATAGGCTAAAAGGGGAGAGGAGAATGACATAGTCTCTGCACGGTAGACTGTTATAACATTAGGAATTGATAAAGTACATTGGAGAACTGAATTGCATTGAGGTACTTCGAATTGCACTGTATTGCTGAAAACTCTGCACCTTAGGAGCAATAAAAACACAATAAGGAGAGCCATGGTCCCAGATTGAGTGGTCTCGTGATTTGTATTAGTGCAATATTTTCTAGGCAGTAATTTGCCCACCTAGGTACTCACTTAAAACCTAGATGAGAAAATACAGCAGAAAGGGGAACAAGGAGAGCAGGAGCAGCTTAGTTAGTGGCCATCCACCCTTCAGACACAAGTCCCCTTGTAGCAGCACCGGGAAAGAAGTAGAATGATAATGCAGGCCATATTGCCCATGAATGAATACAAGGAACTAGAAGGGGGACAGGATCAGATCTACAGTACAGTAGCTTCTTGTTTTACATTGTTTTTCATGGATTCTACTTGGTAGAATGTTTATTTTCTTTCTTACTACTAAGGGGCTAGCAGGGTATTGTTTGGGGCTGTTGGAATTTTGAAACCTGTTTTGGTAGCTAAAAGTGGGCTCATCTGTTTGGTTTACGGTGGCAGGCTGCATTTGTAGAGGCCTATTTTCTTCTTTAAACATAATTTGTGTAATTTAACTGGTCTGTTTCTTTGAATTGGAGACCTATATCTTATAATTCCAAACCTATTTTGATGTATTGTTGGGAAGCTGTTTGAATTGGTGTCCTGTTTCTTTGGGTAGCAAACCTATGTTGGGGCTTTGAGTAGAATTGATTCATTGTTGCTGGCTTCACTAGCTGCAAAGTTTTGAGTAGGGAAGGGTGCTAATTTGTCTGGCCGGGTCTCACTCAGCAGGGAGGCAGAGCTGAATCAGGTGTGGAGTCAGTGCTTTGGCTTCTCAGAAGGAACTAGAAGGGGACAGGATCAGATCTACAGTACAGTAGCTTCTTGTTTTACATTGTTTTCATGGATTCTACTGGTAGAATGTTTATTTCTTCTTACTACTAAGGGCTAGCAGGGTATTGTTTGGGGCTGTTGGAATTTTGAAACCTGTTTTGTAGCTAAAAGTGGGCTCATTTGTTTGGTTTACGTGTGGCAGGCTGCATTTGTAGAGCCTATTTCTTCTCTTTTAAACATAATTGGTGTAATTTAACTGGTCTGTTTCTTTGAATTGGAGACCTATATCTTATAATTCCAAACCTATTTTGATGTATTGTTGGGGAAGCTGTTTGAATTGGTGTCCTGTTTCTTTGGGTAGCAAATCTATGTTGGGGCTTTGAGTAGAATTGATTCATTGTTGCTGGCTTCACTAGCTGCAAAGTTTTGAGTGGGGGAAGGGTGCTAATTGTCTGACTAGAGGCCTCAGCTACCTGATTGTTTCCGGAAGACTTGGGCTGGTCCCACCCACCCAAACCCTCACCCCACCCACCCCTGGTCAATTATTCCCTTTGTACTAGGGTTCTGACATCACTTCCTCAAACAGGCAAAGGATCTACCTGTCATAACAGAAGCAGACATCCAGGAAGGAACTGCAGCAAGTGAAGAGGTGACTGCCTCTCAGTGGAAGGGAAGTAAATGCAAATCTAGGCGCTTTCATTATTACTACTTCACATAGTTATTGCATTGGGTAAAGGAGGAGTAGGAGTTGAAGAAGGTTGTGCAATGGCTACTTAAAGTATTTTTGAGTGTGGATAGGAATATAAAAAGCAGTTGCTCAGCATATCTAAACGTGAAGCGACAAAGGAGGTAAGGGACATAAAGAATGTTTTGTACTGATAGAGGGAGAGGGGGACTTGGGGGAGTGTTTGGTATCCTGAATCTGGAAGGGTGGGGGTCACGGTGGGCAACGACAGCAATGGGTAGGGTGGTAGGCTGCAACAACTCGGTGCACCAATCTTCTAAACACTGCCTGGAGTGGGAGGATGTTTAGTGCAACCACATAGAAAACTTAGAAAGGAGATTGAGGGTCTGCAGGAGGAACTAAGACAGGCAAGGCAGATTGGGGTGGGTTTAGCCCAATACTGGAGGGAGGAAGAAGGGAGATGAGGGAGGGCAGTTTAAGCCAACAGTGGTGAGGAGAGGCTCAGAAGAAGGAAGCAGAGACAAAGGGCCCAGGCCAGGAAGAACGACTGCCGGGAAACCAGGTCAGGAGACAAAAGACAAATGGAAGGAGGCAATAGGGACTTGTGAGGGAGGCAAGAAGTGGCAAAAGTCATGGAGTGGAAAGGAGAGAACAGGTTACTATGCAGAGAGAGGGAGCAGGCATTTGTGAAGGATCTTCAGAAAATAGTTTTGCACTGCTAGAGAGGAAGAAGGTGGAGGAGGGAAGTGATGAAATTAGGGGAGTAATTGATAAATGCCTGGACCAAACTGGAGCGGGGGGAAGTTCTGCTGGGAGAACTGCAACAGGGGTAAAAGGGCATAATAATGTGCAGGAGGAAGAAGAGGAGCTGGAAATGAGGGGGAGAGATGAAAGGAAGCAAGCAGGGAGTAAGAGGGTGGAATCTTAGTGCTGGGGACTCAATACTAAGAGGAGTTAGGTGGGTAGCAAGGCGGAGAGGCATAGTCGCATTTGGGTGGAGGCCATGCCAGGAATGACAGCGGAAAGGGTGGGACAGTCTGTTCTGAAATATGCTAGAAGGGTAGGGACAAGCCTCATTTAATTATACATCTTGGACAAACGACCTGGCTGACAAGACAGTAGATACAGTCCAGAGGAGGTTTGAGGAACTAAACACAATTATGTGAGGGCAGGAAGATCAGTAACTTTTTCCGAGATACTTCAGTGCAAAGGCAAGCACAACAAGAAAGCTGAGAATAGAGGAATTTAACAGATGGCTAAGAACCTGGTGTTGTGCTAAAGGGTATGGGCTGTTGGGGGGGTGGGAGGGACCTGGGAGGACAGTAGTCTCTATGCCAAGGACAGACTACACTTGAGTGAGGAGGGAAAGAAAGTGTTGAAGCAGAGGATGGAAGAATATATAGAGGAAGTTGGGAGTTTAAACTAGGAGTGGGGGGTGGCAGTTGGGGAAGAGATAAGCAGAGACCACAGGTTGGGAAATCATATGAGCTACCCCCATAACAGTGACAAAGGACAAATGGCAAGTACTATTGGTGATGCTAGGAAAGGAGGGCAGGATGGGAGGAGGGGAAAAGGGTGGAAGGTGGTTACCCTTAATGCTAGGAGCCTTGGGAGGAAAACTGCAGAGTTGCAGGTTCTCATGGCAGAGGGAGAGGTGGACATTGCAGCCATCACGGAAACATGGGCCACCCAATATAATGACTGGGACCTGTCTGTACCAGGTACAGGTTATTTCGTGAGGGACAGGGTGACTGGGAAAGGAGGGGTGGCACTATATGTGAAGGAAGGACTGAAGTGTGTAAGGGAGGAAGGGAGGAGGGTAGCAGAGTCACTTTGGGTGCAAATCCAGGATTCCAAGAATAGGAGTCTTAGAATGGGAGTGGTGACAGGCCACCATCTCAGATGGAGGAGTTAGACAGGGAACTAGCGGGACAGATCAGGAGGACCTGAGAAGGGTGAGTGTGGTGATTGTGGGGGACCCCCAACATGCCAGGAGTGGACTGGAGCACCCCAACAACCAGGAACAGAAGGAGCAGGTACTGCTGGATGCCTTCCAGGACAGCTTCCTGCTGCAAACGGTCAGTGAACCAACCAGGTTAGGGAATATCCTTGACCTTGTGCTGGCAAATGGGGACTTTGTGAGAGAACCTACAGTGGAGGAACGCTGTCAGGGAGTGACCACCCCAGTATGGCTCACATTGGATATGGGCAAGGAAGGAGTGGAATCTGGCACAAGAGTGCTGGACTTCAGGAGGGCTGACTTTGGGAGGATGGGGAAGTGGGTAAAGGTACCTGGCCAGAATTCAATCTAGTATGGATACTAACCGGAGATGGGAGCTCATAAAGTTGGGGATAGTGAGGCAACAAAACCTGCTGCAAAGCCCAGAGCAAGAAGGCTAGGGCTAAGAAACCGAGCTGGTTGAGCAAGGAGGTCATGGAAAAGGTAAGGAGGAAAAGAGCTGCCTTTAGGAAATACAAGAAAACAGGGAGGGGAGGACAGAGAGAGTACTTGACAGAATCAAGGAGGTGACAAGGGCAGTAAGGGAGCCAAAGATCCACGGAACTCAGGCTGGCACAAGGCATTAAGAAGGGAAGAAGGACCTTAAGTACATCAGGAGAAAAGGAGCTGTAAGGACCATATAGTAAGGATTAGGAAGGAGGGGGTTGGGTGGAAGCAGGAATGGATAAGGCGGAAGCACTAAATGAGTACTTCTGCTCAGTATTTACTAAAGAGAAGAGGGGTGACACCCAAGATGGGTGAAATGGCAGACGAGGGGGAAGTGGTGACAGATGGGGAAATCATGGAGGGCAGAGTTCGAGGGTTTGAAGGCACTGAGGGTGGACAAGGCACCAGGCCCAGATGGCATCCACCCAGGGTACTGAAGGAGCTGGCAGAGGTCCTTGCAGGACCTTGGCAGACCTATTTAATGCCTCACTACATTCGGGTGTGTACCCCAGGACTGAGGATGGCACATGTGGAGCCCTCCACAAGAGTGGCCCAAGGATGAACCGGAAACTACAGACCAGTGAGCCTCACATCCATCGTGGGTAAGCTAATGGAGACTATCCTGAAGGAGAGGCTGGTGGCCTCTTAGAGGCCAAAGGACTACAGGACAGCAGACAGCATGGCTTCACACGTGGCCGATCCTGCCAAACCAACCTGGTCGGGTTCTATGACTGGGTAACTAGGCAACTGGACAGGGACATGCAGTGGATGTCCTGTATCTGGACTTGAAGGCACTCACTCAGTGCCACATGGAAGGCTGGGAAGGAAGTTAGTAGGCACAGGGCAGGTGCAATGCTGGTGAGATGGGTAGGAAACTGGCTGCAGGGAAGGCAACAGAGGGTGGTGGTGGGTGGGGAGCTCTCACACCCAAGGGCAGTGACGAGCGGTGTCCCACAGGCCTCGTGTTGGGACCTGTGTTGTTTGGGATATTCATTGCAGACATATCATGGGACATCAAGAGCAAGATCGGTCTGTTTGCTGATGATACCAAGGTTGGGCGGTGCTGGATGACCTAGGGGATGGCAGGGTTGCAGAATGATCTGGCAAAGCTTGAAACCTGGTCAGACACCTGGCAACTGGCTTTAATGCCAAAAGTGCAAGGTGATGCATTTTGGGATGAAGAACCCAAGGAGGACTTACCAGCTAGGGGAGTGCAGCTAGCCCAGACAGAGGAGGAGGAGAAGGATCTGGTGTGCTCATCACAGGGTCAATGAACAACTCGCACACTGTAGGAAGGCAGCTGCAAAGGCCAACAAAATGCTGGGTTGTATTGCAAGGGTATATCTCGAGGGAGGAGGTGATTCTGCCACTGTATAGGTCATTAGTTAGACCACACCTGGAGTACTCGTGCAGTTCTCATCCGTGATCTGAAGAGGGACATTAAGTTACTGGAGGAGGCAGCGCAAGGCGACAAAGATGATCAAGGGTCTGGGGACTTATCCTTATGAGAGAGGTTGAAGGAGTTGAACATGTACTCACTGGAGGAGAGGAGAGACAGGGGGACATGATTGAAACCTTTAAATACATGAAAGGAATAAACAAGACAGGTACAGAGGGCTGTTCAAAGTAAGGGAGGGGAGGGCCACCAGGGGCCATGATATGAGACTGGAGCGAGGAAGGTTCAGGAGGGAGATGAGGAGACACTTTTTTACAGAGAGGGTGGTGGCTGGGTGGAATGAGTTACCTGCAGAAGTGGTATGCAGTAGAACAGTGGACTGCTTTAAACGAGGATGGGACAGGACAAGGGGGAGGGTTAATGAAGGGGAAGGGTGGAAGGAAGGGGCAGCTGCAGAATAAGGGGTGCTAGCTGCACATTCGAGCAGACTTAATAGACCTCTAGGCCTTTATCTGCTGGCAAATTTCGTATGTTCGTAGTGATTTATGTAGAAGACCAAGAATCCCTCTAGTGGCAGGTCTGTATAACCTGCTAATGGAAAACTAGCCAAAAAAAAAAAGGGTAGTTAGACTAACGGCACCAAGGCAGAGTGCTTGGATTGGGGCGGGGGGCGCCAGGAAGAGCAGTCAGACAGAAGAGTGTAAGCACTTTAAAACAGTTTAAAGCTCTGAGCTACAAACATGGAGACCTGGGTTTGACTCCCACAGCCCCCACTTGCATACTGTGTGACCCTGCACAAATCATTTAACTTCCTTGTGTTCCCAGGTCACACCTGTAAACAAGCTTTCAGCTTAGTGTGTCTCTCCTGGTTAAAAAAAAGCATTTGTCAATGCTGAATGTTTGCTTGCTGGCATTGGTGGGGTGTGCCTTTGGGTCATCAGGCATCACGGCCATGCCATTTCACCACACCCTACCCTGCAGACACCGACAAGTATTACAGTGTGCCTTGGGGTCTTTGGCCCTTATGCTCACCCCATTCCATCAGGAAATACGGTGAGATGGGTGTAGTACAGGAGAATGGGGTGAACTTTGGGGCCGAAGAGTCCAAGGCACACCTCGATGCCTCTCACTGGCTGCAGGGTGTGGGTGGAATGGTATGAGCATTACAGGTGACAATCCCAAGTCACACCCATGATGCCTGTCAGTCTGTACAGGGTGGGGCGTTATGGTCGGAAACCCTAACGCCTCAGGCGTTCGTTGGCATTTTCACTCCAAATTTTCAACATGGGTTTTTTGTGACCCCCACCTTATGAACAGTAGTACTATCAGTTTGTTAGCCAAAAGCTGATTTTGCACAGTGACTAAGGCATTTGGCACCACAGGTGCGAAAACACATTTCAAACAGGATGTGAAAAATGACAGCTGTACTGTTCATGAGGAGGTGTAAAAAATGGCAATGTTGAAAATCTGCAGTGAAAATAGTAAAAAAAACTGGTGAAGTCATGAGCGTGCGTAGAAACTGTGCAACGCACACCCTTAATGTAATTACTTTGGGGATCTTTTACCGAAGATTGTCAACACCGGCACTTTGGGACCTCCGCTCATGAACAGTGTCACTGTCATTTTCTTAATCTGTTCTGAACACTGATTTCCCACAGCAACCACGCATTTCTTCGCATAAAGTGCAGGGTTTTAAATAATTGATTAGCAATTTTTTCTTGGGACAATACTAACTGTACAGAAAGCATTTATATTGGTTTTCTAGAAGTGTTATATTTGTTAAAGACAGTGAGGCAAGTGCTATGCATTTTTACAATGTTTTAGAACTTTTATGAACAAAACGCTAATCAATTTTTAGAGTTAAATAAGTGTCAGTGGCTCAGTAGGTAGCACACTTGCCTCTGAGGCCGGGAGATCAGAGCGCTGTGGGTTCAGTTCCCACATTTGGCACTTGGGTTAATATCCCAATATTGACACTGTAGTGTAGCATGAGAGGGGTGCTGCACTTCTGAAGTGCTGTCTTTCGGATGAGACGTTAAACCGAGGTCCCATCTGCCTGGATTGGTGGTAGTTCAGGTGGATGTTAAAGATCCCATGGCACTTATCGAAAAGAGTAGGGGAATTTCCCCGGTGTCCTGGCCAAATTTCCCTCATTCACCAAAAATACCACCAACAGCTTAATCTGGTTCAATTTCAATTGCTTACCATCTGTCTCCCCACCCCCCGCCCAGTGGGCTTAATGGTCAAAAAATTCAACAAAACAAAAACATGTGTGAAAACACATTTCGGCCATGTTGTAAAAAATTACAGCTGTACTGCTCATAAGGAAGTGTGGAAAATGCCAGTGGTGAAAATCTGGACTGAAAATATTACCAATTCATGAACTTATGAGGGTGCGTGGAAATAGAGCAATGGTCGCTTGTAACAAAGTCAATTTATGGACTTTTGTCACCAAAATTTCAACATAACCATTTTAAGACCTCTGCTCATGAACAGTGTCACTGTGATTTTCTTACTCTGTCCCAAACATTAATTTTGCACACCGACTGCGCCACTGTGTGCTACAGGCGGAAACACATTTCGGGAGAGATGTGAAAAGTGACAGCTGTTTTGCTCATAAGGAGGTGTGGTAAAATGGCAATGTTGAAAATCTGGAGTGCAAATATTAAAAATTTGCGAACTTATGAGCGTGCATAGGAACTGCACAACGCACGCTCATAAAACAGTCATTTATGGGAATTTCTTCCCCAAATTTTCAACATACGGTTTTTGGGGGAGTACCTCATGAACTGTGTGACACTGCTGTTTAGTACATCAGTCCCGAAGGTGGTTTCACGCAGTGACCGCGAAATCACCTTTCGGGACCAAATAATAAAATGACAGTGCAAGAATTCATGAGGTGGGGTCCCAAAAATCCCATGTTGAAATTTTGGTGAAAATATTCCCCAAAATGCCCGAGATGTGCATCAAAGTTGAAAAAAACCTATTTATCCCATTATATAGCTTACTGGCATTTTCTCAGTTCACGGTGGGCTTTAAAAGTGCAGACATGTTCCCGATCACGAAGATCATGCATGAACTCGGAAGTAAAGTATGGGGTTAGGGGTGTAGGGAGGCAGGGTCTTGCCTTGGGTGAGGTCAGACTCAAGACAGTCAGCGAAGGACCGTTTTCTTTCTAGGTCTTTTCCTTTTAGGAAGATGACACGGGACATTTGCCACGCTGAGGTGAGCTCCCAGCGTGGCAGCTGGAAGGATTTTGTTTGGAGGTCAAGCGGGCCGGCGAGATTGGGCACCCCGTGGCCGCATAGATTTTTGCCATGCTGGGGTGAGCAGCGTGGCACCTGGCAGTTGCCACGCTGGGGTGGGCTCCCAGGCGTGGCACTTCAAACTGTTGTTTGGGGGGCCAGTGGAGCTGACGGGGAGATTGGACATGGGCACCCCAAATCAACCTTACAGACTGCTGCCACGCTGGGGTGAGCTCCCAGCATGGCACCTAAAACTCTTTTAGAGGAGGCGCAGCGCGTATTGGGGATTAGGCACCCCGTCGGCCATACTGTGGGGGAAGGGCAGCGTGAGCACGCTGCAGTGGGCGCTCCCAGCGTGTTACTTGTTTGTGGGGGAGAGCTGTCATGACAGCTCTTGCACTACAGTGCCGGCGTGTGGAGCACTTTGCATACTGCCAACGTCAGAATGCAAACTGCCTGCTGCAGTGCCTTTCTTTCAACTGTCCGCCGCTGCATTTGCAAACGCTGTCATAGACAGCTCTTTGCATTCACTGGCGCAGGGGCCACGCCTGCAAAAAGCAGCAGGGCATTGGAAGTAGGAAGGCACACCTACGAATTCTCGTATGGTGGCACTATGTTTCTTGCACATGAGTGCAAGCAAACATAAAAAGTGCCTAGAACTATTTTTTTAATATAGTTGAGTTTATATGTGGTAAGTAGGTAGGGTATGATGTTTTGAATGTGGCAGTAGGACTTAGCATGTGCACTGCTTTAAAATCATTTCACAGTATTTTATACTTTCTTAAAGAGATACTCCACATTTCTGTGGGGGCTGTGGGATTCAAACCAAGATCTCCAGATTTGCAGAGAAGAGCCTTAAACCACTGTGCTATACTGCCTCCCTAGTTATGGCAGTCATCTGTTTTATGGTTCATGGTGTTGGTGTAGTAAGCATACTAACACACAAAAATGACAGCAGAATAGGCCTAGAGGGCTTTCATGTCTCGATCCTTTGGTCAGTCCCCACCCTGGGAGTTGACCTTGCTGCCCCCGCCCTCTCAGGCTTCTCCTTTCCCAGTCCAGGGAGAGCTAGCTAACTGGGGTTTCTGTAAGACAACAGCTACTAAATAGCCATGTTGTAAATGGTTAAGTAGGCAGTGGTTTAAGTCTCTAAGCTACAAACCTGGAGACCTGGGTTTGACTCCCACAGCCCCCATTTGCATACTGTGTGACCCTGCGCAAATCACTTAACTTCCATGTGCTCCCAGGTCACACCTGTAAACAAGCTTCAAGCTTAGTGTGTCTCTCCTGGTTAAAAAAAAAAAAAAAAAGTGCATAGAATTATTTTTTTTATATAGTTGAGTTTATATGTGGTAAGTAGGCAGGGTATGATGTACACAGAATCTGAAAAATTCATAACATGCTGTATTGTGATTCAATGAACTGATAAATGGGGAGTTTGGTTTCTTTTACAAATTCATTTTTCCTTACCCCGGATATACTAAAACAAAAATTTCTCAACAAAATGTTTTTAAATAAAGAGTTTAAGTCACAACAGCAGAAGAAGTATGTTGGCATTAAAAGCTTAGTGGCGTGGATGTAGAGGCACCAGTATTTAAGCATGACTTTGGTCTAGAGGACTAATTGTGACTAGGGGGTGAGGGAGGGAGTGAGTCTTGATATTTGTAGCATAATGGCTTTCTGAAACTTCAACCTTCAAGGGGTTAGACTGCAGCCATCTGTACAGTATATCACTAAGCCATATGCAGTGTGGTATGGTAAACCCAGATCACCAGACCAGGACCAGTGCTGTAAAATCTGCACTGGGCACAGCAATGCAATATTGCTGATCAGTGGATCAAATAAATACGTCGAATAAATAAATAAATCAGTGCTAAACTACCTCGTGCTTCATGCCACCCCAGGAGTGATGTTATTACATAATAACACACACCCTGTCATGCCTTATTGCTTAAATATGCCCCTTCTCAATGTACTATACTTTGATTCAGTTAGTGTATGCAACAGCCTTCATGTGAACACTCTGGGCTTCTCTTTGACTCCTGATGTCTATTTGCTTTAGCTACTGTATATTGTTTGAACTGCATTGGTCTTTTTGATGTGGTGCCTGTGTGCCTAAACTATATAATCTGTTTATCTACTGCTACCCATGTATCTCCAGTGAATGACTGTTATAACTGTCTGCTCTCCGAGCCATTGTTTTTGGACTTGTTAACTGTACTGTCTTTGTATTGGTTCCGACGAGGTGCCTTTGTAAATGAGTCTCTGACTCAAAGGTTTGTAAATCTGATATTTTTTAAATAAATAAATAAATGTTAATGTTTAAGCCCATGAAACACCGTTATCTAGTTAATGCATTCACAGTCGTAGTGGCTCTGCCAGAACTTGTTTTATTAGCTGAAGTGCTTAGCATTTAGCATTCTTTTCGTATGGACAACCCCCTTGGATTTTCAAGGATTCGCCTGTACAAGAAGTTTTGTGACCCGGCTTCTAACTTGCTTGTTATTCAGCATTTTGTTGCTTCTAACTGTGTGGCATTTGGTGGACTGTTCTTGGAGGAACCTCACTGGGCATTATCTACTGGGACTTCCATGGGATTGGGCTGCGGTTTTTGTGCAACTACGAACTGCTTGAGGAACTGTAAGATATGAAAATTACGTACCTACCATAATTCTTGATCTTCTTGGACGAGTCTCCACCACTCATTCACACTATTGGGATCTGCGCCGGAGGCACAAGGACCCATCGGGAGCAAACTTTTGGCCGGAGGGTCGGCGTCAGACATGGAGCCGCGAGGAACGGCACCGCGAGCCTCAGCTCATGCGGTAATGACTATCTCGGCGATGACCCATCCAACCGCCTCAGTACCTTTTTTACCAAGGAGGTGCAGCGTAACTAACCTAGAAGGATAGCCTAACCTAAAAACCGGACATAAGATAGTCCGGGCGACCCGTATAAGAAGGGTCAACAAAGAATTCTTCACAGCCTAAAGATTTGAGGGAGTGAAGGCCAACAACAGAGGTGAGCTCGGGGGATGGAGGGTGGGCATGTGAATGAGTGGTGGAGACTCGTCCAAGAAGATCAAGAATTACGGTAGGTACGTAATTTTCATATCTTCCTGGACATAAGTCTCCACCACTCATTCACACTATTGGGAGAGTACCGAGCTAATCCCCGAGGAGAGTGCAGGAGAGACCAAGAGCTCACGTTTCTGGGACAGAAGTCCACTGAGGATGGCTCTGCCAAAGGAAGAATGTCGTCTGACATGGACATCCAGTGCATAATGTTTAATGAAAGTATGCACTGGGCTCCAGGTGTGCGTTGCAAATATCTGCAATGGGCGCGTCAGCAATTTCCGCTGGGGATGCATAACCCGCTCTAGTAGAGTGGCGTAAAACTACCACTCCAACTAACCTCACGCCATGGAATACAGCAGCGAAGGCGAGCATGCCACTAGCCATGCCGAGATACATCTGATAGCGACAGGTTGACCCGCGGGTCCGCTGAAGGAGACAAACAGTTGCTGGGCTTTGTGAAAATACTTAGTTCTATCTAGATAGAAACGCAAAGCTCTTTAACATCCAAGAATGAAGAGATCATTCTCCTTCATTTTGGAAGTCCATAAAGTAAGAGGAAGGACCAGAGGTTGGTTTAGATGAAACTCTGACACAACCTTAGGAAGAAATTCGGATGGGTCCGAGAGGACTACTGTCCTTATGGAACACAGTGTACGGAGGATCTGTGACCAGGGCATGTATCTCAGAGACCCTACGAGCTGAGGTAATGGCCACTAGGAAGCAGTCTTCAGGTGAGAAATTTTAGCTCTCACAGGTGACCAGAGGTTTGAAAGGTTTCAGTGAGCATGTCTAGCACAAGATTAATGTCCCAGGCTGCAACTGGACGTCTTGTAGGAGGTCTGGTATGCAGAATTCCTTTAAGAAATCTCTTAACCACAGGTAACTGAGCTAGCGTTAAGGAAAAAAACGGCTCATGATACGCTGAAATGGCACTAAGGTGAACTTTGACTATAGAGTACTGCAGACCTGAATTTGAGAGGTCCAAGAGGTACTCCAGAACCTTATCTGGTGGACAGGAAAAGGGATTCAAAGAGGACTTTGCACACCGGCGGCAAAAGCTTCCACTTAGCTGTGTAAGTTTTCTGAGTGGCTGGCTTCGTGCAGCCAGAAGAATATCTGAAACCCTACGAGACATTGAACGGTTTACTTCTACTTCTTCAGGAGCCAAGCGTGAAGGTGAAGTGATCTCAGGTTGGGATGGACCACCGTCCCTGAGTCAAAGGTTCATCTGCAGGAAGTGGTCCGGAGGAAATGCCAACATATTGTTGAGTAGAAACCACAGCTGCCGAGGCCAGAAGGAGCAATGAGAATCATCTTGTCCCCTGGGATTCGAACTTGAGGAGTACCTCTGAATTAGAGGAAGAGGCGGAAAGGCGGAAAGAAAGCGTTTTGTCCACCGCAGCCTGAACGCATCCTGACAGAAAATGCCAGGCCCTGGATTTCTGGAGCAGAAGAGAGGCAGTTTTGCGTTGAGTGGGGATGCAAAAAGGTCCAGGTCTGGAGTTCCCCACTCTTCGAATAGTGACTGAACTATGGTTGAGTCGAGGGACCACTCGTGAGGATCTGTCTCTGTTCTGCTGAGACGGTCTGCCAATTCGTTCTGTACACCTGGCAGGTAGACCGCTTGAATTAGAGCCTTGTGCTCCAAGCACCATTCCCATACCCTCATTGCTTCCCTGCATAAGGGGTAAGAATGAGCACCGCCCGGCTTGTTGATGTAATACATCACTGCTTTATTGTCCGCTTGAAGGAGAATGTTCTGTGACAGAGAATGTCCTAACGCTCGGACCGACATAAAGGGACCTCTCATCTCTAGGACTTTTATGTGAAGCTGGGACTCGAGTTAGAGTCCACACACCTTGAGTGTGGAGACTGACAGTGAGCTCCCACCCCATTAGGGATGCGTCCGTGGTAATGGAATTTGATGGGCCAGAGGAGCAAGGATATCCTTCCAGGAGATTGGTCTCTTGAGACCACCAGGTGAGTGACCTCTTCAAAGGTTCTGTCACCTTGATGAGATAGGACTGCGGGTGAGTGGTTGGGGACCACTGGTACTGAGCATCCACTGAGTGGTTCTCATGTGCAGGCGTGCTAGGGGTACAGTGAACACTGAGGCGCCATGAGGCCTAGCATCTGTTGCATCGAGAGAGCTGTAACAGAGCTGTTTCTCCCGATGTGCCGGGCCATTTGAAGGATATCGTTCCTTCTGTCTTCTGGAAGAAAAGCCTTCGCACAGGAGGTGTCAGAAGAGTCCCTATAAAGAGGAGCCTCTGGGAGGGCTGCAGTTAGCGATTTCTTGAGGTTCAGCAGAACTCCCATGGACGTAAGGCGGAGGCTTTCTCTCGGCGTCCAGGTCCCTTGCCTGGAAGGGCTTGCAGAAGCCAATCATCCAGATAAAGGGAACACCTGTATCCAGCCTTTCTGAGGTGCGCTGTGAGAACTGCACAACACTTTGTAAAAACCCACGGCGCCGAGGATAGCCCAAAGGGCAGGACTCTGAACTGATAATGCTGTCCCAGAGCCACAAACCTCAGGAATTTGTGATGCCTCGGGTGAATAGGAATGTGCTGGTAAGCATCCTGCATGCCCAGGGAGGCTAGCCAGTCGTGTTGATGAAGCAAAGGTAGCAGGGTTCCTAGAGAAATCATTTTGAATTTCTCCTTGGGGAGAAATTTGTTTAGCTTTCTGAGCTCTAGAATGGGGCGTATGCCCCCGGACTTCTTTGGAACCAGAAAGTAATGGGAGTAGAATCCCGTGTTCCGTTGATGCAGTGGCACCACTTCTACTGCCCTGTTGTTCAGAAGGCCCTGAATCTTGGCGGAGAAGGTCGACTGAAGGGTTGACAGCCTGGGCTGCCGTTTGGGAGGGCGATCGGAGGGTCTCCAGAAGATTGAGTGAATACCCCTCATGAATTATCCAAGGACCCATTTGTCTGAGGTTATGGACTTCCACTGGTTGTAGAAGTGCATCAGAGCGACCTCCACCAGAGGAGAAAAAGTCCACCTCGGGCAGCTGAGATGGGACTTGGGCCAGCAATTCATAAAATGGCTGGGCGCTTTGGGCCCTGCGCTTTCTCTGTTGCTCTTTTGAGGTTGGGCAGGTTGGTTTTTATGGAAACCTCCTCTGCCTCGAAGGACTGCGATTATAAACTGGCGTTTATTGACATGCCCTCGAGAGGGGCAGGAGGGTCGAGCCAACTTAATGGCTGACCTAGTCTTTGAGTAGCTAGGCTTGCTCACCTGAGGACCAAAGATCGCGCACCGAAGGAACAGCACACTGCCCTGCTGCTGTAGTCATTCCATGAAGCCAGTGCATAGCTAGGAATGACAGTGGTGCAAATACCAGCAGCAGCTGAGACGGGAAGCAGTGTCGAAAGCATCCATGGCTGCTTTAACCTACTGGTTGTTAGATTCGATACCTCTGGTAATGGTTTGAAGAAGCTCTGGCTTTGCATCAGACTCCGGAAGAGCTTCAACCACCTGCTTGATAGAGTGCTACAGGATATACTCATACTGGGAGAAATAGCCCTGGTAACTGGCAATACGCATACTTAGGGTAGATGCAGCAAAGACTCTCTTACCTAAGGTGTCTATCTTACGAGATTCTTTGTTAATAGGTCAAGCTGTAGTAGTTTGAGGAAGAACGACCTTATCATTCTCTGCCAGGACTACAATAGGATCCTCAAAGGCTTGAGATGCCAAAATGGGACGATCCTTGGGGGCTGAATATTTCCAAGCCACCGAAGGGGTGAGAGTAGGATTATTCCATACCATTTGAGACAGCGTCTCGAAGGAAGGCTGAACCGGAGGAGTCAAATCCGTAGGGATCTCCGGAGCATGAAGGTATTGGAGTCTTAATTTCCCAGGATCAATGTCTGTAGTCTGGAGAGAAAGAGTGGAACTCAGATTTTTCAGCAGAGACTTAAATGACAGGTCCTCGACCACAGGCTCTGTAGCAGTGACAGATCCTGCTTCGTCCACTTCATCCACCCAACACGAAGGTCTGGGTCAGGCTCAATGTCATCTCCTGACAGTCCAGGAGGGACTGTATGGACAGGAAAGGAATGAAAATCAGAAGAAAGGGAAGAAGGAAGCGAGTGAAAGGAGGTCCTGAAAGCAGAGGGCCGAGAGGCCCCGGCGCGAGGCTGCAGCACAGGAAGCAGCCTTGAGGGACCCAGCGGCGCCAGCAGCACCAAGACCGCCACAGGCGCCAAAACACCCCAGACTCCGTGAAACAGGTTTTGAAGGAAGAAGAGCCGAATAAGGGCATCGGTGTGGCCCCTGCGCCCGTAGCCATGTGGGGGAACCTAAGCGCGAGTTGACGGCACCGAAGGTGTCCGCGTGACCAGGAAGATCCAAGCACTTACCTGGTCTCTCAATGAGCCCGAAAGCCCATGAGTGACCGAGCCAGGTAGCTGAACCAACCTCCGAGCCCACTGCTCCATAAGAGTGGCCCACTGATGAAACTGCTCATCTGAAGACCTTCCTGCGGGTGGGGTAGGGCTCCGATGTCGAAGCCGTTGGCTACCAGAAGCAGAGGTTGCCGACTCCGAAGGAGGAGACCGGCAACTAGCCTCGATAACTGAACGTCTACGTGCAGACATATCAGAGGGCGACCTCGAGTGATGCCTTCTCTTTTTAGACCTGTGAGCCGAAGAACAGCTCGAGGCCGAACGGTGCAGAGAATGCGACCGTTTATTTTTATGCTTCCACGGGGACCACCCATCCCCGGCATTGGACTGACCGTTGTCAGACCCCCCTTCCGGAGAAGGCGGCGGACTGGACCCAGCCCGACTGACTGAACAGCTTTCAAACGAAGTCTCCCTACTGTCACCTGACCTGCTCATGGTCGACTCCGTCAAAGTAGGCTGAGACTTCTTTATTTTAAAAAAAAAGAATAAACTAAGCGATACTTTATCGAGATAATACTACAAAATAACAAAACTGAAAACTATGTTGCTAGTTTGAAGTTTGACTCCCGGTGGGCAAGTGACGTCATCACTGAAGTGCACTGGACGGCGGGGAAAAAAGGAACTGAGGCGGTTGGAGGGTTGACGCCGAGACAGTCATTACTGCACGAGCTGAGGCTCACGGTGCCGTTCCTCGCGGCTCCATCTCTGGTGCCGACCCTCCGCCAAAAAGTTTGCTCCCGATGGGTCCTAGTGCCTCCGGCGCAGATCCCAATAGTGTGAATGAGTGGTGGAGACTTATGTCCAGGAAGATCTACTGGTTTGCCTGAGAGGTGTGCAGGTGCTGCTTTGTGTGCTGGATATTGGCCTGGACTTTTAACATCTGAAGGGCGGCAAGGTCTGTAACATATGAAGGGCAGCAAGGTCTGGGAGCTTTGCTGGGTGGGGGGGTGTCCCCTCCTTGTACCTAGGGCCATTGGTTGACTGTGCTTCTCGCGACCGAGCGGGAGTTACTCCACGTAGTCTCCGGGGAGTCGGGAACAACAGTTGGGGTTCTCCTAAGTCTCCTGGGGGACTGTCCTTGTGGCCTGCCTCCCGGTGACTGTAGCTGCAGGTTGCGGGTGGCTGGGCATGGGGCCTGTGAGTTTGATACAACTGGGGCTCCCCTTGAGATCTAGTTTGCACACCCCAGCCCGCTGCTGTGTTGTTCACTTTCTCAGCTGCACCTTGGACACTTCAGGATCGTTGCTGGACTAAGGCTTGCTATCCCTCGGCTGCTGAGGCTCGTTCTCTGTGAAACCTGGTGGATTAATTTAATTATGTTCTTCTGACTCCAAATCTGGGCTGGTTTATATGGCAGCTCGCCTTTCTTTTTTCAACGGAGGGTGAACATATCATTTGCCTTTCTTCATGAGGAGCATTGTGGCTTTTAAAATACTGTTGTTCACCTCGGTTAATTTTTTCGTATCTCAACCTCGAGACGTGATCTAATTTGACTGGAAGCTTTATGATTTAGTATTGCAGTTATTTTAAATTTAGTTT
The DNA here is from genome assembly GCA_016271365.2 of Neoceratodus forsteri. NCBI lineage: Eukaryota > Metazoa > Chordata > Ceratodontiformes > Ceratodontidae > Neoceratodus > Neoceratodus forsteri. The sequence continues at coordinate 1,434,521,515 of CM057453.1, forward strand.
TAGCTAGTTTGCTTATTAGTTTACATTTGTTTTCCTTTTCTGTTGGATTTTCCCCCACTACATGAGAGGTAGTGGGGGCTGATCTATTTTGGTCAATCTAACCAGAGTGGTGAGAGTTCTCTGGTTTATTAGAATCCGAATTCTATTTTGGTTTTTGGTTTGAACTTTATATATATTTATATTTGTATTGTATTCCTTCTTGGAGTGGGGGTATTTATAGCGGTGTTTTGTGAGGGTTGTACTGAAGCTTAGATTATTTTGTTGTCTGTAAGTATATACCTTTTAGGGATTGGGAGAAGTGTGGTTGTGTTGTTATTGTTGTTTCTGGGCAAATTTGGGGTTGAAGATGTGCTGGCCTGCTGCTCTCCTGATCAGGCACTACTCCCCCTCTGAACTCTGGGACCTCCAGCCCTTTTATTGTCCTCCCCACCTGCAGCAGTTTATAGCTTCTGCAGGTCATTGGGTATTGTCAGCAGGAGGCGGAGGTGGGTTGGGAGTCCCTAACTTCCGGCGGCCGTATCATTGTTGTACAGACCAAGTGATGCCCTGGGGCGAAATGGTCTCTAGAACATGGTTCTCCATATCTAGTTTCCATACCCAAGGGCTCCAGTATTTCTGGGCCAACAGCTTGGCTGGCCCCAGAATCCCGTCCGACTTGAGTGGTGTTATGCAATGCCAGGTCTATTAGGAACAAGATGGCGGTTATTGCTGATCTTGTTGGGACAGCAGACTTGGCTTGATGACAATGATGGCCCCATTTTAGAGGCGGCGGTCCCAGACGGGTTCTCAGTGAGGGGGTGTAGCCTTTTGTTTTAAATCAGAATTCGGCCTTACTGATGTGCCAGTTGAGGAGGTCAGATCATTTGAGTTTACCGTAGTAGCAGGTGTGGGCTGCAGGATCGTTCTCAACTACTGTCCACCCAGAGGTGAGAAATTGTTCCTGCAGGAAGTAGAAGACTTCATCGTCGACATGGCATTTGAGTCGCCCAGGTTGATGGTCCTGGGCGACTTCAGTGCCTGGGTTGATGAACTGTCGCAGTTTAGACAAGACTTCCTCCAACTTATGAATTTGTTGGGGTTCACACAGGTAGTTGCCTCTGCTACTCACAGTCACTCACTTGATCTGGTCTTTCTCCTGGGGATGGAGACCTCTGACTTGGTGGTGGAACCAGTCGTCTGGTCCAATCACCACACAGTAAGGTTCAATCTCCAGGCCCCCCCCCCCCCCCCCCTTATAAGTCTATCCCTGTGGAGATGATCAGATACCGCCCATTAAGGGATGTGACCCTGGAAGGCCTACTGGCGGTGTTAGACCTATTGGGATTCTTGGCGGCAGGCGAGGATCCAGAGAGTCTAGTTCAGCCTTATAATAAGGCTGTTACTGAAGCTCTGGATTCTATCGCCCCAGTCCGTGTTCTCTCTCTCTCTCTCTCTCCGCGCCCTCGGTCCCCTTGGTTTGATGGGACCTTGAGGGAGTTGAGATGAGTTGGACGAACGTTAGAGCGTCGTTGGCGGAAATCTGCCCTTCAAGCTGACCACCTTAGATTGATGGATCATTATCAAAGCTCTCGATCAGCAATCATTCGTAAGAAGGCAGAGTTCCTGTCCGGTGAGATTGCTGCCACTCAGAATTGACCAGCTTAGCTCTTTCGAACTGTGGACAGGTTGTGCAACCCAACCTGTCTACAGGTCCGAGATGCATTTTCACAAGTGTGATGAGTTTGCTGAATTTTTTGCAGATAAGGTGGCCAACATCAGTGCCGAGATCTGTACAGCGTTCTCTATAGGGGTTGACGGTGGTCGGTGCATGGTCACTCCTCCACGGTTTTCTTGGATATCTTTTGGCCAGCTAGAGATCACAGACATCATGCGTATTGTCCAGAATTTGCAGCCATCATACTGTAGTTTGGATCTGGGCCCAACACGCCTATTATTCGGGTGTACTGAGTCCGTCGGCCCGGTCCTTGCAAAGACTGTGTGGTGCTCCTTAAGAGTCGGGTGAGTTCCTCAGCTCCCTGAAGGAGGCGGTAGTGACACTGCTCCTTAAGAAAGCTGCTTTGGGCCCTAACTGCTTTGCTAACTACAGGCCTATCTCTAACCTTCCCTTTGTTGGGAAGGTTACTGAGAAAGTTGTTGCGCTGCAACTGGAGAACCATCTTATCATCCACGAAGTCTACAATCCTCTCCAGTCTGGTTTCTGGAAAAGACATAGTACCAAGACCGCTCTGGTTCAGGTGCTTAATGATCTTCTGATGGCGAGAGATCAGAAGTGCCCGCTCCATCTTGGTGCTTCTTGATCTCTCCTCAGCGTTTGACACTGTGGACCATGAGGTGCTGCTCAAGCGCCTGAGGGTTTTCTGGAGCCTGGCTGGTCCAGTCCTCAGATGATTTCAATCTTTTCTCACCGGCAGATTTCAGAAGGTGGTGTCGTTTTTTTCCCCTCTGATCCAGTCTCTCTGCCATGAGGGTTCCCTCAGGGCTCGGTGCTGTCCCCTATGTTGTTCGCAGTGTACATGCTGCCTCTCGGAGACATTGTAAGATGATATGGGCTGAGGTTTCACCGCTATGCTGATGATACACAGTTCTATCTGTCTTTTGCGCCCAACCAGAATGGTGCGATCTCGGCGTTTAACAGCTGTCTAGCGGAAATCCATGACTGGATGAAATCCAGCTGGCTGAAATTGAATTCCGAGAAGACTGAGGTGTTGGTGGTGGATCCGGGTCGCCGGATTGAGAAGTCAGTAGTGGGGTTTCCCTCTGCTCTTTGGCTTGAGGGTGCCCAGCTGTCTTCCTCTAAACGGGTGCGTGATCTGGGGGTGATTCTTGATGAGCTGACACTGCATTCGCAGGTGTCCGCAGTCCTCAAGTCTTCCTTTTACCATCTTAGGAACATTGCCAGGATTAGGCACCTTGTTCCGTCCGGTGACCTGCCTACATTGATCCATGCCTTTGTGACTTCGCGCCTAAACTACTGCAACTCCCTTTACCTGGGGCTGCCAGGGGTTGATATCGCAGGCACGGAGCCTTGCTCAACCTTGGCGCCCAGGCGAGACATAGCAAAAGACGACGGCGGGTCTTGCTGCAACCGCTTGATGAGCAGTGTCGAGCGCAAACATTGCTGACAGGGCCCACAGCGCCAAGCAATGAGTCGGGCACCGACAGGGGCTAACGGCGCCGCGAACGGCAATTAAAGGCTCCCACGGCACCGACCGGCAGCGCCGACCCGGGCCCGGAACCGTGGAGCGACACCGGGGAGCCTTTCACCCTCGAAGGGGCGATTGCCGTGGCAGCGCCTCCCACCCGCTCCCGGGAGGAAGCGGGATGGGCCTCCTGCACCGCGGAAGGAGCCTCGGCAATGGCCAGGCTACAAGTAGCCGAGGATCCCTCCTCCTCGGTCCGTATAGAACCGGGAGGTGACCTGGAGGAAAGGCCGAGAGAGCGCGGCTTGGCCCGACGAGTGCGAACCCTACCCCAGAAAGTCGGCAGAGCTCGCCCCACTTTCCACGCGCGCTGTTCGAGGACATGGCGGTCCATGGAGAAGCAGGCATCGTACGAATCCATGTCGTGAAGCGGGCCAAGACACGCGAGACACCGGTCATGCTGGTCGGTAACGGAATATTTGCGGCCGCACGGGCACCGACGCATAGGGGGCCGACCCGCCTTAGAAAACTTCTTGCCCTCCGACCGAGACATGACCTACGGAAAAAAACACCAAAACAGACTCGACATCGCAATACTTCAAATAAAAAGGAAAGATCTTACCGGCGACGTCGAGTGGAGGCAGAACCCAGAACTAGCAGGTAACCGACGGACTGTCGAACGAAAGGCTGAAAGCCTAAAATTTTTCTTCAGTTAGCTTCCCACGAGGCGACCTCGATGGCGGGAGACGAAGAACAGGTAGGCAGGCGGAGTTGACACAGCCTAACGGCCAATCCTCGAGCGCCACGCAGTACGTCGGCCTCGAGGGCTGCGCCGATGCTGTGTCGGCTCCGCCTACCCTTTAAAAAAAAAAAAAAAAAAAAGCTCCTGCAGGGTCCTGATCTCCGGCCAGTACCCATATGTGATGAATGGTGAAGACTGACACAGATAAGATATGCAGAGACAGCTGCCAGATGAACCTTCAAAGTGGCAGGACTAAGGCCTAGAATATTCAAAAGAACTAGATAATCTAGGGTTGTCAAAATGACTGCAGAATCAGGCACAATACCTATCTGAGAGCACCAAATACTAAACCTCTTCAACTTGGAATTTTAAGTTTTTCTAGTGGAAGGTTTCTGGGAGACCTTCAGAATATCCAGAACTCCCTGAGAGAGACGTAGTGCTGCATATTCTAACTCTTCAAGAGCCAGGCCTTGAGGTTGAGAGACTGGAGATTGGGGTACCAGATCCGCCCCTGGGAGGAGGAGAGAAGATTGCATCTCCTGGGAAGAGACAGGGGAACGTGACACAGCCAGGGAGAGCAGTAGAGGATACCAGCGTTGTCTGGCCCAATCTGGAGCCACCAGTACCACTGTGCAGGGTTGAGTTCTTATCTTGATCAGAACTCTGAACAGGAGAGGGAAAGGGGGAAACGCATAGAGAAACCTGCCCTTCCAGTTCAGAATGAGGGCATTCTGGGGAACTGTTCCCAGGACTGGAGGTCTGCAACAGAACAGAGGAAGTTGATGATTGTCTGGTGCTGCAAATAGATCTATCTCTGGAGTGCCCCACCTGGAGAAAAATGATCCTCAGAATGTGATTATTCAGGGACCATTTGTGATGTCCCTGTGAAATCCTGCTCAGGGCATCTGCTAATGCATTGTCTTCCCTGGAAGATGAACTGCTACCAGGGAAGTCTGAAGGGAATAGGCCAGAGACCAAATCTTCATGGTCTCTGTGCACAAGGCCGTGGACCCAGTGCCTCCCTGCTTGTTGATATACCACATTGTGGTAGTGTTGTCCGTCCTGACTTGGACCACCTTGCCCTTGACTGAATCTGAGAAGGTCTGAAGGGCTAGGAAAACTGCCCTGAGTTCCAGGAGGTTGATATGAAGAAGAGACTCCTGCGGGGACCAGATCCCCTGAGCTGCCAGGGCTCCCAGGTGGGCTCACCAGCCTAGGAGAGAAGCATCCGTAGTCAGAACTACTGATGGAACTTGAGGGAGAAATAGAACCTCTTGTCTGAGGTTGTCCTGGTCCAGCAACCACTGGTGAGCTTGTACCAGAGTCTGGGTCACTGGAATCAGTTTGGTGAGAGAGTCCCTTCTCTGCGACCAAAAGGACCTTAGATGGAACTGAATGTCCCGCATCTGAAATCTGGCTCCCTGAACCACTGCAGTGGAGGCTGCCATGTGGCCCAGGAGTTGGAGGAACTGTCTCGCTCGAAGAGAAACCCGAGGCCGAAAGGAGGAAGCAAGGTCTACTAGGGCCTTCACCCTTGCCAGAGGAAGGAAAGCTTTTGACGGGATAGTATCCAATTCCACTCCTATGAAGGTGAGAAGCCGTACTGGTTCTAGGACAGATTTTGGCAGACTGAGGAGAAACCCCAGAGAACTGAGCAAGTCCTAAGTGGTTTGCAGAGCTGACCTGACCTGGTCTGATGACTGCCCTACCAGGAGCCAGTCGTCCAGATATGGAAAGATGGCGATATCCTGTCTTCTGAGGTAAGCCACCACTACTGCAAGGCACTTTGTGAACACCCTTGGAGCTGATGTTAGGCCAAAAGGCATGGCCCTGAACTGATAATGGCCTGAAGGCAACTCGAACCTGAGGTATTTTCTGTGGGAGCACCAGATAGGGATATGGAAGTAGGCATCCTTGAGGTCCAGTGATGCTAGCCAATCTCCTGGCCTTAAAGAGGGAAGGATTATTCCCAGAGTTACCATTTTGAATTTGGGTTTTGATATGTGTTTGTTTAAATACCTAAGATCCAGGATGGGTCGCCACTCCCCCGTTTTCTTTGGGGTACGGAAGGACCTGGAGTACAGGCCTTTTCCCCTGTGTTGAGTAGGAACCTTCTCTATGGCTCTGAGAGTCAGAAAAGAGGAAACCTCTGCCTCTAGGGCAAGGGTTTCCGAAATTGATGCAAGTAGAAAAGACTTGGCCCTCCTTTTTGGGTACCTTTTGAAGCTGAGTTCCAGTACCTGGCTTACTACTTCCAGGACCCACTTGTCTGAGGTAACAGACTTCCAGGCCTGAAAGTAGTAAGCCAGCCTGCCTCCTACTGGGATTGGGGAGTCGACCGGGGCTGACACCTCAGGGTGTCTGCTTGGCAGAAGCCTTAGACTGGGAGGAGGAAGCAGCCCTGCTCATCCCCCTTCTACCCCTCCCTCGTAAAACCCTCCTTTGTGGGTAAGAAGAGGAGCCCTGGGCTTGTTAAAAAGGCCTGTGAAAGGGCCTGCCCCTGCCCCTGGACTGCTGCTTTTGAGGAGTGGCTTGCCTTTCCTTGGCCTGTGCACTCCTGTAAGTGGTCCTATATTCGTCCATTTTCTTCATGTAAGCCTCTGTCTGCTCCCCAAACAGAGAGTCACCAACTACAGGAAAATCCATAGTCTTAGACTGGGTGTCCTGTGATAGGCTAGTACGTCTGAGCCAAGCATGCCTTCTGAGAGACACAGATGTAGCCATGACTCTGGATGCCACATCATTGGGAGTCCACAGCAGCGTGAAATTGTACTTTGGATGCCTCAATTCCATCTGCAGCCACCTCCTCCAGCTCTTTGGCTAGCTGGAGGGAGGCCTTTTTAGCCAGTTCCAGAACCATATCCCACCTGGACTTCTGGTACCTGGCAGTATAGGCCATATAGTTTGCCTGCCTGAGTCCCAAAGAGGATGCCAAGTATAGTTTTTTGGCCATGGCATCAACTTTCCTGGAGTCCTTGTCTGGGGGGTGTGAAGCCAAAGGAAGGTTTGCCCTGTCAAAGGCTGCAGCCTGCACTACCCCAACATGGCTGCTATGTGAATAAAGGAACTCCGCAGCTGAGCCTGATAACATGCATCTCCTGTTCATTCTTTTATCTACAGGAGGTAAAGAATTAGGAGTCTGTAGAATCTTTTGTGTCTGTTTCTCCGTGGACTTATGAAGAGGGAAAGACAACCTTTTGGACTCTGGGATGTCCATCATTTCCACGAAATCAGGCTCCTCTTCCTCCTCAGCAGCTTCAACCATAGGGAGCTGGAGGGTTTCGGCCACCTTCTTGTAAAACAAGAAGTGTGAAGGGGACTCAGAAAGCCTGGGAGGGGAGACATCCGAGGGCGTGTCTGGGGAGATGTCCGGTTCAATGGGCACATCCTGACTCCCCTGGTCGTAGTCATCGTCGTCATCATCGGGATAATATTTGTCTCCCTCCCACTCTTCATAGAAAGCATCCGGATCGTAATCCGAAGAGGCAGGTTCCGACCGAACAACCCGCCTAACGGTGGTGCGGTTAGGATGGAAGCGGACGAAGCGATTGGACAATGCTAATCGCTTTGGTCATCTCGTCCATGGTTGGAGTATGCGGTACTGGATCCGAACCGGCAGACTTTCATTTCTTTTTTGACGGAACCGACCCCTCAGAGTTGACGCTCCTTTTGCCCGAGAAGGTATCGCCTAGGTCAGTAGGCACCTCCTCAGGTTCGGCCGCAACCGAACCGGGCTGGCCATCCGGATCCACGGACTTCTCGGCCTCCCTTTCCTTCAATCTACACAATCTTTTTTCTAGAGTGGTTTTGGGAAAGTTTTTACAAATTTGGCAGTCTGACTGGAGGTGGTCAAACCCCAGACAATAAACACAGATGAGGTGGGGGTTGGCCTTGACAAAGGCCTCCCCACACTCAGTACAGTGTTGAAACCCAGTGGGACCAGTTTTCTTTTTGGGTTTCTCAGACATAGCCAACCTACCAAAATTACCCTATAGAAGCTTTCAAGCCAGGTAATACCAACCGATCGGTAACAACCGTGTCACAGGTTTGGAAAAGAACCGAGAAGAAAAAATTACTCACCTTAGTAATGTTGTTTCTTCTAATGGAGTCTTGCTGTATTCTGACAATAGCAGTGAGTCCCAACCTTCGAACTGCCCCGGAGATGAAAGAGATAACTTTCCATACCAGGCATGGAGCAGCTGAGCTGAGCTCGGTTGAGACTCTGTCTGTTGCTGTTTAAACTCAAACCGTCAGATCTTTACGAGCTAAACTCACTAAGGTCCTGTGTGGAAGCTGTAAACCTACACTAGCCAACTGGCTACTAAACATAAAAACAGATTTTTTGGTCCCAAAACAAAGACTCAAGTCAGGAGACCCAAAAAATGAAAAAACACAACACCCACTCACCCAAAGAAAAAGGGGGTGAAAACAACAAGGTGGGGCACCTCCTGAGTGCCAACACTGCCACTGCCACCCACATCCCAAAAACAGAGGTTCTGAGAGGGGAAGGCAGGGGGGGAGGTCAAAATACAGCAAGACTCCATTAGAAAAAATGAAATGAGTACATTACCTACCATAATTCTTGATCTTCTTGGGCAAGTCTCCCACCACTCATTCACTATTGGGTATGTGCGAGCCTAGGACCAGGCTCAAACTTTTTGCTGGAGAAGTGGTATCAGAGATGGCGCCACCAGCGAAAGGGCCCAGGTGCCCATGAGCCTAGCTGCATGCGACAACAACTCTCTCGGCGTCGACCCTCAACCGCCTCAGTACCTTTTTTGCCAAGGAGGTGCAGCAACTAAACTAAAGATAACCCAACTATGCCCAGACATAAGATAGGCAGGCGACCCGTGTAAGAAGGGTCAACAAAAGAGTCTTCACGGCCTAAAGATTTGAGGAGTGAAGACCAACACAGTGGTGTTTCTAGGGGATGGAGGTGGATTGTGTGAATGAGTGGTGGAGACTGGGTCAAGAAGATCAGAAATGCTGAACAAATAATGTTCATATCTTCCTGGACATAAGTCTCCACCACTCATTCACACTATTGGGAGAGTACCGGGCAATAATCCCCGAGAAGCGGCAGGATAGACCAAGAGCTCACGTTTCTAGGACAGAAGTCTATGAGATAGTTCTGCCAGGTGGAATCTCGCCTGGCAGACATCCAGTGCATAAACTTAGAAAGTATGCACTGGGCTCCAGGTGGCGGCATTGCAGATGTCTGCAATAGGCACGTTGCAAATTTCCGCTAGGGATGCAGCGACCGCTCTGGTAGAGTGTGCGTAGACCCTCCTCAATTTAGCCTGTGCCATGGAATAGCAGTGCCAAGAGACATGCCACTATACATGATGAGATACATTTGATAGCGACAAGCTGACCAGCGGGTCTCACTAAAGAAGCGAAAAGTTGTTGGGCCTTGCGAAAATTCTTGGTTCTATCGAGATAGAAACGAAAAACCCTCTTAACATCCAAAGAATGAAGAGAATGTTCTCCTTCATTTTGGAAGTTCGCAAAGTAAGAGGGAAGGACCAAAGGTTGGTTTAGATGAAATTCTGACACAACCTTGGGAAGAAATTTAGGATGAGTACGAAGAACTACTTTGTCCTTATGGAACACAGTATACGGAGGGTCTGTGACCAGGGCATGCATCTCAGAGACCCTATGGGCTGAGGTAATGGCCACTAGGAAGGCAGCCTTCAGGTGAGAAATTTTAGCTCACAGGTAGCCAGAGGTTCAAAGGTTTCCAGTAGAGCATGTCTAGCTACAAGGTTAATGTCCCAGGCTGCAACTGGGCGTCTTGATAGGAGGTCTGGTATGCAGAATTCCTTTAAGAAATCTCTTAACCATAGGTAACTGAGCCAGAGACAAAGAAGAGACAGACTCATGATAAGCGCTGAAATGGCACTAAGGTGAACTTTGACTGTAAGTATTGAAGACCTGAATTTGAGAGGTCAAAGGTACTCTAAAACCTTGTCTGTGTGGACAGGAAAGAGATTCAAAGGGACTTTGCACACCAGAGTGACAATTCCCACTTAGATGTGTAAGTTTTCCGGTGAAGCTGGCTTCCGGGCAGCCAGAGGAATGTCTGAGAATTCTTGAGGCGTTGAACTGGTTCACTTCTACCTCTTCAGGAGCCAAACGTGAAGGTGAAGCTGATCTCAGGTTGGGATGGACCACGGGACCCTGAGTCAATAGGTTCACCTCAAGAGTGGTCTCGGAGGAACTGCCAACATATTGTTGAGTAGTGAAACCAGAGTTGTCGAGGCCAAAAGGAGCAATGATAATCATCTTGGTCCCCGAGACTGAACAGTACTCTGAATTAGAGAAGGCGGAAAGGCGTGTAAGCGTTTGTCCGCTGCAGCCTGAACATCCTGACAAAAAATGCCAGCCCTGGAATTCTGGAGCAGAAGACAGGCAGTTTTCGTTGAGTGGGGATGCAAAGGTCCAGGTCTGGAGTTCCCCACTCTTCGAATAGTGACTGAACTATGACTGAGTCAAGAGACCACTTTCGTGAGGATCTGCTTCTGTTCTGCTGAGGCGGTCTGCCAAGTCGTTTTGTATGCCTGGCAGGTAAACCGCTTGAATTAGAGCTGTGTTCAGGCACCATTCCCACACCCTCTCAGCCTTCCCTGCATAGGGGTAAGAGGTGAAACACCACACGACTTGTTGATGTAGTACATCACTGTCTTTGTTGTCCGTTTGAAGGAGAATGGTCTTGTGACAGAGAATGTCCTTCCAACATGGGACACATATAAGAATGACTCTCATCTCTAGGACATTTATATGAAGCTGGGACTGGGTTGAGTCCACAACCTTGAGTGTGGAGCGCCAACAGTGAGCTCCCACCAGTAGCGTGCGTCCGTGGTAATAAGGATCTGATGATCCAGAGGAGCAAGGAAATCCCTCCAGGAGATTGCTCTCCTGAGACCACCAGGTGAGAGACCTCTGTGAGGGTTCTGTCACCTTGATGGGATAAGACTGCGGGTGAGTGGTTGGAGACCACTGGGCACAGGCATCCATTGAGTGGTTCTCATGTGCAGCCGTGCTAGGGGTACAGTGAACACTGAGGATGCCATGAGGCCTAACATAAGTTGCATTCAGAGCTGCAACTGATCTATGTTCTCTCCAATGTAACGAGCCATCTGAGAGGATATCGTTCCTTCTCCACTCTGGAAGGAAAGCTTTGGCACAAAGAGGTGTCCAGAGAGTCCCTATGAAAAGGAGTCTCTGGGGAGCTGCAACTGGCAGACTTTTGAGGACTGGGCAGAACTCCCATGGGCCGTGAAAGGCGAGGGCCGTCTGTCAGACATCCAGAGTCCCTTGTCTGGAAGGGGCTTGCTAGGAGCCAGTCGTCCAGGTAGGAAACACCTGGACACCGAGTTTCCACGAGATGTGTTGTGCAGTTCTACTTGGCACATAAAGACTCGCGGGCGCGAGGATAGCCAAGGGCAGGACTCTGAACTGATAGTGTTGACCAGAGCCACAAACCTCAGGAATTTGTGATGCCTGGGTGAACCAGGAATGTGCTTGGTAAGCATCCTGCATATCCAGGAGGCTAGCCAGTCGTGTTGATGAGCAAGGGCAACAGGGTTCCCAGATAAATCATTTTGAATTTCTCCTTGAGGAGAAATTTGTTTGCTTTCTGAGGGTCTAGAATGAGGCGCATACCCCGGACTTCTTTGGAACCAAAAGTAGTAGAGTGAACCCTGTGTTTACGGCTGATGCAGAGGCACCACTTCTACTGCCCTGTTGTTTAGAAGGCCCTGAACTCTCTGCGTGAGAAGGTCTGACTGAAGGGTTGACAGCCTGGGCTGTCGTTTGGGAGGACAATCAGGAGGGGTCTCCAGAAAATTGAGAGAATACCTAACAGATTATCTGAGGACCCATTTGTCTCAGGTTATGGACTTCCACTGGCTGTAGAAGTGCATCAGACGACCTCCACGGAGAGGAAAAGTCCACCTCGGGCAGTTGAGATGGGACTTGGGCGGCAACTCATAAGGTAGCTGGGCGCTTTGGGCCTGCGCTTTCTGTTCATGCCTTCTTTTGAGGTTGGGCAGGTTGGTTCTTATGGAAACTTCCTTTGCCTCTGCCCTGAAAGGACTGACGATTATGAAGTTACAGTCTACGAAATGCCCTCGAGAAGGGGCAGGAGGGGTCGAGCAAGCTTAATGGCTGACCTAGTCTTTTATGTAGCTTCTAGAGCTTGCTCTACCTGAGGACGAAAAGATAAGAGCCGTCAAGAGGCAGCGCCATCACCTGCTGCTGCGCATCATTCATGAAACCGCGAAGTGCGCAGCCAGGAGTGGCGATACAAACACCAGCAGCTGCTGAACAGAAGCAGTGTCGAAAGCATCCATGGCTGCTTTGACCTGCTGGTTATTAGATTCAATACCTCTGGTAATGGTTTGAAGAAGCTCTGGCTTTGAGTCGAGGTCAGAAGAGCCTCAACCATTTGCTTGATAGAATGCCACAGATATACTCATACTGGGAAAAATAACCTGGTAACTGGCATCTACGATGCTTAGAGTGGACCACAGCAAAGACACTCTTACCTAATGTATCTATCTTCGAGACTCTTTGTTGATAGGTCGAGCTGTAGTATGGTTGGGAAGAACTACCTTGTCATTTTCTGCCAGGACTACAATAGGATCCAGAAAGGCTTGGGATGCCAAGATAGGACAATCTTTGGAGCTGAGTATTTCCTATCAATGGATTTAACCACCGAAGGGGTAAAAGTAGGATTATTCCATACCATTTGAAACAGCGTCTCTCGAAGAAGGTTGAAGTGGAGGGTCAAATCCGTAGGGATCTCCGAAGCATGAAGATATTGGAGTCTTAACAGCTTCCCAGGATCGATGTCTGTAGTCTGGAAAGAAAGTGGAGCTCAGATTCTTCAACAGGACTTAAGGACAGGTCCTCGACCACAGCTCTGTAGCAATAAAGGTCCTGTTTAGTCCCTTCATCACCCAACCCGAAGGTCTGGGTCAGGCTCAACATCATCTCCTGACAGTCAGGAGGGACTGTATGGACAGGAAAGGATGAAAGCTAGAAGAAAAGGAGGGAAAGAGACAAAAGGGAGTCCCTGAGACCCCGGCACCCGAGGCCTGTGGCACTTGAGAATAGCCTCCGAGGAACACATGCGGCGCGCAACACTTACCGCATGCGCGGCATTGAGAAGATCGTGGCGCCGCCAAGGATGGCGCCGCGAGGCCAGACGGGCTCCGAAGGACCCCAGAGACCGAAAACAGGCTTGGAAGGAAAGGAGACAGGAGATAAGGGCATCGGGGCCCCGCGCCGCAGCCATGTGAGGGGGGAACACCTAGTCATCGGGTCGACGGCACCGAAGAAGGTGCCGCACAACCAGGAAAGTCCAACCCCTACCCGTCGCCCAGAGGCCCGAGGCCCACGGTGACCGAGCCAGGTAGCCGAACCAACCTCGAGCCCATTGCTCCAAAGGCGGCACACTGATGAAACTGCTCATCTGAAGACCTACCTGCGGTGATGCGACTCCCGATGTCGAGGCGTGACCATCAGAAGCCACTGCGGCGACTCCGAAGGAGGACCGACAGCCTGATAAACCGGCATCTCTGGCGCGGGCGATATCAGAGGCGACCTCGGTGATGCCCTTCTCTTTTAGTCGCGGGTAGAAAAGAAGAGCTTCGAGGCGAGCGATCGAGAATGCGACGATTGGCTTTATGCTTCATGGGACCGCCATCCCCGGACATTGGACTGCCGTTGTCAGACCCCTTCCAGAGAAGGTGGCGGACTGGACCCAGCCCGACTGACTGAACAGCTTTCAAACGAAGTCTTCCTACCGTCACCTGACCTGCTCATGGTCGACTCCCGTCAAAGTAGGCCGAGACTTCTTTATCGTTTTAATTTAAAAATAAGAATAACTTTAAGCGATACTGAATCGTGATAATACTATAAAAATAATAAAAACTGAAAACTATGCTGCAGTTTGAAGTTTGACTCCGACAAGCGGCGATGTCATCACTGAAGCGCACTTCGGCAGTGAGGAAAAAAAGAACTGAGGCGGTTGGAGGTCGGCCGAGAGAGTCATCGTGCAGCGCAGCTAGGGCTCGTGCAGTGCCTCGGCGCCATCTCTGGCGCTCAATTCTCCAGCAAAAAGTTTGCTCCCGATGGGTCCTAGTGCCTCCGGCGCTATACCCAATAGTGTGAATGAGTGGTGGAGACTTATGTCCAGGAAGATACAACATTACTAAGGTGAGTAATTTTTTCTTCAAACAACATGAAGTCTTACTGTATTCTGACAATAGCAGACTACCAAGCAGGAGGGACAGAACCTACTTAGGAAATAGGCTCTGAAGCACAGCTGTGCCAAACCGAGCATCACTCCTAGCCTGGATATCCAGGGAGTAATGCTTGGTAAAAGTGTGAACTGTTTTCCAGGTAGCTGCTTGATATATCTCTAGAACAGGAATATCCCTGGCAGCAGCCAGGGAAACAGCTGTACCTCTGGTGAGTGAGCCCTCAGGCCTGAGGTGGAACCTTACCCAGTTTTTCATAACAAAATTGAATACAAGAGACAATCCACCTGGCAATGGATCTTTTAGTGGCAGGTTTCCCTTTCCCAACCTCACCATAAGTGAGTAACAGTTGGAGGGAGTCAAACCTGTGACCCTTGGTACATTCTATGTAGTAGCTAAGGGCTCTTTTCACATCTAAACTGTGCAGCCTCCTCTCACCAGAGGAGGAATGGTCGGTGAAATACACAGGGAGAGACAAAGATTGGTTAAGGTGGAAATCTGAAACCACCTCAGGCAAAACCTTCCTGTTAGTCCTGAGGACCACCTTATCTCTATGGAAGGAGATAAAATCAGGCTCCACTGACAGGGCTTGCAACTCACTTATGCGTCTGGCAGAAGTGATGGCTACCAGGAACAGTTTTCCAAGTCAAGTACTTAAGCTCTGCTGAAGACAAAGGCTCAAAAGGGGGTTGCATAAGCTGAGCAATGCAAACGTTAAGGTCCTAAGCAGGGGCAGGGTCCCTGAATGGAGGGTTGGTATGAAGCAATCCCTTGAAAAACTTAGAGAACACAGGGTGAGCTGAGAGAGAGAAGAGGGCTTACCTGCTGAAATGAAAGCAGAAACAGCTGCCAGATGCACCTTTAGCGTAGCTGGTCTAAGCCCCAAGCTATTCAAATGGACCACATAATCAAGGACTGTGGGCAGATCAGCAGACTCTGGGGAAATATGCCTTCCACTATCTTTTCCACTTAGAATTATAAGTAGTCCTGGTGGAACGTTTCCTAGAAGCCTTCAGAATATCCATTACACCTTGGGAGAGGTGTAAATCAGCAAACTCTAACTCTTCAAGAGCCAGGCCTTGAGATTGAGAGATTTGAGATTCGGGTACCAAACCCTCCCCTGAGCACAGGTTAACAGGTTGTAATTCCTGGGAAGACACAGGGGAAAACGGACTGCTAAGGACAACAGGAGAGGATACCAGGTCTGTCTGACCCAGTCTGGCGCAATCAGGATCACTTTGCAGGGCTGAGACCTGATTTTGACTAGCTCTTTGAACAGGAGAGGGAAGGGGGGGAAAGCATACAGGAACTTCCCTTCCCAACTGAGAACTAAGGCATCCAGGGGGACTGAGCCCAACACTGGGGGCCTGCAGCAAAAAAGGGGAAGCTGGTGATTGTCTGGGGCTGCAAAAAGATCTACCTGAGGGGTGCCCCATCTGGAGAATATCACCTCCAAGACCAGGGGATCCAGTGACCATTCGTGATGGCCCTGAGATATCCTGCTGAGAGCATCTGCCAGGACATTGTCCTTGCCTGGGAGGTGTACTGCTGTGAGGGAGGTGTTCAGGGAATAAGCCAGAGACCACAATTTCATTGCTTCTGTGCACAAGGCCGTAGACAGAGTGCCTCCTTGCTTGTTGATGTACCACATTGTGGTGGTGTTGTCTGTTCTGACCTAAATAACTTTGTTCTGAACAGATTTTGAAAAAGCTTGAAGTGCTAGAAATACTGCTCTGAGTTCCAACAGATTGATGTGAAGCAGAGATTCCTGAGGGGACCACAACCCCTGGGTAGTCAGGTCGCCCAAGTGAGCCCCCCACCCCAAGAGGGAGGCATCTATAGTAAGGATTAAAGAGTGGGACTGAGTGACAAAGGGAACTCCCTGTCTTAGATTGTTCTGATCCTGCCACCACGGTAAGGCCTGGATCAGGGTTCGAGTCACTGGGATCAATTTGGTCAGAGGGTCCTTCTTTTGAGACCAAAAGGCTCTCAAATGGAACTGAATGTCCCTCATCTGAAATCTTGCTCCCTGCACCACTGCTGTGGAAGTAGCCATGTGGCCCAGGAGCTGCAGAAAATGCCCTGCTGGTCGAGACACCTGCAGAGTGAATAAGGAGGCCAGTGTGATAAGGGTCCTTGCCGTGTCCAGGGGAAGGAAAGCTCTGGCCTTTTCTGTATCTAGCTCTGCACCTATGAAGGTGAGGAGCTGAACAAGCTCTAGAACTGACTTTGGAAGATTCAGAAGGAAACCCAAAGAGATGAGCAGTTGCTGAGTTATCTGTAGGTGTAACTTGACTTGGTCTGGGGACTGACCTACTATGAGCCAGTCGTCCAGGTATGGGAAGATGGCAATCCTTTGCCTTCTTAGAGAAGCAACTACCACTGCCAGGCATTTTGTGAACACCCTTGGAGCAGAGGTTAGACCGAAGGGCATTGCTCTGAACTGGTAATGGCCTGAGGGCAGCTCGAACCTGAGGTACTTTCGATGGGAGCTTCTGATGAGAATATGGAAATAGGCATCCTTGAGGTCCAGGGACACTAGCCAGTCCCATGGCCTTAGAGAGGGCAGAATAATTCCCAGAGTCACCATTTTGAATTTTGGTTTTAAAAGGTGCTTGTTTAAGTATCTGAGATCCAGGATGGGCCGCCATTCTCCTGTCTTTTTTGGGGTAAGGAAGTACCTGGAGTACAATCCTTTGCCCTGGTGTTGGGGTGGAACCCTTTCCACAGCTCTGAGAGCCAGGAGGGAAGAGACCTCTGCCTCTAGGGCAAGTGCCTCTGAAGGATTTGCAGGTGGAAAGGATCCGGCTCTCAGCTTTGGAAATTCTTTAAAGCTGAGAACCAATCCCCGGCTTACTACTTCCGGGACCTGCTTGTCTGATGTTAGAGACTCCCAGTCCTGGACAAAGTAAGCCAGCCTGCCCCCTACAGGTAGTGGAGAATTGGCCCTGGCAAACCCATCAGGATGCCTGTTTGGCAGGGGGTTTTGGCTGAGGGGTGGAAGCAGGTCTGCTTGTACCCCTTCTGCCTCTCCCTCTAAAGAACCCCCTCTGAGCATAGGCAGAAGAGGAGGCCTGGGCTTGGTAGACAGGCCTATGAAAAGGCCTGCCCCTGGGGTGCTGCCTCTGAGGAGTGGCCTGCCTTTCCTTGGCCTGTGCACTCCTACAGGTGGTCCTATATTCATCCATTTTCTTCATGTAATTCTCTGTTTGCTCCCCAAACAGAGAATTACCCACAACAGGAAAATCCATGGCCTTAGTCTGGGTATCCTGGGACAGGCTAGTACATCTGAGCCAAGCCATCCTACGAAGGGCCACAGATGTAGCCATGACTCTAGATGACACATCATTGGAGTCCACTGCAGCATGGAATTGCACCTTGGATGCCTCAATACCATCAGCAGCCACCTGCTCCAGCTCCTTGGCAAGCTGGCCAGGGACCTGTTTTGCTAAAGCCATAACAGTGTCCCATCTGAATTTTTGATACTTAGCAGTATAGGCCATATAGTTGGCCTGTCTGAGTTCCAAGGATGCTGCCATGTACTGTTTCTTTGCCATGGCATCAATCCTCCTGGAGTCCTTGTCTGGGGGGTGTGAAGCCAAGGGAATATTTGCCTTATCACAGGCAGCAGCCTGCACTGCCCCAACATGGCTGCATTGTTGTGTAAGGAACTCCGTATCTGAACCTGACAATGTATACCTCTTGTCCATTCTTTTATCCACAGGAGGTATAGTATTAGGAGTCTTTAAAATCTTAAATGTCTGTTTCCCAAAAGATTTGTGTAAGGGAATAGACAGCCTCCTAGACTCGGGGATATCCATCATTTCCACATAGTCAGGCTCCTCCTGGTCATCCACAGCTTCTTCCATAGGAAGCTGGAGGGTTTCAGCCACTTTTTTATAAAACATAAAATGGGAGGGGGACTCAGAAAGCCTAGGAGGAGACACTCCTGAAGGTCTGTCTGGGGAGATGTCCGGGTCAATGGGCACATCCAGACTTTCAAACCACATTCACTTTCCTCATACTCCTCTTCTTCCTCCTCCAGTTCATAATACTCCTCTAAATCATAATCTTGAACCAATTGGAACGGCCCGAACCCGGCGCCTCCCTGATAGTGCGGTTCGATCGGGGGAAAGCGACTGCACAATTTTTATCGCTTTGGCTATTTCTTCAGCGGTTGGAGAAGAAAGTTTTGGATCCACACCAGCTGATTTTTCCTTTCTTGTTCTCTTAGCTGGAACCGACTCCTCAGAATCGGCTCTCCTTTTGCCCGAAGAAGTCTCGCCCTGGTCAGAGGGCACTCCTTCTGGTTCGGTATGAACCGAACCGGGCTGGCCATCCGGTTCAGCGGACTTTTTGGCCTCCCTTTCCCTGAGCCTACCAACTCTCTTTTCTAGGGTAGCTGCAGGAAAATTTTTACAAATCTGGCAGTCTGCATTGAGGTGGTCAAACCCCAGACAATAAACACAGGTGGTGTGGGGGTCAGCCTTAGCAAAGACTTCCACACACACACTGCAGTGTTGAAACCCAGTGGGCCCGGTTTTTCTTTTGGGTTTCTCAGACATTGTGCCAGTCCTAACCAAACTTACCCTTTTAATGGCAATCCGCCAGGTAGCAAGCCTCTTATCGGTTCCTGACCGTGTTAATGGTCGTGGAAAACCGTAATAAAATCCATTTTTTTAGAACCGATAAGAACCGGTAACCACACTCTAAAAGTACAATTAAAGACTTTTTAACAACTTGATCGGTTCAAACCGAACCGATGAACCGTTTACAAGTTCCACACAGAATAGAAAATTAATATAACTTATCTAGTACTCACAAATACCACAGACAGAGACTGAACTGACAGGTTACGGTTTAAATCCGGTCGAAAACCGAGAAAAGTGGTACTTTAACCGACAAAATGAACCGAGCAGAAGGAGAAATCTCCAGAGCGACTGTTCAGTGAGGCGGAGTAAAGAATCTGACGGGCTGAATTTAAACAGCAACAGACAGAGTCTCAACCGAGCTCGAGCTCAGCGTTCCATGCCTGGCATGGAAAGTTAACTCTTTCATCTCTGGGGCAGTTCGAAGGTTGGGACTCACTGCTATTGTCAGAATACAGCAAGACTTCATGTTGTTTGAAAAGGCCTGGTTCTTTTGAGACCAATCAGTACCGGAACACCACTCTAATACCAGAAAATATTACTTCAAATTAGCAAAAAACACAAGGTCGATTCCTAACCGGACCGACCGGAAAGAAACCGAAGAAACAAACAATTTCCACAAGTTGTTTAAAAGAAAATACAGTCACTACCTATCTACTACACTACCTGTGCTGTAGACAGAGGCTGGAAATCCAAAAAACAATAAAAAAAATTGGTTTTAAACCGAACGCTTTACTTTTACCGAACCGAGCAGAGGAAATCTCCGGAGCGACTTCACTGTTAGGCGGAGTAAAGAATCTGACGGTTACACTGGGGAGTACCACAGACAGAGGTTTGAAAACCGAGCTCCAGCTCAACGTTCCATGCTTCTGCATGGAGTTAACCCCTTCCTCTCCGGGACAGTCCAAGTGCTGGGGATGACTGCATTATGTCTGAATACAGCAAGACTTCATGTTGTTTGAAGTTAATAAATATACTAAATGGTTCCAAACTTCAGTTTACTCTAATCTTTACTCCCCCACATGGCTAGATATTGAATTGACACTTTTGAAAAAAACACAGAATTGACCCTAAAGCTATCTTATATATAAATTTCAAAAAATACCTACTGAATTGAAAAATTCAGTCATAGGTACATCACTTAAAATTCACAATCAGGTATGTAAATTCTTAGATATAAACATTTATAAGGATCTTAACCAACCTATATTTATAATCCAAACTTTAGAATTAATGGAAAATACATTACCTCCTCGGGCTTTCCTAGTAACGATAATCCTACAGTTAACTCTTTTATTAGTAATGTTACTTTAAGCCCTTTAATGATATTTTAGAAAAAACACAATCTTAATAAAAGACTTCTGCAAAACTTATTATTAATTAAAATAGCATTCCAATCATATTTTGGCCGCTTCCCATGGGTATGTAACACATTGGAGGTTATTTATAAATTTAAAGAGGCTATGATGAAACCTCATCCTATTGCAAATATCTATTCTGAGCTAATGATGCTCAAATATTCTGATTATCCCATCCAAAACCCTGGTTGGCAAAAGGAAACCGAAGGCAAGTTAACGAACTGGTTCAAACTACGGTAAAATATTTACAAATTGATTCCCTTGGATAATCTAAGGTTAATTCATTTCAAAGCACTCCATAATCTTTATATGATTCCCCCAAAATTATATAAAATGAACCGCATTAATTCAGATGTCTTCCCAAGATATAACTCAGAAACTGGATCTATCTCATGTATGTTATGGTCTTGTCAACAAGTAATGTACCTCTGGCATGAAATCAAGGATAAAGTAATTAATAAAATTTATATTAATATACCTTGCAACTTTGATTCATGTATCCTGGGCAACTCTGATGATCATCTTAGCATATCTGGGAAAGTGGTTATTACTTTGATAGGGGTCTCAACTAAACAGTTTTAAAACGCTGGGTAGATTATACCTCTTTATCCTTTAAAGAATAGTTATCTAATATTAGGACAAATTTGGTAACGCTCTGGCTAATAAGCTCATTTTATCATAAACAAGAGTTTTTCTTCCATAAATGGGGGAAATTACAGACTGTAGTATCCAATCTTTAACCTACTTCCCTGCTTTTCACCCCATATGCTGCACATTCCCTATAGTTTGTGACATTGTATTAAACCATTGTATCCAAAGATTGTTATATAAAAACAGGTTACTCACTTGTAACAGTAGTTCTAGGAATGGTATATGTTGTTCATCCACACTTGTTGGCAGGTACCTTGCTGCTTTAAGATGTGCCGGAAAGTCTTTAAGCTGGCTCCTCCCACCCACTCGGGTGGTATAACCCTCAACTCCGCCCCATGATGCCAGATCTTAGCCCACTGGAAGCAAGGTTTGTGCGTCAAAGCCGGGGAGGTCGGGTGGGTCAATGTGGATGAACAACATATACCACTCCTAGAACTACTGTTACAGGTGAGTAACCTGTTTTTCTACGATCGTGGATATGTTGTTCTATCCACACTTGTTGGCAGACTCCTAGCAGTTCCCCGGGAAGAGGGAGGTGAGACGGACACCCGCTACTTAGGGAAGAGGGACTGGAGAACTGAGGTTCCAAAACCAGCAGTCCGGTGTGACTCAGGGTTGATGTGGTGTGTGCTGACTTCCAGATAGCAGCCCTGCACAGTTCCTGGATAGGGACGTCCCTAGAAGCAGCCACTGACGCAGCAGTATGATGGTGGAATGAGCCTTAAGCCCAACGGGAGGCTCCCTACCCGCCAACCTACAGCAGAGTTCAATGCAAGATGTAATCTATCGAGCTATTGTCTGCCTGGCTGCAGGTCTGCCAGGTGCAGCTTCAGCATAGGTGACAAACAGCTGGCAAACCTCTCCCTGAACTTCCACCGTATGCTCCTTATAGTAGGCGAGCATTCGGTCCAAAGTATGGAGCCTGTACTCGACCTCCGAGGTGTGATTGGGGTAGAACACCGGCAGAGCAATCACCTGGTTAAGATGAAACTCCGACACCACCTTCGGAAGGAATTTCAGGTGGGGGCGCAAAACAACCTTGTCCCTGTGGAAGACCAGGTAAGGAGACTCTATGGAGAGAGCCTGTAACTCCCCAGTCCTTCTGGCCGACGTGATAGCCACCAAGAAGGCGGTCTCCCACGACAAGTGTGACAGCTCACACTTGTGCATAGGTTCGAATGGTTTGCCCATGAGCTTTGCCAAAACCAGCAGTAAATACGATGGAGGTGGAGGTTCACGCACCGGAGGGGATATGTGATCTAGGCCTTTGAAAAAGTGCCAGACTACCTTCTCCTGCGCCACCGACTGATGACTGGCCCGCGCCCGGTAAGCAGAGATGGCTGCCAGGTGCATCTTTAGGGTCGTCAACCACAGCACCTGCTGGGAGTGGGACCAAAGTTAGTCCAAAATGCTAGCCACTGTGCAGGACAAGGTGTTCAATCCATTGCACTGACACCAGATGGAGAATCTCTTCCATTTAAAGGCATAGCATTTTGTTATCCATGGACCACCACCCCTGATTGGGGCCCTATGTTGCAGACAGTAATATTTAGGGCAGAGGCACTTATCATATAAGCATGAGTGTCAGGATCTGGGTTCTACTGTTCTATCATTATTGTTGCTATTGATTACAATGCTTATGACTGTATTCTTGCTATATAATCACTATACGTTATATATGTAGTACAGTGCCTTATATACAATTGTATACTGTTATTACCAATATTCCATGATTATTGTGTTTTCATAAGAATCTTTGTATTTTACTGAAAATCATTATGTACTAACGCACTGAGAAAATACTGCTGTTTTGGACACTTGTATAATTACAATCATTAGTTGTGCAAGGCTGCCATCTTTAGGTTTAGTGCAAAGTAATTATTAGGTAAGGGTCATCATGACCTAACTGTATACAAAGACGGTTTATTTCCCCGATCAGTGTTTTTGCCACTTGGGTGCATATTCCCAGGCTAGTACAAATCACATCATATTTGTTCATCCAATCATATATGTTTGTTCTATCTCTTTTACTGGTTTCTATAGCAATAATCAGAAATATAAAAATGACTGTTTTAGCTTAGAATCCTCAGAGAAGACCCTGATTCTACCTAGGTAAGAAATAAGGAAGACTGATTTTCTCTCTCAGTGCTAATTATCTCTATTTTTATCACTGATTGGTAGTAAGTCTGTTTTATATACCAGAAATAAACCATTATCAGACTCTGGAAAACACGTGTTTGTTGTTTCTCTGCTTTGGCAATCCAGACAAGAACCTGCGATAGAGTAAGATTTATTGCTCTACTTACAATTTTCTGGTCGACTCCTTACGGGACGCCTCAACAATGTTGAGGACCTCGTCGGAGAGACCCCGGGCCTGGAACTCTAGCCGCTCAGGAACCAGGCCATCAGGTGCAGGGACTGAAGGTCCGGATGGAATGCCTTCCCCTGATTAACCAAGAGCAGGTCCGGGCGTGCCAGAAGCTGCCTCGGGAGCCTGGAGCTGAGGCTGAGGAGATCCGGATACCAGAACTGGCGCGGAGTCTTGGGCTACCAGGATCACCTGCGCCTTGTCCCTCCTGACCTTGATGAGCAATTTGTGAATCAAGGGGAGTGGAGGGAAGGAGCAGAAGAGGCCTGTGGTCCAAGGCCTCGAGAAGGCATCCTCCTGCAGCGAACCCTGCTGAGTGGGGCGGGCATAGAACAGCCTCAGTTTCGCGTTCTCCCTGGAGGCAAACAGGTCCACCTGGGAGGTTCCACAGAGGGAGAACAGATCGTGCACTACCTCTTAGAGGAGAGACCACTCGTGAGATGCCCCGCCCATCCAGCTGAGGAGATCATCCAGCCGATTCGAGGCTCTTGCCACTGAATGGCTAGGAGATCTGCCTCCACACTGAGCATGAGCAACGAAATATGGAGAGCTTCCTTGCACAGAGGTAAGAAGTGCATCCCGCCCAGTCTGTTGAGATGGTACATGGTCGTGGTGTTGTCCGTCTGGATTTGGACCACTTGACCCCGAACAAACGGAGTGAAGGCGGTCAGAGCTAGGCGGACCGCTCGGAGCTCTAGCAGGCTGATGTGGCATCGAGACTCCTGAGGGGACCAGAGCCCATGAGCTCTGTGTTCCCCCAGATGGGCACCCCAACCCATCAAAGAGGCCGTCGTCAGAGTGGTCATCGGCTCGGGGCAGACAAACGGGATCCCTTCCTGCAGGTGGGATGGGACGAGCCACCATTGGAGGATGTCTTACATCTTCTGGGTCACAGAGACCAGCTGGTCGAGACAACCTGAGCGCTGAGAGCACTGGCTGGCCAGTTCCCACAGAAGGAAACACATATGCCAGCGGGCCCATCAGACCACGGTGGTGCAGGCCGCCATGTAGCCCAGCAGATGCAGGAAGTCTCGGGCAAGGCGCAATTGCCCAACTAGAAATGATCGGGCAAAGGAGGAGAGAACCTCCGGCCTGTCTGCCGGGAGGAGTTGAGTTCTGCCCCAATGAACTGAATCACCTGCACAGGTACGAGTTCCGACTTGGTCTCACTGATCAGGAGGCCAAGTTCTGCGCAAGTCTGGAGGGCCAGATCCCTAGACCACTCCACCTCCAACCTGGAGGGACCTGCTATCAGCCAGTCATCCAGGTAAGGGTACACCCGGACCCCTCAGCGCCTCAAGTAGGCCGCCACCACTGCCATGCATTTGGTGAAGACCCTGGGGGCTGAAGCTAGGCCAAAGGGCATGGCCTGGAAGTGGAAGAGGATTCCTTCTGCTCTGAAGCGGAGGAACCGTCGATGGGATGGACAGATCGGGACGTGAAAGAATGTGTCCTGAAGATCTAGGGAGCTGAACCACATTCCTTGCTCCAGGGCTGGTATGATCTGAGCCAGAGTTACCATCCGGAAAGTGCGGGACCTGAGAAACCTGTTCAGGCCGTGCAGATCTAGAATGGGGCGCCAGCCCCCCGTCTGCTTTGGCACCAGGAAGTACCTGGAGACAAACCCTGGGTCTGAAGGCGAGTCCGCTACTGGGTGCACCACCTCCTTTAGGAGGAGCTGGGCCAGGTCGGCTCTGAGAGCCGCCTGAGAAGCTGCGGACACTGATCCCCCGTGGGGCGCGGGCTCAGTATGGAGGCCTGCTTGAATTCTAGAGGCAGGCCTTGACCGACCACTTCCAAAACCCACGGTCCGTAGTGATAATGGACCAAGCGGAAATAAAGTGGCTGAGCTGGCCTCCCATGGGAGGACCCAGGGGAGGTGTGACAGAGTTGAGGGTGGCACCCCCCAACACGTCACTGGGTAGGCTAGGAGGAGGAGGATGTGAGACCATGGAGGAGTTCTCGGACTCTGAGGATTCCACATATAGTGGGAACCCCCCCCCCCCCGAGTCGCTCTCCACCCTCCTTGGGCGGTTGGGAGTGAGAGTGACTGGCAGCCTATGGGGCAAGCCTTGAGCCGACCGAGAAGCCTTGCTCGGTGCTCCAGACTTGGTAGAGTGGCCAGCTTTGGCTGAGCCAGCAGGGCCGTAACCGGTACCTCGGTGGCGGTGGCCGTGGCTGACGTTGGTCGCTCTGGCAAGAGCCATTTTATGGCTGGAGTCGAAACTGGGGTCGGTTTGGATCCGGACAGGACCAACTGCTGCCACATGAGATCTTCACAGCGTCGACGCAACTTGCGCTGAAGCCTCTCCTCACCCGAGGAAGATGAAGATGATGATGAGTGGCGGCGCTGCTTGCTGTGACGTTGGGACCGAGACAGACGGTGGCGGGACTTTCCCAACATCGAAGCCGAGGAACAGGACCGAGACCTCAACCATTGGCAATGCCGGCGGGGAAGCTCGACCGGAGGCGGGTCCCGCCCAACATTCTGGTCCGACCCTTCCGAAGACACCAGGAGCACCGGTGTTCGGAAAAGAGAGTCGTCGGCCGGATAGGGCAACAACCCGCCAATCGGCTCGAGAAAACTCTTGGCCACAACAACAGGCGTCTCGGCCGACTGGTTCGACGGGGACACCATGAAACCAGCTGCCTCGGCCGTGACTTCGACTGAAGCCGAAACAGAGTTCTCCTGTGAGCGGGACCGCTCCTGGTCCCACGAACGTCAACGAGTTGACTTGTCTTTCTTTGACTCCTTTTTCTTGGAGCGTGAAATATGGGTTCTCGAAGGGCTCTCTCCCTTAGTCAAGACTGGCACAACTCCTTGAAGGAAGCCGAATAGGAGGATCCGAGGTGCAGAAGAATAAAGGCTGGAGTGGAACTCGCCACAGCCTGAGCCGCCTCCTCCTCAAGGGCCTTGAACTGTTCCAACTGCTCGGCGGACCCCGCAGCCGCAGAGACCATCCAATGGACCTCCTTCGATTTGACCAGTGGGAAACACTTCTCCGGTCGCCCCAATCGAAGTCGGGCAGCGCAGTCTTTTAGCACGTTTGGGGTCAACGACTGACAAAAATAAGCCTGCGGATCATGGTCTAACCCCAGGCAATAGACGCACGAGGCATGTGGATCCATGCGCGACATCTTCTGCCCGCAGGGGCACTGGCGAAACCGGGGGGCCGATTTTTCCTCTATCGCGGATACGATCGGAAAATGAGCAAATTTTACTCTAGAGAGCTTGAGGATCAGTTTTGGAAGATTTCGAAGCCAGGGCCTACTACACGTGGAAGCACTAAGGAGGGAACCTGAACCTTCCAGCTGAAAAGAAGATCTGGCAACATGGGGCAAAGCCGAGGATTATACCACCTGAGTGGATGGGAGGGCCAACTTGAAGCCTTTCCGGCACATCTTAAAGCGGCAAGGTACCTGCCAATAAGTGTGGATAGAACAACATATCTATGATCCTAGAAATAATAGCTTTACACTCCATCATGCCATGTTTTTACCTAGACTTATTACACTGGCTAGATATTTCATTTTACAGGGCTTTTGTTTTATATCAATTCATCCAACTTGTAGTAAATGACTCCAGAAGCTAGGTAGTTCAATCAGTTTGCAATATTGTATGCATTAGCCCTTTACTATAGCTTGATCATGGTTCTCCCAGTGCAGTTTAGTAGGGTAACAGGGATGGGAGGGAGGAGGGCTGGTTTGGTTCTGTAAGGTTCTTTTTTTAATTATGGATTTTATAATTTGTTTAATATATATCAACTAATTCTCACCTTCAGATAAAAGACTGTATACAGCTTCTGTTTCTTGTTTTTTATGGTTTATAGTATATTTAGTATTCCTTATATTTTGGAATCTGTATTTTTCTGTTTGCATGTACTTGGAAAACTGCTTTTCCAATAAAGGTTTGAAAGTTTAAATAAAGATTTGAAAGTTTAAATAAAAGAAAAGGCTGAAGTCCCACCTGTTCAAAGAAGCTTTTTTCTTGTACTAACTCAGCTGGTTACTTATCACCTTCTTAGTTACTTAACTTACTACTGGCATAATGTTATCTCTTTTAACTATTTTACCGAACTTCCTTATATTATTTGATCACTGCTCAGCGCCTAGAGACTCCAGGGATAGGCGCCTAAGAAACAACATCTCGCTCGCCTGCAGATGAGGAGGAAGAGGAGCACCTGTGGTGCTTCCATACCACGGGTCGAGAGCAGGAGTGTGAGGATTCCCTTGACCGTGATGGAGATCTCGACTTAGTCAACGGCGTGGAAAGGCAAGCTGAGGGGCCATATAGAGAACAAGAATGGGCTCCTGCCACGGGACCCCAGAAGGAGGCAACTCCTGGGAGAACACAGCCGGGTCCACCAACTGCTCCCAACCCTCCTGGGAAAGGGTCGAAAGGAACGGAGTCTTGGAGATTGAGTTGTCCTCAGTCCCTTCAGACAATGGGCCGACCAGGTTGAGAAAGATCTCGACTATCTGGTCAACCTGTGTCATAGCCAGCAAGCCTGATAGGGGTACCATGGAACTAGTGGCCTGTCCCCCAATCAACACAGGCTTGGCTGAAGCCAAGCACTCAACAGCTGTTGGGTGGCTGAGGGAATCATGGGAGCGGGAAAAGCAGGACTTTTTCTTCTTGCCACGGGAAGGGCCCTCCCCAAGGGTCAGGAGGGATTTACACATCTTCCTGAACATTCCCATGTAGAACACCCCAACACTGGCCCCAGATGAAGCAGACAAAGCACCTGTCGCAGCTTGGGCTGCTGCCTCTTCTACGGCCGCAAAGCCCACAGCCATGGACACTGCCTTACGAGCATCTTTCGAGCAGACCAGGGGGTCCTGTCCATCTGGCTGACCGAGAAGGAGGCATGCGTAGTGATCCTCGACTGACGAGGGCAAAAGAGTTTTGCACAGGACGCAGGCCTGAATGTAGTACTCTGCCCCGAGGCAGCAGATACATGATGAGTGCAGGTCCTTCCTGGACATTTTTTGGCTGCACTGAATGCAACATTTAAATTCAGAACCACACCGCTTCTTCTTCTTGATCCATGGCATAAAGCGGAAAAGAGAAAACAACAAACATGAAAACAAAACGCCAATGGCACACAGAGGATACAGAGGCCTACACTGCACACGGAGCTGCGAAGGAGGAGACCTGAATCTTCCAGTGGAAAGGAAGATCTGATGTCACGGGGTGGTGCCAAGAAGTGTACCACCTGGGTGGGCGGGAGGAGCTTAGATTGAAGATGTTATGGCTGGAATTAAAGGGAAAGGAAGATTGCCAGAGTGTGGATAGTGCACCATATCCATGTCCCTAGAAAAGACATCACAGGTCAGGCAAGCATCTGCAATGTCCCATAGACAGGAGTCTGGAATCACAGTCAGCTGTGCACCTAAGTCAAGTGGCACTGAAGACAGCACCAGCTCAAAAGACCCCATAAGGTCACGGGCCGGCACCAACAATGGCACCACTTCACATATCCTGCACCCACCACCCCAACAAGAGCTGCCTAATGGTTTACACTGCCCATCAAAGCCCCCTCTATTGGACAGAGTGGGGTTCCAGACAGAGACCTTGACTTCACTGACCCAGGCGTCCCTGGTATCATCAGTGACAATGGTGGGGTACCCGGGTTTAAAGAAGTAGAGTGTCTCACAGCAGAACGACCAGCGGACAGCCTTGACTGGTGATATTGCTTCCCCTTCTATCTGGGCGATGGGGTCAAGGATGAAGCAGAGGATGTGTGGGATCTGGATGGTTTCTTTTTTGTGACTCCAAGAGGACTGTCCCTCCTCCTGGCACCGGACTGCCCAATGCCAGAGGACCTGCCCAGAGATAAGTGGTGGCAAGACATAGCCCCAGTACTAGAGCAACCTGCCTTTTCAGGCTCCATACCTTCTTCCTTAGTAGAGCTGAGAGAAAAAGTACAGTTACGTAAGAACTTACCGTAACAGTAGATCTTCGAGAACAGCTCTTGCAGCAGGTTACACCATTAGGACTGAAGCCGACAGGCGTCAGGACCCCACGAAAAATTCTAGCTAGCTATCTTCAGCGGGGACCGCCCGACGTCGGTCCGCCTCCGGCGTCAGGCGTGGTACAAGGGGCGGTCCCAAGCAGATTCCCAGTTCTCCGCTGAGACTTCCGGCCGCAGGCTGACATCGAAATGGGAGACCGAGGATTCACCGTCAGAAGACAGAAAGATATAAATCCCTGCTCAGAAAGACTGAGCCATGCCTCCTCCAAGGGGGAAGGTAGGCGGGAAGGTACCTGCTGCAAGAGCTGTTCTCGAAGATCTACTGTTACGGTAAGTTCTTACGTAACTGTACTATCTTACTTCGAGACACAGCTCTTGCAGCAGGTTACACCATTAGGACTGATTCCCAAGCAGTAACGCTGCCAGAAATTCCGGAAGGAGGAAAACAGGAAATAAATTCCATGTCCTGAACCTAGGACAGGAGACCCTGTAGCACCGCCAGGCCGAAACCAGCCCTTCACCAAGAGGCGATGTCCAGGCTATAATGCCTGATAAAGGTATGCACAGAACTCCAAGTGGCTGCAGCACATATAGCAGAGGTGGAGACGTTTCTGAGTGCTGCAAAGGAGGTGGCCACACCTCTAGTAGAATGACCCCGGACTGTGCCCGGGAGGGGCTTTTGTTTTATATCATAACAGTAAGAAATAATACACTGGACAAGCCAGCGAGACAGAGACTGTTTGGATACTGACTGGCCCATCATTCTCTTAGAGAAGGAAACAAAAAGCTGTTCAGAACTACGAGAGGGTTTAGTTCTGTTGAGGTAATACCTCAGGCTGCGGTGAACATCCAGGGTGTGGAGAAAAGCCTCTCCTCTATTTGAATAACTTGGGAAGTAGACCGGAAGGTCAATATCCTGGTTTAGAGAGAGTGAAGAGACCACCTTAGGTAAAAACTTAGGATTCGTCCTCAGGGATACTCTGTCCCGGTGGAAAATTAAATAAGGCTCTTTGCACATAAGGCGTGAAGCTCAGAAATCTTCTCGCTGAAGTAACAGCACCAAAAATAACGTTTTCCACGAGAAAACGAGCTCTCGATCCACGCGTGTGCAGGTTCAAAAGGAGGGAGCGTGAGCTGTTCCAGGACAAAGAGCAGATCCCATGGAGGCACAGGGTCCCTAATGGGAGGCCTAAGGTGTAACACTCCCCTAAGAAATTCCCGAGAGGCATCCAATTGAGCTACTGTACGATGTCCCACCGGGAGGTGATAGGCAGAAATGGCACAGAGGTGCACCTTAATAGAGGAGTAGGCTAGGCCTGAATGAAAAAGGGAGAGGAGGTAATCCAACACTACTCCCACAGGACAACCTAAAGGGGAAAGATCACGAGCTTGTGACCATAAACAAAAACGGCGCCATTTCATGGCGTACGTCGCATCGCGCCCTGCTTTCTGGCTGCAGAAAGAACCTCTGCAACCTCTTGCGAGACCCGTGGACATAAGATGGCTATGTCTCTAGGAGCCAAGCATGCAGGTTCAGAGCGTGGAGTCGGATGGACTAATGAACCTTTCTCCTGAGACAGGAAGTGGGAGCTGAGTGGCAACGGGAGCGGGGGTTCCCGAGATAGTTGCACCAACAAAGGGAACCAGATCTGTCTGGGCCAGAATGGGGCAACCAGGATCATGAGTGCGTGCTCCCTGCGCAGTTTAAGAAGAACTCTCTGGATCAACGGGAAGGGAGGGAAAGCGTACAGGAATCTGTTCGCCCAGGAGAGGGATAACGCGTCTCGCCAGAAAACACCAGGCCCTGGATCTAGCGAGCAAAAATTGGGCAGTTTTGCGTTGGATAGGGATGCGAACAAGTCTAGTTCTGGAATTCCCCAACGGAGAAACAGATCCTCTGCTACCTCTTGAAGAAGTTCCCACTTGTGGACTCTGGCCTGGGATCGACTCAGGCCGTCTGCAATTGTGTTGTCCACCCCGGGAACATGCACAGTGATCAGATTTGCGCCGTGTCCGATTACCCACTCCCACACCCTCATGGCCTCCCTGCAAAGGGGGTAAGAGTGTGCACCTCCTTGTTTGTTGAGGTAATACATCACCTCCGTGTTGTCTGTCTGAAGCAGGAGAGTACACGGTGGGATTACTGACTGAAAGGCCTGCAGAGCATAGAGAACCGCCCTCATCTCTAGGACACTGATATGGAGATGAGCTTCCAACGGGTCCACGTACCTGGGACTTTACCCCGTCCAGGTGTGCCCCCACCCAAGACCTGGAGCGTCCGTGGGTGAGGTTACCTCCGAGACGGCGCTACAAACGGGACGCCCTTGGAGAGCGACCCGGGGACTAGCCACCACTGCCAGTCTCAGATGACTGAGTTCGTGATCCTGACTGGATGCTGCAAGTGGTCTTGCCTTTGGTCCCATTGTACCTTGAGCGTCCACTGGGTTACCCGCATGTGGAGCCTTGCGAAAGGGACAGTAGGAATGGCCGCAGCCATGTGTCCGAGCAAGCGAAGGATCGACCAGGCAGGTAAGATCTTGTTCGACGACAAATCCCTTATGAGGGATCTGATGCGCTCCGCTCTGTCGTCCGGAAGAAAAGCTCTTCCCTGAACAGTGTCCAGGACTGCGCCTATAAACTGCAGTTTCTGCGACGGTACCAGGAGAGACTTCTCGTAATTTATGAGAATGCCCAGAGATTGGAACAAGTCCTGGGTGCTCTGGACATGATAACAACGCCTCTCGGAGGCGACCATGAAACCAGTGCGTAGAATGCGAGACACATAGTGGCCCTGTCTCCTCAGAGATGCTGCATGACTGCCATGCACTTGGAAAAGACCCTTGGTGCGGGATGACAGTCCGAGACGGAAGAGCTCGGAACTGAAAGTGGTGGTCGAGAAACTTCAGCGCAGGGAACCTCTGGTGCTTGCGTGAGCTATGGGGATATGCAGATATGTCGTCCTGCATGTCTAGAGACGCTAAAAAGGCGTCTTGTTTCAGCATGGAATAAGGCCGGAAGAGTCACCATGCGGAATCTTTTGTGGCGACGACACATTGAGGTCGCTGAGGTCCAGAATCGGACGGAGGTCCCCTGATTTCTTAGGAACCAGGAAGAAGTGGGAATAATATCCTCGTCCTCTGGTTCTCCGGGGCGTACTCTATACTCCTTTTCTTGGGCGGCGAGTACCTCTTGCCAGATCAAATGTTTGTGCTGACCCGGATACCGGAGAAGCAAAGGAGGCCGCGAGGGTGGCTTTTCTGCGAATTCTATAAAGTGGCCTAGACTGACCAACTGCAGAACCCACCTGTCGGTGGTAATGGCCTGCCATCCCGGCAGGAAGTTACTCATCGACCCGACCATGATTTCCGTTGATCCTGAGGCGGGGGCTGGAAAGGAAGTCAGGCTGTGGCGGCGGATGAGCCCGCTGGCTGGGTCGGCCTGAGGGGCAGCTGACCTCGGCTAGCGGGCTGTTTTCCTGGGTTCTCGAGCGGGCCCCTCTGATGTGTAGCGGAGGCGAGACTGCTGCCTCTATGTCCATACAAAAAGGAAAATTACGTACCTACGTAATTCTTGATCTTCTCTTGTATCTTCACCATTCATTACTTCCTGGGTGTAAGCCGGCGGCGCACCGTCACGAAACTTTTTTTTTTTTTTAAAGTTGCCTAACGGCCCCGCCTCGAGGTGGCGTCATCGTCATGCTGCTTGAGGTGGCAGATAATGTGACCGACTCCTCCTCCAACTCAGTTCTGTGAGCGGAGGCAAAAATGAAAGCAGAAAATATAGATAGCGAGGCAAGATAGCCGAGGATAGCAAACAAGGAAGAATGAACATGAAAAGGAATAAGCCGATGGAGGAAGGACGGAGGAGATAAGAACATCCCAGCCTAGGAGTGCAGGGCCTCCTTACCTGGGCGACTCTAGGAGGAGAGATGAGTAAGGAATGAGAAAATAGAAGAAGAAGAAAGAAGAGAGAGATGGGATGTTGAAGGGACCAGAATGCCAACGAGCATAGTTAGCTTGTAGCTGAAGGCTCGACTAAAGGGAAGCAAGAATCCCGGAGATAGAGCTGAAGAAGGTTCACCAAACCCGCTAGACGAGACTCAGGAGGCATAGTCCTCATCTTCAACATGCCATTGTTCTTGACACCCACCTCGGGCTCCTGGCCAGCGGAGGCCTTTAACTGGAGGGCAGCGGGAGGGAAGAATAAAACCCAGCAGCATGAGGCGCTGCTCAGGGGTTTAGAAATGGAAAATGTAAGCCTTTCAGGCGTTCAAAGATAAGCGGGACTCAGACTGACTGGCTAAGGCCGCCAAGGCTTAGGCTGGCTAAGATTGGATATGGTCAGCAGAGCTCTACTGAAAAATTGTCCAGGAGGACACTTAAGGGAGAACCACTTAGCAAACCAGCGGAAGGATAGCCTACCTTCTCATTTGCCTTCTTGTTAGAATTTCTCCTATTCCCTTTTTTTTTTTTTTTTACAGATAACTAACTAGATGCATGACCCAGATACCAAGATGCCTATAGCAGTCGGAGAGTTCCCTCAGCATTTTTTTTTTTTTTTTTTAGAAGAGACAGGCAGTGCTCGATTTCCTCTGCTCTGCAACAAGAATAGAGGGGATTAGATTTCAGGGCAACTACCTGAACACGGGATTGCAGGATCAAAACTGAATAGCCTGAGCCAGGCCAAACAACCCCAGAGGTATCTTGCCATAAGAATGGCAAAGAGATAGTTGTGCAGTCTGATCGCCAATGCAATCTGTGAGATAGCCCATGAATCTTAGAGTAAATAATTTTTGTGGATTTTAAACCCCCAAGAAGATTTTTTTTTTTTACTTTTTTTTTTTTTTTTTTTTTTTGGAAAATGAAGCAATTTTCCCTATATTTTATATAATGCAGAGAGAGGAAGGAGGCGGAGGTGGAGAAGCCACAGGAAGAGCCACTGAGGGGATGGTGGGCGGGCGTAAGTAATGAATGGTGAAGATACAAGAGAAGATCAAGAATTCACGGTGAGTCATGGTTTACTATCTTCCCTTGTCAATCTTACCATTCGATTACTTCCAGGTGATACCAGCTTCTCTTCCCCAGGAGGGGAGAGGCCATACCCTGAGGACAGACCCCCAGCCTTCTGCTGGTGAGAAACAGAAGGAAGACCACAAGCTTATTCAGAAAGCCTAAGTGGGAGAAGAGCTGGAGGTGCCTCCCGAGGGCGAGGGAGGAAGAGGCCCTGTAAAGTCTCCTAGCTCTGGATGAGAAAAGGCGGGTCCCGAGGCGGAGCGCATCACCCTACGCCCGGGCCAGGGGTGACAACCTGGAGAGGCAAGCCATGCCGTCCGCCTGATGCAGATCGCTGTCCCCTCAAGCCTGGAAGCCACCTCATTGGCGTCATAAGATGCCCTTGCTTGGTGTCTTGCCAGCTCCGAGCCCTACAGGAGAGACAGCGGCTTGTCTGGTTTTGCTCGTGTCAGGCATAGATGCCAGCAGCTGGGACATCATCGACCACAGATGCGGTTGTAGGCAGCGTGGTGAGCCTGATGGATGCAATACATGCACTTTCGCCTTGAAGAAGAGACACTCTTACGCTAGCGGTCGAACTGGAGAGAGTCCGAATCCGATTGGGCGGTCGTGCATGAAACATGGCGCCCAGAAGGAGTATCAGGTATACCAAACCTGAGGCCAGGTTGGGAGGAACCCTAGAGACTCAGAGGGGGCACAATACACTCACGCTGGCAGTCCCGCGGGGCTGGGAAGAAGCGGCGGGAACTGCCAGGACCGATAGACGCCTCCTGGAGGATGAGCCAGGAAGGTACCACTGGATGCTGGGCACTAGATTCACCAAGGAATTCACGCGTCCTCGATAGGTATTGTCTCTCGAGGCGTGGAAATCCGAAGATCCCTCACCATCCTGAGGAGAAGCTGATGTTCTGAAATCAGCATCGGAGGACAGATGAGCAGGGGTTCCTCTCCCTCAGAGGAGGGAGAGCGAGGATGATGGGAACTGGAATGTCAGAGGGATTCCTGCGGCGGTGGGAGAGTCGAAGAACCAGCTCATGCATGTAACTAACATATGAGGAAGGCCGCCATGACCCTGAACTGCTCCCAGGATAACGGACCCGTGGGACCGACATAGCCTGGGAGGCGGGGGTGTGAGCAGAGAGAGAGATGGAGAGGGGCACCTCCAGGAAGTAGCTACTCTCTCGGGGGCTCTGGAATCCGGGGAGGAGCTCTAGTAGGAGGGATCCGGATATCAAACCAGGCCGCACGAAGCGGAACTCTGGGAAGCGGAACCTGGAAGAGCCCTGGGGAGAAACTCCCCTGTGGCCTTGCGGACTGCATGGATCAGAAGGGCAGTCCACAAGCGCCTCAGAGGACACCCTAGAACCCTGGGGGAGGCGGGGCTCTGCGCTCGGCAACCGGCCACCCACCTGGTGGCCAAAGAAGACCCCGAGCAGCAGGACGCCTGCCCTCAACCTCCCAGTTCGAGCCCCCTCCTCCCCGACTGGCGTTCCCACAACCCCAGAGAAGGTAACAGCACCCGGGGGTAGCTGTCACGGACCTCAGAGGAGCCTCCCTCAATCACCCCGTCTGCCCCGGGACTCTGGCCACCCCCAGCTGAGGAACCCTCAGGAGGCAGCGCAAGGGGGACAGAGGGAGAACCCGTAGGCGCCTGGTACCCCCTAGCCACGAGGGACCCAGATTCCGAAGAATGGGGATGCCAGGATGGGTCCACATCTGAGTCATCATCCTCAGAGGAGGGCCAGACCAGCAGGACCTCGATGCTGGCCACCCAGGGTCCCAGCCCGCAGGGGCATGAGCGACCCAGTACCGAGTGCGACACACGCTCCTAACCACGCCGGCAGCATGAAGGCCAACCCCACACCCCAGCGGCTCCGGCAGACCCGGCACCGCCGGAGGAGGAAGCCGCCCGGCCGCCCGGCGGCGTCGGAAAGCGGCACCGTCAGCAGCCGCCGACTCGCCCGGCACCTTGACGGCGCCAAGGCCAACGGCACCGCCAGCAGTATAGCCCTGATCACGGCGCGCTGATGGCGCCCGAATCACTGGCGCCCGCAAGCGGCCCGCCACTCCGATCACCGGCACCCGCGGCCCGGCGCCGGGATCCTAACAGCGCCCGAGAGCAGCGCCGCCGATCACCCGGCACATGAAGCGGCGGGATAAAACGCGCGGCGTGAATCACAGGCGGGCCAGCCAGACACCGACACGAGCCTGCCTCAGAAAGAGGTGACTGCGGGCGGTGTCAGCGCTGCGGCCCGGAGAACTCGGCGCTCCCCAACACATGAAGGGCCTCCCCACGGCAAGAAGGAGAGAGACCCCCTCCTCCTCGGACCGTATAGGCCGGGAGGGACCAGGGAAAAGCCTAAGGATCTCGCCCGAGATTCCCTTGACGACGCCGTCCCAGTCGGGCGAGACCTTGCCGAGCATGCCTATGTGGACTTGAGGGATGACGGTCCATCGAGAAACAAGCGCTTGCAGATCCATATTATGGTTGGGTCCCAGGCAGACGAACACAGGCGTCATGCCGGTCCGAGACGGAGAAAGGCTCGCAGGGCACCCGGCCGCATAGAGAGGCACGGCCGTCTTAGAAGACGTTTCGCTCCAGAACCGGACATGTCACCGAAATAAACAGATTAAACACAAAGTCGGAAATACACCAGGAGCCAGTACAAGGAAGAAAAAGGAACAGTCTTACCGTGGGCGTCGGTGTGAAAAAGAGTCGGGATACGCACTGGGTTAGCTACCGCGAAGACAGGTGCTGCCTCGGCGGCGGGAGAAACAGAACTGAGTTGGAGGAGGGTGGTGCGTACTAACGGCCACCTCGGCGCATCAGCGCATGGCGTCACTCTGATGAGGCCGTTTGTGCTAAAAAAAAAAAAAAAGCTCTCCGGCGTGGTCTGGCGCCTCCGGCTTACACCAGGAAGTAATGAATGTTGAAGAAGATTGACAAGGAAGATCGGCTTTGGTTCCTCACGAAGGAACCAAGCTTGGATAAAATACAGCAAGCATGAACCAACCTTACCGCCTTCCGGCCTCTTGAAAGTTTGGTAATGATCTTCTCGGGAAGGATTACCAAATAAAATTTCTCCCTCGAGCAGGCGTCCATAATGTTTTCTGGACATCGGGGAAAAACCCGGAGAACCTGCGTAACCAGGAGTGTCTCCGGAGACATCGCCAGAAGCTGCTGCTCGGGGCCGATGAGTCCAGCAGTCGTCTGGCGGCTCGAGAACCATGGTCCCACGTCTGAACCCATTATGGAGGAGCTGGAGCATCTCCTCCTCTGCTCACCTGGGCAGCTTTCAGCCGCCTCAGACCCTGTTCCCACAAAGCGTTCTGGAATTGAACCATGTGGGTCAGGTAGTTCAAGGGATCTGACGGCGCAGGTAGCGAGCGTCGTCCGCGCCTGATCGTCAACTGTTTTGGACTCTGGGTCCGGTGGCAGGGTGCTCAAATGTTGCGGCCTCTGTGACCGGTCATGTGAAGCTGTGATGACCAGAAAGTCGGCCTGAGGGCTGCTGTGTCAGGTACTGGTGCGTCCTCTAGGGCCTTGTACAGACGATCAGCTTTCTTGGCACTGCCGGGAAGCGAATGTGGGCGCTTCCACGCTGCTTTGGTGGCGATCACAGAAAGTGTCCACAAGGGTGGTACCACCACAAGCAGGGTCCTTCTGCGGGAATATTTGTAGGCGTAACATACTTAAGGTCTGTTCTTCTGCATCCCATCCCATGTTCTCCTGGATATGTGCCATAATATCCAAGAGCGAAGGATCATCCGGAGGAGATCGAGTGTCTCCATGTGGGTCCGGAGAAGGGATGGAGAGAGGAGATAGGGGATCTAGAGGAAGAATGGGCAGATCCCGTGTCCTCCAGTAGCGAACGTCGGTGCTCCTGGATCTCTTGGGGCTGGGTGAGGTCCAGAAGAGGATTCGGCGGAGGTCTCCCATTTTTCTGATCTTCCCTGGGAGAGGATCCAGGCTCCAGGCGGGAGGTAAGCAGCCTGCCGACCCCAAGGCGAAGGGGCAGTGCACCGGAGAAGGGGAGGAGGAGCGGTGGGGCCATGTCCCTTTTAATGGTGTCCCACCAGTGGCAAGAGATCCTCACTTCCTCTATAGAAAGTCCCGACGACGGCCCAGGCGCCGGTGGGCGGTCGTTGGTTCCCGGCGTCGGCTCCACAGGGGCCTCGGGTAAGGGCGAGGAGGCCCTGGGAGTTTCGGCGAGCCCGGGGTCGCCTGTCTGGTCCTCGGGTTGCGTTAAGTCCTCCTCAGTCAACGTCTCCTGACCGACGTTGGTCGGAGGCGTGGGAGCCCTCTTCTCAGGTGGAACGGACGTCGGTCCCCCAACCGGTATCCGCTGGGATGGTTTGGCCGATGACGGCTGTCCGTCCGACAACGGCTCCAGGGAGGAATGACGTACGGCTGACGGCGGTCGAGCCGGCGTCGGGTCCACAGGTCTCTTCAACGGTGTGAGCTCCAAAGTTTTGCGAGGAGGCACAGAAGACGACCGGACGTCGGGAGCCGATGGGCGGGAACCCGACTTATGATGATGGTGGTGGCGCTCCCCGGACTTCGCCAAGGCCTTGGAAGAGGAAGACGACGATGGCCTGGCGGACTTGGCCTGAGAAGAAAAAATTACTCACCTTAGTAATTGCTTTTCTTCTCATGGAGTCTTGCTATATTATAACAATAGCAGTCAGCCACTGCAGCTGAACTGCCCCGGAGAGGAAGGAGTTAACTCCAGAGGATCTGGAGTTCTACAGCGCGAGGGCGCTGTTCCAAAGCTCTATCTGGCCAGTTTCAAATGAAACTGTCAGATCTTTACGAAGCTAACACTAAAGCAACAAGTCTGTGTGGAAGCTCTACACTAGCCAAATGGCTACCTACTAGTAGTAATAACAACAATATAAACAACAATAGAAACACCAATAACCATAATAACAATGAATAATGGTATTATTATTATTAGTTTCCCCCTTGACAAGCACCATTAGGACCCCCTTCCCCAAAGACTCAAGTCCAGGAAGGGGCCAATATAATACCTAAACGAACAACCTAGTTCCCTAACCCTAAAAGAAAGAGGGTAAGGAAAAACTACAATGGCATGACACAGTGCTTGCTAATTTGCCACCCCTACCCAAGTAGAAGTTCTGAGAGGGGCAGGAGGGAGGGTGGAGATAATATAGCAAGACTCCATGAGAAGAAAAGCAATTACTAAGGTGGGTAATTTTTCTTCAAACACCATGAAGTCTTGCTATATTATAACAATAACAGATTACACAGCAGTACTCTCCATGGAGGAGGGTCAGGACCTACTTAGGAAATAGGCTCTGAAGCACAGCTGTACCAAACCGAGGCATCTCTCCTGGACTGGACATCCAGGGAATAATGCTTGGTAAAAGTGTGAACTGTCTTCAGGTAGCAGCTTGACAAATTTCCAGAATGGGAATGTCTCTAGCAGCCGCTAGAGCTTGGCTGTACCCTAGTGGAGTGGGCCTCAGTCCTGAGGGGTTCTCTACCTAGTTTTTGGTAACAAAATTGGATACAAGAGACAATCCACCTTGCAATTGTCCTCTTAGTGGCAGGTTTCCCCTTGCCAACCTCGCCATAAGTAAGGAAGAGTTGGAGGGATTCAAACCTGTGACCCTTGGTGCGTTCCAAATAGTAGCTTAAGGCTCTTTTGACGTCCAAGCTGTGCAGTCTCCTCTCACCTGAGGAAGAATGCTCAGTGAAAAATACTGGGAGAGAGATGGATTGGTTCAGGTGGAAATCTGAAACCACCTTAGGCAAAAACTTTCTATTAGTCCTGAGGACTACCTTATCTCTGTGGAAAGAAATAAAATCTTCTTCCACTGACAGGGCCTGTAATTCACTTATGCGTCTGGCAGAAGTGATAGCCACTAGGAAAACAGTTTTCCAAGTTAGATACTTGAGCTCTGCTGAGGACAGAGGCTCAAAGGGAGGTTGCATTAACTGAGCAATGCAAACATTCAGGTCCCAGGCAGGAGCTGGTTCCCGAAAAGGGGGGTTAGTATGAAGTAACCCTTTAAAAAACTTGGAAAACACAGGGTGAGAAGAAAGGGAGGCAGGCTTCCCTGCTGACACAAAAGCAGAGACAGCTGCCAGATGAACCTTCAAGGTAGCTGGCCTAAGGCCTAGGGAATTTAAATGGACCAAATAGTCCAATAAAACGGGAAGATCAGCGGATTCTGGAATAATCTGCCTCTCAGAGCACCAGATGGAAAACCTCTTCCACTTAGAATTGTAAGTGGCCCTAGTGGAAGGCTTCCTTGAAGCCTTGAAAATATCCAGGACACCTTGAGAAAGGTGTAAATCAGCAAATTCTAACTCCTCAAGAGCCAGGCCTTGAGATGAAGGGATTTGAGGTCCGGATACCACACTCTCCCCTGTGCACAGGCCAGCAAGTCGTGGACTCTGGGCAGGCTCAGGGCAGGGTGGACTGTCAAGGACAGAAGCAGAGGGTACCAGGGCTGTCTGGCCCAATCTGGGGCAATCAGAATCACTTTGCAGGGTTGAGATCTGATTTTCACTAGTACCCTGAAAAGAAGAGGAAAGGGGGAAAGGCATACAGGAACTTCCCTCCAGTCCAACAGAAAGGCCCCAGGGGACTGAGCCCAGCACTGGAGGCCTGCAACAAATAGAGGAAGTTGGTGGTTGTCTGGGGCTGCGAAAAATCTATCTGAGGGGTGCCCCATCTGGCAAAGACAGACCCCAGCACCTGTGGATTCAGAGCCCATTCGTGATGGCCCTGAGAAATTCTGCTGAGGGCATCCGCCAGGACATTGTCCTTCCCTGGGAGGTGAACTGCTATCAGGGAGGTGTTCAGGTAGTAGGCCAGAGACCACAACTTCATTGCTTCGGTGCACAAGGCTGATGACCGAGTGCCCCCTTGCTTGTTGATGTACCACATTGTGGTGGTGTTGTCTGTCCTGACTTGAACCACTTTGTTCTGGACAGAAACTGAAAATACCTGAAGAAGAGCTAAAAAGACAGCTCTGAGTTCCAAAAGATTGGTATGGGAGCAGAGATTCTGAGGAGACCACACTCCCTGAGTGGACAGGTGCCAAGTGAGCTCCCACCCTAACAGGAGGCATCCGTGGTGAGGGTGAGGGAGTGGAAATGGGAATGAAGGGAACCCCTTGTTTTAGATTGCTTGGTCCTGCCACCAGTGGAGGCCAGGATCAGAGTTTAGTCACTGGGACCAATTTGGAAAGGGGTCCTTCCTTTGAGACCAATAGGCCTCAAATGGAACTGAATGTCCCTCATCTGAATCTTGCTCCTTGCACTACAGCTGTGGAAGCAGCCATGTGCCCCAGGAGTTGCAGAAAATGCCTTGCTGGTCGAGAGACTCGCAGGGTAAAGGAGGATGCCAGGGCAATGAGTCTGTCTACCTTTCCGAGGGAAGAAATGCCCTGGCTAACTTTGTTTCAATTCTGCACCTATGAAAGTTAGGACCTGAACTGGTTCCAGAACTGACTTTGGTAAATTTAGCAGGAATCCCAGGAAGTGAGAAGCTGCTGGGTGACTTGCAAGTGGGATTCCACCTGATCTGGAGACTGACCCACAATGAGCCAGTCGTCCAGGTAGGAACCAGCAACCCTTGCCTTCTTAAGTGAGCCACTACCACAGCTAGACATTTTGTGAATACCCTTGGCGCAGAGGTAGGGCCGAAAGGCATTGACCCTGAACTGGTAGTGGCCTGAGGGCAGTTCGAACCTGAGGTACTTTCGTGAGAAGGCCTGATCAGAACATGAAAATAGGCATCCTTGAGGTCCAGGGAAGCTAGCCAGTCCCTGGCCTTAGAGAAGGCAATATCATTGCCAGAGTCAACATTTGAACTTTGGTTTCAAAAGATGCTTGTTCAGGTACCTTAAATCTAGAATGGGCCGCCATTCTCCTGTCTTTTTTGAGGTAAGAAAGTATCTTGAATATAGCCCCTTGCCCTGATGGCAAGGAGGGACCCTTTCCACTGCTTTGCAGTCCAGAAGAGAAGAAACCTCTGCTTCCAAAGCAAGGGCTTATGAAGGATTTGCAGGTGGAAAATGTCTGGCTCTCATCTTTGGAAACTGTTTGAAGCTGAGAACCAGACCCTGGCTTATTACCTCCAGAACCCATCTGTCCGAAGTTAAGGACAGCCAGTTCTGGCTGAAATAAGCCAACCTGCCCCCCACTGGTACAGGAGAATCGGCCATGGCACCCCATCAGGGTGCCTGCTTGGCAACAGCCTTAGGGCTGAGGGAGAGGACGGTTTACTTGTGCCTCGTCTACCCCTGCCTCTGAAGAAACCCCTCTGCGCAAAAGCAGAGGAGGCTTGAAATTGGTAAAAAGGCCTGCCCCTACCTCTGGGAGCGTGCCTTTGTGGAGTGGCATGCCTCTCCTTAGCCTGGGCACTTTTGTAGGTAGTTCTGTATTCATCCATCTTTTTCATATAGTTTTCTGTTTGTTCCCCAAACAGAGAATTTCCCACTACAGGAAAATCCATAGCCTTTGACTGAGTATCCTGGGACAGATTAGCGCATCTGAGCCATGCCAACCTACGGAAAGCTACAGAAGTGGCCATGACCCTAGAGGAGACATCATTAACATCAACAGCAGTATGAAATTGAACTTTAGAGGCTTCAATGCCATCAGCAGCCACCTGTTCCAACTCACTAGCCAGCTGGCCATGGGCCTGCTTGGCTATACTGTACATATGTGTCCCATCTAGATTTCTGATATCTAGCTACATAATGCATATAATTTGCCTGCCTGAGTCCCAAAGAAGCTGCCATATACTGTTTTTCGCCATGGCATCAATCTTTCTGGAATCCTTATCAGGAGGATGTGAGGCCAGGTGAATATTAGCCTTGTCACAGGCTGCAGCTTATACCACACTACATGACTACACTGTTCAGTGAGAAGTCTGTATCAGAGCCTGACAAAGTACACCTTCTGTCCATTTTTTATCTACAGGAGGGACAGAATGAGGATTTTTAAAATCTTTGTTGTTTGCTTCCTAAATGACTTATGCAAAGGAATAGACAACCTCCTAGACTCTGGTATATCCATCATTTCTACAAAATCAGGCTCCTCTTGCTCATCCACAGCCTCCTCTAAAGGAAGCTGGAGGGTTTCTGCAACCTTTTTGTAAAACATAAAATGAGAAGGGGACTCAGACAGAATAGGAGGAGATTCTAAAGGTCTGTC
Organism: Neoceratodus forsteri; assembly: GCA_016271365.2. Taxonomy (NCBI): domain Eukaryota; kingdom Metazoa; phylum Chordata; order Ceratodontiformes; family Ceratodontidae; genus Neoceratodus; species Neoceratodus forsteri. Next base: position 1,434,564,874 of record CM057453.1, read on the forward strand.
CGGAGAAATGTCCGGTTCAATGGGCACGTCCAGACCCTCCAGCCACACATATATTGATCAAATTCCTCCTCCCCTCCTGTGGTTCATAAAATTCCTCAACATCATACCCTGAACCACTGAACTGAACGAACCAACCTTTACCAACTGTTGGTGGTTCGACAGGTCCCTGAGACAGTGACTGGACAATCTGAATGGCTTTAGCTATCTCTGCAGCAGTTGGAGAGACAATTTTGGACTCCAAACCTACTGATTTCTTTGTCTTTTTAACTGGGACTGGTTCATCTGAACCGGCCTTTCTTTTGCCTGAGGAAGTCTCGCCCTGGTCAGAGGGCACTCCCTCTGGTCCAGTGGGTGCTGGACCGGGCTGGCCATCCGGGTCAGTGGACTTTTTGGCCTCTCGTTCCCTGAGCCGGCCCAATCTCTTTTCCAGGGTGGCTGCAGGGAAATTTGTACACACCTGGCAGTCTGACAGGAGGTGGTCAGCCCCCAGACAATAGACACAAGTGGTGTGTGGGTCAGCCTTGGCAAAGGCTTCCCCACAGACATCACAGTGTTGAAACCCAGTGGGCCCGGTTTTTCTTTTGGGTTTCTCAGACATAATGCCAGTCTATCCAAAAACTTGCCCTTTTGATGGCAGTGCCAGGCAAGACACCCTTATCGGTTCGAACTGTCACGGTATTTGAAAAACCTATTTAAAACCAGGTTTTTAGAACCGATAAGAACCGGAACCGCACTCTAAAAGCCCAACCAAACACTTCAAAGCGTTAAAATCAGCAAACCGATCGGTTCAAAACCGAACAGATAATTGAATTTCCACACAGACTTTAAATTTGTACTTACGGTTTACCAGATAGGAGCTTTTAACTTGAAATGCGGTAAAATAAATACTTTTGCGGTTCAAATGAACCGAAAAATACTACAGCGAACGAGAATGAACCGAGCTGAAGGAGCTGATCTCCGGAGCGACTGTTCAGTGGAGCGGAGTAAAGAATCTGACAGTTTCATTTGAAACTGGCCAGATAGAGCTTTGGCACAGCGCCCTCGCGCTGTAGAACTCCAGATCCTCTGGAGTTAACTCCTTCCTCTCCGGGGCAGTTCAGCTGCAGTGGCTGACTGCTATTGTTATAATATAGCAAGACTTCATGGTGTCTGAAGAAGAAGGCTTTCTTACCGCAGCCGGGGGAGGCTGAGAGCTGGCCCTGGAAGGAGAGCGGTCGGACCGAGAACCGGAGCTGCGGGACTCCGAAGCCCTGGACAGGGACCTGGAAGGGGCCTTCTCCCTTCTTTTCTCCACGTGCTTGTGGGATTTGGACGAAGATTCCCCCTTGGAGGACATGGTCTTCAGTTTTTCCTCCAACAAAAAAGCCTGGAGGGCCTTCTGATGTCGGATCCTGGTTCGGCTGTTGAAGCCCTGGCAAAACGAACAGGCCCGGGTATCGTGGTCTGGGCCCAGGCACCTAACACAGGCCGTGTGGGGGTCCCTGAAGGGGATCTGTTTCCCGCAAGCACACTTGGAGGGATGACCGGAGGTCGGAGAGAACATCAGCAACAATCTTGCTTGAAGAAAAAAGAAGTTCCCGGAGGAAAGCTCTGAACCACGCGTCGCACGCTAGACTGAAACCAAAGGGTCGAGACATGCAAGTCGACAGCGGGAAAGAATTGGGGATTCTGACGGGACCGCCCCCTTTTGTACCACGCCTGACGTCGGAGGCGGGACCGACGTCGGGGGCGGTCCCCGCTGAAGATAGCTAGCTAGAATTTTTCCGTGGGGTCCTGACGCCTGCCGGCTTCAGTCCTAATGGTGTAACCTGCTGCAAGAGCTGTGTCTCGAAGTAAGATCTGTTGAGTTTTGTGTGGCTGGGGCTGGTGCTGTTGTATACCAGTTGGTGGGCAGGGCCTTCTCACACCACCAGCCCTCGAAAAAAGTTCCAGCTTCAGCAGGGTCCTACCACCTCCAGTTCAGACCCATTAGTAGGAATCTATAGAGAAGACCGATTCTTGGAAAATCTGCAAATTCCTATTTCATGAAAATTTTGGGAACTCTGAATCCTCTGAATGTGTTCCTCGAATTTTTGCCCCATTCCGTGAAATTTCCTGGTTGAACTGCTGAATGATATACATGAACCGCACAATTAAAATTCTCCAGAAATTTAATCCATCGTTTGATATATCTGAACAAATGAAATCATTCCACAGTTCTATAGAAAACAGAATGGTAAGTTCTGCGGAATTCCAATTCGCCATTTAATACACTGATCTACCTCAAACCACGCGAGCGACCCGGGTTCGAGAGCGGACTCGAGTCGATCCGAAAGCTGGCTGGGGAAGGAGAGGATTGAGCATCTGGAGGACTGCTCTCCTCCCTGGGGTGGAGTTAGGAGGATAGCCTCGCTCTTGTAGTGGCACCCAGTAGAGACCAGACTGAAGTGCTGAAGCAGCGGCGCGGGAGGGACAAACGAAGCGGAAAACAACCCCGGCTTCTGCGGATACGACCTCCGTATCCTTCACGCCCACAGAACTTCCAGAAGCCTGCCCTCCACAGCAGCACCCTCGAGCCCGTGAGGATAAAAATACAGTGCTGGGGCTTCCCAGCCCCAACCCCCCGGTGCCTTTCTCCTCGAAGGAGGGGGACCGGCCCGGAGATGAGTTACTCCGGGACGACTCGGGGGCTGGCTGTGATATGTGGTGACAGCAGTGCTCAGGATGAGGATGGCCGGGAGTGGAGAGATACTAGGAAGGGCCTGAAGGAGAGGTGGAAGCTGGAGCATAGGAGGAGGTAAAAAAATAACTAAAAAAAAATAATACACTGATCCACAATGCATACATTCATTCTGAGGATCTAAACTGAAATTTTGTGAAAGCTGCCAATGTGCACTCCAAATTTCATGGAAGTGAAATTCTGAGTGTCGCAGTAATTCTGCCAGCGGAATTTTATTTCAGCATGGCACTAGTTACCTCCATATGTGGATGATGTAATTGCCAGCGGCTATAACTAACCCAGTAACAACATGGAACACAAAATAACTGCTTTAAAGTGACCTGTACTGTAAATCCTAAGGCAATTCTCTAGCAATGAGGGCCTTAAAAAGTCTAAGATTCAAAAATAGGTTGTTCATTGATGAAAGAAATCGCCAAAATGAAAGCAGCACATTTTCCTACCATGAAAAGTTCAAACTCCTCTTCATGTCGAGCGATCATCTGATTCAGTGTCTCATCATCAGGGACTTCATCTTCTTCCTGTCAGAGAAGACAGAAGTTTAAGCATCAGCAGAGAATGCAGAAATCCACCTGGCCTCTGACTATAGTATTACCTCCACTACACATGTTATAAAGCACAGGTTACTGAGAATGAATAACAAGATATACACTATGAAAACAATTTCCAGAAGCCACATTTTACTTCAGTCAAGTACTACTGCAAGAGTTAGGACAGCTTTCTCAACAAACATAATCTGGCTCACAAATCTGAAGGAAACAAGCATTGGGGACTTAAAGCAGAATTTCTGTTGTAATCCTAGTTGCTGTCATACAGTATATGAGGGTTACTCACCTGTAAAGTACAGTTACGTAAGAACTTACCGTAACAGTAGATGTTTGAGAACAGCTCTTGCAGCAGGTAACACCATTAGGACTGAAGCCAGCAGGCGGCAGGACCCCACGGAATTCTTCTAGCTAGCTAACTTCAGCGGGAACCGCCTCCGACGTCAGGTGCAGTACATAAGGGGGCGGTCCTGCCAGATTCCCCAGTTCTCCCGCGAGACTTCCAGCCACAGGACGACATCAGAATGGGAGACCGGGATCCACCATCAGAAGACAAAAGGCGTAAGCCCTGCCAAAGGCTCGGTAAGCCATGCCTCCTCCAAGGGGGAAGGTGGGCGGGAAGGTACCTGCTGCAAGAGCTGTTCTCGAAGATCTACTGTTACGGTAAGTTCTTACGTAACTGTACTATCTTACTTCGAGATACAGCTCTTGCAGCAGCTAACACCATTAGGACTGATTTCCAAGCAATAACGCTTGTAAGCATTCTGGGAGGAGGAAACTAGGAACATCCATACCAAGTCCTGAGTCTAGGACAGGAGACCCTGTAGCACAGCCAGGCCGAAACCAGCTCTTCGCCGTGAAGCAATGTCCAGGCTGTAATGCCTGATAAAAGTATGCACAGAGCTCAAGTGGCTGCAGCACAATGGCAGAGGAGGCGTTGCAAAGTGCTGCAAGGAGGCAGCCACCCCTAGTGGAATGGCCCCGGACTGTACCCGGGAGGGGCTTCTGCTTAGTATCACAGCAGTATGATATACACTGGACAAGCCAGCGAGAAAGGGACTGCTTCGATACTGGTTGGCCCATCATCCTCTCAGCGAAGGAAACGAAGAGTTGCTCCGACTTGCAAAGCTGTTTAGTCCTGTTCAGGTAATACCTTAGACAGCGGTGAACATCCAGGGTGTGGAGCAGCGCTTCTCCTCTATTAGAATATTTAGGGAAATATACAGGCAGGTCAATGTCCTGATTGAGAGTGAGTGCAGAGACCACCTTAGGCAAGAACTTAGGATTCGTCCTCAGGGACACTCTGTCCTGGTGGAAAATCAAATAAGGTTCCTTACACATGAGAGCTTGAAGCTTGGAAATTCTCCTTGCTGACGTAACAGCAACTAAAAATAACGTTTTCCATGACAGAAAACGCAGCTCGCAATCCGTGGCAGGTTCAAAAGGGGGAAGCGTGAGTTGTTCCAGGAAAAGAGTAAATCCCATGGAAGAACGGGGTCCTTAATGGGTGGCCTAAGGTGTAACACCCCTCTCATAAAGTCTCGAGAGGCGTCAAGTTGCGCCACTGTGCGCTGTCTCACTGGGAAGTGGTAAGCAGAAATAGCGCAGAGGTGCACCTTAATAGAGGAGTAGGTGAGACCCAAATGGAAAAGGGAGAGCAGATATTCTAACACCGTTTTCACCGGGCAACCTAGAGGAGAAAGGCCGCGTGCTGCGACCACAGGCAAAAAGCCAGCGCCATTTCATGGCGTGCGTCCATATCGCGTTGCCGGCTTTCTGGCCGCGGAAAGAACTTCCGCCACCTCTTGCGAGACCCCGTGTTGCAAAATGGCTATGTCTCTAGGAGCCATGCAAGCTGGTTCAGTGAGCGTAAGTCCGGGTGGACTAGAGAACCTTCCTCCCGAGACAAGAGGTGAGAGCTGAAAGGCAACGGGACCGGAGGTTCCTGGGACAGCTGCGTGAGCAAGGGGAACTAGATCTGTCTGGGCCAAAAAGGCGCTATCAGGATCATTGTTGCATGCTCCCTGCGCAGTTTGAGAAGAACTCTCTGGATCAACGGGAAGGGAGGGAAGGCGTAGAGGAATCTGTTCACCCAGGAGAGGGACAACGCGTCTCGCCAGAAAACACCAGGCCCTGGATCTAGCGAGCAGAAATTGGGCAGTTTTGCGTTGGATGGGGAAGCGAATAAGTCCAGTTCTGGAGTGCCCCATCGAAGAAACAGATCCTCTGCGACCCCTTGAAGAAGTTCCCACTCATGGACTCTGGCCTGGGAGCGACTCAGGCTGTCTGCGATTGTGTTGTCCACTCCGGGAACGTGAACTGCAATCAGGTTCGCGCCATGTTGAATTACCCAATCCCACACTCTCATAGCTTCCCTGCAAAGTGGGTAAGAGTGTGCGCCTCCTTGTTTGTTGAGGTAATACATCACCACCGTGTTGTCTGTCTGAAGCAGAAGAGTGCTCGACGGGATTTCTGACTGAAAGGCCTGCAGGGCGTAGAGACCGCCCTCATCTCCAGCACGCTGATGTGGAGGTGGGCTTCCTGAGGGGTCCATGTTCCTGGGACCTCACCCGTTCAAGTGCGCTCCCACCCTAGCCCTGAGGCGTCTGTGGAGAGGATTATCTCCGGGACGGGCGCTGTAACACGGGACACCGCAGAAAGTGTCCCTGGGTCTAGCCACCATTGCCAGTCTCGAATCACGGCATTTGTGATTCTGACGGATGCTGCATGTGGTCTTGCCTTTGGTCCCCTGCACCTTGAGCATCCACTGAGTTACCCGCATGGTGGAGCCTTGCCAAAGGGACTGTCGGAATGGCCGCAGCCATGTGTCCAAGCAGGCGAAGGACCAGCCTGGCAGGGACAGTCTTCTTCGCTGAGAGATCCTGATGAGGGATCTGATGCGTTCAGCTCTGTCATCTGGGAGAAATGCTTTCCCTGAGCGGTGTCCAGAACTGCGCCTATGAACTGCAGCTTCTGTGACGATACGAGGAAGAGACTACCGTAGCCTGAGCGCAGGCTGAATCTGGGATCCTTGAGCAGGATTGCTTCCCACAGGCGCTCCGAGGGATGGCCTTCAACGGAGGTGGAGGACATCAGACAGCAACTGAGCCGAAAAAATGAACTTTTTCCCGAAGGAAGAACTTAACCATGCGTTGCGCGCTAGAAACGATCCGAAGGGTCGAGACATGTAAGTCGACGGCGGGAAAAGAACTGGGGAATCTGGCGGAACCGCCCCCTTATGTACTACGCCTGACGTCGGAGGTGGGACCGACGTCGGGGGTGGTCCCCGCTGAAGTTAGCTAGCTAGAAGAATTCCGTGGGGTCCTGCCACCTGCCGGCTTCAGTCCTAATGGTGTTACCTGCTGCAAGAGCTGTATCTCAAAGTAAGATCCATAGTTTTAGGAGTGGTATATGGTGCACATCCACACTTAGTCAGTCTTCCTTTCCCTTTAAGACCAGCTGGAATATTTTCAGCCTAACCTCCTCCACCCAGCTGAGTGGTGGGCTCTTTGGCTCTGCCCCATGATGTCAGAGCTTGCACACTGGAAGCAGGGATTTGTGTGCCACTTGCCAGGGGAGGTCATGTGGATGTGCACCATATACCACTCCTAGCAATTAAAATTAAGCACTCACTGTAATTCTTGATCTTCTAGGAACATCTTCACCATTGAGTCACACCAATGAGTTTTGAGCTGGAGGCACTAGGACCATGCAGAAGCCAGAACTTTTCAGGAGGTCTGGTGCTAAGGTAGGCTGTGGGCATGCACTACACCGTGAGACTTGCTCGCGCTACATGGATTACCTCTGCACCAGCACTGAACGCTGCCTCAGTACCTTTTGTACTGAGGAGGTGCAGCACATCCTACGCAACACTAATGCACTTAACCTAAGGGCATAAGATAGCCAGTGTGACCTCTGTAAGAAGGGTCAACAACAAAGACCACAGTGCCTTCACAGCCCAACCAAGAACAAGGGGTGAAAAGCAACAAACAGAGAAAAAGTGAGCCTGGGGGATGGAGGGTGGGTGTGTAATTCAGTTATGAAGATAGTTCCAGAACATCAAGAATTATGGTGAGTATATAATTATAATATCTTCCAGGAATCAAACTTCGCCATTGATTCACACCAGTGGGTTACAATACCAAGCTCAGACGAAAGTCCCCCAGGCAGGACAGTAGGAGCCGAAGCTCACTCAGGAAAGAAGTCCATTATTGATGATCTTGCCAAAGGAGGCATGCTGCCTGGCATGGACATCCAGGGCATAGTGCTTGACAAAGGTGTGTACTGTGCTCCAGGTGGCAGCTCTGCAAGTGTCAGCAATAGGCAGAGTGCGAAACTCTGCCAAGGATGTAGCAGCCGCTGTGGTGGAGTGGGCATGAACCTGGTCCTCCAGCTTGACCTGCGCCACAGAATAGCAGTGGCAAAGACAGCTGACAATTCATGCAGAAATGCACTTGACTCTAACAGGATGATCTGTCCTATCAGGGTCGGAGGAAACAAAAAGCTGTTTAGACTGTTGGAGGTCCTCAGTTCTATCGAGGTAGAACATAAGAGCTCTTTTAATGTCCAGAGAATGGAGGGTGCACTCCCATTTGTTCTGGAAGCTGGGAAAGTATGTAGGCAGCATCAGAGGCTGATTTAAGTGAAACTCCAACACCACCTTAAGTAAAAACTTGAGATGAGGGAGGAGAAATGGAAATAACGTGCCTACTGTAATTCTTGATCTTCCTGGACGAAGTCTTCACCATTCATTCACACTAATGGGACTACTCCGGAGGCTCTAGGACCCAGCGGGAACCAAAATCTTCAGGAGCCACAGGCAAAGTAGGACTGCGCATGCAGCGGTACATGAACTGGCTCGCTTCCGTATAAGCTGTCTTGGCGTCAATCCTCCAACAGCCTAACCTTTTTGACCACGGAGGTGTAGCGTAAATTAACCTAGGAAACATTTAACCTAATTCCAGGCATAAGACAGCATGGATGACCCGTGTAAGAAGGGTCAACTCAACAGCGTCTTCATAGCCCAACCAACAAGGGAGAGAAGACCAGAAACAGAATGAGTGAGCTCCGGGAATGATGGGCGGGTGTGTGAATGAATGGTGAAGCCTCCATCCAAGAAGACCAAGAATTACAGTAGGTATGTAATTTCCATATCCTCCTGGACTAGGAGTCTTCACCATTTAGTCACACTAATGGGAGAGTACTGAGCTAAAAACCAATCCCCCAAGCAGGGCAGCAGGATACAGAGCAAACTCAGGACAGAAGTCCATTCAGGACTGTTCTGCCTAAGGAAGTGTGCTGTCTGGCATGGACATCCAGAGCGCAGTGCTTCATAAAGGTATTCACTGAGCTCCAAGTTGCCACTTTGCAAATGTCTGCAATGGGCACGTTACGAATCTCTGCAAGGGATGCTGCGGCCTCTCTGGTGGTGTGGGCGTAAACCTGGCCTTCCAACTTGACCTGTGCCATCGAGTAGCAGTGACGAAGACAAGCTACTAACCATGCAGAAATGCAGCTAATGGCAACAGGCTGACCCAGCCAGGCCATGCTGAAAGATACAAAGAGTTGCTTGGATTTGCAAATCTCCTTAATCTGTCGATGTAGAATCGCAGAACCCTCTTGACATCCAGAGAGTGAAGGGTACATTCCCCTTCATTCTGGAAGTTGGCAAAATAAGTAGGGAGAACAAAACGTTGTTTAAGGTGAAATTCTGAAACCACCTTGGGTAGCAACTTGGGGTGCCACTAAGAAGGCAGTCTTCCGGTCCAGAAACTTCAAGTCACAGGTGACTAGAGGTTCAAAGGTTTACGGGTGAGCATATCTAGCATGAGGCTGATATCCCACATGGCCACCGGTTTCCTGACCAGGGGTCTAAAGTGTAGGATGTCCTTCAGGAATCTCTTGACCAGTGTCGTCGAGGCACAGATCAGGAAGCACAGGGAAAACCAGAAGCAGTTGTAGAATTCAACAAAACTGTTTATTTGTAGTTGCAGTAACATAAAAAAATAAACTTGTTCAGAATAACTATGTACAGAGTAATAAAAATAGTATTACTGTTGAAATGTATACATTTATATTTTGAGATGACTGCATAAACTCTAGAGGTTACTTGAGTGCAAATGTTGAGCCTTTTGCAAAAGCTGGGGGGGCCTCAAGCAAGCACATTCTGTTCATCCTGCCTGAAACCTACAAGGACAGGAAGTTTGCTAAGGATGGAGATTGAAAAGATTTATAAAAGAGCTAAACTTGAACTGCAAGCGCATTTAGAAGAATAAGAGACACAGAGACTAAAGAAAGATTTTAATATTTTCCAAACACAAGGAATCCCATATCAGTTTCATTCCATACATTGATTTGCACATATTTCTACATTAGCAGAACTAGATATCTTCACCATTCATCACAGATGGGTATCTGGCCGGAGGTCAGGACCCCGCGGGAGCTTTTTTTTTTTTTAAAAAGGGGTAGGCGGAACCAACATACTATCGGCGCCGCCCTCGAGGCCGACGTACTGCGTGGTGCTCGAGGGTTGGCCGTTAGGCTGTGTTGACTCTGCCTGCTTGCCAGTTCTGAGTCGCCGGAGAGGTAAGAGGAAGGGATGGAGGGTGGGACAAGATAGTCCAAGGGACAGAAAAAGGAAAGGAAAGGATGACTGAACTAAAAGGAGAAATAACAACTGAGAGGACAGCAAAGAAGAGGTTAGACTAAGGGGATTGGGTAGGGGCCCCAATCTCTGGAAGCGGAAGAAGGGAGGGTAGGGAGGGGAGAGAATTTAGGAGAGAGGGAGAGGTATTAAGGTATCCGAGACCCTTGTCCGTCACCAGATTGTGTAGGAACTGCAAGGAGCAGCAAAGGTCTCTGCCAGAATTCAAGGCACAGAATAACTGGCAAATACCCCAGAAGCAGAGTCGGCTATTCTGGAAGAAGGACAGGGTACAGGGATTTAGTACTCTCTCAGGAAAGATGTTTGGTGAAAAAAGGGTTTTTTTTTCTTTTTCTTTGAGAAATAGTTGGATGGAAACCAGAAGGAGGGCAACTACCAACTCCCACCCCATCGGGATGGAGACAAAGTAGTAGAGAAGGAGTGCTGTTCGAGCTGTCTACTCTTAATTGGAAAATACCCCCCTGTGTGTCCCTACTTTACCCCGCTCCTAAGGAGGAGAGGGGGAGCCACAGAGAGGAAGGGGGACCCAGAGACTGAGGCCCCAGGGGATGGTGGGTGGGTTGTGATGAATGGTGAAGATACACAGAAAGATCAGAATTACAGTAGGTATGTAATTTTCATATCTTATCTGTGTCAATCTTCACCATTCATCTCAATAAATGATCCAAGCCCCGAAGAGAGTTGTTTCTTTACACCCTAAGGACAAAGTCCATTAATCCTCAGTGGGTGACACATAAGGGGGACCTGCGGGGCCTGGAGAGCCAGAGAGTGGGGAGAGAGACAGGGTTCCCCCGGAGGGGGGAAGGAAGTTGCCCCGACAAGCGCCGTCTCACTCTACGGGAGAAAAGGTAGGTTCCCTGGTGGGCGGAGCTAATCACCCTACGCCGGGCCAAGGGTGCCAACCGGGAAAGACGAAGCCATGCCGATCTCCTAGTGCAGATCGCTGTCCCTACGACCCTGGTAGCTACCTCACTGGCATCATAAGATGCCCTCGCTTGGTGCCTTGCTAGCTACAGGCCATGTGCAGAGAGCGCGATGGCTTGTCTGGTTTGCTCCGAGTCAGGCAACGAGGCTAGGAGCTGACCTAGCCTGGACCACAAGAACCTGTTGTAGGCTGCATAGTGGGCCTGATGAGCAGAAATAGAGAGGAGTAACCATGCCGAGTAGAAGGTCCTCCTCCCCCAAAAATCAAAATCCGAGGAGTCTTGATCTGGGGCCGGTCATGGTGAAGGGCGCGAAGCCCATCAGGAGTATCCAAGTGCATCAAACCAGACTGTGGATGAGGCATGGAACCTGAGACTCGGGGGCTAATACTTCTGGCTGAGGTCCTTGGGGCAGGAACTCCGGAGAAGGGCCTCTGCGGAAGCGAGCAGCGCCTCCCAAAGGAGCTAGCCAGAGGCGGCACCACAAGGGTGGCCTCGCCAAAATCGCCTAGAAAGGCGTGCGCCACGTGCTCAGGATTGCTGATAGTTGCGGTGAAAGGTAAAATCCTCCAACATCCTCACGAGGAAACGCTGATACCGAGAGATCAGCAGCCGGAGAGATGTGGACAGAAGGTTCCTCTCCCTGAGGAAGGGATGAGGAGCTGGAGGTCACCATGTGTTCAGAGGGTGGCTGCAGGGGAGGTTGAAAACCTGGCTGTCCATCGCCCTAACGTGAAGCAGGAACGGGCAGCCACCGCTCTGAACTGCTCCCAGGTGAGAGGGCCGCTAGGACCGAGGATGCCTGGGGCGCGGAGAATCTGCGACAGAGGGATAGGGGCAGAGCCGGAAGAGAGTTGGCTGACCTCCACAGGGCTAGGAGGCGGACCGTGAGCACGGAGGAGGTGCCCGAAGACCCCACAGCCGACAGCTGTACAACCACTTGGTACTGCCTGGCTCGCCAGAAGAATCCCCCAGTGAGGCGACTGGGGCGTAAAGGTCTAGAAGGACGGTCCCCTGCCTCAAAAGAATGGGACTCCTCAAGGAACCCGAAGGGAAGGTGGAAATCTGCACTACGGCTCCGTCCAGGGCCCGAGTGGACGCCAGAAAAGGGCCGAAGCGGCGACCCCACACCCCTCGACCCCTCAGAGTCCGAAAGAGTCCTCCTCCTCGAGAGGGCCAGCCTAGGCAGCTGGCATCTCTGGGCAGCTCCCGAAGGGGAGACCCAGGGAGCAGTACCCTCCACTCCTGCAGGCTTCTCGATGGGCCCCAAAGTCGAGCGATCAAGACACACCACTGGAGGGGGTACCACCACCGAGGGGTCGATGAAACCCCCAAGACCAGGCTGCAGAGTTATGGTGGCACGCACCACTATCTGCTGGTCAGCACCACTGACCCTAGTCTCGGGGGCCACCGGCCTCTCCTCAGTAGGGGGCTGGCTCCGACTCGTCGACGAAACCACAGTGCTGCCCACGTCCGCAACCAACCCCGAGGGGTGCGACTGCCCGTCCGACTCGGAGCTCGACTCCGACCCCGAAGAGGTAGAGTCCGAAGCTCTGAGCCAAACCGTAGGAGGGCGGGCAGAAAGTACAGTTATGTAAGAAATTCAAATTACGTACTTACCTTAATTATGATCTTTCTGTGTATCTTCACCATTCATCACAGATCGGTACTGGCCGGAGATCAGGACCCCGTGGGACCCTTTTTTTTTTTTTAAAGATAGGCGGAGCCGATGCAGCATCGGCGCCGTCCTCGAGTCCGACGTACTACGTGGCGCTCGAGGATCAGCCGTTAGGCTGCATCGACTCCGCCTGCCTACCAGTTCTGACTCGCCGGAGAGGTAAAAGGAAGGGATGGAGGGTGGGACAAGAGAGTCCAAGGGACAGAAAAAGGAGAGAAAACTGAACTAAAAGGAGAAATAACGACTGAGAGGACAGCATAGAAGAAGTAAGACTAAGGGGATTGGGTAGGGGCCCCAATCTCTGGAAACGGAAGAGCGAGGGAAGGGGGGAGAGAATTTCAGGAGAGAGAGTGAGAGGTTAACAGGGATCCAGGACCCTTGTCCGTCACCAGACTGTATAGGAACTGCAAGGAGTTAGCAAAGCTCTTTGCCAGAATTCAAGGCACAGAATAACTGGCAATACCCCAAAGCAGAGTCGGCTATTCTGGAGAAGGACAGGGTACAGGGACTCAGTACTCTCTCTCTCTAAAGAGATATTTGGTGAAAAAAAGAAAAAGGAAAAAATTATTTATTTATTTTTTTATTTAGATGGATAACAGAAGGAGGGCAACCACCAGCTCCTACCCCATAGGGGAGAAGATATGTGAAGAGAGGAGTGCCACTCAAACTATACCCCTTAGGGAAGACTGTCCCCCTGTGTGTCTCAACTAATCTCACTCAAGCAAGGGTGCCGGAAGATGGCAACAGTTGAGGGGGGCCAAGGAGAAAGGGCACTTTCCCTATACTGGTTTTAACCATACAGGAACAACAAGTGGAGGGGCTACCGCCCCTTTCGCCCCAGAGGTTCCGGCACCTATGCAGTGAAGATAGGGAAGGCACAGAGGGAGGAGGATTCCAGAGACTGAAGCCCAAGGGATGGTGATGAATGGTGAAGATACACAGAAAGATCATAATTACGGTAAGTACGTGAATTTGAATATCTTATCTGTGTCCAATCTTCACCATTCATCTGAATGAGTGAGTACCAAGCCCCGAGAGGGGTGACTGTGCACCCTAAGGACAGTGTCCCTTAGCCCTCAGTGGGTGACACACTAAGGGGAACCTTCTGGGCCTCAGGAGGCCCTAGAGGGAGGCGAGGCGGGGTTCCCCGGAGAAGAATTTGCCCCGACAAACGCCGTCTCGCCCTACGGGAAAAGAGGTAGGTTCCCTGGTGAGCGGAGCAAATCACCCTACGCGGGCCAAGGGTGACAACCGGGAAAGGCGAAGCCATGCCGATCTTCTGGTGCAGATCGCTGTCCCTACGACCCTGGTAGCTACCTCATTGGCGTCGTAAGATGCCCTTGCTTGGTGCCTTGCTAGCTCCAGGCCACGTGCAGAGAGAGCAATGGCTTGCCTGCTTTGCTCCGAGTCAGGCAGAGCGGTTAGGAACTGACCTAGCGCTGACCACAAGTACCTGTTATAGGCAGCGTAGTGGGCCTGATGCGCAGAAATGGAGAGAAGCAGCCGTGCCGTAGAAAGTCCTCCTCCCAGAAATCAAAATCCAGGAGTCCTGATCTGGGGGCGGTCTGTCGGGCGCGAAGCCATCAGGAGTGTCAGGTGCGTCAATCCAGACTGCGGATGAGGCAAGGAGCCTGGAGACTCCAGGGGAGCGCAATACCTCTGGCAGAGGTCCCTAGGGGCAGGAACTCTGGAGTAGGGCCTCTGCCAGAAACGCATGGACGCCTCCTGAAAGGGAGCAGGCCAAGGCGGCACCACGAGGGTGGCTGTCCCAAAATCGCCTAGAAAGGCGTGCGCCGCATGCTCCGGATTGCTCACAGAAGAAGGAGAAAGGTGAAGGTCCTCCATCATCCTCACGAGGAAATGCTGATACTCAGAGAGATCAGCAGCAGGAGAGATGTGGACAGAAGGTTCCTCTCCCCCAGAAGAGGGGGATGAGGAGCTGGAGGTCACCATAGGCTCGGAGGGTGGCTGCTCTGGGGAGGTTGAAAACCTGGCTGTCCAAAGCCCTAAGTAAGCAGGGAACCGAGCAGCCACCGCTCTGAACTGTTCCCAGGTGAGAGGCCGCTAGGACCAAAGATACCTGGGAGCAGGGAGAAGGCGGCAGAGGAGAGTGGACAGAGCGCGAGAGAGAGTCAGCTGACCTCTGCCAGGGCTAAGGAGGGGCGGACCACGGACTCCCAGGAGTCCTGGAAGACTCCCAGATCGACAGCTGCACAACTGCTTTGGTACTGCCTAGACTGTGCCCAAAAGAATCCCCCAAGTGAGGCGACCGGGGCCGTGAAGGTCCAGAAGGACGGTCCCCTGCCTCGAAAGAATGGGACCCTCTCAAGGAACCCGAAGGGAAAGGGCGGAAGTCCGCAATCCGGCTCCGTCCAGGACCCGGGTAGGTCCCAGAGAAGGGCCGGCGCGCCGAACCTATACCCCTCGACCCTTCGGAGTCCGAAAGAGTCCTAGCCCTCGAAGTGGCCAGTCTAGGCAGCTCCATACCCAGGGCTGCTCCCGAAGGGGCAATCCCGGAAGGAGCACCTTCCCCTCCCGTGGCCCTCTCGATAGGCCCCATAGTTGGGCGACCGAGAGATGTCACAGTAGGGGGTACCACCGTAGAGGGGCCAAGGAACCCCCCAAGGCTAGGCTGCAAGGCGATGGTGGCACACACCACAGCTCGCTGGTCAGCACCACTGACCCTAGCCCTAGAGGAAACCCGACTCACCTCGGAGGGGGACTGGCCGAGACCCGAAGAGGAAACCACCAGCCCGTCCTCCCTTGCAGACAACCCCGAAGGGTGTGACTGCCATTTGACTCGAGCTGGACTCCGACCAAGAGGAAGAGTCGAGGCCTAAGCCAAACAGTAGGGGTCGAGGAAGGGACACCTTCCCGAGGGGCCCAGGAGCCAAGGCAATCCCTGCCCGGTCCACAGCACCGTGAGTGGTGCCAGCAGAAGGTGGCAGGGCAGCTTGGGCCAGAAGTCCTAGGCCAGGGCCAGCTGCGGCACCATCAGGTCCACCGGTGCCAGGGGAGGCACCCGGGATGGAGACGGCGCCGTCAGCAACCCCAGTCTCGGAGCTGACGCCGATGCCAGGCCGCTTGATGCCGCGTGCGGCAGCGAGGACAAACGGCGTCGGCGACCCGGACTGCGGCTCAACCGCGGCGGCGACGGACGCGAAGGCCTCACGGCATCGTGCTCCAACCTCGGCGCCCGAGGTGAGACATGGTGAAGGACGGCGTCGGCGTTTCCACGGCACCGTGAGCAGTGTCGGCGCTTGCGAACGGTGCCGGCAAGTCCCACAATGCCGACAGTCGGGTCGTGGCGGACAGAACCCTCGGCACCGCGAGCGGCACGAGAGCTAGCGGCACCGACGGCGGCGTCGACCGGACCTAGCGCACTGTGAAAGCGACACTGGGGAGCTTCACCCTGAAGGAGTGATTGCGGAGCGCGCCCCGCCCATCCCAGGGGAAGCGGACGGGCCTCCCGCGCCGCTGGAAGGAGCCTCGGCCACGCTAGGCTAGAAGAGGCCGAGGCTCCCTCCTCCGCGGTCCGTATAGAACCGGAGGGGACCCAGAGGAGGGCCAAGAGAACGCGTTTGGCCCGGACGAGTGCACGGTCACCCCCGAAGTCGGGCGGAGCTCGCCGATTTTAAACGCTGGCTGCTCCAAAACTCCGGGCGGTCCATCGAGAAGCAGGCGCCGCATTTAATCCATGTCGTAGCGGCCAAGGCACGAAAGGCAGGGGTCATGTTGGTCGGTGACGGAGTACTTCGGCGGTCAGACGGGCACCGACGCATAGGGGGCCGCCTGCCTTCATGGTATTTTTGCGCCTCCAACCGCGATATGACCTACGGAGAAAAAAAACACCAAAAACAGACTCGACGTCGCTTTAAATGTAATAAAAAGGAAAGATCTTACCGGCGACGTCGAGTGGAGGCAAACACAGAACTAGTAGACAGACGACTAGAGATGCAGGCTTCAAGGCCTAAAATTTTAGAATAAGGCTTCTTCAGGCTTCCCACGAGGCGACCTCGACGGCGGGAAACGAAGAACTGGTAGGCAGGCGGAGTCGATGCAGCCTAACGGCTAATCCTTGGCGCCACGTAGCACACGTCGGTTTGAGGACGGCGCCGATGCTGCATCGGCTCGCCTATCTTTTAAAAAGAAAAAAGGCTCCCGGGTCCTGATCTCCGCCAGTACCCATCTGTGATGAATGGTGAAGACTGACACAGATAAGATCTTACCGTAACAGTAGATCTTGAGAACAGCTCTTGCTGCAGGTTACACCATTAGGACTGAAGCCGGCAGGCGCAGGACCCCACGGAAAAATTCTGGCTAGCTATCTTCAGCGGGGACCGCCCGCGGCGTCGGTCCCACCTCCGACGTCAGGCATAGTACATAAGGGGGCGGTCCTGCCAGATTCCCCAGTTCTCCCGCCACAGACTTCCGGCTGCAGGCTGACATCGAAATGGGAGACAGAGGATCCACCATCAGAAGACAAAAGGGTATAAATCCCTGTGAAAAAAGGCTTAAGCTGTGCCTCCTCCAAGGGGGAAGGTGGGCGGGAAGGTATCTGCTGCAAGAGCTGTTCTCGAAGATCTACTGTTACGGTAAGTTCTTACGTAACTGTACTATCTTACCTCGAGACACAGCTCTTGCAGCAGGTTACACCATTAGGACTGATTCCCAAGCAGTAGCGCTTGCAAACACTCTGGGAGGAGGAAACTAGAAAGTCCATTCCAGGTCCTGATTCTAGGACAGGAGACCCTGTAGCACAGCCAAGCCGAAGCCGGCTCTTCGCCGTGAAGTGATGTCCAGGCTATAGTGCCTGATAAAGGTATGTACAGAGCTCCAAGTGGCTGCAGCACAAATGGCAGAGGTGGAGACGTTTCGAAGTGCTGCAAAGGAGGTAGCCACTCCCCTAGTGGAATGGCCCTGGACTGATCCCGGGAGGGGCTTTTGTCTGATATCATAACAGTATGATATGCACTGGACAAGCCAGCGAGAAAGGGACTGTTTGGATACTGGTTGGCCCATCATCCTTTCAGTAAAGGAAACGAAAAGTTGCTCCGATTTTCGAAGCTGCTTAGTTCTGCTCAGGTAGTACCTTAAGCTGCGGTGAACATCCAGGGTGTGGAGCAGCGCCTCTCCTCTATTGGAATAATTAGGGAAGTAGACAGGCAGGTCAATATCCTGACTGAGAGTGAGTGTGGAAACTACCTTAGGCAAGAATTTAGGATTCGTCCTCAGGGATACTCTGTCCCGGTGGAAAATCAAATAAGGCTCCTTACACATGAGAGCATGAAGCTCGGAAGCTTTTCTGCTGACGTAACAGCAACTAAAAACAACGTTTTCCACGACAGAAAACGCAGCTCGCAATCCGCGGCAGGTTCAAGGGGGGGAGGGGGGAGCGTGAGTTGCTCCAGGACAAAGAGCAAGTCCCTTGGAGGCACTGGGTCCTTAATGGGTGGCCTAAGATGTAACACCCCTCTCAAGAATTCTCGACAGGCATCTAATTGTGCCACTGTGCACTGTCCCACCGGGAGGTGATAAACTGAAATGGCACAGAGGTGCACCTTAATAGAGGAGTAGGTGAGACCCGAACGGAAGAGGGAGAGCAGGTACTCTAACACCACTTTCACCGGACAAACTAAAGGGGAAAAGTTGCATGTTTGCGACCATAGACAAAAACGACGCCATTTCATGGCGTACGTCGCGTGCATTGCCGGCTTTCTGGCTGCAGAAAGAACTTCCGCAACCTCTTGCGAGACCCCGTGTCGCAAAATGGCTATGTCTCTAGGAGCCATGCATGCAGGTTCAGTGAGCGTAAGTCCGGGTGGACCAGTGAACCCTCCTCCTGAAACAAGAGATGGGAGCTGAATGGCAACGGGAGCGGAGGTTCCCGGGACAGCTGTATTAGCAAAGGGAACCAGATCTGCCTGGGCCAGAAAGGGGCCACTAGGATCATTGTTGCATGCTCCCTGCGCAGTTTGAGAAGAACTCTCTGGATCAACGGGAAGGGAGGGAAAGCGTAGAGGAAACTGTCCGCCCAGGAGAGGGACAATGCGTCTCGCCAGAAAACACCAGGCCCTGGATCTAGCGAGCAAAAATTGGGCAGTTTTGCGTTGGATGGGGAAGCGAACAAGTCCAATTCTGGAGTTCCCCATCGAAGAAACAGATCCTCTGCTACCTCCTGAAGAAGTTCCCACTCGTGGACTCTGGCCTGGGAACGACTCAGGCCGTCTGCAATTGTGTTGTCCACCCCGGGAACATGTACTGTGATCAGGTTCGCGCCGTGTCGGATTACCCAATCCCACACCCTCGTAGCCTCCCTGCAAAGGGGGTAAGAGTGTGCGCCTCCTTGTTTGTTGAGGTAATACATCACTGCCGTGTTGTCTGTCTGTAGCAGGAGAGTACTCAGCGGGATCTCTGACTGAAATGCCTGCAGGGCATAAAGGACCGCCCTCATCTCCAGAACGTTGATATGAAGGTGAGCCTCCTGAGGGGTCCACGTTCCCTGGGACTTCACCCCGTCCAGGTGTGCTCCCCACCCCAGTCCTGAGGCGTCTGTGGTGAGGATTACCTCCGGGGACGGCACTATAAACGGGACACCCGTAGAGAGTGTCCCTGGGTCTAGCCACCATTGCCAGTCTCGAATCACGGCGTTCGTGATCCTGACCGGATGCTGCATATGGTCTTGCCTTTGGTCCCACTGCACCTTGAGCATCCACTGAGTTACCCGCATGTGGAGCCTTGCGAAAGGGACGGTCGGAATGGCCGCAGCCATGTGTCCGAGCAAGCGAAGGACCGACCTGGCTGGGACGGTCTTGTTCGCGAAAGATCCCTGATGAGGGATCTGATGCGCTCCGCTCTGTCTGGAAGAAATGCTCTTCCCTGAACGGTGTCCAGGACTGCACCTATCAACTGCAGTTTCTGCGACGGTACCAGGAGAGACTTCTCGTAATTGATCAAGATGCCCAGAGACCGAAACAGATCCTGGGTACTCTGGATAGCCACTAACAACGCCTCTCTGGAGGCGGCCATGAGAAGCCAATCGTCCAAGTACGGGAACACATAATGGCCCTGTCTCCTTAGAGACGCGGCCACGACTGCCATGCATTTGGTAAAGACCCTGGGAGCCGATGACAGTCCGAATGGAAGTGCTCGGAACTGAAAGTGGTGGCCGAGAAACTCGAAGCGCAGGAACCTCCTGTGCGCCTGAGCTACAGGGATGTGCAGGTTTGCATCCTGCATGTCTAGGGATGCTAAAAATGCGTCCCTCTTCAGCATGGGAATAAGACCCGGAAGAGTCACCATGCGGAATCTTTTGTAGGCAACCGACATATTGAGGTCGCTGAGGTCCAGAATCGAACGGAGGTTGGGCCGGTTTAGCTGGGCGTTGACATCGGCCTGCGGGCTGTCTACCCTGGGTTCTACGGGAACCGGAGCCCCTCTGTTGTGGACCGGTGCGGGACTGTTGTCTCTGTGCCCGTCCACGAAAACGGCTTTGGTTCCTACGAAAGGAACTAAGCCTCGGTCGGTACATTGCCTGGACCGACCTCACCGCCTTCCCGGCCTCTTGAAGCTTGGTGATGACCCTCTCAGAGGGCTCACCAAAGAGAACCTCTCCCTCAAATGGGGCGTCCATGATGTTTTTGTGGACGTCTGGGGTAAAGCCGGAGACACGGAGCCAAGAGTGTCTCCGGAGGCATACACCTGAAGCTGCTGCTCGGGCCAAGGAGTCCGCGGAGTCGTACGCGGCTCGTAGGACTTGGGTTCCCACTTCCGAACCCGTCCGGAGGAGCTGCAACATCTCCTCCTTCTGCTCTCCTTCTGGCAACTTCTCAGCCAGATCCAGACCCTGCTCCCACAAGGCATTTTGGAACTGCACCATTTGGGTCAAGTAATTCAGGGATCTGATGGCACAAGTAGCGGAAGCATACGTGCGCCTACCCATAGCGTCCAGCTGTTTGGACTCCAGGTCCGGTGGCAGAGTGCTCAAATGCTGCGGTCTCTGAGACCGTCATGAGAGAGGCTGTTATGACCAGAGAGTCGGCCTGAGGATGCTGGAGCCAAGCACTGGCCTTCCCTGGAGCCTTGTAGAGGTGGTCAGCTTCTTCGGCATCGCTGGGAGTGAATGTGGACGCTCCACGCCTGCCTTGGTGACGTCCACGAAAGTGTCTACCAAGGGTGGCACCACCACAGGCTTGGGGTCCTTCTGCCGAAGATATTTCGCAAGGCGTGGCCTTTCAGGGTCTAACTCTTCCGCATCCCATCCCATGTTCTCTTGGATGTGTCTCATGATGTTCAAGAATGAAGGGTCATCCGGAGGAGACCCTGGAAGCTCATGTGGGTCCGGAGAAGGGATGTGGAGGGGAGATGGGGATCTAGATCCTGTTGAAAACTCTGATCCCGTGTCCTCCGTCGAAGGCGAACGGCGGCGTCTTCTGGGTCTCTTAGGGCTGGGTGACCCAGAAGAGGATCTGGATGGAGGTCTCCTTTTATCTGGTCTCCCCCTTGGAGGGCTCCTGGGAGGAGGTAACCGCCTGCAGACCCGGATGGAGAAGGGGCGAGGAACCGGAGGAGTAACTGCCCAGGAGGAGGGAGGTGGAAGAGGAGGTGGGTGGGGACCACGTCCTTTTGATGGTATCCCACCAGTGAAGTAAAAAGCTCCTTAACCTCTGAGAAAGAAAAGACCCGACGACGGACGGGCGCGGTGGTGGTCGTGTTCGGGTTCCGCATCGGCTCTACAGGGCCTCGGGTTGCGGGAGGGTTCCCTGGGAGGCCTCGACAGGACAGGGTCGCCCGGTCTGGTCCCCGGGCTGTGCACTCCTCTGTAATGGTCTCCCTGACTGACGCCGGTCGGAGGCGCCGGGTCCTCTTCTCAATCCGGACAGGCACGGACGTCGGCCCCCCCTACCTGTGTCCGGGGGTGCATAGGCTTGGCCGGCGACGGTCGTCTGGCAGTCGACGGCTCTGGGGACCTGTGGCGAGAGGCCGACATCAGGCGGGTTGACGTCGGGTCCAGCGGTCTCTTAAGAGAGGTGAGCTCCTTGGTCTTCCGCTGGGGAGGAGGAGGCAAGGAGGCAGACCTGACGTCGGGTTCAGAATGGCGGGAACCTGACTTGTGGTGATGGTGGCTGCCCCCGACTTGACCAGGGCCTTGGAAGATGAAGGAGGCCTGGAAGTCTTGGCCTGAGAAGAGGAGCCCGAAGATTTTATCACCGCAGCAGGGGGAGGCTGAGAACTGGCCCAGGAAGGCGAGCGGTCGGACCTGGAGCCGGAGCTACGAGAATCAGAGGCTCTAGACAGAGATCTGGAAGGGGCCTTCTCCCTATGCTTCTCCGAATGTTTGCGGGCCTTCTCCGAAGAATCCCCCTTGGAGGCCATGGTCTTGAGTTGTTCCTCAAGCAGGAACGCCTGTAGGGCCTTCTGGCGACAGATCCGGGTTCTGCTGTTGAAACCTAGGCAAAAGGAGCAGGACCGGGTCTCGTAGTCTGGGCCTAAGCACCGGACGCAGGCCGAATGCGGATCCTTGAAAGGGATCTGCTTCCCATAGGCGCACTTCAAGGAATGACCGGAGGTTGGAGAGGACATCAGAGAATAAACTGACCGAAGAAAAAACAAATTTTCCGAAGGAAAAACTTTACCACGTGTCGCGCGCTAGAACTGGAACCGAAGGGTCGAGACTTGCAAGTCGACGGCGGGAAAGAACTGGGGAATCTGGCGGGACCGCCCACCGCTAAAGATAGCTAGCTAGAATTTTTCCGTGGGGTCCTGATGCCTGCCGGCTTCAGTCCTAATGGTGTAACCTGCTGCAAGAGCTGTGTCTCGAAGTAAGATCTAACCTTGCCACCAGGCCCAGAAGCCACTGCTGTGCCCTCCGCAACCCCGCGAGCGGGACCTGCAGGAGGCATGGCGCCAGCCAGAGCCAGAGCTCCAGTGCCAGGACCAGTCGCAGCACCGGGAGCAGTACCAAGGACAGGGACGGCGCCGACAACAGCCCCGGCGGCACCCTCGGCGCCAACGTCGTCACCCAGCCCCACGGCACTGCGAGCGGCACCGAGGGCCGTAGCAGCGCCGACGACGGCCCCAAAGGCGGACCCAGCGCCGACCGGCTCCTCGGCGCCAAGAGCGTGGATGGTGCTGCAGACGGCACCGACAGACAGAGTCGAAGGCCCCACAGCGCCGAGCACCGAAGACACAACGCCGTGCTCAACCTCGGCGCCGAGGCGAGACATGACGAAGGACGACGTTGGATCTGGTCCCACGGCGCCGCAAACGGCGCCGACCGAGCCCACGGCGCCGAGCATCGAGGACGGCGCCGACCTGGGCCTTCCGAGCCTCGGGAACGACACCGGGGGAGCCTTCACCCCAGAAGGGGCGACTGCCATGGCGGCGCCTCCCGCCGACAGGCCTCCTGCGCCACGGGAGGAGCCTCGGCAATGGCCAGGCTACAAGTAGCCGAGGCTCCCTCCTCCTCGGTCCGTATAGAACCGGGAGAGGACCCAGAGGAAGGGCCGAGAGGGCACGGCTTGGCCCGACGAGTGCGAACCCTACCCCCGAAAGTCGGCGGAGCTCGCCCCACTTTCAACAAGCGCTGTTCGAGGACCCGGCAGTCCATGGAGAAGCAGGCGTTGCACGAGTCCATGTCGTGAAGCGGGCCAAGACACCGGTCGTGCTGGTCGGTGACGGAGAATTTTCGGCCGCATGGGCACCAACGCATGGGTGTCCGACCCGTCTCCGAAGACTTCTTGCCCTCTGACCGAGACATGACCTACGGAAAAAAACACCAAAACAGACTCGACGTCACAAAATTCAAATAAAAAGGAAAGATCTTACCGGGCGACGTCGAGTGGAGGCAGAACACAGAACTGGCAGGTAATCGATGGACTGAAACGCCGAAGGCGAAGGACTGAAACAGGCCTAAAATCTTCCTGAAGCTTCCCACGAGGCGACCTCGACAGCGGGAGATGAAGAACTGGCAGGCAGGTGGAGTCGACACAGCCTAACGGCCAACCCTCGAGCGCCACGCAGTACGTCGGCCTCGAGGGCGGCGCCGATGGTGTGTCGGCTCACCCTACCCAAAAAAAAAAAAAAAAGTCCGCGGGGTCCTGACCTCCGGCCAGATACCCATCTGTGATGAATGGTGAAGACTGACACAGATAAGATAAGACAGCAAGAGAAAACTGAGAGACAGAGAGGCAAAGAATTGCGAGATTGTTCGAGTTGATAAAGTCCAAGGTCTCACAGGAAAATATGGTTGCGCAACGAGACAGAGAAGAGACAGAAAAGGACAGATCCTTGCAGGGCTCCAGATGAGATATTTTGGGAGGAGTACCTGTACTCCTCATTTTGAAGACGAGGTGAGTAAAACTGGATTCAGATGCATACAAATGCCTGTACAGAGTGGAGTGAGGAGTACATTTTTAAAAACGATGTAGTTCTAGATAAGAAATGATCAAGTGTCAACGATGCTCCAGATAGTGTTGGCAGGTAGGAGTAATTTACTCATCAGTTTTAACATATAGCGAGTAAAACAAAACTGGGAGGCATATGAGTGCTGTAAATCTGAAAAAAAAAACTACTCCTTTTGAATCACCAGTTATGTTATGAAGCTATGAAGCACTATTCTTTGGAGTGCGGAGTATTTACAAATGTTGGGTGAGTACTGGTATTCATTAAAAACATTTTCCGAAGAGTATTTCCTAAAATGAGGTGAGTAAAACAGGTCGGTACTCCTCTTATCTGGAGCCCTGGATCCTTGCATTTAAACACATTCTCCATAACTAATGGGACAGGGTCTTATTCTATCCTGTCACAACCAGCGGTAATTGAGCCAGCGTCATGTTCTGTACCAGCTCATGGTAGGCAGAAATCGCGCAATGGTATACCTTCACTGCCGAGTACTGCAGTCCTGCGTTTGACAGATCTAAAAGGTATTCCAACACTTTACATGGTGGGCAAAAAAAAGGGGCCAAACGGGACTTTGCACACCAAACAGAGAAACACTTCCATTTAGCCGTGTAAGTCTTCCTAGTGGAGGACTTACATGCTGCCAAGAGGATTTCTGAGATTCTTTAAGAAGCTTTAAACCTACCCACCTCTATCTCCTCAGGAGCCAGGAATGGACAAGAAGGGAGCGCAGGTTGGGGTGGATCACAGGTCCCTGTGTCAAGAGGTCCATCCGTAGAGGAAGCTGCCTCGGTGGAACTTCTGACAGTCTGATGATCAGTGGAAACCATATCTGCTGAGGCCAGTAGGGGCAATTAGAATCATCCTGCCCCCTTGTGCCTCCAATTTGAGCAGCACCCTCTGAACTAATGGAAGAGGAGGAAACGCGCACAGAAAGCGTCTTGTCCACCACAGTCTGAATGTATCCTGACAGAAAACACCAGGTTCTGGATTTCTGGAGCAGAACAGAGGCACTTTTACGCTGAATGGGGACACAAAAAGGTCCAGGTCTGGACTCCCCACTCGAACACCGACTGCATAACGTCTGGTGTGAGTGACCATTTGTGGGGCTCCGCCTCCGTTCTGCTGAGGTGAACCGCTAGGTCGCTCTGAATTCCTGGCAGGTAGATCACCTGAATTAAAGCATCGTGCTTGAGACACCACTCCTACACTCTCATGGCCTCCCTGCACAAAGGGTAGGAGTGCGCTCCACCCTGGTTGTTGCTGTAATACATCACAGCTTTGTTGTCCATCTGAAGGAGAATCACTTTGTGGCGGAGGACATCCTTCAGGGCTTGGATTGCAAATAGGATAGCTCTCATCTCCAAAACATTTATATGTAGATGAGATTCCTCCTGGCTCCACACCCCTTGAGTGTGGAGGTCCTGACAGTAAATTCCTCAACTGATCAGAGACGCATCCGCGGTGATGGTTATCTTGAGATTCCCGTGGGGCAAAAGATAGGCCCTGCAGAAGCTTGTCTTCCTGTGTCCACCATGCCAGTGATCTTATCAGCGGTTCCATCACTTTTATGTGGAAGGACTGTGGGTGCGTGGTCGGTGACCACTGTGTGCTGAGCATCCACTGCGTGGGCCTCATGTGTAGCTGGGCTAGGGGCACCGTGAAAAATGGAAATTATGTACCTATCGTAATTCCTGATTTTCTTGTATATCTTTGCCATTCATCACTGGTGGGTTATACGCCAGAGGCGCTATGACCCCATGGGAGACTATAGCTAGAAAAAAATTTCTAGTGGGAGGATTCGACGCCACCCAAGAGGACGATGCACAGCATGCTGCTCGAACGTTAGACAGTAACCAACGCTGACTCCTCTCTCACCTCAGTTGTGTCCACCAGAGATTGTGAAAACAGATATAGAGAAAGAAGAGGGCAGGGCAAGGGAGCCAGAGAGACAGTAAAAGGAAAGGAGAATAAGCCAAGACAAGAGGAGGGGGAGGCTACCTGAGGGTGTGGTACGGGGGGGGGCCCAACCACTGGGCAGACCTAGGGGACAGAGAAGTGGAGGGGTAGGGAGAAGAAAGAAAAGAGAGGCAAAAAGAAGAATGGTAATAAGAGACCCAATGGTACCCCACTCCCCCAGGGAGTCAGGCTAGATATCAAGGGAGCATCCACCCCCGAACTCCCCAGTCACTTCCACATGAGGGAGAGGCAGGTCTGTGTGACGTATGAACCAAGTCCAGCAAATGGACATCAAGGAGAGAAGCCAGGGTCTGAAGCAAGAGGGGATGCCTCCTAATTATCCAATGACGTAGGGTGCCATGGTCCTCAGATTGACCAAGACACAGAGGTGGACACAGGACCCACCCCAAGGCAGGACCCCACAACGTCAACCAAAGACTTGGTCGATATTACTTCAGGTGATATCCGGTTAAAATCGTGCATTCGCAATAGCACAAGTCAATACAGTGCTGCCATAATCGTGCAAACCACAAACAGTGTTTGTGCAAAACAGCGCTTATTAGAATAGCGCGATTTACTTTGTCTCTTACTCGGCCAAATAAAAATAATTACACTGCGGTGTCTACTTCAAATAACTTACCCTTTTACCACCTCTTCTAACTCTTTCAAACCCGCAACATGTGTCACCTGCAAGGAAAAAAAATTAGCACGCCATCCAACTTCCAGATTACGTGCTGTAACCAGTAATCAGCACCAATCATTCTCACCTGTGTTCAGACGCATTGATTTATACAGAGGTATGTCCAGCAATCAATTACATTGCTGTCAGAATGGCTGTTTGGTTTGTCAAAAGCCAGAAGGGCAGTGAGCTTGGGTAATGCTAACTGGATAAAGCTACCGGCTGTGAAAAGAATATGATCTTTGCGATGATAATCCTCCCTGGCTCACACAGCGCATTACAAAACTTTTTAATTTATTAAAGTAGTCACATTGCCTTGTTTTTTGTTAACAAAGAATACCTGTTTTTTCCAGCATGAAAATGAAAATGATGTACCTACTGTAATTCCTGATCTTTCTGTGCATCTTCACCATTCATCACTACTGGGTAGCGAGCTGGAGGATCAGGACCCTGTGGAACTTTTTTTTTTTTTGCAAGGGGAGGTGTCGACGCTGGGACAGCACCGCCCTCGAGGCCGACGTATTACGTGGTGTTCGCGGGCTGGCCAGTAACCGACGCCAACCCCTCCTCAGCCCTAGTTCTGCACACCAGAGAGAGAGACACAGAAATAGGAAGGGTTGGGGTGGGGGCGCAAGGGAGCCCAAGAGACAGCAAAAGGAAAACGATGCAAAACTAAAAGGAGGAATAAGCCGTAGAGAGGACAGAAAAGAAGGAAGCCAAAGGGATTGGGACAAGAGGGCCCCAATCGCTTGGCGAGTAAGGGAGAGATGAAAGGGTGAGGGGTAGAAGGAAGAGAGAAAGAAAGGAGGGAGGGAGGAAGATGAGACACCACCCCTGAGGATACAGCCCTGGACTGCTCAAGGGAGGGTGTTATGCTCCAGACCGGACCAATTAGCCAGAGGAGGGTCCAAGGCTGGAGCAGCAAAATAGCACCAATCCAGAGGGAGGCAGTTGAGTCACCCAGAGGGCTAAGGACGGGTTGGTGTCTCCCCTTCCTGCCTAAAAAATATGAAGTGGAAAACCACCTAGAAACATCCCTGGAGAGGAAACCTCAACGGACTGACTTTTAGTTGTTGTAGAGAGGGAGTCACCTCCAGAGGAGGAACTGAAGAGGGACACATATTCTCCTTGAATGAGGAGAGGAAAAGTAAACCACATATGGGGTGGCACAATGTGGTTGGAAAGTAAATCACATATGGGGTGGCACAATGTGGTTGGAGGGGAAACACCTGAGGGAGTCACCAGTGCCCCCCCCCATACTTCCTCGAGACTAGGCTAGAGGAAGCAGGTAAACCCAAGGACTACCTCAGCTGAGAAGAGGCTCTGGAGAGCCCCCATGCCTGTCAACCCAGGGGGAAAAAACCCTACCCCAAAGAGGAGAGGGTAGGAGGTGCTGTAGATGGACCAAGGTCCAAACTGAGAGACAAACAGGGAGGAGGAGAATCGCCCAGAGACTGAGGCCTGAGAGGGGAAGGTGGGCAGGATTCAGTGATGAATGTAAAGACACACAGAGCCGGCCCGGTGGCGCAGAGGGCTGAGGCGCTGGCGCCTTACCTCAAACCACGCCGGCGCCCCGGGTTCGGGAACGGACTCGGGTTGCTGGGGGTCGGCAGGGGACGGGAGAGGATTGAGCGTCCTAAGGACTGCTCTCCTCCCCAGGGGTGGGTTAGGGTCATGCCTCGCTCTGTAGCGGCCCCCGGTGGAGACCGGAGGCACTACAAGAAGCGACGCAACGTCAGGGAAACCAGGAAAAGCGGAAAAATGGCGTCCGAGCGACCGGATGATGGCCGCCTGAACCCCCCCGCCTCAATGGAACCCCAGAAGAGCCAGGGGAGTACCGAATCCCAGCAGCATCAGGGCCGAGAGCAAGAATGCCTGAAGGCAATTTCCCTCTGGAAGGAGGGGACCCGTCCGACAAAGGGTTACCTCGGGCTACCCTGGTCGGCTGCGATCTGGGATCAGGGGAAGCTGGCATCGGGGAGGGTTCGGAATGGAGACACGGGGGATAAGTCCTTGGCAGAAGGCCTGAAGGAGAGGCCGGTCAGACGAAGGGGGGGCGATAAACAAATAATGCAAAAAAGACACAGAAAGATCAGGAATTACGGTAGGTATGTAATTTTCATATCTTACCTGTGTCAATATTCACCATTCATCACTGTTGGGTGATTACCGAGCACCCCCGGAAGGGGGCCCAAAATCTCCCTAAAGGACAAAATCCAAAATCTCCCTAAAGGACAAAATCCCACAGCTTCCTGTGGGGGAGACCCTGGAAGAGGGAACCCTAACAGGTCTGGCTAGGACTGAGGCTGGTTTGGGTGAGGCAAGGTTCTCGTAGCAGGAGAGGGAGTTTCCCCTGAAGCTCTTGCCTCACCCTACGGGAAAAAAGATGGGTTCCCCGGAAGGAGGAGGCAGTCACCCTATGCCGGGCCAGGGGTAACAACCAGGAGAAACGAAGCCATGCCGTCCTCCTGATGTAGACTGCTGTCCCCGCCAACCTGGAAGCCACCTCGCTGGCATCGTAAGATGCCCTTGCTTGGTGCCTCGCAAGCTCCAGGCCATGCACAGAGAGGGCAATGGCTTGTCTGGTTGCCTCCGAGTCAGACAAAGAGACTAGGACCTGACCTAGCAGAGACCACAAGTGCCTGTTGTAAGCAGCATGGTGGGCCTGATGAGCTAAAATACACAGTAGGAGGCGTGCTGACGAGAAGGATTCCTCCCCCAAAAAATCAAACTCAGCTGAGTCAGATTCTGGGGGTCAGTCACGCCTTGGGTTTCTATGCCCAGAGGGTGTGTCCAGGAGAATCACACCTGAAGGCGGGGTGAGGCAAGGCTCCCGGAGACCCAAGGGGTGCACAATACCTCTGGCGGAGCTCCCTCGGGGCTGACGCTTGGGTTGAGGGATGTCACCAGGCCTGGTACGACGCCTCCCAAAAGGGATTAGGCCAGGTGGGAACCAACAGGCTGGCCACACTGAACTCACCTAAAAAGGCGCACGCCGACCGGTCAGTTTTGCAGGCTGCCTAGGGTGGAAAAATGGAGTTCGTCAAGCAACCCCAACAGGAAGTGCCGATAGCTGGAAAGATCAGCAGCTGGGGAAAGCTGGACAGAGGACTCCTCTCCCTCAGAGAAGGAAGACGAGGGAGCCGACGAGCCCGGAGAGTTAGGTTATGGCTGCACTGGGGAGTGGTGGAACAACTCTTGGTCCATGGACTGGCAGTAAGCAGGGAATAGTGCAGCCGTAGACCTAACCTGCTCCCAAGTAAGGGGTCCCATTGGACAGGAGTGACTAGGGAGAGAGGGAGGGGTTGGCAGAGGCAAAGGGGCCAGACACCTTCAGGGAAGGGCATGGCCTCTGCCCGGGCCAGGGGACCCGCCGGGAGACCTCAAAGGAAGAGGAGACCTGGTGGATCCGGCAGATGAAGACCGCTCAACCAAACTGGAACTGCCAAAGCTCAGCCCAAAAAGAGAATCCTCCCCCCCCCCCCGAGGCGACTGGGGCCGCATGAGCCCAGAAGGGTGGGCCCTAACCTCGACAGATGAGGTCCCTCTTGAGGAGACCTTAGGGGAGAAGGTCGGACCAGTGCTGCGACTCCTCCCTGAGTCCCTCCAGGTTCCCAGGAAAGGGTGCCACCCTGAATCCAGCCCCCTCAACCCCTCAGACTCCGAGAGAGCCCTCTTCCTCGCCATCAGCTGAGGCAACTGACACCCCATAGCTGACTCCTGAGAGACATCTGGAGGTAGAGCACCCTCCCCTACCTGAGGCGCTCCAGCCAGTCCAGTAGTAGGGCTAGCAAGAACTACCACAGGAGGGGGTACAAATCCCAAGGTGGCATTTGGAACACCGACTCCAGGCTGCCCTGTGGTGCCCCCCCGGGGCACCCGAGGACTGGTCTGTGCCACTGACCCAGGAATCAGCAGAAGCCATCCGCTCGTTGGAAGGGGGCTGAACCAGAGCCGATGCGCTGGAGGAGGAAGAACTGGTGGATTCCGAAGAACCCGGGAGCCAGTCTGAGCCAGCCTCAGCATCGTCCTACCCAGGGGAGGCTCAAACCCAGACCACTCCCCGATCACTCCCACCTGCGGCACTGCGAGCAGCACAGCAAACCAGCCCTGTGCTGCCCACGGTACCGCCTCCATCCCCAGCACTGTGAATGGAGCCGTAGACCGGCCCCGTGCCGTCGGCCCAGAGGCGTGAGACCGCGATGCCGGGGGAGCCCTCACCTTGGAGGAGGCGACTGCCTGGACTCTGCCTCCCGCCTGACCCCAGGGGGCCAGACAGGGAGTCCTGCACCATGGAAGGGGTTCCTGCCGAGGCAAGGCATGAACAGGCAGAAACCGCCTCCTCCACAGGCCGTACAGGACTGGAAGGGGACCCGGAGGAAGGTCCAAGAACCCTGCTTTTGGCGACCCGGGTACGTGCCTGTCCCCTGAAAGTCGGCAGCGCACGTCCGACTTTCAACGTGTGCAACTCCAACACACAACAATCC
Source organism: Neoceratodus forsteri (assembly GCA_016271365.2). Classification (NCBI taxonomy): domain Eukaryota; kingdom Metazoa; phylum Chordata; order Ceratodontiformes; family Ceratodontidae; genus Neoceratodus; species Neoceratodus forsteri. The sequence continues at coordinate 1,434,595,925 of CM057453.1, forward strand.
ATGGAAAAACAGGCGTCGCATCTATCCATGTCTTGGTTAGGTTCCAAGCAGGTAAGACAATGGTCATGCTGATCTGTGATGGAGTACAGTTGGCCACAGGGACACCTACGCATTGGAGGCCAACCCGCCCTGGAAAATTTCTCTTTGTCCCCCGAACCAGACATGACTGGACGGAAAAAATAATAACTAAAACCAGCACTCGGCGTCGACGGAGAAAATGAAAGGAAAGATCTTACCGATCGATCGCCGAGGAATGCAGCAGCAGAACTAGGACTTTTCTTAACTGACAGACTAGGCCGCAGATCAAAATGGCGCTCACACGCAAGGTTGTGCTCACTTGATGGCAGCAGAAGCAGAATTGGGACTGAGGATGGGTTGGCGTCGGTTATTGGCCAACCAGTGAGCACCACGTACTACGTTGGCCTTGAGGACAATGCCGTCCCAACGTCGACTCCTCCCCTTGGGGGGGGGGGGAATGCTCCAGCAGGGTCCTGATCCTCTGGCTCACTACCCAACAGTGATGAAAGGTGAAGCTTGACACAGATAAGATCACGTCTATCTGCTGTCTTACATGTTTGGGGTTGGTACTCGATAGGTGGAACAAGATGTACTGATAGAGGCTTTACACGGACAATTAATGTGCAGCACACGACTGTCCACTGGAGTTTACAGACGGTCACTGCTATTAAAAGCCATAAGAGCCATGAGCATCATGATTTAAGTAAACCAGTAAATGACTGAAAAAGTAAAAACAGGCAGAGTTGATTTTAGTTTTGACTGATATTTGTGCAGCACAGAAATGAAAATTACGTACCTACCGTAATTCTTGATCTTCTTGGACGAGTCTCCACTACTCATTCACACTATTGGGATCTGTGCCGAAGGCACTAGGACCCATCGGGAGCAAAGTTTTTGCTGGAGGGTCGGCGCCATCGAGGAACGGTGCCACGAGCCCTAGCTCGTGCGGTAACGACTATCTCGGCGTTGACCCTCCAACCGCCTCAGTACCTTTTTTACCAATGAGGTGCAGCGTAACTAACTAGAAGGGTAGCCTAACCTAAAAACCGGACATAAGATAGTCCGGGTGACCCGTGTAAGAAGGGTCAATAAAGAAGTCTTCACGGCCTAAAGATTTGAGGGAGTGAAGATCAACAAGAAAGGTGAGCTCGGGGGATGGAGGGTGGGAGTGTGAATGAGTGGTGGAGACTCGTCCAAGAAGATCAAGAATTACGGTAGGTACGTAATTTTCATATCTTCCTGGACATAAGTCTCCACCACTCATTCACACTATCGGGAGAGTACCGAGCTAATAATCCTCCGAGAGGGCGGCAGGAGAGACCAAGAGCTCACGTTTTTAGGACAGAAGTCCACTGAGGATGGCTCTGCCAAAGGAAGAATGTCGTCTGGCATGGACATCTGGTGCATAATGTTTAACGAAAGTGTGCACTGAGCTCCAGCTGGCCGCACTGCAGATGTCTGCAATGGGCACGTTGCGGATTTCCGCTAGGGATGCCGCGACCGCTCTGGTAGAGTGAGCGTAAACTCTACCTTCCAACTTAACCAGCGCCATGGAATAGCAGTGACGAAGGCACGCCACTAGCCATGATGAGATACATCTGATAGCGACAGGTTGACCCAGCCGGGTCTCATTGAAGGAAACGAACAGTTGCTGAGCTTTGCGAAAATCCTTGGTTCTATCTAGATAGAAACGCAAGGCCCTCTTAACATCCAAAGAATGAAGAGAATGTTCCCCTTCATTTTCAAAGTCCGCAAAATAAGAGGGAAGGACCAAAGGTTGGTTTAGATGAAATTCTGACACAACTTAGGAAGAAATTTAGGATGAGTATGAAGAAACAGAAATTACGTACTTACCGTAATTATGATCTTTCTGTGTATCTTCACCATTCATCACAGATGGGTACTGGCCGGAGGTCAGGATCCCGCGGGAGTTTTTTTTTTTAAAAAGGGCAGGCGGAGCCGACGCAGCATCGGCGCCGCCCTCAAGGCCGACGTACTACGTGGCGCTCGAGGATTAGCCGCTAAGCTGTGTCGACTCCGCCTGACTACCAGTTCTGAGTCGCCAGAGAGGTAAGAGGAAGGGATGGAGGGTGGGACAAGAGAGTTCAAGGGACAGAAAAAGGAAGGAAGACCTGAACCAAAAGGAGAAATAACGACTGAGAGGACAGCAGAGACAAGATGAAACTAAGGGGATTGGGTAGGGGCCCCAATCTCTGGAAGCGGAAGAAGGAGGGAAGGGGGGAGAAATCTCAGGAGAGAGTGAGAGAAGACAAGGATCCAGGACCCTTGTCCTTCACCAGATTGTATAGGAACTGCAAGGAGTAGCAAAGCTTACTTGCCAGTATTCAAGGCACAGAATATATGGCAATACCCCAAAAGCAGAGTCGGCTATACTGGAGAAGGACAGGGTACAGGGATTAGTACTCTCTGTGAAAGAAATCTGGTGAAAAAAAGAGTTCTTTTTTTTTTTTAACATTTGGATGACAGGAGGAGGGCAATCATCAACCCCACCTGCTAGGGGTGGAGATATGCTAAAGAAGGAATGCCACTCGGCTGTACCCTTTTTAAGGGGAAAAATTACACCCCTCTGTGTGTCCCTACGTTACCCTACTCAAGAGAGGGAGAGGCACAGAGGGAGGGGGACCCAGAGACTGAGGCCCCAGGGGAATGGTGGGCGGGATTGTGATGAATGGTGGAGATACACAGAAAGATCATAATTACGGGAAGTACATAATTTCTATATCTTATCTGTGTCAATCTTCACCATTCATCATAGATGGTGATACTCAAGCCCCGGGAGGGGTTGACTGATTGCACCCTAAGGGACAGTGTCCTTAGCCCCTGTGTGGGTGACACACTGGGGACCTTCTGGGCCTGGGAGGCCCGAGAGTGGGAGAGTGAGACGGGTCCTCCCGGAAGGGGAAGGAAGGCTTCGACAAACGCCTCGTCTCGCCCCTATGGGAAAAGAGGTAGGTTCCCTGGTGAGCGGAGCAAATCACCCCATTACCGCCAAGGGTGACAACCGTGAAAGGCGGCCATGCCGATCTTCTGGTGCAGATCGCTGTCCCTACCACCCTGGTAGCTACCTCTGCTGGCATCATAAGACGCCTCCTTGCTTGGTGCCTTGCTAGCTCCAGGCCACATGCAGAGAGAGCGATGGCTTGCCTGGTTTGGTTCGAGTCAGGCAAAGCAGCTAAGGATCTGACCCAGCGCTGACCACAAGAACCTGTTGTAGGCTGCACAGTGGGCCTGATGGAGCGGAGATGGAGAGAAGCAACCGTGCTAAGTAGAAAGTCCTCCTCCCCAGAAATCAAAATCCAAGAGTCTTGACTCAGGGGGCCGTCAGTGGAGGGCGCTGGCTCATCAGGAGTGTCCAGGTGCTCAATCCGGACTGCGGATGAGGCATGGAACCTGGAGACTCTAGGGGTGTGTAATAGCTCTGGCTGAGGTCCCTAGGGGAGGACTCCAGAAGAGCGACCTCAGAAAGCGCTGAGATGCCTCCTGAAAGGAGCAGGCCAGGGGGCACCACAAGGGTGGCCTGCCAGAAATCGCCTAGAAAGGCGTGCACCGCATGCTCTGGATTGATCATGGATAGAGGGAAAGGTGAAGGTCTCCAACTCCTCAGGAAACGCTGATACTCCGAGATCAGCGGCAGGAGAGATGTGGACAGAAGGTTCCTCACCCCCAGAAGAGGGGGATGAGGCGCTGGAGGTCACCATCTGCTCCGAGGGTGGCTGCTCGGGGGGAGGTTGAAAAACCTGACTGTCCAAGGCCCTAACATAAGCAGGGAACTGAGAAGCCACTGCTCTGAACTGCTCCCAGGTGAGAGGCCCGGTAGGACCAAGAATGCCCAGGAGCACTGGAGATTGTGGCAGAGGGGCAGGGGCAGAGCTGAGGGAAGGAATCGGCTGGCCTCTGTCAGGGCTAGGGAGCGGACCATGGACACTCGGGGAAGGTGTCCCGGAAGACTCTGCAGCCGACAGCTGAACAACCACGTTGGTACTGCCTAGGCTGCGCCCAGAAGAATCCCCCCAGTGAGGCGACCGGGGCCGTATAGGTCCAGAAGGACGGTCCCCTGCCTCCAAAGAATAGGACCCTCTCAAGGAACCAGAAGGGGAAGGGCGAGTCCGCGACTTGTCTTCGCCCAGGCCCCGGATGGACTCCTGAAAAGGCCGACGCCGACCCCACACACCCCGACCTCAGAGTGCGAGAAGGTCCAGGTCCTCGAAGGGTCAGCCTAGGTAGCTGGCAGCTCTGGGATGTCCCCGAGGGGAAATCCAGGGGCGCAGCACCCTCCCCAGCCGTAGGGCTTCCGATGGACCCCAAAGTTGGGCGATCGAGACACACCATGGGAAGGTACGTCTGCTGAAGGTCAAGGAACCCCTCCCAGACCAGGCTGCAAGGCTATGGTGGCACACACCACAGCCTGCTGGTCAGTGCCACTGACCCGATCTGGAGGGAACCTACACTCCTCAGCAGGGGCTGACTCCGACTGCGTCAAAGAGACCACCGCTCACCCTCCTGTGCAGTCAACCCAGGCGGTGACTGCCCATCCGACTCTGAGCCGGACTCCACTCCGAAGAGGTGGAATCCGAGGCCCTGAGCCAGACAGTAGGAGGGCGAGAAAGCGACCTTCGCGAAGGGCCCAGAAACCATGGCAGTGGACAAGGCCACCCGCCGCTTCTCCACGGAAGGCCCCGGGCGGAGCTGCAGAGGGCGAAGCAGCCAAGACCAAAGGTCCGGAGTTAGGGCCAGCCGCGCGCCAAGTCCATCGGCACTGGGAGCAGCGCCGGGACAAAGACGGCGCTGGCGGCAGCCTCAACAGCGGCCCGAGACGCAGACACTGCTTAGGCCCCCGCGCCGCGTGGCACCGTAGAGTCGACGGCCCCCGCGGCTCGTGAGAGGCCACGGGCACGCCAGCAGCACCGGAACTGGTGGCGCCGATGCCCCGAAACGACCGCCTGTCGTTGCCCAGCTGTTGCGCGCGTTGAGAGCAGAGGCGGCGCCGCAGGCGGTGCTTATCAACAACCTCGGGTCTGCTGGCGATTCTCAACCTCAGCGCCGAGAGTGGCGCTTGAGGCGGATACAGCGAAAGGCGACGCCAGATCCAGGCCGCGGCGCTGCCAGCAGGTGCTCGGGCGCCCGCTGGCCTACGTACCGAGACGAAGTCGGCGCTTAGGCTCTCGGCACCGCTGGACGGCGCCGAAGGCCTCAATGACACCAACCGATGGCGCCGAGGACGCGCCGACCCAGGCCTGCGGACCGCTGGAGCGATGACCGGGGGCCTCTACCCGAGGGGTGATTGCCATGGGCGCTCCACCCTTCTCCCGGTGGGAAGCAGGACGGCCTCTGCCCGGGAGGAGCCTCGCACCAAGGCTAGGCTACGGGAGGTCGAGGCTCCCTCCTCCACGGTCCGTGATAGAACTGGGAGGGGACCCGGAGGAAAGGCCGAGAGCGCCGCTTGGCCCGGGACGAAAAGCGAACCCGCCCCCGGAAGTCGGAGGAGTCGTCCAACTTTCCAGCGGCTGTTCGAGGATGCGCGCTCCATGGAGAAGCAGGCGTCGACGTAATCCATGTCGTGAAACGGGCCAAGACATGCGAGACATCGGTCATGCAGGTCGGTCACGGAGAAATTGCGGCCGCACGGGCACCGACGCATAGGGGCCGCCTGCCTTAGAGAACTTCTTGCCCTCCGACCGCGGCATGACCTACAGAAAAACAACACCAAAAAAGACTCAACGTCGCTTAATGTTAATAAAAAGGAAAGATCTTACTGGCGACGTTGAGTGGAGGCAGAACCCAGAACTAGAAGACCGCGGACTGGCGACGGAAATATCGCAGGCATAAGGCCTAGAAAAACTGACAGACTTCAAACTTCAGGCTTCCCACGAGGCGACCTCGACGGCGGGAGACGAAGAACTGGTAGTCAGGCAGAGTCGACACAGCTTAACAGCTAATTCTCGGCGCCACATAGTATGTCCGGAGCCTGAGGGCGGCGCCGATGCAAGGCCGGCCCGCCTGCCCTTTAAAAAAAAAAAAAAAGGTCTCTATGGGTCCTGACCTCCGCCAGTACCCATCTGTGATGAATGGTGAAGACTGACACAGATAAGATCTACTTTGTCCTTATGGAACACAGTATAGGAGGGTCTGTGACCAGGCCATGTATCTCAGAGACCCTCCGGCTGAGGTAATGGCCACTAGGAAGGCAGTCTTCCGAGAGAAATTTTAGCTCACAGGTAGCCAGAGGTTCGAAAGGTTTCGAAAGTGAGCATGTCCAGTACAAGATTAATGTCCCAGGCTGCGATCAATGCCTTGTAGGAGGTCTGGTATGCAGAATCCCCTTAAGAAACCTCTCAAACCATAGGTAACTGGGCTAGAGTTAGGGAAATAACGGGCCTATGATACGCTGAAATGGCACTAAGATGAACTTTGACTGTAGAGTACTGCAGACCCGAATTCGAGAGGTCCAAAAGAGTACTCCAAACCTTATCTGGTGGACAGGAAAAGGATTCAAAAAGGACTTTGCACAGCAGAGTAAAAACGCTTCCACTTGGCTGTGTAAGTTTTCCGAGTGGCTGGCTTCCATGCAGCCAGAAGAATATCTGAAACTCTTCGAGAGACATTGAACCGGTTTACTTCGACCTCTTCAGGAGCCAAACGTGAAGGCGAAGTGATCTCAGGTTGGGATGGACCACCGGTCCCTGAGTCAAAAGGTTCATCTGCAGGGGAAGTGGTCTCGGAGGAACTGCCAACATATTGTTGAGCAGTGGAAACCACAGCTGCCGAGGCCAAAAGGGAGCAATGAGAATCACTTTGTCTCCCTGGGATTCGAACTTGAGGAGTACCCTCTGAATTAGAGGAAGAGGCGTAAAGGCGTAAAGAAAGCATTTTGTCCACCGCAGCCTGAACGCATCCTGACAGAAAATGCCAGGCCTTGGATTTCTGGAGCAGAAGAGAGGCAGTTTTGCATTGAGTGGGGATGCAAAAAGGTCCAGGTCTGGAGTTCCCCACTCTTCGAATAGTGACTGAACTATGGTTGAGTCGAGCGACCACTCGTGAGGGTCTGTCTCTGTTCTGCTGAGACGGTCTGCCAGTTCGTTCTGAACACCTGGCAGATACACCGCTTGAATTAGAGCCTTGTGCTCCAAGCACCATTCCCATACCCTCATTGCTTCTCTGCATAAGGGGTAAGAGTGAGCCCGCCCTGCTTGTTGATGTAATACATCACTGCTTTGTTGTCCATTTGAAGGAGAATGTTCTTGTGACACAGGAATGTCCTTCAAGTTCGGACCGATAAAGGCGTGCTCTCATTTCTAGGACGTTTATGTGGAGCTGGGACTCTACTTGAGTCCACGCACCTTGATGTGGAGAGCCTGACAGTGAGCTCCCACCCCATAGGGATGAGTCCGTGGTAATGGAGATCTGATGGTCCAGAGGAGCAAGGGATACCTCCAGGAGATTCTCTCTTGAGACCACCAGGTGAGTGACCTCCTTAAAGGTTCTGTCACCTTGATGAGATAGGACTGTGGGTGAGTGGTTGGGGACCACTGAGTACTGAGCATCCATTGGGTGGTTCTCATGTGCAGACGTGCTAGGGGTACAGTGAACACTGAGGATGCCATGAGGCCTAGCACCCGTTGCATCGAGAGAGCTGTGACTGAGCTGTTTTCCTCGATGTGACGGGCCATCTGAAGGATATCGTTCCTCCTATCTTCTGGAAGAAAAGCCCTTGCACAGGAGGTGTCCAGAAGAGTCCCCATAAAAAGGAGCCTCTGGGAGGGCTGCAGTTGTGATTTCTTGAGGTTGAGCAGCACTCCCATGGACGTAAGGAAGCGCGAGGCCATCTCCACGGCGTCCAGAGTCCCTTGCCTGGAAGGACTTGCTAGAAGCCAATCGTCCAGATAAGGAAACACCTGAATTCCGACCTTTCTGAGGTGCGCTGCGAGAACTGCACAACATTTTGTAAAAACTCGCGGCGCCGAGGATAGCCCAAAGGGCAGGACTCTGAACTGATAGTGCTGTCCCAGAGACACAAACCTCAGGAATTTGTGATGCCTCGGGTGAACAGGAATGTGCTGGTAAGCGTCCTGCATATCTAGGAGAGGCTAACCAGTCGTGTTGGTGGGCAGAGGTAACAGGGTTCCCAGAGAAATCATTTTGAATTTCTCCTTGGGGAGAAATTTGTTTAGCTTTCTGAGATCTAGAATCGGGCGCATTCCGCTGGACTTCTTTGGAACCAGAAAGTAATGGGATGAACCCCGTGTTTCGTTGGTGCAGTGGCACCACTTCTACTGCCCTGTTGTTCAGAAGGCCCCGAATCTCGGCGGCGAGAAGGTCTGACTGAAGGGTTGACAGCCTGGGCTGTCGTTTGGGGGAACGATCCGGAGGGGTCTCCACAAGATTGAGTGAATACCCCTCATGAATTATCCAAAGGACCCATTTGTCTGAGGTTATGGACTTCCACTGGTTGTAGAAGTGCATCAGGCGACCTCCACGGAGGAGAAAAGTCCACCTCGAGACACTGAGATGGAACTTGGGCGGCAATTCATAAGGTAGCGCTGGGCGCTTTGGGCCTGCTTTCATTTAGCCTTCTTTTGAGGTTGGGCAGGTTGGTTCTTATGGAAACTTCCTCTGCCTCAAAGGATTGGCGATTATGAAACTGTCGTTTACTGGCATGCCCTCAAGAGGGGGCAGGAGGGGGCCGAGCCAACTTAATCACTGACCTAGTCTTTTGTGTAGCTTCTAGAGCTTGCTCTACCTGAGGACCAAAAAGATATGCATCATCAAAGGGCAATGCCATCACCTGCTGCTGCGCGTCATTCGTAAAGCCAAGTCGCAGCCAGGAATGACGCCAGATGCAAATACCAGCAGCTGCTGAACGGGAAGCAGTGTTAAAAGCATCCATGGCTGCTTTAACCTGCTGGTTATTAGATTCAATACCTCTGGTAATGGTTTGAAGAAGCTCTGGCTCTGAATCCGACTCCGGTGGGGCTTCAACCATCTGTTTAATAGAATGCCACAGGATATACTCATACTGAGAAAAATAGCCTTGGTAACTGGCAATACGCACACTTAGAGTAGAAGCAGCAAAGACTCTCTTACCTAAGATGTCTATCTTACGAGATTCTTTGTTAATAGGTCGAGCTGTAGCAGCTTGAGGAAGAACGACCTTATTCTCTGCCAGGACTACAATAGGATCCGCAAAGGCTTGAGATGCCAAAATGGGACGATCCTTGGGGGCTGAATATTTCCTATCAATGGATTTAGCCACCGAAGGGGTAAGAGCAGGATTATTCCATACCATTTGAGACAGCGTCTCGAATGAAGGCTGAATCGGAGGAGTCAAATCTGTAGGGATCTCCGAGGCATGAAGATATTGGAGTCTCAACAATTTCCCAGGATCGATGTCTGTAGTCTGGAGAGAAAGTGTGGAACTCAGATTCTTCAACAGAGACTTAAAGGATAGGTCCTCGACCACAGGCTCTGTAGCAGTAATAGATCCTGCTTCGTCCACTTCATCACCCAACCGAAGGTCTGGGTCAGGCTCAACGTCATCTCCTGACAGTCCAGGAGGGACTGTATGGACTGGAAAGGAAAGGAATGAAATAAGAAGAGGAGGAAGAAGGAAACAAGTGAAGAGGTCCCGAGCATGCCCAGCCGAGGCTGGCTGAAGCGACACCGTGAGGCACTGCGGCCAAAGCGGCGCCCGACAAAGCCTACAGGCGCCGAGGACAGCGCCGAGCACAGCATCGACGCTGAGGACAGCGCCGAGAGGCCACACGAGGCCGAGGGCCATGAAAACACTCCCAGACTCCGAAAAACAGGTTTTGAAGGAAGAAGAGCAGGAGATAAGGGCATCGGTGTGGCCCCCTGTGCCGCAGCCATGTGAGGGGGGAAACACCTAAGCGCGGAGTCGACGGCACCGAAGAAGGTGCCGTGCGACCAGGAAGGTCCAACCGCCCTACCTGGTCGCCCAGAGAGCCCGAAGGCCCACGAGCAACCGAGCCAGGTAGCCGAACCAACCTCCGGCCCATTGCTCCATAAGAGCGGCCCACTGATGAAACTGCTCATCTGAAGACCTACCTGCAGGCGGGGTGAGGGCTCCGATCGTCAAAGCAATCGGCTACCAGGAGCAGAGGGTTGGCAACTCCGAAGGAGGAGACCGACAACTCTAGCCGATAAGCGACGTCTGCGCAGACATATCAGAGGGCGACCTCGAGTGATGCCTTCTCTTTTTAGACCTATGGGCCGAAGAAGAGCTCGAGGCCGAACGGTGCCGAGAGTGTGACCGTTTATTTTTATGCTCCCGGGGGGACCGCCCATCCCCCCGGGCATTGGACTGACCGTTGTCAGACCCTCCCTCCGGAGAAGGCGGCGGACCGGACCCAGCCCCACTGACTGAACAGCTTTCATACGATCTCTCCCTACTGTCACCTGACCTGCTCATGGTCGACTCCGTCAGGGTAGGCTGAGACTTCTTTATTGTATTTATTTTAAAAATAAGAATAAATTTAAGCGATACTGTATCGAGATAATACTACAAAATAATAAAAACTGAAAACTATGTTGCTAGTTTGAAGTTTGACTCCCGACAGGCGAGCGATGTCATCACTGAAGTGCACTCGTCGGCAGGAAAAAAGGAACTGAGGCGGTTGGAGGGTCGACGCCGAGATGGTCGTTACCGCATGAGCTAGGGCTCACGGCGCCATCTCTGGCGCCGACCCTCCAGCAAAAAGTTTGCTCCCGATGGGTCCTAGTGCCTCCGGCGCAGATCCCAATAGTGTGAATGAGTGGTGGAGACTTATGTCCAGGAAGATCTGTCTGCTTGAGTTCACAGACCATCACTGCTAGTAAGGACCATGAACTTCATGATTTAAGTAACTGCAGGTAGAGTTGATTTTAGTTTTGACCACTACTTTGTGCCGACTGAACATCAGGATGTTAGTAAAAACATGCTGAGTTGATCTCAACAATGACCACTATTTAGTGCAATCGATATTTTATTAGAGCGCAATTTTGAACAAGTGCTAAAATGCAAGCGCTTAAATGTCTTGCATTTTTACAGTTACGCGATTCTGACACTGAATCACTTCAGGTAACTCATCCCAAGCCAGCAGCAAGGGAGGAGAGGTCTTGGGAGAAGGGAAACTACCCTAGGTTAATCAGAAAAGAAAGAAGACAGGGGGAGGGGTCCCTGGAACCACCCAGACTCCTCCAGGATCTGCAAGACATCTGATCAGGATTTCAGACCAGCTCTGGACCCTGCAACATAAGGTAGAACGGAGTCAAGAAGGGATCTCGAGGAGCCCTTATAGCAAAAGGGGTCAAACAACCCCACTTGTCCCCCCCCAAGTAGGGATACTGACCCCCTTAGACAAAAGATTAGCAGGAGTGGCGAACCAGAAGGTCTCTGCCCACAAGGGTCTCACCAGAGGGGAAGAGCAAGCAGGGAGGAGGTACTGCTCAGAGGCTGAGGCACCAGAGGGGATGGTGGGTGGGAAGCAGTGATGAATGGTGAAGATATACAAGAAGATCAAGAATTATGGTAGGTACGTAATTTCCATATCTTCCTGTATGTATCTTCACCATTCATCACTGGCGGGCGGAGTACCAAGTCCCCCGAAGGGGACCTGGCTCTTCCCTGAGGGAAGAACCTCCCATAGCCCCTTGTGGAGGAGAACCACAGGGGGAAGAAGCCCCCTACTGGTCCGGAGAGACCTGCGACTGATCAGGGCGAGACAGGGAGTCCCGTGACCTGGGAAAAGGAAGGTGCCCCGCTAATTCCCATCGCACCCTGCGGGAGAAAAAATAGGCTCCTTGAAAAGGGGAGGCAATCACCCTACACCAGGCCAAGGGCGATAACCTGGAAAGACAAAGCCATTCTGCCCGTCTTATACAGACTGCAGATCCTGTCAGCCTAGAAGCTACCTCATTAGTGTCGTACGACGCTCTTGAGAGATGCAGGCAAGAAGGAGGGGTGGAGGAACAATGGGGAAACATCAAAACTGCCATCACAGAGGTAACAAGCCTTTGAGTGAAGCAAATAAACAAATCAAAACAAAAGAAAAAAAAACACTATGGTTCTCAAAAGAGGTGGTGCGGAAGGTTAGGAAGAAAAAGATGTCATTCAGGAAGTATAAGGAAACACAGAAGAAGCAGGACAGAGAACAGTACAAGTTAAAGTAGAAGGAAGCGGGGAAAGCAGTCAGAATAGCAAAGGCCCAAACTGAGGAAAAGACAGCCAACTTGGTTAAGAAGGGGGATAAAACCGTTTATAGGTACATTAGGGGCTGAAGAAGGACCAAGGGAGGGATAGTAAGACTTAATAAAGGGAGGGTGGGTGGGCAGAAAGGGACAGTGAAAAAGCAGGGATATTGAATGAATACTTCTGCTCAGTCTTCACAAAAAGAAGAAGAGTGGAGGTGTCACAAACGCACTCTGCAGGTCAGGCCCTCTGCTCCCACAGTGCCAACCTCAGAGTGCAATAGTGTGAACAGGTAACAGACAGGGTAACCCTCCTGTCTGCTTTTGGGTCTGAATCACCTTTAGTCTCAAGTTCTGGGGGGATTCAAACTGTGAACCTTATGCTAGCGTACCCAAATGTACAGGCTCAGATAATATTCTCTTCGGGAAGATGCAATATATCTTTCGCCTAAGGGCACCAAACCAGGTATCCAAAATGAACCCTTTTAACTCTGTAAGAGACCTTAGGTATATTCTTACCTTTTTACTCAAGCTCAGTAACACGATCGAGCTGTTGAACAACTGTCAGACTAAACCATCTATACGTCACATGCAAAAATAGAACTGGCAGACACCCAGGCAGTCTTTCAAAGAAAAGGTACTTTACTAAAAGATGATAAAAATATGAAGTATGTAAACACAGAACAATATATTGAAGAGCCCACAATCACATAAAGAACAACAGAAAAGTACAAAACAAAAACTCCTACCACAACACATTTAGACCATTGCTGTCTAAGGTATCACCTCTGGAAGTGCTTAAGTTAGATCAGAGAACTGTTTTTCTCTCGGAGTCCCAAAAAAATATGACAAACAGTTCAGACACAAGTATTAGTTTACCTCTGTTTCTCCACACCCCTTCTGTGAGTCATCTAGCTCCTCCTTTTAGAATAAAAAAAAAAATACAAACATGATGTCCTATCAGGAGGTATATTAAATAATGTGACTTCAGCAAAAACTCATTTCCCAAATTACAAGACTTTGATCAACCAGTTCCTTTGAGGTTTACAACCCTGCAGTCAGGCACCTAGGTGTGATACAGCCAACAGGAATCAGCTAAATGATGTCCTGTCCTGTAATAAAATGTATATTTAGTTTTCCAGCTTCAAAAGCATGAGGTCATAAAAGGACATAAAATGCCATTCTGAAGGAAGTCAGTTAATTAAATGGTTCCTGGTCAGTTTACATATCCTGTAGCTTCACTGAAACCTGGAGGCGGCACCATGGAGCACAGGCTGTCTTAGGTGAGACAATCACATACTCTATTTTTACATTACAAATATCATACAATAATCATAACCAACTGGCCAAGTGGCACAGGAGGTACTTAATCCAGTCAATAGAAGAACTCTGGATAGGGGGTTCAATACCAGTCCTTTCACAGAAGAAAGGGTTTTGAAAGAACTTCTAAAACTGAAGGTGGACAAAGCAATAGGGCCTGATGGGATTCACCGCAGAATTCTAAAACAACTAAGGGGAGAAATGGAAATTACGTACCTACCGTAATTCTTGATCTTCTTGGATGAAGTCTCCACCACTCATTCACACTGATGGGATCCACGCCGGAGGCGCTAGGACCCAGTGGGAGCAAACCTTTTGCAGGAGGGCCAGTGGCAGAGATGGAGCGGCACCGTGAGCCTTGGCTCATGTGGCAATGACTATCTCAGCGTCGACCCTCCAACCGCCTCAGTACCTTTTTCTCCAAGGAGGTGCAGCGCAACTAACCTAGAAGGATAGCCTAACAAAGACTGGACATAAGATAGTCCGGACGACCCGTATAAGAAGGGTCAACAAAGAAGTCTTCATAGCCTAAAGACTGAGGGAATGAAGACCAACAACAGAGGTGAGCTCGGGGGATGGTGGGTGGGCATGTGAATAAGTGGTGGAGACTCCATTCAAGAAGATCAAGAATTACAGTAGGTACGTACATAAAGTCTCCACCACTCATTCACACTGATGGGAGAGTACTGAGCTAATAATCCCCCGAGAGAGTGGCAGGAGAGACCAAGAGCTCACAAATTTAGGACAGAAGTCCATTAAGGATGGTTCTGCCAAATGAAAGATGTCACCTGGCATGGACATCCAGGGTATAGTGCTTGACGAAAGTATGCACCTAGCTCCAGGTAGCCACATTGCAGATATCTGCAATGGGCATGTTGCGGATTTCCACCAGGGATGCCGCGACTGCTCTAGTACAGTAAGCATACACACTGCCCTCCAGCTTAACCTGCGCCATGGAATAACAGTGGCGAAGGCATGCCACCAGCCATGCTGAAATGCATCTGATAGCAACAGGTTGACCCAGCCGGGTCTCGCTAAAGGAAACAAACAGTTGTTGACCTTTGCAAATTTGCTTTGTTCTATCTAAATAGAAACGCAGGGCTCTTTTGACATCCAAAGAATGAAGGGTACGCTCTCCTTCATTTTGGAAGTTCGTAAAGTAAGTAGGTAGGACTAAAGGTTGTTTTAGATGGAATTCTGAAATAACCTTAGGGAGAAAAATGAAAATTACGTACCTACCGTAATTCTTGATCTTCTCTTGTATCTTCACCATTCATTACTGCTTGGGTTAAGCCGGAGGCGCGCACCCGCTGGGAGTTTTTTGAGTCGGCTCCAATGGCGCTGCCCTCGGCCTTGACGTGCTAAATCATCTTGCAGGCGGCCGTTAGGTGCATGAACTCCTCCTCTATCTCAGTTCTGGTAGCCGGAGAGGCGAAAATAAAGGGTAAGAAAAAAAGAAAGCGAGGCAAGAGAGCCGAGGGATAGAAAAAGGAAAGGATATAAACTGAAAAAGGAATAAGCCGGTAGAGAATTCCTACCCTAAGGGACCGCAGGGCCTCCTTTCCGGGACGGCACTAGGGGAGAAACAGAGAGAAGGAAAGGGAAAGTAGAAGAAGAATAAGAAAAAGAGGCATGTTGAGAGGGAGAACAGTGCCCATCGGCATTGGTTGAGAGGCTTATAGGCTCGAGACTAACAAGGAGCAAGAATCCCAGTTGCTAGGACTGAGGGAGGTTCAACCAACCACCTGAACAGATTCGAATGATGGCAACATCTCTGAACTCTCAACATGCCAAGTCCCTACATCCTAGCTGAGGGCTCTTAGACTGCCCGGGCAGAACCTGTTCCGGGAAGAGCGCCCACCCAGGAAGGGTACTAAGTCCCTTAGCACCCTGTTAAGTGCTAACACAGCAGTGTATGGGAAGACTATGCCTTCACAAAGGCAGTTTGTATGAAAGATAGAGTGGAACTCAATCAGACTCCCTAAGGCAAGGCAAGCAGACGCTCAGAGCTGACAAGTTCAATCAGCAGCTAGAAGAGCTCAAAATAATACCTGCCAGGAGGATTCTAAATTTTGCTGAGGCAGCGTCAGAACATGGCCTCTTAAGCTGGGAAACTGCACAACCTAAGAAGGTATTTAGGAATCGCACCCTAAGGGCGGTCAGAAAGAGTTCCCTCAGAATTAGAGAAAGTACAACTGTGCTCGTTCCTCTTTACCTTGAGGAGGAAAAAAGGGGATCCATTCACTAAGAATGGAAAACAGAAAGTTTTGTTTTTTTGGCATAAAGGCCAAGGAGGAAGGAGGAGCGAGACAGGAGGGAGCGCCACAGAAGGAGGCCACTGAGGGAAGGTGGGTGGTATCAGTAATGAATGGTGAAGATACAAGAGAAGATCAAGAATTACGGGTAGGTCGTAATTTTCATATCTTCCTTGTCAATCTTCACCATTCGTTACTAACTTGGTGAGTATAGCCCCCAAAAGGGGGGTAGAACCCTGAGGGAACAAGACCCCCAGCCTCCTGCTGGTGAGAAACAGAAGGGGAAGACCCTGGGCTAATCCAGAGAAAAGCCTATGTGGGAGAAGAGCTAGGAGGTGCCCCCCAAGGACAGGGAGACGGAGGAAGCCCCTGCAGAAGTCTCCTAGCTCTGAAGGAAAAGAGACGGGTCCCCCGGAAGGCGGAGCGAATCACCCTACGCCGGGCCAGGGGTGACAACCTTGATAGACGAAGCCATGCCGTCCGCCTAATGCAGATCACTGTCCCCGCAAGCCTGGAAGCCACCTCACTGGCGTCATAAGATGCCCTTGCTTGGTGTCTTGCCAGCTCAAGGCCTATAGCGGAGAGGGCAATAGCCTGTCTGGTTTGCTCCGTATCAGGCACTGATGCTAAGAGCTGAGAGAGCATCGACCACAGATGCCTACTGTAGGCAGCGTGGTAAGCCTGATGTGACGCAATGCAAGCCATCGCACGAGAGGAAGAGAACACTCTTCGCCCCCACCGGTCGAACTGTAGGGAATCCGAATCCGGTGGACGGTTGTGCGCCAGGCGGTGGCGCCCAGAAGGAGTCTCTAGGTATACCAAACCCGAGGACGGGTTGTGAAGGGTACCCAGGGATTCCGAAGGGGCACAATACCTTCGCCGACAGTCTGCCGGGGCTGGAAAAGGGGCGGCTGGCATCTGCCAGGAAAGTACAGTTACGTAAGAACTTACCGTAACAGTAGATCTTCGAGAACAGCTCTTGCAGCAGGTTACACCATTAGGACTGAAGTCGGCAGGCGTCAGGACCCCACGGAAAAATTCTAGCTAGCTATCTTCAGCAGGGACGGCCCCCGACGTCGGTCCCGCCTCCGACGTCAGGCGTGGTACATAAGGGGGCGGTCCCGCCAGATTCCCCAGTTCTCCCGCCGGAGACTCCCGGCCGCAGGATGACATCAGAATGGGAGACCGAGGATCCACCGTCAGAGGAAAATAAGGAATGAAAATCCCAACATGTTGAGGTAAAGCCATGCCTCCTCCAGGGGGGAAGGTGGGCGGGAAGGTACCTGCTGCAAGAGCTGTTCTCGAAGATCTACTGTTACGGTAAGTTCTTACGTAACTGTACTATCTTACTTCGAGACACAGCTCTTGCAGCAGGTTACACCATTAGGACTGATTCCCAAGCAGTAACGCTGCCAGAAATTCCGGGAGGAGGAAAATAGGAAAAATGTTCCAGGTCCTGAACCTAGGACAGGAGACCCTGCAGCACCGCAAGGCCGAACCAGCCCCACGCGAGAGGCGGCTGTCCAGGCTATAATGCCTGATAGAGGTATGCACAGAGCTCCAAGTGGCTGCAGCACAAATAGCAGAGATGGACACGTTTTTAAGTGCTGCAAAGGATGTGGCCACACCCCTGGTAGAATGACCCCGGATAGAACCCGGGAGAGGCTTCTGTTTTAAATCATAACAGTAGGAAATACACTGGACAAGCCAGCGAGACAAAGTCTGTTTGGATACTGATTGGCCCATCATTCTCTCAGAGAAGGAAACGAAAAGCTGATCAGAACTACGAGAGGGTTTAGTTCTGTTGAGGTAATACCTCAGGCTGCGGTGAACATCCAGGGTGTGGAGCAAAGCCTCTCCTCTAGTTGAATAACTCGGGAAATAGACCGGAAGGTCAATATCTTGGTTTAGAGTGAGTGAAGAGACCACCTTAGGCAAAAACTTAGGGTTCGTCCTCTGGGATACTCTGTCCCGGTGGAAAACTAAATAAGGCTCTTTGCACATAAGAGCGTGAAGCTCAGAAATTCTTCTCGCTGAAGTAACAGCAACTAAAAATAACGTCTTCCATGACAGAAAACGTAGCTCGCAATCCGTGGCAGGTTCAAAGGGAGGAAGCATGAGCTGTTCCAGGACAAAGAGCAGATCCCATGGAGGCACAGGGTCCCTAATGGGAGGCCTAAGGTAACACTCCCTAAGAAATTCCGAGAGGCATCCAATTGAGCTACTGTACGGGTGCCCACCGAGGTGATAGGCAGAAATGGCACAAAGATGTACCTTAATAGAGGAGTAGGCTAGGCCTGAATGAAAAAGGGAGAGAATAATCCAAAACTACTCCCACAGGACAACCTAAAGGGAAAAATCACGAGTGCGTGACCATAAACAAAACGGGCGCCATTTCATGGCGTGCGTCGCATGCGTTGCCAGCTTTCTGGCTGCAGAAAGAACCTCTGCAACCTCTTGAGAGACCCCATGACGCAAGATGGCTATGTCTCTAGGAGCCAAGCATGCAGGTTCAGAGAACGTAGATCCGGATGGACCAATAAACCTTTCTCCTGAGACAGTAGGTGGGAGCTGAGCGGCAACGGGAGCGGAGGTTCCCGAGATAGTTGCACCAACAAAGGGAACCAGATCTGTCTGGGCCAGAATGGGGCCACCAGAATCATGTGTGCGTGTTCCCTGCGCAGTTTGAGAAGAACTTTCTGGATCAACGGGAAGGGAGGGAAAGCGTAGAGGAATCTGTTCGCCCAGGAGAGGGATAACGCGTCTCGCCAGAAAACACCAGGCCCTGGATCTAGCGAGCAAAAATTGGGCAGTTTTGCGTTGGATGGGGATGCGAACAAGTCTAGTTCTGGAATTCCCCATCGAAGAAACAGATCCTCTGCTACCTCTTGAAGAAGTTCCCACTCGTGGACTCTGGCCTGGGATCGACTCAGGCCATCTGCGATCATGTTGTCCACCCCGGGAACGTGCACAGTGATCAGATTTGCGCCGTGTCCGATTACCCAATCCCACACCCTCATGGCCTCCCTGCAAAGGGGGTAAGAGTGTGCGCCTCCTTGTTTGTTGAGGTAATACATCACCGCCGTGTTGTCTGTCTGAAGCAGGAGAGTACACGGTGGGATTACTGACTGAAAGGCCTGCAGGGCATAGAGAACCGCCCTCATCTCTAGGACATTGATATGGAGATGAGCTTCCAACGGGGTCCACGTACCCTGGGACTTTACCCCGTCCAGGTGTGCCCCCCATCCAAGACCTGAGGCGTTCGTGGTGAGGGTTACCTCCGGGGACGGAGCTACAAACGGGACGCCCTTGGAGAGCGACCCGGGGACTAGCCACCACTGCCAGTCTCGGATCACTGAGTTCGTGATCCTGACCGGATGCTGCAAGTGGTCATGCCTTTGGTCCCATTGCACCTTGAGCATCCACTGGGTTACCCGCATGTGGAGCCTTGCGAAGGGACAGTAGGAATGGCCGCAGCCATGTGTCCGCAGCGAAGGACCGACCTGGCAATCGATCTTGTTCGACGACAAATCCTTATGAGGGATCTGATGCGTTCCGCTCTGTCGTCCGGAAGAAAAGCTCTTCCCTGAACAGTGTCCAGTACTGCGCCTATAAACTGCAGTTTCTGCGACGGTACCAAGAGAGACTTCTCGTAATTTATGAGAATGCCCAGAGACTGGAACAAATTCTGGGTGCTCTGGACATGAAAGTAACAACGCCTCTGGAGGCGGCCATGGGAAGCCAGTCGTCAGGAATGGGAACACATAGTGGCCCTGTCTCCTCAGAGATGCTGCCACGACTGCCATGCACTTGGTAAAGACCCTTGATGCGGATGACAGTCCGAACGGAAGAGCTCGGAACTGAAAGTGGTGGTCGAGAAACTCGAAGCGCAGGAACCTCTGGTGCGCGTGAGCTATGGGGATATGCAGGTATGCGTCCTGCATGTCTAGAGACGCTAAAAAGGCGTCTTGTTTCGCATGGGAATAAGGTCCGAAAGAGTCACCATGCGGAATCTTTTGTAGGCGACCGACACATTGAGGTCGCTGAGGTCCAGAATCGGACGGAGGTCCCCTGATTTCTTGGGAACCAGGAAGAGTGGAATAATATCCTCGTCCTCTCTGGTTCTCGGGACGTACTTCATCGCTCCTTTTCTTAGGAGCGCGAGTACCTCTTGCCAGATCAAATTTTTGTGCTGATCCGGATACCGGGAGAGCAAAGGAGGCCTCGAGGGTGGCTTTTCTGCAAACTCTATAAAGTGGCCTAGACTGACCAACTACAGAACCCACCTGTCGGTGGTGATGGCCTGCCATCCCGGCAGAAAGTTCGCAATGCAACCCCTGACCACGATTTCCCGTTGATCCTGAGGTCGGGGGCCGGAAAGGAGTCAGGCTGTGGCGGCAGATGGGCCCGCTGGCTGGGTCGGCCTAGGGGAACGCTGACCTCGGCTGGCGGGCTGTTTTCCCTGGGTTCTACGAAAACCGGAGCCCCTCTGATGTGTAGCGGAACGGGGCTGCTGCCTCTGTGTCCGCCCACGAGAACGGCTTTGGTTCCTACGAAAGGAACCAAGCTTGGGTCGGTACATGGCTTGAACCGACCTTACCGCCTTCCCGGCCTCTTGAAGTTTGGTAATGATCTTCTCAGAAGGATTACTAAATAAAACTTCTCCCTCGAACGGAGCGTCCATAATGTTTATCTGGACATCTGGGGTGAAGCCGGAGACACGTAACCAGGAGTGTCTCCGGAGGCAAATGCCAGAAGCTGCTGCTCGGGCCGATGAGTCCACGGAGTCGTACGCGGCTCGAAGCACCTGGGTCCCCACGTCTGAACCCGTACGGAGGAGCTGGAGCATCTCCTCCTTCCGCTCACCTTCGGGCAGCTTTTCAGCCGCCTCCAGACCCTGTTCCCACAAAGCGTTCTGGAATTGAACCATGTGGGTTAGGTAGTTCAAGGATCTGATGGCGCAGGTAGCGGAAGCGTACGTGCGCCTGCCCAGAGAGTCCAACTGTTTGGACTCTGGGTCCGGTGGCAGGGTGCTCAGATGTTGTGGCCTCTGTGACCGGTCATGTGAGGCTGTGATGACCAGAGAGTCGGCCTGAGGCTGCTGTGTCAGGTACTGGTCCTCCTTAGGAGCCTTGTACAGACGATCAGCTTTCTTCGGCACCGCCGGGAGCGAATGTGGACGCTTCCATGCTGCCTTGGTGACATCCACGAAAGTGTCCACCAAGGGTGGTACCATCACAGGCTTGGGGTCCTTTTGCCGAAGATATTTGGCAAGGCATAACCTTCGGGTCTAGTTCTTCTGCATCCCATCCCATGTTCTCCTGGATATGTCGCATAATATCCATGAGCGAAGGGTCATCCGGAGGAGATCTCGCGCCTCACGTGGGTCCGGAGAAGGGATGGAGAGAGGAGATGGGGATCTAGAGGAGGTGTAGACTGATCCCGTATCCTCCGTCGACGGCGAACGTCGGTGTCTCCTGGACCTCTTGGGGCTGGGTGATCCAGAAGAGGATTTCGACGGAGGTCTCCGTTTTTCTGATCTTCCCCTGGGAGAGGATATAGGCTCCCAGGGGGGAGCTAAGCGGCCTGCCGACCCCGAAGGTGAAGGAGGAGGAACAGTGGTGGGGGTCATGTCCCTCTTAATGGTATCCCACCAATAAGTGAAGAGATCCTTCACTTCCGCTAAAGAAAGTCCCGACGACGGCCCAGGCGCCAGAGGGCGGTCGTCGGGTCCCGGCGTCAGCTCCACAGGGGCCTCGGGTAAAGGCGAGGGGGCCCTGGGAGTTTCCGCGAGGCCGGGATCGCCCGTCTGATCCTCGGGCTGCGTTAAATCCTCCTCAGTCAGCGTCTCCTGACCGACGTCGGTCGGAGGCGAAGGAGGCCTCTTCTCAGGAAGAACGGACGTCGGTCCCCCAACCGGCATCCGCTGGGATGACTTGGCCGACGACAGCCGTCCGGCCGACGACGGCTCCAGGGAGGAATGACATACGGCCGACGACGGTCGAGCCGGCGTCGGGTCCACCGGTCTCTTCAACGGTGTGAGCTCCAAAGTTTTGCGGGGAGGCACAGAAGACGACCGGACGTCGGGTGCCGAAGGGCGGGAACCCGATTTATGATGATGATGATGATGGTGATGGCGCTCCCCGGACTTCGCCAAGGCCTTAGAAGAAGAGGACGTCGACGGCCTGGCGGACTTGGCCTGAGAAGAAGGAGGCTTAGGTAACGCAGCTGGGGGAGGCTGAGAGCTGGCCCTGGAAGGAGAGCGGTCGGACCGAGAACCAGAGCTGCAGGACTCAGAGGCCCTGGACGGGGACCTGGAAGAGGGGCCTTCTCCCTTCTTTTCTCCGCGTGCTTGTGGGATTTGGATGACTCCCCCTTGGAGGACATGGTTTTTAATTTCTCCTCCAACAAAAAATCCTGAAGAGCCTTCTGACGTCGGATCCTGGTTCGGCTGTTGAACCCCTGGCAGAACGAACAGGCCCGGGTATCGTGGTCTGGGCCCAGGCACCTGACGCAGGCCGTGTGGGGGTCCTTGAAGGGGATCTGTTTCCCGCAAGCACACTTGGAGGGATGACCGGAGGTCGGAGAGGACATCAGCAACAATCTTGCTTGAAGAAAAAGGAATTCCCGGAGGAAAGCTCTGTAACCACGCGTCGCGCGCTAGACTGAAAACTGAAGGGTCGAGACATGCAAGTCGACGGCGGGAAAGAACTGGGGAATCTGGCGGGACTGCCCCCTTATGTACCACGCCTGACGTCGGAGGCGGGACCGACGTCGGGGGCGGTCCCCGCTGAAGATAGCTAGCTAGCTAGAATTTTTCCGTGGGGTCCTGACGCCTGCCGGCTTCAGTCCTAATGGTGTAACCTGCTGCAAGAGCTGTGTCTCGAAGTAAGATCAGATAGACGCCTCCTGGAAGGGGATAGGCCAGGAAGGTACCACCAGGTGCTGGCCACTGAATTCTCCAAGGAATTCCCGCGTCTCCTGTTCGGTATTGTCTCGCCTAACGTAGGAGATTCGAAGATCACTCACCATCCTCAAAAGGAATCGCTGATATTCAGTGAAATCAGCATTGGAGGAGATATGAGCAAGGGGTTCCTCTCCTTCAGAGGAGGGAGATGAGGATGATGGAGAGCTCGAGTGTCCAGAAGATTCCTGCGGCGGTGGGGAGAGGCGAAAGACCCGCTCATGCATATACCTAACATATGAGGCGAAGGCCGCCACAGAACCTCTGAACTGCTCCCAGGATAACGGACCCGTAGGACCGACATGGCCTGGAAGAGCGGGGGTGGCTACAGAGGTACTGGAGATGGGCACCTACGAAGAGACAACTGACCTCTGCTAGGGCTCTGAAATCCGGAGAACGGAGCCCAAGCTGGCGGGATTCCGGACAACAGACCAGGTCGCAAAACGGAACCCTGGGGATGCGAAACCTGGAAGAGCCCAGGAGGGGAGCCTCCCCTGTGACAAACCTGGGACTGCATGGATCCAGAAGGGCAGTCCGCAGCAACGCCACCAGAGGGGACCCCGGGGCCCAAGAGGGGAAGGCGGGGCTCAGCGCTGCGGCTCTAGCCACCCCACGAGGGGTGGCCGGCAGAGACCGCGACGACTGTCCCCTCGCCTCGACGCCTCGGACTCGAGAGCACCCTCCTCCCGACTCAGCATTCTCCCACCCCGAGAGGCGGTAACAGCACCTGGAAGGGTAGCTGTCACGGGCCCCCAGGAGGGAGAGCTCCGCCCCACCCCACTGCCCCCGGACCCGGGCCACCCCTAGCCCGAGGGCCCTCAGGGGAGGACGGGAGCGGGGACAGCGGGAGGGGCCCGCTGTGCCGCCTAGCACCACGTGCCACTGGGGACCCCGACCCCGAAGAGCCAGGGTGCCAGGATGGGTCCACGTCCGAGTCATCGACCTCCGAAGAGGAAGAGACCAGCTGAACCTCGATGCTGGCAACCCCAGGGCTCCCCGGAGAAACGGCGCCGGTGCCAGAGACGGCGCCGGACGACCCTGGCCCACCTGCAACCGCTAGGCCCGGCCCCGGCTCCCCTGCGGTGTCAGTTAGGCCCACGGTGCCGCCTCCGGCGTCGGAACCCAACCCGGTGCCGCCGAGAGCGCAAACCGGGCCTGCGGCACCGAAGGCCAGAGCAGCACCGCCGACGGCGCCGTCTTGATCACCGGCGCCGGAGGGCGGCATCGAGGGTCCACCGGTGCCAGGCCCAGCAGGCGCGGGCCTCGACACTGGGGGAGCCTGCACTTCCGAGGAGGTGACTGCCGAGGCGGTGTCCCCGCCACGGCCCCGGGAGGGACCACGACGCTCCTCCAACACCGCGAGAGCAGCTTCCTCTTCGGCAAGAGAAGAGGAGGAAGCCTCCTCCTCCACAGACCGTGATAGGCCCGGGAGGGGACCCGGAGGAAGGGCCTAGAGACCTTACCTGGGAATCCTTGGAGCGACACCATCCCCCGAAGGTCGGCGGGGCCTTGCCGATCGTGAACGCGCGGACTTCGAGGACACGACGGTCCATGGAGAAACAGGCATCGCACGCGTCCATGTCGTGGTTGGGTCCCAGGCAACGGAGACAGACATCATGCCGGTCCGAGACGGAGAAATGCCGGCCACAGGAACTCCGACACATAGAGGCACGGCCCGCCTTCGACTTACGCTTTGCTCCCGAACCTGACATGATGCAAACTAAACAAGGCAAAAAACAGCAATAAAGCACTCGCGACCGTTGATAGAAAATAAGAACGGTCTTACCGTGTATACGGCGCCGAAGGTCACTGAGGAAAAAACGAGGAGTCTTTGAAGGAGTACGAGGAACCGTTATATTATTTCGCTACACGCGAGCAGGTGCAGCCTCGATGGCGGGAGAAACAGAACAGAGATGAGGAGGAGTCTGCGGCACTAACGGCCGCCCCTCGGCGAGCATGACGCAGTACAGTCGCTCGAGGCGCGCCGCTGGAGCCGACTCCAAAAAAAAAAAACTGCCGTAGGGGAAAGGCTCGCATAACTCAAGCAGTAATGAATAGGAAGATTGGCAAGGAAGATTGGAAATTACGTACTCTACCGTAATTCTGATCTTTCTGTGCATCTTCACCATTCATCACCTTTGGGTTATCGGTCGGAGGTCGCGACCGCTGGAGCCGCCTCTTCTTCTTTTGATGGGTGGAGTCGACGCACCATCGGGCGCCAGATCCGAGGTTGACGAGATTGCGTGGCACCTCACGGGTTGGCCGTTAGGTGCTGTTGATCGTCTCCCGCCAGTTCTGAGTTGCCGGAGAGGTGAGGAAAAGGGTTGGGAGGGTGGGAAAAGGAAGTCCAAGGGACAGACAAAGAAAAAGATATATAAACCAAAAGGAGAAATAAACGACAGAGAGGACAGAAGAAGAAGGAAGACTAAGGGGACTGTGTAGGGACCCCAATCTCTGGAAATAGGAAAAAGGAGAGGGGAAGGGGTTAGGATAAGCATGAGAGGGGGGAGAAGGAAACAACCATACCACGGAACCTTGACTTATCTCCAGATTGTATAGGAACTGCAAGGAGTAGCCAAAAAAGCTCACTGTCAGAATTCAAGGCACAGAATCACTGAAAAAAACTCCAAAAGCAAAAATGGCTATCCTGGAGAGAGACATGACACAGGGAATTCTACCCCCTCTCAGGGAAAAAAACATTTTTGGTGTAAGAAAGTTTACTTTCTTTAAAATAATAAAGGATATGTCCAACGGACAAAGAAAATTAAGGATTGATGGGAACAAAGGAGGAGGAGAGAAAGGAGGGGAACTGCCAACTCCCACCCCACAGGGATGGAGCCAGAGCACTGGAGAAGGAATGCCCCCATCCTGACAACTTTCCCCTTAGAAATATCATCCCCCAATGTGCCCCTGTTTACCCCACTCCTGACAAGAAAGGAAGAGGGGGAAGGGAGGGCACAGAGAGGGAGGGAGGGGGACCCAGAGACTGAGGCTCCAGGGGGATGCCGGGCAGGACTGTGATGAATGGTGAAGATACACAGAAAGATCAGAATTACGGTAGGTAAGAAATTTCCATATCTTATCTGTGTCAGTCTTCACCATTCATCCCCTTTGGGTGAGTGCTGAGCCCCCCCCGAAGGGGGCTTTAACCCTAGGGGACAGAGTCCCTTAGCTCTTAGTGGGTGACACACTAAGAGGGAGAATCTTCAGGGCCTAGGGAGGCCCGAGAGTGGGGAGAGTGAGACGGGGACCCCCTGGAGGGGGACGGAAGTTGCCCTGACAAGCGCCATCTTGCGCTATGGGAGAAGAGAGAGGTTCTCTGGTGAGCGGAGTTAATCACCCTACGCTGGGCCAAGGGTGACAACCAGGAAAGACACAGCCATGCCGCCCATCTAGTGCACATCGCTGTCCCTACGACCCTGGTAGCTACCCTGTTGGCATGGTATGATGCCCTCGCTTGGTGCCTTGCTAGCTCCAGGCCACGTGCAGAGTGCGCGATGGCTTGTCTGGTTTGCTCCGTGTCAGGCAAAGAGGCTACGAGCTGACCCAGCCTGGACCACAAGAACCTGTCACAGGATGCGTAGTGGGCCTGATGTGCTGCGATAGAGAGCAGCAACCATGCCGAGTAGGAATGTCCTCCTCCCCCAGAAGTCAAAATCCAAAGAATCTTGATCTGGGGCCGGTCACGGTGGAGGGAGTGAAGTCCATCAGGAGTGTCCAGATGCATCAATCCTGACCGAGGATGAGGCATGGAACTTGGAGACTCCGGGGGGGGGGGCACAATACCACTGGCAGAGATCCCTAGGGGCAGGAACTCTGGAGAAGGGCCTCTGCCAGGAATGTAACGACACCTCCCGGAAGGGAGCAGGCCAGGGGGGCACCACAAGGGTGTCCTCGCTGAAGTTGCCTAGAAAGGCGTGCGCTGAGTGCTTTGGATTGCTTTGAGTGGGAGGGGTGATGGCTAGCAGTATAGCCTAGAAGTTAGAGGAACAAGGTGTGAACAAGCTTGGTACATCCAGCAGACCAGACCAGAGTTTGATTCTCACAACCTCCACTTACATACTGTGTGACTCTGGGCAAGTCACTTAACCGCCCAGTGCTCCCAGGTCGCTCCTGAAAACAGGCACTTGTGCCTAGTGGGCCTTACCCGGTTACCAAAGACTTAAAAAAAAAAAATCTGCAGGTCCTCCAACATCCTCACGAGGAATCACTGATACTCCGGAAGATCAGCAGCTGGGGAGATGTGGACAGATGGCTCCTCTCCCCCAGAAGAGGGGGGATGAGGAGTCAGAGGACCTCAAATGTTCAGAGGGTGGCTGCTCGGGGGGAGGCTGAAAAACCTGTCTGTCCATTGCCCTGATGTAAGTGGGGAATCGAGCAGCCACAGCCCTGAACTACTCCCAGGAGAGAGGCCCGCTAGCACCAAGGATGCCTGGGAGCGCCAGAGAATGTGGCAGAGGGACAGGGACAGAGCCGACAAGAGAAATCGACAGACCTCCGCCTGAGCTAGGGAGCACACCAGGGGCACCAGAAGATGAAGGTGCTCCAGAAGACTCCACAGCCGACAGCTGAACAACCATATCGGAACTGCCTTAGCTGCGCCCGGAAGAATCCCTCCATGAGGTGACCGGGGTCGTGTAGGTCCAGAAGGACGGTCCCCTACCTCCAAAGAACGGGGCCCTCTCAAAGAAACCAAGGGGGAAGAGCGGAGATCCACGCTACAGCTTCTCCCAGAGCCCGGGTGGACTCCAGAAAAAGGTCGCTGTGCAGACCCCATGCCCCTCAACGCCTCGGAATCCGAAAGCGCCCTCCTCCTCGAGAGAGCCAGTCTAGGCAACTGACAGCCCTGGTCGGCTTGCTGGTCAGAAACCCTGAACCCAGCCCTGACAGTCTGTCCGCTCCTCAGAGGGGGGCTGACTCCGGTCTGTTGAGGACACTACGAGGGTGCCCACGCCAGCAGCTAACTCCAAGGAGCCAGACTGCCTGTCTGACTCCGAGTCCGACTCCTCCTCCGAAGAGGTGGAGACCAAAGCCCTGTGCCAAACAGTTAGCGGGTGCCTGCTGCCATTCCGACCAAATAGGGTACCAGAAACAGAGACCGTACCAGAGTCGGTACCAGTGTCCTGCGCAGCACCGCGAACGGTGGCAGAAGAGGACACGGCTCCAACCAGGGCAGCAGTCTCCGAGCCAGAACCTGATATGGCTCCGTACCGCCCCAGGACAGAGGATGAGGACAGAGATGGCGCTGACGACGGCTCTGACAGCGCTCTCAGCGCCGAGGCCAGAGACCCCCCACGGCGCTGTCCCGTCCCACAGCGCCACCGAGGACAGAGATGGCGCTGCCGATGGCTCTAACAGCACTCTTGGTGCCGAGATCAGAAACCTCCATGGCGCCGTGTCCACATCTGGAACTGCAAACGGCCCCGGAGCTGGACATGGCGCCGTGCTCAACCTCAGCACAGCGGACGGTGCCGAGGTGAGAAAAAGTCAGAGATGATGCCGTAGAACCTCCCACGGTGCCGCTAGCACTATTGGCTCCGTGAACGGTGCCGACAGCAGGCACAGCGCCAAGTGATGGACTGGCACCGACGACTCCGTCAGTGCCCAAGGCGCTGCAAATGGCGCCAAGGCCCCAAACGGCACTGACAGCGTCAAGGACGGCGCCGACCCAGGCATTCCGAGCCGTGGGTCTGACACCGGGGGAGCCTTCACCCATAAAGGGGTGACTGCCTGTGCGGTGCCTCCCGCCCGTCCCCCGGAGGTAACAGACTGGGCCTCCTGCACCGCTGAGGAGCCTGGCCACGGCCAGGCTACAGAGGTTGATGCTTCCTCCTCCCTCGGTCCGCATACAGAATCAGGAGGGGACCCCGGAGGAAAGGCCGAGAGAACGCGCTTGGCCCGAGTGAAGCGCGCCTCAATTCTCGAAAGTCAGAGGAGCTCGCCGCACTTTACATGCACGTTGCTCGATGATCCGGTGGTCCATGGAGAAACAGGCGTCACACGAGTCCATGTCATGAAGCGGGCCAAGACATGTAAGGCAAGGGTCGTGCTGGTCGGTGACGGAGTACTATCGGCCGCATGGGCACCGTCGCATATGGGGCCGTCCCGTCTTCGAAGATTTCTTGCCCTCCAACCTAGACAAGACCTATGGAAAAAAACACCAAACAAGACTTGACGTCGCAAATAAAACAAATAAATGGAAAGATCTTACCGGGCGACGTCAAGTAGCTATCAGAACTGGCAGGAAGGGAGCCGACGGACTTTGGTGCCAACAATACTCGACACGGAGTCAAAGGAATTAAATTTACTACGTAGCAGGTAGGCCTGAAAAACTTCTCTGTCTCGAAGCATCCCACGAGGTGACCTCGATGGCGGGAGATGAAGAACTGGTGGGAGGGCGGAGTTGACAACACCTAATGGCCAACCCGCAAGTGCCACGCAGAGCGTCGGCCTTGAGGGAGGTGCTGATGGTGCGTCGACTCCGCCCATCCAAAAAAAAAAAGAAGCTCCCGCGGGGTCATGACCTCCGTCCAATAACCCAAAGGTGACGAATGGTGAAGATTGACACAGTTAAGATCTTAGGATGGGTCCTAAGAACTACTTTGTCCTTATGAAACACAGTATACGGAGGGTCTGTGACCAAGGCAAGTATTTCAGAGACCCTGCGGGCCGAGGTAATGGCCACCAGGAAGGCCATTTTCCAAGTGAGAAATTTCAGCTCACAGGTAGCTAGAGGCTTGAAAGGCTTCCAAGTGAACATGTCTAGTACCAGATTAACGTCCCAGGCTGCGACTGGAGGTCTGATATGCAGAATACCCTTAAGAAACTTCTTAACTACTGGTAACTGAGCCAGTGACAAGGAAAGCACTGGCTCATGATAAGCTGAAATGGCACAAAGGCGAACTTTGACTGTAGAGTATTGTAGACCTAAATTTGAGAGGTCTAAAAGGTACTCTAGAACTTTATTGGGTGGGCAGGAAAAAGGATTCAAAGAGGATCTTGCACACCAGAGCGAAAAACGCTTCCATTTGGCTGTGTAAGTTTTTCTAGTGACTGGCTTACGTGTAGCCAAAAGAATATCTGAGACTCTGTGAGAGACATTGAACCTGTTCACTTCTATCTCTTCAGGAGCCAAGTGTGAAGGTGAAGCGACCTCAGATTGGGATGGACCACAGGCCCCTGAGTCAGAAGGTTCGTCTGAAGGGGAAGCGCTTTTGGAGGGGTTTCCAACATACTGTTGAGTAACGGAAACCATATCTGCTGAGGCCAGAAGGGAGCAATGAGGATCATATTGTCCCCCTGGGACTCGAACTTGAGAAGTACCCTCTGAATCAGAGGAAGAGGAGGAAAGGCATATAGAAAGCGTTTTGTCCACTGCAGCCTGAACGCATCCTGACAGAAAATGCCAGGCCCGGGATTTCTGGAGCAGAAGAGAAGCAGTTTTGTGTTGAGTGGGGATGCAAAAAGGTCCAGGTCTGGAGTTCCCCACTCTGCGAATAGTGACTGAACTACGGTTGAGTCTAGAGACCACTCGCGAGGATCTGTCTCTGTCCTGCTGAGACGGTCTGCCAGTTCGTTCTGCACTCCTGGCAGGCAGACCGCCTAAATTAGAGCCTTCTGCTCTAGACACCATTCCCACACACTCACTGCTTCCCTGCATAAAGGTTAAGAGTGTGCACCGCCCTGCTTGTTGATGTAATACATCACTGCTTTGTTGTCCGTTTGAAGGAGAATGTTCTTGTGACAGAGAATGTCCTTCAAAGCCTGGACTGCATAAAGGACGGCTCTCATTTCTAAGACATTTATGTGAAGCTGGGACTCATCCTGAGTCCATGTACCTTGGGTGTAGAGATTCTGACAGTGAGCTCCCCACCCCATTACAGACGTGTCCATGGTAATGGAAATCTGATGATCCAGGGGAGCAAAGGGATACCCTTCCAGAAGATTGTCCTCTTGCGACCACCAGGTGAGTGACCTCTTCAGAGGTTCTGTCACATTGATGAGAAAGGACTGAGGGTGAGTGGTTGGGGACCACTGAGTACTGAGCATCCATTGAGAGGTTCTCACGTGGAGGCGTATTAGGATACAGTGAACACTTAGATGCCATGAGACTAAGAACTGTTGCATCGAGATAGCTCTTAACCGAGCTGTTCTTCTGATGTATCGGGCCATCTGTAGGATATCGCCTCCTTCTGTCCTCTGGTAGAAAAGTCAGACAGGAGGTGTCCAGAAGAGTTCCTATGAAAAGGAGCTTCTGGGAGGGCTACAACTGTGATTTCTTGAGATTTAGTAGGACTCCTATGGACGTGAGAAAGTCTGAGGCCATGGTTATGGCGCTTGAGTTCCTTGCCTGAAGGGGCTTGCTAGAAGCCAGTCATCCAGATATGGGAACACTTTATTCTGATCTTCTGAGGTGCACTGTGAGAATTGCACAACACTTTGTAAAACTCGCGCTCCCGAGGTGATAGAACAAAGGCAGGAATCTGAATTGATATCGTTGTCCCAAAGCCACAAACCTTAGGTATTTGTGATGCTTGGGTGAATAGGAAGTGTGTTGCAAGCATCCTGTATGTCCAAGGAGGCTAACCAGTCGTGTTGATAAAGCAAGGGTAATAGGTTCCTAGCAAAATCATTTTGAACTTTTCCTTGGGAAGAAATTTGTTGAATTTTCTGAGGGTTTAAAATGGAAGTTATGACCTCGGTTTTCTTTGGAACTAGAAAGTGGCCTAGAGTAGAACTCTGTGTTCCGCTGGATCCAGCAAAACTATTTCACTGCCCTGTTGTTCAGAAGGCCTTGTATCTCGGAAGCGAGAAGCTCTGACTGAAATACTGACAGCCTGGGCTGTCATTTTGGGGGACGATCTGGAGGGGTCTCTGAAAGATTGAGGGAATACCCCTTGCGGATTATCCAGAGGACCCATCTGTCTGATGTTATGGACTTCCACTGATTGTAGAACTGAGTCAGACTTACCTCCCACCACTTGAGAAAGAGTCCCCTCAGGCAGCTGGTGGGACTTGGGCCATGAACTAGAAGGCGGCACGGTGCACTTTGGGGCCCTTTGTCCTTCTGTTGTATTTTCTTTGAGGCTGGGGGCTTGGTTTTTATTAAACCTCCCTTGCTCTTTGCCTCGAAAGGACTGGCCGTTGTGAAAATTGATTTATTAACACCCCCCAAGAAGGGTGGGAGCAGGCTCTGAGCCAATTTAATGGCAGACCTAGTCTTTTGTGTGGCTCTAGAACTTGCTCTACTTAAGGAATCGAGATATACCATCGAAGGGCAACACCATGACCTGTTGCTAGGCATCATTCGCGAAGCCTGAAGTGCACAGCCAGGAGTGACAGCGGGTACAAATGCCTGCCGCCGCTCGGGAGGCAGTATCAAAAGCGTCCATAGCTGCTTTAACCTGTTGGTTGTTGGACTCGATACTCCTGGTTATGGTCTGAAAAAGCTCTGAATTAGTGTCTGACTCTGGTAGAGCTTCTACCATTTGTTTGAGCAAATGCCAAAGAACATACTTATACTGAGAGAAATAACTCTGTAGCTGGCACACGTGACACCAGGGTGGAAGCAAAGATCTTACCTAAAGTATCTATCTTACTTAGATTCTTTATTTATAGGTCGGGCTGTAGTAGCCTGAGGGAGGACAACCTTATCATTCTCTGCCAAGACTACAATAGGGTCCGCAAAGGCTTGGGAGGCCAAAATGGGTCAGTCCTTGGGAACAGCGCACTTTCTATCTATGGACTTAGCCACGGAAGGAATGAGAGCGTGATTATTCTATACCATTTGAGAAAGCTTCTCAAAGGAAGGCTGTACCGGGGGAGTTAAATCCATAGGGATCGTCAGGTCATGAAGGTATTGGAGCCTTAAAAGCTTCCCAGGATTGATATCTGTAGTCTGGAGAGAAAAGTGGAATTCAAATTTTTCAGCAGAGACTTAAATGACAGGTCCTCGACCACAGGCTCTGCAATAGGATTAGATCCTGTTCCTTCCACGTCATTACCCAGCCTAAGGTCTGGGTCAGACTCAGTATCATCTCTTGACAGCCCAGGAGGGACTGTATGGACAGGAAAGGAGTGAAAATCAGAAGGAAAAAGGTTTGGAGTTGAGAAGCCCTGAAGACGTCACACCAAGCCCCGGCGCCGAAAAAGAGCACAGTGCCGCCTGACCCAGTGCCGTACACGGCGCCGACAGAGCCCTCGGCGCTGACAAACCCAACAGCACAGAGGATGGCGCCGACAGACTCACTGGCACCGAGGACGGTGCCGAGCGACCATCGATGCCGATGGTGCCGAAACCAACACAGGGCTCCAAAAACTAGGATTTTGAAGAATACCAGGAGATAAAGGCATCGGTGTGGCCCCCTGTGTCGCAGCCATGTGAGGGGGGAAAACACCTGAGCACAGAGTCGACGGTATCGAAGAAGGTGCCGCACGACTAGGGAGGCCCAACTTCCCTATCCCGTCGAGACTCCGGGTCCCAAGTGACTGGCCAGAAAGCTGGACCAACCTCGAGCCCACTGCTCCATCAGAGAGGCTCTACTGATGAAATTGCTCATCTGAAGCCCTACCAGAAGGTGGGAAGGGCCTGAGATGTCGAGAGGGTCAGTGACCAGAAACAGAAACTAGTGACTCCAGAGGGAGGAGACCGCAACTGACCCTAATGACCGACCGTTGACAGACATACCAGAGGCGACCTAGGTGATGCCTTCTCTTTTGAGCTGTGGGTGAAGAAGAAACGAGGCGGAACGATGCCGAGAATGCAAACTGTTTTTATGTTTCCTGGGAACCGCCCTCCCTCAGGTATTGGCCTGTCTATTGTCAGACCCTCCTCGTGAGGCGTGGTGGATCGACCCAGCCTGGTTGACTGAATAGTTTACACGAAGTCTCCCTACCATCACCTGACCCGCTCATGGTCGACTCCGTCAATGTAGGCTGAGACTTCTTTGTTTAATATAGTAAGTGGTACTTTATTCGAGATATACTATAAAATAATAAACTGAAAACTATGCTGCTAGTTTGAAGTTTGACTCCTGGCGGGCGAGCGACGTCGTCACTGAAGCGCACTCAATGACGGGAAAAAAGGAACTGAGGCAGTTGGAGGGTCGATGCGAGGGGAGTCATTGCCCGTGACAGCCAGGTTGCTACAGCCGCTTCCTCGTG
The DNA here is from genome assembly GCA_016271365.2 of Neoceratodus forsteri. Classification (NCBI taxonomy): domain Eukaryota; kingdom Metazoa; phylum Chordata; order Ceratodontiformes; family Ceratodontidae; genus Neoceratodus; species Neoceratodus forsteri. The sequence continues at coordinate 1,434,629,849 of CM057453.1, forward strand.
GGCCCATCTCTAGCGCCGCCCTCTTGCAAAAGTTTACTCCTCCGCTGTTCTAGCGCCCGGCGAGGTCCCATCAGTGTGAATGAATGGTGGAGACTTTATGTCCATGAAGATCACCTGAATTCTGAGCTTCCGCAGAAGCGCTGTGAGAAATGGAAATTACGTACCTACAGTAATTCTTAATCTTCTTGGACGAAGTCTCCACCACTCATTCATACTGATGGGATTACGCTGGAGGTGCTAGGATCCAGTGGGAGCCAATATTTTTCAGGAGGGCCGGCGCCGAGGTAGGGCTACGAGGAAGTGGCACCACGAGCTAGGCTCGCGCCATATAGACTACCTCAGTGTCGACCCTCCAACCACCTCAGTACCTTTTTTTCCAAAGAGGTGCAGTGTAACTAACCCAGTGAAAGACTAACCTAACATCGGACATAAGATAGTCCGAATGACCTGTGCAAGAAGGGTCAACAAAACAGAGTCTTCACAGCCCAGCCATTGAAGGAGTGAAGACCACAAACAGAAGTGAGCTTGGGGGATGGCGGGTGTGCGTGTGAATGAGTGGTAGAGACTTCGTCGAAGATATGAAAATTACATACCTACCGTAATTCTTGATCTTCTTGGACGAGTCTCCACCACTCATTCACACTATTGGGATCTGCGCCGGAGGCACTAGGACCCATCGGAGCAAATCTTTGCTGGGAGTCGACGCTAGATGGCGCGCATGAGCCTCAGCTCATGCTGGGTAATGACTATCTCGGCCGCTCCCCCAACTGCCTCAGTACCTTTTTACCAAGGAGGTGCAGCGAACTAACCTAGAAGGGTAGCCTAATCCTAAAAACTGGACATAAGATAGTCCGGATGACACGGTAAGAAGGGTCAACAAAGAAGTCTTCAAGGCTCAAAGATTTGAGGAGAAGACCAACAAGAGAGGTGAGCTCGGGATGGAGGGAGGGATAGGATCGAGTGGTGGAGACTCATCCAAGAAGATCAAGAATTACGGTAGGTACGCATTTTCATATCTTCCTGACATAGGTCTCCACCACTCATTCACACTATTGGGAGAGTACCGAATAATAATCCCCGGAGAGGGCGGCAGGAGAAACCAAGCTTACGCTTCTTAAGACAGAAGTCCATTAAGGATGGCTCTGCCAAAGGAAGAATGTCGCCTGGCATGGACATCGAAAGTGCATAATGCTTAACGAAAGTATGCACTGAGTCTAGGTGGCTGCATTGCAGATGTCTGCACGGGCAAGTATGGATTGCTTAGGGATGCGCTACCGCTTTGGTAGAGTGAGCGTAAACTCTACCCTCCAACCTAACCTGTTTCATGGAATAGCAGAGTGACGAAGGCACGCCACTAGCCATGCTGAGATACATCTAATAGCGACAGGTTGACCCAGCCGGGCCTCACTGAAGGAAACGAATAGTTGCTGGGCTTTACGAAAATCCTTGGTTCTATCTAAGTAGAAACGCAAGGCCCTCTTAACATCCAGAGAATGAAGAGATGCTCCCCTTCATTTTGAAGTCCGCAAAATAAGAGGGAGAGTGACCAAAGGTTGTTTAAAATGAAATTCTGACACAACCTTAGGAAAATTTAGGATGAGTACGCAGGACTACTTTGTCCTTATGGAACACAGTATACTTGAGGGTTCGTGGACCAGGCCATGTGTATCTCTGTGAGACCCCACGGGCTGAGGTAATGGCCACTCAGGGGAAGGCAGGTCTCCAGGTGAGAAACTTTAGTTCACGGGTAGCTAGAGGCTCAAAAGGTTTCCGAGTGAGCATGTCTAGCACAAGATTAATGTCCCAGGCTGCAACAGGACGCCTTGTAGGGGTCTGTGTGCAGAATGCCCTTAAGAAATCTCTTAACTATAGGTAACCGAGCCAGTGAAAGAGAAAAATGGCCATGATACGCTGAAATGGCACTAAGGAGAACTTTAACCAGAGTACTGAGACCTGAATTTGAGAGGTCCAAAAGGTACTTCTAAAACTTTATCTGGAGGGCAGGAAAAGGATTCAAAGAAGACTTTGCACACCAGAGGGAAAAACGCCCACTTAGCCGCAAGTTTTCCTCGAGTGGCTGGCTTTTGCGCAGCCAGAAGGATATCAGAAACCTTCGAGAGACATTGAATCGACTTATTTCTACCTCTTCAGAGCCAAGCGTGAAGGAGAAGAGATCTCAGATTGGATGGACCACCGGTCCCTGAGTTAAAAGGTTCATCTGCAGGGGAAGTGGTCTCGGAGGAACTGCCAACATACTGTTGAGAAGTGGAAACCACAGTTGTCGAGGCCAAAAGGAAGCAATGAGAATCAGCTTGTCTCCCTGAGACTCGAACTTGAGGAGTACTCTCTGAATTAGAGGAAGAGGTAGAAAGGCGGAAAGAAAGCGTTTTGTCCACCGCAGCCTGAACGCATCCTGACAAAAAATGCCAGGCCCTGGATTTCTGGAGCAGAAGAGAGTAGTTTTATGCTGAGAGGGGACGAAAATGGTCCAGGTCCGAGTTCCCCCTTCAATAGTGACTGAACTATGGTTGAGTCGAGAGACCACTCGTGAGGATCTGTCTCTGTTCTGTTGAGACGGTCTGCCAAGTCGCTCTGTACACCTGCAGGTAGATTGCTTGAATTAGAGCCTTGTGCTCCAAGCACCATTCCCAGACCTCATCGCTTCTCTGCATAAGGGTAAGAAATGAGCACCGCCTGCTTGTTGATTTAATACATCACTGCTTTGTTGTCCGCTTGGAGGAGAATATTCTAGATAGAGAATGTCCTTCAAAGCTCGGACCGCATAAAGGACTTGCCTTATTTCTAGGACATTATGTGAAGCTGGACTCGAATGGAGTCCACACACCCTGGAGTGTGGAGAGCCTGACAGTGAGCTCCCCACCCCATTAGTGAGGCGCCTGTAATGGAGATCTGATGGTCCAGAGGGGCAAAGGGTATCCTTGCAGGAGATTGTCCTTCTGAGACCACCAGGTGAGAGACCTCTTTAAGGGTTCTGTCACCTGATGAGATAGGATCATGGTGAGTGGTTGGAGACCACTGAGTACTGAGCATCCACGGTGGTTCTCATGTGCAGATGGGCCAGAGGTACAGTGAACAATGAGATGCCATGAGGCCCAGCATCCGCTTGCATCGAGAGCGCTTGTAACTGACCTGTTCTCTTCCGATGTAACTGGCCATCTGAAGGACATCGCTCCTTCTGTCCTCTGGGAGAAAAGCCTTCGCACAGGATGTGTCTAGAAGGGTCCCTATGAAAAGGAGCCTCTGGGAGGGCTGCAGCTGCGATTTCTTGAGGTTTAGCAGTACTCCCATGGACGTAAGGAGGCGAGAGGCCGTCTCTACAGCATCCAGAGTCCCTTGCCTGGAAGGACTTGCCAGAAGCCAATCGTCCAGATAAGGGAACACCTGTATTCCGAGTTTTCTGAGGTGCGCTGCGAGAACTGCACAACACTTTGTAAAAACTCGCGGCGCCGAGGATAGCCCAAAAGGCAGGACTCTGAACTGATAATGTTATCCCAGAGCCACAAACCTCATGAATTTGTGATACCTCGGGTGAATGGGAATGTGCTGGTAAGCATCCTGCATGTCTAGGGAGGCTAACCAGTCGTGCTGATGAAGCAAGGGTAACAGGGTTCCTAGAGAAATCATTCTGAATTTCTCCTTGGGAAAATTTGTTTAGCTTTCTGAGATCTAGAATAGGCGATTCCCCAGACTTTTGGAACCAGAAAGTAATGAGAGTAGAACCCGTGTTTCATTGATGCAGCGGCACAAGTTCTACTGCCCTGTTGTTTAGAAGGCCCTGAATCTTTGGCGGTGAGAAGGTCTGACTGAAGGGCAGACAGCCTGTGCTCGTTGTTAGAGGACAATCCGGAGGGGTTTCTACAAAATTGAGTGAGGTCCCTCGTGGATTATCCGAAGGGACCCATTTGTCTGAAGTTATGGACTTCCACTGGCTGTAGAAGTGCATCAGCCGACCTCCCACCGAGAGGAAAAGTCCACCTGGGCAGTTGAGGTGGAACTTGGGCCAGCAATTCATAAGGTGGCGCTGGCGCTTTGGCCTCATGCGCTTGTTTCGCTTCTTTTTGAGGTTGGGCAGGTTGGTTCTATGGAAACTTCCTCTGCCTCGAAAGGACTGACGTTATGAAACCGACGCTATTGGCATGCCCCGAGAGGGGGCAGGAGGGTCTAGCCAACTTAATGGCTGACCTAGTCTTTGTGTGTAGCTTCTAGAGCTTGCTCGACCTGAGGACCAAAAAGATATGCACCATCAAAGGGCAATGCCATTACCTGTTGTTGCGCATCATTGGTGAAGCCTGAAGTGCGCAGCCAGGAATGGCGGCAGGTGCAAATACCAGCAGCAGCTGAACGGGAAGCGGAGTCGAAAGCATCCATGGCTGCTTTAACCTGTTGGTTGTTAGATTCAATACCCCTGGTAATGGTTTGAAGAAGCTCTGGTTTTGAATCTGACTCCGGAAGAGCTTCAACCATTTGCTTGAGAGAGTGCCACAGGATATACTCGCATCGAGAAAAAATAGCCTTGTAACTGGCAATACGTGATACTTAGGTAGAAGCAGCAAAGACTCTCTTACCTAAGGTGTCTATCTTACGAGATTCCTTGTTAATAGGTCGAGCTGTAGTGGTTTGAGGAAGGACGACCTTATCATTCTCTGCCAGGACTACAATAGGATCCGCAAAGGCTTGAGATGCCAAAATGGGACGATCCTTGGGGGCTGAATATTTTCTATCACTGGATTTAGCCACCGATGAAGAGAGAGCGTCTCGAAGGAAGGCTGAATCGGAGGAGTCAAATCCGTAGGGATCTCCGAGGCGTGAAGATATTGGAGTCTTAGCAATTTCCCAGGATCGATGTCTGTAGTCTGGAGAGAAAGTGTGGAAATCATATTCTTCAGCAGAGACTTAAATGACAGGTCCTTGACCACAGGCTCTGCAGCAGTAAAAGATCCTGCTTCATCCACCTCATCGCCCAGCTCAAGGTCTGGGTCAGGCTCAACGCTATCTCCTGACAGTCCAGGAGGGACTGTATGGAAAGGAAGGGATGAAAGCCAGAAGAGGAAGGAGGAAAGAGACAAAAGGGAGGTCCCGAGTTCCCGGGCGCCGGTGAGGCGCACGCGCCAGAATCTACGTGGCGCCTAAAACGGGCGCTGAGGACGGGCGACGCTGGAGAGCTGCATGATGCCAAGGTGGCGCCGCGTGAGACGACGCCATGAGGCCACATGGTCAAGGTACTCCCAGAGACTGAAAACAGGTTTTGAAGGAAAAGAGCAGAGATAAGGGCATCGGTGTAGGCCCTCGCGCCGAAGCCATGTGAGGGGGACACGTAAGCACGGAGTCGACGGCACCGAAGAAGGTGCTGCGCGACCAGGAAAGTCCAACCGCCCTACCTGGTCGCCCAGAGAGCCCGAAGGCCCACGAGCGACCGAGCCAGGTAGCCGAACCAACCTCCGAGCCCATTGCTCCATAATAGCGGCCCACTGATGAAACTGCTCATCTGAAGACCTACCTGCAGGCGGGTAGGACTCTGATGTCAAGCGTCGGCTACCAGAAGCCGCTGTTGGTGACTCGAAGGAGGAGACCGGCAACTAGCCCGACAACCCGAGCGTCTATGCGCGAGGCGTATCAGAGGCGACCTCGGTGATGCCTTCTCTTTTTAGACCTGCGGGCGAAGAAGAGCTCGAGGCGGCAAATTCTCCAAGAATCGACCCGTTTAGCTTTATGCTTTCATGAGCACATCCTCCGGCATTGGACTGACCGTTGTCAGACCCCCTTTCCGGAGAAGGCGGCGGACCGGACCCAGCCCGACTGACTAAACAGCTTTCATACGAAGTCTCCCTACCGTCACCTGACCTGCTCATGGTTGACTCCGTCAGTGTAGGCTGAGACTTCTTTATCGTTTTTATTTAAAAATAAGAATAACTTAAGCAATACTATATCGAGATAATACTGCAAAATAATAAAAACTGAAAACTATGCTGCTAGTTTGAAGTTTGACTCCCGACAGGCGAGCGACGTCGTCACTGAAGCGCACTCGACGGCGGGAAAGAAGGAACTGAGGCGGTTGGGGAGTCGACACCGAGATAGTCATTGCCGCCGCGCTGGCTCATGGGCGCCGTTGCTCATGCCAAGCCTCAGCGGCGCCCATCCCCACGCCAACCCCAGCAAAAGTTTGCCCCGATGGGTCCTAGTGCCTCCAGCGCAGATCCCAATAGTGTGAATGAGTGGTGGAGACTTATGTCCAGGAAGATCAAGAATTACGGTAGGTACGTAATTTCCATATCTTCCTGGACATAAAGTCTCCACCACTCATTCATACTGATGGGAGAGTACCGAGCTAAAATAATCCCCCCCCGAGACGGGCGGTAGGAGAACAGAGGAGCTCACCTAGGACAAGAGTCCATTAAGGATTGCCCTACCAAAGGACTGATGTTGTCTGGCATGAACATCCAAGGCGTAGTGCTTCACAAAAGTATGCACGGAGCTCCAAGTGGCCGCACTGCAGATGTCTGCGACTGCATATACTCTGCCTTCTAGTTTGACCTGTGCCATGGAGTAGCAGTGGCGGAGGCATGCTACTAGCCACGCTGAAATACACCTAATAGCAACAGGCTGACCCAGCCGGGCTGGGCTGAAGGAGACGAACAGTTGTTTAGACTTACGGATTTCCTTTGTCCTAAGTAGAACCGCAAGGCTCTCTTCACATCCAGGGAATGAAGGGTACGCTCTCCCTCATTCTAGAAGTTTACGAAGCAGGTAGGAAGGACCAAGAGCTGGTTCAGATGGAATTCTGAGACAACCTTAGGAAGAAACTTGGGGTGAGTCCTAAGAACTACATTGTCTTTGTGAAAATACAGTATACTGGGGGGTCTGTGACCAAAGCATGTATTTCTGATACTCTTCGGGAAGAAGTGATGGCCACCAGGAAGGCCGTCTTCCAAGTCAGAAATTTCAGGTAACAAGTAGCTAGAGGCTCGAAAGGTTTACAGGTGAGCATGTCTAGCACAAGGTTAATGTCCTAGGCTGCTACTGGACGTCTAACTGGCGGTCTGGTATGCAGAATGCCCTTGAGAAACCTCTTAACCATGGGTAACTGAGCCAAAGACATGGAGAGTACAGGCTCATGGTACGCAGAGATTGTGCAAAGATGAACTCTGACAGTGGAGTATTGTAGACCGGTGTTAGAGAGGTCTAGAAGATACTCTAGGACTTTGCTTGGTGGACAGGAAGAAAAAATTACTCACCTTAGTAATGTTGTTTCTTCTAATGGAGTCTTGCTATATTATAGACATTAGCAGTTTGATCCAGCTCTAGAACTGCCCCGGAGTGAAATGGTTAAAACCATTCCAAAATAGAATTTTGGCACGAGAGCAGCTCTATCTGTGTCATTTCAAACTTGAACTGTCAGATCTTTACGAGCCAAACTCACTAAGGTCTGTGGAAGCTGTAACCTACACTAGCCAAATGGATACCTAAATAATAACAACCATTGATGGTCCCAACACCCAAGACTCAAGTCAGGGGACCAGAAATACTAACACCATTCTAATAATATGAAAATGGAACATAAGTATAATAAAACACACACATGCGTACACACACACACCCCCAAAGTCCCAAAGGGGACAAAATGCTAACAGGACATAAGTAGTGCCCACACTAAGTTGCCCGCACCCCACCAAGTAGAGGTTCTGAGAGGGGCAGGTTGGGGGGGAGGTCTATAATATAGCAAGACTCCATTAGAAGAAACAACATTACTAAGGTGAGTAATTTTTTCTTCAAACAACATGAAGTCTTGTTATATTATAGACATTAGCAGAATACACAGCAGTACCTCCATGGAGGAGGGGCAGAACCTACTTAGGGAATAGGCTCTGAAGAACAGCTGTGCCAAACCGAGTATCTCTCCTGGCCTGGACATCCAGGGAGTAATGCTTGGTAAAAGTGTGTACCGTTTTCCAAGTAGCAGCCTGGCAAATTTCTAATAAAGGGATATCTCTGGCAGCAGCTAGAGATGCAGCTGTACCCCTGGTAGAATGAGCCCTCAAACCAGGGGCGGGGGCTCTGCCCACTTTCTGATAAAATTGGATACAAGAGACAATCCACCTGGCTATTGATCTCTTAGTGGCAGGTTTGCCTTTCCCAACTTCACCATAGGTAAGGAAAAGTTGGAGGGATTCGAACCTGTGACCTTTGGTACGCTCTATATAATAACTAAGAGCTCTCTTAACATCCAGGCTGTGCAATCTCCTCTCACCCGAAGAGGAGTGATCAGTGAAAAATACTGGAAGGGAGATAGATTGATTAAGATGGAAATCTGAAACCACCTTAGGCAAAAACTTCCTATTAGTCCTAAGGACTACCTTATCCCTGTGGAAAGAAATAGTCAGTCTCCACTGACAAGGCTTGCAATTCACTTATGCGTCTGGCAGAAGTGATAGCCACTAGAAAAACAGTTTTCCAAGTTAGGTACTTAAGCTCTGCAGAAGACAGAGGTTCAAAAGGGGGTTGCATTAACTGGGCAATGCAAACATTAAGGTCCCAAGCAGGGGCCGGTTCCCGAAAGGGAGGATTAGTATGGAGTAATCCCTTAAAAAACTTGGAAAACACAGGATGAGAGGAAGGAGGGAATGACTTTCCTGCTGACACAAAAGCAGACACAGCTGCCAAATGAACTCTCAGGGTAGCTGGTCTGAGACCCAAGGAATTAAGATGTACCATGTAATCTAACAATATGGGCAATTCAGCAGATTCTGGGGAAATATTTTTCCCAGCACACCAAATGGAAAACCTTTTCCATTTAGAACTATAAGTAGCCTAGTGGAAGGCTTTCTGGAAGCCTTTAGGATCTCAAGAACACCCTGAGAGAGGTGTAAATCAGCAAACTCTAACTCCTCAAGAGCCAGGCCTTGAGGTTGAGGGATTTGAGGTCCGGATACCAAACCCTTCCCTGGGCACAAGTCAACAGATTGTGATTCCTGGGGAGGCACAGGGAAGATGGACTGTCAGAGACAGAAGGAGTGGGTACCAGGGCTGCCTGGCCCAATCCGGGCAATCAGAATCACCCTGCAAGGCTGAGATCTGATTTTTGACTAGTACTTTGAATAGGAGAGGAAGGGGAAGCATAGAGGAACTTCCCTCCCAATCCAGAAGAAAGGGCATCCAGGGAACTGAGCCCAGCACTGAGGCCTGCAACAGAACAGAGGAAGTCTGTGATTGTCTGGGGCTGCAAAAGATCTATCTGAGAGATGCCCCACCTGGCAAAAACTATCCCCAGCACTTGAGGATCCAGGGACCATTCGTGATGGCCCTGGGAAATCCTGCTGAGGGCATCCGCTAGGACATTGTCCTTCCCTGGAAGATGAACTGCTATGAGAAAGTGTTCAGGGAATAGGCCAGAGACCACAACTTCATTGCCTCGGTGCACAAGGCCGAAGACCGAGTGCCCCCTTGTTTGTTGATGTACCACATTGTTGTGGTGTTGTCTGTTCTGACTTGTATCACCTTGTCGTGGACAGATGCAGAAAAGCTTGAAGAGCTAAAAAGACAGCTCTGAGTTCCAGCAAATTGATGTGGAGCAGAGATTCCTGGGGACCAAACTCCTGAGTGGAAAGGTCGCCCATGTGGGCTCCCAACCCAGAAGGGAAGCATCTGTAGTGAGAGTCAAGTCGTGAGAAGGGGAAATGAAGGGGACCCCGCTCTTAATTGCTCTGATCCTGCCACCACTGGAGAGCTAGGATCAAGGTTCGAGTCACTGGGACCAACTTGGAAGGGGTCTCTTCTCTGAGACCAAAGGTTCTCAAGTGAAACTGAATGTTTCTCATCTGAAATCTGGCTCCCTGCACAACAGCTGTGGATGCAGCCATGTGCCCAGGAGCTGCAGAAAGTGTCTTGCTGGTCGAGAGACCTGCAGAGTGAAGGAAGAGCCAGAGCCACTAAATTCCTTACCCTTTCTGGGGAAGAAAGGCCCTGGCTAGCTTTGTGTCCAATTCTGCCCCTATAAAGGTGAGTACCTGGACTGGTTCCAGAACCGACTTTGGTAGGTTTAGCAGAAAACCCAGGGAGGTGAGAAGCTGCTGGGTAACCTGCAGGTGAGATTTTACCTGTTCTGGGGACTGGCCTACAATGAGCCAGTCGTCTAGATAGGGAAAAACAGCAATCCTCTGCCTCCTTAAGTGGGCCACTGCCACTGCTAGACACTTTGTGAATACCCTTGGAGCAGAGGTAAGGCGAAGGGCATTGCTCTGAACTGGTAATGACCTGAGGGCAGTTCGAATCTGAGGTACTTGATGGGATCTTCTGATTAGGACATGGAAATAGGCATCCTTGAGGTCCAGGGAGGCTAGCCAGTCTCCTGGCCTTAGGGAAGGTAAAATCATTGCCAGAGTTACCATTTTGAACTTTGGTTTCAAAAATGCTTGTTCAGATATCTGAGATCTAAAATGAGCCGCCATTCTCCTGTCTTTTTTGGGGTAAGGAAGTATCTGGAATACAGACCCCTGCCCTGATGCAGGAGAGGAACCCTTTCTACCACTCTGAGAGCTAACAGGGATGAGACCTCTGTTTCCAGAGCGAGGGTCTCTGAAGCACTTGCAGGTAGAAAAAGTCTGCTTCTCAACTTGGGAAACTTTTGAAGCTGAGAACCAGACCCTGGCTTACTACTTCCAGAACCCACTTGTCTGAGGTTAAAAGCCCAATTCTGACTGAAGTAAGCCAGCCTGCCCCACTGGTACAGGAGAATCGGCCGGCACCCATCAGGGTGCCTGTTTCCAGGAGGTTTAGGCTGGGGGTGGGAGCAGGTCTGCCCACCCCTCGTCTGCCCCTGCCTCTGAAGAAGCCCCTCTGAGCATGGGCAGAGGAGGCCTGAGCCTGGTAGAAAATCCTGTGAAAGGCTTACCCCTACCCTGGGGCAATGCCTTTGAGGAGTGCTTGCGCATCCTTAGCCTGGGCACTCTAAGTAGTCCTATATTCATCCATCTTCTTCATGTAATTCTCTGTCTGCTCTCCAAACAGAGAATTTCCCACCACAGGAAAATCCATAGCCTTAGTCTGGGTATCCCTGACAAACTAGTACACCTGAGCCAGGACAACCTACTAAAGCTACAGATGTGGCCATGACCCTAGAAGAAACATCATTAACATCCACAGCAGCATGAAACAGACCTTAGAGGCTTCAATGCCATCAGCAGCCACCTGTTCTAGTTCACTAGCCAGCTGGCCATGGGCCTGCTTGGCCAATTGCATAACAGTATCCCATCTAGATTTCTGATACCTAGCTACATAAGCCATATAATTTGCTTGCCTGAGTCCCAGAGAGGCTGCCATATACTGTTTTTTTGCCATGGCATCAATCTTCCTGGAATCCTTGTCAGGAGGATGTGAAGCCAAAGGAATATTAGCTTTATCACAGGCAGCAGCCTGAACTACCCCAACATGACTGCATTGCTGAGAAAGGAATTCTGTATCAGGGCCTGACAATGTATACCTTCTGTCCATCTTTTTATCTACAGGAGGCACAGAATTAGGAGCTTTTAAAATTTTAATTGTTTGTTTCCTAAAGACTTATGTAAAGGAATAGACAATCTCCTAGACTCTGGAATATCCATCATTTCTACAAAATCAGGCTCCTCTTGCTCATCCACAGCCTCTTCTAAAGGAAGCTGGAGGGTTTCAACAACTTTTTATAAAACATAAAATGAGATGGGGACTCAGACAGCATAGGGGAGATTCTAAAGGTCTGTCTGGGGAGATGTCCGTTCAATGGGCACACCAGACCTTCCCAGCCACATTCATACTGTTCATAATCCTCCTCCCCCTCCTCTGGTTCATAAAATTCCTCAATATCATAATCCTGAACCACTGGGACCGGACGAACCGACCTTTTACCAGATCGTGGTGGTTCGGACGGACCCTGAGACAGTGACTGGACAATCTGTATGGCTTTTGCTATCTCTGCAGCAGTTGGAGAAGGAATTTTGGACTCCAGACCTGCTGATTTTCTTGTTTTCTTTACTGGAATTGGTTCCTCAGAACCAGCTTTTCTTTGGCCCGAGGAAGTCTGGCCCTGGTCAGAGGGCACTCTCTCTGGTTCGGTTGGCACCGAACCGGGCTGGCCATCCGGGTCAGTGGACTTTTTGGCCTCTCGTTCCCTGAGCCTGCCCAATCTTTTTCAGGGTGGCAGGAAATTCTTACATATCTGGCAGTCTGACTGGAGGTGGTCAAACCCCAGACAATAAACACATGTGGTGTGTGGGTCAGCCTGGCAAAGACTTCCCCACAAACATCACAGTGTTGAAACAATGGGCCCAGTTTCTTTTGGGTTTCTCAGACATAATGCCAGCATAACCAAAAACTTGCCCTTTTAGCTGGCAGTGCCAGGCAAGACACCCTTATCAGTTCTAACACGTGTCGGGTATTGGAAAAAAACGTAATAAATCCAGTTTTTTTAGAACCGATAAGAACCGGGAACCGCACTCTAAAATAGTAACTTTTAGTTTTAAATGAGTTTTAAACCCACTGATCGGTTCAAAACCGAACCGATAACTTACAAGTTCCACACAGACAAAACCTTCATTTACTTACGGTTACCACAGATAGAGCTTGAACCGAACGGTTTTGCGGTTAAAATAAAACTATTCTCGGTTAAATCCAACCGAGAAACCACTTTTTAAACCGAGAAATGAACCGAGCAGAAGGAGAAATTTCGGAGCGACTGTTCACTGAGGCGGAATAAAGAATCTGACAGTTCACATTTGAAATGACACAGATAGAGCTGCTCTCGTGCCAAAATTCTATTTTGGAATGGTTTTAACCATTTCACTCCGGGGCAGTTCTAGAGCTGGATCAAACTGCTAATGTCTATAATATAGCAAGACTTCATGTTGTTTGAAAATGGGTTTCAGGAGGATTTCACACAACAGTTAGAAAAACGCTTCCACTTAGCCGTGTAAGTCTTTCGAGTAGTGTGGCGAAGGGATAACCCTCCTGAAGGTTGTCCTCCTCAGACCACCAAGTGAGTGATCGCCTCAGCGGTTCTGTCACCATGATGTGAAAGGACTGAGGATGTGTGGTTGGCGACCACCGAGTGCTGAGTATCCAATGAGAAGTTCTCATGTGAAGACGAGCAAGAGGCACAGTGAACACTGGGGATGCCATGAGACCCAGCATCCGCTGCATCAAGACAGCTTGAACTGAGCTGCTTTCTCTGATGAAGCAGGCCATCTGGAGAACATCACTCCTTCTGTCCTCCGGAAGGAAGGCTTTCGGGCAGGAGGTGTCCAGAAGGGCTCCTATGAAGAGAAGCCTCTGGGAGGGCTGTAACTGCGACTTTTTCAAGTTTAGCAGAACTCCCATGGACGTGAGGAAGTTTGAGGCCATAGCCACGGCCTCTAGAGTCTCTTGTCTGGAGGGGCTCGTGAGAAGCCAGTCATCCAGATATGGGAACACTTAGATTCCGATTTTCCTCAGATGTGCCCGAGAACTGCACAGCACTTTGTAAAAACTCGAGGTGCCGAGGACAGCCCAAGGGGGCAGGACTCTGAATTGGTAGTGCTGACCCAATGCCACGAACCTTAGGTACTTGTGGTGCTTTGTGTGTATGAGAACGTGTTGGTAGACATCCTGCATGTCCAGGGAGGTTAGCCAATCGTGTCGATGAATCAGCAGTAGAAGGGAACCGAGAGATATCATCTTGAATTTCTCCTTTAAAAGAAACTTGTTTAACTTTCTGAGGCCGAGAATAGGGCGCATGCCGCCTGTCTTCTTTGGAACTAGAAAGTAATGGGAGTAGAAACCTGTATTCTGCTGCTTCAGTGGAACTACGTCTACTACCCTGCTGTTCAGAAGGCCTTCAAATTCGGAGCAAGAAGGTCTGACTGAGTGGCAGACAGTCTGGGCTGTCGCTTAGGTGGATGATCCGGAGGGGTTTCCGACAGATTAAGAGAGTACCCCTCTCAGATTATCCTGAGGACGCATTTGTTTGATGTTATCAACTTCCACCTGTCGTAAAACTGAGTCAGATGCCCTCCTACCGCCGAGGAAGAGTCCCCCTCAGACAGCTGAAGTGGGACCTGTGCCAGAATCTCAGAGGGTGGCACTAGGCACTTTGGGGCCCTGTGCCTTCTGCTGCGATTTCTTTTGTGGTTGAGGAGTTTGGTTTATGTTAAAGCCTCCTCTGCCCTTACCACGAAAGGACTGACGGTTATGAAACTGACGCCTGTTCCCGCTCCTTTGAGGGGCTGCGGAAGGGGCTCTTGCTGTCTTGATGGCTGACCTAGTTTTCTGAGTGGCCCGAGGTATGCAACCAAGAGAGGCGACGGGTGCAAATACCAGCTGCTGCCGCTCTGGAGGCGGTGTCAAAAGCATCCATGGCAGCTTTAAGCTGTTGATTATTGGACTCAATGCCTCTGGTAATGGTCTGTAGTAGCTCTGCGTTAACCTCTGAAACGGGATGAGCTTCTACCGTAGTTTTGAGCGAATGCCAGAGTGTATACTCGTACTGAGCAAAATAACCCTGATAGCTAGCAATGCGCATGCCCAAGGCTGAAGCAGCAAAGACTCGCTTACTCAAGGTGACGATCTTGTGAGAGTCTGTTTATTAGATGTGCTGTAGCTTCCTGTGGAAGAACAGCCTTGTCATTCTCTGCCAGAATCATGATGGCATCAGCAAAAGCTTGAGAGGCCAGAATGGGACGATCCTTGGGAGGGGCATATTTCTTATCTATGGACATAGCTACAGAGGGAATAAGAGCCAGGTTATCCCACACCATCTGGGATAGAGTCTGGAAAGAGGGCTGCACTGGAGAGGTTAGATCCACAGGGATAGTCGGAATGTGCAGATACTGCAAATGCCTCAGCTTCCCAGAATCAATATCCGAGGTCTGGAGAGAGAAAGTGGATTTTAATTCCTGAGCAGCGGCTGGATTTCCGCTTGCGGCACCGGTGACCTGGGTTCGGGAACAGACCCAGGTTGTTGAAGGGCCAGACAGGGGAGAAGGATCGAGTATTCGGTGCCACGGTGACACCTAGCGAAGGCTGAGTGCATCGCAAGCATCAATGCCAAGATTGAACTAGGGTCGGGTCGGACGGCGATCGTCACGCGTCCAGCCCGGTACACAAGGAGAAAAATCAGCCTATGCCTGCTGTCTCAATGAAGCTCAGCCCCTGATGCCTCGGTCAGCCTCAAGGGCGGCTCCTGACCAGATACTTATGGCGGCTCGATATAGAGTCGGTGCCGAGACCCCGCTCTCTGGGGGGCAAGCCAGGGATGACAGGGCGAGTGCAGGCATGTCCAGAGGTGGAGGCTAGGGGGTCCGTGACCGGAGCGGATCCCAACGGTTGGCAGGGGACCAAAAAGTACAGTAATTGAAAAATAATTCATGGGCAGAGACTTAAAGGAAAGGCCTTCGACCAAAGGCTCTGTAGAAGGTTTGTTCCCCACCCCTAAGGTGGACTCATCATCAAAGTCATCTCCCAATCGAAGACCAGGATCAGGTTCAATGTCATCCCCTGCCAGTCCAGAAGGGACTGTATAGACAGGAAAGGAATGAAAAATAGAGGATGGAAGAGGAACAGAAAGAATCGTCGTAGAAAACCTCTGATACCCATGCGGCGCCGCCAGAGCCATCATAGGAAGCGGCGCCGAGAACACAGGTGGCGCCAGCATAGGAAGCGGCACTGATTGCGGTGCCGGCAAGGATTGTGGCACCGAGCATGGCGCCGACACAGCACCGAGTGCAGCTCCAGCGCCAGGGAGGCCGGCACCGCAGAATGTGGCGCCACAGCAGAAGTCTGTAACCTCTGATTAGAGGACTAAAAATGAAGAAATTCAGCAGAAGATAAAGGCACTGGTGTGGACCTCTGTGCCGCAGCCATGTGAGGGGGACAGACACCAGGGCGCGGAGTCAATGGGACTGGAGAGGGCGCAGCGCGACTCAGAAGTCTCAACCGCCTGGCCTGCAGGTCCAAAACCGAGAGGTCCGAAGGCCCCGGTGATGGACTAGCTGGCTCAGGCAGCCGTGACAACTGCCGCACCCACTGCTCCATAAGAGCGGCCCAATGGTGAAACTGCTCACCGGAGGACCCCCCCCCCCCCAACAGGCAGGGAGGGACTCCGGAGTAGAGGATGCCGATCACCAGGGGCAGAAACTGGAGGGGACTCTGGAAGAGGCGGAGACTGGCCCCTGCCCCCAGCAACTGACGATCTAGGCGCAGACATACCAGAGGTCAAGCGATGCCGAGAATGGGACCACTTCTTTTTGAGCTTTCTGGGAGACCGCCCAGCCCCACAAGCACCGGACTGTCTGTAGTCAGACCACCCACCCCCGTAGAGGGAGGCGGATCAGACTCAGCCCAGCTGACTGAACAGCTTTCATGCGAAGTATCCCTATCGTCACCTGCCCCACTCATGGTCAACTCCGTCAATGAGGGGCTTAAGACTTTTTCTGACGAAATAATAAAATTTAATCGGTACTTATTTTCTCTAGAAAATAATCAAACTAATAAAACTGAAGCTGCTGTTGTATAGATGTGAAGTTTTGACTCCCAGCGGGTGAGCGACATCGTCACTAAAGCATACTCGACGGCGGGGAGTCGATGCTAAGATAATCTATATGGTATGAGGCTGGCTCGCGGTGCCGCTTCCTCACAGCCCTACCTTGGCGCCGGCCCTCCTGAAACATTTTGGCTCCCGCTGGGTCCTAGCGCCTCCAGTGTAGTCCCATCAGTGTGAATGAGTGGTGGAGAGTTTATGTCGAGGAAGCTCTGCAAAGCACTTTGTAAAAACTCGAGGCGCCGAGGACAGCCCAAAGGGCAGGACTCTGAATTGGTAGTGCTGATCCAATGCCGCGAATCTGAGATATTTGTGGTGGTTTGGGTGAATGAGAATGTATTGGTAGGTGTCCTGCATGTCCAGGGAGGCTAGCCAATCATGTTGATGAATCAGAGGCAAGAGTGTACTGAGTGATATAATCCTGAACTTTTCCTTGAAAAGGAATTTGTTTAACTTCCTGAGATCTAGAATAGGGCGCATGCTGCCTGTTTTCTTTGGAATTACGAAGTAACGGGAGTAGAAACCTGTGTTCTGCTGATCCAGCGGGAATATCTCTACTGCCCTGTTGTTCAGAAGGCCTTGGATCTCAGAAGCAAGAAGGTCTGACTAAGAGACAGACAGCCTGGGCTGTCATTTGGGTGGATGATTCAGAAGGGTTTCCGACAGATTTAGAGAGCACCCCTCGCGGATTATTTTGAGCACCCACTTGTCTGATGTGATCAACTTCAACTGGTTGTAAAACTGAGTCAGACACCTGCCTACTGCCAAGGAAGAGTCCCCCTTGGACAGCTGAGGTGGGACTTGGGCCGGGATCTCAGAGGGTGGCACTGAGCACTTTGGGGCCCTGTGCCTTCTGCTGCATTTTCTTTTGCAGATGAGGGGTTTGGTTTCTGTTAAAGTCCCCTCTGCCTTTACCACGAAAGGACTCACGGTTATGAAACTGATGCCTGTTCCCACCCCTTTGAGGGGCTGTGGAAGACAATCTGGCCGTTTTGATGGCTGTTCTAGTCTTCTGAGTGGCCTCTAGTGCCTGCTTGACCTGAGGACCAAACAGGTACATACCATCGAAAGACAAGGCCATGGGGGAGTGCTGTTGAGCCTGAGCCAGAAAGCAGCTCTTAGACAGTGCTCTGCACAATACCTTGATTTGGGAGCAAAAAAAAGTGATTTTTTGTGCTATTTTGATTATTACTGAGTTGCTATACCTCTGTCGGAACATCCGATCGACTAGATGGGGAACCCACGTAAAGATCGGAATCAGCATGATGGAGTTAGATCCAAAATGTTACTGCAACTGCAGCCACGCGGTTGGCCTTGCACCACCAGGTTACAGACACGGAGACGGAGAGCGAGGAAACACTGCAATCTTTAGGGCTAAAAATGAATAGACTGATATCTTCCGTCTCAGGTCTGGCTGACAAAATTGATGGGATAGCCAAAAGAGCAACAAATGTGGAAAGCACACTGGAATTGGTCACTGTGGAATCTACCGAGGCTAAGAAGCGCTCGGATGCAGCAATAGGGGCAATCACCAATGTGCTCAAAGAGAATGGGCACCCGAGAATGAGGTTGGAAACCCTGGAAAACCAAACCAGGGCAATGAATATTTGAATGCTAGGTCTCCCGGAGGGTTCCGAAGGGGACCATTTGGTACTATTCTTGCATGACTGGCTACATCAGCAACTCGGGGATGAAGCTGCAACTCAGATACAGGGGATATAGAAGGCCTACACAGTAGCAGCCAGCGGTAGGCCAGAGAATCCTGAAGCTCCACGAGCGGTCTTGGCGATAACTGACGGAGTGGCGACAAAAGACTACCTACTCACATTAGCCAAGCAGAAAAAGGTACTTTTATGCAACGGAGAGACGGTGTGATTGTATCCTGACATTAGTTATGCCACCAGGCAGTGACAGAAACAATTCGATGGCACCAGGGAGCTTTTGTGAGAGGCAGGGATCCAACGTATCACCATCTTTCCTGCCTGCCTCCATATAACTCACCAAGGCAAGATATATATTTTTTCTGACCCGAAGGATGCGATGAAGTAGTCGCAGAGACAGGCTCCTAGAAGACGACGTCCAGAGGAACAACAGGATAGCCCCTCAGAAGACGATGAGGCATGAAAAATCACAAGGATTATTTTCCAGAAGAGATAGGCAATATGGAATGGCCCTACATAAAAAGTGCTGTACCTACTGATTAAGGCATGAGTACCTTTCAGACGCCTGTGGGGTCCATAATTTCAGGACATTTTCCTGTTGCTATAAAAATCTTTTGGGACTTTGAGTTTTTATACGTCAGGCTGAAATGTTATTCGCCTAGTTTAACAGAAGGACTGCGTTCATCAGTCCTATATATTTGCTCCCAATACAGTCTATTTTATAAATGTACAAGCACTGTCATTTTGGATTTTAGCACCTTGTGTGCTTACATGATTGTTGAAAGCATGGACTTATTTTTAGTCGCTCTTGGAGGAGACAGAACACTCGGGACTTATACAGTAGATATGTTAGAATTTCACCATGCAGCTCATGGGCTTTAATTTCAGCTTATTTGCATTGATTTTCTTGGGAAGTAAAAGTTTTTAGTGACCCTCCCAGATGTATCTTAAAGCAGTAGAAGAATTTTTTCTTGAATGTTAAGAGGAGTGGCGACCTCACTGTATCCCATGTATTTACATTTGATATTTCACTGCTTGTAATATAATGTAATTGTTTAACAGAAATAATAAATACAAAGTTCAAAAAAAAAAAGAAGAAAGACAAGGCCATAACCCTCTGTTGGGCATCATTTGTGAAGCCCGAGGTGCGGAACCAAGAGTGGCGACGGGTGCAAATACCAGCTGCTGCTGCTCTGGCGGCAGTGTCAAAGGCATCCATGGCAGCTTTGAGCTGTTGATTACTGGATTCAGTACCTCTAGTAATGGTCTGAAGAAGCTCTGTGTTAACTTCCGAAGCTGGAATAGCTTCCACCGTAGCCTTGAGCGAATGCCAGAGAGTATACTCATATTGGGAGAAGTAGCCCTGGTAGCAAGCAATATGCATGCCCAGGGTGGAAACAGCAAAGACCCACTTTCCCAAGGTGTCGACCTTGCAAGATTCTTTGTTTACTGGACGTGCCATTGATTCTTATGGAATAACGGCTTTATCATTCTCTGACAGAACAACAATGGCATCAGCGAAGGCTTGCGAGGCCAGAATGGGTCGATCCTTGGAAGGGGCATATTTCCTGTCTGTGGACTTAGCCACAGAGGGAATAAGTGCCGGATTATCCCACACCATTTGCGAAAGTGTCTCAAAAGAGGGTTGCACGGGGTGGGGGGTGGAGTCAATTCCACAGGAATGTCTGGACTGTGCAGGTACTGCAGATGCAGCAACTTCCCAGGATCGATTTGATCTTGGCGCCACTACAGGAGGTGGCGCCGAAAATATAGGTGGCGCCAGCACAGGATGTGGTGCAGAGTGTGGCGCTGGCACCAGTGAAGCCAGCACCGCAGCCAGCGGAGCTGAACCAGAAGTTCCCAACCCGACTCACTGAGGAAAAACGAAGAAATTCAGCAGGGGATAAAGGCACCAGTGTTGACCCCTGCACCACAGCCATATGAGGGGGATAAACACCAGAGTGTGGTGTTGATGGCACCAGAGAAGGCACCGCTCGACTAGGAAGCCCCAACAGCCCCACCCGCAAGTCAGAAACCGACTGACCCGAAGGCCCCGGCGACAGACTCGCCGGCTCGGGCAGAAGGGACAACCGCCAAACCCACTGCTTCATAAGAGCGGCTCAATGGTGAAACTGCTCACCGGAAGACTCCCAGTGGGTGGGGAGGGACTCCAGAGTTGAGGATGCCTGCCACCAGAAACAGAGGCCAGAGGGAACCCCAGAAGGGATGGAGTCTGGCCCCTGCTGCCAGTAACGGACGACTGACATGCAGACGTACTGGAAGGCGATCTCAAGTAGTGCTGTTTCTTTTTTGTACTGGGAGGCTGAAGAAGAACTCGAGGCCGAGCGGTACCGAGTCCTCGATGAGGATCGAGAATAGGACCGCTTCTTTTTGTGCTTCCGGGAAGACCGCCCGTCCACCCAAGCACTGGACTGCCTGTAGTCAGAACCCCTCTCCGTAGAGGGCAGTGGACCACAGCCAGCCCTGCTGACATAACAGCTTTCATGTGAAGTCTCCCTACCGACACATGCCCCGTTCATGGTCGACTCTGACAAAGGAGGGCTGAAGACTTCTTCTGATGAAAAATCTACTTAATAAACTTAAATATTTATTTTTCTTTTAAACTAATTGAAACTGAAAGACTATAGCTGTTGTCATATAGACGAGAAGTTTTGACTCCCAGTGGACAAGTGATGTCGTCACTGAAGCACACTCGACGGCAGGAAAAAAGGAAGTGAGGCAGCTGAAGGGTCAACACCAGGTAGCCTATACGGCACGAGCTGAGCTCGCAGTGCCGTTTTCCTCATGGCCCTACCTGGCGCCAGCCCTCCTGAAGATTTTTGGCTCCCGCTGGGTCCTAGCACCTCCGGCGTAGTCCCATCAGTGTGGATGAGTGGTGAAGACTTTATGTCCAGGAAGATCAACACATCTCAAGGCTAGCTTTGAGGTGCCAACAGGTACTGGGGCCCCATTTAAGGATTTCTAAACCCTGGCTGTGTTCATGTCACTACTAGTTTGTAGCTCAGTGCCCTTAACCGCTGTGCTATACTGCCTCCTAATAATCCAATAAAATTCTCGTATTATTATGGTAGAAAATCCCATTCCAAAGTATTCCAGTAAGAAACTGTTAGAATTTTAACTTCATCAAAAGAAGTAAAATACTCTTTAATAGCAGCTGGCCCGCTAGCGCAGAGGGCTGAAGCGCTGGTGGCTTATCTCACACAACGCTGGCGATCCGGGTTTGGGAATGACCTCGCGTTGGCTTGGGGGGGGGGGGTTGGAGCAGGATTAAGCTGTGGCTCTCCCCTTCAAAGGGCTGCCGTAGTCCCGCTCCAACTGGGTGGAGGTCCGGTGGGCAGCGCAGGCAATTGGAGCTGTGACGAAAGTCTGGGGAGGAGGCGGATGGGGTCACTGGATCTTGGCGTGTATGTGTGCCTCCCACACGCGCCATGCTGCGTGTCTTACCTTACCGTGACCGGGGGCTGAAAATGCATATATTACGATGAAAAAAAATACTTTAATTAATGGTGATAATTTTTACATACAGATAAAGGAACATTTATCTCCAGTTACAACCTCCCGGTTGATATTTGTAGTTACAATCAGGAGGTTGTGATCCACACCTGTCAATCAAGCATCACTACAGAAAGCTAACTGGCATGTAGTTTCACTGTGGACTGGTTAAACATTTTGCCCAATATGGTGGCTCCATTACCAAGCACTGGTACCAGCACTCAAGCTTTGCCACACACTGTTAAGACAATTATGATTTTAAATATTTCTACTGTACATATCTATCTAGTTGATCCTGCCTTCAAAATGAAAATAATCAATCTGGTTGATCCTGCCGCTCATACCCTTAGAGCGCGTCTTACACTATGCAGCAATGCTTATGGACCACAACTTTCCAGAATGTCGTTTCCACCGTAATGTAAGGAAAAAAGAAAAGAAAAAAACAAAAGGGAGACAGGTTCTGCGTGTGTGTCTGTCCATCTCTGACAGACGTGCTGCACTAACTGAACTGTGCTGAAAGGGAATAAATATCACCATTAGTTAAATAAAATTGTGTGTGTGTGTGTGTGTGTGTGTGTGTGTGTGTGTGTGAAAATGAAAATTACGTACCTACCGTAATTCTTGATCTTCTTCGACGAAGTCTCCACCACTCATTCACACTGATGGGATCTACGCCGGAGGCGCTAGGACCCAGTGGGAGCAAACTTTTTGTAGGAGGGTCGGCGCCAGAGATGGAGCTATGAGGAGCAGTGCCACGAGCCTCGGCTTGTGCGGCAATGTCTATCTCGGCATCAACCCTCCAACAGCCTCAGATCTTTTTTTCCAAGGAGGTGGTACCAAAGGTTGGTTTAGATGGAATTCTGAAACAACCTTAGGGAGAAACTTAGGATGGGTCCTAAGAACTACTTTGTCCTTATGAAACACAGTATATGGAGGGTCTGTGATGAAGGCATGCATCTCAGGGACCCTGCGGGCCGAGGTAATGGCCACCAGGAAGGCGGTTTTCCAAGTGAGAAATTTCAGCTCACAGGAAGCTAGAGGCTTGAAAGGCTATCGAGTAAGCATGTCTAGTACAAGATTAATGTCCCAGGCTGCGACTGGATGTCTGATAGGAGGTCTGGTATGCAAAATTCCCTTAAGAAACCTCTTAACGACAGGTAACTGAGCCAGTGACAAGGAAAGTACTGGCTCATGATAAGCTGAAATGGCACAAAGACTAGAGTATTGCGAAACTTGGCTTCCCAGCCAAATGCCCTTTGGGGTAACCCTTGCCTCAGTGTTTGCGCACAGAGGTTCTTTGTCTTTTATTGGGTGGGCAGGAAAAAGGATTCAAAGAGGATTTTGCACACCAGAGAGAAAAACACTTCCATCTGGCTGTGTAAGTTTTCCTAGTGGTCGGCTTGTGCGCAGCCAGAAGAATATCTGAAACTCTGCAAGAGACACTGAACCTGTTCACCTCTATCTCTTCAGGAGCCAAGCGTGAAGGTGAAGCGATCTCAGATTGGGATGGACCACAGGCCCCCTGAGTCAGAAGGTTCGTCTGAAGGGGAAGCGCTTTCGAAGGAGTTTCTGACATACTGCTGAGTAACGGAAACTATATTTGTCGAGGCCAGAAGGGAGCGATGAGGATCATTTTGTCCCCCTGGGACTCGAACTTGAGAAGTACCCTCTGAATTAGAGGAAGAGGCGGAAAGGCGTAGAGAAAGCGTTTTGTCCACTGCAGCCTGAACGCATCCTGACAGAAAATGCCAGGCCCGGGGACTTCTGGAGCAGAAGAGAGGCAGTTTTGTGTTGAGTGGGGATGCATAAAGGTCCAGGTCTGGAGTTCCCCACTCCGCGAACAGTGACCTGAACCACGGCTGAGTCGAGAGACCATTCATGAGGATCTGTCTCTGTTCTGCTGAGACCGGTCTGCCAGTTCGTTCTGCACTCCCGGCAGGCAGACCGCTTGAATTAGAGCCTTGTGCTCCAAGCACCATTCCCACACTCTCATTGCTTCCCTGCATAAAGGGTAAGAGTGAGCACTGCCCTGCTTGTTGATGTAATACATCACTGCTTCGTTGTCTGTTTGAAAGAGAATGTTCTTGTGACAGAGAATATCCTTCAAAGCCCGGACTGCATAAAGGACGGCTCTCATTTCTAAAACATTTATGTGAAGCTGGGACTCGTCCTGAGTCCACGTACCTTGGGTGTGGAGTTTCTGACAGTGGGCTCCCCACCCCATCAGGGACGTGTCCGTGGTAATGGAAATCTGATGATCCAGAGGAGCAAAGGGATGCCCTTCCAGAAGATTGTCCTCTTGCGACCACCAGGTGAGTGACCTCTTCAGAGGTTCTGTCACCTTGATGAGAAAGGACTGAGGGTGAGTGGTCGGGGACCACTGAGTACTGAGCATCCATTGAGAGGTTCTCAAGTGGAGGCGTGCTAGGGGTACAGTGAACACTGAGGATGCCATGAGACCCAGCATCCGTTGCATCGAGATGGCTTGAACCGAGCTGTTCTCTCTGATGTATCGGAACATCTGTAGGATATCGCTCCTTCTGTCCTCTGGTAGAAAAGCTTTCGCACAGGAGGTGTCCAGAAGAGTTCCTATGAAAAGGAGCTTCTGGGAGGGCTGCAACTGTGATTTCTTGAGATTTAGCAGGACTCCCATGGACATAAGGAAGTCTGAGGCTGTGGCTACGGCGTCGAGAGTTCCTTGCCTGGAAGGGCTTGCTAGAAGCCAGTCGTCCAGATATGGGAACACTTGTATTCCGATCTTTCTGAGGTGCACTGCGAGAATTGCACAACACTTTGTAAAAAACTCACGGCGCCGAGGATAGCCCAAAGGGCAGGACTCTGAACTGATAATGTTGACCCAAAGCCACGAACCTTAGGTATTTGTGATGCCATGGGTGAATAGGAATATGTTGATAAGCACCCTGCATGTCCAGGGAGGCTAACCAGTCATGTTGATGAAGCAAAGGTGACAGGGTTTCTAGCGATATCATTTTGAATTTCTCTTTGGGAAGAAATTTGTTCAATTTTCTGAGGTCGAAAATAGGGCGCATGCCCCCGGTTTTCTTTGGAACTAGAAAGTAATGGAAGTACAACCCTGTGTTCTGTTGATCCAGCGGAACTACTTCTACTGCCCTGCTGTTCAGAAGGCCTTGTATCTCGGAGGCGAGAAGTTCTGACTGAAGAGTTGACAGTTTTGGCTGCCATTTGGGGGGACAATCCAGAGGGTTCTCTGAAAGATTGAGGGAATATCCTTCGCGGATTATCCAGAGGACCCATTTCTCTGATGTTATAGACTTCCACTGGTTGTAGAATTGAGTCAGACGACCTCCCACCGCTAAGTAGTAGTCCCCCTCGGGCAGCTGAGGTGGGACTTGGGCCAGAAACTCAGAAGGCGGCACTGGACGCTTTGGGCCCTTGTGCTTTCTGTTGCATTTTCTTTTGAGGCTGAGGGGCTTGGCTTTTATTAAAACCTCCTCTGCCTTTGCCTCAAAAGGACTGACAGTTGTGAAACTGGTGCTTATTAACAACCCCCCCCCCCCCGAGAAGGGGCAGGAGCAGGTCAAGCCAATTTAATGGCCGACCTGGTCTTTTGTGTGGCCTCTAGAGCTTGTTCTACTTGAGGACCGAAGAGATACACCGTCAAAAGGCAACGCCATGACCTGTTGCTAGGCTTCATTCGTGAAGCCGGGAGTGCGCAGCCAGGAATGACGGCGGTTAAAAATGCCTGCCGCCGCTGCTCGGGAGGCAGTATCGAAAGCGTCCATAGCTGCTTTAACCTGTTGGTTGCTGGACTCGATACCCCTGGTTATGGTTTGAAGAAGCTCTGAATTAGTGTCCAACTCCGGTAGAGCGTCAACCATTTGTCTGAGTGAATGCCAAAGAATATACCCATATTGAGAGAAATCGCCCTGGTAGCTGGCAATACGCATACCCAGGGTGGATGCAGCAAAGACTCTCTTACCTAAAGTATCTATTTTATGAGAATCTTTGTTTATAGCTTGAGCTGTAGTAGTCTGAGGAAGGACGACCTTATCATTCTCTGCCAAGACTACAATAGGGTCCGCAAAGGCTTGACAGGCCAAAATGGGTCAATCCTTGGGAGCAGCATACTTCCTATCTATGGATTTAGCCACAGAAGGAATGAGAGCAGGATTATTCCACACCATTTGAGAAAGCGTCTCAAAGGAGGGCTGTACCGGTGGAGTTAAATCCATAGGGATGTCCGGAACATGAAGGTACTGGAGTCTTAAAAGCTTCCCAGGATCGATATCCATACTGCGGACAGAAAGAGTGGAATTCAAATTTTTTCAGCAGAGACTTAAATGACAGGTCTTCGACCACAGGCTCTGCAGCAGGATTAGATCCTGTTCCTTCCACATCATCACCCAGCCTAAGGTCTGGGTCAGGCTCAATATCATCTCCTGACAGCCCAGGAGGGACTGTATGGACAGGAAAGGAGTGAAAATCAGAAGGAAAATAGGAGGGAAAGGGTTTCGGGGTTTCGGAGCCCTGGAGACTGGAAGCGTCACACCAAGTCTCGGTGCTGAGGAAGAGCACGGCGGCGCCTGTCCCAGCACAGCGTACGGCGCCGACAGAGCCCCCGGCGCCGAGGACAGTGCTGACAAGCGCGACGGTGCTAAGGACAGCACTGACAAGCTGCACGGTGCCGAGGATGGCGCGGAAAAGCAGCACGGCACCAAGGATGGCGCCAACAACCTCAACGGCGCCGAGGACAGCGCCAACAGATGCATCGACTCCGAGGACGGTGCCGAGCGGCCCACTGATGCCGACAGCGCTGAAACCAACGCAAGGCCCCAACAACCAAGATTTGAGGCAAAAGAAGGAAAAGAAGCAGGTGAAAGAGGCATCGGTGTGGCCCCCTGCGCCGCAGCCATGTGAGGGGGGAAAACACCTGAGCGTGGAGTCGATGGCACGGAAGAAGGCATAGTCCGACTAGGGAGGCCCAACCACCCTATCTGATCACCTGAAACGTCCAAGGACACCTGAGTGACTGGCCCAGGCAGCTGGACCAACCTCCGAGCCCACTGCTCCATCAGAGTGGCCCATTGATGAAACTGCTCATCTGAAGACCTACCAGAAGGCGGGGAAGGGCTCCGATGTCGAAGAGGTCAGAGACCGGAGACAGAAACTGGCAACTCTGGAGCAGACCGGCAACTGACCCCAATGACCGACCGTTGATGCACAGACATACCAGAAGGCGACCTCGAGTGATGCCTTCTCTTTCTGGACCTACGGGTCAAAGAAGAGCTCGAGGCCGAACGGTGCCGAGAGTGCGACCATTTTCTTTCATGCTTCTGGGGGGACTGCCCTTCCCTCCGGGCACTGGACTGTCCATTGCCAGCCCCTCCTTCCGGAGAGGGTGGTGGACCAGACCCAGCCCGACTGACTGAACAACTTTCATACGAAGTCTCCCTACTGTCACCTGACCCGCTCATGGTCGACTCCATCAATGCAGGCTGAAACTTCTTTCTTATAATAAATTATAGTAAGTGGTACTTTATTTCAAGAAATACTACAAAATAAAAAACTGAAAACTATGCTGCTAGTTTGAAGTTTAACTCCCGGCGGGCGAGCGACATTGTCACTGTAGCGCACTCGACGGCGGGAGAAAAGGAACTGAGGTTGAGGACACGCCGAGACAGTCACTGCTGCACGAGCGAGGCTCTCGCGGCTACCGCCTCCCTCAAGGCTCCATCTCTGGCACCGACCCTCCTACAAAAAGTTTGCTCCCGCTGGGTCCTAGCGCCTCCAGTGTAGATCCCATTGGTGTGAATGAGTGGTGGAGACTTTATGTCCAGGAAGATCCAGAATTTTACACACACACTCTGTGTGCGATGACGCTTTTATAAACCCCTCGGGTTTATGTTGCATCCCACACCTCGGGTTTGTGTAAAATTCTAGTTACACACACCCACCCATATATTATTCTATATTTTAAAAATGCATTTCAGGTTATGCATGTTTTAACAGTGTTGTCCATCTCTGTGTTTTGCCATTAATAAACATGTAATTGTGTCCTGTTTTTTCAAGTCAGATCTGGATTGAAAGAGTATAACATTTTCAGAATCTTAACATATGCTCAAAACCCATTCTGATGGATGAACAAAACTTGTTCACAGCTGTACTGCCAGCTGATAATCCAAAACTACACATTTCAAGGCTGGCCCCATGATGACAAGCCAGTAGGTACATAGCCACATTTGCTTCTTGTAGACCTGCGTTCACACCTGAAATTGTAAGAAAAAAGGCTGCAAGAGAGGGAATGGAAAAAGACTGAAGTTGTTGCTGTAGCAGTCCCAGAAATCTGTACTGACATGAACACAGCCAGGGTTTAGAAACCCTGATATGGGGCCACAATACCTGTTGGCACCACAGAGCCAGGCTTGAGATGTGTAGTTGTTGATGATCAGTTGGCATTGGCAGTATAGCCTAGAGATTAAAGCAATTCTGAAGAGGGATTATTTTTACTAACAGTTTGAAATGTAAAGGTGATAACTCACTAGTTTCAATGCACATACAAAACAATTACTATAGACGTAGACAAAGTGTTATAACAACACCTTAAAACACACTTAATAAAACAGTTAATTTCCTATTTAACCAGTTGGATTAAATACAGTCAAAGGAGGACCTAGACCCTTGGTGACATCATTTTCTGTCAGGAGCCCAAAACATATGGCTGCCACCAGCCCTTAATTACAGGGTGATTTACATATGAATAACTCTGGACTGCAAAGATTCACAGATGAACACAATGGCTCAATCAAATTAGCTTTTCATATGCTTTCAGACATTAAGAAATCCTGTTGATGACAGTTCCCCTTTAAGGAGCTGTACAGACTACTAGGTATCACTGCCACAAGAACCTCCCTCATCACCCTCAGACAGACGGTCTTGTTGAGCATTTTAACCAAACCCTAAAATGCATGTTAAAAAGGTTTTTAAAAGGGGAAGGGAAAGATCGGGACCAATACTTGCCTTTTCTACACTTTGCTTACAGAGAAGTGCCACAGGCATCAACAGGGTTTTCACCATTTGAAATGCTGTATGGTAGGCAGCCAAGAGGGCTACTGGATGTGATAAAAGAAACGTGGGAAGATAACCCCACTCAGAAACAATCTATAACGTCTTGTATGTGTGCCCTAAGAAAGACGCTAGCAAAATATGTTGAAATTGCCCATAGCAATCAGGAAGAGGACCAAAATCAGCAGAAGGCATATTATGACCATGGGGTAAAAGAAAAAGTTTTCGAGCCAGGTGAAAAGGTTTTGCTACTGTTACCCACGACAGAAAATAAACTGTTAATGAAGTGGCAAGGGCCTTACAGAGTGCTTAGATGTACTGGCACTGTTAACTATTAGACTAAGATCCCTGACAGGTACAATCCTACTAAGATATACCATTCTAACCTCCTCAAGAAATGGGTTGAAAAAATGCCAAAAGCTGCTTTGCTAGTTTTACCAGAAACCGATAAGGGAGATATTGATGTAGCTTATGATAGACTGGAACAAACTGTAAATGTTGATGCTCTAACGGTGAATGTTTCCTTAACCTCAGAACAAACTGCAGACATTCGTAATGTGCTAAAGACATTTAACAGTACTTCTACCACAGTACCAGGCTGAGCAAAAGGGGCTGAGCAAGTAATAGCGCCAAGGAATGCTCGCCCTATTAGGCAGAAGACATATTGGTTACCAGAGCGGATAAGAGCTGAAATGGTTGAGGAAATACAAAAAAATGAAAGAATTGGGTATCACAGAGGAGTCGAGGAGTGCTTGGTCATCTCCAATGGTAACTGTAAACAAAAAAGAAGGGGGTGTTAGAAGCTGCCTTGATTTTAGGAAACTTAATCAAGTGTTAGAATTTGACAGTTATCCTATGCCCAGAATAGATGATTTGGTGGACAGACTGGGGAGTGCAAAGTACATCAGTACCTTTGATCTCACCGAATGTCACTAGCAAATGCCTTTAGCTAAAGAATCGAGAAATAAAACTGAATTTGCCACTCCTGTTGGATTCTATCAGTTCACCACCGTGTCATTTGGTATACATGGTGCGCAAGGTACATTCCAGTGGTACATGGGTGTAATATTATCATCTCACACTGGTTATTGTGCTGCATACCTGGATGATGTGGTGGTGTACAGTCAAGACTGGAAAAGCCACCTGGAACACCTATGAGCAGGTATCTAAGCTATCAAAAATGCAGGTCTGACTATTAATCCTTCCAAATGTGCACTGGGCATGTAGGAAACCAGATATTTGGGCTATGTGTTGGAAAATGGAGAAGTTAAGCCAGAAATTTCTAAAATATAAGCTGTAGCTAGCAGCCCTGTCCCTAAAACAAAGAAACATGTCAGGTCATTTTAGCGCTGGCTGGTTATTATCAGAGATTTGTTCCCAACTTTGCCAAATTAGCTACTTCCCTCACTGAACTCACGAAAAAACGGTACCCAAATAATTTGAAATGGACCCCAGAGCTATTAAGGCTGCATTATGTTCAGCCCCTGTTTTAAGAAGCCCAGACTTTGAGAAACCATTTTAGTTACAAACAGATGCATCAGAAGTAGGCCTAGGTGCAGTCCTGAGTCAAAATATAGATAGGACGGAACATCCTATTCTGTACATAAGTAGGAAGTTGTATGACAGAGAGAAAAGGTACTCCACCATTGAAAAGAAATGTTTAGCAGCAAAGTGGGCCATGGAGTCCCTTAAGTTTTATTTACTAGGACCTGACTTTGTACTTATAACAGATCACAATCCTCTCTGTTGGCTTAACCAAATGAAAGAAAAATGTCAAAATCACAAGGTGGTACCTGGCAC
The DNA here is from genome assembly GCA_016271365.2 of Neoceratodus forsteri. NCBI lineage: Eukaryota > Metazoa > Chordata > Ceratodontiformes > Ceratodontidae > Neoceratodus > Neoceratodus forsteri. The sequence continues at coordinate 1,434,660,425 of CM057453.1, forward strand.
TACAGCCATTTAAATTCAAGGTGATACACAAATCTGGTAAAGAGAATATCAATGCTGATTTTCTGTCAAGATATGGATCTGGAAATGAGGGTTCTGAAGGGTGAAAAACAAATGTATGGGTTTGAACTTTACTGTTTGCTGTACTGTTATAGGAAAAACAGATAATGCACATGTGCTTAATTTCTGAAAGTTAGAAGCTAATGTTAGTAGAGAATTAATAGAAAGTTTTGGAAACCTCTTTGATAAAACAGGTTCCCCCTTAAGGGATGAAAGGGTGAAATAGGACTCTGTCCCAGTTGTTATGGAAAGATTTTGAATGCAGGGATCTCTTCTGTTCCTTTCCTGTCTCTTCTCTGTCTGGTTGTGCAACCAAGTTTTCCTGTGAGACCTAGGATCTGATCACCCTGACAGTCTCACAATTCTCTGCCTCTCACCATCCCTCAGTCTCCCTTGCTATCTGTCTTTTTTTCTCCCTTGCATATCTGTTGATATAAAAATATATGCAAATCATCATGTGGAAATGTAACTGATGCTGGGATCCCTTTTGTTTAGAAACTATATAGCATTACTGTTGAAATGTATATATTTGTGGTTTGAGATGACTGCAAAAAGCTATTGGAAACTCAAGAGGCCATCTTAGTGCAATTTTAAACCTTTTGCAAGAGCTCTGGAAAAGGTGCCTTAGCTCTGGGACACTGGGTTCTTGCTGCACTTGCCTGAAACATACAAGAACACTTTGGAAGAAACAGAATGCTTGTGAAGAATGGGGGTTAGAAGGACTTATAAGAGAGCTGAGCTGCAATATCATGTTAGATGGACACAGAGATTGAAGAAAAACTCAAATGGACTTTTTCTGTTTATTTTGCCTTTGTAAATAGTTATACTGAGCAATTTTATTTTTTATGTTACTGCTAGTACAAATAAATATTTTTGGTGAATTCTACAACTACTCCTGATTTTCCTATGCTCCCTGACCTGTGCCTTGACAACAGATCCCAGAGGAGGAATATGGCATGGCTCCCGGAGACCCCATGGGTTCGCAATACCTGCGCTGGACATCCCTCGGGGGCTGGAGAAAGGGCAGAGCAACAGAGCCAGACATCCCTGGTTGCAACTGTAAATGGCCGAAGCCATGAAGGGATGACTGTTGAGTCATGACTGTATTCCCTGAAAAATGAAAGCACCAGGTGAGCAGGATTGAGGCTTCCAAAGTGGAAAATCTCCAGCTTTGCATCATTTCTGCCAGGAAAGTACAGTTACATAAGTACTTACCATAACAGTAGATCTTCGAGAGGAGCTCTTGCAGCAGGCTATAACCATTAGGACTAATGCCGCAGGCCTTAGGACCCACCAGAAAAATCTTAGCTAGCAGTACCCAGCAGAAACCGCCCTCTGAGACTGGCTCCACTCCGATGTTGGCCACGCTACAAAAGGGGGTGGACCCCAGCTTCTCCTCAGTTCCCCCACCAAGACCCGCAAACAGACCCTAGCGAGTGAAAGAAGCGAAACTTGTTGATGTGCTGAAAACCTCACCAGGGGGATGGAGGGTGGGAAAGCAGCACCTGCTGCAAGAGCTCCTCATGAAGATCTACTGTTATGGTAAGTTCTTACGTAACATCTATCTTACTTCGAGTGGGAGCTCTTGCAGCAGGCTATAACCATTAGGACTGAATCCCAAGCAGTCCCGTGCCAAGGAGGTGCCTAACTCAGGGAGGAGGAAGGATGAAATAATGCTGGCAACACAGAAAATCAGGACAGGAGTCCCTGAAGGACTGCCAAGCCGAAACCAGCACGGCGTCTGGAGGCAATATCCAGGCTGTAGTGCTTCACAAAAGTATGCACAGAATTCCAGGTGGCTGACGCACAGATGTCTCTTATGGAGACATTCTTTAAGACGGCAAAGGAAGCCGAAACTCCCCTGGTGGAGTGACCCCTAACCGGGCCCGGAAGAGGTTTGTTGTGCTTCTCATAACAAAACACAATACAGTGGACGAGCCACTTAGAAACAGTCTGTTTAGACACCGGTTTGCCCAAGTGTTATGGCGCAAAGGCTACAAACCGTTGCTCCGATTTACGGTGTGTAGCTGTGCGCTTAAGGTAGTACCTCAGCGCCCTGTGAACGTCGTGTGTGTGTAAGAGAGCTTTTCCCCTATTAGAAGGAGAAGAAAAATAAATTGGAAGGTCAACTGATTGGTTGAAGGTCAACTGCAAGACCCCTTTAGGAAGGAACTTAGGATCTGTTCTAGGGGAAACCCTTTCCTTGTGAAAAACCAAATAAGGCTCTTTACACATCAGAGCCTGGAGCTCGGAAACTCTTCGAGAAAATCCAAATTTTAGCTGAAACTGCTGGATGGCAAAGTTTCCCAACATGAGTGGGTCGCAGCAGGAAAAGAGCTGAGGTGGAGCTGGGGTCCGCCCCCTTTTGTAGCGTGGCTGACGTTGGGTGGAGCCGACGTCAGGGGGCGGTCCCTGCTGGGTACTGCTAGCTAAGATTTTTCCGGTGGGTCCTAAGGCCTGCGGCGTTAGTCCAAATGGTTATAGCCTGCTGCAAGAGCTCCCACTGGAAGTAAGATCTGCTGGTACATAGTGTACCCAGTGTTGTAAGGCAGGTGCCAGAAAGTATCTTCTTCCTCAGAGGAGGAAGTGGAAGATGAAGAGGTGCTGGAGTCAGGGGATGGTGTTGTTGGGGTTTCAGGCTGGAAAAAGGCCTGATCAAGGGACAGGAGGTACTGAGGGAATGCACTTGACAAATCCCTGAACTGTTCCCAGGTCAGGGCACCGTAAAACCCCAAATGCCTGGAAGATGAGGAGAAGGCGGCAGAGGAGAAGGAGGGTCATGAATGCCCAGGTTGGCTCCTCTGCCAGGACTATGAGAATGCACAGGTGACTTCACCCTAGGGGAGGGCCTGGCAAGATCATCCACCAAAGAGTGCTCGACAGACGAGAAGCGATCAGGGTGGTGCCCTTGGGGGAAAACCCCTGGCATGGAGAGCGAAGCATAGAAGGTCCTACAGGGTGGCCTCTATCCTTACCAATGACAGGGCCTGATAGTTCCGGACAGACCACAGGCTCCGAATCAGCACTTCGACTCCTGCCAGAGCTGCCACCTACTCTGGACAAGGAGTGAACCACTGACTGAGAACACCCTGCTCTCACCTCACCAGATAGGGCCCTGCCCCCTTGGACTAGACCTCTGAAATGAAAATTATGTACTCACTGTAATTCCTGATCTTCTTGGATCATCTTCACCATTGATTCATACTGATGGGTTCTGAGCCGGAAGCACTAGGACCCTGTGGGAGCCAGAACTTTTCAGGAGTGCCGGCGCCGAGGTAGGCTGCGCATATGCGCGGCACTGCAAGACTAGCTCACGCTGCATGGCTAACCTTGGCACCGGCCCTCAGCCACCACAGTACCTTTTTTTTTTTTTTTTTTACCAAGGAGGTGCAGCGTAACTTAATTAAGTAAAGCACCTAAAAGGGCAAAAGACAGTCCTTTCATCCCATCTAAGAAGGGTCATCAACAAGAAAGCAGTGTCTTTACAGCCCAAACCAAAAACAAGGGAAGGTGAAGACAAACAAACAGAAAGAGTGAGCCCAGGAGATGGTGGGCGGGCATGTGAATCAATGGTGAAGTTGGCCCAAGAAGATATGAAAATTACCTACTTACCATAATTATTGATCTTCCCAAATATCTTCACCATTCATTACTAATGGGTCTAGCCAGAGGTCTGGACCCTGCTCGGGGAATATAAACAGCACTGCCTCTTTAAATTTTTCTGAGTTGGAGAAGCCAATGCCCAAGAGGCCAGTGTTCTATGTGGCACACACGGGTTGGCCAATAACTGACGCACACTCCTCCCAGCCCTCAGTTCTGTCCACCAGGTGAGGAAGAGACCGATAGGGATGAGAGAGAGAGGGCAAGGATGCCCGAAGGACAGAGGGGGTAGGAAGAAAATAAAGCCAACTGAAGAGGTGCAGGCAAGAGGGAAAGACTAGGTAAGGCAGGGGTGGCCAGCACACTGGGCAGCCTTAAGAAGTAGAAATAAACAAAAAGAAGAAGTGAGAAAGGGAGAAAGATAGAGAGGGAGGGCAACAGTGCCTCCTGAAGGATTCGCTCCTTTCTCAAACACCTCCCCCCCTTTCTTTTTTTCTGAACTCCCCATGTGGGAGACAAGCAGACTAGCTAGCCCTTTCAGCCCTTAAGTCGACAGGAGTACAGAGAAGGGAGAAAGATTGGTCCAACTGGATCCAGCGAAGTGGGACAGGTGTAACACACTTCAGTCCCCATAGCTGAGACCTTTTCTGCTAGAGTAAAAGAAGGGGAAGGGGAGGAGAAGAGGGGTTTTAAGCTCCCACGATAACACTCAGATGGGGTACCAATGGAGACCCTAAAGGACTCTCTCTCTCTCTCTCTAAACTGATTCTGGAGTTCCTCGGCTGGAGAACCATAGAAGTTGACATGGTCGAGAGCCAAAAGGCATTACCATGCTTGCCTCTTTTTTTTTTTTTTGGGGGGGGGGGACTCACTGAAGAGTGGGTGCAGCTGAAAGAGTAAATGGTCTGTTGAGACAGCAGACCTAGAAGACAAAGCTCCCAATGGGGAGCCTCTAATCATCTAAAGGAAAGGAGAACTGCTTCAGCCAGTCCAGGAAGGCTGGCAGAATGCCAGATGGCACATAGGAGCAGGGTTTACCCTGAAAAAGAGCTATCCTTCCCCCAAGCTCTCGCCCCAGTATGTCATTTTCATATCTTACTCAAATTAATCTTCACTACTCATTACTAATGGGTCCGAGTGCCAAAATGGCAAACCCTGAGGGAAACAAGATTTCCCCCAGCAACCTGTGGGGGAAGATCACAGGAGGAGAGAGGGCCCTGCGTACGGGCCTGTAGGGGCCCGTGGAAGGCCATGGCCTGGAAGAGGCTCCCGGCACCTGGAAGGCACCCCTGCAGTTCACGTTGCACCCTGCGAGAGAAGAAATGGGCCTGCCAGAAGGGTGAGGACAGCACCCTATGACGGACCAAGAGTAACAACCTCGATAGGCGAAGCCATGGAGTCCGCCTGATGCATAACGAAGTTCCTAACAGCCTGGAAACCACCTCATTGGCATCATACACTACCCTTGAGAGGTGAATTGCTAGCTCCAGGCCCTGCACAGTGAGGTGAATGGCTTGCTGGGTTTCCTCACCATCACGCATATCGTCGAGGCACAGGTCAGGAAGCATAGGAAAAATGAAAATTACGTACCTAACGTAATTCTTGATCTTCTTGGACGAGTCTCCACCACTCATTCACACTATTGGGATCTGCGCTGGAGGCACTAGGACCCATCGGGAGCAAACTTTTTGCTGGAGGGTCGGCGCCATCGCACCTCGAGCCTCAGCTCGCGCTGTAATGACTATCTCGGCGTTGACCCTCCAACCGCCTCAGTACCTTTTTTACCAAGGAGGTGCAGCTTAACTAACCTAGAAGGGTAGCCTAACCTAAAAACTGGACATAAGATAGTCCGGACGACCCGTATAAGAAGGGTCAACAAAGAAGTCTTCACAGCCTAAAGATTTGAGGGAGTGAGGACCAACAACAGAAGTGAGCTCGGGGGACGGAGGGTGGGCGTGTGAATGAGTGGTGGAGACTCGTCCAAGAAGATCAAGAATTACGGTAGGTACGTAATTTTCATATCTTCCTGGACATAAGTCTCCACCACTCATTCACACTATTGGGAGAGTACCGAGCTAATAATCCCCCGAGAGGGCGGCAGGAGAGACCAAGAGCTCACATTTCTAAGACAGAAGTCCATTAAGGATGGCTCTGCCAAAGGAAGAATGTTGTCTGGCATGGACATCTAGTGCATAATGTTTAACAAAAGTATGCACTGAGCTCCAGGTGGCCGCGTTGCAAATATCTGCAATGGGCACGTTACGAATTTCCGCTAGGGATGCCGCGACCGCTCTAGTAGAGTGAGCGTAAATCCTACCCTCCAACCTAACCTGCGCCATGGAACAGCAGTGGCGAAGGCATGCCACTAGCCATGCTGAGATACATCTGATAGTGACAGGCTGACCCAGCCGGGTCTCGCTGAAGGAAACGAACAGTTGCTGGACTTTGCGAAAGTCCTTGGTTCTATCCAGATAGAAACGCAAGGCCCTCTTAACGTCCAAAGAATGAAGAGAACGCTCTCCTTCATTTTGGAAGTTCGCGAAGTAAGAGGGAAGGACCAAAGGTTGGTTTAGATGAAATTCTGACACAACCTTAGGAAGAAATTTAGGATGAGCACGAAGAAAAAATTACTCACCTTAGTAATGTTGTTTCTTCTAATGGAGTCTTGCTATATTATGACAGATGCAGTTTGTCCCACCATTAGAACTGCTCCGGAGGTGAAAGAGTTAACTTCCATGCAGAGCATGGAACTTAGAGCGCGAGCTCGGTTAAAGAAGCTCTGTCAGGGTGGTTTCAAACCGAAACCGTCAGATCTTTACGAGCAAAACTCACTAAGGCTCTGTGTGGAAGCTGTAACCTACACTAGCCAAATGGCTACTAAAATATTCACACATTTTCCTGATCCCAACACCAAGACTCAAGTCATGGGACCAGAAAAATAAGATAAAATAACTAAATAATACACAACACCCAAACATAAAAGAGGGCATCAATAAATGCCAACAGTGGACTGCCCACCCCATACCCGAAGTAGAAGTTCTGAGAGGGGCAGGCTGGGGGGGAGGTCATAATATAGCAAGACTCCATTAGAAGAAACAACATTACTAAGGTGAGTAATTATTTCTTCACACAACATGAAGTCTTGCTATATTATGACAGATGCAGACTACACAGCAGTACCTCCATGGAGGAGGGACAGAACCTACTTAGGGAATAGGCTCTGAAGCACGGCTGTGCCAAACCGAGCATCCCTCCTGGCCTGGATATCCATGGAGTAATGCTTGGTGAAAGTGTGTACTGTTTTCCAAGTAGCTGCTTGACATATCTCCAAGATAGGGATGTCTCTAGCAGCAGCTAGAGATGCAGCTGTACCTCTGGTAGAGTGAGCCCTCAGGCCTGAGGGGGAACCTTACCCAGCTTTTGATAGCAAAATTGGATACAAGAGACGATCCACCTGGCAATGGATCTCTTAGTGGCAGGTCTCCTTTCCCAACCTCACCATAAGTGAGAAATAGTTGGAGGAGTCAAACCTGTGACCCTTGGCACGCTCATGTAGTAACTTAGGGCCCTCGTAACATCTAAGCTGTGCAGCCTCCTCTCACCAGAGGAGGAATGGTCAGTGAAGAACACTGGAAGTGAAATAGATTGGTTAAGGTGGAAATCCGAAACCACCTTAGGCAAAAACTTCCTGTTAGTCCTGAGGACTACCTTATCCCTGTTAAAGGAAATAAAGTCAGTCTCCACTGATAAAGCCTGTAACTCACTTATGCCTGGCAGAAGTGATGGCTACTAAATACAGTTTTCCAAGACAAATACTTAAGCTCTGCAGAGACAGAGGCTCAAAGGGGGTTGCATCAGCTGAGCAATGCAGACATTAAGATCCCAAGCAGGGGCAGGGTCCCTGAATGGAGGATTGGTATGAAGCAATCCCTTAAAAAACTTGGAAAATACAGGGTGAGCAGAAAGAGAAGAGGGCTTCCCTGCTGAAATGAAGGCAGAGACAGCTGCCAAGTGCACTTTCAGGGTAGCTGGTCTCAATCCCAAAGAATTAAGATGGACCATATAATCCAATACAGTGGGTAAATCAGCAGATTCCGGGGAAATATGCTTCCCAGAACACCAGATGGAAAACCTTTTCCACTTGGAGTTATAGGTAGCCCTGGTGGAAGGCTTCCTAGCAGCTTTCACGATTTCAAGAACACTTTGAGAAAGTTGTAGATCAGCAAACACTACTGCTCAAGAGCCAAGCCTTGAGGTTGAGGGATTTGAGATTCGGATACCAAACTCTTCCCCTGAGCACAGGTTAACAGATTGTGGTTCCTGGGGAGACACAGGGGAAGATGGGCTGCTAAGGACAGAAGGAGTGGGTACCAAGGCTGCCTGGCCCAGTCTGGAGCAATCAGGATCATCTTGCAGGGCTGAGACCTGACTTTGACTAGTACTTTGAACAGGAGAGGGAAGGGGGTAAAGGCATAAAGAACTCCCTTCCCAATCGAGGAGAAAGGCATCCAGGGAACTGGGCCCAACATTGGGGCCTGCAACAAAAGTGGAAGTTGATGATTGTCTGGGGCTGCAAAAGATCTATCTGAGGATGCCCCATCTGGCAAAAACTATCCCAGTACTAGAGGATCCAGTGACCATTCGTGATGGCCCCAGGAAATCCTGCTGAGAGCATCTGCCAGGACATTGTCCTTGCCTGGGAGGTGAACTGCTATGAGGGAAGTGTCTAGGAATAAGCCAGAGACCACAACTTCATCGCCTCGTGCACAAGGCCAAGACCGAATGCCCCTTGTTTGTTGATGTACCACATTGTAGTGGTGTTGTCTGTTCTGACCTGTACCACCTTGTTCTGAACAGATGCAGAAAAACCTGAAGTGCTAGAAAACAGCTCTGAGTTCCAACAGATTGATGTGGAGCAGAGATTCCTGAGGGCACCATAACCCCTGGGTGGAGAGGTCGCCCATGTGAGCTCCCCATCCCAAGAGGGATGCATCTGTAGTAAGGGTCAAGGAGTGGACAGAGTGATGAAAGGCACCCCTTTGTCTCAGATTGCTCTGATCCTGCCACCACTGAAGGGCCTGGATCAGGGTTCGAGTCACTGGGATTAACTTGGATAGGGGATCTCTTCTTTGAGACCAGAAAGCTCTCAAATGGAACTGAATGTCCCTCATCTGAAATCTTGCTCCTTGTACTACAGCTGTGGAAGCAGCCATGTGTCCTAGGAGCTGCAGGAAATGCCTTGCTGGTCGAGAGACCTGCAGAGTGAAGGACGAGGCCAGGGCCACCAAAGTCCTTACCCTTTCCAGGGGAAGGAAGGCTCTGGCCTGCTTTGTGTCCAGTTCTGCGCCTATAAAGGTGAGTACCTGGACAGGTTCCAAAACTGACTTTGGAAGATTGAGAAGAAAGCCCAGAGAGGTAAGCAGCTGCTGGGTAACTAGCAGGTGTGATTTGACCTGGTCTGGAGACTGACCCACAATGAGCCAGTCGTCCAGGTAGGGAAAAATGGCAATCTTTTGCCTTCTTAGATGAGCAACTGCTACTGCCAGACATTTTGTGAACACCCTTGGGGCAGAGGTGAGGCCGAAGGGCATTGCTCTGAACTGATAATGGCCTCAGGGCAGTTTGAATCTGAGGTACTTTGATGGGAGCTTCTGATAAGAACATGGAAGTAGGCATCCTTGAGTTCCAGGGAAGCTAGCCAGTCCCCTGGCCTTAGGGAGGGTAAAATCATTCCCAGAGTCACCATTTTGAATTTTGGTTTTAAAAGGTGCTTGTTTAGATATCTTAGATCCAGAATAGGCCGCCACTCTCCTGTCTTTTTTGGGGTAAGGAAGTACCTGGAGTACAGACCCTTGCCCTGGTGTGGGGGAGAAACCCTTCTACAGCTCTGAGAGCCAGGAGGGTTGAGACTTCTGTTTCAAAGCAAGAGTCTCTAAAGGGTTTGCAGGTGGAAAAGATCTGGCTCTCATCTTTGGAAATTTTTTGAAGCTGAGAACCAGACCCTGGCTCACTACTTCCAGGACCCACCTGTCTGATGTTAAAGACTCCCAGTCCTGGACGAAGTAAGCCAGCCTGCCCCCTACAGGTAATGGAGAGCTGACCCTGGGCATCCCATCAGGGTGCTTGTTTGGCAGGGGCTTTAGGCTGAGGGGTGGGAGCAGGCCTGCTTGTACCCCGTCTGCCTCTCCCTCTGAAGAACCCCCTCTGAGCATAGGCTGAAGAGGAGGAGGCCTGGGTCTGGTAAAAGGCCTGTGAAAAGGCCTGCCCCTACTGGGCTGCCTCTGAGGTGGCTTGCCGTCCTTGGCTTGTGCACTCTATAAGTGGTTCTATAGTCATCCATTTTCTTCATATATAATTCTCTGTCTGCTCCCCAAACAGAGAATTTCCCACCACAGGAAAATCCATAGCCTTAGACTGGGTATCCTGTGACAAAGTAGTACACCTGAGCCAGGCCAATCTACGAAAAGCCACAGATGTAGTCATGACTCTAGAGGATACATCATTAGAATCCACTGCAGCATGGAACTGCACCTTAGATGCCTCGATACCATCAAGAGCCACCTGCTCCAGCTCCTTTGCAAGCTGGCCAGGGACCTGTTTGGCTAAGGTCATGACAGTATCCCATCTAGATTTCTGTATCTCGCAACATAGCCATATAGTTTGCTTGTCTGAGTCCCAAAGATGCTGCCATGTATTGTTTTTGGCCATGGCATCAATCTTCCTGGAGTCCTTGTCAGGAGGATGTGAAGCCAGGGGAATATTAGCTTCATCACAGGCTGCAGCCTGAACTACCCCAACATGACTGCATTGCTGTGAAAGAAAATCTGTATCAGGACCTGACAAAGTGTACCTCCTGTCCATCTTTTTATCTACAGGAGGCACAGAATTAGGAGCTTTTAAAATTTTTATTGTTCGTTTCCTAAAAGATTTATGTAAAGGGATGGACAATCTCCTGGACTCTGGGATATCCATCATCTCTACATAGTCAGGCTCCTCTTGCTCATCCAAAGCCGCCTCTAAGGGAAGCTGGAGGGTCTCAGCAACTTTTTTATAAAACAAAAAATGAGAAGGGACTCAGAAAGCCTAGGGGGAGATTCACCTGAAAGTCTGTCTGGGGAGATGTCCGGTTCAATGGGCACATCCAGACTTTCAAAGTCACATTCACACTGATCATAATCATCTTCCCCCTCCTCTGGTTCATAAAACTCTTCTATATCATATTCTTGAACCAGTGGAACCGACCGAACCGACCTTTTGCCAGATAGTGGCGGTTCGGAGGGAACTGAGGACAGTGACTGGACAATCTGTATTGCCCTGGCTATCTCTGCAGCAGTTGAGAAGAATTTTGGACTCACACCTGCTGACTTTCTAGTTCTCTTTGCTGGAACTGGCTCCTCAGAGTCAGCTTTACGCTTGCCCGAGGAAGTCTGGCCCTGGTCAGAGGGCACTCCCTCTCCGTTCGCTGGCACCGAACTGGGCTGGCCATCCGGGTCAGCGGACTTTGGTCTCTCGCCCCTGAGCCTACCAACCTCTTATCTAGGGGTGGCTGCAGGGAAATTCTTGCAAATCTGGCAGTCTGCATTGAGGTGGTCAAACCTCAGACAATAAACACATGTGGTGTGTGGGTCAGCCTTGGCAAAGGCTTCCCCACAGACACTACAGTGTTGAAACCCAGTGGGCCCGGTTTTTCTTTGGGTTTCTCAGACATAATGCCAGCCTAACCAAAACTTGCCCTTTTGATGGCAGTGCCAGGCAAGACACCCTTATCGGTTCCCAACCGTGTCACGGGTCGTGGAAAAAAACGTAATGAAATCCGTTTTTTTTAGAACCGATAAGAACCGGGAACCGCACTCTAACAAGCCTTAAAAGGCTTTAAAACCAAGTTTAAATACAATTCGATCGGTTCAAACCGAACTGATAAACATTTACAAGTTCCACACAGAAAACCTATCTATTACTTATAATACCATAGACAGAGCTTGAACCGATCGGTTTGCGGTTAAAATAAATAATATTGCAGTTAAATTCAACCGAGAAAAGATGTTTTAAACCGAGGAAATGAACCGAGCAGCAGGAGGATTCTCCGGAGCGACTGTTCAGTGAGGCGGAGTAAAGAATCTGACGGTTTCGGTTTGAAACCACCCTAACAGAGCTTCTTTAACCAAGCTCGCGCTCTAAGTTCCATGCTCTGCATGGAAGATAACTCTTTCACCTCCGGAGCAGTTCTAATGGTGGGACAAACTGCATCTGTCATAATATAGCAAGACTTCAAGTTGTTTGAAGAACTACTTTGTCCCTATGGAACACAGTATATGGAGGGTCTGTGACTAGGGCATGTATCTCAGAGACCCTGTGGGCTGAGGTAATGGCCACTAGAAAGGCATTCTTCCAGGTGAGAAATTTTAGCTCACAGGTAGCCAGAGGTTCGAAAGGTTTCCGAGTGAGCATATCTAGCACAAGATGAATGTCCCAGGCTGCAACTGGGCATCTTGTAGGTCTGGTATGCAGAATTCCTTTAAGAAATCTCTTAACCACAGGTAACTGAGCCAGAGATAAGGAAAAAATCGGCTCATGATATGCTGAAATGGCACTAAGGTGAACTTTGACTGTAGAGAACTGTAGGCCTGAATTTGAGAGGTCTAAGAGGTACTCCAGAACTTTATCTGGTGGGCAGGAAAAAGATTCAAAGAGGACTTTGCACACCAGGCGGCAAAACTTCCATTTGGCTGTGTAAGTTTTCCTAGTGGCTGGTTTCCATGCAGCCAGAAGAATATCTGAAACTCTTCGAGACACATTGAACCGGTTTACTTCTACCTCTTCAGGAGCCAAGCGTGAAAGTGAAGCAATCTCAGGTTGGGATGGACCACAGGTCCCTGAGTCAAAAGGTTCATCTGTAGGGGAAGTGGTCTCGGAGAAACTGCTAACATATTGTTGAGTAGTGGAAACCACAGCTGCCGAGGCCAAAAGGGAGCAATGAGAATCATCGTCCCCTGGGATTCGAACTTGAAAGTACACTCTGAATTAGAGAGAAAAGGTGGAAGGCGTAAAAGCGTTCTGTCCACGCAGCCTGAACGCATCTAACAGAAAATGCCAGGCCCTGGTTTTCTGGAGCAGAAGAGTGGCAGTTTTTACGTTGAGGGGAATGCAAAAGGTCCAGGTCTGGAGTTCCCACTCTTCAAATAGTGACTGAACTATGGTTGAGTCGAGAGACCAAGTGTGGGTCTGTCTCTGTTCTGCTGTGAGACGGTCTGCAGTTTGTTCTGAATATCTGGCAGGTAGACCGCTGAATTAGAGCCTTGTGCTCGAGCACCATTCCCATACCCTCATTGCTTCCCTGCATAATGGGTAGAATGAGCACCGCCCTGCTTGTTGATGTAATACATCACTGCTTTGTTGTCCGTTTGAAGGAGAATGTTCTTGTGACACAGAACGTCCTTCAACGCTGGACCGCATAAAGACGCTCTCATTTCTAGGGCGTTATGTGAAGCTGGGACTCGACTGGAGTCCACGCACCTTAGTGTGGAGAGCCTGACAGTGAGCTCCCACCCCATCAGGGATACGCCGTGGTAATGGAGATCTGATGGTCCAGAGGAGCAAGGATATCCTTCCAGGAGATTGCTCTCTTGAGACCACCAGGTGAGTGACCTCTTTAAAGGTTCTGTCACCTTGATGAGATAGGACTGCGGTGATGGTTGGGGACCACTGAGTACTGAGCATCCACTGAGTGGTTCTCATGTGCAGACGCGTAGGGGTACAGTGAACACTGAGGAAGCCATGAGGCCTAGCATCCGTTGAATCGCGAGAGCTGTAACTGAGGAGTTCTCCCCGATGTGATGGGCCATTTGAAGGATATCGTTCCTTCTGTCATCTGGAAGAAAAGCCTTCGCACAGGAGGTGTCCAGAAGAGTCCCTATAAAGAGGAGCCTCTGGGAGGGCTGCAGTTGCGACTTCTTGAGGTTCAACAGAACTCCCATGGATGTGAGGAGGCGAGAAGCCGTCTCTACGGCGTCCAGGGTAACTTGCCTGGAAGGGATTGCTAGAAGCCAATCGTCCAGATAAGGGAACACCTGTATCCCAACCTTTCTGAGGTGCGCTGTGAGAACTGCACAACACTTTGTAAAAATCTGCGGCGCCGAGGACAGCCCAAAGGGCAGGACTCTGAACTGATAATGCTGTCCCAGAGCCACAAACCTCAAGAATTTGTGGTGCCTCGGGTGAATAGGAATGTGCTGGTAAGCATCCTGCATGTCTAGGGAGGCTAGCCAGTCGTGTATGAAGCAAAGGTAACAGGGTTCTCAGAGAAATCATTTTGAATTTCTCCTTGGGGAGAAATTTGTTTAGCTTTCTGAGATCCAGGTGGGGCGCATACCCCTGGACTTCTTCGGAACCAGAAAGTAATGGGAGTAGAAACCCGTGTTCCGTTGATGCAGCGGCACCACTTCTACTGCCCTGTTGTTGAGAAGGCCCTGAATCTCGGCGGCGAGAAGGTCTGACTGAAGGGTCGACAGCCTGGGCTGCCATTTGGGAGGACGATCTGGAGGGGTCTCCAGAAGATTGAGTGAATGCCCCTCGCGAATTATCCAAAGGACCCATTTGTCTGAGGTTATGGACATCCACTGGTTGTAGAAGTGCATCAGACGACCTCCCACCGGAGAGGAAAAGTCCACCTCGAACAGCAGATCTAGATCTTGGGCCTGCCATTCATAAGGTAGTGCTGGGCGCTTTGGGCCTTAGCTTTCTGTTGCCCTTCTTTTGAGGTTGGGCAGGTTGGTTTTCATGGAAACCTCCTTGCCTCGAAAGGACTGGCGATTATGAGCAGCGTTTATTGACATGCCCTCGGGAGGGGCAGGAGGGTCGAGCCAGCAATGGCTGACCTAGTCAATAGTGTAACTGAGACTTGCTCTACCTGGGGACAAAAGATACGCACCATCAAGAGACAGCGCCATTACCTGCTGCTGCGCATCATTCGTGAAACCGAGTCGCAGCCAGGGAATGACGGGTGCAAATACCAGCAGCCGCTGAGCGGGAAGCAGTGTCGAAAGCATCCATGGCTGCTTAACCTGCTGGTTGTTAGATTCAATACCTCTGGTAATGGTTTGAAGAAGCTCTGGCTTCATCCGACTCTGGAAGAGCTTCAACCATCTGCTTAATAGAGTGCCACAGGATATACTCATACTGTGAGAAATAGCCCTGGTAGCTGACAATACGCATACTTAAGGTAGAAGCAGCAAAGACTCTCTTACCTAAGGTGTCTATCTTCTGATTCATCGTTAATAGAATTAGAGCTGTAGTAGTTTGAGGAAGAATGACCTTATCGTTCTCTGCCAGGACTACAATAGGATCACACAAGGGCTTGAGATGCCAAAATGGGACGATCCTTGGGGGCTGAATATTTCCTATCTATGGATTTAGCCACCGAAGGGGTGAGAGCAGGATTATTCCATACCATCTGAGACAGCGTCTTGAAGGAAGGCTGAACCGGAGGAGTCAAATCCGTAGGGATCTCCGGAACATGAAGGTATTGGAGTCTTAACAATTTCCGAGGACTGATGTCTGTAGTCTGGAGAGAAAGAGTGGAACTCAGAATTTTTAGCAGAGACTTAAATGACAGGTCCTCGACCACAGGCTCTGTAGCAGGATAGATCTGCTTAGTCACTTCATCACCGAAAGGTCTGGGTCCGGGCTCAATGTCATCTCCTGACAGTCCAGGAGGGACATGAAAGTGCATACCTACAGTAATTCTTGATCTTCTTGGACAGTCTCCACCACTCATTCACACTAGTGGGATTAGCACCGGAGGCACTAGGACCCATCGAGGGCAAACTTTTTGCTGGAGGGTCGTGAGAGATGGCGCCCATGAGGGCACATGGCGCCCGCGGGCAGCGGCTCGGCGGCAATGACCATCTCGGCGGCAACCTCAACCGCCTCAGTACCTTTTTTACCAGGAGGTGCAGCGCAACTAACGTGAAAAGTAAATCTAACCTTAAAACAGACATAAGATAGTCAAATGCGACCGTGTAAGAAGGTCAGCAAAGAAGTCCTCACGGCCTAAAGATTTGAGGGTGAAGACCAACACAGCGGTGAGCTCGGGGATGGAGGTGGGCGTGTGAATGAGTGGTGGAGACTCGTCCAAGAAGATCAAAATTACAGTAGGTATGTAATTTCATATCTTCCTGGCAGTCTCCTGCTCATTCACACTAGTGGGAGGTACCAAGCTGATAATCCCCCAAAAGGCAGGGGAGGCCAGGAGCTCACGCGTCTAAGATAGAAGACCATTAGGATAGTTCTGCGATCATGCAGGATATGAGCCTGGCATGAACACCAGTGCATAATGTAACGAAGGTATGCACTGAGCTCCAGGTGGCGGCGGTGCAGATATCCATGAAGTGGAACATTGTGAATCTCCGCTAAAGATGCACGACCGCCTAGTAAGTGAGCGTACCTCTACCCTCCAATTCCTAACCCGAGCCATGGAGTAGCAATGTTGAGGCATGCCACTAACCATGATGAGATGCATCTAATAGCGACGGAGTTGACCCAGCGGGCGTAAACTGAAAAAGAAACAAACAGTTGCTGAGTCTTGCGAAAATTCTTGGTTCTATCTAAATAGAACATAAAACTCTCTTAACATCAAGGAATGAAGAAATCGTTCACCTTCATTTGGAAATTAGCGAAGTAAGAGGAGTACCAGAGGTTGGTTTAGATGGAATTCTGACACAACCTTGGGAAGAAATTTAGGATGAGTCACGGAGAACCACCTTTGTGCTTTATGGAATACAGTATCACGGAGGTCGATCACCAAGGCATGAATCTCGAGACCCTGCGGGCTGAGGAGTAATAGCCACCAGGAGGCAGTCTTCAGTAGAAATTTTTAGCTCACAGGTAGCTAAGGGCGAGAAAGGCTTCAGTGAGCATGTCAGCACTCAGGTTAATGTCCCAGGTTGCAAGCTGGACGCCTAACAGGGGTCTGGTGTGAAGAATCCCCTTGAAATCTCTTCACCATGGAAGCTGAGCCAGAGTCAAGGAAGAAACACAGGCTCATGGAGCAGCTGAGATGGCACTAAGGTGAACTTTAACTGTGAGATACTGGAGACCTGAGTTTGATGGGTCCAAAGATGCTCCAGAACCTTGTCAGGAGGACAGGAAAAGGATTCAAGAGGACTTTGCACCAGAAAAGCGTTTCCATTTGGGCGTCGTTTTTCAGTGGCTGGCTTCCAGCGTATGGAGAAAGGATGTCGAGACTCTCGAGGAGCGTTGAATCGATTCGCCTACCTCTTCAGGAGCCAAAGCATGAAGGTGGAAGTGATTTCAGGTTCAGGATGGACCAGCAGACCCTGAGTCAAAGGCTGATTTGCAAGGGAAGTGGTCTCAGGAGGCACTGAACATGCTGTTGAGCAGAGGCCCATAGTTGCCGAGGCCAGGAGGGAGCAATGAGAATCATTTTGGTCCGAGACTCGAACTTGAGGAGAACTCTCTGGATTAGAGGATGGGGTGGAAGAGCGTAAAGAAAGCGTTTTGTCCACCGCGGCCTGAGCAACATCCTGACAGAAAATGTCAGGCCCTGGATTTCTGGAGCAGAAGAGAGGCAGTTTTCTTTGAGTGGGGATGCAAGGTCCGGGTCAGAGTCCCCACTCTTTGAATAGTGACACGAGCTACGGCTGGATCGAGAACCACTCGTGAGGTCTGCCTCCGTTCTGCTGAGGTGATCCGCTAGATGCGTTTGTATACCTGGCAGATAAACATGCAAACAGAGACTTGTGTTCCAAGCACCACTCCCACACCCTCATTGCTTCCCTGCAAAGAGGTAAGAATAGACACCGCCTTGTTGATGTAATACATCACAGCTTTGTTGTCCGTTTGAAGGAGAATGTTCTTGTGACAAAGGATATCCTTCAGAGCTCAGATCGACGTGAGAGGACCGCTCTCATCTCCAGGACATTTATGTGGAGAAAGTTCCGAACTGAGTCCATACACCTTGAGTGTGGAGGGAGGCGACAGTGAGCTCCCCATCCCGATGCGATCGTCTGTGGTGATGGAGATCTGATGATCGAGAGAGCAAGGGGAACCCTTCCAGGAGATTGCTCTCTTGGAGTCCACCAGGTGAGAGACCTTCGAAGGCTCACGTCACCTTGATGGGATAAGACTGAAGGGGTGAGGTCGGAGACCACTGGTGGAGAGCATCCATTGGGTCGATTCATGTGCAACCAGGCCAGTGGTGAACACGAGGACCATGAGACCCAACATGCGTTGCATCGAGAGAGCTATGAACCGATTGGTTCTCCCGATGTAATGGGCCATCCGAAGGATGTCAGTCTCTCCTATGGAAGGAAAGCCTTCGCGCAAGAGGTGTCTAGAAGCGTCCTATGAAAAGGAGCCTCTGGGAGGGCTGCAGTTGTGATTTTTCAAATTCAGCAGAATTCCCATGGGCGTAAGAAGGCGAGAAGTCGTTTGCGGCTTCAAAGTCCCTTAGCTGGAAGGGCTTGCTAGAAACCAATCGTCCAGGTAGAGGAAACACTCGAGTCCGATCTTCCTGAGATGCGTGTGAGAACTGCACAACACTTTGTAAAGAGCTGGCGGCGCGGCTAACAAAGGCAGGACTCTGAACTGATAATGCTGACCGAACTACAAACCTGAGGAACTTGCAGTGGGTTGGGTGGATGGGGATATGCTAAAGTGGCGTCCTGCATGTCCAGGGAGGCCAACCAGTCGTGCTGATGCAGCAAAGGTAACAGGGTAC
The DNA here is from genome assembly GCA_016271365.2 of Neoceratodus forsteri. Lineage (NCBI taxonomy): Eukaryota > Metazoa > Chordata > Ceratodontiformes > Ceratodontidae > Neoceratodus > Neoceratodus forsteri. The sequence goes on from CM057453.1 coordinate 1,434,678,819, forward strand.
CTAGAAATCATTTTGAAGTTCTCCTGGGAGAAATTTGTTTAACTTTCTGAGGGTCTAGAATGGGCGCATTCCCCAGACTTCTTTGGAACCAGGAAGTAATGGGAGTGAGAACCCTGTGCTCCATGCAGATCTTGGGGCACCAGTTCTATTGCCCTGTTGCTTAGAGGCCCTGGATCTCGGCGGTGAGGAGGGTCTGGGCTGAGAGGCCGACAACCTGGAGTTCAATAGTCTGGGAGGACAATTGGAGGCTTTCAAAAATTGAGAGGAGCAACCCTCCTTGAGATTATCCGAGACCCATTTGTCTGAAGTTATGGACTTCCACTGGTTGCAGAAAGTACATCAGCGACCTCCCACGGAGAGAAAGTTCTACCTCGGGCAATGTGGATGGAACTTGGGCCAGCAATTCATAAGGTGGTGCTGGGGCTTTAGGCCCCTGCGCTTTCTCTGCCTGCGCTTTCTTTTGAGGTTGGGCAGGTTGGCTTTTATGGAGCTTCCTGCCTCTGCCTCGAAAAAGGACTGGCGACTATGAAACTGACGTCTGTTCACATGCCCCGAGAGGGAGCAGTGGTCTGGCCAACAATGCCGACCTAGTCTTCTGAGTGGCCTCTGGACTTGTTTCACCTGAGGGCCGAAAAGAAAAGAGCCATCAAAGGGCAGCACCATTCCTGCTGCTGAGCATCATTCGTGAAGCCAGAGTACGCAGCCAGGAATGGCGCAGTACAAATACCTCGGCTGCTGAGGCGAGAAGCAGTGTCGAAAGATCCATAGCGGCTTTGACCTGTTGGTTGTTGGACTCAATACCTAGTAGCGGTCAGAAAAAGGTCTGACTTGGAGCCGAATCGGAAGAGCTTCAACCATTCTTTTCAAAGAGTGCCACAGGATATACTCATACTGAGAAAAATAGCCTTGATAACTGTGTCAGCATACTTAGAGTGGAGGCAGCAAAGACTCTCTTACCTAATGTATCAATCTACGAGACTCTTTGTTAATAAATTAGGCTGTAGTAGTTGAGGAAGAACGACCTTATCATTCTCTGCCAGGACTACAATAGGATCATAAGGCTTGGGATGCCAAAATGGGGCGATCCTTGGGAGCTGAATACTTCTTATCAATGGATTTAGCCACTGAAGGAATAAGAGCAGGATTATTCCATACCATTTGAGACAAGCGTCTCGAAGGAAGGCTGGATCGGAGGAGTCAAATCCGTGAGGGATCTCCGAAGCATGAAGGTACTGAGTCTTAATATCTTCCCAGGATCGATGTCTGTAGTCTGGAGAAAAAGTGGATCTCAGGTTCTTCAACAGAGACTTAAAGGACAGGTCCTCGACCACAGGCTCTGTAGCAAAGAAAGATCCTGTTTCCTCCACTTCATCACAACTTGAGGTCTAGGTCAGGCTCAACATCATCTCCTGATGGTCCAGAAAGGACTGATTGGACAGGAAAGGAGTGAAAATTAGGAGAGGAGAAATAGCAGAGAAACAAGGAAAGGAGAGGCCCAGCGCCCAGGAAAACCAAGGTTAGCAGCACCGAAGGGGCATGGCGCAAAGACGACGCAGCACCATAGCGGCGCCCAGGGACCAACAGCACACATGAACCAAGGATGCAGGGGGACATGAATATAGCCCCGCGAAACAACGATTACACGCCGGCGGCCCGCAGACCCAGGCGCTGCAAGACCCGCCAGGCGCGCGGGCAGCGCCGCCACAGGCAGGCGGCACCGGCGGCACCGACAATAACAGACCCAGCGGCCGCGAAATGCCCCAGGAACCTGGAAGCTAGAAGGAAAAAACCAGGAGATAAGGGCATCGGTGCAGCCCCTGCCGCAGCCATGTGAGGGAAACACCTAGTGCACGGCACCAAAGAAGCGCCCCAGCGACTAGGAAGGTCAACCGCCCTACCCGATCGCTGGAGGGCCGGGGCTCCGTGGCAACGAGCCAGGCAGGAGAACCAACCTCCGAGCCCATCGCTCCATAAGCGGCCACTGATGAAACTGCTCATCTGGAGCCCTACCTACAGGCGGGAGGGGCTCCGATGTCGGGGCAGCGAGTCACCAGCAGTTGGCGACTTGAAGAGGAGCGGCAACTAACTACGATAACCCGACCGTCGGCGCAGACATACCAGAAGGCGACCTCGAGTGATACCTTCTCTTTTTGACCTGTGGGCGAAGAAGAGCTTCGAGGCGAGCGAGTGCGAAAATCGACCGTTTATTTTTATGCGGCGAGGGACCGCCCATCCACCAGGCATCGGACTGACCGTTGTCGGAACCCGCTGAGGAGAAGGAGGCTGACGGACCCAGCCGGCTGACTGAACAGCTTTCATCAGAAGTCTCCCTACCGTCACCCTGACCTGCTCATGGTCGACTCCGTCCAGTAGGCGAGACTTCTTCAAGTAAGTTAAATTTAAAATATTAAAAATAGAATAAAATTAGCGATACTACTATCGAGATAATGTTACAAAAAATAAACTGAAAACTATCGCTAGTTTGAAGTTTGACTCACATTTCGGCGGCGTCGTCACTGAAAGCGCACTTTCGGCAGCGGGAAAAAAAGAAACAAGGCAGTTGGAGGTCGTCGCCGAGATGGTCATTGCCGCTCGAGCTGCTGCTTCGCGGCGCCATGCCTCACGGCGCCATCTCTCGCGCCGACTCTCCAGCAAAAAGTTTGCTCCCGATGGGTCCTAGTGCCTCCGGCGCTAATCCCACTAGTGTGAATGAGTGGTGGAGACTTATGTCCAGAAAGATTGTATGGTCAGGAAAGGAATGAAAATCAGCAGAGAGGGAAGAAGGAAACGAGTGAAAAGAGGAGTCCTGAAAAACAGAGGAGGCCCCAGTGGCGCGAGGCGCATGGCACTGAGCAGCCGAGGACCACAGCGGCACTAGCAACGACGCCGAGAGACCACGGCGCCAAGCTGTCTGGCGCGAAGACGGTGCCAAGAGCCGCAGGCGCCAAAGACAGTGGCCGCAGATGCCGAAACACTCCCAGACTCCGAAAAACAGGTTTTGAAGGAAGAAGAGCAGGAGATAAACGCATCGTTGTGGCCCCCTGTGCCACAGCCATATGAGGGGGGGAACACCTAAGCGCAGAGTCGACGGCACTGAAGAAGGTGCTGCGCGACCAGGAAAATCCAACCGCCCTACCTGGTCTCTCAATGAGCCCGAAAGCCCACGAGTGACCGAGCCAGGTAGCTGAACTAACCTCTGGGCCCATTGCTCCATAAGAGCGGCCCACTGATGAAACTGCTCATCTGAAGACCTACCTGTGGGCGGGGTAGGACTTCGATGTCGAAGTCGTTGGCTACCAGGAGCAGAGACTGGCGACTCCGAAGGAGGAGGCCGGCAACTAGCCCCGATAACCAAACGTCTGCGCGCAGACATATCAGAGGGCGACCTCGAGTGATGCCTTCTCTTTTTAGACCTGTGGGCCGAAGAAGAGCTCGAGGCCGAACGGTGCCAAGAATGCGACCGTTTATTTTTATGCTTCTGCGGGGACCGCCCATCCCCACGGGCATTGGACTGACCGTTGTCAGACCCCCTCAGAGAAGGCGGCGGACCGACCAGCCCGACTGACTGAACAGCTTCCATCACAAGTCTCCCTACCGCACCTGACCTGCTCTAGTCGACTCCGTCAAAGTAGGCTGAGACTTCTTTATTTTTAAATAAGACTAAGCGATACTGTATCGAGATAATACTACAAAATAACAAAACTGAAAACTATACTAGTTTGAAGTTTGACTCCCGGTGGGCGAGCGACGTCGTCACTGAAGCGCACTCGACGGCAGGAAAAAAAGGAACTGAGGCGGTTGGAGGGTCGACGCTGAGATAGTCATTACAGTGCTAGCTGAGGCTCGCAGTGCCATGCCTCGCGGTGCCATCTCTGTCGCCGACCCTCCAGCAAAAAGTTTGCTCCCGATGGGTCCTAGTGCTTCCGGCGCAGATCCCAATAGTGTGAATGAGTGGTGGAGACTTATGTCCAGGAAGATCTAGGAGCAGTTGTAAAATTCACAACAGAAGTTTTATTATTAACAACAGTAAAATAAAAAAAATAAAACTGTTCAGAATAACTATTTACAACAGCAGCAGAAATATAGAAAACAAAGAGTCTTTCTGAGTTTTTCTTCTCAATTTCCAAGTTCAGTCTCTCAGTGTCTGTCTCTCTCCTTTGCAAAACATTGCAGCTCCTTTTTATAAGTCTGTGCAGAAGCTCGTTAAGAAAATAGCATGCTTCTCACACGGTGTTCTTGTAAGTTTCCAAAGTTCTTGTCAGTGTCAGCAGGTGTAGCAAAATGAACATTGTTATCCAGAACTGACCTCTTGTTTATATCTTCTGCAAAAGGCTTAAAAATGACATCTCAGGTTAACCCCCTGAGTTTCAAATAGCTTTGCAATCATCTCAGCAGTATAGCTATATACAGTTTTAGCTTTGCAATCATTTCAACAGTATAACTATATACAGTTTTAAACAAAGGGATCCCAGTATCAATTACATTTCCACAAAAAGATTCTCATATATTTTTATACCTGCAGATATGGAAGGGGGAAGAAAATACAGCACAGCAAGTAAGGGTAGAGAGATAGTGAGGGGCAGAGAACTGCAAGACCGTCAGGGTGATCAAGTCCTAGGTCTCACGAGAAAATTTGATTGGGCAACCAGATAGAAGAGACAGAAAAGGAGAGGGTACAACTGACCCTTGCATTTAAACTCTTTCTCTATAAAAACTGGGATAGAGCCGTATTCAACCCTGTCACAAGGTACTGCCGCAAGGAGCTGGCCAAGTAGTATCCAGATATGTCTAGCATAGGCCACTTGGAGAGCCTGATGAGCTGTTATCTGCAATAGAAGGCGTGCCAAAGAGAACGCCCTTCTCCCCCATAGGTCAAACTCAGCTGAGTCAGTGTCTGGGGGGTGGTCATGATGAGGGCGACGATGCCCAGTTGGGATGTCAAGGAGCTCCACTCCCGAAGTGGGGTGGAGCATGGTATGTGGAGACCATAAAGCAGTGCAATACCTGCGCATGCAGTCCCTAGGGGAAGGAGATGGGGCGGCAGGACAGAGCCAGACGACACGAGAGGCCTCCGAGAATGGCCATGGCCAGGGAGGTATGAACAAGTTGTCAGCACTACAATCCCTCATGAATGAGACTGTCGCATGGCCTAGGTTATGTCCGGCAAAGTGGGAAATATGGAGCTCCTCCAAAATCTCTGCCAGGGAGCGCTGGTAGGACGTTAAGTCCCCATTAGTTGACTAGTGGAGTTAGGCATCCTCTTCCTCGGTGGAGGAAGTCGAAGACTCGGAGGAGCTCGAGTCACAGACAGGCAGCGCAGGGGTCTGAGGTCTAAAAATTACCTTGTGGAGTGCCCCGAGATAACGGGGGAATGCAGCCACCGAACCCCTAAATTGCTCCCAAGTAATGGGGCCCCTTGGCCCAAAACACTGGGAAGAGGGTGAGGAGACAGCAGAGGAACAGAAGGAGGGACAGCCTGGTAAACCAGGGAAGGTCCTCTGTAAGGATTGCGGGATCGTGCAGCGGAACCTCTCCCGAAGGTGGGGGCTGACTATCACGCCCTCTACAGTGCACCCAACCAACGAGGGGGGGGGGACCGGGTGCTCTCCCTTCTCTGACACCATAAAAGGTGTCAAAAGGGGTCCTGACGTCACTAGCGCCACCCCACTCATTGACACCATAAACACTGCCAGGACCTGGGGTGGCACCAGACGATGACATCGAGGTGTCCACTGAGGGAGACCGAGTGTATAGCTGCAGCCACATAACCAGAGACATCTGTGGCCCAGGGCAGACAGATTGTAGGGGCTTCACAGCCAGCTGTCCAGATGGAGTTAGCTGTTCACCAGTCCCACACACCAGGACTTACGACATCTCAGCAGGGTGAGGTCGAGGAGGACCCTATGTTTCCACGAACCAGCGGACCCAGGGTAAAGACCCAGTGTCCTTGCCTTGGCCTCTCGAGTGTGATGCCTTCGCCAGAAGGTAGGGGGCCAGCTGACTCCACTCCCTCCATGAGGTAGATCTCAAGGGTGTGGCGGGCCATGGAGAAGCAGGAACTGCACTCATCCATGCTGTGTTGAGTGCCAAGGTAGGCCATACAGCATGGATGCCAGTCCATCGCAGCCATCTGCTTCCCACAGAGACAACAATGCATGATGGGACACTGCCAGACTTTCTTCGTCTTCTTGGCCCCCTTCTTTTCTGACTCTGGCATCGCAGAAACAGAGAAAAAATAAGAGAAAAGGCACTGTGAAAAATAACTCGGAGGTGATGGTGGAGCACTCGCTAAAACGGTGACGAGAAGCTGAAGTGCTGTTGCTCCCACGGTGTGCTTTTGCTGCTGGGAAGGACTGAATGGAGGTGCCAGAGGAAGCTGGTGAATGTTACTGGCTGGTGCGCGTGGCTCCAAGGGAGGTGTGCAAGCACCTTTACTAGGTGACATCGGCTCCCTCCAGGCAAAATAATTTGGTCCTGTGGGGTCCTAGTGCCTCCAGCTCAGACCTGTAAGTGGGAATTAATGGCGAAGTTTGATTCCTGGAAGACCTGGCGTTAAACTCTTTACGTCTAAAGGTGTTTGGAAAGGCCCCAGCTGGAGAACCCTTAAGAACAAGAAGGAAACAAAGGGAAATTTAAACTCCACTAATCCCACTACCCATTTGTCTAACCATAAAGTTATATCTGAATGAATTCACAAGTACATGTTTAATTTGATTCTAAACCAATATAGAATCTGTGGTTTGGTGCTTCAGTGCCATAAAATTCAAGAAGCTCATTCAGCTTACATGGTTCTAATGGAAAATACAACTTCCGAAATATGGTTAATAAAGCTGATCTGTCAACCCTCTCACACACTGCCAAAAAAGCTACTAAACACAGATTGCAAACGGCTACAAATTTATAAGTGCTTATCTCATAGCCAGTGGTAATGAAAATCGAAGTGTATTTTTTCTGCAGACATCTCCTTGCCATCGACTCTATCTGGTGAAATATTATAGGGCATAAAAATCATTAGCATAGGGCAGAGCAGAAGAGAACAGAACAGGCAGCCTCAGGTTCCTGTTGGATGAGGAACTTCAAATGGTAAAAAATAACCAGCTATTATAACTCGTAATTCATTACAATGTACATTTTTCATGTTTCTGTTCAGTTTAAAATGACTACTCAGTTTCTTGCTCCTGCACCTACCTCATTCTGTTCTTCATGTTCTAAGATGGCCTGTAAAAAGACTCTTCTTTCATGGCTAGAGGATTTCTGATCAAACATGCCGGCCTGGATAACCTTTTGGTCAACATTGAGTTTATACTTTGCCGCAGCAAGAATCTTTTCCTCTACGCTGTTCACGGTGCAGAGACGCAGTACTCTGACCTCATTCTGCTGGCCAATCCGATGGGCTCTATCCTGAGCCTGCAAGTCCTGTTTGTAACAATAACATGAAAAAAGTTTTATTTTAATTAAACTGTGAAACACTATAAAAACTAATCATGCATTAGAAGATCATTTTCCAATACACCTTTATACATTGTTTTTGTACACAGAAAATACTGAGGCATAGCTCTGCAAGGAATTTGGGAAATAATAATCCTTTAAGATATATTGTATGCTTAAGTGCAGTGGAGTGACATCTCAGATCTTAAGGACTACATTTTTGGGCACCCGCTGGGTTGCCGGCAGCTCTCTAGATTCCCCAAATCCATGGCTGAGCCCTTTAAACAGTGGCTAAACCTAACAAACAAATACCTCACACAAATGGAAAGAATGTATATTAGGTCCCTGGCGACCGACACTACACTCCCCCGAACAAAACAGACAAATCATTAATTTACTGGCGCAGATATGAACTGAAACACGTTTCAACTAGTAGGGCTCATGGGAATTCATTCATTTGTGCGTCTACAGTCACTCTTTAAGCTACCTCAAATCATCTTTCATAAATATATTCAACGAAAAGCATACCTACAACCTCTAGAGGAGGAACTCTCTGTCATAGCAGAAAAACCTTCATTGTTTATACAATTAATATTATCTCAGATGCAAGGGGCCACCACAGAACACCTGATAAGTCGAGTTTTTGTGGCCTTGAGTGAAAGACCAACAGATTCAACGGAAAACATAAGAATAGCATGGGAGAAAGAACTGGAAACAGGAAGCCCAAAACTAAATTGGAAAGTGAGTTCTCTGCCAACGCTCAGGTCCTCTAGCTTGTCCTGCTGGAAGGAGTATGCCTGGAAACTCCGAAGTAGGTTCTTTCACAGCCCAACAATGGTGGCGAAATTTACCAGGGACCCCATGGAAGAATGCTGGAGGAACTGTGGCACTACAAACGCTGACCAGAAACATATCATTTGGGAGTGCCATGTTTAATCTCCTTTTGGCGAGAGGTCACCAGTGAAATAGGGGACATCTGTAACTGCCCAGACATTCTTACCCCCACATATACACTAACAGCAACCACCCCCCAGGAAATGAAAGTTGGGAAAGAACTCTATACTCATATTACTATACTGATATTGGCAGCCAAAAAAGTAATAACCAGACTTTGGGGCACCAAGACACCCCCCTCCAAAAAATCTTGGCTTAATTTAACTAGGGAAATTTATGTGCTAGAAAGGCTAGCAGCTAGGATGAGAGACAGACTAGGAACCTTTGAGACTAGATGGCGGCAATGGGTGAGATATCAGCTAGACACATACCCAGACTTTGTCCCATGAACTGGAAAGGGGAAACTGGGCTGATTGAGGAGACAACAAGGGAGCTTGGCTACGGGGTGCTCCCTCTCTGGTATTGGCTGAGTTCCCACCATTATCAAATAGAAGGCTGTATGAAAAATCTTGCACTGTGTCAAGTAAAACTGAATGGGTTGAACCAAGAAGAAAGACACCATGCATCCACCTGAAACGGATACAGAAGAAAAGCAGAATGTGAGATGTTCTATTGAAATACCTACCACAAGACGGAGTATACTCTAGGACACTTAAAGCTGAAGACTAAAAAGGAAAAGACAATAAAAATAAAGTAAAGAGACAGCATATAAATATGTAATTAAAACAAGGAATTTGTGATGGATTCAAGGAAAACAAATGTATGTAAAGGAATGTACTGTTGATGTGATGACTAAGACACCAAATAATAATTTTATAAAAAAAAAAAGATATATTGTATGCTTGATCTCAAACTGTATTTACATAGCTTTGAATTTAGTAGTTGATTTAACCATCTCAAATTTTGCTAGCAATCTAAGAAAAGGTTCTAGGGGCGTGCATAAGGTCCCCTTATCCACACTCTGGCAGTTTCACTGGAAACATGTTACTAGCCAGATAACTTTAAAGCAGGGGTCTACCTTAACTTTTTTTTGCACTAGCCAGCTGGGCTAGTGAAATGGAAATTATGTCCCTACCATAATTCTTGATCTTCTTGGCAAAGTCTCCACCACTCATTCACACTAATGGGAGTACGCTGGAGGCGCTAGGACCCAGCAGGAGCCAAACTTTTTCAGGAGGGCCGGCGCCATGATGGAGCCGCAAGGAAGCGGCACCGCAAACCAGGCTCACGTCGTGCAGACTATCTTGGCGTTGACCCTCAAACCGCCTCAGTACCTTTTTTCCAATGAGGTGCAGTGTAACCAATCTACAGAGGACTAACCTAAAAATTGGACATAAGATAGTCCAAATGACCAGTGTAAGAAGGGTCAAGAACCAAGTCTTCACAGCCCAACGACTGAAGGGGTGAAGGCCGTAAACAGAGAAGTGAGCTCGGGGGATGGCGGGTGGGCATGTGAATGAGTGGTGGAGACTTCGTACAAGAAGATCAAGAATTTTGGTAGGTACGTAATTTCCATATCTTCCTGGACATAAAGTCTCCACCATTCATTCACACTAATGGGAGAGTACCGAGCTAAAATAATCCCGAGATGGGCGGCAGGAGAGAGAGAAGCTCAATTCTAGGACATGAGTCCATTAAGAATAATCCTGCCAAAGGACTCGTCCTGTCTGGAATGGACATCCAAGGCGTAGTGGTTAACAAAAGTGTGCACAGAGCTCCAGGTGGCCGCACTGCAAATGTCTGCAATGGGGATATTACGAATTTCTGCCAGAGATGCCGCGACTGCTCTGGTAGAGTGAGCATACACTCTGCCTTCCAGCTTGACCAGTGCCATAGAATAGCAGTGGCGAAGACATGCCACCAGCCATGCTGAAATGCATCTGATAGTGACAGGTTGTCCCAGCCAGGTCTCGCTAAAGGAAACAAACAGTTGTTGAGCCTTGTGAATTTCTTTTGTTCTATCTAGATAGAACCGCAGTGCTCTCTTAACATCCAGTGAATGAAGTGTACGCTCCCCTTCATTCTGGAAGTTCGCAAAGTAGGTAGGAAGGACTAAAGGTTGGTTTAGATGGAATTCTGAGACAACGTTAGGGAGAAACTTAGGATGAGTGTTAAGAACTACTTTGTGCTCGTGAAATACAGTGTACGGGGTGTCTGTGAAACCAGTGCATGTATTTCAGAAACACTACGGGCCAAAGTAATAGCCACCAGGAAGGCCATTTTCCAAGTGAGGAACTTCAAGTCGTAAGTAGATAGAGGCTCAAAAGGTTTACGAGCAAGCATGTCTAACACAAGGTTTATGTCCCATGCTGTGACTGGACGTCTGATAGGAGATCTAGTATGCAGAATACCCCTAAGAAACCTCTTAACTATGGCAACTGAGCCAGTGACATGGAAAGTACTAGCTCATGACATGCTGAATTGGCACAAAGATGAACTCTGACTGTGGAGTACTGCAGATCTACATTTGAGAGGTTTAAAAGATACTCCAAGACTTTATTCGGTGGGCAGGAAAATGGGTTCCAAGAGGATTTTGCACACCAGATAGAAAAAGGCTTCCATTTGGCTGAGTAGGTTTTTCTAGTGGCCGGCTTACGTGCAGCCAAAAGAATATCTGAAAACCTACAAGAAACATTGAAACTATTCACCTCTATCTCTTCAGAAGCCAAGCGTGAAGGTGAAGTGATCTCAGGTTAGGATGGACCACGGGACCCTGGGTCAGAAGGTTCGCCTGAAGGGGAAGCATCTTTGGGGGGTTTCCGATAGACTGTTGAGTAGTGGAAACCATATCTGCCGAGGCCAGAAGGGGGCAATGAGAATCATTCTGCCCCCGAGACGCCAATTTGAGAAGTATCCTCTGAATTAGGGGAAAAGGAGGACAGGTGTATAGACAGCATCTTGTCCACCGCAGCCTGAACACATCCTGACAGAAAACACCAGGTTCTGGATTTCTGGAGCAGAAGTGAGGCAGTTTTGCATTGAGTGGGGACGCAAAAAGGTCCAGCTCTGGAGTTCCCCACTCTTTGAAGAGTGACTGAACAACGATTAAGTCAAGAGACTACTCGTGAGGATCTGTCTCCATTCTGCTGAGATGGTTTGCCAGTTTGTTTTGTACTCCTGGCAGTTAAACCGACTGAATCAGAGCCTTGTGTTCCAGGCACCACTCCCACACTCTTACTGCTTCCCTGCATAATGGGTAAGAGTGTTCGCCGCCCTGTTTGTTGATGTAGTACATCACTGCTTTGTTGTCCATTTGAAGGAGAATGTTCTTGTGACACAGTATGTCCTTCAAGGCTCGCACTGCACAGAAGATGGCTCTCATTTCAAGGACGTTTATGTGAAGTTGGGACTCGTCCTGAGTCCACGTACCCTGGGTGTGGAGATCGGTGACAGTGGGCTCCCCAACCCGTCAGGGATGCGTCCGTGGTAATGAAGATCTGATGATCCAGAGGGGCAAAGGGATATCATTCCAGAAGATTGTCCTCCTGCGGCCATCAGGTGAGTGACCTCTTCAGAGGTTCTGTCACCTTGATGAGAAAGGACTGAGGATGAGTGGTTGGAGACCATTGAGTACTGAGCATCCACTGAGAGGTTCTCATGTGGAGGCGAGCTAAGGTGCAGTGAACACCGAGGATGCCATGAGGCCCAGCATCCGTTGCATCGAGATATCTCGAACCGTGCTGTGTTCTCTGATGTACCGGACCATCTGTAAGATATCGCTCCTTCTGTCCTCTGGAAGAAGAGCCTTTGCACAGGAGGAGTCCAGAAGAGTTCCTATGAAGAGGAGCTTCTGGGAGGGCTGCAACTGTGACTTGTTGAGATTCAGCAGGACTCCAACGGACGTGAGGAAGTCTGAGGGCATGGCCACGGCCTATAGAGTCTCTTGCCTAGAGGAACTTGCTAGGAACCAGTCGTCGAGATATGGGAACACTTGTATTCCATTTTCCTGAGGTGTGCCACAAGAATTGCACAACACTTTGTGAGGATCCGTCTCCATTCTGCTGAGACGGTTTGCCAGTTTGTTTTGTACTCCTGGCAGTTAAACCGACTGAATCAGAGCCTTGTGTTCCAGGCACCACTCTCACACTCTTACTGCTTCCCTGCATAATGGGTAAGAGTGTGCGCCGCCCTGTTTGTTGATGTAGTACATCACTGCTTTGTTGTCCCTTTGAAGGAGAATGTTCTTGTGACACAGTATGTCCTTCAAGGCTCGCACTGCACAGAAGATGGCTCTCATTTCAAGGACGTTTATGTGAAGTTGGGACTCGTCCTGAGTCCACGTACCCTGGGTGTGGAGATCGGTGACAGTGGGCTCCCCAACCCGTCAGGGATGCGTCCGTGGTAATGAAGATCTGATGATCCAGAGGGCCAAAGGGATATCCTTCCAGAAGATTGTCCTCCTGCGACCATCAGGTGAGTGACCTCTTCAGAGGTTCTGTCACCTTGATGAGAAAGGACTGAGGATGAGTGGTTGGAGACCATTGAGTACTGAGCATCCACTGAGAGGTTCTCATGTGGAGACGAGCTAAGGGTGCAGTGAACACCGAGGATGCCATGAGGCCCAGCATCCGTTGCATCGAGATATCTCGAACCGTGCTGTGTTCTCTGATGTACTGGACCATCTGTAAGATATCGCTCCTTCTGTCCTCTGGAAGAAGAGCCTTCGCACAGGAGGTGTCCAGAAGAGTTCCTATGAAGAGGAGCTTCTGGGAGGGCTGCAACTGTGACTTGCTGAGATTCAGCAGGACTCCCATGGACGTGAGGAAGTCTGAGGGCATGGCCACGGCCTCCAGAGTCTCTTGCCTAGATGAACTTGCTAGGAACCAGTCGTCGAGATATGGGAACACTTGTATTCCGATTTTCCTGAGGTGTGCCACAAGAATTGCACAACACTTTGTAAAAACTCAAGGCACTGAGGATAGCCCAAAGGGCAGGACTCTGAACTGATAGTGTTGAACCAATGCCACGAACCTTAGGTATTTGTGGTGCTTTGGGTGTATGAGAATGTGTTGGTAGGCATCCTGCATGTCCAGGGAGGCTAGCCAATCGTGTCGATGAAGCAAAAGTAGCAGGGTACCTAGTGATATCATCTTGAACTTCTCCTTGTGAAGGAACTTGTTTAACTTTCTGAGATCCAGAATGGGGTGCATGCCACCAGTTTTCTTTGGGACCAGAAAGTAATGGGAGTAGAAGAAAAAATTACTCACCTTAGTAATGTTGTTTCTTCTAATGGAGTCTTGCTATATTATGACAGATGCAGTTTGTCCCACCATTAGAACTGCTCGGTGAAAGAGTTAACTCCATCCTGCACAGGCATGGAACTTAAGCATGAGCTGGGTTAAAAAGCTCTGTTAGGGTGGTTTCAAACCGACAGTCCAGATCTTCTGGCAAAACTCACTAAGGCTCTGTGTGGAAGCTGTAACCTACACTAGCCAAATGGCTACTAAAATATTCACACATTTTCCTGGTCTCAACACCAAGACTCAAGTCAGGGGACCAGAAAAATAAGATAAAATAACTAAATAAAACACAACACCCAAACATAAAAGAGGGCATTAATAAATGCCAACAGTGGACTGCCCACCCCATACCCGAAGTAGAAGTTCTGAGAGGGGCAGGCTGGGGGGGAGGTCATAATATAGCAAGACTCCATTAGAAGAAACAACATTACTAAGGTGAGTAATTTTTCTTCAAACAACATAAAGTCTTGCTATATTATGACAGATGCAATTTCACAGCAGTACCTCCATGGAGGAGGGACAGAACCTACTAGGAATAGGCTCTGAAGCACAGCTGTAGTAAACAGGCATCCTCCTGGCCTGGATATCCAGGGAGTAATGTTAGGTGAAAGTGTGTACTGTTTTCCAAGTAGCTGCTTGACATATCTCCAAGATAGGGATGTCTCTAGCAGCAGCTAGAGATGCAGCTGTACCTCTGGTAGAGTGAGCCCTCAGGCCTGGGGGGACCCTTACCCAGCTTTTGATAGCAAAATTGGATACAAGAGGCGATCCACCTGGCAATGGATCTCTTAGTGGCAGGTCTCCTTTCCCAACCTCACCATAAGTGAGAAATAGTTGGAGGAGTCAAACCTGTGACCCTTAGTGCGCTCTATGTGAGTAACTTAGGGCCCTCTTAACATCTAAGCTGTGCAGCCTCCTCTCACCAGAGGAGGAATGGTCAGTGAAGAACACTGGAAGTGAAATAGATTGGTTAAGGTGGAAATCCGAAACCACCTTAGGCAAAAACTTCCTGTTAGTCCCAAGGACTACCTTATCCCTGTGAAAGGAAATAAAGTCAGTCTCCACTGATAAAGCCTGTAACTCACTTATGCGCCTGGCTGAAGTGATGGCTACTAGAAATACAGTTTTCCAAGTCAAATACTTAAGCTCTGCCGAAGACAGAGGCTAAAGAGTTGCATCAGCTGAGCAATGCAAACATTAAGATCCCAAGCAGGGCAGGGTCCCTGAATGGAGGATTGGTATGAAGCAATCCCTTAAAAACTTGGAAAATACAGGGTGAGCAGAAAGAAGAGGCTTCCTGCTGAAATGAAGGCAGAGACAGCTGCCAAGTGCACTTTCAGGGTAGCTGGTCTCAGTCCCAAAAAATTAAGATGGACCATATAATCCAATACAGTGGGTAAATCAGCAGATTCGGGAAATATGCTTCCCAGAACACCAGATGGAAAACCTTTTCCACTTGGAGTTATAGGTAGCCCTGGTGGAAGGCTTCCTAGCAGCTTTCACGATTTCGAGAACACTTTGAGAAAGTTGTAGATCAGCAAACTCTAACTGCTCAAGAGCCAAGCCTTGAGGTTGAGGGATTTGAGATTCGGATACCAAACTCTCCCCTGAGCACAGGTTAACAGACTGTGGTTCCTGGGGAGACACAGGGGAAGATGGGCTGCTAAGGACAGAAGGAGTGGGTACCAGGGCTGCCTGGCCCAGTCTGGAGCAATCAGGATCATCTTGCAGGGCTGAGACCTGATTTTGACTAGTACTTTGAACAGGAGAGAGGGAAGGGGGGAAAGGCATAAAGGAACTTCCCTTCCCAATCGAGGAGAAAGGCATCCAGGGGGACTGAGCCCAACACTGGGGGCCTGCAACAAAAAAGTGGAAGTTGGTGATTGTCTGGCAAAAACTATCCCCAGTACTAGGGGATCCAGTGACCATTCGTGATGGCCCTGGGAAATCCTGCTGAGAGCATCTGCCAGGACATTGTCCTTGCCTGGGAGGTGAACTGCTATGAGGGAAGTGTTCAGGGAATAAGCCAGAGACCACAACTTCATCGCCTCGGTGCACAAGGCCGAAGACCGAGTGCCCCCTTGTTTGTTGATGTACCACATTGTAGTGGTGTTGTCTGTTCTGACCTGTACCACCTTGTTCTGAACAGATGCAGAAAAAACCTGAAGTGCTAGAAAAACAGCTCTGAGTTCCAACAGATTGATGTGGAGCAGAGATTCCTGAGGGCACCATAACCCCTGGGTGGAGAGGTCGCCCATGTGAGCTCCCCATCCCAAGAGGGATGCATCTGTAGTAAGGGTCAAGGAGTGGACAGAGTGATGAAAGGCACCCTTGTCTCAGATTGCTCTGATCCTGCCACCACTGAAGGGCCTGGATCAGGGTTCGAGTCACTGGGATTAACTTGGATAGGATCTCTTCTTTGAGACCAGAAAGCTCTCAAATGGAACTGAATGTCCCTCATCTGAAATCTTGCTCCTTGCACTACAGCTGTGGAAAGCCATGTGTCCTAGGAGCTGCAGGAAATGCCTTGCTGGTCGAGACCTACAGAGTGAAGGACAAGGCCAGGGCCACCAAGGTCCTTACCCTTTCCAGGGAAGGAAGGCTCTGGCCTGCTTTGTGTCCAGTTCTGCGCCTATAAAGGTGAGTACCTGGACAGGTTCCAAAACAGCTTTGGAAGACTGAGAAGAAGCCCAGAGGGTAAGCAGCTGCTGGGTAACTAGCAGGCGTGATTTGACCTGGTCTGGAGACTGACCCACAATGAGCCAGTCGTCCAGGTAGGGAAAAATGGCAATCTTTTGCCTTCTTAGATGAGCAACTGCTACTGCCAGACATTTTGTGAACACCCTTGGGGCAGAGGTGAGGCCGAAGGGCATTGCTCTGAACTGATAATGGCCTGAGGGCAGTTCGAATCTGGGTACTTTCGATGGGAGCTTCTGATAAGAACATGGAAGTAGGCATCCTTGAGGTCCAGGGAAGCTAGCCAGTCCCCTGGCCTTAGGGAGGGTAAAATCATTCCCAGAGTCACCATTTTGAATTTTGGTTTTAAAGGTGCTTGTTTAGATATCTCAGATCCAGGATGAGCCGCCACTCTCCTGTCTTTTTGGGGTAGGAAGTACCTGGAGTACAGACCCTTGCCCTGGTGTGGGGAGAAACCTTTCTATAGCTCTGAGAGCCAGGAGGATTGAGACTTCTGTTTCCAAAGCAAGAGTCTCTAAAGGGTTTGCAGGTGGAAAAGATCTGGCTCTCATCTTTGGAAATTTTTTGAAGCTGAGAACCAGACCCTGGCTCACTACTTCCAGGGCCCACCTGTCTGATGTTAAAGACTCCCAGTCCTGGACGAAGTAAGACAGCCTGCCCCCTACAGGTAATGGAGAGCTGACCCTGGGCATCCCATCGGGGTGCCTGTTTGGCAGGGGCTTTAGGCTGAGGGGTGGGAGCAGGCCTGCTCGTACCCCGTCTGCCTCTCCCTCTGAAGAACCCCCTCTGAGCATAGGTTGAAGAGGAGGAGGCCTGGGTCTGGTAAAAAGGCCTGCCCCTACCCTTGGGGGGGCTGCCTCTGAGGTGGCTTGCCGTTCCTTGGCTTGTGCACTCCTATAAGTGGTTCTATAGTCATCCATTTTCTTCATATAATTCTCTGTCTGCTCCCCAAACAGAGAATTTCCACCACAGGAAAATCCATAGCCTTAGACTGGGTATCCTGTGACAAAGTAGTACACCTGAGCCAGGCCAATCTCTGAAAAGCCACAGATGTAGCCATGACTCTAGAGGATACATCATTAGAATCCACTGCAGCATGGAATTGCACCTTAGATGCCTCGATACCATCAAGAGCCACCTGCTCCAGCTCCTTTGCAAGCTGGCCAGGGACCTGTTTGGCTAAGGCCATGACAGTATCCCATCTAGATTTCTGGTATCTCGTAACATAAGCTATATAGTTTGCTTGTCTGAGTCCCAAAGATGCTGCCATGTATTGTTTTTTGCTGGCATCAATCTTCCTGGAGTCCTTGTCAGGAGGATGTGAAGCCAGGGAATATTAGCTTTATCACAGGCTGCAGCCTGAACTACTAACATGACTGCACTGTGAAAGAAAATCTGTATCAGGACCTGACAAAGTGTACCTCCTGTCCATCTTTTTATCTACAGGAGGCACAGAATTAGGAGCTTTTAAAATTTTATTGTTTGTTTCCTAAAAGATTTATGTAAAGGGATGGACAATCTCCTGGACTCTGGGATATCCATCATCTCTACATAGTCAGGCTCCTCTTGCTCATCCAAAGCCTCCTCTAAGGGAAGCTGGAGGGTCTCAGCAACTTTTTTATAAAACAAAAAATGAGAAGGGGACTCAGAAAGCCTAGGGGCAGATTCACCTGAAGGTCTGTCTGGGGAGATGTCCGGTTCAATGGGCACATCCAGACTTTCAAAGTCACATTCACACTGATCATAATCATCCTCCCCCTCCTCTGGTTCATAAAACTCTTCTATATCATATTCTTGAACCAGTGGAACCGACCGAACCGACCTTTTGCCAGATAGTGGCGGTTCGGAGGGAACTGGGGACAGTGACTGGACAATCTGTATTGCCCTGGCTATCTCTGCAGCAGTTGGAGAAGAATTTTGGACTCCACACCTGCTGACTTTCTAGTTCTCTTTGCTGGAACTGGCTCCTCAGAGTCAGCTTTACGTTGGCCCGAGGAAGTCTGGCCCTGGTCAGAGGGCACTCCCTCCGGTTTGGCTGGCACCGAACTGGGCTGGCCATCCGGGTCAGCGGACATTTTGGTTCTCGTCCCTGAGCCTACCAACTCTCTTATCTAGGGTGGCTGCAGGAAATTCTTCCAAATCTGGCAGTCTGCATTGAGGTGGTCAAACCCCAGACAATAAACACATGTGGGTGTGGGTCCTTTGGCAAAGGCTTCCCCACAGACACTACAGTGTTGAAACCGAATGGGCCGGTTTTCTTTTAGGTTTCTCAGACATAATGCCAGCCTAACCAAAAACTTGCCCTTTTGATGGCAGTGCCAGACAAGACACCCTTATCGGTTCCCAACCGTGTCACGGGTCATGGAAAAAACCGTAATGAAATCCGGTTTTTTTAGAACCGATAAGAACCGGGAACCGCACTCTAACAAGCCTTTAAAGGCTTTAAAACCAAGTTTAAATACAATTTGATCGGTTCAAACCGAACCGATAAACATTTACAAGTTCCACACAGAAAACCTATCTATTACTTACAATACCATAGACAGAGCTTGAACCGGTCGGTTTGCGGTTAAAATAAATAATATCGCGGTTAAATTCAACCGAGAAAAGACGTTTTAAACCGAGGAAATGAACCGAGCAGCAGGAGGAATCTCCGGAGCGACTGTTCAGTGAGTCGGAGTAAAGAATCTGACGGTTTTGGTTTGAAACCACCCTAACAGAGCTTCTTTAACCGAGCTCGCGCTCTAAGTTCCATGCTCTGCATGGAAGATAACTCTTTCACCTCCGGAGCAGTTCTAATGGTGGGACAAACTGCATCTGTCATAATATAGCAAGACTTCATGTTGTTTGAAACCTGTGTTTTGTTGATCCAGCTGAACTATTTCTACTGTCCTGTTGTTCAGAAGGCCTTGTATCTCGGAAGCAATAAGATCTGACTAGTGCTGACAGCCTGGGCTGTCGCTTGGGAGGATGATCCGGAGGGGTCTTCGAAAGATTGAGAGTACCCCTCGCGGATTATCCGGAAGACCCATTTGTCTGATGTTATAGATTTCCACTGATTGCAGAACTGAGTCAGACGTCCTCCCACCGCTGAGGAGAAGCCCCCTTTGGACAGCTGAGGTGGGACCTGGGCCAGACACTCACAAGGTGGCACTGGGCGCTTTGGGCCCTTGTGCCTTCTGCTGCACCTTCTTTTGTGGCTGAGGGTTGTGTTTTTTGTTAAACCACCTCTGCCCCAAAAGGACTGACGGTTGTGAAACTGACGTTTGTTTGCACCCCCTTGGGAGGGGGCAGGCGCAGGTCTAGCCGTCTTAATGTCAGACCTAGTCTTCTGCGTGGCCTCCAGAGCTTGCTCCACCGGAGGCCCAAACAGATACATACCGTCAAAAGGTAAAGCCATGACCTGCTGCTGGGCATCATCCATGAAGCCCGAAGTACGTATCCAAGAGTGGCGGCGGGTGCAGATGCCATCCCCTATGCCGCAGCCATGTGAAGGGGATAAACATCCGAGCGCGGAGTCGACGGCACCGAAGGTGCGGCACGACTAGGAAGGCCCAACCGCCCTACCAGTCCCTCCGAAAATGAATGGCCCGAAGGCCCTGGAGTCGGACGGACTGGCCTGGGAAGCTGGACCAAACTCTGAGCCCACTGCTCCAAACTGCTCATTGGAAGCTCCCCCAATAGGCGGGAAGGGGCTCCAGTGTCAAGGAGGCCGGCAAACAGACACAGAAACCGGCAACTCCGACAGGGGTGGAGGCCAGTGGCTGGCTCTAATAACCGACCGTCTACACACAGACATACCAGAAGGTGACCTTGAGTGATGCCGTTTCTTCTTCAATCTATGTGTCGAAGAAGAACTCGAGGCCGAACGGCACCAAGAATGGGTCTGTTTCCTTTTATGCTTCCGGGGGGACCGCCCACCCCCCCTGAGCATGGACCGTCCGTTGTCAGACCCCCCCCGGGAGGGCAGGGGACTGTACCTGGCCCAGCTGACTGAACAGCTTTTATACAAAGTCTCCCTACCGTCACCTGACCAGCTCATGGTCAACTCCGTCAATGGAGGGCCGAAGACTTCTGTTGTACAATTAAAATAAATAATCGGTACTGATTTGAAATAATTCTACAACACAATAAACTGAACTATTGCTGCTAGTGAAGTTTAACTCCCGGTAGGCGAGCGACATACTCACTGAAGGGCACTCGACGGTGGGAAAAAAGGAACTGAAGCGGCTGGAGGGTCGACGCCGACAAAGTCATTACAGCACGAGCTGGGGCTCGTGGTATCGCTTCCTCGCGGCTCCATCTCAGGCGCTGGCCCTCTTAAAAAAGTTTGCTTCCACTGGGTCCTAGCGCCTCCAGCGAACTCTCATTAGTGTGAATGAGTGGTGGAGACTTTATGCCCAAGAAGATCAATCCCACAGATCATCGACACATTTGCAATGGAGCAATTCATCAACTTCCTGCCTACAGATGTGCAGCTCTGGGTAAAGGAACACCAACCAGAAAGTGGGGAAATTAAAATTATGTACCTATCGTAATTCTTGATCTTTCTGTGTATCTTCACCATTCATCACAGTTGGGTATGTGGCCAGAGGTCATGACCCCGTGGGCGTTTTTTTTTTTTGGGATGGGTGGAGTCAACGCACCGTCGGCACCGCCCTCGAGGCTGAAGCACTGCGTGGCACTTGCGGGTAGGCCGTTAGGTGTCGTCGACCCCTCCTCCGCCAGTTCTGAGTCGGGTAGAGTAAGAAGCAGGGTTGGGAGGGTGGGACAAGGAAGTCCAAGGGACAGACAAAGGAAAAGATATGAGAACCAAAAGGAGAAATAAACAACAGAGGACAAACGAGGGAGAGAGAGAGAAAAATAAGGGGATTGGGAGGGGTCCTAATCTCTGGAAGAAAGAAAGGAAAGAAAAAAGGAAATGTTAAGTGAGAGAGGAGAGGACAAACTGATGGCCCGCAGTCTAGTTCCAATTTTGGAAGAACTAAATTCTTGGAAGGACTTACTGCCCAGGGAGTTGCAAGGCTGGATAGGCAGCCAAAACCAAGGCACAGGGTTTGGCAAGCATACTCTGGCAGGGCGACACAAGTTAGGGCGTAAGAAGGACCAGGAGCCGAAAGCTGTCCCCTCTCCTGATCAACCAAATAGGAAAAGGAGGATTAGACATCAGGTCAAGATTCAGAGGAGTAGAGGGGCAGCCACCATCCCACCCCAAAGGGGTGGAAGCGGCGATGAGGGATAGCTCCTCTCACTCCTCCCCTTCCAAACAAATGGGAAAGAAAAATTCCTGTGTGTCCAAGGTCACCCCACTCCTGATCAACGGGGAGAAAGGGCACACAGAGGGAGGGGACCCAGAGACTGAGGCCCCAGGGGATGGAGGTGGGATTTTGTGATGAATGGTGAAGATACACAGAAATATCAAGAAATTAAAATTACGTACCTACTGTAATTCTTGATCTTCTCTTGTATCTTCACCATTCATTACTGATAGGTGTAAGCTGGAGGTGTGCACCCGCCACGGGAGTTTTTTGTTTTTTAGGAGTCGGCGCAGACGGTGCCGCCCCTGAGAGTGACGCACTGCGTGATGTGCAAGGGGCGGCCGTTAGGCGCTGCTGACTACTCCTCCATCCCAGTTCTGTTAGCCGGAGAGGTGAAATAAAGATAAGAAAAAGAGAGCGAGGCAAGAGAGCCGAGGGATAGAAACAAGGAAAGGATATAAACTGAAAAAGGCATAAGCCGGAAGAGGAAAGAAAAAGAAGAAAATGCCTACCCTAAGGGACCGCAGGGCCTCACTTTTGGGGCGGCTCCAAGGGAGGAACAGATGAAGAAAAGGAAAAGTAGAAGAGAGGGAGAGAACAAGGGATGTTGGGAGGGGAGAATACTACCCACTGATATATCGGTTTAAGGCTTATAAGTTTGGAGCAAAACAAGGGAGCAAGGATCCCACTTGACAGGACTGAAAGTAGGCTCCACCGAACTGCTTTTACAGTCTGGACACAAAGGGCAGATTCTCTGACCTCCCGTCATCTCAACCTCTTAAACTCTAGCTGAGAGCTCACAGACTGCCGAGGCAGAAATACAGGTTACTCACCTGTAACAGGAGTTCTAGGAGTGGTATATGTTGTTCATCCACACTTACTGGCAGGTTCCTTGCCGCTTTAAATCTTGCCGGAATGTCTTCAAGCTGGCTCCTCCCACCCACCCAGGTGGTAAAACTCTCGGCTCTACCCCATGACGCCAGATCTAGCCTACTGGAAGCCAGGTTGCTCGTCGAAGCCGGGGAGGTCGGGTAGGTTGTAGGATGAACAACATATACTACCCTAGAACTCCTGTTACAGGTGAGTAACCTGTATTTCTAGGGACGTGGATATGTTGTTCAATCCACACTTACTGGCAGACTCCTAGCAGTTCTCCAGGAGGAGGGAGGCAAGGCGCGCACCCCCTACTTAGGCAATAAGGACTGGAGAACAGAGGTCCCAAGACCAGCATCCTGGCGTGACTCAAGGTCGATGTGGTAGTGGGTAATGAAGGTGTGTGCTGACTTCCAGGTAGCAGCCCTGCAGATTTCCTGGATAGGGACGTCCCTGGAAGCAGCCACCGAAGCAGCGGTATGACAGGTAGAATGAGCTCTTATCCTTCTGGGAGGCTTCATGCCTGCCAACCTATAGCAGAGATCTATGCAGGAGGTGACCCACCTGCCTAGCGTCCACTTGGCTGCAGGTTTGCCAGGTGCGGCTTCAGAGTAGGTGACAAACAGCTAGCGAACCTCTCCCGAACTTCAATCCGCTCCTTATAGTAAGCAAGCGCTCTTCTAGGGTCCAAAGTATGGAGCCTATATTCGGCCTCCGAGGTGTGATTGGGGTAGAACACCAGCAGAGTCAACACCTGGTTAAGGTGAAACTCCGACACCACCTTCGGAAGGAATTTCGGGTGGGGGCGCAGGACAACCTTGTCCCTGTGGAAGACCAGATAAGGAGACTCGATGGAAAGTGCCTGGAGCTCTCCCATCCTTCTGGCTGACATGATAGCCACCAAGAAGGCAGTCTTCCACGACAGGTGAGAGATGTCACACCTGTGCATCAGTTTGACTGGCTTGCCCATGAGCTTAGCCAATACCAGCAGTAGATCCCACGGAGGTGGAGGTTCTCACACCGGAGGGGATATGTGATGAAGGCCTTTGAAAAGCGCCCGACCACCCTCTCCTGCGCCTCCAACTGCTTTCTGGCCCACGCCCAGTAAGCATAGATGGCTGCCAGGTGCACCTTAAGGGTCGTCGACCGAAGCCCTAGCTGAGAAAGGGACCACAGGTAGTCCAGAATGCTAACCAAGGAACAGAAGGAAGGGTACAACCCCTTATCCTGACACCAAATGGCGAATCTCTTCCATTTGAAGGCATAGCATTTTCTGGTCAACTCCTTATGGGATGTCTCAACAACGTTGAGGACCTCACCGGAAAGACCAAAGGCCTGGAACTCTAGCCGCTCAGGAACTAGGCCGTCAAGTGCAGGGATTGAAGGTCCGGATGGAGTACCTTCCCCTTGTTGACCGAGATCAGGTCCGGGCAGGCTGGAAGCTGCCTCGGGAGCCTGGAGCTGAGGCTGAGGAGATCTGAGTACCAGAACTGGCAGGGCCAGTCTGGGGCTACCAGAATCACCTGCGCCTTGTCCCTCTTCGCCTTGAGAAGCACCCTGTGGATCAAGGGAAATGGAGGGAAGGCGTAGAAGAGGCCTGGGGTCCACGGCCTCGAGAAGGCATCCCCCTGCAGAGAGCCCTGCTGAGGGGGGCGGGCATGGAACAGCCTCAGCTTCGCATTCTCCCTGGAGGCAAACAGGTCCACCTGAGGGGTGCCCCAGTGGGAGAACAGATTTTGTACTATGTCCGGCAGGAGAGACCACTCATGAGATGCAGCACCTATCCGGCTTAGGGCATCAGCCAGACTGTTGGAGGCTCCTGCTACAAGGATGGCTAGGAGATCCGCCTCCAGGCTGATCACGAGAGACCAAGTGTGGAGAGCCTCCTTGCACAGAGGCAAGGAGTGCGTCCCGCCCTGCCGGTTGAGGTAGTACATGGTCGTGGTGTTGTCCGTCTGGACCTGGACCACTTGACCCCCTACAAACAGAGTGAAGGCAGTGAGGGCTAGTCGGACCGCTCGAAGCTCCAGCAGGTTGATGTGGCATCGAGACTCCTGAGGGGACCAGAGGCCTTGGGCTCTGTGCTCCCCCAAATGGGCACCCCAACCCACCAGAGAAGCGTCGGTCGTGAGAGTGACCGTCGGCTTGGGGCAGACAGCGGGATACCCTCCTGCAGATGAGCTGAAACAAGCCACCACTGGAGACCGTTCCACATCTCCTGGGTCACAGTCACTGGCTGGTCCAGAGGATTGGAGCGCTGTGACCATTGGTGGGCCAGCCCCCATTTCAGGGGACGCATGTGCCAGTGGGCCCAACGGACCACGCTGGTGCAGGCCGCCATGAGACCCAGGAAGTCCCGGGCAGGGTGCAACTGCCCAACCAGAAATGACTGGGCAAAGGAGGAAAGGACCTCGGCCCTGTCCACCAGGAGCCGTGCTCTGGCTCGAAGACAGTTGAGCTCTACCCCGATGAACTGAATCACCTTCGATGGCACGAGTTCTGACTTGGCCTTGTTGATGATGAGGCCAATCTGAGAGCAGACCTGGAGGACCAGATCCCTGGACCGCTCCACCGCCAACCTGGAGAGGGCTGCAATCAGCCAGTCGTCCAGGTAAGGGTACACCCGAACCCCTCGGCGCCGCAGGAATGCTGTCACCACTGCCATGCATTTAGTGAAGACCCTGGGAGTTGGAGAGAGGCCGAAGGGCATGGCCTGAACTCGTAAAGGGATCCCTCTGCTCTGAAGCGGAGGAATCGCTGGTGAGATGGATGAATTGGGACGTGAAAGAACACGTCCTGAAGGTCCAGAGAACAGAACCACATGCCTAGTTCCAAGGATGGAATGATCTGAGCCAGAGTGACCATCCTGAAGGTACGAGACCTTAAGAACTTGTTCAGGTCATGTACGTCGAGAATGGGGAGCCAGCCCCCCCCGTCCATTTTGGAACCAGGAAGTACCTGGACACAGACCCTGGGTCTGGAGGAGGGTCCGCCACCTCCCTGATCACCTCAACCTGGAGGAGCTGGGCAATATCAGCTCGACGAGCCGACAGGGAGGCTGCGGAACCCGTAGCCCCCTGTGGGGCGACAGCTCGATAGGATGGGGGCTGCTCGAATTCCAGAGGCAGACCCTTGCCTACCACTTCCAACACCCAGCGGTCCATGGTGATATCGGACCAGGCGGAAAGGAAGTGGTGGAGCCGTCCCCCCACGGGGGGAACACTGGGAGAAGTGATGAGGTTGAGGGTGACACCCTCAACCCGTTACTGGGCAGGCTTGCAGGAGTGGCCGGCCGAAGAGCTGCCTGAGCCTTTCCCTCCTGGCTTCCTGCTGGAGGAAGCAGTAGGCTTGGCTTTGGGGTGCCAAGTGCGAGCCTGCTGGCCCTGATGCTGGTGTTGCTGGGCCAGACGTGCCGCAGGGGCTGAAGGACAAAAGGGCTTACGCTGCTGCTGGCGGCCTTTGTCCTTCTAGGCAGACGTGACCGAGTCCAAGGTGGCACTGGACTTCTCGATCCGTTGGAGATGACCCTCTACCCCACGTGTGAACAAGTCAGTACCCAAAAAGGGGACGTCTACCAGCTTGTGCTGGGTATCCGCCGTAACGGTGGAGATCCGCAGCCAAGCTCTGTGGCGCATGGCCACTGCGGCCGATACTGACCGGGCACATGAATCAGAGATGTCCAAGGAATTTTGGAGCTGCTGATCGGCCACCGCCCTTCCCTGATCCTGCACCTGCTTAACCATCGTTTGAAGGTCAGCTGGGAGATGAGGAATCACCTCATCCAGGGAACCCAAAAAGGCATGTGAAAAGTGTGCCATCAGAACGGCCGAGCTAGCCTGACAAAGGCCTAGGGAGGAAGCAGCATATACTTTCAGCCCAGAATAGTCCAATTTCTTGGACTCCTTGTTGGGTGGCTTGTTCACATCCCGAGCATTTCTGGAACGCTGGAAAACGCTGTCGGTCACTAACTCCTCCGCAGAAGGGTGCTCCGAGAAACCGGAGAGTGAACCAGTAGGGACCGCATACTTCCGAGCCATCCTGGCCGAAGGTGCAGGACAAGAAGCTGGCCGCTGCCACAGCTCCAGGGCCGGGCCAACAATGGCTTCGGCCACTGGGAAGGCCTCTGTAGGGGAATCCCCTCGGTCCAGTATCTCTGTGAGGGGATACCTGGCCCGTTTTGAAACAGGTTCGAGCTTCATCCCAGTGGATTCTGAGATGAGTCGAAGCATTCCTAAGAACGAGGATGGGCTCTAGCCCACCGACTGACCCCCAGTGGACTCCAGGTCAAGCGGCCTGGAGAAAAAAGAGGAGTCGTCATCAGACTCTGAGGAGTCTGCGAACAGCTGCCGAGCGCCTGAGTCACCCTCCACTTGCCGAGGTCGATCGGGAGTGAGAGTGACCGACAACCTATGGGGCAAACCCTGACCCGACCGAGAATCCTTGGTTGGGGACCCAGTCTTCGGTTGTGGAGGTGGGGGTTCCACCACAACAGGTGGAGCAGCCGGTTTCGGACGAACAACTGGTGCCGGTTTCGGCTCCTCGACCACGAGGGGTTGTTTCGGTCGCTCAGGTGACAGCCACTTAATTGCCGGGGAAGGCGATGGAGTAGGCTTATTCCCGGACAATAAGAGCTGCTGCCACATTAAATCCTCGTAGTGCCGACGCAACTTGCGCCGGAGCCTATCCTCCAAAGAGGACGACGAGGATGAGCGGCGCCACTGCTTTCCATGGTGCCAAGACCAAGACCGCCGACGTCGGCGGGACCGGCTGGACCTGGAAGAGGTCCAACACCAAGACCTTCGGGGATTCCGAGGCTGGGTCAGAGAGGGGACGGGGGAAACCCACTCCTCCCGCGGCTCAGGGACCTTAACCGGGGACTCCGGCACAGGAGGCACAGGCAAGTCCTCGGTTTCCACTGGGGGAACCGGTGAAGAAGGGTTGACGGCTTCTCCAGTCGACAAACCGTCCGATGGATCGAGAAAAATCTCGACTGCATCGATGGGTGTCTCAGCCGGCTGACCTGACGGGGACACCGTGAAGCCAGCGGCCTTAGCCGCAACCTTGACCCAAGTCGACTATCCAGTGAAGGGGATCTCTCCCGCTCTCACGAATGTTGACGCTGGGACTTACCTTTGGAGTCCTTCTTTTTGGACCAACTGGAATGTCCCAATGGTCCTTCTCCCTTGGTGGCGAGGGTTTGGCAAAGCTCCTTGAAAGAAGCTGTATAAGAAGAGCCCAAGGAGAGCGGGATAAATGCTGTGACCGAGGAAGATGAAGATGCGGCCTGGGCCACCTCCTCCTCGAGGGCGATCATCTGCTCTAACTGCTCTGCAGAGCCTGCCGCGGACACCGCCCAATGGCCTCCTTCGACTTGACCAGAGGATATCGTTTTTCAGGGCACCCCAAAAGCAACCGAGCATCGCGGTCCTCCAAGACCGAAGCCGAAAAGGATTTGCATAACTCGCAAGCCTGCGAATCATGGCCGAGTCCTAGGCAGTAAATGCATGTAGAGTGCGGGTCGGTTCGGGACATCTTCTGCCCACAGGGGCACCGACGAAATCCGGGAGTCGATTTGTCCATCGCAATCGCGAGGGAAATTGAAGATCGAAGTCTGGTAAATTTAAGAATAAGTTTCAGATTAACCGAAGAGTGTGGATCTAGGCCTAAAACGCAGAGCGCTAAGGAGGGAACCTGAGCTTCCAAGCGGTAAGGAAGATCTGGCGTCATGGGGCGGAGCCGAGAGTTTTACCACCTGGGTGGATGGGAGGAGCCAGCTTGAGGACCTTCCGGCAAGATTTAAAGCAGCAAGGAACCTGCCAGTAAGTGTGGATTGAACAACATATCCATGTCCCTAGAAATTCTGTTCCGGAAAGAGAGCACCCAACTAGGAAGAGGTCCTTTAGCACCTTGTTAATACTAACACAGATGCTTGTGTGGAAGGGGTGAGCTCTACAGAGGGCACCCCTTTATGAAAGGATAGAGTGGGAACTCAATCGTACTCCCTGAAGGCCAGGCAAAAGTATTAGCTCAAGGTAATTGAAGTGCTAGGAAGCACCAACCAGAAATGAAAATTACGTACCTACCGTAATTCTTGATCTTCTTGGACGAGTCTCCACCACTCATTCACACTAATGGGATCTGCACCGGAGGCACTAGGACCCAGCGGGAGCAAACTTTTTTGCTGGAGGGCCGGCGCCAGAGATGGGGCTGCGAGGAGCGGCACCGCGAGCCTCAGCTCGTGTGGTAATGACTATCTCGGAGTCGACCCTCCAACCACCTCAGTACCTTTTTTTCCCCGAGGAGGTGCAGCGTAACTAACCTAGAAGGATAGCCTAACCAAAAACCGGACATAAGATAGTCCGGGCGACCCGTATAAGAAGGGTCAACAAAGAAGTCTTCACAGCCTAAAGATTTGAGGGAGTGAAGACCAACAACAGAGGTGAGCTCGGGGGATGGAGGGTGGGCATGTAAATGAGTGGCGGAGACTCGTCCAAGAAGATCAAGAATTACGGTAGGTACGTAATTTTCATATCTTCCTGGACATAAGTCTCCACCACTCATTCACACTAATGGTAGAGTACCGAGCTAATAATCCCCCGAGAGGGCGGCAGGAGAGACCAAGAGCTCACAGTTTTAGGACAGAAGTCCATTAAGGATGGTTCTGCAAAGGAAAGATGTCATCTGGCATGGACATCCAGGGCATAGTGTTTAGAAGTATGCACTGAGCTCCAGGTAGCAGCGGTGCAAATATCTGCAATGGGCGCGTTAGGATTTCCGCCAGAGATGCCGCGACCGCCCTAGTAGAGTGAGTGTAAACTCTGCCCTCCAGCTTAACCTGCGCCATGGAATAACAGTGGCGAAGGCATGCCACTAGCCATGCTGAGATACATCTGATAGCGACAGGTTGACCCAGCCGGGTCTCGCTGAAGGAAACAAACAGTTGTTGAGCTTTACGAAAGTCTTTTGTTCAATCTAGATAGAAACGTAAAGCTCTCTTAACGTCCAAAGAATGAAGAGAACGTTCTGCTTCATTTTGGAAGTTCGCAAAGTAAGAGGGAAAGACCAAAAGGTTGGTTTAGATGGAATTCCGAAACAACCTTAGGAAGAAATTTAGGATGGGTTCTAAGGACTACTTTGTCTTTATGAAACACAGTATACGGAGGGTCTGTGACCAAGGCATGTATTTCGGAGACCCTGCGGGCTGAGGTAATGGCTACCAGGAAGGCCGTTTTCCAGGTGAGAAATTTTAGCTCACAGGTAGCCAGAGGTTCAAAAGGTTTCCGAGTGAGCATGTCTAGCACAAGATTAATGTCCCAGGCTGTGACTGGACATCTTGTAGGAGGTCTGGTATGCAGAATTCCCTTAAGAAACCTCTTAACCACAGGTAACTGAGCCAGTGACAAGGAAAGTATCGGCTCATGATAAGCTGAAATGGCACAAAGGTGAACTTTGATTGTAGAGTACTGCAGACCTGAATTTGAGAGGTCTAAGAGGTACTCCAAAATTTTATTTGGTGGGCAGGAAAAGGGATTCAAAGAGGAATTTGCACACCAGAGCGAAAAACACTTCCATTTGGTTGTGTAAGTTTTCCTAGTGGCTGGCTTCCGCGCAGCCAGAAGAATATCAAACCCTGCGAGAGACACTGAACCTGTTCACTTCTACCTCTTCAGGAGCCAAGCGTGAAGGTGAAGCGACCTCAGGTTGGGATGAGCAACAGGCCCCTGAGTCAAGAGGATCGTCTGAAGGGGGAGTGGTTTCGTCGGAGCTGACGACATATTGTTGAGTAGTGGAAACTACATCTGTCGAGGCCAGAAGGGAGCAATGAGGATCATTTTGTCTCCCTGGGATTCGAACTTGAGAAGTATCCTCTGAAATAGAGGAAGAGGCGGAAAGGCGTATAGAAAGAGTTTTGTCCACTGCAGCCTGAACGCATCCTGACAGAAAATGCCAGGCCCTGGATTTCTGGAGCAGAAGAGAGGCAGTTTTGTGTTGAGTGGGGATGCAAAAAGGTCCAGGTCTGGAGTTCCCCACTCCGCGAATATTGACTGAACTACGGCTGAGTCGAGAGACCATTCGTGAGGAACTGTTTCTGTTCTGCTGAGGCGATC
The DNA here is from genome assembly GCA_016271365.2 of Neoceratodus forsteri. Taxonomy (NCBI): domain Eukaryota; kingdom Metazoa; phylum Chordata; order Ceratodontiformes; family Ceratodontidae; genus Neoceratodus; species Neoceratodus forsteri. The sequence continues at coordinate 1,434,709,317 of CM057453.1, forward strand.
TGCCAGTTCGTTCTGCACTCCTGGCAAGTAGACTGCTTGAATTAGAGACTTGTGCTGCAAGCACCATTCCCACACTCTCATCGCTTCTCTGCATAAGGGGTAAGAGTGAGCACCGCCCTGTTTGTTGATGTAATACATCACTGCTTTGTTGTCCATTTGAAGGAGAATGTTCTTGTGACAGAGAATGTCCTTCAACGCCCGGACCGCATAAAGGACGGCTCTCATTTCTAAGACATTTATGTGAAGCTGGGACTCGACCTGAGTCCACGTACCTTGAGTGTGGAGAGCCTGACAGTGAGCTCCCCACCCCATCAGGGACGTGTCTGTGGTAATGGAAATCTGATGATCCAGAGAAGCAAAGGGATACCCTTCTAGGAGATTGTTCTCTTGCGACCACCAGGTGAGCGACCTCTTTAAGTCCCTTAGCTCCCAGTGGGTGAGACACTGGGAGGGAGAACCATTATGGGCCTGGTGAGGCCCGAGATTGGGGAGAGTGAGACGGGAACCCCCCCCCCCCGGAGAGGGCAGGAGGTTGCCCGACAAGCGCCCGCCTCACCCTACTGGAGAAAAGATAGGTTCTCCGGTACTGGAGAAATCACCCTCGCCGGGCCAAGGGTGACAACTGGGAAGAGCGCAGCCACGCCCATCCATGCTAGTGCAGATCGCTGTCCCTACGACCCTGGAAACTACCTCGTTGGCGTCGTAAGATACCCTCACCTGGTGCCTTCCTAGCTCCAGGCCACGTGCAGAGAGTGCTATGGCTTGTCTGGTTACCTCCAAATCAGGCAAAGAGGCTAGGAGTTGACCTAGCCTGGACCACAGAAACCTGTCATAGGTAGCACAGTGGGCCTGATGTGCAGAAATTGAAAGAAGCAACCGTGCCAAGTAGAAGGTCCTCCTCCCCCAGAAGTCAAAATTCATGGAATGTTGATCTGGGGGCTGGTCATGGTGGAGGGCGCGGAGCCCATCGGGAGTTTTCAGCTGTATCAGTCTTTACTGAGGATGAGGCATCGACCTGGAGACTCGGGGGCACGGAATACCTCTGGATCAGATCCCTAGGGCCTGGGACTCTGGAAAAGGGTCTTTGCCAGAATCGCTATGACGCCTCCTGGAAAAGAGCAGGTCAGACGGGCACCACAAGGGTGGCCGCACTGAAATCACCTAGGAAAGCACGCGTCGAATGTTCCGGATTGTGCTCAGTGGGTAGGGTGAAATGCAGGTCCTCCAACATCCTCACGAGGAAACGCTGATACTCTGCATGATCAGCAGCAGGGGAGATGTGGACAGAGGTCTCCTCTCCTCCCAAAGAGGAGGATGAGGAAGCGGAGGATCTCGGAGATCCAGAGGCTGGCAGGCTGCTCAGGGGAAGGGTGGAACACCTGCCTGTCCATGGCCCTGACATATATTGGGAAGTAAGCAGTGCACCTCTGAACTGCTCCCAGAAGAGAGGTCCCTAGGACCAAGAATGCCTGGGAGAGCAGGAGATGGTGACAGAGGAGTTGGGGCAAGGCCAACAACAAAAGGTGACCGTCCTCTGCCCGGGCAAGAGAGCACACGAGGAGCCTCAAGAGAAGTGGGGGGCTCTGGAAAACCCAACAGCTAACAGCTGAACAACCATGGTGGAACTGCCTAAGCTGTGCCCTGAAGATTCCCCCCATGAGGTGACCGGGACCGTGGAATTCCAAAAGGACGGTCCCTACCCTCCAATGACCAGGGCCCTCTTGAGGAGACCGAGCAGGAAAGACAGGAGTCCACGCTACGACCCCTTCCCAAACCCGGGTGGGTCCCAGAAAAGGGTTGCCGCATCGACCCCTGACCCCTCGGAATCCAAAAGAGCCCTCCTCCTCGCAAAGACCAGCCTAGGCAGCTGACAGCCCTGGTCAGTCCCTGATGGGACCACCCAAGGAGTAGCACCTTCCCCTCCCCTCCCGTGGGTGTTTCTGATTGCCCCTAAAGTTGGGCGATTCAGGCACACCACCTGAAGCGGTACCCCAACTGAGGGGACAGAAAACCCTCTGAGCCCAGGCTGCAGGGCGATAGTGGCCTGCACCACTGCCTGCTGGTCAGCAGCCCTGACCCTAGACTCGGGGGCTACCGCCTGCTCCTCAAAGGGAGGCTGACTTTGGTCAGCCGAGGAAACTACAAGGGTGCCCACATGGGCCGCCAACTCCAAAGAGTCGGACAGCCGGTCCGAACCAGACTCAGAGTCTGTCTCCGAAAAGGTAGAGACCGAAGTCCAGTGCCAAACTGTACGTAGACGCCCGTTCCCGTCCAGACCGAAGGAGGTGCCAGTCCGGGAGTCTGCACCAGAGCCGGCGCCGAACTCTCCAATGGCACCGTGAAGAAAAAATTATTCACCATAGTAATGTTGCTTCTTCCAATGGAGTCTTGCTGTATTTGGACTATATGCAGTTAGCCCCAGCACCTGAACTGCTCTGGAGAGTAAAGGGTTAATTCTGTGCAGCGGCATAGAATATTGAGCTTGAGCTTGGTTTTCAAACCTCTGTCTGTGGTACTCTGAAGTGTAACCGTCAGATTCTTATGTGCACTAAACTAACTCAAAGGTAGAAACAGTTTCAAAATGTTTGTGCCAAGTACTGTAATTGTTGATCTTTCTGTATATCTTCACCATTCATCACTATTTGGGTATAGCTCTGGACCCCATGGGCGGAGTCGACGTCGGGCTGGCGCCCCTTGAGGCCGACATTCTACGTGGCGAGACGCAGGGCTGGCAGTTAACTGTTGTCGACTCTGCCCCAGCACCAGTTCTGACACGCCGGAGAGTGTACAGAAGGGAGGGTGGGATGGGGCAAGAGAGCCTAAGGGATAGATAAAAGGAAATGAAGAATAAACCAAAAGGAGAAATAAACGACTAAGGTGACAGTGGGAGGAGACTTAGAAAAGGAAATTGGGGAGAGGGAGCCCCAATCTCTGGAAGGAGAAGGAGGAGAAGGGGGAGGGAAGGAAAAATAAGGGGTTGGGGGTGGGGAAGAGTAGCACACCCTCAGAAGAAGAGATGCACTATGTGTTTTCAGGGAATAAGGTCCAGACCAGACTATAAAGTTCAGCTGCAGGACGAAATGTCGCAGCGTGGGTCTGAAGACCACCCACAAAGGAGCGCAGGCTGAGGATGCGTCTGAATTCTCCTTCCCCCTCCCCACCAAAATAAAAGAGGGGAGAAAGTTTTAACAGCCAGAGGCTTCAAAGAAACAATGTGGCCTCAAAAATTTAGCTCACTAATAATCAAAATATAAAAGAGGGAGGGAGAAAGAGGACGCCTCCCCCTCAATCCGAGACCACTCTGGAAAGGGGGGGGCCCCCTCCAAACTCAACAACATCTAAAGAGTTTACCCCTGTGTGTCTCCACAGTCCCCTCCCGCCTACACACAAGGGAGAGGACAGCGAGGAAAGAAAGACACAAAGCGGAGTGGTGGAGTCCAGAGACTGAGGCCCCAGGGGGAAGGAGGGTGGGATTTAGTGATGAATGGTGAAGATACACAGAAAGATCAACAATTACGGTAGGTATGTAATTTTCATATCTTATCTGTGTCAATCTTCACCATTCATCACTATTTGGGTGAGTACCGAGCCCAACCCCCCCGAAAGAGGAGGGGGGGTACCTAGAACACCTTAAGGGACTACGTCCCTTAGACTCCAGTAGGTGGGACACTGAAGTGAGAACCCTTACAGGCCTGGGGAGGCCTGAGACTGGTTCAGGTGAGACGGGGATCCCCCCGTGGGGGAAGGGAGGCGCCTCGAAAGTCGCCGCCTCACCGCTGCCGGGAGAAGAGGTGGGTTCTCCGAGTGCGGAGTAAATCATCCTACGCCGGGCAAGGGGTGACAACCGGGATAGGCGAAGCCATGCTGTCCGCCGAAGGCAGATTGCTGTCCCTACCACTCTGGAAGCTACCTCACTGGCATCATAAGATGCCCTTGCTTGGTGCCCCGCTAGCTCCAAGCCCAACACAGCGAGGGCGATGGCTTGCCTGGTTTCTTCCGAATCAGGCATTGAAGCTAGGAGTTGTCCTAGTCTGGACCACAAGAACCTGTCATAGGCTGCAAACTGGGCCTGATGTGCTGCAACTGACAGGGAGATCTGTGCCGAGTAGAACACTCGTCTCCCCCAGAAATCGAAGTCCGCAGAGTCCGAATCTGGAGGGCAGTCACGGTAGGGGGAGCAAGGCCCTGAAAGGGTGTCCAGGGAGGTCAAACCCGAAGAGGGATGAGGCAGAGAACCTGGAGACCCTGGGGAGTGCAATACCGCTGGCATAAGTCCCTTGGGGCTGGAACAGTGGAAAAGGGATGAAGTCAGAGCCGATGCGACGCTTCCTGAAAAGGAACAGGCCAGGGGGCAGCCACCAAGTGGGCCGCACTGAATTCACCCAAGTAGGCGTGCGTCACATGCTTGGGATTGCCAATAGGTACGGGGGTCAGGTGGAGCTCGTCCAACATTCTCACAAGGAAGCGCTGATAGGAGGACAGATCAGACGCTGGGGATATGTGGACTGAGGGTTCCTCTCCCTCAGTAGAGGGAGGAGAAGAGGAGGAAAACAAGCTCCCAAGTTCAGGGGACGGCTGCACGGGGGCATGGTGAAACACCTGCTGGTCCAGGGCATGGAGGTAGGTGGGAAAAAATGCAGCCGAACCTCTGAATTGTTCTCAAGTAAGAGGCCCGCGAGGATCAGGAATACCTGGGACTACTGGGGATGGAGACAGAGGCTCGGAGTGCAGGCTCCTGGCACCAGGAGAATGGTCTCTGTCAGGGCAGGGAGGCCAACAGGAAAACCTTCGCAAGGAGGGGGAACCCAAAGTCGCTGCAGCTAACAGCTGTTCAACTGGGTCGGAACGGTCAGAGCCGTGCCCCAAAGAAGAAATCCCCCCATGAGGTGACCGGGACCGTGTAAGTCCAGAAGGACAGCCCCTGACCGCAGAAGCAGAAGTCCCCCCCTCGCGGACTCCATCAGGGAAAGGCGAGGGCCTGCGCTATGGCTCCTACCAAGATCTGGCTGGGTCCTAGGAAGGGCTCGCTGCGCCACACCCCTTCCTCTCAACCCTTTGGAGTCAGAGAGGGACCTCATCCTCTTAGCCACTAACCTAGGCATCTGGCATTCCCGAGTAGACTCCGAGAAGTCCACCCAGGGAACCGTACCCTCCCCCTCCTAATGTGCCCCGGGCTGCCCCAAACTTGGACTGTCCAAACACATCAAGGAGGGGGACACCTCAACTGAAGAAACAGCCCCACTAGTGACCTCAGGCTGCTCAGCAGTAGCCACAGAGGCCACCACTCTCCGGTCAGACCCCCTGACCCTGAGGTCTACCGATGAGAGCTGAATTCCAGAAGGGGGGAGAGTGGGGGTCGAGGTGCTGGAGATAGAAGGATCCAAAGATCCCGAAGAATCCGGAAGCCAGTCTCGATCAGATCTAGAATCCGCCTCCGAAGAGGTAGACTCTGAGGCCCGATGCCAGACCACCCCACGGACTTCTCCAGTTCCCAGGCCCCGAGGTTGGGCACCCTGAGATTCAAAGTCCCTAGCAGCAGCAGAGGAAAGCACAGCCCCACACCCGGTGCCGGCGCGACCCCAAGCACAGCTCCACACTCCTTCCCAGTGCTGCTGAGTGCCAAATCCAAAATGGCACCGCGCTCGGCACCGACATCCACCCCAGCGCCGCAAGCGACACTGAAGGCAGATCTGGCACCGAGCTCTACGCTGCACATCACTCCAAGACAGGATCGACGCTGACTCCGACTCCATCCCTGGCGCAGAGGGCGACACCGGGGACAGAGATGGTGCCGGCTCCCACCCCGGCGCCACCGGGACTAGAACCAGGCCCAGAAATCTCGAAACTACCAACCCAGCGCGCTTGAAAGCCCAGGCATACAAGCAGAATCAGGGCAACGATGGCACCGAGACAGGCCGGACGCCGCAGCGGCGCCGCCCTCCAAGAGCGACACCGCCGGTGCAACCCCCAGCACAGCTCCACACCTCTCAGTGCTGCTGAGTGCCAAATTCAAATGGCACCGCCGGCACCGACATCCACCCCGCGCCGCCAAGCGACACTGAAGGCAAATCTGGTGCAGAGCCCCACGCTGCACACCACTCCAAGACAGGATCAACGCTGACTCCAACTCCATCCCTGGCGCCGAGGCGTGCGGGGACAGAGATGAGTGCCGGCTCCACCCAGTGCCACGGGACTAGAACCAGGCCCAGAAATCTCGAACCTACCAGCCCGATGCTGCCAAGCCCGACACCACAAGCAGAATCAGGGGCGATATGGCGCCGAGGACAGGCTCGACGCTGCAGCGGGCGTCGCCTCCGAAAGACGACACCGAGACGAGCGTCTGAGGATAGTGCCGGCCCGGTTCCAAGGGACCCGGAACGCGACACAGAAGGAGCCTCCGCTACCGAAGTAGCAACTGCCAGGACGGTGCCTCTCGACTGACCCCCAGGAGGGTCAGCCTGGGCCTCCTGCACCACGGAAGAAACCCCCACTGTGGCAAAGCTAGAAAAGGTGGAGGTTCCCTCCTCCACGGGCCGTATAGGACTGGTAGGGGACCCGGAGGAAGGGCAGAGTCTCCTGACCTTGGCTTGATGACTGTGAATCTGTCCTCCGAAAGTCAGTGGTGCACGTCCGACTTTCCACGCGTGAATCTCAATGACACGGCAGTCCATGGAGAAGCAGATATCGCAGTTATCCATATCATGTCCGGGGCTGAGGCAGGAGAAGCAAAGGTCATGCTGATCCATTACGAGTAAAGGCGCCACAGGGTCACCGACGATGAGGGCGCCCGCTTCGACACCTTCTTGCCCCGGACGACATGACCGGATCTAAAAAATTAAATAAACACAGTACTCTACGCCTACTTTACAAAAAGGAAAGATCTCAACGAGTCGAGAAGCAACCTCGAGCAGACGGTCAGAACCGAGGCAACAACTAAGCAACGATGGACTAGGCCGCAGAAATCTCTTCAGTCTCACACGCAAGATCCTCACTCGACTGCAGGAGAGAAAGAACTGCCTCTGGGGCGGAGTCGACAACGGTTAACTGCCAACCCTTGAGCGCCACGTAGAACATCGGCCTCGAGGGCAGCGCCAGCCCGACGTCGACTCCGCCCATGAAAAAAATAATAATTCTCCCACGGGGTCCTAGCTCCAGTGAGCTATACCCAAATAGTGATGAATGGTGAAGACTGACACAGATAAGATCAAGGATTTTAGGATAGAAGTCTCAAGTCGAGAACCCCCAAAAAGAACACAGCAGGTAGAGAATTACCCAAAAACTGTAATAATAATAATAAATAGAAGAAACCCCCTAAGGAGTTGGAGGCATGTCCAGTACACCTCTGGGGTGCAGCACTGTGCCCCATTACATCCCAAAACTACTAGGTTCCAGGACGGGAGGCAGGAAGGGAGGTCAGAATACAGCAAGACTCCATTAGAATAAACAACATTACTATGGTGAGTAATTTTTTTTTCAAACAACATGAAGTCTTGCTGTATTCTGACTACATGCAGATTACCAAGTAGATCCCTCCTTGGAGGAGGGAGTCACAGAACCTGTTTTGGGAACAAGCTCTGCAGTACAGCTGTGCCAAACCTAGCATCACTTCATGACTGAATGTCCAGAGAGTAATGCTTGGTAAATGTATGAACAGATTTCCAGGTGGCTGCTTTACAGATGTCCACCAAAGGTATATCTCTAGCTGCTGCGACTGAAGCAGCTGTACCTCTGGTAGAGTGAGCCCTCAGGCCCGAGGGAGGTTCTTTCCCAAGTTTTGAATAGCAGAATTGGATACGGGAGACAATCCATCTGGCAGTCGTTCTCTTGGTAGCAGGTTTGCCCTTTCCCACTTCTCCATAAGTGAGAAACAACTGAGAACAGTCATTCTTATGGGCCTTAGTATGCTCCATATAGTAACTAAGAGCCCTCTTATCATCAAGACTGTGCAATCTTCTCTCCCCAGAGGAAGAATGGTCAGTGAAAAATACAGGCAATGACATAGATTGATTGAAATGAAAGTCTGATACCACTTTGGGAAGGAACTTTCTATTGGTTCGAAGGACCACCTTACCCCTGTGAAATGAAATGAAATCAAGTTCCACTGACAAAGCCTGTAATTCACTGATTCTCCTGACTGAAGTAATGGCTACCAGGAACACAGTTTTCCAAGTCAGATATTTCAACTCAGCTGAGGATAAGGGCTCAAAAGGGGGCTGCATAAGCTGTGCTATACAGATATTCAGATCCCAGGAAGGGGTAGGCTCCCGGAAGGGGGGATTAACATGTAATAAACCCATGAAAAATTTCTTAAAAACTGGATGAGAAGCTAGGGAAGATCCCTTATTAGCACAAAGAAAGGCAGACACAGCTGCCAAATGTACCTTAAGAGTAGCAAGCCGGAGGCCTAAACTGTTAAGATGCACCAAATAGTCCAAAACAGTGGCAATATTAGCCAACTCTGGCATGACATGCCTTTGGGAACACCAAAACCCAAATCTTTTCCATTTGGAGTTGTAAGTCTTTCTAGTAGCAGGTTTCCTGCTAACCTTTAAAATATGCAAGACTAATCGGAACAGGTGCAAATTTGCATACTCTGTCTCTCCAAGAGCCAGGCTTTGAGTCTGAGAGTCTGAATGTTGGTATACAGAATCCTCCCCTGAGAGGAGGTGAGGAGATTGTACTGTCTGGGAAGACACCATTGTTACTGACAGAGACAACAGCAGAGGATACCAAGGCTGCCTGGCCCAATCTGGAGCCACCAGGATCACTTTGCAAGGTTGAGAACTGATCTTGATCAGGACCCTGAATATCACAGGAAAAGGAGGAAATGCATACAGAAACCTGCTTGTCCAATTCAGTAACAGAGCATCCTGGGGAACAGGACCCAGAAGGGGTGGCCTGCAACAGTAAAGAGGAAGTTGATAATTGTCTGGGGCTGCAAAGGGATCTATCTCTGGAGTGCCCCACCTTTTGAAAATGACTTGAAGAACTAAAGGGTTCAGGGTCCATTCGTGGTGGCCCTGATAAATCCTGCTGAGAGCATCTGCTAGAATGTTGTCCTTCCCTGGGAGATGCACAGCTGTCAGGGAAGCCTGAAGGGAATTAGCTAGGGACCATATTCTCATGGCCTCTGTGCACAAGGCTGAGGACAGAGTGCCTCCCTGCTTATTGATGTACCACACGGATGTGGTACTGTCTGTCCTGATCTGCACCACTTTCCCTTGCACCACCTTTGAGAATGTCTGAATTGCTAGAAAGACAGCTCTCAACTCGAGAAGATTTATGTGTAGAAGGGACTCCTGGTGTGGCCAGGTCCCCTGAGCTGTAAGATGATCTAGGTGAGCCCCCCAACCTAGTAGGGAGGCATCTGTGGTGAGAATCACAGCAGGAGCCTGACTGATAAATGGGACACTTTGTCGAAGACTGTCCTCCTCCAGCCACCACTGGAGGGCCAGTACTAGAGTTTGAGACAATGGAACCAATCTGGATAGAGGGTCTTTTTCCAGAGACCAATTCAGACCTGAGATGAAACTGAATATCTCTCTTCTGAAACCTTGCTCCCTGGCCCAGCAGCTGTAGAAAGCGTCTGGCTGGACGAGAAACTAGAGGACGAAAAGAGGAAGCCAGAGTGACCAGGGACTGAACCCTTGAGAGAGGGAAAGGGAGAAAAGCCCTTGCCTGAATGGTGTCTATTTCCACCTCTATGAATGTGAGAAGCTGGGCTGGTTCCAAAACAGACTTTTCTAGGTGTAGAATGAAGCCCAAGGATTCTAGAAGTCTTTGAATGACCTCTAAAGCTGACCTGACTTGGTCTGAGGACTGGCCCACTAGGAGCCAATCGTCTAGGTATGGGAAAAGAAGAATGCCCTGACTCCCGAGGAATGCCATCACTACTGCAAGACACTTGGTGAATACCCTTGGAGCAGATGTTAGGCTGAAAAGCATAGCTCTGAATTGGTAAGGGCATGAGGGCAACTTGAACCGGAGGTACTTTCTGTGGGAATGTCTGATAGGTATGTGGAAGTAGGCATCTTTGAGATCCAGAGAAGCTAGCCAGTCTCCTGATCTCAGAGAGGTAAGAAATACTCCCAGAGTCACCATTTTGAATTCTGGTTTTGTCAAATGTTTGTTCAGGTACCTTAAATCTAGGATGGGTCAACACTCCCCTGTCTTTTTGGGGTAAGGAAATATCTGGAATACAGTCCTTTTCCCCTGTGACAAAGAGGTACCGTTTCTACTGCTTGCAGAAGCAGAAGAGAGGAGACTTCTGCCTTTAAGGCCTTTGTCTCCAAGGGAGAGGGAGGACTAAAGGACCTTGCTCTCATTCTTGGGAGACTTTTGAAACTGAGAGCAAGTCCCTGGTTCACTACTTCCAGAACCCATCTGTCTGAAGTAACAGACTCCCAGGCATGGGAGTAGTGAGCCAGCCTGCCCCCTACTGGAACTGGGGAGGCAACCCTGACCGACACCTCAGGGTGTCTGCTTGGCAGGGGGCTGAGACGGAGTGGATGATGGGGTCCTAGTCACCCCTCGTCTACCTCTTCCCCTAAAGAACCCCCTAGGCTGAAAAGAAGAGGAGGCCTGAGCTTGGTAAAAAAGGCCGGTGAAAAGGCCTGCCCCTGCCCCTAAACTGCTGCCTCTGAGGAGTGGTCTGCTTACCTTTGGCTGTAGCACTCCTATAGGTGGTCCTGTATTCATCCATCTTTTTCTTGTAATTCTCTGTTTGACCCACAAAGACAGAATTACCAGTTATAGGAAAATCCATGGCCTTAGCCTGAATATCCTGTGAGAGGTTGGTACACCTAAGCCAAGCAAATCTCCTCATGGAGATAGATGTAGCCATGACCCTGGAATGAACATCATTTGAGTCTACAGCAGAGTGGAATTGCACCTTAGATGCCTCAACACCATTTGCAGCCACCTGCTCCAGCTCCTTGGCTAGCTGGGGAGGGGCACTCCTAGCCAGTTCCAGAACTGTTTCCCACATAGATTTCTGGTACCTGGCTGTACATGCCATGTAATTCGATTGCCTGAGTCCAAAAGAGGATGCCAAGTACTGTTTTTTTGCCATGGTATCCACTTTCCTGGAATCCTTATCTGGGGGGTGAGATGCCAGCGGAATATTAGCCTTGTCACAGGCTGCAGCTTGTACTACCCCAAAATGGCTGCTGTGATTATAAAGGAATTCCATCCCAGGACCTGACAAAGCATACCTCCTGTCCATTCTTTTTTCCACAGGAGGAATGGATATAGGAAACTGTAAAATTTTTGTGTCTGTTTCCCGAGGGATTTGTGTAAAGGGATAGACACCCTCTTTGACTCTGGGACATCCATCATTTCCAGACAGTCAGGTTCTTCCTGATCCTGTTCAGCCTCTTCCATAGGAAGCTGAAGAGTCTCAGCCACTTTCTTGTAAAACAAGAAATGGGAAGGGGACTCAGAAAGCCTGGGAGGAGAAGCCTGAGAAGGCTTGTCTGGGGAGATGTCAGGCTCAGGTATCTTCACCATTCATCACCTTTGGGTTTAGTGGCCAGAGGTCATGACCTCCATGGGAGCTCTTTTCTGGGGGGGGTGGGCAGTCACCGCACCATCAGGCGCCATACAAAGTTAACAATGCGTGGCACTCTCGGTTTGGCCATTATGTGTGGTCGACCCTGCCCTCCCGCCAGTTCTGAGACACCATAGAGTAAGGAAAGGTTGGAAGGGAGGACAAGGGAGTCCAAGGGACAGATAAAGGAAAGGATATACAAACTAAAAGGAGAAATAAACGACTGAGAGGACAGAATAAAGCTGGAAACTAAGGGGATTGGGAGGGGCCCCAATCTCTGAAAGTAGAAAAGGAGGAGGGAGGAGGGTAGGGAATTTTAGAAGTAAGGATGTTGGGGTTGGGGGGAGGGAACATACCCTGGAACCTTGGCCTGTCTCCAGGTTGTATAGGAACTGCGAAGGAGTAGCCAGAAGGCTAATCTGCCAGAATTCAAGGCACAAAATCAGAATCACTGGCAATAGCCCCAACATAAGAAGAATCGGCTATTCTGGAAGAAAAGACAGGATACAGGGAATACCGCCCCCCCCCCCCAAAAAAAAAATCTAATTTTTGGCATAAGAAAACTAGTTTCTTAAATTAAATTGAGGTTGTGTCCAAAGGACAAAAAAATCAAAGGGAATTAAGGAAAAGCTGATGGGGAGAAGGGGAAAGAGAGCAGGAAAGCGGGTAACTGCCAACCCCCACTCCACAGGGGTGGGGCTGAGGAAGGAGTGCCTCCCATCCTAACCACTCTCCCCCTAGAGAAAAACATCCCCCTATGTGCCCAAGGTTACCCCATTCCTGACCAACAGAAAGGAGGGGGGTGAAGAGAGGACATAGAGAGGGAGGGGAACCCAGAGACTGAGGCCCCAGGGGGATGGAGGGTGGGATTGTGATGAATGGTGACGATACACACAAAGATCAGTATTACGGTAGGTACATAATTTTCAGATCTTATCTGTGTCAGTCTTCACCATTCATCACCTCTGGGTGAGTGCCGAGACCCCCGAAGGGGGCTTAACCCTAAAGGACTAAGTCCCTTAGCTCTCAGTGGGTGGAACACCAAGAGACAGAACCTTCACGGGTCTGGAGAGGCTTGGAAGTGGGGAGAGTGAGATGGGGACTCCTCGGAAGGAGCACGAATTTGCCCCGACAGACGCCGTCTCACCCTATGGGAGCAAAATGAAAATTACGTACCTACCGTAATTATGATCTTTCTGTGTATCTTCACCATTCATCACATTTGGGTTCATGGCCAGAGGTCATGACCCCGAGGGAACTTTTTTCTTTTCTTTTGTAGTGAAGCCTTGACGCACCACCGGCGCTACTCCTCAAGGCCGACGCATTGGCGTGGGCGCCAGGTTGGCCGCCATGCTGTCGACCCGCCTTCCTGCCAGTTCTGAGTCACGAGAGGTAAGAGGAAGGGAGTAGAATGTGGGAGAAGGAAGTCCAAGGGACAGGAAAAAGGAAAAGATATAAATCTAAAAGGAAAAATAACGACTGAGAGGACAGAAAGAGAGAAGTCGGAAACTAAAGGGATTGGTAGGGGCCCCAATCTCTGGAAATAGAGGAGGGAGGTAGGGAGGGAGGGGTAAAGAATTTAGAAGTTAGGAAGAGGGGGGAAGGATAAACATATCCCAGACCCTGGTCCATCTCCAGATTGTATAGGAACTGCAAGGAGTAGCCAAAGGCTTCTTGCCAGTATTCAAGGCACAGAATAGCTGGCAAAAACTCCATATGAGCAGAGTCGGCTATTCTGGAAGAAGGACAGGGCACAGAGAATTAACATCCCCTCAAGGAAAGATTTTGGTGAAAAGGAAATGATTTTTATTTTTTTGCAATAAAGGGTAGTCCAAAGGACAAGGAAAAATGAGATGGATGGGAAAAAGGAGAAGGAGAGAATGGAAGGCAACTGCCTACTCCAACCCCACAGGGGTGGAGCTAATGCACTGGAGAAGGAGTGCCCCCCATGCTGAACACTCTCCCAGAACCTTATCTCCCATGTGCTCCTGTTCACCCCACTCCCAAGAAAGGGGGGGGGGGGAGGTTGGGCACAGAGAGGGAGGAGGACCCAGAGGCTGGGGCCCCAGGGGGATGGAGGGCGGGATTATGATGAATGGTGAAGATACACAGAAAGATCATAATTACGGTAGGTACATAATTTTCATATCTTATCTATGTCAATCTTCACCATTCATCACATTTGGGTGAGTGCCGAGCCCCACCGAAGGGGGTTTTCTTTACACCATAAGGGACAAAGTCCCTTAGCTCTCAGTGGGTGACACACTAAGAGGGAGAACCTTCAGGGCCTGGGGAGGCCCGAGAGTGGGAAGAGTGAGACGGGAACCCCCCCCGGAAGGGGAAGGAAGTTGCCCCAACAAATGCCGTCTCGCTCTACAGGAGAAGAGACAGGTTCTCTGGTGAGCGGAGTTAATCACCCTACGCCGGCCCAAGGGTGACAACTGGGAAAGATGCAGCCATGCCGTCCGCCTAGTGCAGATCGCTGTCCCTACGACCCCGGAAGCTACCTCGTTGGCGTGGTAAGATGCCCTCGCTTGGTGCCTTGCTAGCTCCAGGCTACGTGCAGAGATTGCAATGGCTTGTCTGGTTACCTCCGTGTCAGGCATAGCGGCTAGGAGTTGACCTGACCTGGATCACAGGAACCTATCATAGCTAGCATAGTGAGCCTGATATGCTGAAATATAGAGCAGCAACCGTGCAGAGTAAAAAGTCCTCCACCCCCAGAAGTCAAAAATCCATAGAATCTTGATCTGGGGGCCAGTCGTGGTGAGGAGTGCGAAGCCCATCAGGAGTGTCCAGCTGCGTCAATCCTGACTGAGGATGAGGCATAGAACCTGGAGACTCCCGGGGAGCACAATACATCTGGCAGAGATCCCTAGGGGCTGGGACTCCGGAAAAGGGTCTCTGCCAGAAACGCAACGACACCTCACGAAAGAGAGCAGCCCAGGGGGGCACCACAAGGTTGTCCGCACTGAAATCGCCTAAAAAGGTGCACGTCGAGTGCTCTGGATTGTGCTGCATGGGTGGGGTGATGTGCAGGTCCTCCAACATCCTCACGAAGAATCGCTGATACTCTGCGAGATCAGCAGCTGGGGAGATGTGGACAGACAGTTCCTCTCCTCCAGAAGAGGGGGATGAAGAGTCAGAGGACCTCAAGAGTTCAAAAACTGGCTGCTCAGGGGGAGGTTGAAAAACCTGTCTGTCCATAGCCATGACATATGAGGGAAATTGAGCAGCCACAGCTCTCTGAACTTCTCCCAGGAGAGAGGGCCGCTAAGACCAAGAATACCTGGGAGAGCAGGAGAAGGTGGCAGAGGAGAGGGAACAGAGCCAACAACAGGAATCGGCTGTCCTCTGCCTGGGCCACAGAGAGCACCTGGAGCCCCAAGGGAAGAGGGAGCTCAGGAAAACTCAACAGCCGACAGCTGGTCGACCATACTGGAACTGCCTAGGCTGTGCCCTGAAGAATCCCCCCTGTGAGGTGACCGGGGCAATGAGAGTCCAAAAGGACGGTCCCCTACCTCCAAAGAACAGGGCTCTCTCGAGGAAACTGAAAAGGAAGGGAAGAGATCTGCACTACAACTCCCTCCGGAACCCGGGTGGGTCCCAGAAAAGGGTCGCCTTGTCGAACCCCTACCCCTCGACCCCATGGAATCCAAAAGAGCCCTTCTCCTCGAAAAAGCCAGCCTAGGCAGCTGGCAGCCCTGGTCAGTCCCCAAAGGGACTATCCAGGGAGCAGTACCCTCCCCTCCTGTGGGTGCTCCGATCGGCCCCAAAGCTGGGCGATCCAGGCACACCACCCGAGGGGGGTACCACTACTGAGGGGTCAGAAAACCCACCGAGACCAGGCTGCAGAGCAATGGTGGCCAGACACTCGTCCCAGGAGCAACTGTCCTCTCCTCAGAAGGGGGCTGGTTCCGGCCTGTCAAGGACACTACCAGGGTGTCCACGTGAGCAGCCAACTCCAAAGAGTCAGACTGCCTATCTGACTTAGAGTCCAATTCCGCCTCCGAGGAGGTGGACACCGAAGTCCTGTGCCAAATGGTATGTGGACGCCCGTTGCCATCTCAACTGAATGGGGCACCAGAACGAGGGACGGCACCAGAGTCGGTGCCTAAGCCCTCAATTGCACTGCAAGCGGTGCATGAAGAAGACACGGCACCGAGGACGGCAGCAGTATCGGAGCCGGGACCTGTCACGGCACCATTCCGATCCATGGTGCTGCAAGCAGCTCCAAGACCAGAGATGGCACTGATGATGGCCTCAACCACACTCACTCTCGGTGCCGAGGATGAAAACCCCCATAGCACCGTGTCGCTGCTTGGCGCCGCAAGCGGCACCAGAGCTGGACACGGTGCCGTGCTCAACCACGGCAACACGAACGGCGCCGAGGTGAGAAACAGACAAGGACAGTGCCGTAGAGCCTCCCACAGAGCAGTCAGCACCATCGGCGCCATGAGTGGCTCTGAATGCAGAGACGGCGCAAGCAATGGACTGGCGCCAACGACGGCGCCATCAGGTCCCATGGTGGAGACACCGGGGGAGCCTTCACCCCTGAAGGGGCGATTGCCAAGGCGGTGCCTCCTGTCTGCCCCCCAGGAGGGACGGACTGGGCCTCCTGCACCGCGGAAGGGGCTTCTGCCACAGCTAGGCTACAAGAAGCAGAAGCCCCCTCCTCCTCGGGCCGTACAGAACCAGGAGGGGACCCGGAGGAAAGGCCGAGATACCGTGGCTTGGCCCGACAAGTGCACGCCCATCCCCCAAAAGTTAGCGGAGCTCATCCCACTTTCCACGCGCATTGTTCGAAGACACAATGGTCCATGGGGAAGCAGGCATCGCACGAATCCATGTCGTGTAATGGGCCAAGACATGCAAGGCAACGGTCATACTGGTCGGTGACGGAGTACTTATGGTCACATGGGCACCGACGCATAGGGGGCCATCCCGTCTTCACAGTTTTCTTGCCCCCTGACCAAGACAAGACCTACGGAAAAAACAACCCAAAACAAGACTCGACGTCGCAAGAATAAAAGGAAAAGTCTTACCAGGCGACGTCAAGTGGTGGCGGACACGGAACCGGCAGGAATTCGAAAGCAGCGTCTACAAACTCTACGTCGAGAAATGAAAATTACGTACCTACCGTAATTCTTGATCTTCTTGGACGAGTCTCCACCACTCATTCACACTATTGGGATCTGCGCCAGAGGCACTAGGACCCATCGGGAGCAAACTTTTTGCTGGAGGGTCGACACCAGAGATGGCGCCGCGAGCACTAGCTCGCGCGGCAATGACTATCTCAAGGCCGACCCTCCAACCGCCTCAGTACCTTTTTACCAAGGAGGTGCAGCGCAACTAACGAAAGAGTAACCTAACCTCAAGACCGGACATAAGATAGTCGGGCAACCCTGTAAGAAGGGTCAACAAAAGAAGTCTTCACGGCCTAAAGATTTGAGGAAGTGAAGACCAACACGCGTGACTCGGGGATGGAGGTGGGGGTGAATGAGTGGTGGAGACTCGTCCAAGAAGATCAAGAATTACGGAGTACGTAATTTTCATATCTTCCTGACACAAGTCTCCACCACTCATTCACACTATTGGGAGAGAGTACCGAGCTAAAAACTTCCGAGAGGCGTAGGGAAGAACAAGAGCTCATGTTTCTAGGACAGAAGTCCATTAAGGATAGTTCTGTCAGGTGGAATGTCACCTGGCATGAACATCCAGTGTATAATGCTTAACGAAGGTATGCACTGAGCTCCAGGTGGCGGCATTGCAGATGTCTGCAGTCGGAACATTGCGAATTTCCGCTAGGGATGCCGCGACCGCTCTGGTACAGTGAGCGTAAACCCTACCTTCCAATTTAACCTGTGCCATGGAATAGCAATGTCGAAGACATGCCACTAGCCACGATGAGATGCATCTGATAGCGACAGGTTGACCTGGCCGGGTCTCGCTGAAGGAAACAAACAGTTGTTGGCTTACGAAAATCCTTGGTTCTATCTAGATAGAAGCATAAGGCTCTCTTGACATCCAAGGAATGAAGAGATCGTCCCTTCATTTTGGAAGTCTGCAAAGTAAGAGGAAGGACCAAAGGTTGGTTTAGATGGAATTCGACACAACCTTGGGAAGAAATTTAGGATGAGTGCGAAGAACTACTTTGTCCTTATGGAACACAGTATCACGGAGGGTCCGTAACCAGGGCATGTATCTCAGAGACCCTCGGGCTGAGGTAATGGCCACTAGGAAGACCGTCTTCCAGGTGAGAAATTTTAGCTCACAGGTAGCCAGAGGTTCGAAAGGTTTCCGAGTGAGCATGTCTAGCACAAGGTTAATGTCCCAGGCTGCAACCGGACGTCTTATAGGTGGTCTGGTATGCAGAATTCCTTTAAGAAATCTCTTAACCATAGGTAGCTGAGCCAGAGACAAAGAAGAAAACGGCTCATGATACGCTGAAATGGCACTAAGGTGAACTTTGACTGTAGAGTACTGAAGACCTGAATTTGAGAGGTCCAAAAGGTACTCCAAAACCTTGTCTGGTGGACAGGAAAAGGGATTCCAAGAGTACTTTGCACACCAGAGCGAAAAACGCTTCCACTTAGACGTGTAAGTTTTCCGAGTAGCTGGCTTCCGAGCAGACAGAAGAATGTCTGAAACTCTTTGAGAGACATTGAACCGGTTCACTTCTACCTCTTCAGGAGCCAAGCGTGAAGGTGAAGCGATCTCAGGTTGGGATGGACCACCGGACCCTGAGTCAACAGGTTCATCTGCAGGGGAGTGGTCTCAGAGGGGCTGCCAACATATTGTTGAGTAGAGGAAACCATAGTTGTCGAGGCCAAGAGGGAGCAATGAGAATCATCTTGGTCCCCTGGGACTCGAATTTGAGAAGTACTCTCTGAATTAGAGGGAGAGGCGTAAAGGCGTAAAGAAAGCGTTTTGTCCACCGCAGCCTGAACGCATCCTGATAGAAAATGCCAGGCCCTGGATTTCTGGAGCAGAAGAGAGGCAGTTTTGCATTGAGTGGGGATGCAAAAAGGTCCAGGTCTGGAGTTCCCCACTCTTCGAATAGTGATTGAACTATGGTTGAGTCGAGAGACCACTCGTGAGGATCTGCCTCTGTTCTGCTGAGACAGTCCGCCAAGTCGTTTTGTACACCTGGCAGGTAGACCGCTTGAATTAGAGATCTGTGTTCCAAGCACCATTCCACCCTCATCGCTTCCCTGCATAAGGGCAAGAGTGAGCACCGCTCTGCTTTGTGATGTAATACATCACAGCTTTGTTGTCCGCTTGAAGGAGAATGTTCTTGTGACAGAGGATGTCCTTCAAAGCCCGGACCGCATAAAGGACGGCTCTCATCTCTAGGACATTTATGTGAAGCTGGGCCTCGAGTTGAGTCCATACACCTTGAGTGTGGAGAGGCGACAATGGGCTCCCCATCCCGTTAGCGTCGGCCTGTGGTGATGGAGATTTGATGATCCAGAGGAGCAAAGGGAAATCCTTCCAGGAGATTGCTCTCTTGAGACCACCAGGTGAGAGACCTCTGTAAGGATTCTGTTACCTTGATGGGATAAGACTGTGGGTGAGTGGTTGGGGACCACTGAGCACTGAGCATCCATTGGGTGGTTCTCATGTGTAGCCGAGCTAGGGGTACAGTGAACACTGAGGATGCCATGAGGCCTAACATACGTTGCATTGAGAGAGCTGTAACTTATCTGTTCTCCCCAATGTAACGGGCCATCTGAAGGATATCGAGCCTTCTGTCCTCTGGAAGGAAAGCCTTCGCGCAAGAGGTGTCCAGTAGAGTCCCTAAGAAAAGGAGTCTCTGGGAGGGCTGCTGCAACTGTGACTTTTTTAGATTCAGCCGAACTCCCATGGACGTAAGAAGGCGAGAGGCCGTCTGAACGGCTTCCAGGGTCCCGTCTGGAAGGGCTTGCTAGGAGCCAGTCGTCCAGGTAGGGAAACACTCGGATTCCCAGCTTCCTGAGATGCACTGCGAGAACTGCACAACACTTTGTAAAGACTCGCGGCGCCGAGGATAGCCCAAAGGGCAGGACTCTGAACTGACAGTGTTGACCCAGAGCCACAAATCTCAGGAATTTGTGATGCCTTGGGTGAATAGGAATGTGCTGGTGGCGTCCTGCCATATCCAGGGAGGCTAGCCAGTCGTGTTGATGAAGCAGAGGTAACAGGGTTCCTAGAAATCATTTTGAATTTCTCCTGGGAGAAATTTGTTTAGCTTGAGGTTCTAGAATGGGGCATACCCCAGACTTCTTTGGAACCAGAAAGTAGGGGAGAGAACCTCATGCTTTCGCTGATGCAGAGGCACCAGTTCTACTGCCCTGTTGTTCAGAAGGCCCTGGATCTCGGCAAGAGAAGGTCTGACTGAAGGATTGACAGCCTGGGTTGTCGCTTGGAGGGGACGATTCAGAGGGTCTCCAGAAAATTGAGAGAAAACCCCTCACGAATTATCCGAAGGACCCATTTGTCTGAGGTTATGGACTTCACTGATTGTAGAAGTGCATCAGACGACCTCCCACGAGAGAGAAAAGTCCACCTCGGGCAGTGGAGATGGAACTTGGGCCGGCACTCATAAGTAGCGCTGGCGCTGGGCCTAGCATTCTGTTGCGCCTTCTTTTGAGGTTGGGCAGGTTGGTTCTTATGGAAACTTCCTCTGCCCCTGTCTCGAAGGACTGACGATTATGAAACTGACGCCACCTAGCTATGCCCTCGAGAGGGGTAGAGGGGGCCTAGAGCCAGCTTAATGGTCGATCTAGTCTTCTGAATAGCCCCAGAGCTTGCTCTACCTGAGGACCAAAAAGATATGAGCCGTCAAAGGGCAATGCCATCACTTGCTGCTGTGCATCATTCGTGAAGCCCGAAGTACGCAGCCAGGAATGACGGCGAGTACAAATACCAGCGGCTGCTGAACGAGACGCAGTGTCGAAAGCATCCATGGCTGCTTTGACCTGTTGGTTATTAGATTCAATACCTCTGGTAATGGTCAGAAGAAGCTCTGACTTAAGAGTCCGAGTCCGGAAGAGCTTCAACCATTCGCTTGATAGAGTGCCACAGGATATACTCATACTGAGAAAAATAGCCCTGGTAACTGGCAATACGCATACTTAGTGGACGCAGCAAAGACTCTCTTACCTAATGTATCAATCTTTACGAGACTCTTTGTTAATAGGTCGAGCTTGTAGTAGCTTGAGGAAGAACGACTTATCATTCTCTGCCAGGACTACAATAGATCCGCAAAGGCTTGAGATGCCAAATGGGACGATCCTTGGGGGCTGAATATTTTATCAATGGATTTAGCCAACGAAGGGGTAGAGCAGGATTATTCCATACCATTTGAGACAGCGTCTCGAAGGAAGGTTGAATCGGAGGAGTCAAATCCGTAGGGATCTCCGAAGCATGAAGATATTGGAGTCTTAACTGCTTCCCAGGATCGATGTCTGTAGTCTGGAGAGAAAGAGTGGAGCTCAGGTTCTTCAACAGAGACTTAAAGGACAGGTCCTCGACCACAGGCTCTGTAGCAGAGAAAGATCCTGCTTCGTCCATTTCATCACCCAACCGAAGGTCTGGGTCAGGCTCAACGTCATCTCCTGATAGTCCAGGGAGGACTGTTTGGACAGGAAAGGAGTGAAATACAGAAGAGGAAGGAAGAACTGAGAGGAAAGAGGAGTCCTCGAGAGCTCCCGGCGCCGAGGAGGCAAACGGGACCGAAAACGGCGCCGAGAAGCCACCTGGCGCTAAAGACGGCGCCGAGAATGCACATGGCGCCACGGATGGTGCCGAGAAGGCACACGGCACCGCGGACGGCGCCAAGCCCCGCAACAACGAAAACGGCGCCGACAAGCCCCGCCTGATGCCGCTGGACGGGCGCCAAGCATCCCAGGACCCTGAGAAACATGGTTAGAAGGAAAATAGCAGGAGATAAGGGCATCGGTGGGCCCCCGCGCTGCAGCCATGGGGGAACACCAAGCGGAGTCGCCGGCACCGAGGAAGGTGCGCCGACCAGGAAAGTCCAACCGCCCTACCTGGTCGCCAGACAAGCCCGGCGCCCACGGGCAACCGAGCCAGGTAGCAGAATCAACCTCCGAGCCCATTGCTCCAAAAGAGCGCCCACTGATGAAACTGCTCATCTGAAGACCTACCAATAGGGCGGGTAGACTCGGCGTTCAAGACGGCGGCTACCGGAAGCAGAAGTTGGCGACTCCGGCGAGGAGGATCGCAATCAGCCACGATAACAGAGCGTCGACGCAGACATATCAGCGCGACCTCGGTGCACCTTCTCTTTTTAGACCTGTGGGCGAAGAAGAGCTCAAGGCGAGCAGTGCCGGAAATCGACCGTTTGTTTTATGCCTCGAGGACCGCCCATCCCCGGCACTGGACTGACCGTTGTCGGACCCCGCTCGGGAGAAGGAGGCGGACCGACCCAGCCGAACTGACTGAACAGCTTTCATCACAGTCTCCTACCGTCACCTGACCTGTCATAGTGGCGACTCCGTCAAGTAGGCTGAGACTTCTTTATTGTATAAAATAGAATAAACTTAAGTGATACTATATCGAGATAATACTACAAAAAATAAACTGAAAACTATGCTAGTTTGAAGTTTGACTCCGACAAGCGGCAGACGTCGTTACTGGCGCACTCGACAGCAGGGAAAAAGGAACTGAGGCGGCTTGAGGGTCGACCGAGACAGTCATTGTCACGCCGAGCCAGTGCTCGCAGCGCCATCCTGCGTCGACCCTCCAGCAAAGTTTGCTCCCGATGAGTCCTAGTGCCTCCGGCGCAGATCCCAATAGTGTGAATGAGTGGTGGAGACTTATGTCCAGGAAGATAACACGGAGCTGAAAGGCTTCAGAGCAGGATCAGGCTCTTGCAGCAGAGCTTCCACGAGGAGAGGCAGAACTGGTGGGAGGGCGGGTCCATCACACATAACGCCAACCCGGCAGTACCACGCAGTGCATCGGCCCCGAGGCGTGCCACAGGCCGACTCTGCCCATCCCCCAAAAAGAGCTCTGCCGGGTCGGGACCTCCAGACACTATACCCAAAGGTGATGAATGGTGAAGATTGACACAGATAAGATTACCGAAATACTTAATTTGTGGTTGAAATAACGACTGATTCGAACTTTAACCGAACCGCAGCACAGGAGGGATCTCCGGAGCGACTTCACAGTTAGGCAGAGTAAGAAATCTGAAGGTTACACTTCAGAGTACCACAGACACAGGTTTGAAAACCGAGCTCAAGCTCAACGTTGTATGCCTCTGCATAGAATTAACCCTTTACTCTCCAGAGCAGTTCAAGTGCTGGGGCTAACTGCATATAGTCAGAATACAGCAAGACTTCATGTTGTTTGAACGGTGCCCGAAGAAGAGATGGTGTAGAGAACGGTAGAAGAAATGGATTCGATGCCTGCCACGGCACCGTCCCGACTCACGGCGCCGTGAGTGGCACGGAAGTCAGGGACAGTGCGGAAAGCAGCACCGACAGCTCCCTCAGCACTGTCGACACCTCCCACAGCGCCGTGTTCTCTTTCAGTGCCGAAAGTAGCACCAGCGCTAGATACGGTGCCATCCCTAGCCCTGGCGCTGCAAACACTGCCAAGATGAGAACTGGTGTAAGACGGCGCCGTAGAACCTCCCATGGCGCCGTCAGCACTATCGGCACTGTGAACTCAGTCGACAGCAGAGAAGTCGCCGAGCGGTGGACCAGCGCTGACCACGGTGCCATCAGGGCCCATGGTGCGCTGAGGCCGAAGACGGCACTGAGGACGGTGCCGACCCAGGCTTCCCAGCCCAAGGAAATAACACCGGGGGAGCCTTCACCCCCGAAGGGGTGACTGCCACAGCGGTGCCTCCCGACCGCCTCCCCCCCGGGGGAGAGGACTGGGCCTCCTGCACCGCGGAAGGGGCTTCTGCCATGGCGAGGCTACAAGAAGCAGAAGACCCCTCCTCCTCGGTCCGCACAGAATTGGGAGGGGACCCGGGGGAAAGGCAGAGACACTGCAGCTTAGCCCGACGAGTGCGTGCCCCTCCCCCGAAAGTCAGCGGAGCTCGTCCAACTTTCCACGCGCGTTACTTGATGATACAACGGTCCATGGAGAAGCAGGCATCGCACAAATCCATGGCGTGAAGCTGGCCAAGACATGTCAGACAACGATCATGCCGGTTGATAACGGAGTACTTGCGGCCGCATGGGCACCAGCGCATAGGGGCCGCCCCATTTTCATTGATTTCTTGCCCCCCGACCGAGACATGATCAACGGAAAAACAATTCAAACAAAGACTCGATGTCGCTGAAAATTAAAATAAGGAGCAGTCTTACCACAGCAGCATCGAGTAGTGGAGAAAACGGAACCAGCAGGAAACTATAATCGGCACTGAAGACAAGGAGTCGAGACACTGGTAGGCCTGAAGAAAGCAGCTCCACATGAGGTGCGACCTCTATAAGCGAGACACGAACTGGTGGAAGAAAGCGGTCCAACGACACAACAGCCAACCCGTGAGCACCACGAAATGCGCCAGCCTCGTGAGCACCGTTCAGTCGCAACCCCGCCCATCCAAAATAAAAAGAAAGATCCAGTGGGGTCATGACCTCTGGCCAAAACCCAATGGTGAAGACTGACACAGATAAGATCAATTTACAAGCTAGAAAACAGAGATATGTTCCTAAACACCGGTATATATATCAGGGCCTGTAAAATAAAAAAAAAACAACTCCCCCATCATATGCCAACCAAACTCCTGACAATTCTTCTTGGCTTGCTGCTTCTCATAGTGGGTGACATAGAGCCAAACCCCGGCCCCCAAGGGGTCAGTATCCCAAGCCTAACACCCACTACGCTTGAGTGGGTCAGTGCCGGGGGACTGAGGATAGTCTATATGAATATTAATAGTCTCAGGCTCAAGATGCATGAACTTGAGGCCTGGACCAGCCTTTACTCCCCCGACATAACTGGTATCTCATAAACCTGGCTGAAGCCAAAATATACTTGCGCACAATGTGGAACTGCAGGACTTTAATACATTTAGGAAGGATAGGAAGGGGAAGAAGTGCGGGGGTGGGTCCTTCTCTATGTCAAGTCCCATCTCAATGCTACAATGGTGAATACCCCAGATCTTGAAGATAAGGAATGCAAGGCATTGTTTATTAAACTTCTCCTAGGGGGTATAAAGCCACTCCTAATTGATTGTACTTAAAACACTCCAAAGAAGGCTATGGAAGCCCTAAAAATCCTCACAGACACCATGATTACTCTGCCTGGTAGAGACAAAATTATACTAGGTGACTTTAACCTAAATTGGAGTGAAAAGCTAAATGGGGAAGTTAAGAACTGCTTGGAGGGAGCTAACCTAACACAGCTAATAAGAGAACCTACCCGGATCAACCAAAAGACAGGAAACCACACGACCCTAGACTGGGTGCTAATGTCCATCTCAGATAGGGCCAAAATAGTAGGGATGTGCGCCGACTCACTTAGTGACCACACGCCAGCCTTTCTGGTGTGGAGGAACAACTGTCCTAAACAACCCCCCAGAATCTTCTGGTCCAGAAACTACTCAGCCTTAAACGAAGGTTCTTGCCTTCAATCCCTATCAGAAGTAGACTGGGTACAGGCTCTAGATACTCCTAACACAGATGAAGCTCTAGAGGGCTTCACCAAACATTTTCTATCAGTAGCTAACAAACACGCGCCCCTAAAAAAGATTAGAGTCAAAGGGCAGGATGCCAGATGGCTTAACCCAGATCTAAAGAATAAGATGAAGGAAAGGGACAAAAATTGGAAATTTAAAGTCTCTAACCAGCAGCAGGACTGGGTGAAATACCGGGAAGCCAGAAACACTTGTAAAAGTGAACTCAAGAAAGCAAAGAAGAAGTACCTGCACAGGCTGCAATCCATAAAATGGAAATTATGTACCTACCGTAATTCTTGATCTTTTTGGACGAAGTCTCCACCACTCATTCACACTAATGGGAGTCCACCGAAGGCGCTAGGACAAAGTGGGAGCAAACTTTTTCAAGAGGGCCGGCGCCCGAGATGGAGCCACGAGGAGCGGCACCACGAGCCTCGGCTTGTGCGATAATGACCATCTCGGCATCAACCTTCCACCGCCTCAGTACCTTTTTTTCCGAGGAGGTGCAACGTAACTAACCTAGAATGACTAAACTAAAAATCGGACATAAGATAGTCCGAATGACCCGTGTAAGAAGGGTCAGCAATAAAGTCTTCACAGCTCAGCCACTGAGGGAGTGAAGACCAAAAACAGAGAGTGAGCTCGGGGGATGGTGGGTGGGCGTGTGAATGAGTGGTGGAGACTTCGTCCAAGAAGATCAAGAATGATGGTAGGTAGGTAATTTCCATATCTTCCTGGACATAAAGTCTCCACCACTCATTCACACTAATGGGAGAGTAATGAGCGAAATAATCCCGAGACTGGCAGCAGGAGCTAAGGAGCTCATATACTCAGGACAGAAGTCCGTTAAGAATGGTCCTGCCAAACGACAGATGCCGCCTGGCGTGGACATCCAAGGCGTAGTGCTCAACGTAGTATGCACAGAGCTCCGCGGTTTGACTGCAAATATCCGCACTGGGCACATTGCAGATTTCCACTAGAAATGCCGCAACTGCTCTGGTAGACTGAGCGTACCCTCTGCCTTCCAGCTTGACCTGTGCCACAGAATAGCTGTGGCGAAGGCAAGCCACCAGCCATGCTGAAATACATCTGATAGCGACAGATTGACCCAGCCGGGTCTTGCTGAAGGAAACAAACAGTTGTTGAGCCTTGCGAATTTCTTTTGTTCTATCTAGATAGAACCGCAATGTTCTCTTAAGATCCAGTGAATGAAGGGTACGCTCCCCTTCATTCTGGAAGTTCGAGAAGTAGGTAGGAAGGACCAAAGGTTGGTTTAGATGGAATTCTGAGACAAACTTAGGGAGAAACTTAGGATGAGTCCCAAGAACTACTTTGTCCTTGTCAAATACTGTGTACGGGGGTGGGGTGGGGGGAGTGTCTGTGATCAGAGCATGTATTTTGGAAACTCTACGGGCCGAAGTAATGGCCACAAGGAAGGCCATTCTCCAAGTGAGGCACTTCAAGTCGCAAGTAGCTAGAGGCTTGAAAGGTTTACGGGTGAGCATGTCTAGCACAAGGTTAATGTCCCAGGCTGCGACTGGTCATCTGATAGGAGGTCTAGTATGCAGAATACCTCTAAGAAGCCTCTTAACCACAGGCAACTGAGCCATTGACATGGAAAGTACCGGCTGATGATATGCCGAAATGGCACAAAGATTAACTCTGACTGCACTGTATTGCAGATCTGTATTTGAGAGGTCTAAAAGATACTCTAAGACTTTACTCGGTGGGCAGGAAAAAGGGTTCCAAGAGGATTTTGCACACCAGATAGAGAAACGCTTCCATTTGGCTGTGTAGGTTTTCCTAGTGGCCGGCTTATGCGCAGCCAAAAGAATATCTGAAACTCCACGAGAAACCTTGAACCTATTCACCTCTATCTCTGAAGGAGCCAAGCGTGAAGGTGAAGCGACCTCAGGTTGAGACAGACCACGGGACCCTGGGTCAGAAGGTTCGTCTGAAGGGGAAGCGTCTTCGGGGGGTTTCCGATAGACTGTTGAGCAGCGGAAACCATATTTGCTGAGGCCAGAATGGGGCAATGAGAATCATTCTGCCTCCTTGAGACTCCAATTTGAGAAGTACCCTCTGAATTAGGGGCAGGAGTGGAAAGGCGTATAAAAAGTCTCCTGTCCACTGCAGCCTGAACGCATCCTGACAAAAAATGCAAGGTCCTGGATTTCTGGAGCAGAAGAGAGGCAGTTTTGCGTTGCGTGGGAACACAAAAAGGTCCAGGTCTGGAGTTCCACACTCTCTGAAGAGTAACTGAATGATGGTTGAGTCGAGAGACCACTCATGAGGATCCGTCTCTGTTCTGCTGAGACGGTCTGCCAATTCGTTTTGCACTCCTGGCAGGTAAACCACTTGAATCAAAACCTTGTGTTCTAGGCACCAGTGCCACACTCTCATTGCTTCCCTGCTTAATGGGTAAGAGTGTGCGCCACCCTGTTTGTTGATGTAGTACATCACTGCTTTGTTATCCGTTTGAAGGAGAATGTTCTTGTGACAGATTATGTCCTTCAAGGCTCGGACTGCGTAGAGGACGGCTCTCATTTCCAGGAGGTTTATGTGGAGTTGGCACTCATCCTGAGTCCACGTACCCTGGGTGTGGAGATCCTGGCAGTAGGCTCCTCAACCCATCAGGGACGCGTCCATGGTAACTGAGATCTGATGATCCAGAGGGGCAAAGGGATATCCTTCCAGAAGATTGTCCCCCTGAGACCACCAGGTGAGCGACATCTTCAGAGGTTCCATCACCTTGATAAGAAAGAACTGAGGGTGAGTGGTTGGGGACCACTGAGTACTGAGCATCCACTGGGAGGCTCTCATGTGGAGACGAGCTCAAGGCATAGTGACCACGAGGATGCCATGAGGCCCAGCATCCACGGCATCGAGATAGCTCGAACCAAGCTGCGTTCTCTGATGTTATCGGGCCATCTGTAAGATATCGCTCCTTCTGTCCTCTGGAAGAAAAGCCTTCGCACAAAAGGTGTCCAGAAGAGTTCCTATGAAGAGGAGCTTCTGGGAGGGCTGCAACTGCGACTTGTTGAGATTTAGCAGGACTCCCATGGACGTGAGGAAGTCTGAGGCCATGGCCATGGCCTCCACAGTCTCTTGCCTGGAGTGACTTGCTAGGAGCCAGTCGTCCAGATATGAGAACACTTGTACTCCGATTTTCCTGAGGTGCGCCGCGAGAATTGCACAACACTTTGTAAAAGTTTGAGGTGCCAAGGATAGCCCAAAGGGCAGGACTCTGAACTGATAGTGTTGACCCAATGCCATGAACCTTAGGTATCTGTGGTGCGTTGGGTGTATGAGAATAAGTTGGTAGGCATCCTGCATGTCCAGGGAGGCTAGCCAATCATGTTGATGAAGCAAAGGTAGCAGGGTACCTAGTGATATCATCTTGAACTTCTCTTTGTGAAGGAACAAGTTTTCTGAGATCCAGAATGGGGCGCATGCCGCCAGTTTTCTTTGGAACCAGAAAGTAAGGGGTGTAGAAGAAAAAATGACTCACCTTAGTAATGTTGTTTCTTCTAATGGAGTCTTGCTATATTATGACATATGCAGTATAACCCCAGGTTAGAACTGCTCCGGAGGTGAAAGAGTTAACTTCCATGCAGGGTATGGAATCTTGAGCGCGAGCTCGGTTGAACTCTCTGTCTGTTGAAGCTCAAACTTAAACTGTCAGATCTTTACGAGCAAAAACTCACTAAGGTTCTGTGTGGAAGCCGTAAACCTACACTAGCCACTGGCTACTAACTACAAAAACACCTTTTTGTTCTTGATCCCAAAACAAAGACTCAAGTCGGGGGATTCAAGAAGGAAAATTTAAGCATAACACCTAAGCACCCTAGAAGGATGAAATAAAGTGGGCATCAAAGAAGTGCCAACATTGCACTGCCCACCCACATCCCAAAACAGAGGTTCTGAGAGGGCAGGCTGGGAGGTCATAATATAGCAAGACTCCATTAGAAGAAACAACATTACTAAGGTGAGTAATTTTTCTTCAAACAACATGAAGTCTTGCTATATTATGACATATGCACAGTACAAAGCAGTACCTCCATGGAGGAGGGCAGAACCTACTTGGGAAATAGGCTCTGAAGCACAGCTGTGTTAAATCGAGCATCACTCCTAGCCTGGATATCAAGGAGTAATGCTTAGTAAAAGTGTGAACTGTTTTCCAGGTAGCTGCTTGACATATCTCTAGGATAGAATGTCCCAGGCAGCAGCCAGAGCGAGCTGTACCTCTGGTAGAGTGAGCCCTCAGGCCTGAGGGAGGAACCTTACCCAGTTTTAGTAACAGAATTGGATACAAGAGACAATCCACCTGGCAATGGATCTTTTAGTGGCAGGTTTCCTTACCAACCTCACCATAAGTGAGGAACAATTGAGGATTCAACCTGTGATCCTTGGCGTTCTATATAGTAACTAAGGGCTCTTTTGACATCTAAACTGTGCAATCTCTCTCACCAGAGGAGGAATGGTCAGTGAAGTACACAGGAAGAGACATGGATTGATTAAGGTGAAAGTCTGAAACCACCTTAGGCAAAAACTTCCTGTTAGTCCTGAGAACCACCTTATCTCTATGAAAGGAGATAAAATCAGGCTCCACTTACAAGGCTTGTAGCTCACTTATCAGCGGCAGAGGTGATGGCTACCAGAAACACAGTTTTCAAGTCAAGTACTTAAGATCTGCTGAAGACAATGGCTCAAAGGGGTTGCATAAGCTGAGCAATGCAAATATTAAGATCCCAAGCAGGGGCAGGGTCCTGAGCAGGGGTTGGTGTGAGCAACCTTTAAAAATCTTGGAGAACACAGGGTGAGCTGATAAAGAAGAGGCTTACCTGCTGACAAGAAGACAGACACAGCTGCCAAGTGCACTTTTAGGTAGCTGGTCTCAGCCCAAAGAATTCAAATGCACAAATAATCCAGGATCGTAGGCACACCAGCAGATTCTGGGGAAATATGTTACCAGCACACCATATGGAAAATCTCTTCCATTTTGAATTATAGGTAGCCCTGGTGGAAGGCTTCCAAGAGGCCTTCAAGATATCAATACACCTTGAGAAAGGTGTAGGTCAACAAACTCTAACTCTTCAAGAGCAAAGCCTTGAGATTGAGAGATTTGAGGTTCGGATACCAAACTCTCCCCTGGGCACAGGTTAACGGGTTGTGATTCCTGGGAAGACATAGGGGAGGGTGGACTGCTAAGGACATGAGGAGTGGGTACCAGGGCTGCCTGGCCCAATCTGGAGCGATCAGGATCATCTTGCAGGATTGAGATCTGATTCTGACTAGCACTTTGAAAAGAAGGGGGAAAAAGCATAGAGAAACTTCCCTTCCCAACTGAGGAGGAAGGCATCCAGAGGGACTGAGCCCAACACTGGGGCCTGCAGCAAAAGAGATTGGTGATTGTCTGGGGCTGCAAAGAGATCTATTTCGGGGTGCCCCATCTGGCAAATATTACCTCCAGTACTAGGGGATCCAGTGCCCATTCGTGATGGCCCTGGAAATCCTGCTGAGAGCATCCGCTAGGAACATTGTCCTTGCCTGGGAGGTGAACTGCCGTGAAGGAGGCGTTCAGAGAATAAGCCAGAGACCACAACTTCATTGCTTGATTGCACAAGGCCGTGAGACCCAGTGCCCAACTGTTGATGTACCACATGTAGTGGTATTGTCTGTTCTGACCTGAACCATCTTGTTCTGGACAGATGTGGAAAACCTGGAGTGCTAGAAAAACTGCTCTGAGCTCCAGCAAATTGATGTGGAGCAGAGATTCCTGGGGACCACAGCCCTTGGGTGGAAAGGTCCATGTGAGCTCCCACCCCAAGAGGATGCATCTGTAGTAAGGGTCAAGGAATGAGACTGGGGAGTGAAGAGAACCCCTGTCTCAGATTGTTCTGATCCTGCCACCACTGAAGGCCTGGATCAGGGTTGAGTCACTGGAATCAATTTGGTTGGGGATCTGTCCTTTGAGACCAAAGGCTCTCAAATGGAACTGAATGTCCCTCATCTGAAATCTAGCTCCCTGCACCACTGCTGTAGAAGCAGCCATGTGCCCCAGGAGCTGAGAAAATGCCTTGCTGGTCGAGACCTGCAGGGTGAAAAGGAGGCCAGAGACACCAGGGTCCTTGCTCTTTCCAGAGGAAGGAAGGCTCTGGCTTCTTTTGTGTTCAGTTCTGCGCCTATAAAGGTGAGAAGCTGGACAGGCTCCAGAACTGACTTTGGAAGATTGAGAAGGAAACCTAGAGATGTAAGCAGCTGCTGGGTTACTTGTAAATGTAGTTTGACTCTGTTCTGGAGACTGGCCTACAATGAGCCAGTCGTCCAGATAAGGAAAGATGGCAATCTTTGCCTTCTTAAATGAGCAACGCTACTGCCAGGCATTTTGTGAACACCCTTGGGGCCGAGGTGAGGCGAAGGGCATTGCTCTGAACTGGTAATGGCCTGAGGGCAGTTGTCTGAGGTACTTCGATGGGAGCTTCTGATGAGAACATGGAAGTAGATATCCTTGAGGTCCAGGAGGCTAGCCAGTCCTGGCCTTAGAGAGAGTAAAATAATCCCCAGGTCACCATTTTGAACTTTGGTTTAAAGGTGCTTGTTTAGATACCTGAGATCCAGAATGGGCGCCATTCTCCTGCCTTTTTGGGGTAAGGAAGTACCTGGATTACAACCCTTTGCCTGGTGTATGGGTAGACCCTTTCCATGGCTCTGAGAGCCAGGAGGGAAGAAACTTCTGCTTCCAGGGCAAGTGCCTCTGATGGGTTTGCAGGTGGAAAGACCTGGCTCTCATCTTCGAGATTTTTGAAGTTGAGAACCAGTCCCTGGTTTACTACTTCCAGGACCCACTTGTCTGATGTTAAAGACTTCCAGTCCTGGACAAAGTAAGCCAGCCTGCCCCCTACCGGTAGTGGAGAATCGGCCTGGCTACCCCATCAGGGAGCCTGTTTTGCAGGGCTTTGGGTTGAGGGTAGAAGCAGGCTTACTGAGACCCCTTCTGCCCCTTCCTCTAAAGAACCCCCTCTGGGCATTAAGCAGAAGGAGGCCTGGGCTTGAGTAAGCGGCCTATGAAAAGGCCTGCCCCTGCCCGACATGCTGCCTTTGAGGGTGACTTGCCTTTCTTTGGCCTGTGCACTCCATGGGTGGTCCTATACTCATCCATTTTCTTCATATAATTCTCTGTCTGCTCCCAAACAGAAAATTTCCCACAACAGGAAATCCATAGCCTAGACTGAGTATCCTGTGACAGGGCAAGTACATCTGAGCCAGGCCATTCTCGAGAGACACAGATGTAGCCATAACTCTTGATGAAACATCATTAGAGTCTATAGCAGCATGAACTTGCACCTTGGATGCCTCAATACCATCCGCAGCCACCTGCTCCAGCTCCTGGCAAGCTGTTCAGGGGCCTGTTTTGCTAGGAGCCAGGACAGTATCCCACCTGGATTTCTGGTACCTAGCTGCGTAAGCCATATAATTTGCCTGTCTGAGTCCCAAAGATGCTGCCATGTACTGCTTTTTGCCATGGCATCCATCCTCCTGGAATCCTTTTCAGGAGGGTGAGAGAGCTAGAGGAATATTAGCCTTGTCACAGGCTGCAGCCTGCACTACCCCACATGGCTGCACTGCTGGATGGGAACTCCGTATCAGAGCCTGATAAAGCATACCTCTTGTCCATCCTTTTATCCACAGGAAGGATAGAATGAGGAGTTTTAGAATTTTTACTGTCTGTTTCCTAAAAGACTTATGCAAGGAATAGACAGTCTCCTAGACTCTGGAATATCCATCATTTCCACAAAATCAGGCTCTTCTTGATCATCAACAGCTTCCTCAACAGGGAGTTGCAGAGTGTCAGCAACTTTCTTGTAAAAACAAAAAATGAGAAGGGGACTCAGATAGCCTGGGAGGATACTCCTGAGGGTCTGTCTGGAGAGAATGTCCGGTTCAATGGGCATATCCAGACTGTCAAAATCATACTCACTCTCCTCGTGCCCCTCCTCCCTTCCCTGGTTCATAAAAATCTTCAAAATCATAATCTTGAACGAGGAACAGGCCGAACCGGGTGCTTCCCTAATGGTGCGAGTTCGGTGAGCGAGGAAAGAGACTGGACAATTTGAATAGCTTTGGCTATTTCCTCAGCGGTTGGAGAAAGAACTTTTGGCCTAAACTAGCTAGCCTTCTAGCCCTTTAGTTGGAACCGGCTCCTCAGAGCTGGCTCTTCGTTGCCGAGGAAGGCGCCTGGTCAGAGGCACTCCCTCAGGTTCAGTTGGAACCGAACCGGGCTGGCCATCCGGGTCAGCGGACTTTGGCCTCCCTTTCCTGAGTCTACCAACTCTTTTTCCACGGTGCAGCAGGAAATTCTTACAAATCTGGCAGTCTGCATTGAGGTGGTCAAACCCCAGACAATAAACACAAGTGGTGTGTGGGTCAGCCTTGCAAAGGCTTCCCCACAGAGCCACAGTGCTGAAACCCAGTGGGTCCTGGTTTTCTTTTGGGTTTCTCAGACATAGTGCCAGCCTAACAAAACTGCCGTTAATGGCAATCCACCAAGCAAAGACTCTCTTATGGGTTCCCAAACCGTGTCATGGAGTAAATGGAAAAACCGTAATAAAATCCGTTTTTTAGCACCGATAAGAACAGAGACCGCACTCCTAAAGGACTAGAAGGTAATTTAAAACCCTCTGATCGGTTCAAACCGAACCAAAAACGTTTACAATTTCTACACAGAAGAAAATAAATAAGTCTATCTATTACTTACAATACCACAGACAGAGCTTGAACGGCGACGATGCTGGTTAAATTTCGTTAAATAAACCCGAGAATTACACTTTAAAACCGACAAGCGAACCGAGCAGCAGGAGGAATCTCCAGAGCGACTGTTCAGTGGTAGGAACAAAGAATCTGACAGTTACTGCACATCCATCGCTCAAGTGCACAGGAGGTTCTGCACTTGAGTTCAGCCACCACTATCAGTTCGGCATCCTTCGGGCTGTCGCCGGCCCCAAGGTCTTTACAAGTGCATGGCAGTGGTAGCAGCGTCTCCTGAGAGACAGGGCCACTATGCATTCCCGTACCTCAAATTCACTTCTCATGGCCTCCTCAGGGCGCTGATGATAACCAGCACACCCAATTCTTTTTCAGTCTCTGGGCATCCTAATCAACTCTGAAGTCTCTTAAGGTACCGTCAGAAACTGCAATTCATAGAGCAGTTCTGGACACCGCAAGGCTTTCCTTCGAAGACAGGGGAGCATCCGGTCCTCATAAGGGACCTATCGTGAGAAGACTGTCCCAACCAGATTGGTCCTTTGCCTGCTCAGACACTGGCTGCGGCCATTCTAACACGATGGCAAAAGCCACATGCAGGTAACCGGATGTCGATGCAATGGGACCAAGGCAAGACCATCACCAGCAGCCAGTCAGAATCACGAAGGCCGTGGTTGGGACTGGCAATGGTGGCTAGATCAGACCCTCTCTTTGAGTTTCCACAGCGCCTCCTAGGATAACACTCTCCACAGACGCCTCAGGGCTGGGGTGGGAGCACTTGAACGGGTGAAGTCTCAGACATGGACTACTCAGAGCTATCTCCTGTCAACATAATAGAGATGGGGTGGTCCTTTGCCCTGCAAGCCTTCCAGTCGGACATTCCACAGTACTCTCCTGTACAAACAGACAACACAGCGGTGATGTATTACCTCAACAAACAAAGACACACCTCCTACCCCCTCGGCAGGAGGTCATGAGAGGTCTGAATGGGTATCGACCGGCGCAGACCTCGTGTAGTTCCGCCCCAGAATACACAATACAGAGACAGTCTGAGTCGCTCCCAGCCAGAGTCACAGTGGGAACTTCTACAGGAGGTGGCAGAGGATCTGTTCCCAGATGGGGCACTCAAAATTGGACTGTTCGTCCCCATCCAGCATAAACTGCCCAGATTTTGCTTGCTAGATACGAGGCCTGGTGTTTTCAGCGACAGCGTTGTCCTCTCCTGGGCGAGCAGATTCCTCTATACTTTTCTCCTTCCGTTGATCCAGAGTCGCCTCCAAACTTAGAGAGCACTAACGCTGATTTTGATAGCGCCTTTTGGCCAAACTGATTTGGTTCCCGCTTGAGTCGCCTGTCCCGGAACCGCCATTCGCCAATCAGCTCCCATCTGCGTCTCAGGAGGTTCCTAGTCACGGACTTACATTCACTGAACCTGCGCTTGGCTCTAGAGACATAGCCATTTAATACCACGAGGGTCTACTGAAAGAGTAGGGAAATACTGCCGCCAGAAAACCGCGACATACTACGCATCCATGAAATGGCGAGGGTTTGCCCTGTGGTCCAAGCACGCGACTCCCCTTGAAACTGTCCAGAGAAATTAGTTCTGGAATACCTGCTCACCCTTCAATCGATGGCTACTCCTGACCAAGGCACCCCAGGCAATGTCAGCCCCACGCCGGTAAACCCAGCATGAGTAACATAGTTGGATCGTCCGTGCCTTCTTAGAGAGTGCCCACAGAAGCCACCATCAGGTATCCTGTCCTCCAGGACTACCTTTGATCCTGGGCAGCACACTGCCAACTTTGAACCTGCCGCAG
The DNA here is from genome assembly GCA_016271365.2 of Neoceratodus forsteri. Classification (NCBI taxonomy): domain Eukaryota; kingdom Metazoa; phylum Chordata; order Ceratodontiformes; family Ceratodontidae; genus Neoceratodus; species Neoceratodus forsteri. Next base: position 1,434,745,084 of record CM057453.1, read on the forward strand.
TTAGAATACGTTTCTGTCATGACGTTATTTTTGGTTGCGCTACTCTGGCGAGAATCCCGAACTACGCTCTTATAAGGGGATTTAAGTTCTCCCAGGACAGGGTGTCCCTGGGGAATCCCAAGTTCTGCCTAAGGTGGTCTCAGCCCTCCGCTTAACCAGGACATTGATTGACAGTGTACTTCCACAAAGGCTAATGGGAAAGCTGCTTCACCCTGGATGTTCACCGGTGTGTTAGATACTACTTGACCAGGACCAAACAGCACCGCAAGTCGGAACAGCTGTTTGTCTCTTTCGCCGTGAGGATGTTGGGAGACCCAGTCTCGAAACAGACCCTTTCTCGATGGCTCATCCAGTGCATTTCTCTTTGCTACAACAAGCGACAGAAACCCTTACCAGGTGTAGTTAAGGGCCATTCGACAAGGGGAGTGGCTACCTCTTTTGCAGCACTGAAAAACGATCCACATCGGCCATATGCTGCAGCCACCGGGCTCAGTCCACACTTATTTATCAGGCATTACAGCATGATATCGCCTCACATGACGGAAAGCTTTAAACCTGCTGTCCTGCAGGCCTCCTGTCCTAACCTCAGGACATGTTGGTATCTACTCACGCCTCCTCGATGGCTTTTCAAGGCACCATTGCTGGGAATCAGTCCTAACGGTGTAACCTGCTGCAGGAGCTGTACCATAGAAGATAGTACAGTTACGTAAGAACTTACTGTAACAGTAGATCTTTCTTCGAGAGGGCTCTACAGTGGTAATTACTATAGGACTGACGCCGAAGCGGCAGAACCCCCACGAAAAATTTCTAGCTAGCAGTCCTGGCAGGGACCGCCTCAGCGACAGGTGACGCGCCATATGACGCCGGTATAAAGTGCAGTCCCGGACGCCCGTCTTCCAGTTCTTTCCCGCCGTCAGCTCATGCAGCGCCTCACGGTTAAGTTCCTATCGCTCAGTCCTGTTACTTAGTCGGTTTTTCCGAAAAGTTTTCAGTATTAGATTTTATATTTTCTATCGTCAGGTGAACGTCGGTATATGTTGTCCCTTCAAAGAATAAGTGCGGCTAAATGCGCCCAGTTGACTCACAAAGACAGTCAACCTCTGCCTTTTCTGCTTAGGCCCCACCACGCAGCGGTGAAATTGCGTCCGAGACTGCCTCAAGCTTCAACGCGCCACCCGTAGACAGCGCCAGCAGTCTCTCAAGCCCATCTCCTAAAAGAAGAGCGTCCAACGATGGAAGAAGGTTGAGAAACTGACAGGCGGCCGACCTCCTGAAGGACACAGAAGCGGAGACAAAGAAGAGGCACAGAGAGAAGGCCTCCTCCTCCCGCCACCACGGCCGGAGTCGCAGGCAAAGAACATCCCCTCTGGAGATGCCCGATAGCAGCCTCAAGGTTTTGGAGGAGGTGTCTGCCCGCCCGTCGGGTTAGCATTCAAACCTACCCGGGTGCCTCCGGGCAAAAGGACTCCAGCCCCAAATACCGCCAGGCTTCTGCGACCCACCGGCACGGGCGCTCCCATAAGCGGACACCGGCTCCTCCGATGTCCGCCGAAAAGACGATAAGACGCCTGACCGCCGGGCGGCGCACGGCAGTGTCCCTCGACCCGGGCCTCTTCCCATCTCGGTCCGTCTCCGGCGAGGACCCCGAAGTGGACGCCCGCTCCTCTGGCATCCGCCGGGATATGGCCCCTAACACCGTCGGCTCCTCCGGCGTCGCCCGGGCTCTCGAGCCCACGGCAGACTCCGCTTTGTCTGTCGTACCAGGTTCCCCGCAGCCTTTACTTCCGTCAGGGGAACCCGAGTCCCCCCTGCCCGACCCCGGGGATTTTTCTCCTCCGTCCCCGGACGAGGCTCAGGATCCTGGGCCACCATCAGATCCTCTTCCTGCAGAGTCAGATCTGACGTTGGCTCCCCTGACGCCGGCTCCGGCACTGGCCCCGACGCCGGCTCCGATGCCAGCCCCTCCGGCGCGGTTCCAACACCAGCCCCTCCGGCGCCAGTGAGGATATTCCCTCTTCATGGGCCCTCCACTCCACGGGCCTATCCGGCTGATCAACCCGTGGTACTGGCTGGGCCTCCTGCTCCGGCAGCTCCTCCAGTGCCTGTGTATCCCGCCGTCCTATCAGATGCCGGTTTCCCAGGTCCTCAGTATCCTGCGCGCAGTACCTGGCGCCGACCCTCCAGCAACCGTGGTACCTGGCCCCGCAGTGCCCGCTCAGTATACCCACAGCCCGGATTAAGGATACTTTCCCTCACAATTTCATCCATTACAACTATCCCCTCCTCCTCCTCCTCCTCCACCCCCCTGGGCATGGTGGATCTCAGGAGACTCTTGCCTCCTGGTGGGCGGAACAACTCAGCTCACCAAGGAAGTCGAGCCGTCTTCAGACGACGGTGCCACCCCGGCTCCCGTCGCCCACGCACCAGACTACCCCTCCTCCTCCGGTTCGGGCTTTGCCCTCGGGATCCAGAGAGGGGCAGGACACACGTCCTGGGATTTCCCCTAAGGAACCCGTTCCTCCCCCTAGGCGAGCTAGGGAGTCTTACTCTGCTTCAGGTTCTTCTTCTTCTTCTCTCTCGGACTCCTTGGAGGCTTCCGATGGGTGTTCCGAGAAAGACGACGAGCCGCACTCTCCGTCCGAGCCCCGGTCGTGGACTCCTCCGAAGTCTCTTCCGGAAGAAATCTCTGCTCTCCTTGCGAAGCAGGCTATAGAGCCCGTCCCCCCTCACCTCCACGGGACGGGTTACTATTCCCATTTCTTCCTCGTACCAAAGAAGATGGGAGATCTCAGACCCATCCTCGATCTCAGCTCCCTGAACCTATATGTGGAATACAAGAGGTTCAGGATGCTCTCCCTTCAAACCCTCTTGCCCCTGCTTCGCCGGGCCCAATGGCTTTGTGCACTGGATATGCAGGATGCGTACCTGCATCCCCATTTGCCCTTCGCACTGAAAGTACCTCAGGTTTGCATTCCAGGGGACCACTACATTCAGGCACTCCCTTTTGGTCTTTCCCTCGGCTCCCGAGTCTTTACAAATGCCTGGCGATGGTAGCAGTCCACCTGCATCACCCCTAGGGAGCTCAGGTTTTCCCTACCTGGATGATTGGCTCCTGGCGCCCCAGTCCAGGAGGAACTCCTCCATTTTCTCCTTCACCCAGCAGGTCTTCACTGGCCTGGGTACCATCAACCATTCCAAGTCCTCACCTGGATCCTTCACAGAGGCTCCAGTTCATCGGGGCAATCCCACGACCGACTAATGTGCAAGGCCTTCCTGCCTCCGCCGACAGGGGCCTCCTCAATCCCAGATTTCCTCTATCAGAACACAGGAGGGTTCCGGCGAGGTCGGTGCTCCGTCTACTAGGGCTTATGGCGGCGGCCATCCCGACGGTTCCGCGCGCCTCCACATGAGAATCTCTCAGTGGACTCTCCAATCTCAGTGGGATCAACGGGTAGATGACCTAGATCATCTGGTTCTGATCTCCTCGCCGATGGTAAGAGACTTGCAATGGTGGTCCCCTTTTTTCATCCTGCCCCCCGATCAGACTCTGACCACGGACGCTTCAGGCGAAGGTTGGGGAGCCCATCTGGGTCCACACCGAACCAGGACTCTGTCAAAATTGGAGTTAGTTCTCCACATCAATGTGCTCAAGCTTCGAGCAGTGCTGTATGCTCTCCAGGCCCTTCACCAATACATCCTTCACGGCCACCTAGCTGTCCAAACGGACAACATGTGCATGGTGTGGTACATCAACAAGCAGGGAGGGACTCGGTCATACCCACTGTGCAGGGAAGTGATGAGGGTTTGGGAATGGGCTACTCTTCACAACCTTCACCTCACGGCGATCCATGTTCCGGGAGTCGACAATGTCCTGGCAGACAGGCTAAGTTGCTCGTCGGCTCTACCACACGAGTGGGAATTGGACGAAAAAGTTCTAAAAAGCATCTTCCAGATTTGGGGGACTCCTCAGATAGACCTGTTCGCCTCCCCGCAAAACCCAAAGCTTCCAATCTTTTGCTCGCTCGCTCAGAAGGGGGTATTTCTGGAAGCGGCACATGTCTCTAAGCTGGAAGGACAAATTCGTCTATGCTTTTCTCCCAATTCCTCTGGTCCCTCGTGTGCTGCAGAAGCTTGCTTTGGAAGGAGCGAGAATGATTCTGATCGCTTCTTTCTGGCCCAGGCAAATCTGGTTCTCTCTTCTACAACAATACTCAGAGGTTCCTCTTCTTCCTCTTCCTTTATCTCCAGGATTGCTGACCCAGGATTAGGGGACCCTGGTCCATCCGGGACTCAAGTCCCTTCAACTTCATGCATGGCTCCTGCAGACCTAGCTCAATCTTATTTTGGCGTTTCTCCTAAGGTGGCCGAGATTCTGGTGGAGGCTAGAAAACCCTCCACTAGGTCCACCTACGCCATGAAATGGAAAGATTTTCCATCTGGGCTCGTCCAGGGCATTGGAGCACTTTTCCTGTCCTGTGACCATTCTTCTTGAGTACATAGTCATCTTTTCGACCTGGGTCTCAGTCACTCCTCCTTGAAGGTTCATATGGCGGCTATTTCAGCCTACCATGTCCCTTTCACTGATAAGGCATTTGCCCAGCTGGAGGTATCCAAAACTTTCCTCAGAGGAGTCCCATCTCAGGCCCCCTGTCCAGACTCCAGCTCCCCCTTGGGACTTAAACTTTGTCCTCGAAACTTACCCTTCCTCCCTTGAGCCTCACGACTTCCATGAACTTGAAGTTTTATACGTGGAAGGCGCTCTTCTTGGTGGCCATTACTTCTGCTACTTAGAATTTCCGAACTTCAGGCCTGATGTGTAAAACACTATCTGATTTTTCACAAAGAGCAGTAGCTCTTGCATGAATCTAATTTTCTCGAAGGTGGTAGCGAGTTCTACCTTAAATCAGTCTATCGAATTACCTGCTTTCTTTCGCAGTACTCAATCAAGGAGAATACCTGCTCCATACCATGGATGTTCACAGGATTCTGAGATACTACATCGATAGGACGAAGGATCTCAGAAAGACTGAGCAGTTGTTCGTCTCTTTCGCTCACAAAAGAGAAGGCAATGCTGTGTTTAAGCAATGCCTATCAAAATGGTTGGCCCATTGCATCACTTTCTGTTATGACAAGTACAACAAAACCCTCCCGGGTGAAGTCAGAGGTCACTCCACTCGTGGAGTTGCAGCCTCGGCGTCTTGTTTCAAGAACGTGTCTGTGGCAGACATTTGTGCTGCCGCCACTTGGACTTCAGTCCATACCTTTACTAAGCATTACAGTTTGGACATTGCCTCTCGCCGTAGAGCAGACTTCAGGTTAGCTGTCTTGCAAGGCCTCCTTTCTTGAGATCTGCTAGATTATTTGCTACTTTTTGGAGTAGTTCCTCCTCCCGGTGCCTTTCTTTTGTTCCAGACTGCTTGGGATTCTGTCCTATATGTAATTACCTACTGCAAGAGCCCTCTCGAAGTAAGATAGTACAGTTACGTAAGAACTTACCATAACAGTAGATCTTCGAGAGAGGCTCTTGCAGTAAATATCTCTCCCGCCTCCATCCCCTAGGCTTTTTCAGCTCCTTTTCCATTGAGGGAAATATCTGCTTCTCTCTCGTCCGGGCCTTCCGGGCCTGTGGCGGGAAAGAACTGGAAGGCGGGCGTCCGGGACCGCCCCTTTATACCGACGTCGTATGACGCCGGTCACCTGACGTGGGGTGGTCCCTCGCCAGGGACTGCTAGCTAGAAATTTTTCCGTGGAGTCCTGCCACCGGCCGGCGTCAGTCCTATATGTAATTACCTACTGCAAGAGCCTCTCTCGAAGATCTACTGTTACGGTAAGTTCTTACGTAACTGTACTATCTTCGAGAACAGCTCTTGCAGTAGGTACCTTCCCGCCCACCATTCACCCTTGGAGGAGGTAAGTTCCAGCCTACGCTTAGAAAGATCGTTCTTAGTCTTGGCCATCTGATGGCGGGTCCTCGGTCTTCCTTTCTGATGTCATCCAGCCACCGAGAGTCTCCGGCGGGAGAACTGGGGATTCTGGTGGGACCGCCTCCTTATGTACTACGCCTGACGTCGGGGGCGGGACCGACGTCGGAGGTGGTCCCCGCTGAAGACTGCTAGCTAGAAGATTTCTGTGGGGTCCTGACGCCTGCCGGCTTCAGTCCTAATGGTGTAACCTGCTGCAAGAGCTGTTCTCGAGGATCTACTGTTACGGTAAGTTCTTACGTAACTGTACTTTCCTTGCCAATCAGCTCCCATCTGTTATCTCAGGAGGCGGGTTCATTGGTCCCACCCAGACTTACGTTGTTGAACCTGCACGCTTGGCTCCTAGAGACATAGCCATGATGCGATCTCCGGTCTACATGAAGTGGCAGCGATACTCTGCCACCAGAAAACCGGCAACCCATGCAACGTACGCCATGAAATGGCATAGATTCTGTTTGTGGGCTCCAGTGCGCGGCTTTTTGCCGTTGGACTGTCCCGAAAAGCTGGTTCTGGGCTACCTGCTTTCCCTCTTCCACTCTGGACTGGCTTACTCCTCGATTAAAGTGCACCTTTGTGCAATTTCTGCTTACCATGCCCCAGTAGGCCATTGGACGGTGGCCCAGCTGGACACTACTCGTGCCTTCTTAAGGGGAGTCCTCCACCTCTGGCCGCCCATCAAAGATCCAATTCCTCCTTGGGACTTACTTTTCGTCCTGGAGCAGCTTATGCTGCCACCTTTTGAACCAGCCACGGATTGCGAGCTACGTTTTCTCTCTTGGAAAATGTTATTTTTAGTTGCCGTTACTTCGGCTAGAAGGATCTCGGAACTGCATGCTCTTATGTGCAAAGAGCCTTTTTTGGTTTTCCATCAGGACAGAGTATCCCTAAGGACAAACCCAAAGTTTTTGCCTAAGGTGGTTTCAGCCCTCACCCTTAACCAGGATATTGATCTACCAGTGTATTTCCCAAGGTACTCTAATCGAGGAGAAGCCCTTCTGCACACCCTCGACGTGCATCGGTGCCTCAGATACTATCTGACCAGAACCAAACAGCTCCGAAAGTCGGACCAACTTTTCATCTCCTTTGCTCTCAGGATGAAAGGAGCTCCTGTCTCCAAACAGTCACTCTCGAAGTGGCTCATCCAGTGCATCACTTTCTGTTATGACAAGTGCAATAAACCCTTACCGGGCATGGTCAAGGGTCATTCCACAAGAGGGGTGGCTACTTCTTTTGCAGCGTTAAAGAATGTTTCCACCTCAGCTATTTGCATTGCAGCTACTTGGAGCTCTGTGCATACCTTTATCAGGCATTACAGTCTGAACATAGCATCGAGGCGAAGAGCAGGGTTTGGTCTAGCCGTCCTTCAGGGACTTCTGTCCTAGGCTCGAGTAATATCGAGATCTCTACCTTTCCTCTTCCCGGTGGCGCATGATTGCCACTATTGCTTGGAAATCAGTCCTAATGGTGTAACCTGCTGTAAGAGCTGTATCTCGAAGTAAGATAGTACAGTTACGTAAGAACTTACCGTAACAGTAGATCTTCGAGAACAGCTCCTGCAGCAGGTACCTTCCTGCCCACCATCCCCCTTCTTTGGGAGGTAGGTCGTAGTCAAACACCCATCTTATGGGATGGGACGTTCCTATTCTATGGTCTTGGCCATCTGGTGGTGGATCCTCGTCTCCTCTTCTGATGTCATCCAGTGGCTGGGAGTCTCTGGCGGGAGAACTGAGGATTATGGAGGGACCGCCTCCTTATGTACTACACCTGATGTCGGGGGCGGGACCGACGTCGGAGGCAGTCCCCGCTGAAGACTGCCAGCTAGAGAATTTCTGTGGGGTCCTGACGCCTGCCGACTTCAGTTGTAGTGGTGTAACCTGCTGCAAGAGCTGTTCTCAAAGATCTACTGTTACGGTGAGTTCTTACGTGACATGCTCACTTCCCAATCGAGCCGTTGCTCCCACGGGGGCTACGGGTTACGCAGCCTCTCTGTCGGCTCATCGAGCTGACATTGCCTTGCTTCTCCAGAAGGACGTGATCAGCGAGGTGGCGGACCCCCTTCAGACTCAGGGTTTGTGTCCAGGTATTTCCTGGTCCCAAAATGGACGGGGGCTGGCGCCCCATTCTCGACCTATACAACTTGAACAAATTCCCAAGGTCTTGCCTTCGGCCTCTGTCCAGCTCCCAGGGTCTTCACCAAATGCATGGCAGTGGTGACAGCATTCCTGCGGCGCCGAGGGGTCTGGGTGTACCCTTACCTGGACGACTGGCTGATTGCAGCCTCCTCCAGGTTGGAGGTGGAGCAATCTGGTGATCTGGCCCTCCAGGCCTGCTCATCAACGAGGCCAAGTCGGAACTCGTGCCATCGCAGGTGATTCAGTTCATCGGGGCAGAGCTCTACTCTCTCTGAGAGCCAGAGCCCGTCTCCCGCCAGACAGGGCCGAGGTCCTTTCCTCCTTTTCCCAGTCATTTCTGGTTGGGCAATTGCGCCCTGCCCGGGACTTCCTTCACCTTCTGGGCCTCATGGCGGCCTGCACCAGCGTAGTCCATTGGGCCCACTGGCATATGCGTCCCCTGCAATGGGGGCTGGCCCGCCAATGGTCACAGTGCTCCGGTCCTCTGGATCAGCCAGTGACGGTGACCCAGGAGATGTGGAACGGCCTACAGTGGTGGCTTGTTCCAGCTCATATGCAGGAGGGTATCCCGTTTGTCTGCCCCGAGCCGACGGTCACTGTGACGACCAACGCCTCTCTGATGGGTTGGAGTGTCCATCTGGGGGAGCTCAGAGCCCGTGGCCTGTGGTCCCTTCAGGAGTCTCGACGCCACATCAACCTTCTGGAGCTTTGAGCGGTCCGACTAGCCCTCACCTCCTTCGCTCCGTTTGTATGGGGTCAAGTGGTCCAGGTCCGGATGGACAACACCACAACCATGTACTACGTCAACCAACAGGGCGGGATGCACTCCTTGCCCCTGTGCAAGGAGGCTCTCTGCACTTGGTCTCTCGTGATCAGCCTGGAGGCGGATCTCCTAACCATCCATGTGGCAGGAGCCTCCAACAGTCTGGCCGATGCCCTCAGCTGGATAGGCGCTGCATCTCATGAGTGGTCTCTCCTGCCGGAGGTAGTACTAGATCTGTTCTCCCATTGGGGCACCCCTCAGGAGGACCTGTTCGCCTCCAGGGAGAATGTGAAGCTGAGGCTGTTTCATGCCCGCTCCCCTCAGCAGGGCTCGCTGCAGGGGGATGCCTTCTCGAGGCTGTGGATCCCGGTCTCTTCGCCTTCCCTCCATTTCCCTTGATCCACAAGATGCTTCTCAAGGTGAAGAGGGACAAGGCGCAGATGATTCTGATAGCCCCAGACTGGCCCCGCTATTACTGGTACCCAGATCTCCTCAGCTCCAGGCTCCCGAGATGGCTTCCAGCCTGCCCGGACCTGCTGTCAGTCGACAAGGGGAAGGTTTTCCACCCGGACCTTCAGTACCTGCACCTGATGGCCTGGTTCCAGAGCAGCTAGAGTTCCAGGCCTTGGGTCTTTCCGATGAGGTCCTCAACGTAGTCGACCAGAAAATGCTATGCCTTCAAATGGAAGAGATTCTCCATTTGGTGTCAGGACAAAGGGTTGGACCCTTCATCTTCACTTGTCAATCTTCACCATTCATTACTAGCAGGTTAGTGCGGGAAGGCGCACCCTTCTGAGGAGGTTTTTTGAGTCTGCTCCAACCGCGCCTCGAGAGCGACACACCGCGCCATGTGCAAGGGTGGCCGCTCAGCCGCAGACCCTCCTCCATCTCAGTTCTGTTTCTCCTGCCGCCGAGCTTGCACCTGCTACACGGTTAGTGACAGTTAGGCCAGATTCAATCCAGACTCCTTCTCGAACTTCTCTCGATCTTCTCTCAACGCAGTCAAAACCCGGTAAGACCGTTCTTTTTATAATTTCTTGGACGGCGCCGAGAGCTTTTGCTGTGTTATTATAATTTGTTCGCATCATGTCAGGTTCGGGGGCAAAACGTAAGTCAAAGTCGGGCCGCCACCCTGTGTGTCGGTGCTCCTGTGGCTGGCATTTTTCCGTCACGGATCGGCATGATGTTTGTCTTCGTTGCCTGGGACCCAACCACGATATGGATGTGTGCGACGCCTGTTTCTCCATGGACCATCGCGTCCTAGAAGTCTGCGCGTTCAACATCGGCAAGGCCCTGCAGACTTTCGGGGGATGGCGCCGCTCCAGGGATTCCCAGGTATGGTCTCTAGGCCCTTCCTCTGGGTCCCCTCTCTGGCCTATATGGTCTGTAGAGGAGGAGGCTTCCTCATCTTCTCTTGCTGAAGAGGAAGCTTCTTTTGCGGTGTCGGAGGAACGCCGAGGTCCCTCTCGGGGCCGCGGCGGGGACACCGCCTCGGCAGTCACCTCCTCGGAGATGCAGGCTCCCCCAGTGTCGAGGCCCACGCCTGCTGGGCCTGGCATCGGTGGACCCTCAACGCCGTTTTCTGGCGCCATTTTGGATCCCGGCGCCACATGCCGAGTGGGGTCCCGGCGTCGATGGCGGTGCCATGGGGCTGGCTGGCACCGTTGGGGAGCCAGGGCCGGGCTTAGGTGTCGCGGGGGGTCCGGGGTTCTCCGGCGCCGTGAACGGCGCCGTTTCACCGGGGATCCCTGGGGTTGCTAGTATTGTGGTCCAGCTGATCTCTTCCTCCTCGGAGGCTGATGATTCAGACGTGGACCCGACCTGGCAACCTGACTCTTAGGAGTCCGTCTCTGGTGGCACGAGGTGCTAGGTGGCCCAGCGCGCCTATTCCTCTGTCCCCGCTGCTGTCCTCCCCTGAGATCCCCCCCCCAGGCTGGGTGTGGTCTGGGGTCCCTGGGGGACGATGGAGCGGGGGTGGAGGGAGGGGCTCTCTGTCCTGGGGGGCTTGTGGCAGCTACCAACCCTGGTGCTGCTGCACCCCCTCGGGGTGGGAGGTCGCTGGGGTCGAGGAGGAGGGCGTTCTCGGAGTCCGAGGGGTCAAGGGGCAGGGTTCAGGCGTCTCGGTCTCTGCCTGCCACCCCTCGGGTGTGGCTCGGAGCCGTAGTGCTGGGCCCCGTCTTTCCATTTTGGATCCCGGGGACCCCTCTGGTGGCGTTGCTGTGGGCTGCCCTTCTGGATCCATACAGTCCCAGGTTCGTCATAGGGGAGGATCCCCCTTCTGGGCTGTTCCAGGCTACACATCCCCAGGGTTCCGTTTTGCGACCTGGTCTGTTGTCCGGGATCCCGCCAGCTCGGGCTCCGTTCCCCGGATTCCAGAGCCCTAGCAGAGGACAGTTCCCTCTCCGTAGGTGCCCTTCTCCCATTCCTCTGTAGCCACCCCCTCCCAGGTCATGTCGGTCCCACGGGCCCGTTATCCTGGGAGGCTTTCAGAGGTTCTGCGGCGGCCTTCCCCTCATATGTTAGGTGCATGAATGAGCGGGTTTTTCGCCTATCCCCACCACCGCAGGAGTCCTCTGGACACTCAAGCTCTCCATAATTCTCGTCTCCCTCCTCTGAGGGAGAGGAACCCACTGCTCATCTCTCCTCCGATGCTGATTTCACTGAATATCAGTGATTCCTTTCGAGGATGGTGAGGGATCTTCGAATTTCCTATGTTAGGCGAGACAATATTGAACGGGAGACGTGTGAATTCCTTGGCGTATTCAGTGCCCAGCACTTGGTGGTACTATTCTGGCCTATTCCTTCCAGGAGGCGTCTATCCGTTCCTGGCGAGTCGCCCAGCGCCCTTCTCCATCCCGGCAGACTGCCAACATGGAGTGTGCCTTGAGGTCCGGTACTCTCCCAACCCACCCCTACGGGTTTAGCTACTAGAGATTCCCTCCGAGCGCCGCCGCCTGGCGCACAACCATCCACCGGACTCGGATTCTGTACAGTTCGACCGGTGGGGGCAAAGAGTGTTCTCTTCCTCTCGTGCTATGTCTTGCATTGTATCTCATCAGGCCCATCACGCTGCCTACAGTAGGCATTTGTGGTCGATGCTTTCCCAAATCTTAGCATCAATGCCTGATATGGAGCAAACCAGACAAGCTATTGCCCTCTCTGCTATAGGCCTGGAGCTGGCAAGACACCAAGCAAGGGCATCTTATGATGCCAATGAGGTGGCTTCCAGGCTTGCAGGGACAGCGATCTGTATTAGACGGACGGCATGGCTTCGTCTATCAAGGTTGTCACCCCTGGCCCAGCGTAGGGTGATTCGCTCCGCTTTCCGGGGGACCCGTCTCTTTTCCTCCAGAGCCAGGAGACTTCTGCAGGGGCTTCCTCCATCTCCCTGTTCTCGGGGGGCACCTCCTAGCTCTTCTCCCCCAAAGGCTTCTCTTTTGATTAGCCCAGGGTCTTCCCCTTCTGTTTCTCACCAACAGGAGGCTGGGGGTCTTGCTTCCTCAGGGTTTCTACCCCCCTTTTTTTGGGGGGGGGGGAGCTTAGTACTCACCCAAGCAGTAATGAATGGCACAAGGCATCGAATCTCCTTATCTGGTCTTCCACAGGGACAAGGTTGCCCTGCGCCCCCACCTGAAATTCCTTCCGAAGGTAATGTCGGAGTGTCACCTTAACCAGGTGTTGACTCTGCCGGCTGGTGTTCTACCCCAATCACACCTCAGAGGCCGAATATAGGCTCCATATCTTGGACCCTGGAAGTGCGCTCTCTTATTATAAGGAGCTGACAGCTGAAGTTCGGGGAGAGGTTCACCAGTTGTTTGTCACCTACGCTGAAGCCGCACCTGGCAGACCTGCAGCCAAGCAGACGATAGGCAGGTGGGTGACCTCCTGCATAGATCCCTGCTATAGGTTGGTGGGCATGGAGCCTCCCAAAGGGATAAGAGCTCATTCTACCCGCCATACTGCTGCTTCAGTGGTGGCTTCAAGGGATGTCCCTATCCAGGAAATCTGCAGGGCTGCTACCTGGAAGTCAGCACACACCTTCATTTCCCATTACCACATTGACCTAGAGTCACGCCGGGATACTGGTTTTAGGACCTCGGTTCTCCAGTCCTTCTTCCCTAAGTAGGGGATCTGCACCTTGCCTCCCTCCTCCCGGAGAACTGCTAGGAGTCTGCCAATAAGTGTGGATTGAACAACATGTCCACGTCCCTAGAAATACAGGATCTTACTTCGAGAAGCAGCTCTTGCAGCAGGTTACACCATCAGGACTGAAGCCGGTTGGCGCCAGGACCCCACTGAAATTTTCTAGCTAGCAGTATACAGCGGGGACTGCCTCCGATGTCGGTCCCGCCCCCGACGTCAGGCGTAACACAACAGGAAGCGGTCCCCCAGAATCCCCAGTTGTTTTCTCGCCGTCGACTCACCAGCATCGGCTTCTCGGTCTCTACCTGGCGTACGACGACTATAGAACTTTCTGTGTGTTTTTTCGCTAACTGATGTCCTCTCCAACTGCTTCACTTGAGGCTCACCTTTCTAAGTGTGCCTGTGGAAAACAGATCCCTTTCAAGGATCCTCACTCCTCCTGTGTGCGTTGCCTAGGCCCGGACCACGATACCAAGGACTGCCCCTTTTGCCAAGGGTTCAATAGCTGCACCATAATCCGCCGTCAGAAGGCACTACAGGTGTATCTTCCCGAAGAAAAGCTAAAAAGGATGGACCAAGAACCTTCCTCCAGGGAAGAATCGTCCTCGAAGGCCCATAAGCACCGGGACAAGCATCGGGAGAAGGTTAGGTCTAGATCCCCAACCGGGGCCTCGGACTCCCGCAGCTCAGGCGTCACCAGATTAGACCGCTTTCCCTCCAGGGCTCGGTCACAGCACCCCCACGGTTAAGGTCCAGGCTTCAGGCGTCTCTTCTACGCTGCAGCCGATCAAGACTTTGAGGCACTCAGCTTCCTCCACTCCATTCAAGGCCTCTTCCGAGTGCCATAAATCTTCATCTGCCACCTGACGTTGGGACACCGATTCCCGGTCAGCAGTCTCCCAACCTCCCAGAGGTCCTGTTCCACCTCCGAGACAGACTAAGGATCTGACGTCCCTGAAGCGGGCGTCTGAACCGACGTCGGCCAAGCATCAGAAGTCGGCCAGGCGCTCGCAGGAAACGACGACACTGGCCAGACACCCGTCACCGGCCAGGCATTTACTGGATCTGAGGGTGTCGGCATCGCATTCTCCAGAGCAGAAGACGGCCCCCCCATCGGTGGACGCTGATCACAGGGATTCGACTGAGGAGGACGCTACACTGCCTGAAGACCAAGCGGGCGACACCAAGGATGCCGGGCTCCCTCGGGAACCTTCCCCGAACCCGGAGACACCCTGGAGACCCAACCCTGGCGACAAACCACCAGCACCAGGCCCGTCAGGTATGAATATAGAAGAAGTAAAGGAGCTCTTTACTTTTTGGTGGGACACCATCCGAAAGCATGTGGTCCCTGTTAAACCTCCTCCTCGTACTCCTACTCCTACTACTCCTTCGCCTCCTCCTCCACCAAAGGGGCCAGCAGGACGACCACCAACCCCCAAGGAACAGACTCTACCTCCTAGGGGCAGATCTAAAGACAGGAGAAGGCCTCCCTCCAGATCTCCATCAGGGTCTCCCAGCCCCAAGCGACCCAGATGGTGTCGGTATACTTTGTTGGGGGAGGACTCAAAATTGGACACCTCGGACTACTCCAGATCTCCTTCTCCGCTCAGCATCTCCTGTCCTGACCCACAAGACCTCCCCAGATCTCCTCCGGATGATCTCTCTTTCGCTGAGATCATGAGGCACATCCAGGACAACATGGGGTGAGATGCTGAAGACCTTGACCCCGAACGACAACGCCTTGCCCGCTATCTTCGGCAGAAAGACCCGAAGCCTGTGGTAGTCCCACCCTTGGTGGACACTTTTGCGGACGTCACCAAAGCTGCGTGGAAGCGTCCGCATTCCACTCCCGCAGTGCCGAAGAAGGCTGACTGCCTGTACAAGGCTCCAAGAGACGACCAGTACTTGGCTAAACAGCCTTTGGCAGACTCCCTGGTCATCACGGCCTCACATGACCGGTCTCAAAGACCTCAACACATGAGCACACAGCCACCGGACCAGGAATCCAAGCAATTGGATGCTGTGGGGAGGAGCACTTATGTGGCTGCTACATGCGCCATCAGGTCCCTGAACTATCTTACCCACATGGTACAGTTTCAGAACGCCCTGTGGGAACAGGGCCAGGACCTGGTAGATAAGCTTCCCGATGGCGATCAAAAGGCGGAGCTCCTCAGTCTTCTCCGCACAGGGTCAGATGTGGGTACCCAGGTGCTTAGAACCACATTCCATTCTGTGGACTCATCTGCCAGAGCTGCAGCTTCAGGCGTTTGTCTCTGGCGACACTCTTGGCTCCATGTCTCTGGCTTCACCGTGGACGTACAGAATAGCATTCTCGACGTCCCACATAATGGCAAGGTACTCTTTGGTGAATCCTCGGAGAAGGTCATCACCAAACTCCAGGACTCAGGGAAGGCAGTCTGATCTGTACAGGCCATGTACAGATCCAGGCCTAGTTCCTTTCATAGGAACCAGAGCCACTTTCGCAGCCGGCAACAAAGGCAGCAGCCTCGTTCTGGCTAGCAGCAAAGGGGCACTTTTCAGCGTAAAACCCAGACCAGGTCGTCCCTAGGCAGAGGCCAACGTTACACAAAACCAGCCCAGCCCG
This sequence comes from Neoceratodus forsteri, assembly GCA_016271365.2. Classification (NCBI taxonomy): domain Eukaryota; kingdom Metazoa; phylum Chordata; order Ceratodontiformes; family Ceratodontidae; genus Neoceratodus; species Neoceratodus forsteri. The sequence continues at coordinate 1,434,760,708 of CM057453.1, forward strand.
CAAGGACCAGTGCTGCCACAGCATGACTCCTTCCCGGCCCCTGCCCCTCCTTTGGATCAACGGGCACAAAAAGTCGGGGGTCGCATCGCTCGCCACTTTTTAGGGTGGCAGTCGATCACCACTGACAGGTGGGTTCTTCAGTTGGTCAGGAAGGGTCATTTCATAGAATTTCTTGACCACCCACTGGCAAGACCTCCCCTGCTCTCCCGTTACTCGGGTCAGCATGCCCTGCTCTCACAGCAGGAGGTGCTCGCGCTTCTGGAAAAAGAAGCTGTAGTGCACGTACCATGGAAACAGAGGGGTCTAGGATACTATTCTTACTTCTTTCTGGTTCCCAAGAAGGCAGGGGACCTCCATCCGATACTGGAACTCAGCAGCGTCAACGACTCAGTCCTGTACAAATGCTTCCGCATGGTGACCCTCCCAGGTCTGATTCCCATGCTCAAGCAGGATGCCTTTCTAGCGTCCCTAGACATGCAGGATGCCTACCTGCATATACCTATTGCTCAGGCGCACAGGAAGTTTCTGCGCCTCGAGTTTCAGGGTCGCCACTATTAAGTTCTGAGCCCTCCCCTTCGGGCTGTCATCGGCACCTTGGGTGTTTACGAAGTGCATGGCAGTCTTAGTTGCATCTCTGAGGAGACAAGGTCACTTCATGTTCCCCTACCTGGATGATTGGCTTCTCATGACGCCCTCCCGGGAGGCCCTGATGTCTGCTATTCACTGCACTCGGTCTCTGTTCGAGACATTGGGCATCATCATCAGTCACGAGAAGTCGCACCTGGTTCCGTCCCAGACTCTGCATTTCATAGATGCAGTTCTGGACACCGTTCAAGGGAAAGCTTTCCTCCCCACCGGACAGAGCAGAGCACATCAGATCCCTCATCAGGGACGTTTTGGCGAAGAAGACTGTTCCTGCCAGACAGATCGTTTTTTTTTCAATTCAATTCAACTTAATTTTTAAAAGGCGCTTTTCTTAAATCAAAGCGCCTGTACAAATAAATATAACAATAAATATAATAAATCAGATTAACAAGAATCCTTAAAAGCTATATTAAAAAGGTGGGTTTTCAGCGCTCCTTTAAAACTAAGGACAGTCGGGCAATCTCGCACCTGGACGAGGTAGAGAGTCACAGGGTAGGTGCCATAAAACTAAAAGATCTAGCACCAGATGTTTCAAACGTACCCTGGGAATCTCTAGCAATCCTCGTCAGTGGATCGGAGGGGCTAGAGGGACTATAGGGCACAGGAGCTCTTTCAGGTAGGCAGGTCCCAGATCATGTAGGGCTTTATAGGTCAGCAAACCGACCTTGAGGTAATTCGCAGAACACTGGCAGCCAGTGCAGTCTGCGGAGCACAGGCATTATGTGACTGGATCTAGAGACCCAGTCATCAGCCTGGCTGCCGATTCTGCACCAGCTGCAGAGGCAAGTTCAACCCCGATAGCCCTAGGTATAGGAGTTACAGTGGTCAAGCGGGGAGGTAACAAAGGCGTGGATCAATGTTGAAGGTCCTCTGGAGGAACCAAGTGCTTCCCCTGCAATATTCCTCAGATGAAAAAAGGAAGTCTTTATAACCGCTGACACCTGGGATTTAAGTGTCAAGCGGTCATCAAGTACAAGATTTCGCGACCTGGTCTGAGGTCGCCAGCTGGACACCTCAAGCCATAGGCCTGAGGGTGATCCTCTGGCAGACCTACTCACAGCGACCTATATCCACAACCAACACCTCAGTTTTCTCCGGTTCAACCTCAGCTAACTCCCATTCATCCATTCTTGGATTTCTTCAAGGCAGTTATTAAATACCGACAAGGCAGCGTCCTGACGGGCACAAAAGACATATACAGCTGGGTATCATCTGCATAGCAGTGAAACCCAAACTGTCATGTCTAATAATCGCCTCCCAAATGGTAGCATATACACGAAAACAACATGGTGTAAAATGGAGCCCTACGGTACCCCACAGGGCAGGGAGAATGATGCTGAGGAAAAAACTCCCGACACCACTCTCTGAGTCCTACCCTCAAGGTAAGATTGAAACCATCTGAGGACCGTACCAGACAGTCCACAGACTAACCGCAGGCGCTCCAATAGCACACCATGGTCAACGGTGTCAAACGCTGCAGAGAGATCAAGTAGTACCAAGACAGATCGGGTCCTACGATCTCTTGCCATTAGGAGGTCATTTAGTACTCGTACGAGCGCTGTCTCAGTACTATGCCTTTTCCTAAATCCAGACTGGAACAAATCGTAGATATTGTTGTTGGTCAGATGATCCTCCAACTGCACTGCGACCACTTTCTCAATAACTTTACCCACAAAGGGTAAGTTAGAGACTGGCCTGTAATTTGCTAGACAGTATGGGTCTAAGGAGGGTTTCTTTAAAAGGGGCTTAATTATAGCCTCTTTGAGGGATCTGGAAAATCCCTCTCCAAAGACTTCCATCACGATCAAGCTAGGACTAGGCCAATCTTATCCACGCAACTCCACTGTGTGCTGTGGGACCAGGGTCCAAATCACAGCAGGTCGGTCGCAGTGCTCGAATGATCATCACAACATCCTCAGTTATGGGAAGGCTGAAGTCAGACCATTCCAACTGGGTGTTTGACATGTCCTGACGACCACCACTGCTCCCATTAGGAGGGGAAGAGCGAATGTCCAATCTGATTTTGGCAACCTTATCTGCAAAGAAGAGAGCAAGCTCCTCACACCATTCTTGAGATAAGGCTCTTCTGGGCTGAAGACAAACTGGATTGCACAGTCTGTCCACAGTCCGAAAGAGCTGAGCCGGTCTATTCTGTGCAGCCGCTATCTCTCTGGACAGGAATTCTGCCTTCTTACGAGAGATTGCGGATTGATAGACTAAATAATGGTCCATCAAACTAAGCTTGTCATCATCACAACCGACTTTCGCCAATGCCTCTCCAGCCTACCCAACTCTCCTCAATTCCCTCATGGTCTCATCAAACCAAGGAGACCTGGGGCGAGGAGTAAGAGGACGAACACGAACTGGTGCAATAGAATCCAGGGCCCCTGTTACCGCCTCATTATAGGCATGTAGCAGATCACCTGGATCCATGCAATCTATCGGTAGGCTTGATAGGTCCAACACCGCCATCAGGTCCTCTGGGGATACGCCCCTCAAAGGGCGGTATCGAACCATCTCCGTGGGGGCAGACCTAACAGGGGTGGCCTCAAAACTGAATCTAATGGAGTGATGGTCTGACCATCCAACCGGTTCCACCACCAAGTCGGATATCCCCATCCCCAGAAGGAACACCAGGTCCAATGAGTGTCCACCCACATGGGTCGAGGAGGAAACCACCTGTGTGAAGCCCAGTGATATCATCAACTGGAGGAAATCTTGACCAAACCGAGAGAATTCGTCGTCGACCCAGGCATTGAAGTCCCCCCAGAACCAACCATCTGGGGGACCCCAATGTTGCCTTCTCGGACAGTCCTTCTATCCCGTCTCCACATGCGGGTAACCCAGTGGATGTTAAGGGTCCCATGGGACCAAAAGCAAGACCATCTGCAGCATTCAATCTGGATCACGAAGGCCGTAATCGAGATTTTCAATGGTGGCTAGATTCAAGGAATCTTTCAGCGGGAGTCCCCTTCATCGCGCCATGCCCGACTGTGACACTCTTCATGGACGCCTCAGGACTCTGCTGGGGAGCACACCTCGACGGTGTCTGGTCTCAGGGCCTGTGGACAGACCAAGAGTCTCATCTCCACATAAGTATCCTGGAAATGAGGGCAGTTCTTTACGCCCCTGCAGGCCTTCCAGTCGGAGATCCCACCGGGTACACTTCTGTTACAAACAGACAATTCTGCGGTGATGTACTACCTCAACAAACAAGGAGACACCCATTCCTACCCGCTTTGCAGGGAGGCCATGAGAGTGTGGGATTGGGTCTTGCAACGCGGCGCAAGCCTCATTGCCGTTCTTGTTCCGGGTGTGGACAGTGTCATCTCATGTTCCAGGTGTGGATAATGTCATCGCAGCTGGCCTGAGCCGCTCTCAGGCCAGAGTCCACAAATGGGAACTGCTTCAGGAGGTAGCCGAGGATATGTTTCGCAGATGGGGTACTCCAGAATTAGACCTTTTCGCGTCCCCATCCAACACAAAACTGCCCACTTTTTGCTTGCTAGATCCAAGACCTGGTGTTTTCTGGCGAGACGCGTTGTCCCTCTCCTGGGCGGGCAGATTCCTCTATGTCTTTCCCCCTTTCCCGTTGATCCAGAAGGTTCTTCTGAAACTTCAGAGAGAGCAAGTGACACTGATACTGATCGTGCCCTTTTGGCCCAGGCAGATTTGGTTCCCTCTTTTGCATTAGCTGTCCCGGGAACCTCCAGTGCCATTGCCAATCAGCTCCCACTTGCTGCCTCAGGAGGCGGGTTCCTTAGTCCACCCGGACCTACGCTCCGTGAACCTCACACGCTTGGCTCCTAGAGACGAGCTACAATGCGACACGGGCCTCGAGAGGTAGCAGACATTCTCACTGCCGCCAGGAAGCCGGGCTACCATGTGACCCACGCCATGAAGTGGCTCAGGTTTGTTTAGGGGTTCAAGCGCGCGGCTTTTCGCCTTTGGACTGTCCAGAGAAGTTTGTATTGGACTACCTGCTGTCCCTTTTCCAGTCAGGATTGACTTACTCCTCGATCAAGGTACATCTCTGTGCCATCTCAGTCTATCACATCCCTACAGGCCAACGCACTGTAGCTCAATTAGACATGACACGTGCCTTCCTGAGGGGTGTCCTCCACCTTAGGCCCCCGATGAAGGATCCGATTCCACCATGGGATCTACCCTTTGTCCTGGAACAGCTTACGCTGCCACCCTTTGAACCAGCCGCAGATTGCGAGCTACGTCTTCTTTCTTGGAAGACGCTGTTTTTAGTTGCCGTTACCCCGGCCAGAAGAATTTCTGAACTCCATGCACTTATGTGCAAATAACCTTATTTGGTTTTTCACCAAGACAGGGTATCCTTATGGACTAATCCTAAATTTCTGCCTAAGGTGGTCTCAGCACTCACCCTTAATCAGGATATCGATTTACCAGTGTATTTCCATAAGTACGCTAATCGAGGAGAAGCCCTTCTGCATACTTTAGATATGCATATGTGTCTCAGATACTACCTGACCAGAACTAAACACCACTGAAAATCGGACCAGCTTTTTGTGTCCTTTGCCCACAGGATGATGGGAGCTCCTGTTTCAAAACAGTCACTGTCCAGGTGGCTCATCCAGTATATTATGTTCTGTTACCAGAAGCGCAGCAAACCCCTACCGGGCACAGTTAAGGGTCATTCCACCAGAGGGGTTGCTACCTTTTTTGCAGCTTTAAAGAACGTATCCACCTCAGCTATTTGTGCTGCAGCTACTTGGAGCTCCGTTCACACTTTCATCAGGCATTACAGTCTGGATATCGAATCGAGGCGAAGAGCAAGTTTTGGTCTAGCAGTCCTTCAGGGACTTCTGTTCTTGGCTCAGTGTCATTCCAGGATCTCTGCCTTCCCTCCTCTCGATGGTGTGTGAATTCCAGGATTGCTTGGGAATCAGTCCTAATGGTGTAACCTGCTGCAAGAGCGGTTTCTCGAAGTAAGATAGTACAGTTACGTAAGAACTTACTGTAACAGTAGATCTTCGAGAACAGCTCTTGCAGCAGGTACTTTCCCTCCCACCATCCCCGCTGGAGGTAGATTCTGGTTCCAACATCCTTCTCCTAGGATAAGGTGTTCATAGCCTTTTTTTCTGTTTGCCATTTGATGGCGGATCCTCAGTCTCCTCTTCTGATGTCATCCAGCGGCCGGGAGTCTCCGGCGGAAGAACTGGGGATTCTGGGGGACCACCTCCTTTTGTGCTACGCCTGATGTCGGGGACGGGACCGACCTCTGAGGCGGTCACCGCTGTATACTGCTAGCTAGAAAATTTCCGTGGGGTCCTGGCACCTGCCAGCTTCAGTCCTAATGGTGTAACCTGCTGCAAGTGCTGTTTTCGAAGATGTACTGTTACGGTAAGTTCTTACGTAACTGTACTTTACTCACCTGTAACAGGAGTTCTAGGAGTGGTATATGTTGTTCATCCATACAACCCACTCGACCTGCCTGGCTTTGACGCGTAACCTGGCTTCCAGCGGACTAGATCTGGTGTCATGGGTTGGAGCCGAGGGTTTTACCACCCGGGTAGGTGGGAGGAGCCAGCTTGAAGACCTTCAGGCAACATTTAAAGCGGCAAGGAACCTGCCTATAAGTGTGGATGAACCACATATACCACTCCTAGAACTCCTGTTACAGGTGAGTAACCTGTATTTACTCACCTGTAACAGTAGTTCTAGGAGTGGTATATGTTGTTCATCCTGACCAACCCGACCTCCCCGGCTTCGACGCACAAACCTGACTTCCAGTGGGCCAAGATCTGACGTCATGGGATGGAGCCAAGGGTCATACCACCCGGGTGGGTGGGAGGAGCCGGCTTAAAGACTTTCTGGCACATCTTAAAGCGGCAAGGTACCTGCCAAGAAATGTGGATGAACAACGTATACCACTCCTAGGACTACTGTTACAAGTGAGTAACCTGTTTTTCTTCTACCTGTGGGGTCAGCTGGAACTGGATCTGTTCACCTCCCCATACAACGCAAAACTACCCAGGTTTTGCTCGCTTGCTCCAGGGCATGGTGGGTTTTGTGGAGACATGCTATGTCTTTGCTGGACAGGGAGGTTTTTGTACGCCTTCCATCCCTTTCCAGTTGTGCAGAGGGTGCTGCTCAAGCTTCAGATTGAGGGGGCTCACATGGTTCTGATTGCCCCATTTTGGTCTCGCCAAGTTTGGTTTCCGCTCCTTCAGCAGCTAGCAGTGGAACCTACAATTCCCGAGCCCCTCTGCAATGATCTCCTGGCTCAGGAGTAGGGTACGCTGGTCCACCTGGGATTGAAATTCCTTCACCTTCACGCGTGGTGCCTCAGGATGTAGCAGCTTCGCACTTTGCAGTTTCCTCCATGGTGGCGGAAGTCCTCATAGAGGCTAGATAACCTTCTGTGAGGATGACTTATGCTATGAAGTGGAAATGTTTTTCCATTTGGGCCTCCTCGAAGGGTTGGAACCCTTTTTCATGCCCTGTTCTATCAGTCATGGAGTATCTCTTGCACCTGTATGAGTTGGGCCTGAGTTACTCGTCTTTGAAGGTCCAGCTGTCAGCTGTTTCTGCCTACCATTCATTGATAGATGGTAGGACAGTAGCTCAACTGGAAGTTTCTAAAACATTCTTGAAGGGAATTCTGCATCTCAGACCCACGGTGTGCAGTTCCGCGCCACCTTGGGATCTTAATTTTGTTTTAGAAGAATTGACTCTGCCTCCTTTTGAAACTGCTGGTTCCTGTGGTATGCGCTACTTGTCCTGGAAAGCACTTTTCTTAGTGGCAGTTACTTTAGCTCGATGGATTTTCGAGCTTCTGGCCCTGATTTTTAAGGAGCTTTATTTGATTTTTCATAGAGACCGGGTGGCTCTTTGTACCAACCCTAAGTTCTTACCCAAGATGGCTTCTAAGTTTACTTTAAACCAGTCGATTCAACTTCCAGTTTATTACCCTGAGCATTCTAACCATGGAGAAGTGATTCTTCATACTTTAGATGTACATAGAATCATTCTAACAGGACAAAGTCTGTCCAGAAAACGGATCAGCCTTTTGTTTCTTTTGCACGCAAGAGAGAATAGGCGGCATTTTCCAAACAATACTTGTCAAGATGGCTGGCAAACTGCATAATTATCTGTTACCAGAAGTATGGTAAAGCCCTTCCGGGGAACGTCAAGGGGCATTCCACCAGGATTATGGCTGCCTCTACTGCTTCTTTCAGGAATGTGTCAGCCACTGACCTTTGTGCTGCCGCTACCTGGAGTTCAGTCCACACTTTCACAGAGTGTTACAGTCTGGACATTGCTTGCTTCTAGACACAGGGCAGGTTTTGGCCTAGCTGTGCTTTAGGGACTCCTGTCCTGATCTGTCTGCATTTAGCAGTTTTTCCTGCCTCCCGTGTTTCAGCTTCTTCTGATTCACACTGCTTGGGACTTTGTCCTGAAGGTGAATACCTACTGCAAGAGCCCTCTCGAAGTAATATAGTACAATCATGTAAGAACTTACCGTAACAGTAGATCTTCAAGAGAAGCTCTTGCAGTAGGTACGTTTTTCCCTCTCTCCATCCCCCAGTTTTATGTTGTTTCTTGGTCTTTCTTATGAGCTCATTCAGTGCTCCAGGAGCCTCTTTTCATTTTCAACTGTTGCTCCTCCTTTGAGGTCTCTGGCGGGAGACTGGAAGGCAGGTTTGGGGACTGCCCACTATATAGGGTCATGCTGACGTCGTGTGGGCAGTCCCCTGTCAGACACTGCTGGCTAAAGTTTTCGTGTGTTCCTATCGCCATGGGGCGCAGTCCTCAAGGTGATTACCTACTGCAAGAGCCTCTCTCGAAGATCTACTGTTATGGTAAGTTCTTACGTAATTGTACTTTCCTGGGTTGTTATCTACCATTTGGTTAGGAACTGCAGGGGCTAAGCATCCTGACATTCTGCAGTTCTCACAGCACACCTTCGAAAGCTCAGCATTCAGGTATTTCCCTAGCTGGACTGGCTTTTAGCAAGCCCGTCAAGGCAGGAGACAGAGATGGCAGTTGCCACATCATCTTCAACTTCTGACTTCCATTGAAGTGCTGCTGAACTTGGAAAAGACATAGCTGCAACCATCTCAGCAGCTCCTCTTCTTAGGGGCCCTCTTAGACACCACAAAGGCTAGGGCCTTTCTTTTGGAGGACATAAGAAACAACATTCTTCAGATGGCTCACTTCATCAGGGAAAACAATCCTGTACAGGCTCACTCTTTGCAGTGGATGTTGAGCCTCATGGCCTTTTCTGTCTTCACAGTGCCTCTGGCCTGACTGCACGTAAGAACCACTTGGTGGATGATAAGCACATAGTGGTCTCCCACAACACATCCTCAGTCCTACCCCATCAAAGTGACTGAACATCTGTGCCGCTCACTGATGTGATGGACACTACAGGGCAATCTACGTCAAGGTCTGCCCTTTTCTTTCAAGTACCTCAAGGGAATCAACAAAGTCCAAGAGGGTAGCATCTTTCAAAAAAAGAGGTGTGCAAGAACAAGGGGGCACAATTTGAAGATAGAGGGGGGGCGGCTCAGAGGTAATTTAAGGAAGTATTTTTTCACAGAGAGGGTTGTGGATGCATGGAACGCCTTCCAGAGGAGGAGGTTGTGGAGTCAAAAACAGTGGTGGAATTCAAGCATGCATGGGACAGTCATAAGGCAATTCTAGGGGATGGGGGCAGGAAGAAGTAGGCTACTGGTTAACTAGAATCTGCAGCTTATCCATTAGGTAGGGAAGTGGGCAGACTGGGTGGGCCAAGCGGTCCTCATCTGCCATCAAATTCTATGTTTCTATGTTCTCCTCCAGAATCTCAGATAATCTTTACTGCAGATGCATTTCTTCTCAGCTGGGGGGCCCACTGCCAGGAACATCGCACTCGGGGGGGCTTTTGACCCAGGCGGAATCGCACCTACACATCAGCATTCTAGAAATGAAGGCGGTCTTCTGTGTCCTTCGAGCTCTAGATGTTGTCAGTCACAAGGTGATCCTCCTTCAGAGGGACAACAAGGAACATCAACAAGCAAGGAGGCGCGCACTCCTACACTCTCTGTGGAGAGGCCATGAGGGTATGGGAATGATGCCTCGATCACAGTGCTCTGATTCAAGCAGTGTATCTGCCAGGAACTGAGAATGAATTGGCGAACCATCTCAGCAGAATGGAAGTGGATCCTAATGAGTGGTCCTTGGCACCAGACGTCGTGCAGTCACTCTTCGACAAGTGGAGTATTCTAGTCCTGGACCTTTTTGTGTCCCCACTCAACACATAACTGTCTCAATTCTGCTCCAGCCCCCTGAAAATGCCAGAACATGGCATTTTCTGTCAGGATGCACTTAGACTGCGATGGACAGATAATTTTCTGTATGCATTTTCTCCTCTTCCCTTAGTTCAGAGGGTCCTGCTTAGGCCAGAAACGCACGGAGGCAACATGATTCTCATTGCACCGTTCTGGCCACGGCAGTTCTGGTTTCCCTTGATCAACAAGTTATCAGTTGTATCTCTGAGGCAACTGCCTCTTCGGAGAGACCTGCTGAGTCAGGGGTTCCTGGTCCATCCCAGCCTGTGCTCCCTTCATCTCCATGTCTGGCTCCTGAAGAGATAGAAGTGGGCAGCTTTAAGGTGTCTCAGAGATCCTCCTAGCTGCTTGTAAGCTGTACACTAGGAAGACACACAGCAAAATTGAAGTGTTTCTTGGAATGGTGTGCTAAGATGCCCACAGACCTATTCCAGCATCCTCCAGACAAGGTGTGGGAACACTTGCTAGACCTCTCAAACATGGGACTCCAATACTTGTATGTAAAGGTACATCTCTGTGCACACTCTGCCTATCATGAGCCAGTCCAGAACATGACTGTGGCTTAGATGCCTTTATTCAAAAGACTCCTCAAGGGTATTCTGCATACAAGGCCTCCAGTCGGAAAACTGGTTGCCCCCGGGATATTAACCTCGTACCAGACATGCTCACTTGTAAACCTTTTGAGCCTCTAGCTATGTGTGATCTCAAGTTCCTCACCTGGAAAACCGCTTTCCTGGTGGCCATCACCTCTGCTCCTAGGGTCTCTGAGATGCATGTTTGGACGCATGACCCTCTGTATACTGCCTTTCACAAAGACAAGGTGGTTCTCAATACTCACCATAAGTTCCTACCCAAAGTGGTTTCGGAGTTCCACATCAACCAGTCTCTGGTTCTGGCTACTTGTTTTCTAACTTCCAGAATGAAGGGGAACGCACCCTTCGCTCACTGAATGTTAAAAGAGCCCTCCGGTTCTACATCGATAGAACAATGACATCCATCATTCCAAGCAGCTCTTTGTGTCTCTCAGTGCTGTCCAGCTTGGTCAGCCAGTTTCCATTAAGTGTATTTCTGCTTGGATAGTGGCATGCCTTCGCAACTGTTACTCTACGGTGCAGGTCAAGTTGGAGGCTCAAGTGCGCGCCCACACAACCAGAGCTGTGGCTGCATCTTTGTCAGAGATCCGCTCTGTTCCCATTACGGACATTTACAAAGTGGCTACTTGGAGTTCAGTGCATACTTTCGTTAAGCACTATGTTCTGAATTTCCGTGCCAGACAGCATACTTCTTTTGGTAGGACAGTTGTTAATGGACTTCTGTCCTGAGTGAGCTCCATCTCCTGCTGCCCTGCTCGAGGGATTGATTTCAGCTTGGTACTCTAACCCAGCAGTCTGACTAAATTGTGAAGACTTTAAGTCCAGGAAGATATGGAAATACATACTCACCGTAATTCTTGATCTTCTTGGACAAGTCTTCACCATTTATCCATCCTCCGACCGTCACTTGGTCTGTTTCTGGCCTTCACTCCCTTGTTTCTGTTTGGGCTGTAAAGACACTGTTATTAGTGTACTCTTCTTACATGGGTCAGAAGGGCTATCTTAGGTCCTAGTTAGGTTAAGTGTTCTCTAGTTAGCACATGCTGCACCTTCTCGGTAAAAAAGGTACTCAGGCGATTGGAGGGTCGATGCTGAGATAGCCTGTTTGGCACAAGTCGGTCTCACTGCGCATGCATGGTCCTATCTCAGTGCCAGCCTTCTTGATGATTTTTGGCTCCCGCTGGGTCCCAGCACCTCTGGCTTGAACCTACCTGTACGAATAAATGGTGACTTGTCCAAGAAGACCAAGAATTACGGTGATTACATAATTTCCATTTCTAGGAGCAGTATATGGAGTACAGCTACACAACCCTCTCGACCTCCCCTGGCAAGTGGCGCACTCGTCTAGCTTCCACAGGCAAGATCTGACATCATAGTGCAGTGCCGAGGAGGGTAAGTACCTTGTCTTTCTAGAGACGTGGATATGATGTACTATCCACACTTTTGGCAGTGTTCCTTTCCCTTTAAGGCTGGCTGGAACATCTTCAAGCTGGCTCCTCCCTCCTACCCAGATGGTAACTCCCTCGGCACCGCCCCATGATGTCAGATCTTCCTTTTCGCTGGAAGAAGAAGAAGGTTCCCACCTTGCCATTCTCCACGCTGCCTAGGCCCTTTGCTTCAAACCTTTGCAAAAAACGTCTTCGTCTTCAGGAGATTTCTCAACCTCTGTGGGTGATTCGAAGTCGGCACCGGGCTGTAAGAAGTGCGAGTGTGGGCAGAAGATGTTCTGGACGGACCCGCACACCTCGTGATCTTCCTGGACATAAAGTCTCCACCACTCATTCACACTAATGGGATCTATGCTGGAGGCACTAGGACCCAGCGGGGTCAAACTTTTCGAGAGGGTCGGCGCCAGAGATGGAGCTATGAGGAAGTGGCACTATGAGCCATGGCTCTTGCAGTAAAGACTACCTCAGCGTCGACCCTCCAACTGCCTCAGTTCCTTTTTTCCTACCGTCGAGTGCACTTCAGTGACGACGTCGCTCGTCTGCCGGGAGTCAAATTTCAAACTAGCAGCATAGATTTCAGTTTACTGTTTTGTAATTTATCTTCGAAAGTACCGAGTAGATTTTAATTAAATTTATTGATTAATAAAGAAGTCTTCAGCCATCCATTGATGGAGTCGAACATAAGCGGGTCAGGTGACGATAGGGAGGCTTCGTTCCCTCCCCGGAGGGTGGGTCTGACAGTGGACAGTCCAATGCTCAGGGAGATGGGCAGTCCCGCCGAAAGCATAAAAGGAAACTGTCCCATTCACTGCACCGTTTGGCCTCTAGTTATTCTTCAGCGCACGAGTTGAGAAAAGAGAAGGTATCACCGAGGTCGCTCTTCTGGTATGTTCGCATCAACGCTTGGTCATTGTATAGGCACCGGTCTCCTCCCCTCTCGGAGTCACCGGATCTTCCTGGACATAAAGTCTCCACCACTCATTCACACTAATGGGATCTGCGCCAGAGGCACTAGGACCCAGCGGGAGCAAACTTTTTTGCTAGAGGGTCAGCACCAGAGATGGAGCCGAAAGGAGTGGCACCTCGAGCCCCAGCTTGTGCAGTAATGACTATATCGGCATCAACCCTCCAGCCGCCTCAGTTCCTCTTTTCCCACCATTGAGTGCACTTCAGTGACGACATCGCTCTCCCACTGGGTGTCAAACTTCAAACTAGCAGTATCGTTTTTCAGTTTTATTGTTTTGTAGTAATATCTCGAATAAAGTATCGCTTGGTTTATTTATTCTCATTTAAGGAAGAAGTCTCAGCCTACATTGACGGAGTCGACCTTGAGCGGGTCATGTGACGATACGGAGACTCCGTATGAAAGCTGTTCAGTCAGCCGGGCTGGGTCTGGTCTGCCCTCTTCTCTGGAGGGGGGGCCTGACAATGGACAGTCCAGTGCCCGAGGGGGTAGGCGGAACCCATCAAAAGCATAAAAGTAAATGGTTGCACACTCTGCACCGTTCGGCCTCGAGATCTTCTTTGGCCCACAGGTCAAAAAAGAGAAGGCATCACTCGAGGTCGCCCTCTGATATGTCTGCGCGTAGACGGTCAGTTATTGGGGCTAGTTGCTGGTCTCCTCCTTCGGAGTTGCCGGTATCTTTTTCTGGTAGCCGACGTCTTCGACATCAGAGCCATACCCTGCCCTCTGGTAGGTCTTCAGATGAGCAGTTTCATCAGTGGGCTGCTCTTATGGAGCAATGGGCTTGGAGGTTGGTCCAGCTGCCAGGCCCGGTCACTCAGTGGCCTTCGGGCTTTTTGGGAGATCAGGTAGGCGGTTGAGCCTCCCTAGTCTGCGGGCCCGTCTCCATTGCTCGTCACTCGCGCTTTAGGTGTCTCCACACGGCTGCAGTGCAGGGTGCCACACACTGATGTCTCTATCTCCTGGTATTCATCCTTCTCTCCTCAAATCCTGTTTTGGTCTTGGGAAGTTTCGGCGCCCCTCGGTATCGATAGCACCTCGGCGCTGTCTTCGCCGCCCGATGCGTCTGTCGGCGCCATTGAGTTTCTTGAACGCAATGGCCTTGTTCCGCTTGTCCTCTGCGCTGCTCTCGGCACCGCGGCCGAGGCCTGTGCATTTCTAACTGCCCTGGTGCAGTGTGGCCTCTGCACCATGTTTTTCTTCGCGCCTGACCTGTTAGGGCGTCATCCAGTCTTTAGGGCTCCTTCTCTTTGAATCCTTTTCCTTTCTCATTTCCTTCTGATTTTCACTCCTTTCCTGTTTCATACAGTCCCTCCTGGGCTGTCAGGAGATGACATTGAGCCTGACCCAGACCTAAGGCTGGGTGATGATGTGAAAGGGACAGGATCTATTCCTGCTGCAGAGCCTGTGGTCGAAGACCTGTCATTTAAGTCTCTGCTGAAAAACTTGAATTCCACTCTTTCTTTCCAAACTACAGATAGCGATCCTGGAAAACTGTTAAGACTCCAATACCTCCATGTTCCGGAGATCCCTATGGATTTAACCCCTCCGGTGCAGCCCTCCTTTGAGACTCTTTCTCAAATGGTATGGAATAATCCTGCTCTCATTCCTTCTGTGGCTAAGTCCATAGATAGGAAATATGCTGCTCCCAAGGATCGATCCATTTTGGCATCCCAAGCCTTTGCGGATCCTGTTGTAGTCTTGGCAGAGAATGATAAGATCGTCCTTCCCCAGACTACTACAGCTCAACCTATTAACAAAGAATCTCATAAGATATTCAGTTTAGGTAAGAGAGTCTTTGCTGCTTCCACTCTAGGTATGTGTATTGCCAGCTACCAAGGATATTTCTGTCAATATGAGTATATCCTTTGGCATTCACTCAAACAAATGGTTGAAGACGCTAATTCAGAGCTTCTTCAAACCGTAACCAGGGGTACTGAGTCCAACAACCAGCTGGTTAAAGCAGATATGGACGCCTTCGATACTGCCTCGTGAGTGGCGCGGTGGGCATTTCTACCTGCCGTCATTCCTGGCTGCGCACTTCAGGTTTCACGAATGGTGCCCAGCAACAGGTAATGGCGTTGCCTTTCGATGGTGTGTATCTCTTCGGCCCTCAAGTAGAACAGGCTCTAGAGGCCACACAAAAGACTAGGTCAGCCATTAAATTGGCTCGACCTCCTCCTGTCCCCTCTTGAGGGGGTGTTAACAAACGCCAGTTTCATAACCGTCAGTCCTTTCGAGGCAAAGGCAGGGGAAGTTTTAATAAAAACCAATCCCCCCAGCTTCAAAAGAAAACACAGCAGAAGGCGCAAGGACCCAAAGCACCTAGTGCCGCCTTCTGAGTCGTTGGCCGAAGTCCCACCTCAGCTGCCTGAGGGGGACTCTTCCTCAGTGGTGGGAGGTCATCTGACTCACTTCTACAATCAATGGAAATCCATAACCTTGGACAAATTGGTCCTCCAGATAATCCGCGAGGGGTATTCCCTCAATCTTTTGGAGACCCCTCCGGATCGTCCCCCCAGACGACAGCCCAGGCTGTCAGTTCCTCAGTCAGAACTTCTCGCCTCCAAGATATAAGGCCTTCTGAACAACAGGGCAGTGGAAGTAGTTCCACTGGATCAACAGAACACAGGGTTCTACTCCCATTACTTTCTGGTTCCAAAGAAAACTGGGGGCTTGCACCCCATTTTGGACCTCAGAAAATTAAACAAATTTCTTCCCAAAGAGAAATTCAGAATTATATTACTAGGAAAGTACAGTTACGTAAGCACTTACTGTAACAGTAGATCTTCGAGAACAGCTCTTGCAGAGGTTACACCATTAGGACTGAAGCCGGCAGGCGTTAGGACCCCACGGAAAATTTTCTAGCCAGCAGTCTTCATCGGGGACCGCCTCCGACGTCTGTCCCGCCCCCGACGTCAGGCGTAGTACATAAGGAGGCAGTCCCTCCAGAATCCCCAGTCCTCCCGCTGACGGACGGGGCGCCGGTGGTCTGTCGTCGGGGCTGGGCGTCGGCTCCCCGGGAGTCTCTGCAAGAGCTGTTCTCGAAGATCTACTGCTTCATCAACACGATTGGTTAGCCTCCTTGGACATGCAGGTGCTTACCAGCACATTCCTATTCACCCAAAGCATCACAAATACCTAATGTTCGTGACTTTGGGCCAGCATTATCAGTTCAGAGTCCTGCCCTTTGGGCTATCCTCAGCGCTGCAAGTTTTTACAAAGTGTTGTGCAATTCTCACAGTGCATCTCAGAAAAATCAGAATACAAGTGTTCCTATATCTGGACGATTGCCTTCCAGGCAGGGAACTCTAAACGCTGTATCCACGGCTTCACACTTTCTCACGTCCATGGGACTCCTGCTAAACCTCAAAAAATCACAGCTGCAGCCCTCCCAGAGGCTCCTTGTCATAGGAACTCTCCTAGACACCGCCTGTGCAAAAGCATTTCTTCCAGAGGATAGGAGGAGTGATATCCTTCAGATGGCCCGATACATCGGAGAAAGCAGCTCGGTGACAGCTCTCTTGATGCACGGATGCTAGGTCTCATGGCATCCTCTGTGTTCACTGAACCCCTAGCACGCCTCCACATGAGAACCTCTCAATGGATACTCAGTAATCAGTGGTCCCTGTCCACTCACCCTCAGTCCTTTCTCATCAAAGTGACAGAACCGCTGAAGAGATCACTCACCTGGTGGTCGCAAGAGGACAATCTTCTGGAAGGATACCCTTTTGCCCCTCTGGCTCATCAAATTTCCTTTGCCACGGACGTGTCCCTGAGGGGGTGGGGAGCTCACTGTCAGACTATCCACACTTAAGGTACATGGACTCAGGACGAGTCCCAGCTTCACTTAAATGTCTTAGAAATGAGAGCCGTCCTTTATGCAGTCCGGGCTTTGAAGGACATTCTTTGTCACAAGAACATTCTCCTTCAAACGGACAACAAAGCAGTGATGTATTACATCAACAAGCAGGGCAGTGCTCACTCTTACCCCTTATGCAGGGAAGCGATGAGGGTGTGGGAATGGTGCTTAGGGCACAAGGCTCTAATTCATGTGGTCTACCTGCTGGGGTGCAGAACGAACTGGCGGACCATCTCAACAGAACAGAGACAGATCCTCACGAATGGTCTCTCGACTCAGCCATAGCTCAGTCACTATTCAGAGAGTGGGAAACTCCAGACCTGGTCCTTTTTGCATCCCCACTCAACACAAAACTGCCTCTCTTCTGCTCCAGAAATCCAGGGCCTGGCATTTTCTGTCAGGATGCATTCAGGCTATGGTGGACAAATCTCTTTCTATACACTTTTCCTCCTCTTCCACTAATTCAGAGGGTACTTCTCAAATTTGAATTCCAGGGGGACAAAATGACCCTCATTGCTCCCTTCTGGCCTCAACAGATATGGTCTCCATTACTCAACAGTATGTCGGAAACCCCTCTGAAAGCGCTTCCCCATCAGACGAACCTTCTGACCCAGGAGCCTGTGGTCCATCCCAATCTAAGTTTGCGTCACCTTCATGCTTGGCTCCTGAAGACACAGCCGTGAACAGGTTTAATGTCTCTCGGAGAGTTTCAGATATTCTTTTGGCTGCACGTAAGTCAGCCGCTAGAAAAACTTACACAGCAAATGGAAGTGTTTTTCTCCTGGTGTGCAAAATCCTCTTTGAGTCCTTTTTTCTGCCCACCAAATAAAGTTCTAGAGTACCTTTTAGACCTCTCAAATTCAGGTCTACAATACTCTACAGTCAAAGTTCACCTTTGTGCCATTTCAGCTTATCATGAGCCAGTACTTTCCTTATCACTGGCTCAGTTACCAGTAGTTAAGAGGTTTCCTAAGGGTATTCTGCATACCAGACCTCCTGTCAGATGTCCAGTCACAGCCTGGGACATTAACCTTGTGCTAGACATGCTCACTCGAAAACCTTTCGAGCCTCTAGCTTCCTGTGAGCTGAAACTTCTCACTTCGAAAACGGCCTTCCTGGTGGCCATTACCTCGGCAGCAGGGTCTCTGAAATACATGTCTTGGTCACAGACCCTCCGTATACTGTGTTTCATAAGGCCAAAGTAGTTCTTAGGACCCATCCTAAGTTTCTTCCTAAGGTTGTTTCAGAATTCCATCTAAACCAACTTTTGGTCCCACCTACTTACTTTGCAAACTTCCAAAATGAAGGAGAGCGTACCCTTCATTCTTTGGACATCAAAAGAGCTCTGCATTTCTATTTGGATAGAACAAAAGAAATTCACATAGCTCAACAACTGTATGTTTCCTTCAGTGAAACCTGGCTGGGTCAACCCGTCGCTATCAGATGTATTTCAGCATGGCTGGTGGCATGCCTTCGCCACTGTTATTCCATGGTGCAGGTTAAGCTGGAGGGCAGAGTGTACGCTTACTGTACTAGAGCAGTCACGGCATCCCTGGCGGAAATCCTCAACGTGCCCATTGCAGATATTTGCAATGCGGCTACCTGGAGCTCAGTGCATATTTTCGTCAAGCACTATGCCCTGGATGTCCATGCCAAGCGACATCTTTCATTTGGCAGGACTATCCTTAACGAACTTCTGTCCTTAATTTGTGAGCTCTTGGTTTCTCCTGCGGCCCTCTTGGGGGATTATTAGCTCGGTACTCTCCCATCAGTGTGAATGAGTAGTAGAGACTTTATGTCCAGGAAGATATGGAAATTCCGTACCTACCGTAATTCTTGATCTTCTTGGATGAAGTCTCCACCGCTCAGTCACATGCCCACCCACCATTCCCCGAGATCACCTCTGTCATTGGTCTTCACCCCCTCAATGTTTATGCTGTGAAGACTTCTTTGTTGACCCTTCTTAAACAGGTCGTTCACACTATCTTATGTCCGGTTTTTGTTAGGCAATCCTTCTAGGCTAGTTATGCTGCACCTCCTCGGAAAAAAAGGTACTGAGACAGTTGGAGAGTCGACGCCAAGATAGTCATTGCCGGACGAGCCGAGGCTCGCGGCACCGTCTCTGGCGCATGCCCTCTTACAAAAAATTTTGCTCCCGCTGTGTCCTAGCACCTCCGGCATAAATCCCATCAGTGTGAATGAGTGGTGGAGACTTCATCCAAGAAGATCAAGAATTACGGTAGGTACGTAATTTCCATTTCTTAGGACTCACCCTAAGTTTCTTCCCAAGGTTTTCTCAAAATTTCATCTAAACCAACCTTTAGTCCTACCTACCTACTTTGCTAACTTTCAGAATGAAGGGGATCGTACCCTGCATGCTTTTGATGTTAAGAGAGCATTGCGTTTCTATCTGGATAGAACAAAAGAAATTCGTAAGGCTCAACAACTGTTTGTTTCCTTCAGCGAGACCTGCCTGTCACTATTGGGTGCATTTCAGCGTGGCAGGCAGCATGCCTCCGCCACTGCTATTCTATGGCACAGGTTGTTTAGAAGGCAGAGCGTGACGCTTGCTCTACTAGAGACAGTCGCGTATCTCTGACGGAAATCTGCAGTGTGCCCATTGCAGACATTTGCAGTGCGACTACATGGAGCTGCTTGTATACTTTCGTTAAGCAGTATGCTTTAGGTGTCCATGCCAGACAACATCTGTCATTTGGTAGGACTATTCTTAACGGACTCCTTTCCTAAGTATGGAGCTCTTAGTTTCTCCCACAACCGCCTTTGGGGTTTGTTAGCCTCGGTATTCTCCTGATGGTGTGAATGAGTGGTGGAGACTTTATGTCCAGGAAGATATGGAAATTACATACCTACCGTAATTCTTGATCTTCTTGGATGAAGTCTCCACCACTCATTCACATGCTCACCCGCCATCCCCTGAGCTTACGTCTCTGTTTTTGGTCTTCACTCCCTCTAATGGTTGGGCTATGAAGATTCTATTCAAAGAACATGAAGTCTTGCTGTATTCTGACATATGCAGTTAGGTCCTGCCTTTTAACTGCCCTGGAGAACAAAGAGTTAAACTTTCCATGACCAGCATGGAATATTCACCACAAGCTCGGTTGAAGCCCCTGTCTGCTGTTGTTTAAACTGCAATCATCAGATTCTTTACTCCGCCTCACTGAACAGTCACTCCCGAGATTTCTCCTGCTGCTCGGTTCAAAAGTCGGTTGAAGTGTCGGTTTTCAGTCAGTTTCTACCGAATTGCTGTTACCGCTTAGTCGGTTCAAGTCTCTGTCTGTGGTACCATGAGTACTAGATAGGTTTTTTGTTCTGTTTCTGTGTGGAACTTGTAAATTGTGGATTGGTTCGGCTGAACTGATCAGTGTGAGGTAAAAAAAAAACTTGTGCTTACTTTAGCATGTGGTAACTGGTCCGTATCGGTTCTATAAAAAAAACAGATTTAATTACGTTTTTTCCAAGACCCATGACACGGTCAGGAACCGATAGGAGAGTCTTGCCTGGCGGATTGCACGAAAAAAGGGTAAGTTTTTGGTTAGGATTGGCCATGTCTGAGAAACCCAAGAAAAAAACCGGGCCCACTGGGTTTCAACACTGCAGTGTGTGTGGGGAAGTCTTTGCCAAGGCTGATCCTCACACCACCTGTGTTTGTTGTCTGGGGTTTGACCACCTCGATTCAGACTGCAAATTTGCAAGAATTTTCCCAAATCTACCCTGAAAAGAGATTAGGTAGACTGAGGAAGGGAGGCCGAGAAGTCCGCTGACCTGATGGCCAGCCTGGTTCGGGTTCCTCGGACTCTAACCAGAAAGGAGTGCCGCCTGACCAAGGCGATACTTCGCAAAGGAGATTGCATTCCGAGGAATCGTTCCGTAAAAAGAAAAGACAAATTGACCGGTTCGACCCAGAATTTCATACTCCACCGCCGGCGAGATAGCCAAGGTGATAAGTGATTGTGCACTGCTTGTTCGTTCCAACCGAACCAGCACCATCTGGCAGGGGCTCGGGTCGGTCAGTTCCCCCAGTTCCGGATTATACTTTGGAAGAATTTTATGAACCGGAGGAGGATGAGGGAGAGTATGAGGATGATTATGGTGATAGTGAAAGTCTGGATGTGCCTATTAACCCGGACATCTCCCCAGACAGACCTTCAGGTGTTTCTCCTCCTAGGCTTTCTGAGTCCTCTTCACGCTACGTGATCTTATCTGTGTCAGTCTTCACCATTCATCACAGATGGGTACTGGCGGAGATAAGGCCCCTCGGAACCTTTTTTTTTTAAAGGATGGCGGCACGCGGCATCGGTGCCGCCCTCGAGGCCGGCCTTTTCACGTGGCGCTCGAGGATTAGCCGTTAAGCTGTGTCGACCCGCCTGCCTACCAGTTCTTCGCCTCCGCCGAGGTCACCTCGTGGGGAAGCCCGGAGAAGTGTTTGAAGAAAATTCTAGGCCTTAGCCCTTATTCGCCGATAGTTCGCCGGTCTACTAGTTCTAGTCTGCCCTACTCAACGTCACTGGTAAGATCTTTCCATTATTTTTAATTTTGCGGCGTGAGTCTGTTTTTGGTGTTTTTTCCGCGGTCGTGTCATGATCGTGATCGGGCAGAAATTTTCTAAGGCGGGGCGGCCCCCTATGGATCGGTGCCCGTGTGGCCGCAATTTCTCCGTGACCGACCAGCATGACCGGTGTCTCTCGTGTCTTGGCCTGCTTCACGACATGGATTCGTGCGACGCCTGCTTCTCGATGGACCGCCGTGTTATCGAACAGCGCGCGTGGAAAGTTGGACGAGCTCCGCCGACTTTCGGAGGTAGGATCCGCACTCGTCGGGCCAAGCTGCGTTCTCTCGGCCTTTCCTCCGGGTCCCTCCCGGTTCTATCCGAGCCGTGGGAGAGGAGTCTCAACCCCGTAGCCTAGCCTTGGTTGAGACTCCACCAGCGGCGCAGGAGGCCCGCTCGCTTCCTCGGAAGCGGGCGGAGGCGCCGCTATGGCAATCACCCCTTCGGGGTGAAGGCCCCCGTGTCGCCTCCTCCCACGTCTGGAAGGCCCGGTCGACGCCGCTGGTTGGTGCCGCTGAGGCCTCCGGTGCCGAGGCCTTGTGACACCGGCGCGCGGGCTCTGTCGACACCGCTTGCGGCGCGGTACTGTCGCGCGCCCGTGACCTGGTTTCGCGTCACCTTTTGCTGTCGCCTCGGCGCCCGCTCGGCACTGAGATTGAGCACGGCACCACGGGTCGTTGGTCGACGCCGTCTTCAGTGCCGCCTCTGCTCTTGGTGCCGTGGAGCCTGGCGGTGCCGCCTTTGGCGGACGGTCCGTTTTGGAGCCGTCGGCGCCGTGATGCTTGGCGCTGCCACTGGCGCCGGGGGCGGAGTGGTGTCGACCGGCTCGGAGGCGGTCGGCACCGCTGACCCTCAGTGGCCTGGTGGTGTCTGCGACTCGGGACCCGCTGGGGAGCTGCTGCCGGCGCCGTTTCTGTCCCGTGTCACTCCGGTGCGGTGGACTTGGCGGCGCCGTGGCTCGCCCCAGCCTCAGACCTCTGGTCCGGCTGTCCTGCCACCTTCTGCCAGCCCCGTCCCGGGGCCGTGGAGAGTCGGGTGCTGCCTCGACCACTGCCATGACTTCTGGGCCCTTTGTCGCTTTCCCTCGCCCTCCCCGTCTGGCTTAGGGCCTCGGATTCCACCTCTTCGGGGTCGGAGTCAGGCTCAGAGTCGGACGAGCAGTCACACCCTTCGGGGTTGCCTGCACAGGAGGCTGAACCAGTGGTCTCTTCGATGAGTCGGAGTCAGCCCCCTCTTGAGGAGCGTCAGGTTCCCCTCCAGGTCGGGGTCAGTGGCACTGACCAGCAGGCTATGGTGCGTGCCACTATAGCCATGCAACCTGGCCTGGGGGGGTTCCTGGACCCTTCAGCAGGTGTACCCCCTCCCGTGGTGTGTCTTGATCGCCCAACTTTGGGGCCTATCGAGAAACCTACGGGTGGGGAGGGTGCTGCGCCCTGGATTTCCCCCTCGGGGACATCCCAGGCTGCCAGCTACCTAGTCTGACCCTCCCGAGGACCAGGACTCTCTCCGGACTCTGAGGGGTCGAGTGTGGGGTCCCTCGTGAGGCCTTTCTCTGGGTCCACCGGGTCGTGGAAGAAGCCGGTACGGACTCCATCCTTCCCTTCCGGGTCCTTGAGAGGGTCCCATTCTTTGGAGGCAGGGGACCGTCCTTCTGGACCCATACGGCCCCGGTCCCCGGTCGCCTCACTGGGGGGATTCTTCTGGGCGCAGCTTAGGCAGTACTAACGTGGTTGTACAGTTGTCGGCTGCAGAGTCTTCCGGGATACCTTCCCCAGGTGTCCATGGTCCGCTCCCTGGCCCTGGCAGAGGTCAGCCGATTCCTTCCCTCGGCTCTGCCCCTACCCCTCTGCCACATTCTCCAGCGCTCCCGGGCATTCTTGGTCCTACCGGGCCTCTCACCTGGGAGCAGTTCAGAGCGGTGGCTTCTCGGTTCCCTGCCTATGTTAGGGCCTTGGACAGTCAGGTTTTTCAACCTTTCTCCGAGCAGCCACCCTCGGAGCAGATGGTGACCTCCAGCTCCTCATCCCCCTCTTCTGGGGGAGAGGAACCATCTGTCCACATCTCTCCTGCCGCTGATCTCTCCGAGTATCAGCGTTTCCTCTCGAGGATGTTGGAGGACCTTCACCTTTCCCCCCTTTCTGCGAGCAATCTAGAGCATGCGGCTCACGCCTTTCTAGGCGATTTCGGGGTGGCCTCCCTTGTGGTGCCCCCCTGGCCTGCTCCCTTTCGGGAGGCGTCCATGCGTTTCTGGCAGAGGCCGTTCTCCGGAGTTCCTGCCCCTAGGGACCTCAGCCAGAGGTATTGCGCTCCTCCAGAGTCTCCAGGTTCTATGCCTCATCCGCAGTCCGGATTGATGCACCTGGACACTCCTGATGGGCCTCACACCCTCCACCGTAACCGGCCCCCACATCAGGACTCTTCGGATTTCGATCTGGGGGAGGAGGTCTTTCTACTTGGCATGGTTGCTTCTCTCTATCTCTGCTCATCAGGCCCACTATGCAGCCTACAACAGGTTCTTGTGGTCAGCACTGGGTCAATTCCTAGCTGCTTTGCCTGACTCGGAACAAACCAGGCAAGCCATCGCTCTCTCTGCACGTGGCCTGGAGCTAGCAAGGCACCAAGCAAGGGCATCTTACGACGCCAGTGAGGTAGCTGCCAGGGTAGTAAGGACAGCGATCTGCACGAAGATCGGCGTGGCTTCGCCTTTCCCGGTTGTCACCCTTGGCGGCGTGGGGTGATCTGCTCCGCTCACCAGGAACCTATCTCTTTTCCCATAAGGCGAGACGGCACGCTGTCGGGCAAATTCCTTCCCCTCTGGGGATCCCATCTCGCTCTCCCACTCTCGGGCCTCTTCAGGCCAAGGTTCCCCAGTGTGTCACCCACTGAGGGCTAAGGGGCAGCTGTCCCTTAGGGTGCATAGTCAGCCCCCTTCGGGGGTGCTTGGTACTCACCCATCTGTGATGAATGGTGAAGATTGACACAGATAAGATACAGAAATTACGTTCTTACCGTAATTATGATCTTTCTGTATATCTTCACCATTCATCACAATCCCACCCGCCATCCCCCTGGGGCTCCAGTCTCTGGATCCTCCTCCCTCTGTTCCTCCCCCTCTTTTGAGCGGGGTAAAGTTGGGATACACAGGGGGGTAAATTTCTCCCAAAGGGTACAGTTCGAGTGGCACTTCCTCTCTACTAATTATCTACACCCCTGCTGGGTGAGAACTGGTGGTTGCCCTCCTTCTGTTATCCTTCCTTTTAAAAAAAAAAAAGGGAAATCCTTTTTTTCACCAAATGTCTTTACAGAGAGAGTACTGATTCCCTGTACCCTGTCCTTCTCCAGAATAGCCGACTCTGCTTTTGGGGTTTGTAAGTTATTCTGTGCCTTGAATTCTGGCAGGTGAGCTTTGCCACTCCTTGCAGTTCCTATACAGTCTGGTGACGGACAAGGGTCCTGGATTCTTGTCACCTCTCACTCTCTCCTAAATTCTCTCCCCCCCCCTTCCTTTTTCAGAGATTGGGGCCCCTACCCAATCCCCTTAGTTTTTACTTCTTCTATGCTGTCCTCTCAGTCGTTATTTCTCCTTTTAGTTCAGTTTCTCTTCCTTTTTCTGTCCCTTGGACTCTCTTGTCGCACCCTCCATCCCTTCCTCTTACCTCTCCGGTGACTCAGAACTGGTAGGCAGGCGGGTCGACACAGCTGCGGCTAATCCTCGGCGCCCGTAGTAAATCGGCCTCGGCAGTGCTGATGCAAGTCGCCTCCCTATCCTTTTAAAAAAAAAAAAAAAAGGCTCTGAAGTCCTGATCTCCGGCCAGTACCCATCTGTGATGAATGGTGAAGATACACAGAAGGATCATAATTACGGTAAGAACGTAATTTCTATTTTTACAAAAAAGTGGCTGAGACCTTCCAGCTTCC
This sequence comes from Neoceratodus forsteri, assembly GCA_016271365.2. Taxonomy (NCBI): domain Eukaryota; kingdom Metazoa; phylum Chordata; order Ceratodontiformes; family Ceratodontidae; genus Neoceratodus; species Neoceratodus forsteri. Next base: position 1,434,786,010 of record CM057453.1, read on the forward strand.
TGTGGAGGAAGCAGTAGAGGATCAGGAAGAGTCAGGTTTTGTTGAGATGATGGACATCCCAGAGTCCAGGAGACTGTCTGTTCCCCTCCACAAATCCTTTGGGAAACGGACACATAAAATTCTTAAGTCTCCTAATTCTATACCTCCTGTGGACAGATGAATGGACAAGAGGTACACTCTCTCAGGCTCAGACACGGAGTTCCTTTTTCAGCAGTGCAGCCATGTTGGGGTTGTGCAGGCTGCTGCCTGTGATAAGGCAAACATTCCCTTGGCATCACACCCCCCCAGACAAGGACTCCAGGAAGATTGATGCCATGGCAAAGAAACAATACATTGCAGCATCTTTGGGACTCAGGCAGGCTAACTATATGGCCTATACTGCCAGATATCAGAAGTCCAGGTGGGACACTGTGCTGGCTCTGGCTAAACAGGCCCCCGACCAGCTTGCCAAGGAGCTGGAGCAGGTGGCTGCAGATGGGATTGAGGCATCGAAAGTACAGTTCCATGGTGCTGTAGACTCCAATGATGTATCATCAGGAGTCATGGCTACATCTGTGGCTCTTCGGAGGATGGCTTGGCTCAGATGTACTAGCCTCTCACTGGATACCCAGGCTAAGGTCATGGATTTTCCTGTAGTGGGTATTTCTCTGTTTGGGGAGCAAACAGAGAACTACATGAAGAAGATGGATGAGTACAGGACCACTTACAGGAGTTCTCAGGCCAAAGAAAGGCAAGCAACTCCTCAAAAGCAGCAGTCCAGGGGCAGGGGCAGGCCTTTCCAAAGGCCTTTTTACTAAGCCCAGGCCTCCTCTTCTTCCTTTTCGCAGAGGGGGTTCTTTAGAGGGAGAGTCAGAAGGGGGATGAGTAGGCCTGCATCCACCCCTCAGCCTAAAGCCCCTGCCATGCAGACACCCTGATGGGTCTGCCCGGGTCGATTCTCCCATTCCAGTAGGGGGCAGGCTGGCTTACTTTGTCCAGGACTGGAAGTCTCTTACATCAGACAAGTGGGTCCTGGAAGTAATAAGCCAGGGACTGGTTCTCAGCTTCAAAAAATTTCCCAAGATGAGAGCCAGATCTTTTCCACCTGCAAATCTCTCAGAGACCCTTGCCCAAGAGGCAGAGGTTTCTTCTCTCCTAGCTCTCAGAGCTATAGAGAAAGTTCCCACCCAACACAGGGGCAAAGGATTGTACTCCAGGTACTTCCTAACCCCCAAAAAGACAGGAGAATGGCGGCCCATCCTGGACCTAAGGTATCTGAACAAACATCTTTTGAAGCCAAAGTTCAAATGGTAACTCTGGGAATTATCCTTCCCTCTCTAGGGCCAGGGGACTGGCTAGCCTCCCTAGACCTCAAAGATGCCTACTTTCACATTCCCATCAGGTGCTCCCACAGAAAGTACCTCAGGTTCGAGTTGCCCTCAGGCCACTATCAATTCAGAGCAATGCCCTTTGGCCTAACATCAGCCCAAGGGTTTTCACAAAGTGCCTGGC